>JAQOWM010000888.1:0-1443806 GCA_029041755.1 Resseliella maxima | reverse complement strand
TAAAAAAAAGACCATCTTTGGAAATCACTAGCCTGAATCGTTTTCATTTCACTAGCCTGAATGTAGATTTAAAAAAGAGCTCTTCACTTTTTTCCTGCATGCCTCTAAGTAATACTGGTCTGTAAGCATTGATGATGTGTCGGTGAATGTCCTTCAAGTGCGTCAAATCGATTCGCAAAGTTAACTTCGTATTCAACACATTTCGGTCGAATGCAATTTCAAGTAAAATGTATTTTCCACATGAGCTCCTTCAGTGACCGAGAAAGCGACCTTTATCGTTTTTTTTTTCTCTTTGTTTTGTTCACTACATCAAAAATTCACTTGTCACTGAAATTCCATTACACCGTCGTGGCGAATGATTACGATTGGATTTTGATTGGATGTGCTCTGTTTGATTTTTCTACGAAAAAGTGACGAATGTGTGAAAATCAGCCGAAAAAAAAACAAAATTAACTACATTTTTTTTTTTTTCATTGAATCTACGTTCACTGCTGCTTGGCTAACATATGCGAAATATGGTTTATTGATTTACTGGAATTGGACAACGTGCGCAATGTACTTTAAACAGAAAAAAAAGATAATATTGTGCACGTAAAAAACCAAAAACAATTGTGTAAAACGGAAATGGTTAATATTAAAAATGATTACTATTATTATTATCGTTATTGTTGCCATTCTATTATTTTTCTTGCCTTTTTTTAAATTCATTATTCGACGATCATCATCGTCGTCGTCATGAAGGCAAAACAATGAAAAACATGACAAAAAAGCAACAGCAGCAGCAATCACATGATGTATTTATGGATGAAAATGTGTACGTTTAGTCCAACCAAACCAACGATTTTTAAATGAATAAAGCGCCTAAAGCACTTAATCGAATTGGTAGACTATCGTTTTTGTATTCTCTGTTGTTTTCATTATGAAAAAAAAGTGAAAAAAACTTCTATCAACAATCGTATAGTTTTACGCACATACAGAAAACGAGACAGAAATATCTAAACAAAAGAGAAATATTTAAAAACATTTTCTGATCATTATAGCAATGGGGCAACAGTAGCCATCATTGGTCATAAATATGTTCTTTTCGCTTAACAACAAACGATGATTATTTTATGTTGATCTGAATACGTGTGTTTGTATGTATGTGTGTCTGAGTGAAATTACTTGTTTGGATTAAATGGACTGTATTGATATCAATATATTTCAATTTGACGCCATTTCACTTGATGGAATTTCACTCGATCTCTATTCTCATTGCGTTAGACTTCAAGAGAAATTTTTCTTTTCTTATTCATCCTTTTAATTGCGCGAGAAAAAAAAACTGTTTGTTGTTCGCTAAGATCTTGCGTATTATTGTGAAGGCGAATCATTCAGCAAATGCCGATTCCGACATTTTCATTTTGCAATCAAATCCGTTATGTTCATGAGATAACGAACAAACACGAAAAATAGAAAAATAATTAGAAATTCACTGTCGAAAATGAAATTGTTTTTTTTTTTTCTTGGACGCGCTCGTTGATTTTGAGTGCGTTTAACGGGCCATTTCTACAAACCATAATGATTTGTTGCTCACAAAAAAATTCATAATCATATTTAATTCGACATTTGATTTCAAAACAAATCGTCAGAGAATCATTTTCTGCATGAGAATTATTAGGCCAACAAAAATATAACATGCATTTTACCGAAAATATTTTTTTTTTTTTGCTCTATCAACATCATAAAACCATTTCAGTGCTGCGTTTATTCTTCATTTTGCTAACGAATAGAAACTGTAGCAAAAATTATTATGCAAAGTGAATAAAAAAAAAATCGAGTTTTTACTTTCAAATCATTGATTGGAACGACCAGATACATTTTCATTGAGTCAACGAGCCGCGATTAAGATGCCAAACGGCTACTTCTTTAGTGTACCGTGCGCATAATAAGCATGCTAAATTCGCGCAAACAATTCGTGTCAGACACCGCATGTGATTTTAATAGTAAGATGAAGGCGAAATTGAGCAAAATTGAGAGAAAAAAAAAAAACATAACATCGAGAAGAAAAAAAAAATCGAAAGAAAAAATATACATAAAGAAAACAACAATAATAGTAGCCAGTTGGCTATCATAGAAACTAAAATGCCTGACCCCAAATGAAACCGAGAGTTACGTTGAAAATTCATCGATTGAACTTAAATGTGGCACGACTTGCAAAATTGAGAAAAAAAACAACAACAACAACACCGAATCAAATTTGAGGGCAAATGCACTTCAAATATTATTACCAACGGGAGTCTACAATTAATGAAATTTACATTGAACAATTGATTAAAATCGTATAGAATATGCTAATAGTGTACATGATTTGTTATTATTCTTGTGCGAGTGTTTTTCATCAATTGTTTTTTCACGTCGATTTGTGTTGAAGTAAAATTACAATCAAATCGAAATGATGCAATCAAAATTCGTAACCCCGGTTGATTAAAATGCCGTTATTTTGCACCATGTTTTATTATTTTTAATGTTGTCATTATCTCGTACATAAACCAGAACATGATATTTGAATTGAAATTACGATAGCATCACATTGAACCGTTGTTTTATCGCTATTGGTTGTCATTCAACACTACTACACTATATATTTCTTGAAACGGTGAACAAATGACACTGTTAAACAATCACATGTTACTAAGTCTATTGTTATGAAGTATATTGCAACTGTCATTTGCTTTTGAAAAAAGATAAAAAAAAAAACCAAACCAATTCATTTAGTTCGTTGGCAACAAAAGTGGTGTCTGTGACGCGTGCTAGTATGTGGAACGCACTAACGACGATTTTATAAATGTGATCAATTTTTTTTTTCATTCCATTCTGTCTCAAAATGAACACATTGTATGGAGGAAAAAGAAAATGCCGTCAATTGAAACAAGTTCAGCCAACAAAACAAAGCTACAATCGATACAGTTACATTCATTGGCATAATGAAAGTCTTTGTTTGCAAACCTTATGGTGGCAAAAAAACACCAATCTATAATTAAAACATTTTCAAACGGAATTGAATCGACGATTGACGATCGGTTTCCATTGTTCGCACTCGATTTCTGTATCATGATGCGTATCGCAAAGATGCAATATTGCCATTTTGCTTATGATATGAATGCAAGACTTTTTTTTTATCAATTTTTTTTTAATCAAAGTGGGAGATCGACATTTTTTCATCGCGTTCATTTTCATTTATTGAATATTTTTTTTCGGATATCCGTTTTCGAAATGATTTGAAAGCTCATTGAATTTGTATTTTTCATGATGATTACATGGTATTGATAATCAAAATATCTATTCAAATGGATTTCATTGTTTTGCACATACTTTTTTATCTTTTTTCTCTATTTTATCATTTTTGTTTTTGCTTTCTTTTTTCTTTTTTTTTTACTTTTTCAAAATGTAATAAAACAAATCGGAATATTCATTACACCCGCCATATGATATGATCGATATGATAGCATATGGCAAGGTGATTTTGATGATTATTGTCTGATACAAATGATTTTGTTTCCCTGTTTTGTTGCGCCAGTTTTCCTAGCCCCACTTTTCTCATGTGTATTTCATTTCTTGCATAATTTATATCGTATCGTCACGTCGTGTTTAATGGATGACGATTTTTGTACGTTTGTTAATCTGATAAGATGCGCGTATTGGGAATGCGGTTCGAATATATACCACCACATGGCATCATAAAATCGAACATTTTTTCGAATATTTGTTTTGATTCATTTAGACGAATTCGTTCTCGTTGAAAGTCAATAAATTTTGGAATGTGTCAACTTAGAATGGCAAAAGTCACCATACGCTAATTGCGGATTATTCAAATCGCATCAAAATTGTGAAGAAAAAAAAAAATACTTTCGGCTTTGGTTTCTAAACAACAACAATGTAAAAAAAAAATGTCATGCATTTGCTTTTGTACAATACAAATGTGATTTTAATTTGGGGAAGGGGGGAGGACGGTCAAAGCAGAGAAAAAAAAATGTTGACTATCATCTGAATTTTTTGGCGTTTTTCAGTCGACTTAATCATTGAAATTCACAAAACAAATGCAAAACAACCATCAATTATCGTTTTAACTGTTGCCACACAGATGCCATGATCAATGGTCGAAAATTTTAAGAATTGTTTCACTTTGTTTTCTATGCGTGCGTGTGTGTGTTCCATTTTACAATGAATTTTTGATACATTCCATTTCGTTGATGATTTTACGCAATGTTGTTCATTGCAACAAATTTCAATGTTATCATGATAATTTTAATGGGATGTAACTAAATAACAATAGTAAGACTCGCTAATTTCATCATATAATAACTGATGATAGGATTCGGAACTCGTTTAAACTCACGTTTAGGCGTTTTTCAGAATGATTGATAAAGAGGCCTATCGAGTAAATGTGACGCATAACAAATAGACATTCGATTCAACGACTATCCAAAGTTTGGGTTCCAAGCGATATCCATCAACCGGCTGACAATTTTCTATGTGGAAAATCACACAATATTTAAAATCAAGAGAAAATACACAAGAAGATTGAGCTCATTTCATTTTTTGCGTTGTTTTTATGATTTTTTTGTTGTTGTTCATAGTTGCATGCACTTGTGATGAATGCCTTCATTTTGTTCGATAGATTTAATAACGAGAAAATGATACACTTGTATATAGACTGAAAATTGATGCGATTAATGTGATATTTCTACGTTTTTGCTTCTCTTTTGTCTCTCTTTTCATTGGATAACGTGCGCCGATAATAATATAATTAAAAGCGATTGTGAGATTCATTTTTATGTAATACACACAATTACAATGATATTTTCTAACGACATACTATAAATTAACATTTTTTTCTTACACCATATCACGGGAATTTTCTTTTTTCAATTCATCTTAAATACAACAAATTGTTTGTCTAATCGCCGTTAAATGCAAAGACAGAACAAAGACACATCAAAAGTGCTAAATTCCCACAAATGCTTTTCCTGTGTTGCGTATGACTTGGGAAAATATCTAAATTATGCAATTTCATGGCGTTAAATGTAGACAAGGGCTCTCACATTCACTTTTATATCAGACCAATTTGAATGTGAAAGAAACACCATACGAAATTAGAATGTGTAGAAAATGTTGCTAGAATAAATGACCCCAGCCCAGTCGATTATTCAACCATTTGATTCAATATTATATGATCTACCATAAGAAAATGGAAGAAATGCTAATTCATATACATAGAGATATACATGTGGTTAAGTATTGCCAGAACTGCGTAAATAAATTAGATATGATTATAAAGTATACACAATAAATTGTGAACTACAAAAACGATGACGGAAACTATAGTTGAGACATCCAAAGCTAACTAGAATAGCTACGAAAAATGTACTGCATCGACTACATGCATTGAAAAGAGTAAGAGTAAATTATTTCAAATAATACGATGTATGTCTTTGATCTGACTTAAATTTCAATTGCAATGGATGAGCGGCAAACGTCCAACTAAGTTGACTTGTTCTCGCGTCCGATACGCTTCGATACATTTTTCTGTATAATGAATAATGGTTGACTGTTTACTCTTCACTCTTCATTGTTCGCTGTTCACTTTTCATTATTCACTACAGAATCGCATTTTTAATTTAAAGTTTATCTCATGAAAAGAGCAACAACTATTTTTAGTATTTACAACTACAAATTACAATCTTAATCTATATTATGATTTCTATATAATTCTTTTGTGGTTTGTTCGTCTATTGCTGTTTTATATTTCATCTCTGTCACTTTTAAGATCTCTCTCTCTCTCTCTCTCTCTCTCTCTCTCTCTCTCTCTCTCTCTCTCTCTCTCTCTCTCTGTCGCTCTCTCTCTCTCTCTACTCTCACTCTCTCCCTCTTTCTCTCTCTATCTCTCTGTCGATGCGATTTATTTGTTGAATTGTTCTGTCGTTTCGCTTTCTTTCCTTCGGTCATCGTTGATCGCCACGAAATATAATTGTTTTCAATATATTTTGTTAAATATAAAGAAAAAAAAATTAAAAGTAGCGGCATAAAAAGGCCGATGAGATCCAATTCTTGTTTTATATTCAATTCAATTCATTGAAAACAAAAAGAACTTTCACATTGTAGATAAAAAAAATTATTATTTTCTTTTTTCTATTTGAATAAATCCAATTAGATTAGCCTGAGAATTTTCCTTTCTTTTGCTTAGCCTTTTAGCTAATTCAAAATTAGCTATGGGTCTTTTTTGCTCTTTGAGTTGTTTTTATTTAGTTTTCCCTTTAGTATTAATTTGCATTGAATTTTTCCCATTTTTTCTTCTATTTTACGATTGTTTCCACTACAAAATTATATTTTTGAATAAATAATTATTCTGCATGAATGTGCATTTGAAATAAATGTAAGAAGACATCAACATAAAATATGAAGCGTGGAATGTAAAATTGCGTGTTCATGCAGCGACAGTGTGTGAAGTGTTCGTGTGACGAAAAAGGAGAGCTGCGTGTGTCT
The DNA here is from genome assembly GCA_029041755.1 of Resseliella maxima. Lineage (NCBI taxonomy): Eukaryota > Metazoa > Arthropoda > Insecta > Diptera > Cecidomyiidae > Resseliella > Resseliella maxima. The sequence goes on along the minus strand of JAQOWM010000888.1, from coordinate 1,437,284 downwards.
GAATTCAAATTCAAATGTTGTAATTGTGTGTCCATTAAGATATTGACCATTGCTGTAACTGTAATTAATATCCAAATTGAGTTGGCTCCCGAAAATCACTTCACAAATGTATGTCAACAGGAAAAATCCGAAATTAAAAAAAAAAATTTTCTTCCGTCTGCATAAAAAAAGTCCCCCAAATGTCGAAATGAAGTTTTTTTTTTTGGTAAGAGATTGCACTCGGGTGCGTGTGTAATGTGACGCGAGTTTATATTTTCATCGAAGATCGTTGATAATGAAAGCCAATACCACTTTCGGTGGGAACATATTTACATAACATGACACTCAATCGATCCGATTGAAATGTTTATGCGACTGTGATTATTATCATTCGACATACGGTTTGCGAACAATGGGTTGATTTTGTTAGTATTGGCGAATGTAAAATGAAACTAAACATACACCATTTACTCACACTTTTTGATATTTGTTTTTTTTTTCGTTTCGTCCATATGCTCATCCGTATTTTTCATTTTGTTTGTGCATTTGTTTACACACAAAGTTGACTGGCCATTTATTGTTACACTCAATTCAACGTCCGTCATTTCGAACATATGAAAATAACCAAATACAAATACTTAATCATACATATTTTGATGGCAATTGTTCATAAGTGCTCCAGAATTGTATGCGCGATCGATTGCAGTGGAAAATATTGGGTTAAATGCATTTGTCATTTATCATTTGTTCAATTGTCACTCTGTAAATATTGATTGGAAATTGTAAACGAAAAATCTACACAATAAATAACTATAAAACAAACAAATTCTTATCGATACGTGTATACGCATTTATATTGAAGCATGACAATTGTCGCTTTATTATCGGTTCTTTTACTTCACATTTGTAAAAATCATTTGTGAAATGCTAAATCGTTTTCGTCAGCTGGATAGAAAATGATTTGGTTTTATGTCAATCATTTGGCGAATATTTGCCTATGGTATTGATGCTTTTCGTAGTAATTTCAGTGACATTTGCGGTAATGTTTTATTCCATCATTTTTTTATGTGGTCAATGCTCTTGACATCTGGGTTTTGATATAGACTAAACAAAGACGTCAAAAAATGGACACTAAATGCTCATTAAGTTCGGCTGTTGTCTTAAAACCCACGTTTTTACTGGTCGGCTTCTGTTTTCCATAATTTAATTTGCAAATTTATTGTATTTTCATCTGTGTAATTTCTTCGTTTCTTTCTACGTCTTCTTCTTTTTCCGTCGTCGTTCTCTTCTTCTTATTCTTCTTCTTTTTTTTTCTGTCTTTTTTCTTTCTCTTTTCTTATCCAAATTCATCTCTATCTCTTTCTGCAAAGGTTTTTTTTCTTCGATATTATTTTTCTCTGAATTATTTCTTTTCACCAGGACGCTTTCGACATAAATTCATCATCATCGACTGTACATTGAAAACTGAACATTTATTTTCTTAACATAAAAAACAACAGCAGTAACATCATTTGATATGTATGCACATTTTTCGCATGTTTGTTTATTGTTCATGTTTTATTAAGTCATTTCGATTCTCGGAAGTCGTATTTCCAGCCAAATCGATCGAATCGTCAATAATTCACATGAAAAAAAAGAGAACGTTGTGTTGCATCATTTTGCATAGAAATTTAAATCACTTTTTTCGTAGAATTCTCCCGCCACTAGAAAAACTCACACATTGTTCCTGTTTTTTTTTTGCGTTCATTTCTATTTTTCACAACCCGGGAGAGAAGTAATAAAAAGGCAAACGGCACCAATAGACCCAAGGAATAGTGTGAAGTTCTTGTAAGAATTAGCATTTTTTCTACCGCTTTCAGCAACATGTTTGTTCACTTTATTTGCCATTCTGGGTGTGTGTATTTGCTTGTGGATTCTCAGTAGTGCTGCCATTAGATTTGTCGAAAGAGAAGTTTTATATGTTGAAGCAGTTCCTTTTGCTTGCCACTCTGTCTGCGCACATATAAAAATACATCACACACTGGTTTTGCATGTAATAAAATTCTCTTTCATCTTTCTATTCATATAAAATTTAGAAATATATGCCCATAAAGATACCGATAGAAAGACGGAAAACCAAATGCAGCACACTTCTGCTGGGTGCTGTTGATTTTGTTATTTAACAATTTCAGGCAGAAATTTACAAAAAAAAAAAAAAAAAAAAATACTGAGCAAAAGTTCACTTGGTTGAGAACTGTTGAGAATAAGAGAAAGAGAGAGGGAGAAAATCCAAAGACAACAATGGAACAGCGTCGAATGAACAGTTAAATGGAGAGCAGAGACTGAATCAAACTTGAACAGATGTGCATTGTTGAAAAAATAAAATCTATTTTCCTGCACATAATTGTATCCATCGTACACTGTTGGCACTCGAGACAATTTTTACTCTGTCTCTGTCTCAGTCTCTCACTTCATTTCTCTCGCTCACATATTCATCATTCTTTTACAAGCAGTTAAGAGTAATGCCTTGTGTGCGGTCGGTTTTTTGTTTCATATCAACTGTGCAAACTCGAAAACCCATTAACAAAAATATTACTAACAATAAACAAAAGCATTCTAACCGGCATACCGCATGTTCTATCAAATAGATGTTTAAAACATAAAACATTCAATGAAAAAGAGTCAAATGTTAAAAGGCCTAGCGCACGCTTCATAACCTCTCATTCGTTAGTTCGTTTCACAATTTTATTAATTTTTCTATCACAATTCCGATCGTTTTTGTCACAGTTTAGATTCTTGCTTGGTAGAAGCTAACCAAATAACCAACTGTCGAATGCTACACACAAAAAAAGATAAACCAGTAGAATGAACGATAATAAAAAAAAAAACTTGAACATTTGATTGCTCTTGATTATCTCGGGTTTTTTCGCCTTCGTGCTAACTTGCGCGTGTGTGTGTGTGTAAATGTGTCTGGCGGCAATCTCTGAATTTATTTTAAGAAATTTATTTAAAAAAAGACCATCGTTTATACTTCTATAAAGCGGAAGCCCGCATAATTGGTTTGATTAAATTGAATTCAATTCGACAAGAGTGCGCCAGTCGACCAACTGAGGTACACAATCGGCCAACATCATCTCTATGTGTTTTTGAGTGTATTTGATTCACTTTGCGTGCCATTGTTTGATATTTCAATCAAAAACAAATTATGGTTTTATCAGCTGCAGTTCGGTTGAACGCTAAGTAGGGCGCACTATAACAATGTTAGCAATTGCACGCAATACAGATTTACTATCTCAACAATTGTTGTTTTATTTTTTATTTATTTTCTTTGGTCAATTTTTTTGTTTCAATTGTGGTTTTCTTCAATTTTCTTAACGCAAGTAATTTGCTATATACTGATTTTCCACAATAGCCAATCATTTTGGTTTCCACTTAAAAATGAGACCGCAAATTCAGCAAATGTTGGTAAACGAAAACAAAAAAACACAAAAAAGAGAAAATGATGAGTGCCTTTCATCTGTTAATGCTTTTTTTTCACACAGACCAAGTTCATTTCATTAATATGGGTTACTAGAATCGATATTTATCGATCGCCTCTCTTTCGCCATTTATAATATTTGATGATCGTGTCAAATTTGCTAAAATGAAACCAAATGGAAAGAAATAGGTATCAAAATCTGCAAGCAGACGGAAAGAAGCTCAATAAATTTTGTGATTTTACGCAAGATACGCTTAAACCAACACATAAAATAACAACTTAACATTCATAAACGATATTTACGCGCGCAATGAAAATTAAGATGGCCAAAGTGCGAATGGAGAAATATACGGAATTTTAAATTGTCTGCCGTTTTTTTTTTGGACAGTTCTCCATGTACGTGAAGAAAGCTAAAAGAAGTCGTCAACACACGACATTGCTGCGCAACAACATCAACCGCGATCATTCACCGCTCTCCATTTCTCTTGCTCTTTCATTCACTCAATCTCACTTAAAATCTTCCTATTGCTTGGTCTCTTATTTAGCCACTCTCTCACTTACTCTCTCTATCTATCTTGTCTTACTTACTCTCTCTTTCTTAGTCACCCATTCACAATCACAACACCAAAATAAAGTAGTAAAACTGCATTTAAACGACGGCTCATAAAACGAAATCAAAATGTTTTTTTAAAATCCATTACGATTTGATAATATTTTGGCTTAAATCCAATTATAATCGCTGGAGAAATGCAACGGATTGCGGCAATAAATGCGGCCATTTTTTTTTGTCGAAATGTGGTTTTGCCAATGGGTTTTGGAATTTTTCGATGTTATTTGGGTGCCGAAACATCTTGAGCACGTTGATGTCAATCACATAATTTTTTTTCGGGCAATTTGTTCGTACGTCGGCACATCACAATAAAAATAACAACAAGAAGAAAATATGAAGATAAGAAAACATGATGTTCTTAGTAGAAAAAAAATTAACTAACGGAACCATTTTCACACATTAAAAACATATGTGTGCATTTGGTTGTATACAAACGAAAAGGAATTGCAGTGAATTGTCATGTCAAGAAGTTCATTTGTTGTCAATGCCATTTCAGTGTTCATCATTTTTTTCAAAAAAAAAAAAAAACAAAAAAAACAAAAAACTAAATGAAAAAAACACACAGACCAAAATCTGTCGTTTGAAATATTTATAAATTTATGATGTATTCGTTTAGGAATTCTCTGAGTCGGAGTGGAGTGTAGCGACGTCGCATTTCTCACTTGTTTCGTTTTGTGTCTACCAGAAGATGCTCAATGCATTCACATCCGAAAGCAGCAAATATTATTTCATAAAGATAAACAAGAATTTCGTATATAACGAAAGACAAACAAACAAACAAATCGTTCATCGTCATATTTTTATGGATTTCCACACATTCTGGGATGCGATATCGTTTGAGATATAATTCGCCTCCGTTTTTATTTATGCTATTCATTAAAAATATCGTTGTGTTGGTGTTCTTCTTTTTCTATGGCTTTCCGTTTTCCTTTGGCAAAATTCATCCAATCGGTAGACACATTTGAATGGACTCATTTACAATTACCACACATCCGCAATTTATTTGGTGTATAGTGTGGTTGGCTGACTGGCTGATGATGACTTTTACACGACTACTGCCACTATTGTTTGAACTTTGGAAAATATTATGATAAATTGCATATGAAAAATTGCCACATTTTTCTTCTTTCAAACACTGTTGTCTCGGTCTCGATATAATTTCTTAGGATGATTCTTTGCGCTTCTGATTATGGGCGGCAATGATGCCGGAGATTAAATAAAACCACATTTTGGAAACCATGCAGAACTCAATTCAAAAACTTAAATGCGAAAGAACAGAGAAAATGCACAATTCTTAAAATAAACTTGGTTGAAATGAACGTGAAAACATAATTTAATGACGTGAATATTTTCACTTTTTGTTCACCTCTTTTTATTGAGAAATCTGAACAATTTCAATTTTTCACAGAATTTTTCATGCCATTTAATTTAAAAGCAAAATTATTGAAAGGAATGCGTTAAAATGTTTATGTTTCATTCTTGATTTTTTTTTTTCTTTTCGAATTTCAAATAGAATTCTGGAAACATATGCATTTGATGTAACATATTTTGCCGGATATGATGACGAACGGAACACAATAACTTCCTCAGCATAAAATGAACATGAAAAATTTTTTCATCTGCTACTCGATTTCAATGTAGGAAATAAATGTTTTGTTCGGCAAAAAAGTAAAAAAAGAAAAAAAAAATGAAAAAAAAAATGAAATAATAAATGAGGCAGAGACAGAGATTGAAATCGAATATCAAAACCAAAAAGCGCAAGATGCACTCTCGTCTCATATTATTTTGCATTCACAATTTGTTCGGTTAACGAAGTTACGGTCGACTCTTGAAAAGTATTGATTACGTTGTTTGCAAGTTTTATTGCAGTTACAATTCACGTCTGAACGAAGAAAAAGAAAAGAAAAATTCTATCGGTGTAATGCACACGCAAATCGAGTTTCATGTTGCTAAAACTGGTTTCTTTTTCTCCAACTTTACTGTGTAAAACTCTTTTTTTTTCTTGCTGTTGTTGCTTTTCTCTTCATTCTTGTTCCTCAATTGTGTCGACACTTTCTTACGATTCATGTTCTCGTCGTTGCTTCAATTCTTGTCGTTCGCTCGCTCTCTCTCTCTCTCTCTCTCTCTCTCTTCTCTCTCTCTCTCTCGTTCTTGTCATCCGTTCCGTTCATTGCCTTTGGATTCTTGTTTACCTTACGTTTTGTCACAAATCAATAACATCATTACACTGCGATCGTCATTAATAATGGCCTAAAGTCTCAATTGTATTAAACATCAGCATTTCTTATATGCATAATTACTTGTTGTTTTTATTTTGGTTGTTGATTTTATTTTGCAAACGAACATAACCTCCGTCCGTTCCGTCCGTCGATTTTGTGGCTTTTGGATTTTTACTTTCTCACAGAAATTTTCAGGCCACTTTAATCTCCAAAAAAAAAGAATCATTTCTTTTACCATTTTCCAACCGCAAACCATCTGACCCCATTTGTGTGGGATCAAGCTAAAAGTGGTTTTTCATTTCATTGGATTAAGATTTTGGCGAAAATATTGAAATCAATCAATAAACTTGTTCAGTCTGTTAATTTTAGTTTTAAATTGGTGACATTTGAAATAATCAAGTATAAATTTGTGACTTTTGAATTTATGTCATTGTGACTTTCTCGCAATCATCCGACCCACCGATGTCAATGCACTTTATAACAATGGGTGTATGGAATGCATGCAAGGCAAAACTAATAAACTCGGTAAATATGAATTATCCAGTCGCGTATATCCGTACACGTAAAGTGGATGCGATAATGTTTTGGCAAATATTAGTGGAATATTCAATAAACGGCATTCATATCTGTCAAATACATGAGCGTCGAGTGCAAAACAATGACTGGTATAGCATGCAATGGAGTTATTGCATCGTGCATAAGTATAAATTTTACATAAGCCATAAGCAAATCGATAAAAATCAGTAAGTGCAACAGCACATTTGTTTGAGTTTCAATCGTCTGCCAATTGCTTGAATACCGCACAATCAATATAACTTGGTATGAAATTGAGTGTTTGTATTGATCAATCGCACACAAATTTGCTCATCAGTTTTTATTTTCCTCCGCACACAAACAAGCATAATAGAATATACACCACCAATCGGTCTATTGCAACAAGCAAATGAAATCAAGATCGATAATGTTAATAAGCATTTGACTTCAAATACATTCACAAAGTGCATTCGGGCGTTTGTAAAACACACATAAAGCCCAAACGACTACCTTGCATTTTTTGCATCTGCTTTTGTTTTACTAACAATTTAAACGACCGATTCAAATCGATCTAGAAAATAAGGTCAAGATGGTTGAAGCTGCATGAAAAACACTTAATTCCCAATTAACATCAATGAAAAACGATTGAACATTTTTTTTGATGCGAACGAAAGAGAATGATTATTTTCTTTTTTTCGCTTTGCCAAAGGTTTTTCACAAACTAAAGTGTTGACAATGACTTGTTGTGACATTGAACACTATCTTGAGGGCTCATGAGTCACTGTGGAAAAACATATGGAAAAATTGGATAATTCACCTTCGTTTCACAATTCAAATTCTTATTTAACTGTTTGACATAACTTTAACGACAGTTTTTTTTCCTCTAACGACATTTTTCTAACTAAAAACACACACTCAGTGAATGGGTGCTACTTATTTAATCGAAATGCTTGGCTTATTTCATAATTGTAATTTTGATTGTCTGTTTTTTTTAGGCTCTTTGTCATTGTTTTCATAATCAAGAGCAATTAAATTGTGCCATTTGATATCAAGCAGGCGTAAAACGATTGCCTGAAATTGATGGGTGAGGCGGAACTGCCACGAACATTTCATTCATCATTTGTGTTTGAAATTATGTCATTTGAAGAACAATAAGAATATAAATTATAATATTGTTTCGACTTTTTTTCTGGTCTTTTTCTCATCGTATTCTCATTTTAAATTCCATTTTAAAAAGAAAGTCTCGACACTCTGGTCGAGTTCTTAATTGGAATCAATTTGTATACGGCAACAAAATATGAATGTCTGTTGCAATGTGTATGTTGTCCGCCTTCATCAAAAATAATAATTTGAATATAGTAATTTGAAAATGGTGCAGTGCTCCCATTCAGTATTCAAGTGATAATAGGTCTTTTATGCTAAACGCAATTTAACTTCATTTCAACTAATGTCAAAATCATGATGAGAACAATGTAAATTCGGTTTGTTAACTACTGCATTAATATTACATACATAAAAGACACCAATTCGGAAAATTATGTTCTCACAATAAATATTTTATATTTATTGTATAAGCAAAGAATGTATATTTGACTGCTTAATGATATAATGAATCGAAATTATTCACAAATCTGATGCTTGAGATGGCTCTTTCTCTCTCTCTTTATCTTTCTCTTCCTTTCCGTCTTCATCTCTTTCTCTCTTCCGGCTCGACAAACCCGAGATGGTTTGCAGCGCATTCACTTGCATAAATTCGAATTCAGTAACAACCATAATGATAACAACATCTTCATTCATTCATCGGCTTCCACAATTTTATCTCATTTTTAGTTGTGCATACGGCAAAATCCAACCATTTTCTCTCGTCACTATACATAAACTTACATTCAAAGCCAAAAATATAATCGACATTTTGCATACATACTATACAGAAGTTTTGTGCCAACTTTCTGTTTTTCAACCATGAATTCTCAAATGCTGTATATAGTCAGCAGAAATAAATCAAAAAATGTTTAAGGAGTCAAATCTTCTTTTAGAGAAGGAGGGTAATACTTAAAGAGAAAGAGAGAAAAAGGAAGAGAGAAAAACGATTAAGATTGGCTAAAAACTTTTAACCGATTTCCATTGTGCCCAATGTTTCTTACATTGTACTTTTTGTCGTTGTATTTGGAGTCAAATAACAAATTAACTACTTCCCAACCATACGGTTTTTGCTACGTGTAGTCATATTTAACTAGTTGGCACATGTACAAATTCAATAAAGCACGTTTCGACGCAACGTTTAAATGAGGAGAAAAGAAATTAGCGAACGTTACATCTCGATTTGTAGTTGCTAGAATCGTGGCTGCGTTGCGACATTTTCCATCACATTTATAGATTGAAACTAAGCAAACGACTATTTTCAAAATTGAATAAATTCCATTCACTTATTTGCAAAGTAGAAAACAGACAAACTAATTGACTGTCGCGCTAAGAAATTTTAAGAAATGTCGCCAAAGATACTGGAATTTATTGAAAATATTCTTAACATTTCATCGCTAATCGTCCGGAAATCGTTCAATCTTACATATTTTTCGTGTTATAAACGGTTTAACATTTTCATCGTTCTATACTTCCAAATCAATACATGTTCGTTTTAATGGAAATCTTCTGAAATTATGATGTTTAATTTGAAATATGCTTACGTTAGAACTGAAATAAGTTGTGATGTTTTGATTAATTTTCACCCTCTTTTCAAAATCACTTAAAAATCAACTTAATAGATTTAGTTAAAGATAACTGCATTTCAACGCTGTTCTATAATCAACATTACCATAGACGGAATAATGGTTGGGTAAATGCCTCACTGATTTAGTGATGTTGATATTTTATTTGAAAAATCTGTGTTGTAGAGACGCGCAGAGAAATTCGTTCGATTTTATTAGTTTAAATTAACTCGTTTGAGTTCAACATACCAATTATGGTAATAATTGATTATGTCTTTAGCAGTTATGACTTGAAAAACATCCAATGAAATTTATTTTCATCATTTACACAGTGAAATTGCAATATGGCCTATTCAAACTAAAATACCTATTTATATCACACAAGTAAAACCAAGATGAAGAAGAAAAAAATTACCGTAAAAATTAATTTGAATTGGCGGAACCTGAGCAAGAGTGAAAAAAACCTTACATAATTTAATTGCTGTTTGGTTGAGCATCTGCAAATTTACAATGTATTTATTTAATAAAAAGGCAGGCTGCAGTCATAATAAAAAAAAAAAAAAAAATTATCGATGCTTCAAAAGGTGTTCGATTTTTTATGAATTCTTTTTTGTTTGTGTCCATCCATATGTATGGGTGTGTAGAATGTGGATGAAGAAATTCTTTTTATAGCAAAAGTCATCAGCTTGTTTTAAGTTTGGCGCGAATAAGATTAATCGACAAATTGTTCCACGCCACATTTTGTGTTTTTTCCATCTTCGATTAAGCGAACGAAAAGCTTTTGTTTGCCATTTTGATCATCGTCAGCATGATCCAACAGATTCATTATAATTACATTAAATATTTGGAATTTGAAAAATGACCACATTCAAACATTTAGATAAAGTCATAGCAATTCATTGAGGATGAAAAAAAAAGAACTCGTCACAATTTTACCGAATGAGCGTGTAAATGATACGATTAGAATCATTGATGTTTTTTTGATTGAAACGAAGCGAAGTGTATATTCGAATTTATTACGATTTTGAATTAAATTCCGAGTTAAATACGGGTTCACTTTCATGGCATTCATCAGTCGTGACATCCGATCGATAGATCGTCAGCGAACAATTCGTCTCATTTCAGGTATTGTGTGTCCCAGTGAATAGGGCTATTTATCAGTATGGTTTTTTTTTCGGTCTCGATTTTTGTTGTTCAATTGTAATCAAATCTTAATGATAAACACAAACAGATACATTGTCGATTTCACAATATTTTCAATTCGATACGAACCGATTTCGACCAATTTTCAATGCGGACAATTTCGATACGAACGTTTTGTTCTCGATGTCATCGCATTGTTTATGAGTGTGACAGCAACAGAGAGACAAATAGAAGAAAAGGAAAAAAATTCAACTAAAAAAGAACAGAACAGAACAGCAAAGCTAATAAAATTGACAAGCACCTGGTCCACATTCTCGACGACCGAACACATTTATTGCCATTAAATTTATTGTTAGTTTTCTGTACATAACACACATATATACACACAGTTGCCATTGGCCATGAACAATCGATTTCAGCACCAAAAAAAACACAGAAAGACAGAGAAAGTGCTTTTGGTGCAGTCGAAACATCAAAATAATGGTTTTTGATGGAGTCTGTAACGTTAGTTTCGGTCCATGTTATTTTTACACAGTGTCTTTCCATCTTCTTTTATTGGTTGTTCTTATTATGAACACATTGATGCTCACACATTCCATAAGCATCGACAAAAAATAGCCATTGGGGTTTTTTTTTCTCCCTTTTTTCAGTGATTTTCATCTGCCTGCATTTTGTTGTTTTCTTCGGACAAATGTTTAGGTAATTTTTGTTCTTACATGCTCTTGTTCATTGAAGTATTTGTAACGCACGGCGCATAAAATCATTCGAATTTACTGCACATGTATAGAACAACAGAGATTGTGTATGGTGTTATGTTCATGTATCGTCCTACGATTTGAATTGTTATTAGAACATGGAAAAATGCTCATCCTGTGATAAAATGTGCCCATTTTCTCGCCTCCGAAGACTAGATAGTAAAATGTACATTTTGAAACAAACTGAATAAAATCTGATAATGATATGTACGTGAGATTGATTGTTGTAAAAAGAAAAATTCGAACAAGTACTTTGCTAGATCAACTCTCTGAATTGGAAAGAATCTAATTCTGAATAGTTTTCGAATTTTACGACAAAATTTGTTCAGTTCATCTATTCATGGCACTTCACTTGGTTATGCATTTGTGTTGTCGATGTGTAGACAACAAAAATCGTGATTGAAGCCGAAATTGTTCACTCATTTGTGAATCCATTTCATGGCGAATCATCTAATTTTCATGGTTTATTTCAGCAGTTTTTCGTTGTCTTTTAGTTGATTTTTTGTTCTGCGTTTTGGTCGATTTTTTTTTTTTTGTCTTTCGGTTGATGCTTTTAAATTGGCGTGTCGGTACGTGTCTTCGAATTAGCCTAATTAGTTCATTAGAATACAGAGCGGGCGGGTAAAATGCGATTAAAAATTTACAGTATTCAACTTCAGTAGTCTGGCTTCTTTTTTGAACTTAAAACACCTACTCAAGTTTGAGAACAAGCACAATAAAGAACAATATGAATTTTTAAATCCTCAAAACAATCTTGACGAGAAAGGTCAAGAACCATTTTGATTCATTTCATATCATATGAAATGTCTTGACGTTCTGTTTTATGTTAATCTAACACAGTTCTATTCCATCATTTCATATGTCATTGTTTGAGATGAATAATGCGCCTATCATTATCTCATGCATTCACTGTATTCCATTTAGAAATGCACACAGTTAACACTGTACAATGTACATTCTTATGCGCAAAGTAAATAACAATGGCTTGAAGCGCACTTGAAAAGCAACAAACGAAACAAAATCAAATGCAATTCGAGTGAAGACAATGGAAAAGATAGGAGTTAGATAGTTTAGTGAAAAATGATATTAAATGAACTGGTAGTAACTGTGGCATATTTCATAGAGAGAATCGGCATAAAATTTCAAATTTAATTTATCATTTGACGACATTTCAACTCAAATTATATTGCAATGGGTCTTGGTTATGTTGTTGACGGTTTTTATCGTTATGTATTTCACATCGTGACATTTATCTGAAATACGTGAACTTTCATGCAATATAAACTCATTGCTATAATAATCAAAAACAGTTTTTTTCTTTACGTGGATGGATTTTAAGCTCTATTGATACAATTTAATGGCTCTTTACGAGTGGCTGGAAGTTATAATTTATATGATGATCGAGTTTTCAAGTTCCATGAAAACTTATTAAACTATATTTATGACGTTTATGAACAGGAGTAAGAAAGATGAAGAGAAAGGGAGAGAGAGTGAAAGAAGGAAAGAGAGAGTTGTAGAGAGATCAAAAGTGTGAGAGAGAGAGAGAGAGAGAGATCGAGGGAAAGAAAGATAGTACACAATTTCAGAAGAACAAAAAGCAGAAAAGAATGATTTTGATTCAATTGATTGTTTTGCGGGGAGAAAAAACGGTATTGCTGCAAGCTCATCAAATATTTGAATTGGCATTTGTGTGTTTCCAATTGTGTTTAAATTGACTTTTTCTTATTGCACAATATTTATTCAATCTCGTCAAAAACTAAGAGAATTCGTCGCTCTCTCTCTCTCTCTCTCTCTCTCTCTAATCTCATCAAAATGAGATAAGTGAGAATTTATTGATTTCGTCGAAAAGGTTGCTTCGAACCAGCAAAAAATCGGAATGATTGCGCTTAAACAGCGCAAGATCAAAATCTCAATGGGATGAAAGATCGATTTTGGTGAGACAAACAATGAAATGATGTTTTGAGTGGAAGAAACAAATAATCAACTAAGAGTAGAAAAGGGCAATAAAAGAGAACAAAAACAGCACAATCATAAAGTTCACTGAAAACGCTTGAAATTTATTAGTTTCTTTTTTTTTCTCCATTTCCTACACTTTTGAGTGTTCGAATGATTGTTCGTACTCAACGAAAAATGCCCTGAGTATGTGAGTGTGTTTGTTGAAAAAATCGTGTTTAGTTGGTAATATTTGAAGTGCGAGCGCGCGCTCACTTTGTGTTTTATTCATTTTTCGTTTCGTCAATTTGGACCATGGAATAATTCATCCTAAGACACTCTCTCTACGGCTATGGGTTGGAATCAAATTTTTCTGTTTCTGTTTCTATATATATTGGATAAGTATGTTACATTTTGACCTATTGCGTTTTTTTGTTCCATCAATGTTTCGCTCTGGCAATCGTAGCACACACACACACACACAAACGCTCGTCTTAAACAATTCGATCCTCGGTGTGGCGTTGATTTTTTCTCTCACTCATCGTTTGCTCTCCATCAGCGCTCCTTAAATCTCTCGTGTGTGTCGCTGGTTAAATTTATTGACGGTATTCTTTCTTTTCCTATTTTTATCGTGTGTTTAATTTTCATTTATTTCGTTTTCCGTCATTTGGTTTGTTGGTGTCACACTTGCTCGCTCGTTCGTTTATTAGTTCGCTCGCTCACTCTAAATGCGGCTGCTTGTTGCCTTTTTCTATGTGCTGTCTTTTGTTCTTCATACGATTGGCTTTGGTTTGAGCCCAGCTTCAAATACACAAACTCTCTAAACTAAAAGGAAAACATTAAAACCGGTTTGGGATCATTTTTTTTCTCTTCTTTTTTCACTCTTCTGTTTATTTCTTCACCTTCGTTTAAATATATTTCTCTTTCTGTCACTCGTATTCTTGGCTTCATTCTTTGATTCGATCGTCGTGTGTAATTCTTTTTTTCTTCTTTTCTATATTTGTCTAATAAAATGCATGTTCAACTACGACAACAACAACAACGACGACGATGACGGCGACGATGGCTTTCATTTGGTTTGTTCTTGCAAGCAAAGTTTGTGACGCTGAAAAAAACGTGAACTTAAAGAGCAATAGTCGATCGTAATTGTATTAAATGAACCAATGTGAGAGAAACAATCTTCGGAACAATGAACATAAAATAGCAACTGTTTCATAGCAGTTTGGTGTGTATTTTTGCTGTACAACGCAAATAAAATTATAAACGATCGCGTTATTTTTTTTTTCCATTCTCATTTCTTTTTTGATTTTCAAATCTTTGGCTTAATCGAAGTGTGCGTCTGGTATGTTTTCTATTTATTTGCTGCCGGATTTTTTCAGACAAAAGCACAGCATTTTAATGCGTAGATGTGCACGCAGAAAGGGTCCAAAATAAACCATCTTTTATTAATCCACGGCATGTTGTTCACGTTTGCACATCAATTATTATAATAAATTACAATTTTAAAAAGCGAATATTGATGGTTTAAGCCCCACATGACTCATGAATCTTGTTTGTATCACGGTGTGCACGTATACTCTATCTTTTGGTTACGTGAATTCAACATAAATACAAACACTCTATTCGTCCATCTAACAGAATAGAATCGAATCGAAAGGGCAAAGCTAAATGTAATTTAAAGTCACAATCTGCGCTCGCATTCGAACATAAACAATCGAAAGTTAGAATTAAATCCACAAATATGAGCACATACACACGTACGCCAATTAAACTGATATATAAATTATGTCAAACTCAACAATGGCAAAACAATAAATATTGATCTTAGGCAAAATGAAAATTGAGCACACGACAACATAGTGGCAGATTGGCAGCAATAATACAGAGGCCTTATATTCAACTAAAACTAGCAGAGGAAGTGTACAATTATGGTTTCAATCAGTTGAAAAAGAAATAGAAACCAGAGAGTGCAGAGGTGGAAGGTATAAGATCCAAAACATACATTTATTAGATCAAATTGGATTACGTTCTACGATGCTGAGTATTAATACAATGAAATCAGTTGCCAACATCTTACAAATTCACTGAGCGCTTACAATATACAGAGTGTTGCTTTTAATCTGGTTTCTTGCTAATTCGTAATATCCACTTTTGGACAGAGAATCATTCAATTTTATCTCTTCATACAAATATAGATGTAACAATCATAGTTACCGGTATACGACGACCAAGTGGCAAAAAAGAAGAACAAAAAATGCACAGACACATCATGGATCAAATAGTAAATTATAAACATAAAACAATTCACATAAATACCCTTTTAACATGTGTACATAAAATAATAAAAAGCAATTCAATATACACATTAAAGCATGGTAATCATGTTAGTGCCAACAAAAACTAACATAGATTCAACTAAAATGGGAGAGAAACCAACACAAAAAGTACAAGCGCTCGGTTTCGATATAGTTGTGCGGTGTGTGAGTGATATTACTTCAGTGTGTGCCCGATTATTTGAAAGTGTAAAACACAAATGCTGACTTTGTTTATTTCTTTTATTTCATTCTCGTCGCTGGAATCATGTTTACCTTTTCTACGCTTGCAACTTGCTTTCGATATATTTGTGAACTGTATGAGTTTATGTCATATTTTAAGAAATCGCGTAAAATGGCAATTCCGCCTTTAGTCACATCCAGATCGTGAAATTTGCTTATGCATAAGTATAAGCTATACACGTTTATCTCTTTGCGCATAGTGCTTTGCATTGTTCAACTCATTTTTTTTTCGTTTCGTTTCGTTTCGTTTCGCAATCATTGAAATCCATATGGTCACATAGAACGTGACACAAAGGAAATAAACGTTAAGCCAAAGCATTTTATGGGTTTCACTATGAAAAGATCGGCTTGAAATTCTCAAGTTTAGAAATCATCCTCAATATTTCTCTCTTTCTCTCTCGTTCTCTTTTTTTCTCTCTTCCCCTCATCCCTTTTTCTCATTCTGTTTGCCTTTCTCTCTATCTTCCTCTCAATGAATCCGTCCATTGGAAAGGTCCATTCTCTTTCTCTTATTCACTGCAACTGAATAATTTTTTCAAAACAAATGAAATCTGCAAGTCTGGCGCGAAATTGATTTTCTTCATAATAATGTGAATCAAGCATTAAACATTGACAGGAGCATAAAGTTTTACACCGTTGAATCATTTGCCTAATGCACAAAACAAACGTGTTCCCGGTTGTCAGCCAGCCAGCCCAAGCATCATTTGTTTGGCTTGGATTTTTACAGTTAGAATAAATGATAGTTTAATTTATGCTTGATAGAGTCAAAACACCGCATGCAAAATGAATTGCATTTTAATGACGAATGAAAGAAAAAGATTTGCAATATGATTCATGGTGAATCATCAGTAATAATTAACCGGTTGAGTAGAAATGTTGCAACAATAAAGTGTTATTTACAGTTTTTGTGCCCAATGACGTCATAAAATATATGTAATTTGCATATAAGCAAAAAAATAAAAATAAAAATAAAAAATAAAAATTGTTTTGAATTTAAAAAATTTTTTAGCCCATTCGTTTTGTCCAAAGGCGTGCTGATTTATTTGGCGCATTTTACACCGTCTAAAGAAAACTGAACGCCAGAAAATTAATCGATGACAAAAGAAGCGAATTGAAAACGTGTTGCGTTGTGCCATTTTTACGCAGTTGTTGGTCCATTCGCTGTACGTATTCGCACAACTGCATATCAAAGATCCCGTTTTATTTCATTCACTAAAGCGATACCACTTTGCCCTCATCAGCGTCTCTCTTTGTCTCTTATTTCCTTACATAGTTTCGCCGAGAAGAAAATACACATACACGCACACACATCCAGCTGTATCGCGTTACTCAATTTACAACCGAATTGCGTCGAATTCATCAAACAATAGAATAAACTCTTAAAATGGATTTAAATAACAAAGCACATTTATTGTTTGAATTAAAAACGGCTTGTCACAACGTATAACTCTAACGAAGACTAGAATTTCTACTTGAACGATTAATTGTCCATGGATTTTTTTCTCATTCTCCGTCTTTAATTTTATGAATAAATTGCTTTATCTATTAAATTCTATTTTATTAGTCGTTTTTCTCCCTTTTTTCCGTTTTCTTTCATTATCTTAATCGGAATCAAGTAGAAAATATCGAAAAGAAACCAACAGAAGATCCTCTCTCAGATCTTGATGAAGACTCGATTTTCATAGATTTTTTTTTTTTTCAAAATGATCTAACAACATAGATGCCGTTTGGAATGCAATATTGTTGCAATCGAATGAAAGGAAAATTTGAAAGATATTTCCATCTTTAATTTGGCTGTTTCATTAAGAATCAGAGAAAAAAAAATCACTCAATAAATTATATTGTTTGATTGAGAGAATGAGAGCCAAAGGTTAGTTAAAATGGTTAGTAATATTGAGCTAATAAGACTTTTTAAATGTGAAATTCAATCAGTTTGTTTTCGAAGACCTTTCCCGCTTGGTCGTTTAGACCAGATTACAAAACCCCAAAACGCATTATGTTACGCAGGTGACAAACGAACAAAACACGAAATGATCCACTATTTAATGCGTAAATGCATTACGACTAATCCTCATTAGTAATAAATGTCTAGTTTGTTTGAAATAAATGCTGGCCAATGAAGCCTTTTATCCATTTGTAGCATGTCTTGATGATAATTCAACAAAGATTTTCAAAGTGCATGTTTTCAAAACTTTGCAAACCATTTGCCATTGATTGAATTGTTGCGTATATTGTTGCATTGATGTCAATTATTCGTTCATATTTCTTCCGTAGCTGTATAAGAAAGGAGAAAGAAAAACACATACACACGGAATTAATCAGTGTTGACGAACACAAACACACATGCATACACAAAGACGCTACGAAAACTGAAACCAGTTTACACAAATCAGCATGAACATGAAGTCACTTCAACGATTCTGGTTTTCAAGTTTTAAAGGGACTGCAAAATTGAATGTATCTTTTCCGTTGTTGTTGTTGTTGTTGTTGCTACAATCAATGTTTGTGTATTGCATTAATTCTGTTGCACGTGCAACTGGTGTATCGACATGGTATTGGTTTGCCTGGCTTGTTTGCTTGCTAGTTTTTCGCATTCAATATCACGGAGCGTTGTTGGTTTGCTTTTATTTTTCAAGTTTTCTTTCAAATGGCACGTACAAATGCGTTCGCATTTTGTTCATAAAGGATGCATATGCTGAATTTTTGCTGAATTGTGCACGTTTTGCAGTTGCTTGCAGCGATAATATTGTCTTTCTCCGTGTGTGTATGAATGAGAGAAACAGAGAGCATTCGATTCTGTTCTTTCGTTGTTTTCATTGGAAAAAATGGCCAATGATCACGATCACGTATTGCGTGCAGCGTTTCTTTTTTTCTTGACAATTGTCCGTCACTTTGTATGAATTGGTCGCTTTGTGTTCATATTTAAGCAAAAAATATTCTGAATCAGTTCATTGTCAGGCAAAGTATGACTTTTTTTTCGTGCATGTATTGGTTGAATAAATAACGCAAAAATCGACCATTTTTGCTACAAACGCAGCAGTAATTTTTTCAGAGAACAGCCAATGTAAAAGAGAATTAAACACATATGAATGCTTCACACGAATGTTCAAGCATATGATTGCTTTAGTATAGGAATTTTTTTTAAAAATAAAATTCACCAAAAGGTAAGCGGCAAGAAACTGCCGACTTAAAGCATAAACGTAAGAGATTTTCAAGTTATGATTAGGAGGCCACAATGCGTATGACTCATGTCTCACCGTCATAATTGGAATTTTACTTTATCCGCTTAGCTTCATTTTTTATTTTTATTTGCTTTATGCTGGATGATATGGTTTTGCATCAAAACCGTGAATATTTACTATGCTATAATATTCTGAGTTAAGCCTATAAACGTGCGTCGACCCATTTTGTTGCATTTCATTACGTATCGGAAATAGTAAAATTCTGACTCAGCTTCCAAACTACTTTTAGATAAAAATTAGAGATTTTGCCAATTTGTGAATAAATCTCTCCATTTACTAAACTATTAACATGAAAACGCCTATTGTTTTCCTCACACACTGCGTATATTTATTTCATTAAATAATATTGTCAATATTATTCTATTATTCCATCGAATGCCGACGGAATGAGAGAGATAGAGAAAGAGAGAAATAAAAAAGAGGGCGATTGCAATGAAATCAAATTAAATTAATGGAATAACAAGACTATTGCATATACGGTCAATTGATTGCAATTACATTTCATTTGGTCAACAAATTGGGTTTGATGCATTTGGTCTCCCTTATTTATGGTTATTGATGTTCATTGTTTTGTTTTTGTTGTTGCGATTGATCTTGTTGTTTCACTATTGTTACGTTTAATATTGTTTTCATTTTGATGCTTTGTTCCAGTGTTAAATGCAATTGGCAATATCTAATTGGCTAAACACCGAACCATCGTCCAATGGGAGAATTATGAATGTTACAGCGAAATCAAATACCAAAAATAGAAAATGCATGACTTTAAAATGATGGCTTGTTGGTTTGTCCCATTGGGATATGAATTCAATATCCCACTGTGTCAGCTGTTGTCTCAGCTTTCATCGATGTGCATGCGTCTAACAACGATTATGTCGTTTGCCACAATGTTGCCCGTTTTGATTATTTTTCGGAATTTTGTTAGTCTCGGCAGTTGTCGCTCATTCGAATTTATTCATTTCAGTCGATTTAAACATTGTGAGTCTGTTATTGTCACAATGTCACTCATAGAACAAATGACAAAAACAAAAGAATAAACACTTTCGATAAAAATTCTTTCGATTAAATTTGAGTGCTTGAGAATAAACAGAACGAAAAAAAAAATATTGAAATAAATTATAACGAAATTTTATTCCATTTTTTATAACATTCCAGATAAGATATGAAATAATTTTGTGGCGTCATTTGACCTCACAAATTTTGAAATGAAATTCAATGACTAGTTTCAGCACCAAAAAATCCAATGTTATTGGTGACACAAACTGATTTTGATCTACCTCATAGATATTCTCATTAATTATTGAATCGAATTTTATTACATGGAAATGGCATTCTCACCGCAACATTATTCATTTCGTTTTTTGTTCTCTTCCTTTTCGTCTCGCTTTTCAAAAATAAAAAAAAAACCCACAAAAATGTTAAAAATGAGCGCCAACAATGCGATAATTTTATTGGAGTTTCGCAATTACATTTTCATGCATAAGTATTACTCTTGTTAATATTTCACATGGTCGTAAATTGTAGTGAGCAAAAAAAAAAAAATGAATAGTGAACCATGTTGCTACTGTGAGCGATTTGTTTAGTTATGCAATAAATAAAATGCATTTTGGAAACGATGAAGTCTGCAAAACGTTTACATTTGTTTATGAATGGGAAACAGTAAGCGTTAGGAAGAATAAAAGAGAAAAAGTGAGATCGGAAGACACAGAGAGAGAGAGAGATACAGGGCAAGAGAGAGAGGGGAGAGAGGGAGAGAGAGATCGAATGAGCCAGAAACCGAAAAAGGAAAGAGTTCTCAATGCAGATAGTGAAATAAATGTGTGGCCGTAAATTTGTCATTTGTCAGTGTTGTTGCCAAAAATATCGAGTTTGGCATTATAATTTCGTCTTCTTTTCGCTTCCATTTAGAGACAAACAACAACAAGAAAAAAAATTTTGTCTTTCTTTCTGTTCTCCCAAAAGTAAATTGTAGTTAAAGCAACGTATTTGGAATTAATACGGATGATGCATGATGACAGTTCACAATGGTTGTTCTAACTGAATGACAATGACAACGACAACAACATTCCATACGGATGTGTGTTATGATAGAAGAATTTCATTATCATGTGTTCAGTCGTTATTTATCTGTCTGGTGAGAACCTTGTCATTCCCGGTCGGTCGGTCGGTCGATTGAATCGTTGGCAACGTTGCAATTCACATTCAAACAAAGTTTGCACACATGTTTGTAGTTAAAAATAATACAACGAAAAAGAAAAAAAAAACACTAAAATTTTAAACTAAGCCAAATATCATGTTCAATTGTTGGTTTTTTTCCGTGTTTTGAGTGAAACGAAATTTGTTTAAATTCCATGCAAGTGTACGTGATGAAATTAGTTTTTGAGCAAATACAATAGATAGACAAAGAATTGGATTTTTGTTCGTTTCTTCTTTTCTTTTGGAAAATATTCAAAATAATTAAAACATAAATGAAAGAATTATTAAACTAAAAATTGGTGGCACAGTTGCTGGCGGCGAAATCGATGGATATTTAGAAGGACGAATGAAATTCATGCAGTGTAATTAATCTTAATTTTGTTTCACCAAGGGAGAGTGAAATCGCTGAGTTTGGGCGTTTTTGAAGGCGCGCTCGAGCTCGAGCTCGAGCTTGAGTTTTGAGCTCAATTGATAATAGACAAAGCCATTCATGCAATGTAACACATCCCAAATTATTCGTCGGCATGAAAACGACCGATATTATGTTTAAGGTATGGCCACTTGAACCATTCATAAAAAAATTCTACTTTAACGATGGTCTAATGCATTCAACGCATCCATAAATTGAACATATCCATGAGAAACGCCAAGCATATTCAATCCTTTCAAGTACCGACACAACATATTTTTTCTTGAGTTGTTTTTATGTGTTTTTTTTTTAAATTTCTCTATTTTTTAAACCGAAATTGAGTGCATACCAGTCAAACCCTTTAATCTGTAACGAAAAATCCTTTTCATTAAACCTTCGTTATTCAAAATAGTCTCTCTCTCTCTCCAATTCCTCTACCTTCTGTATCTTTCTCTTTCCAACTTTTTTTTTGCTCTTCCTTTCTCCCTCACACTTCCCCTTCGCCTATTTCTTCGTACCTTTTGGAAAAAAATCGATCTATCGCATCGGTTATAGTGCATTAATTAGTAGTGATCACTTTGTACAAAGCATAATCTATTCGATAGAATTATTTGACTTGGGTTTTAATAAACGAAAGTAAATCAAAAACCATAGATAAAAAGAACACCAGATTGGTATTTAATAAATGCTCCTCATGCGATGCGCTTCTATTTTTTTTTTCTCTCCATGTTTTGTTTGATAATAGCACTTCCATATAATTTATTCTATTGCGTTATAAAAGACACATAGTGTGTTGATTCTTCAACACAAAAACTAGGACCGAAGGAATCTAATCAATGTTTATTTCGATGAAAATACTGAAAACGATTACAATTGAGTTTTTGATGTTTGAAAATTCTAATATAGAAACGATAAAATCGTAAAAAAAAAACAAAAAATGAAATGCACAAAACCATAAATAATTTTATTAGTTTATCGATAGAAAAGCGTTGAAATATTTAAGTAAATAATGTAAATCGACAATGTGACAGTGAAAAAAACACCTGAACTAAGCCATAAAAGTGAACAAGTTTGATTTGTGGTTAAAGCCGATCTTAGTCGACAATCTTCTTCGGAAACTTTGTACAATCAATTGACGTGAATGTTTTTTTTTCTCATTGCGATATATTCCGGTAATTGAGACAGGTGCAATTCATCATCACAGCCCGAAAAAAAAAATGAATCGCTTTTAATAAAATACACATAATATTTGTACGATTAATCGAAGTGGCTTGATCACATCGAATAAAACCCAAGGAAGAGGAAAATTAATATCGTATTTTCTCCCGGAATCACAGGTAGAGAAAACATATTAAATGCACATATTTTGATGAAGAAATTGAAGAAGAAAAAAAAATATGCGCACATCTTTCACTTCGTTAAAAAGGAAATGTGTTCAGTCGATGAGGTTGATGTGGGTCTGCGTTTTTTTTTAAACGCCGGTTACAAAGGCGCTTGTCAAACATCCTGATTTGCGTTCCGTCATCATCATAACAACAACATAAATACAAATATTTTTATGAATTTATACGTTTAGTCCTAAGAAAACTACGATTTAATGAATAAAAAAAGAATTGCCACTCATATAAAGTTCAAAGAAACATGCAATGATTTATATCTATTGTTTTTGGTCAATGACAGTTTGCATAATATGTTTTCCGTATCATTTCTGATTTCAACAAAATTCATTAGCATCCGATCAAAAGTAACATTCTTAACATTTCATAAAGAAAAATTCCTTTTTTTCCTTCGAAGAATAAAATCCATACAAAAGAACGATACTCATAATGGTCATCCGATGCACTTTGATGTTTTAAAATGGAATTTTATTCAATCGAAATCAACCAAAAATTCCATTCTAACATTGAACTAAAAATGAGCAAATTTATGTTGTGAAAAAAATCGTTTTTTTTTTCTTTTCGTTTGTTTGTGTAAAACAATAAACATACATAAAGAACGAATGTCAGTGAATGAATTTGAAAAAATGAACAAAATTAAACGAAATTCTGCTTGTTCAAGTATGTTCTCACTTGAGCACACAGCTTGGCTGTGAACTTGTGTTCAAGAGTCACCATCATTACACAACGAAGCCGAAATTCAAGTATGTGCGTTTTTACATTGAACAATGATGAACGAAAACAATCGTGGAATGAAAACGTTGAACAGAACGAATCGTTTAAAAGGAAGAACATCTCAAAAGTGGAGAAGAGAAAGATTGCTGCTGAAATGATGTAAAGAGTGAATGAACGAAAGAATAAGAAGCAGAAGAAGGGAGAGAAAGGAAACAAAAAGAGAGATGGAACAAGAAGAAATGAGAGGAAGAGAGAGGTAGAAAAAAGGAGCTAGAAGCAAAGATAGAGAGAAGAAAGAAGAGAAAGATCTAAAGAGAGTGAGATAGAGATAGATAGATAGAGAGAGAGAGAGAGAGAGAGAGAGAGAGAGAAAGAAAGAAAGCAATACAAGAAAACGGTCCACACAGACAGCATGATATAGAGTGCATAGCAAGCAATACAAAAGGGCGTCATAAATGATGATCGTTTACTTCTACGAAGGAAATCTTCTCATTCTGTTGTTCTTATTTTCGTTTCTTCGTGAGTTTTTTTTTTCTTCATCATCATCATTGAATTTGTGAAAAGGAATGATTTTTTTTTTGTTAGCCCGATGTCCATGCACATTTCAATGAAATGTGTGTTGTCTAATTTCTTTTGTTTGCTCTTTCCTGAATTGCTTTAAGGAAGAGAAATCGTCTACCATTCAATGTTTTTTTATTTTATTTTTATATCGTTGTCTCGTACTTTTTTTTTTAATTCAGTGTCTACAGCGGTAACTGGGACAAATGTCAAACATATTTTGAGCTATGAAATTCAGTTGAATAGTTACAGTCAAATCGTAAAGACGTAATAAAAACGACGCAATAAAGATTGACGTTGATTCTTTTATAAATGATTTTGTGTAACATTTAAAGTATTCACATTTGGTACATTATAATGTATACATTCATCTGCCTTAATACAAATTTAGCATATAAATTTATTGATCGATTTAAATTAATTTGACTTATTTCTTTGGTATTTTTGCAGGCACCTGAAAATGGTATGACTGGTGGGAAAACAGAATGTGGCGATTCGCCACGAAAAATGTCAACGCCAACAAAAATGGCAAATTCAGCAAATGGAACAACATCGTCAATCATGAATAATCTTATAACATCAAATACAGCAACAGCACCTGCTTCATCAATGGCCACATCGCCGATAAATAATATAACAAATAATAAAGCCAATATAAGTCATAATCTGCCACCAAGACAAGGTAGTGCACGTGAACGTGCATTGCACGCTGTTGAATATTACAATAGCAATGTGTTGCGAGTTCGTGTTGGTGCCGGTTTAACAGCCCGAAGTTCAGTTAACGAAAGACATTTAATGAATGCTCGCAATGGTTATCAATCTTCGATTTCATCAACAGGTGCATATCATCGAATGCATTCACAGCAACGTTCCGACAATATGTATCGATCGAATTCAAGTTTAGAATTAATGCACAATGAAGCAACAACAAATGGTAATCATTCAACTAATACAAATGGTATACATTTAGAGCGTACACATCCAGTGCCTAGTTTGCGTCGTGAATATGGCAGTCATGGTAGCATTGATGCATTAGCATCAACACCGCCAAAAAATTCACGTGGAACAAGTGAGAGTTTCTTTGCAATGTTACAGGATTATCGTCCGGCTGTTTTAGGTGTAATTGGTACAGATCAACGTTCACCTGGTCCCGTTGAATATATGAAAGGTAAAGTTGTTGAGCAAACCACCGTCAAATCAACAACACAAACTACAACAACAACAGCAGCAGCAGCAGCAATGCCACACATAGCAAATATCAATGCAAACACAACACTAAACAGCACAACAACGCATACACAACAGAATTTTATTAACGAATCATTAAGTGAGGATAGTATTGATCGTGGTAGTCCAAAACTACGAAATAAATTACAACGATTGTGGGGACAATCAAAACAAACGCGTTCCATGTCAATTGCACATCCAGTTTCAGTGAGCAATGGCATTAGCGAAGATTGTAGCATTGCATCAACGCTTTCGGCTGATATGGAAGAAAGACAAAAACGTCGAGCATTTGCTCATTATGATTGTCAATCATTGGCCGCAAATTTAGGTTATGCAGCAAAATTACGCGGTTTATTATTGGCACGACGACGAAATACAACGACTGGTGCATCGGCTGCATCAATGTTAAATGCACGATCATCAACACCAGATTCAGCACAAGAAAATGTCGATGATTATGGTGATGGACATAGCAATGAATTGCTCGAAAATTGTCCATTTTTCCGAAATGAAATTGGCGGCGAAGAAGAAAGAGAAGTGAGTTTAACACGTTTTGGCAACAATATTAATCAAAAGAATGCAATTCATCGACCAGCACTTGCCTATGGTGTATCAATTTTGGAAAGTGAACCAAATGAATCATTATGGAAGGATAATACATGCCCATTTCAACGGTCACAACGTCCCATTGAATCGGTTGATTCAGGTGCTCGATATTATCGTAAATATTTCATTGGACAAGAGCATCAAAATTGGTTTGGAATGGACGAACAACTTGGTCCAGTAGCGATATCCGTGAAACGTGAAAAATTACCCGAAACAATGCAGCAACAAACTGAACGTGAAACATTAAAAGATGCTAAAGATCCACCACATCTAATACGAATGATTGTACGAACATCAGAATTGCTTACATTACGTGGTTCAGTTATTGAAGATTCAATTCCAAATACGCGTGGCAATGGTAAACCATAGGGGCAGAGAAGCCCTATTATAATAGCCTAATATATATATATATATTTATAGTAGATATTTAGAATATTTACGCGATATTTAAACATTTTTGAAATATTTGCTAGATTCAAAATTCATACATATTTGAAATATCTAGTGAATATTCAATTCATTTTCATTTGGCATTCATGAACATATTGTTGATGGCAGAATAAGTATTGCTTAAAATTGAGATTTGACAAAGAATGGTTTTTTCTTATAGACATAGATGCAGTATGATCTCAACTACAAATCTCAATTTTGAACAATATTTAGTGATATGTTTAGAATATTTATGTATGATATTCAGTATATTTATAAATATTCACAAATTTTTGTTGTTTCTCCCTAAGGTAAACCAGCCACAACCAAAGATATTATCGAATATGTTGCACCAGATATTCAAACAAATTGCTTACGTTTGGGTGTTTCAACGACACAATGTGAACAACAATTATTAAAATTGGATGAGCAAGGCTTAACAAATAAATATAAAGTTGGCATTTTGTATTGTCGCGCTGGTCAAAGTACCGAAGAGGATATGTACAATAATGAAGAAGCTGGTCCAGCATTTACCGAATTTCTACAAGCAATTGGTAAAACGGTGTGTTTAAAAGGATTTGAGCATTACAAGGCTGGTTTGGATAATAAAACGGATTCAACGGGAACACATTCATTGTATGCAACATTTCAGGATTGTGAAATTATGTTTCATGTATCAACAATGTTGCCATTTACACCAAATAATCGACAACAATTGTTACGCAAACGACATATTGGCAATGATATTGTAACAATTGTATTTCAAGAGCCAGGTTCATTGCCATTTACACCAAAAAATATTCGAAGCCAATTTCAGCATGTATTTGTTGTGGTACGTGCAATAAATCCATGCACCGACCATACACAGTACAAAGTATCTGTATCACGATCAAAAGAGGTTCCAGTATTTGGACCACCAATTCGTGGTAATGCAATCTATTCTAAAGGAAAATCATTTACCGATTTTTTACTTGCAAAAATTATTAATGCGGAAAATGCGGCACATCGAAGTGAAAAATTTGCAACAATGGCAACACGTACACGACAAGAATATCTTAAAGATTTGGCTACCAATTATATAACAACAACAATGATTGAAAGTGGTAGTAAATTTTCGATATTCAGTGCGGGTAAGGAGGAATGCTTGAAACAAAATCTTTAAAAATTCAAAATGTTTTCACAATTTTAATCAAATGTTCATTTGTCATTTCCCACCTATTTAGGTAAAAAGAAAGAACGTCAACGTCCAAAATTCAATGGCAGCGCTATTCAACGTGGTGCATTCTGTTGGCAAGTTATTTTACATGATGGCGGTCAATTTGTTGATGCATTTTTGGGCATTTCACATGATACATTCGTTCTCATGGAAGAATGTTCACGGCAAATTGTCTTTGTAACACCATGTCGTTCGATTTTGGGTTGGTCAACAAATGGCTTTTGTATTCGAATTTATCATCATCAAAGTGAATGCATTACATTAAGTTTACGTGAATCGGCTGAACGTGATGAACAATTGGAAGTGATTGAACGTTTGCGTGCCGTTACACCAGGCTGTGGTGCAATTGAATTGAATTTGAGACGCAATCAATTGGGACAACTTGGTTTTCATGTTCAACCCGATGGTGTTGTTACACAAGTTGAGCAACAGGGTCAAGCATGGTCGGCTGGTTTACGGCAAGGACATCGTTTAGTTGAAATTTGTAAAGTTGCTGTTGCCACATTGTCACATGATGAAATGGTTGATTTACTTAAAACATCAACACAAGTCACTGTCACCGTTATCGAATCACATAAAGATCATTCACCACGTCGTGGTTGCTTCTATTCACAATGTAAATTCAATATTATCAATTATGAAATTGATTATGATTTAGATGAACCGGCAAAAAAACCACCAAAACATAAAAGTGTTACACATTCATCACATCGTCGATTTGATCGAAATTTTTCACCACCACGATCAAGCAATAGCTCTGGCTATGGCACTGGCAGTAGTAGTCGTTCATTTGGTGCACAAAATAATGAAACACATCCAAATGCAATGCGTTTTATTAGTGGAAATGGTCATGATCATACCGGTACACTGACTTCATCGTCAAGTGGTCATTCATCGAACGATGATCGTTGGTATGAAATTTTGGAAGTGCCCGATGATGATAAATCAAAACATCAACAACGTCATCAAAAATCACCACAATATGCACAACACACAAAATTAACAATTTCAAATTCGGTCCCAGTTAATAATGCACGACCATTATCGATTCATGACCCAAAGTTAAGTACTGCCTATGGAAAATTACCAACACCACGAACCGTACACTTAAATGGATCTGATGATGTGATACACAGTCATGATATACAACTTGCACGTACGATGCTAAAAAATGCATCACCCGAAGGAAGTCAACTCGATAATTGCTCCATTGAACCCATTTATAATCTATCTCGGAAGAGTACCGAGGAAGAACTTAGTAATGGCATTCAAAATATGGAAATTTCACAATTGAAACGATCATCAACTGCAAATAGTGTTCATAAACCAAAAAGTATGTTTTTATTGATAATTCATTTTGAGTATTTTACATTTCGAATTTGTTACAGTTTAACTGAAATGTTTTTTTTTGTTTTGTTTTTGTCTTGCAGGTAATGGAACAATATCATCATCAGCATCAAATTCAAGTAGTCGAAACAATAGTCCACGGCCATTGACCGAGGCAAGACTTCGTCCGGGTGTTACAAATCGAAATGTTGGGCATTTACAACAAAGAAATAGCGTTAATTATACAAATAGTACATTACAAGAGGATCTCATGAAACTTATTAATCCTGATTACAATATGACATGCAATGATGACAATTTTCACAATGGTGGTTTGCAATCAATTAAAGCGCAAACACAAAAAAATGCACAGAATAGTCATAGTTTAGGAAATATTGCGGCATTAAATAATGGTTTAAAGCCAATCAATGTCACCACAACCGATGACATTTTTTTAATGCGAAAAAAATCACGATCACGTGAAGGTATCAATCTTGGTTCGCACACCGTACCAATATCGGCTGATTTAAAATTAAAAAATACCATTGAAAATTCGGAAATTATACATAAAACAAAATCAAATGGTACAAATGATTCGGATATTATATTAACAACAGCCCGACCGGCCACGGTCATATCATCAACAATACCACATTCACCAATAAAAGAAGAAAATGTGTTGCACATTCATGAGGATCCAAATCCAAATCCAAATCCATCACCACGTCGAATGACCACCAATAGCGTTATCACAAATAATAATTTCAATAATAAAATCGTAACAGTAAATAAGGAAAATGATTATTTTATTCCGCCACGTACATTGCCACTCATACCCGATACAAAAGATGTTGATTGGAGCAGTTTGGTTGACAGCGCAATTTCACAAATCAACGAAGGTCTGAAAAAACATTACTATGATTCTGGTGGCATTCCACCAACATCAATTATGAACGCGACAAATGGCAATCAAACTGAACGACAACATGGAAACAATTCACCATCGTACGAATCATTATCATCAACATCGTCCACATCATCAAGTTCAGGCGGTGTAAATCGAACACAATCAAGTTTACCCGATTTACAAAATCAAGTTTGTCAACTCGAAGATCGCATCACAAAGGAAACAAAGCGCCGAGTATCTTTGGAACATGCTGTACGTAAACTAACTGAAGAGAATCGACGTTTGCAAGACGAAAGTCAAGCTGCTGTACAACAACTACGACGATTTTCCGAATGGTTTTTCCAAACAATTGATCGACAAACTTAAATTTTAATAATGGTTAGTATTTTGGAATTTTCAACAATTTAATCGTTGAAGCGTTTTTCTTGTGGCCAATTTATATTAATAATTTCGTTTTTCTCGCATTTTTTCCAGGCATTTTTTGAAATTTGTGTAAAATCCTCGGACTTTGTCAATCATTTAATATATTCAACATGAATCATACACTAAAGAATTCCACCCTGAGTTCCAGCTAAAGATTTAACAACATAATCATGCACCATAATCAAACGAATTCATCATGAAAATAGTTCAAAATGAAGAAACTAGTGTCTTATTTTATGCCCATGCAAATGACTTGTTTTTTCTCTTGATTCATTTCACATTACGTACGAATTGAAAATAACAATTTATGTTATAGCCTTAACGCATATTTAGAAGAAATGTGAAAGATTTTATTTATTTGATATTAAATCCACTGAATAAGTTTAACGTTGGGAAATACATTAATTTAGATTATTGACTTGCATTAGCTGAATCCATTGCATATCGATGCAAAATACATAAGAATAATGCCAAAAAGAAATGAAAATTTTGCGCTGAAAATCAACTAGGTAAAGAGGTTTTATCGATTGTTACATAAATTAGGTTTTATTACAAATTTGATTTAACACAATTTATTTTCTTTTTTTTCACTCTTTTGCTCGAATTAATTTGTTTAATTATTTACTCACTCTCAATTTTGTTAAGTTGTAAATACTAATGTATATGCATATGTTTAATTTATATTGTATTGTTTTCTATGGAAATGGAAATTAAAATTAATCCAGTAAAATTGGCTCAGAATAATAACAAAAAATGTATTTGATTGAACATTTTATTCGAATGAAAAATTATGCAAATTGTTTTTTTTTTTTTCGCTTTTCGATTGAGACCAGAAACACACTGACAAGTCAAAATTATTCGCAACAATTTCACACAATATTACTTACAAAAACAATTATTAACGTAAAAATATTTTTGAATAATTTAGGGAAAAATGGTAGCATAATTTGAACTTTGACCAAATGAAACCAGCAAAGAAGCAATTTAGTAGTAATCGATTAGAGCTCAACTAAGTTTAACTATAAGATAAACTTTATAGAATTTCAACGTATATAAATTGAAATGTAATTTTCATGCATTAGACCGAATTGATATCAAAAGTCGAAAAGTGAAAAATCATCGTTGACATTGCAATATGCAATTGAAAATTGCAAATTTAAATGGAAACGGCATTTTTTTTCCTCACGAAAAATTAACACATAATATATTAAAATCAACTCATTGGAAGCTCACAAAATAATTATGAACCATAAGAAAATTAAAAAAAAAATGTATGTTCTCGTTTTACACCGATTAAAGCATAGCGTTATTCAATACAATTTTTTTTAATTAATTCCTTCGAAAATATACGAATAGAAATACCGAAATTTGATGCGTTTTATTTAAATTTTTTACAATGTCAATGTCAATGTAATTTGGTAAGTACTATCTTGGAACTTTAATCTGAAATGAAAGTTTCAATTATCGAAAATAGCTACACGGTAGAAGTGAGCAAAAGGGATCAAAATAAATTATGAAAAACAATGGGACTTTTTATAATATAAAATCAAATTAATTACTCAAGAAAAACTGTATGTTTATGCCATGTTTCAACGTGGAAGTCGAACTCATTTGTATGACATTGCTTAATTTGGGCGTGAGTTAAAACAAATCAAGTCATATAGCCGAAATTATGCACTCGCTCTTTCAATGTTTAGCCACACAATAAATAGTGCGCATTGTGTGCCCCAACGATGGTTCTAAAGTTAATAAACTTGGAAGTTTGGATATTTTTTTCGCTTTTTAAACCTTTGTGAAGAAAAATAGTCAATATTATTCTACTTACCATTTTGAAATTCTTGCTGAGAAAACAATTGAAATAACAGCAACAATTAACACATTGCAAGAAAATATTTTTCAATAGTTATACACATAACCAAAAATTCGTTGTTACTGCTTGCCAAACTTTCACTCAAGAATAGAAATGAAAACAGACAAAAAAAAAAATTCATTTTTGTAATTTTAAATTGACAATTCATTATTGGGTGGAATTGTGATTCAAGAAACTGAATCTTCAATTAAATTTTTCTCATGCTGCATGCAATAGATGGAAACATGAACCTTTTTGTGTCCAAGATCGACGCTGGCGCCTTCAATATTATTTATGGATTATGACAATTTTATCAGAAAATATAATTTGAGATTCAAGAATATGAGTGAATCATCAAAGCCAATTATTTATAATTTGTTTACAATGAATAACTATAGACATTTAGTTCCGTAAATTTTTTCACACGTTTTTAATTGATTATTTTGTGTAAAACAACTTTGAACAAAAGAATAAAAAAAAAATATTAAAAAAAAAAAATATTTTTTTTTTTTTCTACAAATATTTAATTTTTTCCAAATTATGTTTAATTTTTATATTTTTTGTGTGAAAATTTAAATTTTTTTGTAAATAATATTTCCACCACTAAATTTAAATAATACCAATTTATTTTTTTTTTTGGAATGAAAGTTATTATTTTACATTTTCTTGAACATTTAACGAGTATAGAAGATTGTGAGAATTTGTTTTAACAGAGTTAGCTGTCTGAAAAAAAAAGAAAAAAATTTACTACAATTACATGAAATAGTCCCCAAAGTAAGGTTTGTTAAATAAAGCGATAGTCCTTATCACTGTTATTGTTGTTACTTACAAATGGATTATTAATAAATTCCGTGAATAATTCTAATTTAAGACATATGTCTGGAAATTTATCTTCACCAGAAACAAGCATCCCAATCAATTTGTTGTCTTCCGAAATTATCGGTGCGCCTGAATCTCCATTTTGGCTGAATTGTTGATTGTTTTGACGTTGTAAACAAAAAAAATCTTCATATAACTCCACTTTAAAATGTTTATAATATATTGATTTGCATTCTTCAAAATTCATGATTTTCGTATTAATCAATTTCAAGTTTTTCTTGAATATTGGCAAAATTGAAGTGCTGTATCCATAAAATTTAACACTTTCGTTATTGTATTTAGTTTGATTTTTTCCAATGATATCTATTTTATTAAGTTCAAGACTAAACTGTAGTTTCGTTGGTAATGTAATTATTGCAATATCTTGATCAGCTCCATAAGTATATCCAGGATACATTATGATATTTTTTTTTCTTAAATTTAATTTGGTTGTACTTTTTCCACCTAATAGTGAGCTCAAATAAACAGTTAATTTATTATGTTTACAAACACAGTGGGCAGGCAACAAAATCTTTGTTTCGCCAATTATAATACCGACACATGTCATTACATGCCAAAAATTATAGCTTTCAACTGATACAACATATGGACACTCTCTTATACTTTTAACGTCAACGCCATTTAGGACGGCATCCACAAAAAATCCAGCTTTTCAAGAAACAAGAAAAAGAACCATTTTAATCAACTTTTGATCAACTTTTGATTCTAATGTAGTATTGAAGTGAAAAACTCTTAATTTATTTTTCTGCTTACCGTTTTGAAACCGTTGCTGAAAATTAAAAAAAAAACTTCGATTTAAAAAAAAAACAAAAATTATATCATTCCAAGGATAAATGACGATTCTTAAAAATATATTTAAAATTTATCTTGAATACCGATTTGCTGTTACTTACTAAATAGTCATTTAAGAATAAAATAAAAAACAACACAAAATTTACACAATTCATTATATACTTTATAATTAACAAATTCTTTATTGAGTAAAATTTGCTTCGAAGAAACTATGGTTGAATGGTGTTTTACATTTGGAAAATTATTAAATTCTAAGTCAAAACTTCTACATCAATAGGCATTATATGAATTCTTTAATACATATTTAATCATTTATAGGGGAGATTGGAGCAACAACGATCGATTAAAAAAAACAACTGTTAATTGTTTGCACGGAGTTGAAAAAAACGGGTACTTTGAGACAATTTGTTTGAAAAACGGTTATAAATGTCCTTATTTGTATTCAGTTTTAAAACCGAAAACATATTTTTCAAATGTTTCCTTTTCTTTGCTTTTTGATTAGAAACTGTATGTTTTTCCAAGTATAACATAAAACCATAAAATCATAGAACCAAAGACACCAAGAATAAGAAAAGGTTTTATGAATAAATTGAAATTAAAGGATAATCATGGATCATCATAGAGCGCGATTTTCAATATTTTGTAATGAAATAAACTGTATTTCAATGAATCTATATTTTGAAAATGAATAGTTATAGAAATTTTATTTGCAGCATAAGAACTTAATAATGTCCTTTTTCTTTTCCACAAGATTAACTCGTTGAAAATGAGAAAAAATGTTTCTCAGAATTGTATAAAATATTTTTCAATACCATTTGTATATCTTTCTCATTTGCAATTTCAGATACTTACAAATGGGTTATTAATAAATTCCATGTACGATTCGAGTTTGAGGCAAACGTCTGGAAATTTGTCTACACCAGCTGTCAACATGCCAATCAATTTATTGTCGCTCGAAACCATCGGCGTTCCTGAATCGCCAGAATGTGTGCAATACTACTTATCGTTTTGACGGTGAAGACAAAAAACTTCTTCAAATACATGTAACCGGTTATAGTATATAGACTTGCATTCTTCATAATTCATAATTTTCGTATCGATTGAAGTTAATGTATATTTGGATGAATAGTTTTTTGCGATACTATATCCATATATTTTAACGCTTTCGTTACTATATTTAGTTCGGTTTTTTTCAACTAAATCTATTTTATTAAGTTGTGGTCCGAATTTTAGTTTTGTCGATGGCATAAGCAATGCAATATCATCATTTTCACCACCATTATAGTCAGGATTAAACATTATTACATTTTTCTCGTTAATTTCAATTTTATTTTACTCTTCCAACGTGATAACGTACTTAAGTAAACAGTAAAATTTTTATATTTATAAACATAGTGGGCCGATAACGAAATTTTCGTTTCGCCAACTATGATACCCACACATCTCCTTTTAAAAAAAATATTCATTTCAATTGATACAACATATGGACACTCTTTAATAGTTTTAACGTCTATTCCGTTGATGAGTCCATCCACTTTTAAGCACATCCACAAAAGAGAAACAATTAATGAATTTTAATCAATAAACGTATTAAATATACTTACCGCGTGGACATTTATGCTAAATAATGAAAATGAATTCAATTATAATGAAAGCCACAATTAATATATTACAGAAGATAACGTAAGGGTTTCATTTTCAAATAAATTAGTCATCAAACGGGAATTTTTTACCTATTACAAACAGTAGCAAAAACAACGCCAATACACGATTCATTTCAAGTTCATTTTAATTGAGTGATGTGATAGGTATCGATAAATTTGATGGATTTCATAATAATCTGCTGGATAAAGTTTTATTGGAAATACAAACAGCTGTTATTTTTTGTTGTTTTTTTCTTGAAATACGTTTATTTTCTCACAATTTTAAACATTTTAGTAAATGACTACTACATTGGCTGCGATAATAGTGTTAAATTTTTCTGAATTGATCAATTTAACGCATTCCAGATAATATACGCATACTTACGTGTATTGAACAACTATTCCAGCATATCATTGTTGGTAAAGAAATCATGTGACTCGTTATTGGAAAAGGTTCGCTTGATTTCAATTAAATTGAATTTCTTATAGTTGAAAGCTTTCTTGGTCGCCAAATAAACATTCTCTGGCACATATATCGTAAGTTTTTGTGCCTTTGCACAACTGTTACGTTCTTTGTTGAGTATTGACAGATTCAAAATTTTGTTATCGAAGTCATACAATGTTGCATTATAAACATCAGTATTATCACGATAATTTCCAAAATGAATCATAATAAAACCAATGTGAATTTTCTTCAGATTCGGCATAAATCGGATAAACTGCAAAATATTGTCGATTTTGTCTTGCAATACATGGACATAATTGAGTTTTTTTAATTTTTTAACTGCGACATCAAGATCAACAATTCGAGTTGTGACATAAAGATACAACTTTTGCAATTCTACAAAAGGAGCCAAAGAAAATTGAGGTTGTGAAATGATATGCAATACTTTGATAAATGGCAATAAATTTTTTGAATAGACATTTTCAGGTTGAGGTATTCTTTGAACTGATCGATAGTAATATACATTTAAATGCTGGAAGAAT
This sequence comes from Resseliella maxima, assembly GCA_029041755.1. Classification (NCBI taxonomy): domain Eukaryota; kingdom Metazoa; phylum Arthropoda; class Insecta; order Diptera; family Cecidomyiidae; genus Resseliella; species Resseliella maxima. Next base: position 1,400,598 of record JAQOWM010000888.1, on the reverse strand, counting down.
CCACGCTTTTGAAGTACGGCCAACTGCTTCGTAAATGTATTGAAATTTGTTCCATTTATCATCGTATTATAATGCAAAATGGCTAAGGTATTAAGGTGAATTTTGGATGCCTGAATCGATTTCATATTTTCAATTAGAAACTCAATGGTTGTTGAAAATCTTTGAATCTTTGGATGATTTTTAATAAATTGAATGATTTGATTGTTTTCTTGTCGTGAGTGAACCTCGAAATGTTCAAGATTTGAATATACATTTTTAAGCCAATCATTGGATTTCCCAAGTAAAACAGATCGCTTCATGTTATAATATTCATCCTCATCCCGTACATACAATCGTTTTAAATTTCCACAATGCCGAAGAAATGCCTCATGGACATCACCATCGAAATCGCAGTGAATAAATTTCAATGTTTCAACTTTGGGCAGAATATTTTGAAGTTTTCCCGATGAATTCAACTTACCGCGATAGAATTCAATTTCTTTTAATGAATCGAATTCTAACAAATCAAAAATATTCAATTCATTGCTTTCCAATCTAATGCTTTGTATAAAGTTGCTCAATTTATCAACTCTAACTAGATCACTATGAAGACTGAACGAATCGAGTCTTCCATATTCGGACGAAATTCTTTGCAAAAAATTCATTCGATAAAATTCACCAACAGTTCTCTGCATCCTACGACACGTTTCGCTAACAGCAACTAATTCTTTGAGTGTTAATCTATCGAGAATTACCGTCGAACAATCGAAATCAAATTTAGAAATGTCTACTGTATCGTTTGGAGAACTCGCCATATGAGTTGGCAATGATGATGATGCTTTTGACGAAGATGGTGAAGACGATTTGTTTTTTTTCATTGCATCAACTTGAACAATGAAAAGCTACGAAGGAAATGAATGTCATTCGGAATAATTGTCAATTTAATTGAATTTAATTTAATTTAATTGGTTGAATTCAAACAATTTTTATTTCTACCTGATACAATGTAAGTCCAGCCAAAATTAAAACCCACAATTTTTGGTAAAACATTTTCCTTAACCAAATTTGTTAAAATAAAAATTACAAAGTGTGCGTCAGACTTTTAATTTTTCTAAAGTTAATTAGAGCGTTTTAAAGTTTCCGAAAGATAAATTCAGAATATCGATTCGTAAACACAACACAAATTATTTATACACATTGGTGATATTTCCATTTTTTGAAGTTGAAATTGAAGATTCTTGAAAAGATATTTACGTGTAATAAAAACACCTGTCGACACTAACTTTACAAGTCATTTAATTTGCGTTGAAAAAATACAATTTTCTTACAGAAAACGTTTTCTTTTGATCCCAAAGTAAAAAAAAATGTATTAATGTGAAAAACAGTGTTTAAAAAAGTCCGATGAATTTACATTGATTTTAATGAAAATAGCACATTTAAGTGTATCTGTATGCATGATTTGACATCTATTTGTTGATGTCGAGAATGAATAAAATATTTGTCTTGTTGATATCAAGTTTGCATGTTCGTCAACAGAATTGTGACTTCTGACTACAAATATAGTTATTTCGCACGACATGATTGACCTCAAATGATAAATAATATTAAAATAAAAATCACGCGAATCACGACAGTATACGTATCTTGAAAATGTAAAAAATCGAAATGAATGTTTCAATTTATTTCTTAAAAGTTCAAAGAAAACAAATAGAATATTTATAAAAAATTATTTATTTTGAATAAAATCCATATAATAAGTAAAAAAAATTTTCATAGATTATTCGTAAAAATGTGTATTATCAAAATGAAGATTAAATATTCAAATTAAAAAGGATAATCGTGTTTCAAAATGAAATTTTACTATTTGAACCAAATTAAATGTCTAAATTACTCTGAACCTTATTGACGCTTTTCACAAATGAAATATTTCTCCAAACTACACAAAGAATCGTTCCACATAAAGCCGTTAAGACTCTTGAGTTCAACGCATTTTTCTACTTCACCATCGTTAATTGCTTCATCTGGTTCATCAGTATACCAATTTGTGTATTCAAACGGAAGCCCATTTCCCATCCAATGAAAATCATCGCCTTGTATTGTTCCAGAGGTCCAAAAATTCTGATGTCCAAAACCTGATGAATATATTCAAAAAAGAAAAAAAAAAAAATATATTAAAAATATTAATGCAATGAAATCTAGCTCACCTTTTTCTTTTATCAATTCAACAATTGCATTGTGTTCATCTTCCGATTCAATGCTAACTAAATCCATTCCTAAACGTTTGCATTCTCGATTCGCCAAAAACCAGTTCAACTAAAATAAATTATTTTAATTTCATTTCAAGTACTTATGATATGATGACACAAACCTTTACAATAGTACTGAGCATATATTTATTTTCGCTTTCATTGCTTTCGCTGCTTTCAGTTATTGATGAATCAGAGACGTGAACTGGTTCGCAAATAAAAGATGATTTAGCATTGCAAAGACGATCATTCCACTGAAAGTTAGAATGATGGCTCAATTCTATACAACTTTCAGCTTCATCAACATCAACTCGTTGCATATTTGGTTCATAAAGACCCCAGTTAACGTATTCAAATGAACTTCCATCAGTCATCCAATAGTAGACACGTCCATTACCTTTTCGGGTTCCAGAAACCCAAAAGTTGAGATTATCAACACCTGGTAAAGAAAGGCAAATCAATGTATAGAAACATATTACAATTGTAATAAATCAAAAAGCAATTACCATTATCTTTGATTGCATTTATGATTAGCTTCTGTTTTTCTTGTGATTCAATTTTTGCCAATTCCATGCCGATTTCTTTACACGCAAAATACGCATTGTACCAACTGACCTATGGATTTATTTGAATAAAATAAAATGACTTGAGAAATCAAAAAATAATTCACGCTATTTTAAAATTATTTGAAAGTATTTACCCTTTTCATTGTGCCAATGTAGAATTTTTGTGAATCATTTTTAGTGGTTCTGGAAGTAGTTTCAGTGGTAGTTTCAGTAGATCCATTTGCAGATTCACTGATGTTCATTCCATTTTCATTAGTAGTTTCAATTATATATTCCGTGGTGATAATTTCCTCTTCAGTTTCGATAGTTGTTCCAAGAGTAGGTGTCGGTGTAGGTGTAATTTCAATTTCTTCAGAGCTACTAACAACTGTACAAATTTGATTATATTTAATTTTTTACCATAATTTATTATAGCTGTGACTTATTTCATAATTATAATCAAATTGTTCTCTCACCGATTCGTAGTAAAACCATTAAATTTATCCATTGTTTCATTTTGTACATTTTATCTTTAAATGAAAAATTGTTATCAACATAAAAATACAATTTGATAATTTAAATACATAAATAATTTTCTAAACAGATATTTTAAAGACATAGCTCATTGAATCTCCAACTCTTCAACTGAATTTTTTTCAAATAAATAAAATGAATGCACTTACGTTGTCTTGGATTTTATTCAAACGTGAACTGAAATTCCCTGTTGTTTACATTTATATGGCAATTTCTCTTTTGAAATAGACCTTCAACTCCAGTTTTGTATTTTAAACTTGTTTACACAAAATTCACATACAATCTTCTGCTTATCAGAATGTTATTTTTTAGCATGTGTGTGATGGGATCATCTTACGATTATTAAGACTCAAATTATCTAAGAGCAAGTTGCTAAAAGAAAAACAATTGCATTTAAATAACCAAAAAAATAATCTTTCTTTTAAAATCTAGGAACATATGACCTATGCAAATCATTTCTGTTGGCGCGAGACTGGTAAAAGTATTATAGGTAATTTTGTATGCTAATTTGCGAGTCCACAAGATTAGTGGACTCATGAGTGACTGACTCGGGCAAATGGAACTGATTCGCATGGCTCAAAAGCCGCTACTTTGGAGTTGATTGTTGTTTGTTGAAAACGTGCACGTAAACAGAAGTAGATTAATCCATGCTATTTTTCGCGTGTCTCTCACAGACTGATAATACGTTTATAGCAGTCTGCTATATAACTTGTCAATGGAAAAAAATCAGTTATTGAGAGTTTGCCAATAAAAATTGACTTAGTACATCATTCAGATAAACTTTGAATCATTTGAAATGAATTGATTATTTAAAATTTGTTTATTGTTCATAAGAAAATCATTTATTTTAAATCAAATGTGATTTTTCACAAATGAAATATTTCTCCAAACTACACAAAGAATCGTTCCACAAAAAACCATTTTCACTCTTAAGCTCAATGCATTTTTCAACTTCTCTATCAACAATTGCTTCATTTGGTTCGTCATTATACCAATTCGTATATTCAATTGGATGGCCACTTCCCATCCAATGATAATCATCACTTTGTGTCGTGCCAGAAGTCCAAAAGTTCTGATATTCATAACCTAATGAAATATATTGAAATATATTGAAAATGTTTCATACTGAAATATCAATTAAAAAGTCTCTAATTCAATGTCTTATTCACCTTTTTCTTTAATCAATTCAACAATTGCATTATGTTCTTCTTCCGATTCAATGCTAACTAAATCCATACCTAAATGTTTACATTCTCTGTTTGCCATATACCAGTTCAACTAAAATGATTTGTATTAACATCAACATATTTTTCAGTTACAAATTTGATGGACTATTCAAAAACATTTACCATTTCAGATGTACTGAGCTTGTATTTATTTTCATTATTAGTATTAGTTTCATGGCTTTCAATAATTATTGAATTGAGAATTTGATTAGGTTCACAAATAAAATATAATTTGGCATTGCAAAGACGATCATTCCACTTAAAGTTACCACGATGTCTCAATTCAACACAACTTTCAGATTCACCAGAATTAATTCGCAACCTACTTGGTTCATTATCTTCCCAGTTACTGTAATCAAATGTACTTCCGTCAGTCATCCAATAATAACTGTTACCATCACCTTGTCGAGTGCCAGATGTCCAAAAACTTTGATTTGAAAAACCTGATTTGAAATAAGTAAATTATGCTTAAATTTAAACTGAAAGAGTGGAAAAACAATATTTCATTTGAAATAGTATATGAAATGTACTTTAAATGCATATCACTTACCATTATGTTCAATAATTTTTTCAATTAAATTTTGTTTTTCTTGAGATTCAATTTTGATTAATTCCATGCCGATTTCTTTACACGCAGAATACGCAATAAACCAATTGACCTAGAGAAAATGAAATTGGCTAATTTCACAGATAATAATCACATTTTTTTCAACATTTTCATTGAAGATTTTACCCTATTCGCACTACCAATGTAGAATTTTGGCGTTTCATTTTTCATTTTAGAATTGGTTGCGTTTATCGCAAAAATTCGAAAAGTAGATTTAGTAGTCATTCCGTCTTTGATTTCAGTACTCTCATCGTTAGGAATTGCAATACCAAAAATCGAATTAACTACAGAAATTTATTTATATTCACAATTGATTAAAAAAAATTAAAATTCTCTTTTACCGATTCCGAGAAAAACGATCCAATTCACCCAACTTTTCATCTAGAAATCGAATATAAAATTTATTCAACATAAAAATTACTAATCAAAAATCATTATTAAATAAGCTAATAATTTTCTAAACAGATATTTTCGAACCAACAAATAGTTCATTGAATCTCCAAAAAATTATTTATTTCAAAACAAGTAGTTAAGATGGGTAAAATTGCCTTGATTTGAACTTTATTCAATTGTGAACTGAAATTTAATAATGTTCGTATCACTTGTGATACGCTTCCTTTGAAAATAGACCTTTAAGTCCAGTTTTGCGATTTAAATTTGTTTACATAAAAATTACGTTACTTATCAAAATGATATTTTTTAACCTTCGTATTATGAAATCATTGTATAATTATTCAGACGCAAATTGAATAAACACGCGTAGTATTCTGAATTTTACAATTACATTTTATTTGGTGTAAATTTTGATTTTGTTGCGTGCGGTTGGGTGTTCACAAGCTCTCAATTTAATACAGTAAGTTCTAGGCAATGAAAAAAAAAATTTTTTCATCAAATATTTAGAAATTTCGTATCGAAATTCATTATTCAAGAGTTGCTAACTATCGATACAAATAAACAAAACATATTGAAGTGTTGGCAAAAATTCGTTTTTATTATGAATGAAATCCACAATTAAAATAAAGTTTCATCATTAAAAGCTATGAAAATATTTAAATTATTGTAAAGCAACTTTTGATTTTGGCTTTTCACATACGAAATACTTTTCCGAACTACATAAATTGTCGTTCCACATAAAACCAAAGCTACTCTTCAGTTCAATGCAATTTTCAAATTCTTTATCAATGATTGATTCATCTGGTTGGTTAGAAAACCAATTCGTGTATTCAATTGGAAGACCGGTGCCCATCCAATGATAATAGTCAGTTTGCAAGGTACCAGATGTCCAAAAGTTCTCATATTCATAACCTGATGACATACATTAAAATCAATTATGAAATAATAATCAAAAACACTGATTGAATGAAATCTAGCTCACCTTTCTCAAAAATCAATTTGACAATTGCGTTGTGTTCTTTTTCCGATTCAATGCTTACTAACTCCATGCCGAAACGTTTGCATTCTCGATTCGCCATAAACCAGTTCAACTAAAATTACATATTAATTTCAAATTGAAAGAAGCTGATATATAAATGCCTATGACATAGTGAATTTTCATGCAATAGGCAAAATGTCAAATGAAATCTAACAGCTTCTTTTCCATTGTATTTAATTTAGCGGCATATGTTACCTCTTTAGATGTTCCAAGCTTGTATTTATTTTCATTTGCAGTATTGCTTTCATTATTTTCAGTAATTATTGAATTAAATGCTTCATTTGGTTCACAAATAAAGTACAATTTAGTATTACAAAGACGATCATTCCACTTGAAGTTTGATTGATGTCTCAATTCCACACAACTTTCAGCATCATATGCGTAAGAATCAGCCCTGTTTGGTTCACCGTCTTCCCAATTATTGTATTCAAATTCACTTCCATCAGTCATCCAATAATAGTCATATCCATTGCCTTGACGCGTTCCAGATATCCAAAAACTCTGATTCACAAAACCTGTTTGGGAAATAATTAATAAATTATTGCACGATTGAAAGAATTAAATCTATTTTCAGAAATCACTTGTTACCATTATCTTTGATTGTTTTTTCAATTAAATTCTGTTTAAATTCCGAATCAATTTTGACCAATTCCATGCCGATTTCTTTACACGCATAATATGCATTAAACCAACTGACCTATAAATTCATTTTAAATTGAAACCAAATGAAACAAAAATTAAAAATATTAGAATTGCTCACATTATTTTTTTTTTTTTTTAGAAAACAATCACATCATAATTGAATTAAATTTTTTACCCTGTTTGCACTACCGATGTAAAATTTCGATGGTTTTACCGTAGTTGGATCATCGGTAATTTCACCAATTGAAGTAGTTTCATCGAAAGCGTCGAGAGGAATTAAACGCGCTCCAGAAATCGAAACAACTACAGAGATTTAATCAAACTAAATTATGTTTGCAATTCATTTTGAAATTTAATTATATTAAACTTTTACCGATTCCTAGTAAAACCTTAAATCTTATCCAACCATTCATTTTGGAAATCTAAAATAAAATTCGTTATTGAATGCAGAAATGTATTACACATCACATGTGAAAATGCATTTTAAACGAATAATTCGCCGATTAATTCATTAAAAATAAAAGATATTAGGGAAAATACCTGGATTTGGGCTTTTTTCAAACGTGAACAGTTTTTGACTGTTTTTGACTGTGGTTCGAATTTATGTGTCGCTTTACCTTTTATAGTAGACCAATAACCCCAGTCCTATGTTTCAAATTGATTTATGCAAAATTGATGTTAAATTTTCTAATAATAAAGTTGGTATTATTTTGATCTTCGTATAATGGGATCATTTTATAATGATTTAAACCGGTATCTTTTTCTAGCGCAAAACAGGTTTTTAGAGATAATATTTATCTTCTGACCAACTTTAGTTTTATTTAAAGGAATAGATATATATTTAAATACGCAAATTCATTTTCTTGGAAATGTTTGTGAATGTTAAAATATGGACATTAGTTGGGAATCCCAAGTTTATGTTTTGTTTGTTTTCTTTTCTTTTCATTCCTTCTCTTTTCTAGCTCAGAGTGATAACATAATGGATATTCATACGATCCACGCATGAAATAGGTACTACGTACATAATTGTTGTTGGCGTATATTTTAAACGAGTGTTCCATATAAGAGTTCCATTGTCAAATATATAAATCGTACGACATTTCGGAGTTTCGTCTTAAGGGGGAAATAATCTTTGTCAAAGTTATGGGTTTGTATGAAAACAAATTACACAGGCGTATAGTATGAAAAAAAGAAGTGTTGAAAAAAATTGTCTACACTGTACAAACACGAAAAATCCTGCGCCTTCTATATTCATAATGAGTTCTTGCTTCCGAATTATTTCACTTCAATATTCATTTGTTTACAAAAGAAGAGTTGAATTTGTGACTGGAATGGTTGGCGGTCAATAATTTTTATGATCGTTAAAACAGTGTTATCAACCAAATCGATAGAATTTAAATAAATACAATGAATCATGTTTTTGGAAAGTTCTTCTTAGGAAAAAAAAAAATCCAAAGATGTAAATTGGCAATTCATCGCAAACTATTCAACTATATATTGCGAAACCCAAACATTGTAGTATTTATAGTTATTTTCGGAGAAATAATGCTAATATATTGAATTAAGAGAAAATCATTTATAAAATTAAAGTGTTAATTTGTTTTGTGTTTCTTTTCACATTTTAATTAAAAAACTAATTAATTAATACAATTTTTCTTTTGCAAAAAAAAAAAAAAAAAGAATAAAGGCCTGGATTGTTTAAAGCAATGTGAACAAAAAACATTTTTTAAACATGAGAGTGATTTAATTGCGAACTAGGGTTTATTTGTGATAATTATAATTAGTTCGTTTTCACATCATAAGAAGGAAAAACCATACAATTTTGCTCAAAGCAATAAAAAGCATATTTGAGTTTCGTTCATTTGTTTTTTTTTTTGTAGTTCCAAATAAATTAAATATTTAAAAATAAATGTTACTTTTACCTTTTTCCAACACATATTTCTATTTTTTTTTTTTTTTTTTTTTCGTTTAATTGAAGCTATATTTTTGTGTTTGAATGGTTTTATGCAATAAATTAATAGAACTCATAATTATCTGTTGATTAAATTTTCATTAGCAATGCAAACAGCGGTTATTTGTTATTGTTTTTATCTCAAATTGCGTTTATTTTCTCACAATTTTGAACATTTTAGTAAATGACTACTACATTGGCTGCGATAATAGTGTTAAATTTTTCTGAATTGATCAATTTAACGCATTCCAGATAATATACGCATACTTACGTGTATTGAACAACTATTCCAGCATATCATTGTTGGTAAAGAAATCATGTGACTCGTTATTGGAAAAGGTTCACTTGATTTCAATTAAATTGAATTTCTTATAGTTGAAAGCTTTCTTGGTCGCCAAATAAACATTCTCTGGCACATATATCGTAAGTTTTTTTGCCTTTGCACAAGTGTTACGTTCATTGTTGAGTACTGACAGATTCAAAATTTTGTTTTTGACGTCATACAATGTTGCATTATAAACATCAGTATTATCACGATAATTTCCAAAATGAATCATAATAAAACCAATGTGAATTTTCTTCAGATTCGGCATAAATCGGATAAACTGCAAAATATTGTCGATTTTGTCTTGCAATACATGGACATAATTGAGTTTTTTTAATTTTTTAACTGCGACATCAAGATCAACAATTCGAGTTGTGACATAAAGATACAACTTTTGCAATTCTACAAAAGGAGCCAAAGAAAATTGAGGTTGTGAAATGATATGCAATACTTTGATAAATGGCAATAAATTTTTTGAATAGACATTTTCAGGTTGAGGTATTCTTTGAACTGATCGATAGTAATATACATTTAAATGCTGGAAGAATCCACGCTTTTGAAGTACGGCCAACTGCTTCGTAAATGTATTGAAATTTGTTCCATTTATCATCGTATTATAATGCAAAATGGCTAAGGTATTAAGGTGAATTTTGGATGCCTGAATCGATTTCATATTTTCAATTAGAAACTCAATGGTTGTTGAAAATCTTTGAATCTTTGGATGATTTTTAATAAATTGAATGATTTGATTGTTTTCTTGTCGTGAGTGAACCTCGAAATGTTCAAGATTTGAATATACATTTTTAAGCCAATCATTGGATTTCCCAAGTAAAACAGATCGCTTATTGATATAATCTTCCTCTCGTACATACAATCGTTTTAAATTTCCACAATGCCGAAGAAATGCCTCATGGACATCACCATCGAAATCGCAGTGAATAAATTTTAATGTTTCAATTTTGGGCAGAATATTTTGAAGTTTCCCCGGGGCTTTTAACTTTCCATAATAAAATTCAATTTCTTTTAGTGAATCGAATTCTAACAGATCAAAAATTTTCACGTTACTATCTTCTAATATAATTTTCTGTATAAAGTTGCTTAACTTATCAACTTTAAGCAGATCGCTATAAGTTGCTAATTCGACCCTCATTTTTTGCAAAAAATTTATTCGATAAAATTCACCAACAGTTCTCTGCATACTACGACACGTTTCGCTAACAGCAAACAATTCTTTGAGTGTTAATCCATCGAGAATTACCGTCGAACAATCGAAATCAAATTTAGAAATGTCTACTGTATCGTTTGGAGAACTCGCCATATGAGTTGGCAATGATGACGATGATGCTTTTGACGAAGATTGTGATGACGATTTGTTTTTTTTCATTGCATCAACTTGAACAATGAAAAGCTAAGAAGGAAATGAATGTCAGTCAGAATAATTGTCAATTTAATTGAATTGAATTTAATTTAATTGGTTGAATTCAAACAATTTTTATTTCTACCTGATACAATGTAAGTCCAGCCAAAATTAAAACCCACAATTTTTGGTAAAACATTTTCCTCAACCAAATTTGTTAAAATAAAAATTACACAATGTTCGTCACACTTTTAATTTTTTTAAATGTTAAAACCTTTCGAATGATGAATTCAGAATATCGATTCGTAAATACATTACAAACAATGGTGATATTTCATTTTTGTTGAAATTGAAGATTCTTGAGATAATATTTACGTCTAATAATATGAGAAAAACACCTGTCGACATTCTCTTGTTACTTCATTAAAATGAAAAAAATAAATAATTATAAAAGAAATGGCCTTAAACAAGGAATACAAAAAGTATTTACTAAGGCCTTACTTATGGTGGCCAACGTCCAATTTGAGACCACATTTAAAGAATTCTCAATTTTTGACTTTGGCCACAATGGAAAAATTAGGTCATATTGTAAATAAATGCAAAAAATTCAATGCAACCAACGTAGCGTCAAATCCATCGGATAAATCCATCTGATGGATTTATTTCAATGACGTTTCAATGTAAGTAAAGCATTGGTTTTTACTGCAGATACCGTACGAAGTTATTATTCTCAAATATTCTTATTGAAATTCTTATTTTCCTATGAAAATAATTTTCATAATTCTAACAATGAGTTTGCGTAAAGGTACTATACCCCAGGCGGACGATTTGAATCGTATACATCGGGAGAATATGTCATTTGTATGAGACTCACTAGCGCATCTTCAGAAACTTGAAGGAACTAATATTTGCATGTAAATGTATACGCAATACGCCTGAAAGTAGATTTCACTTGCCACTCAATGTATGCTAATCAGCTATACATACACCTCAATGTATGTTCATATTCGCCTGCAATCACCCTATGATCGTATACAATTTAAATCCTCCGCCAGTGATATAGTACCTTAAAGGTAATTAATCATTGAATGATTATTATACAATGTAAAACAACTGTAGCGATTTATCACCAAAAATAGAGTTTGAACGAAAGTTTTGCGCCCTGGATATTGAAGGAAATGAAATTAATTGACACGCTTGTATCGAAATTATTATTGAAAAAATACAGATGAAAATGAAATATAATTTTTACTACATAGAAACCCCCAAAGTACATAAAAACCTTCAATTCAATCATCAGTTTTATTACGTTGTAATTTCAAAGCGAAAATACTGATATTTATTCGTCCAAAGTCTTTATAATAATAATAATAATGTTTATTTCACCGCCAAGAAATTGGCTGAATTAATGATAAAAGTTTTACAATTTACATATACAATCACAGTTTTTAAGTTCGTTATAATAATAAATTTGACATAATACGAATTAATAACGTCTAACAATTATAGTTGGATTTAATAACTCCTCAGTAATTCTCTTCTTAAAAACACTTCTGCTTGTGCACAAAGTTACAATACTCTTATAATTATTGATCAGTCTTATCAAGCGTGTAATCGGTTGTTTTATTAAATATTCAACGAAAAAAGAAGGCTCATGCAGCAAATTTATTGTATCCACACGGAGCGTACGAGAGTAAACAATACGATCAAACTTAGAATTAATTACAACATCACTTATATTGCCAGAATAAATATCAAAAGCAAAAACTGAATCGGCAATTTTTCTTCTTATTTCAAGCTCCTGCAATTTAACTAATTTACATCTATCAGCATAAGGCGTTAATCGATAAGACACAGCATTTCTCCGGCTATCTAGCAAATATATGACAAATTGTTTTTGTATTGATTCAATATCATCGATGTAGATCTCTAAATAGGGATTCCAAATAACAGATGCAAATTCTAATCGTGACCTTACGTGAGCCAAATATAATATACGTTGTGTTTCTTTAGAAAAATTTCCATTCGAATATCGCTTTATACATCCAATGAGCTGTCTACATTTGATTGTTATTTGCTCAATGTGATGACCGAATGAAAAACGCCTATCGAGCAGTACACCCAGATCACGAATTTCATCCTTGCGTTCAATTTGCTGTCCATTTATTGTGTAGTTTGTCTCAATAAACCGTGCATTATCACGATACGCACTGAAAATTGCACATTTCAGTGGATTGAAATGCAGCCGATTCTTATCACACCATCTAGTCAGGTTGTTTATATCACGTTGTAGCATGAATGAATTGTTCATTGTATTTGCTTCTCTAATTTCAAGTAAAAGTTTGACATCATCAGCAAATAAAAGAACATTCGCATGCTGAACCGCTTCAGTGATGTCATTAATGAATATGGCAAATAATAGTGGTCCAAGACTGCTACCAGCTGGAACACCTGACGATGAATAATATGTTCTTGATTTTTTATCGCCAATTCTGACGAAATTCCTTCTCGATGTGACAAACTCACACAGCCACTTTGCAGTTTTTGCGCCAATATTGAATGTTGCAACTTTTTCAATAAGCCGTTTTAGCCATACATTATCAAATGCAGCTTTAAAGTCACCATAAAATACATCGACTTGTCTCTTCTCTTTAAAAGCTTTATATACTGCTATTGACATGTTCATCAAATTCGTTGTGACCGAACGCCCATGCCTGAATCCATGTTGTGAATTCGATAGGAGTGGATCAATTATTAAACTTAGTCGATTTTTGACGGCAATCTCATGAATTTTCATAACAATCGAAGAAATGGCTATGACTCTATAGTTTTTTACATCAGTCTTGTCACCTTTCTTGTGAACAGGAACAATACGAGACAATTTAAGAGCTTCCGGAACTTTGCCATCATCGAACGATTTTTTAAAGAGTAGCCATAGAGGCCATACAATGGCAGACGCACACATTTTAAAAACAAACGGTGATAGTTCATCAGGTCCAGCACCACACTTCCATTTAATTGATTGTAATGCGAATTCAATATCGAACAACGTAATGTCGTCTATGATCGTATACAATTTAAATCCTCCGCCAGGGATATAGTACCTTAAAGGTAATTAATCATTGAATGATTATTATACAATGTAAAACAACTGTAGCGATTTATCACCAAAAATAGAGTTCGAACGAAAGTTTTGCGCCCTGGATATTGAAGGAAATGAAATTAATTGACACGCTTGTATCGAAATTATTATTGAAAAAATACAGATGAAAATGAAATATAATTTTTACTACATAGAAACCCCCAAAGTACATAAAAACCTTCAATTCAATCATCAGTTTTATTACGTTGTAATTTCAAAGCGAAAATACTGATATTTATTCGTCCAAAGTCTTTTCTTCATTGATTCAGAAATTCATTGCCTGTTTCACCATCTTTATAAGTACGATGTGAAAATGAATGAATATCAAACCATATTGTGAAAGCATAATATTTGTAAACAAAATGTTTATACCAAATTATGTAAATCGTGCACTTAATGCAACAGGCAAGTATATCAACGATCGTTTGATCACATAAGTCGAGCGTTGTTGCGTTTTTAGCGATCTCTATCATATATGCACTGAATTGCACATACACCGTTACGGAATGCAAACGAAAAATCGCTATTCAATGTGTAGGGCCCAATATCTTGAAGTTAAAGCTCTGATCACTTGAAATGGAATATTTCTCAATGTTCTGAATTTTTCCAAATATGCACGTATATCAATGTTTCTTTAGCCTATTGTTTCTGTAATAAAAATAATTCCTTTAAACATAACAGTGATTCTTGTATTGAATCTAAAAATTTTGAATTCATCGGATGCATCCCAAATAAGTCATTTCAAAAGAAAGTTGAATTTTCGCAATTAATGCTTTCCACTGTGAATTGGCTTAATTTTTCGAATACCAAATGATGTAAAATCACAAGATATAGTGAAATGAAATTATAAATAAATTAATTGTTCAAAATTCAAAGAAATAATACAATTTCGGAAAAACATACTTTATTAGACAGTAAAAAAATGCGAAAAAAAGTCATAAAAAATTTCAATTAGATTGAAATTCCTCAATTCAACTTAAAATGTTAAAAATAACAATTGAAAAAAAAAAAAATTAGAAAAATTTTCGTCAAATAAAACGCCATAATTTCTATTGCTTGATTTATTCAATTTATTTTGGAAACATAATATTGTGTGTGTTTGTTTTTTATTTTTTCTTGCTACAGATTGTACATTTTTTCTAATATTTCTAAAAGCACATCAAGAGAGATTATATTTGTTGATTTGTTTCATCTTTGTAATACAACACCGTTAAGAACGTCACATTAAAAATATATATGTATATATATTTATGTATTTTTATTTACTGGAAAGAATTATGTTTCAATGCGCGTTAATTCATTTTTTGTTTCTTTTCAAATTTTCATGACAAAAAATTAATAAATAATAATAAAACAAAAAATTATGACAATTTGTCATTGACAAAACAAAAAAATCACAAATAAAGGCCAGGATTGTTTAAAACAAAAATATTTTTTGAACATAAGATTGAATTAATTGCAAATTAAAATTTAATTGTGATAATAAGTTAATTGTCAAATCAAAAGATTAAAATAAACCATGGAATTTTGCTCAAAGCATATTTGGGTTTCGTTCATTTGTTTTTTGTTAATTCCAAAATAAATTATTTATTTAAATAAATATCTTTAAATATATTCGAGAAAAATTCAAGGAAGTAAATGTTTTTGAATTGACCAAAGAATTCATGTGATTTGCTGTATTTTATATCCTTTTTCCAACTCATTCATTTTGCATTTGCAAAAATATTTCTATTTTTGTTTTTTTTTTTTTTTTCGTTAAGTTCAAGCTATTTTTTTCTGTGTATGATTGTGTACAATACACACTGTGTATTTTATGAGTTTAACATTTAGATTAAAATTGATGGTGTTTCATAAATATTTGCACATAAATTCTATTTTGTCATCATTTAAAACATATATCAAACATGCAAAATTCAGATTATTTAAACTATTGTAAATGTGATATTGTAATAATTTTTTTTAACATGGCAAGACATTTTCTATTTGCTCTGTATTCGAATAAAACCTGTATTTTATGTTTCATTTATATTTGTTACCCGTCTATTGTACTCTATTTATTTCATGCAAAGAATTGATACATCTATTTTTGATTTTAAGTAATTTGTGTACTGTGTTGGGGTTTGTTTTCAATTTGCTTTCATTGTGTTTTTGTTTGTTTGGAAATGGTTGATTTACACAGAGATTATTGCAGATAAAATTAACAGATAAATAATTGCGCGCTGTGAATGGAATTCAACAAATGCCAACAATAAGAAAATATGTTTCATCATTTTTAAGGAACAAAATCTATGCAATTGACATGTATAAACTTGAGAGATGTTCCAAATATAAAAAGTTCAATGAAACAAATATAAAATAATGAATAATATTCATTGT
The DNA here is from genome assembly GCA_029041755.1 of Resseliella maxima. NCBI lineage: Eukaryota > Metazoa > Arthropoda > Insecta > Diptera > Cecidomyiidae > Resseliella > Resseliella maxima. The sequence continues at coordinate 1,384,236 of JAQOWM010000888.1, read as the reverse complement.
AATTGTAAAATTATTCAAATACACAAAGAAAAAGAAAAAGAAAAAGAAATAAATAAGTTGAATTTCAAAGAGCAAATTGGACAAAATAAAATTGTAAATGTTTTTCTCGAGTTTCCCTGTCCTTGATAATACCAAAAATAAATTAAATTCATTAACTTTTATCATTTTTTGTTTTTTGCAAGTATTTCTTTTTTTCTTCAACTCGTTCACTTAATGCAATCTGTTTAACAATAACTTAGTCCATTCCATATAAATATAGCACTCTTTCACCATCTGTATCGAAAAATAAACAAATTCATTCTTAAAAGCAGCGCAAATATGCATTTGCAATCTGCATCAGAAGAAGCCAACAATATCATTTAACAGAAATATACATTCTACTTGTTTATCGATAAACGCACACAAAAAATTTCCTAACTCAAAACCCACTTTTTTCATTTCAAAAAAAAAAAAAAAAAAAAAAAAAAAAATCCCAATCCATATATCGCACGCATTCATTTTTCCAATACATAAATCAAATCAAAATTGGACTCTAGTCGTGTGATATTTGACAAAATTTTCAATCTTTTTTTTTTGTTTTTATTTGTCATATTAAAAAATATTGTTTTCTTTGAATCACAGGCTTTTCCATTAAGAATTTTTTTTATCATTTCAACAAATTTGATGACATTCTCCGTGCTGATCAATTGAAATTTTTTTTTATGTTAATGAAGAAAATATGGGAAAATCGTTTCTTTTTCATATTTCAATGTCATTCATTACAGTTTTTGTTTCATTCACAGATTTATTGTTTGTTTTTTTTATTCACGTCGACTACGTTTTGTGCTGGGCGCATAACTTATGGCACCAATTGATCGGCTTTTTCTGCCAGCAACTTGAACTTGTGATTGTGCGGTTAATTGTAATGAAATTGCATGTGTATTCAATTTTTCCGCCAATAATAATTCTTTTAAGCCTTTCATTTTTTGACTATAGAGAGTGATTTCGGGTCGTTTTGGAATGATTATTTCATCGTCAGCCGTTTCTTTGAACACTGGACCAACGGATGGTATTGTCAATTTACTTTCATCATCAATAGTTTTCATCTCAATTTTAACATCATTCGATTCAGCTGATGTTTCGTCACAATGTCTTGGCGATGTTTGTGCTAATAATAACAGTTGTTTTTCACTTTCATCGCAATGTTCAGATTTGACTTGTGATTCGGCAAATGGTTTTCCCCCACCCTGCAGAAGAAAATCTGGATTTAAAATCTTCTCACCACAGGCCACTGTTAAAGCTTCAACCAGCGTCGTACGAACTGTTTCCGATTTGTCATTTGAATCTTCACCAATTTTTGACTTTTTATCATTGATCTCATGATTGTGCGCCACTGTTACGTCATTGTTATTGTTTTCTGAACGAATTGAAGCATTTACTTCATTTACATCATCTTCATCTTTTGCACAATGAATTATCACTTGAGAACGTATTTCACCATCAAAACGGGATATCGTCGTCACCAATGGTTTCACCTAAGGGAAAGAACCAAAATAAATATAATGAAATAGTTTGTAAATATATTAAATTTTGTGAATAACTGTAATCGAATCATAAATATTTTGGAATTTTCAATTCACCCATCCGATATGCAAAATTGGTGTTAAACTTCCCTGCTCCCAATAACATATCCCATCGTAAAATCTGAAAATTGGTAATAAAACGGAAAGAAATGAAATGAATTGTGTGGAACACTTGCCGTTTAGTCTTAAGACTAATTCAATAAAAGCTCAAATATGGACAAATCTTATTTAATTGAATTGATTTCGCTTACCTGAGCAAATTTGCAAAGCAATGTGGATCTCTAAGTATGCTTTTTGCTGAATGACCTGAACTTTCCATTTTCATGATGAGTGGTATTAGTTCGTTGGCGATGTCTAAAAACTCCTTATAAATTTCCTCATCGTCACGTGAATAAATAAATAATCTTATCACATCGCCGGCATTTGCCCATGCGGAAAATGCTTCTTTGTACTGTTTTTGCCGATAATGATAGCCTCCTTGATATGTGTACGGATACACATGATGATTTTTGTAGTGGATTTGAGCCGATTCAACAGCTCCTTGATATAATTCTAAACATGATGGTCGATCCTTTGTCGCAGCCACCTCTTCCAGTTCACCTGATTGAATTCAGGGACAGTGAAATAAAATTAAAATTGAAATTTAAATTGAAATTACACTAATTAATAACAACTAAATAGATTCAATGTAAATGAAAATAAAACTCTGATTATGTTTGAGCTAAAACTATTTTCAGAGTATTTCTGTAGAAGAATATACACAAAATACGTTTGCAAAGTATCAAAAAGTCTTCAAAAAAGGTTTCTCAAATTGATTCTCTTATATGTTTTCATTTCTGGGTTGTCTCATGGAGATTATCAAAGTGATAATCAGTGTTTAGAATATTTATTCAGAAAAAACCTGTTAGGTTTACTGGAAAAAGTAATAATATTTCCATCCATACCTAAGCATCCAAGAGCCATTGGATATTTTTGCAAATGATTCATATCATAAAGTAGCCAAAGTAATTGTTGTTGTAATTCGGCCACTTCTAAGCACGCACTGGTCATGCTCAATGATGGATTTATCGAAGAAACTATAGCACCAACTTCGATATATCTATCACAAACAACTGGATGGCCCGATAAATAAAGCCATGCATGTGATTCATAGCCCGTCGTCACCGATTGACCACGTTTATCTTCAGCACCTGCAACACAAATTACAATAAAAAGACATTTTCATTACAAATGATGTTCTTGCATGCTTATTTGAAACGAGTAATAGTCATTAGTCATACGAAAGATAGAAAATTAACATAAAATGTGAAAATTCAATAAAAATCATTAAAATGCACATAATAAAAAAAAATATACACCTTTTGTCATACGTAATACGAAATACATACAAAAAAAAGGAAAAATAAAAATGTTCGAAGAGAATAAAAATGTAAACATTTGTCAAACCTTTCCCATGCCAGGTAACTTCAATGGTTTCTTCGCCGGTTTTGCCAAACACAACCCATGCATGATCTTCGGATATTGCCAAATGAGCATCATCGTATCCAAGCTGTTGACAGCCGGCAACAACAGCAAATGCCACACCAAAACAATCCAATTTATTGTCTGCCAAATAACTGTACAAACTTTGTAAATGTGCACGATCCTTGTACGTGCTACGAATTAATGAATTCCATATTATATCCGAAACTTGCTTAATAATTTCTCTTGTTGCGTAGACAGGTGTTGTTGCATTTGTGCGGCTGGATTTTTTCACCTCTTTTACAGCAGTTGCACTAACACCACTAACCGTACCACCAATACGCTTACATGGTCCAATCAATGAGATGATTTTAATAAATTTTTCATATAAATTTTTCACTGTATCAAATGTTACGACCGGAAAATTGCTGCATTGGGTTTGATTTGATGTATCAATTGTATTATTTGTTGATGATTCGTCCACTTTGACCTTGGTTTCGGTCATTGTGCCATCAACAATGATGGTGCTATTATTATTTGTTGGTTCAGCATTGTTATTATTCAATGATGCATTGTCAACATTTGTTTGGTGCATCGTGTTTGCATTACACTTGCCCGTTAATGTATTTTCAATTATGCCCGTAACAATGGATAGAAGCGTTAAATCGGGCTCTTTGGCCATTTCTAAATGCACTTTAAATAAACGCACCACATCCGATATACTTTTTAATGGAAATAATTTCACAATTTCTTCATCACAAATGAATGGTGTTGGTGGCCGTGATGCCACTGCAGCAAGATATGATGATGTTGATGTTGAGGCTGATGACATGATTATCAGTTGTTTTTTTGTTAGCACAAAATAATCCAAAAATAATATTTAGATGAATTTTGTTTGTTTATTTTACCGCGCAAATTTCTTTCTGAGCTAACCACTTCAATTGAACGTATCGAAATGAAGTGTTCACTTATTGATGCACTCAAAAAATGCCACTGCGTTTCGTATTCGTCTCTTGATTGTATCGTATCGTTTCGATTTGTGTATGTCTTTCATTTGATTCGCGGTTTTTCATTTAGTTTGTGTATGCTGCACAATTCTTTTCTTTCACCATTTTGCCATTTTCATTAATCGTTGCAGTTTTGCAATGTCTTTCGTACTTATGCATATATATACACACACACATCGCCACCACACTTGCACAAAATTCTTATGCTTGATCGCTTGTGCCTTCTGGTTTTCCTTGTTATTTTGTTGGTATTTTTATGCAATTCTTCTTTTCGTGTATATGTATTTGCTTCTTTTTAATATTCTTTCTTATGATTTACTTCTCTGTTATTCCTCTTCCTCGTCGTCGTCGACGTCGTTGTTGTCGTCTTCTGTTTCTTCTTTCTGTTGACCAATTCCTTTTTCTATCAGTTTCGTTTCGATTCGATATTGCCTTAAAATATTCAAAACGTTTGCATTCACCACAGCACACGGTGGCAATTCTTGCTCACACAATTGTTCTCTTTCTCTTTACACGTTTCTTTTATTATTATCCTTGCATTTAACTATCTATCTGTGTATTTTTTTATGTTTTATAATCAACTTGCACCTGTATGACGCATTAAAATTTTTTTCTTCATTATAATGCTGTGCTGCACCGAGGAACTTGTGATGCGTATGTGTTGGATTATTTGTTTGTTCAACTACATCAACATCATGACACGCTTGCGAAATATGAATCACAGTAATTAAAGGAAGAGAAATGAAAAAGAAACAGAAAAAAAACAATAACAAACACACATATGAAGCGTATATCCGTCGAAAATTGCGTGCCGATGCGATTGCTTCTGACAATGATGATGATGATGGTGATGATGATGATGATGACGTTGTTATTGCTTGCTGAATTTAACTGCGTATAATTTATTGTTTCCTTTCCTTCTAAACGCCGTATCCGAACACGTTTTACCTTTTTTTCGCATGTATGTGTGTGCGTTTCAATTGTTATGCCGATGCGCGTAATATTCGCGATGTAAATCGCAATTTTCTTGTATTAGTGTTTAGTACAAAGTCAAATATGTCGCACGAAACGTATGTAAATATTGACAATGATGTGGGTGCAGGAAGCAAATTCTATAAGGATAGCACACGAAATATGGTTAAATATCAATTTTTGTGTTTATTCTATTTCTCGGATTGTCTATTCAATTTTGGTATTTTTTTCATTTTTTCACTTTTAATTTTTCAATATAAATGTATTTTCGATGGTTTTCTTCTGCTCACTTTGCAATTTAAATGAAAATAAATTACTTGCATTTCACATAAATAATAAGCACACCGTATTCCCTCAACATTTTGATTTTGAGGACAGATGTTGATGAGAGCAAAATAAACAAAACCTTTGGTATCGTCATTGAATGAAATGTCACATCATAATGAATGCATTCAGTTTTTTAGATATTTTTTTAACAAATGAATACGTTCAATGATTCAATTTCAATCATAATTTCTTTTTTTCAAATTCAAAATAATTATTTTTGATTTTATGTATGTTTTAGTATTTTAAGGTAAGTTGTTCAATATTCATTAGTCATTTCTCATCATGTTTGAAATTTTTCAAAAATTTCCTAACACATTCTTCATGTCGTGAATTGCATTGTCACGTGCAACATAGACAACCAATTGAGTTATTATTTATATACAAACAATTGCCGATGAAATTTAGTATATTTTCTGTCGAATATCGACAACAACAACACGCAAACAATTTGTTCGTTTCAATTTGTAATACCGTGCAAAAACTTGCAATATTCCATTTGATATATCTATTTTTTCATCGTCGTCAATACGTAGACTGTGTGGTATTCAATTTAAACACGTTCGACCCATGTAACACAATCACGTTCAAAAAATAAACAATCTATTGCGATCGGTTTTAATAATCATCATGTTTTCCGATTAGTTTCTATAGAATCATCGCGAAACTGTATTTATCACTAATTCACATTTAGTATTTCAGAGAAAGAAAGAAAAAACTCAACTAAAACAAAAAATCGCATTACAAAAAGAATACAGTGAAATAAAAACAAGAAATATCGCAAAGCTATTCTTCAAGCAAAAGTCACGGACGGAAAAATGTCATTTGATAACAACTTTGGAAACGCTTGTAGGCTGCTGACAGCAACAAGAATAGTGGCCAATTCATACGATGAGGTGCATTATTATGAACATCCAGCCGAGTGAGTTATTTGAATAGCAGAGATCATATCAAAAAAAAAAAAAAAAAAAAATCCAACATGTGTTTAATGATTAAGTAATGAATCGAATTTATTTTTAGAAATACATTCAACTACAAACTATGTAAGGAATTGGGCTTGACACCAGATCCAAAGAGTGTGAATAAAATATTGAAAGTTGTCGACCGATGGGATATTCACAAAACGCTGAAATCATTGTACAATGGCGACATCAAAAGTGTATTCCCAAGTCGCAAAAAAACGTAAATACCATCTATCCGAGTTATAACAATTAAAAATATTTATTGCAATTTTTTTGCAATTAAATTACAATTTTCAATATGAATCATATTCCAAAACTGAATTAATTTTTTCAATACGCTCAAAAATTGATTCAAGGACATTTGATTTCACTTTGGAAAATCTATTGTTATTCTTAATGTTATACAAATCAAATTATTTTTGTAAATAAATGCATTGAAAATACGCAGATTGTTGTGTAGATTAGTTGACTATCACAGAGAAATATATGGATAAATGCAGTGTTATCTTTTAGGGAAGATATGTTCTGACAACGGTGAGCTAGTGCTTTACGGCCAAAAATAGATAAGTTATTCCATTCCCACCCAAAATGGAGAAATAATCTTCCCTTTTTAAAATTGTAGAGCACAATAAAAGGGTCTCCACTAAAACAAACCTCAAAAGAAGAAAATCTTGGTTCACAACTTAAATTTACAAAAATTATGTAGGGAACCCCATGTTATCAGAGGGGATTCAAGAGAACCCTGTGACTCTTTTGCCAGAAGTTTGTAGCTAATTCAGAACCTATGGATGACAGTGCAGTAAAGAATTATAGGAGAAATTTTGATTCCGAAAGCATTTCATAAACAAATTCTATCACACAATATTTCGCACGAGAGCCCATCGGATGAAAGATCCCAAACTGTGACATCATATGAATCATGATGATGATGATGATCATAGTCGATATGTTACCGCAAATGTTGCTTCATTACTTTTTCCTATTTGTGCTAGAATAACTGCATCATTTCAAATTCGTAATGAAATATTACATTTTTTTTTAATTGTATTACAATTGTTTTTCAATTATTCTCTTTTCTTACACCAAAATTACAAAGACAAACGTAAAATTTTTATTATAATTTAAGTTACTGCGATCTGAAAACAATTTTTTGAATAAAATCATCTTTTCAATATGAATTGAATAAATAATTAAATCTATTTGCATGATTTATTTCAAATTGATTTAAAAAAAATTGCTTCATCTCTAGACAGTACATAATTTTTTTTTTTTTTTTTTTTTTTTCAAATTTATTGAAAAATTTATTTTCAACTTTTCGGTGTCCATAATTGAAATTCTCTTTTATTGGCAAACATAATGTCATCATTTGTTGGATGTGTACTGAGTGAATGGACAACACCAGAGCCTAGTAAACAAAGGGTATTTTAGTGTTAATTTTAGACCTGCTTTGTATGTACATTGTACAATTGTACTTTTTGACTATATTTTACCTATTAACAGCCTTGAAATCACCTTTTCATCGACTAAATCCCAAACAAATGCTTCGCCATTTGCTGATCCGCACACAATTTGTGAATCATTACTGAGAATGCCACATTCAACTTGAAAGTCATCAGATTTATGTCCACGGTATGTGGCCAGTGTATCGGCGCTATCGTTATCTAACAATCTCAAAACATTATCACTGCATGCAACTAATATGCATTTTGTGTCTTTGGTTTGAGCCATATAAACAACTGGTTCGCCAATATTATCACATGTCATTTCGCCTTTTCGTAAATCATATCGTCGTATGCATCCATCGAGTGATGAAACAATGATCTCAAACTCATTCACAATTATTCGAGTGATGCAATCTTTTGCTTCATTCATCGTTTGAATCGGTTCCAATTTTCGCGTTCGAATATCCCAGCACATCACCAAATTATCTTTAGCACCTGAAAAAACAACAATACTTAATAATTGATCCATCTTTTGACGCGTTGTACTTTTTATGTGAATAGCATGCATTTAATTTCAATGACATTCGTTAGATGAAATTGAATGAAAACTCACCTGATACAGCGACATTTGAATCTTCACTGAATGCAACACAACATACACCACCGGCATGGCATCGTAATCTTCTTAATGGTTGTGCCGTAGTAACATCCCAGTATATGATCGATCTATCTAGTGAACCACTTAATATGTGACAACTATCACAGCTTCCAATTGCATCAGTCACTTCGTTTGCATGTCCTCCGTATGTCTTCAGTAAGAGTCCAGTTTGGGGATTCCATAATTTGATTTTTTTATCCGATCCAGATGTAATTGCATATGATCCATCAACTAAAATACAAATACAAGAACAAAACGTTTTAACGTCGATTAAAGTCGATTCTGTTTAAAAAATTTTGATTTTCTTTCATAAGAAATAACTTTTTTTTATAGATATATTGTTTACCATTAAATCGAACAGCTCGAACTGATCCTTGTTTGCAGTCCACAGTAGTCTTAAGCTCCAAATTTGACATTTTATTTCAAAATATTCTGATTTTTCCTTGAAAGAATCTTCTTTTTGCTTATTTCATTTAATGTAAATAAACACCAATCTTTAAGGTTATGTCAAATTCGAAATGTCAAAATATTTCGTAGTCCGATAAAAGAAACAATGTCTTTAATCACTGAAATATGTTTTTATTTATAAAACAAAAGAAAAGTAAAGTTGCTTTTTTTCCATATTCTAATTTTTTAATTCTAAAAGTTTGAGCGTTTCTTCTTTATATTCAAGAAGGTTTGGTTCATTTTCGCCTTCATTAAATATTTTTTCTACGCTCTTTGCAAATGCATCGGTTGATTTGATTGACTCATCATTTGATTTGCCCCATCTTAGAATTTGTTCAACAGTTTCTCTGGATTTATTATTTTGCCAATCATAATATTCCATGTCGGCTTCAACTTTTAAGTTTTCCCATGGTTCAACGATGAATGATTCATGGAATAGGGCGGTCATTAGATATTGTGCATATTCAAAATTCTGTTTGCGCACTGGACACCGATCAACTGTTATTGTTACCATATCTGTTTCTGGATTATAACGATTTTCAACCAATCGTAAAAATTTATCCCTTGCATGTTCATCGAATGGCAAAGAAGAGAGTTTGAACTAAAAAATTTTTCAACAAATTTTCGAAATTAATTTTTGTGATTCGAAATTATGATCATGAGAATCAGACTTACACGAAGTGATATAATACGCGACAATGGATTTCGAATCGTTGGTAAGCCGTGACAATAGTCCGATGAGATGTATTCAATTGGAAAATGTTTGTCACATTTTTCATCGGTTTCCAAACCGCTCGGCCAAGCAGTACAATACTTTTTTATTGCTTCACATTGTTGCTTAATCACCGGCGGTGTTAAATGCAAAAAGTTCGGAATTTTCATGAGTTCAGCATTGGCATATTTATCTGGTGCTGGTCGTTTATTATCTTCTGGTTCCAAATAACCTTGTCTCAATGGAAGTGGCACTGTTGATGGATGAAATGATCGTGGTCCTGGCCAAACATTACCCCATTTTTGTTTGACACTCATCCTTTTCGATCTGAAATCATCAGAAACACAATTGTCATTGTTAATATGACAATTCAGAATATGAAATATTCATTTACTTACCGATGTTCCATCACACCAAAAGTCTTCCGTTTTCTTTTTCGAATAAGATCAGCATCTTTAGTTGGATTCAAATCGAGCACACGAAAACCTAGGAAAAGATAAAAAAAAAACCACAAAAAAATTTCATTGAAAATTGAAACATAGTAAAAACCTAACCTCAAACCAGGTTTTTGATTTACATAAATAGATATTAACCTTTTTCTTCATCTTTTATCGTTGTGTCAATAACTGAACAATGCCTAATTCCAATTAATACATTTGATGAAGAAATTTTGGGAAATTTATTAATGCTTGAAATTGTTTTACACACCAACGAAAACATTTTTATTCACATTGAATTTGTGTGTTGTTCAATGCGATTTCCTTTATGGGTTACAATGAATGAAGACAGAATGGAAAAAGTGACAGTTTTTCGAAATGAAATGACTTTATTTTGACAGTTCACTCAAAGCATTGAATATATTGATTCCGAATTCCGCGAGTGTCTGACGAAGTGTTGTACAACTACAGGTCACGAATCAAACTCCATACACGAAAAACGTCAGCCATCTTGATTTTTTTTGTGTGAATGTATGCTGCATACATCGTTTTTTCTTTTCTTTTTTTCATTCGTCTCTTGTCTCTATATAGCTCACACAGAGCCAGTCAAAAAAAATGTCTGCTCTGCAAAGGATTCAATCATTCTGAAAGAGAGGAAAAATAACAAAGACAAGACTCGGTTATTGAGTGTGTTATTTGTAAATTGTATCACAGAAAAAACATCGATTGAAGCATAAAAAATTGTGTTGTCGTGGAAAAAAGAAAAATTAACCTCATGAGCGTGTTGTTCGCTTATTGATGAAGTGTGGAAAATTTCTTTTCAGTTTGTAAATTTTTTTTCTTCATGCTGTGTGTAAATTTGCTAAATGCGGACAAAAGAGACATCCAGTACGCGAAAGATATACCAATATTTCTTTTTTGCTGCTATTCATTCGTTCGTTCGTTCGTTCATAAATACGGACTGATTGGATATATACGCTGACTTTCATTGGCACCAAAACCATCGTACCTTGTGTGAATTTTTTTTTTTCTCTCTTCTTCACCAATTTACTTGAAAAAAGTTAAAGAGAAAGTAATTGTTATAAGTTTAGGTGTGGTTTTGAGTGTTATTCGAATTTTTTAATATTTTTAATTTACGAAAAAGAAAAGAACATTTTGTCATCAGCACACCAAATAGCAAATTAGTGACATTTTATCGATTTGGATTAACGACGGGGAAAGAAAAAAACACGGAAAATATTCATCGCTTTGCAATACTTGTTTACCATAGTCTCATTTTGCATTTGTGAGCGCATAGTTGTCAAACTACCTCTGTGCTGTGGCAGTCGAACATACAAGTAGAAAAAAGGGAGACACACACACACACACACAGAGAGAGAGAGAGAGAGAGAGAGAGAGAGAGAGAGAGAGAGAGAGAGAGATATCAAATTCTGATATATTTTTTAATCATACACAACGAATGAATGAGTTTGAGTCAAATGCCTATTTTAAAAAACCATTTAAAACCTCAACCCAAGCATTTTTTTTCGCATTAATGTGAGCTGCCCAACAAAACATTTTATCCGGAGTATTTCGTTTATTTATTATTATTATTATTTTTTTCGCTTCAAGTTGATACCAGTGAGGAGAGATAGAGAGAGAGAGAGAGAGAGAGAGGAAAAATCAAATACAAATTGTGTGCGTGTGTTTGTATGAGCTGTGTGAAAATTTAGAAGAAAGACAGCCAACAACAACTTGCTTATCTGGTTGCTGCAAAATTTTGCTCGAAACATCAACGTAAAATTATCGCAAATATGGATGATAGCTCGGCACAGTTAGGCGGTGTAACAAGTTCATCACAATTAGGTGGCACCGGCGGTTCCATTGGTTTAAATAAACAAGATGGATCAAATAACGCAAATTCGCATGAGCAAATTTACACAATTCCCGGTGTATTGCATTTTATTCAGCATGAATTTTCACGATTTGAAATTGAACGATCACAATGGGATGTTGATCGGGCCGAATTACAAGCAAAAATTGCCGTTTTATTAGGCGAACGCAAAGGTCAAGAATCACTTAAATCCGATTTAATACGTCGCATTAAAATGTTAGAATATGCATTGGTACAAGAACGTACTAAATCTCATCGTATGAAATATGGTTGCGATCCACCATCGCTTAGTGAAGTTAGTGCACCAACCGATGAACCAAACATCACAAATGAAGTTGCACCCGATTCCGAAGCACCATTCAGTTCCGTATCAAATGTAACATGGCGACAAGGCAGACAATTATTGCGTTCATATTTACAAGAGATTGGTTATACTGATACAATTATTGATGTACGCTCGAATCGTGTACGGTCATTGCTTGGACTGACCAATGGTTCAGAACAAGAAGAGAATATTAATCCAAATGTTATTGCAAATGAAGGTACTAAGCGTGCAAGTGATTCACAAGGTCGACGAACACCAGCGAAAAAGCCACAACAGGCCTCAATGGCAGAAGCAATGATACTCGATTCAGAAGCAGCCGTTATGGCAAATTTTGAATTTTTGGGTAATACTGACGTTGAAATGTCCGATGATGATGGTATTTCTGATGATTTGGATATGGTTGTAGGCGATGAAAGTGATGTTAAAACAACTAAACGCAAAGCCAAAGGAATCACAATTCATGATGGTAAGTGTTGTCATTCCAAATGCTTTCCACACTGTGTTGGAATTGTTTCATTATTGTCACTTTTTCTCATTGTTCAAATGAAATATGACATATGATATTTTGGAATTGAATAACTCATATTCTAAATGTATAACTCGTATTCTAAATATATATATATATATATCTCTCTCTCTTTCTTTCTTTCTTTCTTTGAATGTCATCATCATTTTTCGACCGCAACAGATGTTGATGCTGAAGCTGAAGAAGTATTGAACGAATTAAATTCACTCACTGAAGGCGAAGACACTAGTTCAAATGCACCAGGCAAAACATTTTCAAATGATGTAAGACGATCATTGGGTGGCGTTAAGGATGATGATATTGATGCATCGCTTGGTTTGGGCGAATTGGCTCAATTGACAGTGAACAATGATGCTGAAACAGCATACGATGTGGGCAATGCAAAGGATGCATCATATAGAAAAACATGGAATGCCAAATATACACTTCGTTCACATTTCGATGGTGTACGTGCGCTAATATTTCATCCACAGGATTCAGTTTTAGTGACTGCATCGGAAGATCATACATTAAAACTATGGAATTTGCATAAAACGGCTCCAACTAAAAAAACAACTGGCTTAGATGTTGAACCATTGTATACGTTCCGTGCACATACATCGCCAGTTTTATGTTTGGCCATGTCAACAAATGGTGAACAATGCTTTTCCGGCGGTTTGGATGGTACAATTATTTGTTGGAATATACCCGGTTCAAATATCGATCCATATGATAGCTACGATGAATCGGTATTACATTCAACATTAACTGGTCACACGGATGCCGTATGGGGTTTGGCTATTCATACGGAAAAAGGACATTTGGCATCATGTTCAGCTGATGGTACCGTTAAAATATGGTCACCAAAAACATTACTCAATACAATTACAGCCGATGGTGATATAATTCCAACATCAATAGATTTTGTCCGTGATGAACCGGATCGAATAGTAGTTGCATATGATAATGGAGCATGTATTATTTATGATACAGAAAATGGAAAAACTGTAGTCAAATTGGATACCACACAAGAAACAAATGGTAATGGTGGTAAATTTATAAATAAAGTGGTTTGCCATCCAACACTTCCGGTTACAATAACAGCCCATGAAGATCGTCATATTCGTTTTTGGGATAATACAAATGGTTCATTAATACATTCAATGGTCGCTCATTTAGAACCGGTTACTAGTTTGGCAATTGATGCGCATGGTTTATATTTATTATCTGGTTCGCATGATTGTTCAATACGTTTATGGAATTTTGATAATAAAACATGTGTGCAGGAGATAACAGCTCACCGAAAAAAATTCGATGAAAGTATTTTTGATGTTGCATTTCATCCATCACGTCCGTATATTGCTAGCGCTGGTGCTGATGCTTTAGCTAAAGTCTTTATCTAAGTGACGAATTGAATAATATTGATATGAAAAGAGAAACAGATGGAGAAGAACAGATAGAAAAAGGAGAGAAACAGATTGAGGGAGAAAAGGAAGAGAATCAGAAAGTTATAGAGAAAATAAAAGAGAGAGAGAGAGAGAGAGAGAGAGAGAGTTAGAAATTTAATTGAAGAAAAATCATATACTGTTTTCTATTGAAATCATCATTTATTTCTGCCCCGAATCTGTTCTGATTATTAATTTTGTGGATATAATTAATACTTTTAAAACTAATAAGTCTCTGTGGCCATTTGTGGCTGTTCGGGCATCATTTCCTTTGAATTGAAGATTTTGTTTTTTTTCTTTTTTTTTTTTTTTTTTTTTTTGAGAGAGAGAGAGAGAGAACCAAATTGTTCAACAGTCGTTCATCATTATTCATATGATACACATATATTTTTTTAATATTTTATTTCGAAAATTCCTTTTGTTTTGTTATTTTGTTTTTTTGTAAACATTTCATATTTCAAAATGCAATGAAACAATACTACATTATACGTGAATTTAATTAACTTTTATAATAATTAATAACAAAACGGAACAATCCAAAACAAATTAAATATTTGTATATTAGAAAAGATGGAGAAAAAGAAATTATATACAACTACACACAAATACACGACCACATATTAATGCAATTGTAATAGAAAAAGTTGGAATTTTATTAAATGATATGAAATGAAGAAACAAAAAAAAACAAGCTAAAGGACACTATGCAATTTTCAATAGCTAAAAAAAATCTCTCTGAACATTGTCGCAAATCCAATAAAGAAAGAATTAAAGAAAAAAATCAACATATTCGTATCATCTGATATTATTGAATTCATTTAGATTGTAGAATTTCACAATATTTATATGACAAAACAATAACTAAAAAAAATATGATACAAAACAAATAAACACCACTCGTGAAAAATCGCAAAAAAAAATAATTTAAACAAAAAAAAATTACTATTTCATTGGTGTTCTTACGAAGTAACAAAAAGCAACACGAATTATTATGAAAAATAATGAAAAGAATAAATTTGTGAATTATTAAACAAAAAAAAAAAAAAACAAACACAAAAATAAATGGAAATAAGTAAAAAACACACACACACACATAAGAAACATTATAGCCAAACATTATGGTACATTTATATTGTAAAATGTACAGCAAGAAGAATATAAAAAATAAAATGAGCAAATGATGAAGAAATTGAAATTGAAATTGAAATGAAAACTCAATCAAGTGGTAATGAATTTAAGTAAATCTAGTGCATAAAACTAATATTGGAATAAATAAAAATAAAAAAAAAAAAATCTGAAAACAAATTTTCAAATGGACATGTAATTGTTGATGAGCAAAGAGGATGATGCTAAACAAATGAGTGTAGCTAAAACTTTATCCTATCGCTATCATGAAATGCATTAAATGTATAGAGAGAACAAATAAAAATACAAATAAAAACAAATACATAGTAAATGAATGGTGTTGAATGTTTTCTATCAATTTTATTTCATTTTGTTTTTTTTTTTCACAAACATTTTAGCTTTACATTCTCTTTCCATGTTTTTAAGTGGTCTCTTGAGTATTAATTGCTTGAACATTGATTTTTTTACTCTTCTTGTATCTTTGTAGCAATTTGGTCGTATTTTATCAAGAAACTATGCAACATATCTAATTCAAGATTTGAACTTCAAGTTACCTTTAAATAAGATGTCAATGGTTGTGAATTGAAAAATTCCATAAGGCGAGAGCCTATTTCAAACAAAAAAACTGATATGGAGCATTGTTTGTACGAACAAAAGATCGACTCAGTTGGAAAATAATTGGCTCTATCAGTGCCAAGGATCTTAATTCTTCTTCTATCTTAAAACTACCATGCATGAAATTTTGAACATCGATTCATACTTTGGCAATAAATTTGCTTTGAATTCAAAATCCTAATAATATTACTGTTGACTTTCTTTCTCCATTTTTTTTTCTCAATTTTTTCTTATTAATTCGTTCAAATGAATCAAATTCGAAAATCCATATTTGCGCAAATTGTTTCCAGTTACGTTGTTTCATTCATTGTCATTTTCATTTATTAATGAATTTTCTTGTTTAATTTACAATAATTGGGTTATACCGATGATATTTAGTTTGCAAAAATAACGCTAGTTGTCGTTGATAAAAGCAAACGGTGCTGACATTTATTTTATCATCGCATCGTTTGCAAACAATAGTCAATTAGTGGCATACGGTCGCATACAGATAAGAAAAGTGCTACGCTGTGTAAAAAAGCTAAAACAACGATAACAGAATGGTGGCTAAAGTGGAGAAACTATTTGGTTACGATGAATTTATTGCATCAATTGAAAAATTAGCTGAATCAGCAGAGAATGTAAATGTTCTATTTACGGGTAAAAAAAATGCAGCCGGTCATTCATGGTGTCCAGATTGTAATGATGGTGAGAGTTAATTTACTGCCATGATAATTATTGGGCACAAATTATTTTTTTAATGATTTTACAGCTGAACCACTTGTGAACAAATATTGTATCGATAATGCACCGCCGAACAGTCTATTTGTTATTGTTGATGTCGGTGATCGTCCAACGTAAGTGTTTTTTTTTTTATGAAATCTTCAATATGGAACACATCAAAGCTGTTCTCCAACTTTATGCACGATTTTTTTTTTCTCAGATGGAAAGACACCAAGAACTCGTTTCGTTTGGATCGAAATGCACATTTGAGCGTTATTCCCACTTTAATCAACTGGAAAGAAAAGGCAAAACGCTTAGAAGGCGATCAGCTGTGCAAACCAGAATTATTGGATATTTATTTTGAACAAGACTAAAACAATGAACAAATACATTCTTCCGATGGGCGTTTTTTCTTGTCAAACGTATCAGTAAATTGTATATAAAAAAAAAATTTACATTTGAGATGAAACTTGGTGGGAAAATATATAATTTTATATGGTTTTAAACAAAAAAAAAAAAACATTTTTATTTGGTAATTTTTCTTTATTTTTCATATGAATTTTTCTTCATTTATAATGTGCAATGCACATTTGCTAGCTTACTGACATCTTTGTTTGGCTAACATATTTAATAAGCCAATTTTTTATTTTTTATTTTTTATTGTTTAAATTTGATGAAAATTTATCGTAAAAATTGTACAAAGATTCAAAGGAATTGTATTTGATGATTTATGCTGGCTGAAAAAGGCTATTGTTGGAATAAATTTCAATCGTATCCATCCTTAATAGGCATCTACCGTTCTTCTTCGTTCTTCATCTTCCTCTTTGTCTTGAAAAGAGGTTCATCTTCCTTTCATGTAGCACAAAAGAAGCGATTATATAGTGAAAATGAAGTATATGTTTTGAAAAAGCGATGCTTTGGTTGAAAATTTAAACAACTATATTTGATAATTTATAGTTTGAGTTCAAAGGATGACTCCTTACATCCCTCTGCATCTTTTATACTTTTTTATTATTTATATTTTGTGTGTGAGTGTGTTCAAATATTGTTTGGTTTTATCTGAAGTCTGACTGTTCATCAATGATGCATCTTGCATTTTAAATGTGAAAACATTGGAAATAATGTAATTTCTTTGAATAGTTTTGTTTTTTGAATGTAAATTTTTTTGTTTTGAAATTTAAAAGATGGATTTGCAATGAAAGAAAATGAAATTTTCTTTTAATTTAAGATTTTCGTTCTTTCTTCATATCGGGTTGTTCGTCGATATCACCCTTTGAGGTATTTGCTTCAACATTGTCCGATGATGATGATGATGATGATGATGATGATGATGATGTTGTTGTTGATTCTTCGGTTTTTTCACGTTTTCGTTCGGTTTCAATACGTTTTTTGAGCGCTGAATATAAATTGGAAATATCATCAGGTCGTGCCATTATCAAATATATTTTAACAGCACCATCATTTGAATCGATGGCCGTAAGCCGGAGACTTTTTTGGCTTGGTTTTTCAACAACCATCCCTCCCCATACTTTTGTATTAAGCAATACACGAAAATTACCCAATGTACGAAATACAACACGGGAACGTGCATCTTCTGTTGATGTTTTAACATCATTTAAACGTAAACTACCTGGTCCACGTTGTTCCCAATTTGATGCTACAAATGCAAATAGTCTACAGCTCATATCAACAACATTGACTTCATTCTCTTCACCGGTAAATGTTTCAACCGCATCCAATTTACGTTTTTGGGCACGACTTTCTTCATATTCACGTGCTACTTTTGTTAAATCATCAACAGACGTTTTTGGTTCGGTACCATTTGATGAACTACCGGCTGCTGTTGCTTCATTTGCTGTCGCACCACTTACGGCAAACAATTTTGAACCATTTGATGAATCACTTTGATTATCATCGGCACTCGATGCACTCGATACACTTGTATCGGGCACACCAATAATTCGTTCATGTATATTTTGACCAAATACAAAATTACTTTCACTGCTATTATTTGCTGCTAAAAATGGTGTTTTTGATGCGGCCGCCGCAAATAAGCTTTTTGTATTTGATGCAAATAAATTTACGTTTCCATACAAATCTTGGGATTTTTTCTCAAGATTTTGTTCTGAACCTGCAGTTGTGACAGTTGCTTTTGATGGTGCCACCGTTTCAACAACATTATCATCATCATCATCGAGATCAGCATTTTTTACTTTGCTTGTATTGAACGGATTTGTTATCACTTTTGTTTCATCACTATTTTCACCATCATTGCTGGTTGTGCTTGAAATTTTGGAATCATCTTCTTTTACTGAACCTAATGCTGATGCTGTCGCTGTTGCTTCATTCGATGTGCTTGCCACTTGTTTATCATCTTTTAATTCAAATGGTGAATCTGAATGTGAAGTTGTACTTGGCTCATCGTTGCATTCATTTTTACTATTTGGATCATTAGTTGGTGATAAATTACTTGGCGCCAATTGAAATGATGACGGGCGTAAAATCGATTTAGATGATGATGCAGTTTCACTGCTGCCATTATTTTGAAAAGCAGATGGACGCAGCATCTTTATTTCGTATTTTTTTTTTTTTTTTTTTTTTTTGTCTTTAATCCGGTTTTAAATAAATAAAAAGAATGTTTTCTTTTTTTGTCGTAATTTAAACACGATTTTATCGTTGTTTCACTGTAGTTTGATTGCTAATCGGAAAATATACCTATAAAGAAAAAAAAAAACAAATTTATTGAAGAAATTTTCAAAGAATCGAAATAATTTCATGAACGAATTCGTTTACAAAATCGAGAAAAAAAAAAACAAAATACATCTACAGCAAAAACTCCAATTTTGAGGTTAGCATTTACATGTACTCTAAATGTCTACGGCATAAAAAAAGCGATTCTTTTTTTTTTACATCGTGCAAAGTGACCAACAAAAATTCACAGTTTTACACTTTAAACACGGTTCATTCACTTACAAAATGAATTTAAGTAGCTTTATTGAAGATGTTATCACAATTTTCTTGGAAAATTTCGAATATGGGAGCGGCGTTTTCACAAAATTTTTGGCCAAGTAAATCGCTTCATATTCGAACAAGATTTTTCATTTGTGAAATAATTTACATGGAGAGAGTGTGTGAGCATTGTTTGACAACTGATGTATATTGAAGAAAAGATACAGAAAAAAACGAAGTAACATATATACTGTTTACAGCGCCCTTGCATACAGTTCAATTTTTGTTAAAATAAAATCAGATTTTCCATTTGAAATTTTCCCCTTTTTTTTAAAGGTATTCTCTATTGAAAGAGATAAAATCAAATTGCATAATTTGGTAATCTTTTTCAAAAACATTTCAATGGAAAACAATAAAATTGTGATAAAAGTTACATTGCCGTGCAATTGATTCCATTTGAATTTGGTGCGTGTTGTCCCTATCGAAAGATGTAAATTTTCATCGACGCTTGACATCTATATAATACTCGTTTATTCGGGAGTTGATTGAGAAATCCAACGAAAAGTGAAAAAAAAGATAGTAGTTTTGCATTTGTCATCGGCAAAGTACTGTCAAAGGTCATCAGACACACAGCATTACAGATTTCATCGAAGTAAAAACGAAGGCCAACACGAAATTAGTTAGTACTTAGCGTTGGCATACACAGAAAAAAAGGAAAAGAAAAAAAAAAATTCCCTTTTTTTCATTTAATTTTTTTTTGTTTTGGTTTCGGTTTCAATTCGAATTTGTGGAAATCCGTGCACTGGACGCCCATTACATACATACGAGAAAAAAGAGAGTGACACAAAGTCAAGGTTTTGACAAAACAACGAAACGTAGAAAAAGAAATTTATTGCAACTGGAAAACCAAGTGAAGCGCGGTGTGACTAAAGCATTTTGAATCTTTTCATTTTCAATTTGTTTTGCATGTAATTTGGAATAATAAGCACTGCAGTATAATTAAATCAGAAGAAAATGTCTCAACCAATGGAAGAACAAACATCACAAAAGGCATTCGGTGGCTGTGAGGGTCCTGATGCCATGTATGTCAAACTTATTTCATCTGATGGACATGAATTTATTGGTATGTACCTTGAACTGCAATCTCTATATATTCCAAAATGTGTGTATATGTGAGAAATACAGACAATCGCAATGTGCTGTTATGCATTGAAAATAGAAAGAAAAACGCAAATTTGTCATTTGTATTTGTTTAAGATATCACACCGGAGCAGCGTGCACCAAACACACTTCATTATTTTTTCTTCTTCTTCTTCTTCTTCTTCTTTCGTTTTTTTCTTCAATTTTTGTCGATCACATTCACTCATCATGCGATGAAAATAAACAAAAATTGTTTATTGTGCAACAATTTAACCTGATTTTAGCGGGAACCACATTAACAACACCCCAAATATTTTAATTTCACGTTATTAAGATATGATATTGTTTCATAACTGTTGTTGAATTTTGTTTATTTATTTTTTCATATTTTTTTTCCATAAAAAAAATCAACAGTGAAACGGGAACATGCATTGACATCGGGAACAATCAAAGCTATGTTATCTGGACCAGGACAATTTGCCGAAAATGAAGCAAACGAAGTAAATTTCCGTGAGATTCCATCTCATGTATTGCAAAAAGTGTGCATGTATTTCACATACAAAGTTCGATACACAAACAGTTCAACGGAAATACCGGAATTTCCAATAGCGCCGGAAATTGCCTTGGAGCTGTTGATGGCTGCCAATTTCCTGGATTGTTAAGATTGCTACTATACGTGTTTTCACAGCTATACCACTTTCTTTAAATTATATACACACACACACACACACGGACCGAACGAGGGAGGCGGAGATAGATAAAAAACAAACAAAAAACAAACAAACAAATAAAAACCCAAAAAAAAAAACTAAGAATTAAAAGTCCTTTTTGCGTTCATTTTTTTATTAATTACGATATACAGTTATTTTCATCAATAAAAAAAACTCTAGCCGCACACAGTTACTGTGGAATAAAAAACTGAGCGATGTTACATTATGTAAAGTAAAGTAATCTATGCATTTTACTTTTCCTTTCACACGAGGTATGAGGAAAAGTATTGGCTTTGTCTAAAAATTCGACACTTTTTTCAACTTTTTTGGTGCTTCCTGACCAGGCATGTCAAGGTACCATTAGTTCAGTGGTCCGATATTATAGAATATGAGTTTGGTCAGATTTGGATGCCCAGGGAGTGCGGTATAACGACATTTTGGTCTCCAAAATGTGGGTGAGTTCGCCAGTGACGGATTTTCGCTGTGACAAGTGGGGCAACCGCCTCAGGGCCCCAAGCTCAGAGAGCCTCCTAGATTTCAAAAGAAAAAATAATAAGATTGAAACAAAAAAAATTGTTTATGCATTTATTTTCAACAATCGAATTCATGTAATTGATCTAGCAACCGATGATGAACGCGATGACGATGGTGTTGTAAAAATGTTCATTTTTCTATTCTTACTATAACTAACTAAAATCATTTATAATTTCATCAAAGTTCAAGTTATTTATAACCTCATATTCGAACGAAAGCAATGCGAAGGCATTCAGTTTCTTCTCGCCCATTTGATTTCTTAAATAATTTTTTAAATATTACAAACTTTGAAAAAGATCATTTATCGTTAAAATGACTGCAAAAAATGCATAAATAAATCTTTAAAAGAATTTCTATGTTTGGCATTACACTCAGTGAGATTCTATTTCATGGGATTGAATCAATTTCCACACGGATTTGTAGTACATCAAAATATAAAAATTTTATTTTAAAATTTCATTTATATTACATAAAGTAAATTTATGGAAGGCTTTGAGATAAGTTCTTTGGATCAGTAATGGTAATAATTTTTATTTGCTTTCTCTTTTAATGTGTGCGAATTTCAACAGTTTTATTAACAGTATTTATGCGGAATTTATTAATGGTCCATTGCCAATTTTTAACTTTTTTACAGCTGCTGATAATAATTTTTGTATGAATGCATCACGAACAGTATCTTGAATCAAAAATCGATTTGATATAATGCAAGGCTTGGTCACAATAACGGAATTTCCATGTCATTAACTGCTTTTTCTATATTGGCCGATTCAAAAACAAACCTTCCAATTCTAAACCAATTCTCTTGATACCATCAGCACATTGGCGATATAAAATGCGACCAACATCTGTTATTAAATATTGATAATTATACAATAGACACGAATGACATTGTATACAATTTATGTAACATATGAGCAATCATATGCTAAATTAAGTGTACGATTTTATTTTATATGGCATTTTATCTATTGCACTCATTTCGATTGTAAAATTGAATTTGTTCAATTAAAATATATGAAATAACTAAAAGTGTCAACGTCATATAGATTTGTCGATACAGAAAACTTATATCGAACCTGCTGCAATGGTTGCGCTTGCTTTTCGTGTAATCATTGCATATACAAAATTCCATGGTGTTGTTAAACTCCAATTGGCTCACGTGCTAAACATAGTTTCTTTTGATTTTGTGGTGATGGTACAATTTCACCATAAATATGATTCTTCAGCAAACCATTCAACAACATTACCTATCAATGAGCTTCATTCAATGGAATGGAATTTTTTGTGGGTTGCATCAATGGCTTTGTGTACATCATTTATATTCAAATTTGGAACATAAGAACATGACTATTAATTGATCCATTTGCCGGATTTGTAACAGCCAATTCAGCAATCGTTGATGACGATACCCATTCACTATTGATTATTGCTTTGTTTAATATTAAATGCATATTTAATCGAAAATCAATATGCAACCAAATATGTTTACACGAATGCAATGAGTTTGCAGTGATAAGCAAACGCCTAGCTGGAAAAAGAATTTTTCTTCTCTTTTTGATAACCGGTTTTGAACCAAAAAAATCGCACACACAATTTTTCTTCGATAAAATCGCCGTTGATTTTTTCGGCAATGGAACGACGACTGCGACGTACGAAATGAAAAACAGAAAAAAAAACAACAAAACTCTTTCTCTGTCTGACCAATTAGACTATTTGAGTAAATAACTAGTTTTGGTACTTTTCCTCATTATCTCACATGCAACCACTAGCAATGAATATATTTTAAGTCGAGATCTTTATCTACTCTCAATTTATAGGAAAAATTACATAAAGAATATCTATTTCGCACTCAAGTGATTTGTTATGTCTGACTTTTTGACTGTACGTTTAGCAACAGATATTACTTTGCCAATCATACGGTTTGAATGATGTGCATTCGCGCATACGTATGTACGTACACATCTAGAAAACATAAAACAATATCTAGAAAACATAAAACATGCTTTCATACTGTTGCATTTGTATTGAATCATACGGGTCTCTTTCGATGCATATATGTACAATTACACATGAACATGAACCGGGAAAAAATATGATTTAATTTTAAAGTCGCACGTTAGAAATATGCAAACGTAAACGTAAACAAGTGCGCTTATTAACCAAACATGTTTTTTAATTTTGATAAACAAATTTGATCTTAAAAATTGTTGAGTTTCTTAATAAAAATAAATTACTTACTTTGCTAGCTACTTGATCATTTGCATTCGCTTCATTCATTTTATGCATTTTCTCAATAATTCCTTTCATAATCAATGATTAATCAACTCTTCTGACATTTTTATATCAGTTTTATTGTTTTTATGGATGCAACGGTGTTCAGGATTAAGATTTTGAAAATGCCACATTAAATTACAGCAAATTGCTGTTAAATATGACAGTGGAATTTAAAGGAATTGAAAATAAAACAAAAGCAAACAAAAACTTATCTATCTACAAACAGAGTCAATTAAATTATTCATAATCTCGTCCTGGAGTTTGTATTTTATTCATAGGCCGGTAGCTAATCTGTATTTCATTAATTCAATATTATTACGTGATATAGACAATAAATTAAATTACTGGAATTTTTCGAAATGGTAAGAAAATGCCAACATATTTTTATTTTAAATTGAATGATTTGAATAATGAAAGATGCAAAAATTTTTGGTAAAGAAAAAAAACTGATCAATTGAAATCATCAGTTGTATGACTATGCTTGTTCTGTCACAATATTGAGGTAGGTAATGGTCATCTCCATACTTCTTCAGAATTAAACAGCGAATTTATGTACCACCAACAAAACGATTCCAACAACGAATGTTACAATTATGGCTGCAGCAAAACCAATCTATGTAAAAATAAATAACAAATTTTTTGCAAATATTCAGAAGTTTTTTTGAAAACTTTCGAAAATAAATAAATCAAATAACAATGACTGAATTACAAACCAAACAATTGCATAAAGGTGATCGTTTTTCCTCTTCTTCTTCTTCTTCCTCTGGCAAGAATGGAAGATTTTCATTTCCAAAATATTCTTCAGCGAACTGTTCTTGTTCAGCCCAAGTTCGGCGGCGTCTCAAATTAGCTTGATGTGCACGTTCAGTCTCAATTCGTGCTCGCTCTTCTTCTTCAGCCACAAATCGAGCTTGCCCCCCTTCCTCAGCAATTAATTGAGCTTGATCTTCAACAAATCGATTTGCCATTGAATTTTGTTGAGCTGAATTATACTGTGTTAGTAGCCATATATACAATAATTTAAGTTATGAAGACATTTTTCATCGTATCAATGTTTTTTTTGGTAACTTTTAGTGCAATAGTCAGCTAAAATCAATATCACACCAAGCATTCTTTGAAAATATCATATTTTGCCATCGAATTCAATAATTATCCATTAGTTGTATAAATTGAAGCCATAACATCGGTCTTAGAAAAACTTGAAAAAAAAAAAAATATTTGCATCATGTGCTCATGCAACGGAAAGTAAAACGAAGCTAGTATGTACGAATCTTTACATATGTTATCGAATAACTAAATAATAGAAACAAAAAAACAAAAAAACAAAAAACAAATAACAAAATATTGGATAATATAAACGAGCTAAATTGATTTTTGTAAACCTTTTTACCTTAAATAAGATTCAGACGAATAATAAATAAGATACAATCGATGTCGAAAACCTTGAAATAGCTGCCCGATGACTTATTTTTTTAAATTTTTAAGGTTTTAAAGTTGCGTATCAAACGTTTAAAACTTCGTAAAAAATTGTAAAAAAAAATTTAATAAATCAAAATATTTTCCAAGAAAATTGATCGACTTACTATCGTGCTTCTTTGATGTTGGCTTTGGTTTTCGACTCATTGTTCAATTTAAATGGAATCAAAAGAAAAAAAAAAATTGGAAACAACAATTGAATTTTCTACAAGAAAACGATTTGAATTAAAATTCCAATTTGTTGCTTTGCAAAAAAAAAAAAAATTTATAAAAATTACAAAATGTTCAACAATCTCCTGTGCAGTTTAAAAAATCAGTCATTTGATGTTTTTGATAAAGTGATAACCTAATTGGAAATGACATTTCCTTTTTGATTCGGATTTTTATATCGGATACCATTAACACAATGAATGAATACGTTTAATGACATAAATAGAATTTCAGATGAATAATAAGTATCTATAAATCGATATTGATTGCATTACAACATTTCGAAAGTGTTGTTTATTAATTTGTTTTCGTTTTTTACTACTTGTTTTTTTTTCATCTCAAATTTTAATCCGTAACTGATATGTTTTGAAAGTGGAAAAAAAAAAGAAACAAAATGATAAATATGGTAGTAATAAAGAGAATTTTTGCTTTGAAAATTGTATTCATGCTCTTGCTCTCTTTTTTTATTGTTCGCAAAAGCGAATAAGTCGCATTATTGTTGCATCTTTGAATTATCATAAGTAATTGGCTTTAAAATCTACGCATTTTTCTGGTGCAAATTCAAGATGAACAAAATATTTATCGGAATTCACACAGATTATGATGAAAATACCGTTTCATAATCAACCAAACTTGATTTCAATAGAATGATCAGAAATAAAAATTATTATTCAAAGAATACTATAACATTCAACCATTTTATTGAAGCATATTTTATTTGAATTAAATGCTTAAAAATGGAAAATTGGCTTGATCAATATGCATAAGATCAATAAGAAAGCATACAGCACCGGCAATGCCTTCATATAAGCTATACGGTCGATCTGGTACATTTGCTTCACGTATGAATTCTGATTTATTTAAAAATTCTGCAAATTTTATGGCGCGATACAAGTACCGTTTGTCTTGAGTAACTTTGAACAGAATCAAAAATACGTACGCATTTCCGGTGACACCGTGACAAATGCCGGGACCTTTTCGCAACAAACCTTTTTCCCAAATCAAATCAGCAGCCTTCTTGCATGCATCCAAATATTTCTGTTCATTGAATATTTGATATGCACGTAATAGAAAATAAAAAGCGCCCGGTGCGCCATGACACCAATGAACAAGTCTTTTTTCAGTATTTCGCTTCTTTTTACTGCCCAATGCTATCGGAAAATTCCCATCCAGCTCTTGTATTGCTGAAAAAGTCAATAAAACATCATTATAATTATTAACGCTGTTTAGTTTGGCTCAATTAATCGATACAATTTATTGACAATTGTATAAAGTTCAATGCCTTATAAATCATGAGTATATAAATGGAAAAATGTAACATGTAATTTTGAATGATGTAATGCAATTGAACAGCTTAGCGGAAAAACGTTATGTAGAAAAGTTGCGCGGAAAAATGTTGTTATTCAGTGTATTTAGTATACAAAAAACAACAACAAATACATTGAATAAGCTGTTCAATTGTGATTTAATCTAATTCAGTTCAACATGTATTCAATTATCGAAGTATTCATCATATTTTATATCGATGTTGAATTATTTAAAAAACATTCATGAATGGAAAAGAGGCATCATCTATATGCAATAAATCAATGAGATAGCAAACGGTTCCAGCTAATCCTTCGTATAGACTCCATGGGTGATCAGGTTTTGTTAGGTATTTTGAAAATTTGTCCAAATACAAAAATTCGGCAAATTTATAGGCGCGATAGAGATATTTGGGATCATTAGTGAGTCGATACATGATTAACGAAACATAACCATTTCCAGCAACTCCATGGCATATTCCAGGTCCTTTATATAATAAACCACGTTGCCATACTAGATCTGCAGCTCGTTCACATGCCTTCAGATATTTTTTATCCTTGAATATGATGTACGATTTGACAAACAGATAAATTGCCCCGGGTGCACCATGACACCAATGAATCAAAACATTGACACCTTGGCCGTAATCAGCATCGGCCATATCACATGGAAAATTTCCTTCGTTATCTTGCAGTGCTAATTGTTCGATATAAAATATATGATGATGAAGCGGCTTCAAATAATACGGATATTGTGTGAATCTTACCTAAAAATGCATCGATGGTGTTTTTGATATCGGCTTCATAGTCTTTAGGTATTGGGATGGCATAAGATGGATCCGTACTGAACCACGGTGATTCTAATAGCATATGCAAAATACCACTGACACCATGAGCAGCACCTAAATATTCTGTTCCATGATATTGATACATCAATGGGAAAGTGGATCGTTTTGCCGATGAATATTGTCGTCCGCTTTGCACAATTGATTCACATAATTCAATAATTGCTTCACTCGAGAATGGTTTTGATCTTAAATTTTTATTTAGCCAATAAATTCCACTCAAATATCCCGCACGACCGACAAGTACTTCATCACCGCCATGCTTGTTGTAATTGATTGGTTTGCATGTTTCAAAACCTTTTCCAAATTCTTTTAAATCGGACTCCATTGTGCTTTGTTGTTGCATGAAATCAGATAGAACGGCTGATACAGCATAAATCCCAGCATTTCCACATAAAAATGCACATCGGCTATCTTTTATACGTGACGAATGTTCGGCAAGGAATTTGGCACGTTGTATATAAATTTGTGCATTTTCGAGGGGCTTTGTCTCTCGTATCAATTCATTGGTTTGCAATAAACGTAGATACATGAATGCAATACCTTTAAGAAATGGAAAAAAAGAAATGTAATTATTTTATTCTGATTGATATGAAATAGATTACATAGTACCTGCATAGCCAACATACAAATCACCGTATTTATCGTGGCTTCTTGTATTTGCCTCGATTTTTTCCACATAATTTATTATCAACTTTCGCAAGAAAACTTTGCTTACTTCAACCGGCTGTCCTTTGTAATCTTCAAAGGGATTATCAAAGTATCTTTGGTCCATTGTTCGTAAGAAAAGAAAAATGCTCGATGGATTTCATGCGTAATTTCCCTTACATTGACAATCGGCAAAATTGCATTCAAGAATATTTCAAAACAAATATAATCGAAGCAAAGAAAAAAAACAATCTTGAAATGTCCTCAATCTATTATCATATGAAAATGTCAATAAGCAGAATAATGAAGTAGTAGAATTCTTATTTCAAAGCGGTCATTTCAAAATACAACGACAATGTTTGGACTTTTTTTTGTTTTTGTCAAAAATTCTATCAACATTTGACCTTTGAAAAGAAAGAAAAAATCAATTAAATCGATTAAATTGGTTTTGTTTTTGTGACAAGATAGATTTTAACAAATTTTATTGATGAAAACACTGGTAGAGAAAAATAGACAAATATCAGATACACACAGAGAGATACTTTCTTTTTTATTCCGAAAGGGGATTATTTTGTGTTGTTATTGTAAATTTCATCAAAATTATGTGAATATTGCTCTTAAAATTATTTATATGTGAATGGATTGCATTTAGCATTGAAAATAATAAGAAGACTTAACACGATTTTACAATCAGAACATCTATAGATTTGGTTGAGATTTTTGTACCTATTTTATTACATTCATTTTAATATTTCTTCTTACCTTCTTCTATTTATATTATCTGTATTTTTTGTTTTGTTTTCATTTTTGTTTTGTGAAATTGAATGATTGAAAGTGTAAAATGAAATTGGACAGAAACCCGTTTTTTCGAACATCACATTTTTAAAATGAGAAATAGTCACAGAAATTATGGCCAAGTTTTGAATAATAATTATAATTGTAAAGCTGTGTGAAATATAAGCTCCAAAATCAATTAGTGTGTTTTTCGTCACTGCTAAATATGTGCGGGGGGAAAATAATATAGTTGAATAACGTTGAAAAATGAATCGATTTAGAATTTGGTAAGATTACTCACATTCCGTTTGATTCAGTGGGCTGGCTATCTGTAAGTGGCTTTTCGGGTCGACTCCATACAAATGCCGCAGATCTGTGAAAAAGTGTACTGTTTTCAACATGAGTTTTTGTGGGGTTTTATGGGTGTTTTCTAAGATTTTCGGATTTATTTCAACCAAAGTAGGTCAGTAAGTAACTGACAAGTAAAAAAGAGTTAAATGACCAAATTTGCTCACCTCAAACAATCATCTGGTGCATTATTGGCCAAATAATACAGATAAATATTCATAACCACTGACCATGTTCTAAATACGCTGAGAAAGAATGCCACCGCACCATAGAGAATTCCAAAAAATATGGACAGCAAAATCTCAATAATGATAACAAAATAAAATGTGGCTTGCGATAATTTCTCAGCAGTGCACAGCCATCCTCGATGAATTTTCGTTGGCATTCCAATTACTTGATAGTATCGTTTAGCGAGACATTTAGAAAATACCCAATTTAGTGGGCATTGACATAGCAGCAATTGAGAAAACCCGTAGAAGAATGTTAAAGATCCCGGTAAGAATGCTCCATCGAAATAAATGCCCCAAGCAAACACAGCTCCATAATGTCCTTCCACAATTTCACAAATGACCCATGGTGCAACCGCCAAATAAAAACAATACAATATAACGGGCCAAAATATACGATCCACAGATGCTAATATCCAGAATTGCTGGAAACATGACATTGAAGTTCGACAGGTACTACGCTTTCGACTCAGCAAACCAACTGAATGAATTCATGAAAATAAAGAGCAATGGAAATTTGTTGAAAAAAAAAACGAATATTAAAAAGGTTTTCATGAAAAAATCATAGTTCACCTTTGATCAATTCATGCCAAATGCGCAAGAATACTAGCGGACAAACACAGATCATTAATGAAAACCAAAATAGACTCTTGAATATGGTTGTAGCATCAGTACGAAGAACAAATAATGCCAGTAAATCAAATTTGAGCGATTGTTGTTCATCCAATTTGAATGGTTGTGTCACTTCGGTCTTTCTACCCATATTATCTTCCATATTCACTGTTATATAATTCAAACCATTTTGATATCGCTTCGGATCCCATGGAACAACGAAAAATTTATCATTAATCGCTTTACAAGTCTCTTTGAAATCCCTTCCTATTTGTACTGAACAACTTTTAATGCCAGAGGGCGAAAAAGCCAGGATACGAATGTGAGTTGATTCTGTGAGAAGAGAATTCAATTTTTGAGTAATTTTCTGGTTTTAATACTTCGCTTTATAGTGATATTTTGCCTTGAAAATGTTCCTAATTTTATTATATAACGAAGGTTTCGTTTAAAACAAACCTAATTGAATTTTTTCCTCGTGTCAATGTGTCAATTGTTGTTGTCGCTCTCATCTGTCACATTTTGTTCAGTCTGTCAGTAATCGCATTTTTTTTCATGGTAAATAAAATTGCTTTTTTTTTTAATTTTTGGGGAAAAAGAAAATAAGGAAATTTTCAAATTCCACAAATATGGGTGAAAAACGAAAACACATGGAAGATGAACTATCACGGTATGAATTGTTGTAATATTGATTTTCATTGGAAAAAAAATGTTAAACGTTTATCATGTTCTGTGAATCTTTAGATTCGAGGCTGAAATTTCTGGAGCAACAATAGCCAGCAGTGCTTCTAGTTCCGGTTCAAATAATTTATTCATTCCACATCAATTGAGACCAGTTGTTTGTGCCAATACATATAGTCAAGTTCAACAAAAATTACAACAAAATCCGCCAATGAAACAACACCAACCGCCAATTTTGAATAATGTACCACCACCAATGGCGGCACCATCATTTGTATCGACATTCATGCCACATGATCATTCAGCACCACCAGAGAAATCATATAGTTCGGAACCGACACCAGTTGTACTGAGCAGCGCACCAAAATTATACACAAATCGACTTTCCATTAATCCAACAGAAGCGCCAATTGCACCGCAGGTAATTTATCACTATCAAATTCGAATAAATGATGAAAATGAAAATTAAACTTCAAAATTTTGCGGAAAAGAAATAATACCAATTTTGTTTTTCATTTTAGATCGATATCTCATC
This sequence comes from Resseliella maxima, assembly GCA_029041755.1. Taxonomy (NCBI): domain Eukaryota; kingdom Metazoa; phylum Arthropoda; class Insecta; order Diptera; family Cecidomyiidae; genus Resseliella; species Resseliella maxima. Next base: position 1,352,398 of record JAQOWM010000888.1, on the reverse strand, counting down.
CATTCAATTTGATGTGACGCAAAAATTGAAAAAACTCAAAACGGAAAAAACTAGCGGGCCAAATCCAATTGCTGAAGCGGCAATTCAAGCGGCAAAAGCATCGTCAGCTTTGCAAAATTTTCAAATCAACGAAAAACGAAAGAAAGATAAGAAGATTCTTTAAACACATTTCCGATAATCAATCCAAATCAGACTGATTGTTTTCATTTCAGACTGTTCGAGTCGCTGGCGGTCAAGTATGGGAAGATCCATCGTTGGCTGATTGGTAATATCATGATTTCATCATATTTTTCGCCCAATAATGTGCCTCTCTCTCACTCTCTATCAAACTCTATCTTTTAAAATTCAGGGAAGGTGATGATTTTCGAATTTTCTGCGGTGATTTGGGTAATTGTGTTAACGATGAACTCCTCACTCGCACATTCAATAAAAATGCATCATTTGTTAAGGCCAAAGTTATTCGAGATAAAAGAACTGGCAAATCAAAAGGTTTTGGTTTTGTTAGTTTTAAAGAGCCGCAAGATTTCATTCGAGCCATGAAAGAAATGGACGGTAATAATCTTTGAATTGTTGTTTCTTATATTGAAATTGATTAAAATAGGAGTCATATTGGGCTGATCGTGATGCATCTGCATGTTGTCAGAATCAAAAACCATTTATTCGAATTCTATCTGAATATTTATGGTAATAACAGCCGACAGTTAACGACATCATATTTTCAATACTCTGGGGACCTATTGAGCACATTTATTTTGTTCAATTTTTTTTCACTTTCTTTGATTATTTCTTTCTTCTTTTCTTTCTAGATTGTTTTCTCTTTGTTTATTTCTTATTTTTAATGTTCATGCAAAAAAACAATTAATTTATGAACAATTTACAAATGATTTTAATTTGTCCTTTAGGTCGATACGTGGGAAGTCGTCCAATCAAATTGCGGAAGAGTACATGGCGGCAACGTAGCTATGATGTTGTCAAAAGAAAGGAGAAAGAAAAATTACAACTTCTGCAAATGTTCAACAAATAAAGAATATTTGAACGAAACAAATTATTAATAATTTCGCTTTTAGAAAACATATTGGAAATAACTTTTGAGTGGAAATTCTGTAAAAGTTGCAATAAAATTGAACAATTGTTAAAAATTTGTTCGGCTTGAAAATTAACAGTTCGTTTTATTGAATATGGTTTTAATTTGATACCAAGAATGTTAAAATCATTGTCTTAACTTATATATCATTCGCACAAAGTGATAAAATTTGGCGGATTGTGTTGAGCGAATAAATTTGGTTATTTTGAAGTATAAGTTGAATGACAAGTCATTATTGACGATTGTTGTAATTGTATTCAGATGTTCAAAATGGAATGTATGGTATTCAAATGCTATCCTATGTTTGCAACGTATTCGATGTGTCGGCACCAATAATTGAAGCAACCGGAACCAGAGTTTTTTTGAATAAAACCGACGCTTTTAGATTTAGATAAACAGATCTGTGAAATTAAACAAATAAGTATATGAAATCCACAATTTTTATGATGAATTGCTACGAATAGACAAATTTTTATAGACTCACAATCTTAACATATCGTCCACATTATCGTCTCCATAGACATACAGCCCCATTGAGCTCACTAACATCGCGCTGACAGTGGGGCGATGAACTTTACCCAACGATGCTTTCAATGCATCCAATAAATTCACGAACATGCCTTGATGTCGAATTTTTGCAATCAAAACATCGTTTCCACGTGACATCGTGTCCAAAAGTACACCCTATAATATCAAATCAATCAGTTAATACTATTTTCAATGCTGACATTTCAATTGAAACAACATTTTTAACAAGACAATGATAGCTTACTTCGAAGCCCAATGGCTTTTTGAATTCAAAATCCGTTAGTGTTTCAGCGAATGCAAGTGCATCTGACGATAATGTACGTAGCACGTACTTGTGTTTCATTTCAGTGTGTATATAGCCTGCAATTGGATCAAAATTGAATTGGCTGTTTCCGAATGAAATGGTTTCGATCTTTGGCATTGCATCGTTTTTTTCTACTGTGGGAAATTTTAAGAAATGTATGTTGATACCACTGAAATGATTTTTATAATTTTCCATTAAATGAATCATACTTATATTTGAACATTTTTAAAACCTACTCTGAAATAGATAAGCCGCCAATATCGCCACAGATACCGTTTTGACACAAATATTTATTTGTGTTGATTATAATATCATTGATACAAGACTAGAAATTATTTCAAATTTAATTTTAATTTGAATTTAACAAAAAAGACTAAAACTTCCAAAAAAACTTACCATTTTTGATATGGTTTGATACACGGAGATAGATGGTTTGACGCATGTGTAAGCGGCGTAAGCGACTACTTTTTGACATATCATTGTGTTGGTTGCTCTATACAAATTGGAGAATTTAAGGTGTTTGGAAACAACGGGATTCATTAGGTACAAAATTATGACATATTTAGTTTTTCGTTTTTTTATAAAAATAAAAAAATGCAATTGTATTTGATTTCCATAGAATACATCAAAGTTTTTTTTATTCATCACATTTTAAATCGAAATTTTAGAACGAATGATGGGAATATTTTTTTGAAAATAAAAATTGTGGAATTTTTCTGGAAATCTTAGGAAGATTTTGGAAAATTTTAGGACGTATTTTGGAAAATATAACGACGATTTTTGGGGAATTTTAGGGACAATTTTGGGGGGTTTTAGGAAGATTTTGGCATTTGTTAGGACGAATTTTGTTTTTTTTTTGGACGAATTTTGTTTTTTTTAGGACGAATTTTGTTTAACCCGGAAACAACAAACAAGTGACATACAGATTGAGATTTTCGTTATGTTATTAATATGTTAATAACGAACATATTAATAAGATAAATTTTTTTCAAACATAACATATTATTAGCGTTAATAATATGTTATGTTTGGATTTTATTAACCTGCTAATGTTAATAACATAACGGACATAACGTAACATATTATTTTATTAATATATTTGAAAAAAATCTTATTATTAATAAGATATCTTATTAATATTTTAATAAGATCAAAAATATTTTCGAAGCATTATTTTTTCAATTATGACATTAACATATTAATAAAATTTCGCCAACATATTAATAACATACAAATTTTTTTTTTCGCGTAATTTTTCAAAAAAACAGTTTTGAAAAAAAATTCCGTCAGTTTAAAAAAAAAAAATTAATCAAAATTAAAAAATAAAATTTTTTGAAAAATAACTTCTAAGGTATTTTCCGATTTCGCACATTTCGAAAATTTGAATTTGATTACATATCTACTTTATTTAAGTCCACTTTCATTTTTAAAATTCATTTTTTTTTCTCAATTGACATTATGGCAAAACGAGGAAAAGATGATGTAATCAATCGCTGTCCTAGTGAATTAATTTCTGCGAAAGCATATAAATTTTCATTTTAAAGAAACGACTATCAATTGTTATATATATTATTATATATACTTCTATGGAGTGAATCAACAGCCAACATTTAGAAAAAATAAGAAATATCGAAAAAAAATATTTCAACATTTACAAATCATTTGAGAATTGAAATCAGTTGAAAATGAATTTTAAAAATGAAAATCGACTTAAATAAAGTAGATATGTGAGTAATATATCAAATTCAAAATTTTGAAATGTGCGAAATCGGAAAATAACTTAGAAGTTATTTTCCGAAAAATTTTATTTTTTAATTTTGATTAATTTTTTTTAGCACTACATGAAATGTAGGGCTATTGCATTTGTTTTTTTTTTTTTCTCCCATAAAAATTCATTAAGCCACCATAACTCGGAGCCATGATGACCGATTTTTTTGAAATGTTGCCTGAAGGATGTTTACATGGCCAAGATGGCTGACATCCATTTTGGTCCAATTTGGACCACTTCATCTGCTACTTTTGGTGTTAAAGATCTTTAGGGAAAAATCATTTAAGTCATAAATTTGAGCCATGATGACCGATTTTGATGAAATTTTGCCTGGAGAATGTTCACTTGGCCATGATGGTTGACATCCATGGTCCATCACGGTTCGTCATCGTGGTTAAAATGTTAATATAAGCAATATGGGTATCATTTGAAAGGAAATCATTCGTAGAATGCATGGGACATCGTGTTAGACCATGTTAAACCATATTAGACCATGATGGTGAAGTGGTAAAACAGTTGATATTGGTGTCATTTGAAAGGAAATCATCAGTAGAATGCAAAAACCATCATGTTAAACCGTGTTAGACCATGATGGTGAAGTGGTAAAACAGTCGATATGGGTGTCATTTGAAAGGAAATTATTCGTAGAATGCAAAAACCATCATCTTAGATCATGTTAAATCGTGTAATACCATGATGGTGAAGTGGTAAAACAGTCGATATGGGTGTCATTTGGAAGGAAATCATCAGTAGAATGCAAAAACCATCATGTTAGAAACCGTGTTAGACCATGATGGTGAAGTGGTAAAACAATAGGGGAATTTATCGAATAAATATCCGTAGAAATCTGCAAAAAATCTGCTCAAATTTTCTAGCACTAAAACATCAAATATTGAGTGTTGCCTACGAATATTTGCGGATTTGTAGCAGATATTCACTCTATGATCACGAAGAATATCTGCTGCAAATCCAAACTATCTGCAATATCTGCAACACATCTGATTTGATAAATTCCCCTAGTAAAACAGTCGATATGGGTGTCATTTGAAAGGTAATCATTCGTAGAATGCTAAGGACATCGTTTTAGACTGTGTTAGACCATGATGGTGAAATAGTTCGTTGTATCATCTGAAAGTTAAAATTTTTATGGACAAGCCGTAACTTCTATTTTTTTATATGTTAAAATTACACAGTGCAACAGTCCAAAAAATTCCAACATTTTGTTATTATGAAATGAAAGTGCTATTACGATGTGTCATACAAGAGTTCGAGAATTTTTTTTTTTTTTTTCAATTTTTCCATATTTTGAAAAAAGTCACAAAAATTTAAAAAAAAATTTTTTCTCGAACTCTTGTATGACACATCGTTTTCTATGTAATTTTGCATGCTGATTCTAAATCTGGTAATAAAAATTTGAAAAAAAATTGATTTTCATTAATTAGTTTAGTGCATTTTTACAAAAAAATCAATAAAATTTTTAGTTCAATGATCATTCCACATGTTTTTCTGGTCCCTGAATTCGCATGAAAATTCCAATGATATTATTCATATCATAATTCAGTGAATCACAGAAACTTCAATGGTCCATAAAATAAAAACGCCAGCTAACTTTTCAAAACGCAACTAGGGTATTGCTCTGCTATAATAGTACTTTCATTTCATAATAACAGAATGTTGGAATTTTTACTTTTTTTTCAAATTTTCAAATCACGGTTTTCATTTTCGAAAATTCATTTTAATAAAAAGTATTTTTACTCTACATTTCATGTAGTGCTAAAAACTAGTTTGTTGTTTACAACAAACTAAAACAATGAAATTAAATCTTAATTAAGAATATATGACAAAGCGAATACAACGCGCGCGTAGCGTCTTGTTTTTTTTAAACTGACGGAATTTTTTTTAAAACGGTGTTTTTTGAAAAATTACGCGAATAACAAATGTATGTTATTAATATGTTGGCGAAATTTTATTAATATGTTAATGTTATAATTGAAGAAATAATGCTTCGAAAATATTTTTGATCTTATTAAAATTAAATTTTAATTATATTTTAATTTTGAACAACTACACCAGTTTTATATCAAATATGTTAAAATTGAAGATTCATAAACTTCTTATTCTGATGTAAAAATACTAATTTTTTTCAGTATTTTTACATCAGAATAAGAAGTTTATGAATCTTCAATTTTAACATATTTGATCTTATTAAAATATTAATAAGATATCTTATTAATAATAAGACTTTTATCAAACATATTAATAAGATAATATGTTAATGTTAATGCTGAATCTTATTAACGTTAATAATATGTTATGTTTGGACAAAAATAACGAAATTAATGTTATGTTATGTTATTTCTTATTAATATGTTAATGCCCATCAATCTGTAAAGTGACACGTGTTTTAGAACTCAGGTGCTTTAGAACGATTCATTTTGCAAGAGTACGCACATAAACCTTAATCTAGGGGCTCGGTACTTGGAAAAAACACTTCAAATGTGCATGAATAGGTTCAGTTTTACATAGGTAGATTCAATCAATAATAGAAAATATTTGTAAATATGCGAATAAATTCAAATGAATTATCGTCCTATTTCACAATGCGGACAGAACTATTAAATTATATAAACAATGGTAAACACAACACAACAAATTAAATATATTTGATATGATTTTATAAATGTTTGTGCATTTTTTAGAATAAAGAAGACATATTCCGCGAAATGGAATTGAAGGTCGATACAGAGCTTCCAATGTGTAATGAATATTTTGACAGCGGTGGATTCACTCTTATGCAATGATATTTATTACACATGATGCATATTCACAAATAACTGCGCATATTTCAATTTATTGAACATTTTTGTAAATACGTGAATATTAGTAAATGCTGTAAATATTTCCTACAGTGTTGTAAATAGAACAAATAAGTCCTTAATTTCTGTGAATAAACTATAAATAAAAATATTCCTGAGCCCCTAGACCTTAATATCTCATGTGTACATGGTAGGCGATGTAATTGAAATAAGAAACAACTCATTGTAAGAAACAATCGGCATGTAGAGGGCGTCTTTGTGTTTTGAATTATATTTGTCTAACGTATTAGTACACGAACAATTCGTGCTTGACTGTGATGTATTAAACAATGCGTTCAGGTTGCGTGTTTCAAAAAGAATGATTTTTTATTGATGAATGTTACTCTCTTCTGATTCTTAACGTTGTCAAGCTCGCTTACTTATTTTATCGGTATGTGACGCTACTTAATTTTACATTATTACTTAACAATGACTATTTCTTACAGTGTTGGCAAATAGGCTGTCTATTATACAGCCGATGTATATACATGTATAGACATGAGAAGTAGACAATGGTAATGATCAGAAGAGAACTCTCACAAAACTGAGAAGGTTATAATAGATGCGAGATTACACTGTGGTTATTTGTATTGGTCATTTTTTTTCTACGCTTTGTGCTGAAATTCTTTTGATTTCAGTCCATTGTCTATCAACATGTCTATACCATGAACCTGTATATACATGTGTATTGTATATCGATGTCTATCGATTGCCAACACTGATTTCTTAACTCTATCAATTAATCCAATGGTGCATTCATTGTATGATTTTACATGTGACAAGCATTGATTTCAATCACCTATACGATTTATCAATGTACATTGACTATGTACATCAACGGAATATATTTAAAAAAAAAAAAATTAATTTCGCATTTACTATTTATTCGAAAAATACTTTCAAGGTATCTAGGGGCGATTCAATTTTTGTCTTTTGTGTAGCTTTTTTTGCTTTTTCAATGTATTGTACTTGTATACCAAACTAATTCGGCTTTTTCTCGTTCGATATCCCGTACACTAAAAATTTTGATAATATTTTGCATTTTTGAAAAATTGACATACAGTTCTATTGGTTTTATTCTAATATTTTCGGTCGGTTTCACTTCAAATTGAATTTTATTTAATGTCATTGCATCGCAAAAACGTTGACAAACTTCATTGGCACTCCTTATTTGGTACGCTCCTTTTAATGAAAACTTTCTTAATCTGTATTTCTCTTTCAAAAAGCGAAAAAACCTATCTTCCGGTAAATCGTAAAACCTATGAATTGTCAATTCCTCAATATTTGATGAAATGGCTGATAATTTCAGTTGTTTTGGTAAACAATTATGTAAATGAATACCAATTTCAATTGATTTTAATTCTTTGTGTTTTGCAATCCAATTGAAAACTGTTTCCATGCGACCAGTATCTATATTCGAAGACTCAAGTTTAGGAAAAATAAATGGAATATGTGAAATTTCAGTACCTAAAAAATGAAAATGTTCAACGCTTTCAGAGTAAAATATCTTCTGAACATTTTCAAATAATTTTGAGTTAGCATTACGAAGAGTCAAATGTCTAAGATTTGGCAAATTCTCTGTGGCACATTGAAGTAAAGCATGGTTATAATGCTCTTCTAATTGTAGATTTAGATGCTCAATTTGTGGATTTAATTTAATGTATTCGATCATTTGACTCTCTTGATCTAATAATCCACGCGAATTAAGTTTTCCGTTGCCATATTCTCTTAATGAGAAATGTGTCAAGGATGGAAAAGGAAATGCCATTTTTGGACAATCTTTTAAATATTTGTTATCTAATAATGTTAATGATTTTAGATTGGGAAAGTTTATACTAAATGGTAAATCATCTTGAAAAAAACACAAATTGACAATTATTGTCTCGAGATTTTTAAATGGTTTTTTGAGGTCCATGAACCGTAACGTACATTGTTCAAGATATAGATTTTTTAATGATTCCGAACAATATTCAACTAAATACAATTCCAATGGTTCCATAAATTTACGATTAATGAGGAAATGATTTATATGTAGATTTGAAATAGTGTGACCAAAATGTCGCAATAATTTTAAGGCGATAGATGATGGGTTTGAAATGATACTCGAATGTTTCCATTTTCTGAAGAAAAAAAAAATAATTAAAATATTTCAAAAATCTACAATATATTTTTCAATAATATGCTGTACGATGTTTTTTCACCTGGTTATTTCTTCAAATTCATACATAAAGTCAGCTTCCTGAAGTCTGAATTGATATCCGATTCTCACTATTCTATTACCAGAAAACTTCCATTTGAAAACAGAACTAGCCGCTGTGTGGAAAGCTTTACACGTTTCTGCAACATTGAGAAGATCCTTCCATCCGAGGTATTGGAAAATATGCTGCTTGCAATCATCATTAATGGTTGTTAAATTCAGTCCCTCAGTATTATCTGGTAACAATTCCACTAGATCAGCCACAATATATCTTTTAAGTTGATATTCACTGGATTGCATTTTGATTCACCAAAACTTTAAAACTGAAATTCCAAGTGAATAAATAAATAAATGAATTTCCCAAAATATTACTTTCAAGAATATCGCTGTATGACAGATGCTCTTTCCATCTATGCATATATGTGTGTGTATTTTGACAATGTCGGACGAATGAAATCCGAGCTGTGAATACTGATAGCGACACCAAAACTACGTGCTCTAGCTTTTATTATCTGAATAATTTAGACTTATTTTTAAACCGAATTTACCGTCTTTGTATTTTGAAATTTTTTGAAATGGGTAGGATTTCTTTTGTTTTGTTATATTTTTTATTATAAATGAAAAAAATCTTATATTATTTCATACGGTGATTCAAACTCAATTCACTTGTACCGATAGAAGTGCATTTCAGGAATAATCAATGTTCCTGTTTTGGAAATTATTTGATGTATTTTAACCACTGAACACACACACACACACATTCAAAACTTTGTTACAACCATACAAAATGCAGTTTGGAATTTGTATGAGAATGAGAGGAAAACATTTCAGATTGGAAACAAGGAACGCATGCGCATAAATCCATTTCCACTCTGGAATGTTTTCCCATTTCTCCTCGCAGTAGAAGTGGAAACGAATTACAAAAACAACAACATTTTCACTTTGAAATGAATTTCAAACCTTTTGAGTGAACACACTCATTTTCCAATTAGAAATATTTCCAGTCGTGTGTTGTAAACTATGTGTTTACAGCAATCACAGCAAATTTTCCAACTTGAAGTTTACGTTAATTCAATGGAATGGATATTTACATCAATATTAGACTTAATTCAATATAATTTTAAAGATATGGTTTTTCCAACAATCTTCTTGAAACATATACACTTCATGATATTTTATTGATTAAATTTGTATTCTAGTATTTCTTGAAAAATAATAATACCTACTAATCTTCCAGTATCTTTATTCATTTGCGTAATCGTTTGTGTGTGTTTGTATTGTAACAATATATGTAATCATGTATATGCATATACGTTCGTGTGCACACCAACTGTTGTAAACGAATATGCACCGTATGTATAATGTAAATATATACTCTTGAAAAAAGAAAAAAAAATGTCAAAATTAGTGTTACGTGAAATAAATGGTGTTTTATTCAATTTTTGGATGAATTCACATTAGCACAAATTCGTTCATTAGAATAACTTTTATATGTAGTCGATATACAGAAGAAAAATATAAAATGTTTTTCATTAAATAAAATTGAATTTTGAATGCATTGTTCTGTGTTCTTCTGTTGCTAAAACGCTTGGAGTGATTGAAGATCTGATTTTTTTTTAAGTTTTTCACCCATTACCATTGCTTTCATGGTTTCAGTATGAGCTTAGAAATTAAGTTCCTCATTCATTGCAGAGAGAGAATGAGAGAGAGAAAGTGAGAACCATTTAATTTTTTCTATATGTATGCCCCTCCATTATGTTCACACACAGAGCCTTATGTGTGTATGCTTGTATGTGTATATGTGTGTGTGTGTGAATTTTGATTAACTAATACTTAGAAAAGTGGATTAAAGCGGCATAGGTATACTACTGATAATCATGCTAGTTGAATTGCATTTGCAACCATTGTCGTTGCTGCTGATATGGCGAAAATTCTTTCAGATGGGTCTCGCGTATTCGATATATTCAGGTTCTCTAAATCATTACTTGAGTAGCAAACAAACATTTCCCTGAAGTTTGATTAATTTCATCACATTGTAGCGTTATTCGGCGAATGATTATTTATTTTTTAGAGTAAATAAAACTCTTAGTATTTTCTTCTATATTTAATTGAATTTTATTAAGTCTTGGAATTAATTTTTATTTTTAAATTTAAACGACTGAATGCGTCGGAGTCAAATTATGAACTGAACTAACATAAAGATGTATAACACTGAATTCGAATTTACTAAACTACAAAATAAAGTTATTGATTCATCAAACCTCCTCCAATCTTTCCAATAACCAATGAACATTCAGGTCATCTAAGTACTCTTCGAAAGGAAAGAGCATGGGGTTATTTACTATTGAATGACTCTACCGAATGTCAAAAGTACTAGCAGGTACTTTGATCAATTTGAAATGTACTAGGTGAAGACTAAATGTAAAATGTGTATCCATTTACGCGTATACTGTCGCTTTGTTGTTGTATGTTTGTGAAGCAAACTCACACAGAAAGAGGTGCTTTGCTTTGATATGCGCGTCTTGTGATGCGATATACACACACCGATTTCAAATGTTGTAATTCAGCTACATTCAGACAAACTGAAATGTAGTAACGAGACTGTGTGTGAGTGAGTGTGCTACACGAACATACAACAACGAAGCGACAGTATACGCGTAAATGAATATATTTTACATTCACAGTCTTCACTCAGTACATTTCAAATTGATCAAAGTACCTGCTAGTACTTTTGACATTCGGTAGAGTCATTCGGTAGAGTAAATAACCCCAAGGGAAAGAGACAAATGTTTTATATGGCTAGAAATTGACTTTAAGTACATTTAAAGTCAATAACAGAAGGTACTGTGCAAGGGAATTTCCCGACAACACAACTTAATTGCACACGTGCATGTTTCATTCAAGAAATCGAAAAGATGCACAACGGCTTCAAAAGGTAATTAAACCCGAAAACTAGAAGACGAACGTTGGTGCAATTAAGAAATAGTAAATGTAAATAAGAACAAAGAAGATCCGATGGAAAAGGATCGAACGGAAACAATTTATGACAGCCATAAAATGTTCAATTGCCCATTGATTAATACTTCGAAAACGAAGTATGGGTTTTTCCCGGATTATTACTCCAGAGCCAAATAGACAAGAGTAATAAAGAATAAATAGTATGCATAGAGGATGCGATCTGAGTAATACCAAACAAAGGCTAATAAAGGAAGGTAAAAGAAGGGAAAATGAAATATAAGATAAATAAAGTGTGTAATAATATGTGGCATATGAGCGCAATGTAAGATACATGCCGAATATTGCTACAACATTGATAGAAAGTGGATTGCATACATTTTACAATTTCATTGCTACATTTCTTCGGAAAGTTTGATTTACGATTCAAATGACATCGAACCAGTCAGAATGCAGTATATGATGATTCCAATCATTTTGCTTTTGTGTCTACTCACACTGGCTGCAATTCTTTTAGCACAAAAATTATAATTCATAAGTATAACACGAGACGAATTCAGCCAACACCGAAATCTATTCAACAATTTTAGTCAAATAAACATGTTTATATATATATATATTTGAAAATTGCATCATTTTCGGAGAAATTTCTTTTTGAAAATTTGACATTGACAATTGTTGTTCATGTCAAAACTATCAACAACATGCTGCCAAGCATTTGATTCTAACCAAAAAATTCTTCAAAAATTGCAGTAGTTGTTTTAATTACACCAACGATACAAGAATTGCTGAAAAAATGTTCAAAGTCAGTGTTCCAGGCATATTTTTATTTTGATAATTCATTAAAAATTCCTCTTATTTATTCATTTTTTTTTGAAAACTAATTTATAAGGAAATGACTGATTTTAAACTATTTTATTCTGTTTACAGAATTTTGTAATACTAGTAACGGGCGGAGCATCGGGACTTGGTCGTGCGACAGTCAATCGATTCGCAAAGAAAGGCTCTCAAGTGGTATTTTGTGATTTGCCCACATCGCAAGGGGAACAGGTGGCTAAAGAAATTGGAGAAAATGCAAAATTTATACCGGCAGATGTGACATCAGAGACAGATATTCAAAATTTAGTCGAAAAAATAACGAAATAATATGGCAAACTAAATATACTTGTGAACTGTGCCGGAGTAACTGATACATATCCTGCATATAATTTTACTGTAGATCGACCAAAAAAATTGGAAGACTTTCAAAAGATATTTACGGTGAGACAAATGAAAATTACGTTTTTTTCAAATGAGAAAGTTCAAAATTTAATTATTTTCACTCTTTTTTTCTTTTATTTAGACAAATTAACATTCAATGTAATTCGATTATCAGTTGGTTTAATTGGAAAAAATGAACCCGATGAAAATGGTCGATGTGGTGTAATTGTGACTACATCCGGTGTTGAAGCATATAAACCGGCAATGGGTCAAACATCAATGGCAGCTTCATCTGATGCCATACAAAGACACGATCACTTGCTGTTGATTTTAATGATCGTGGAATTCGTGTTGTATCTATTGCACCGGGTTTTATAAAAACACCAATTTATGATCATTATCCAGTAGAAACAACTGAATCAATAGCAACCGAATGCATTTTGGCACCAAAACGATTCGGTGATCCATGAATTTGCTCATGTTGTACAATCAATTGTAACAAATCCATACATTAATGCCACTACATTTGAATTGTCTGGACTTCAATTATCTCTTTAAATTTGATAACATTTCCAGGAAATGAACGGTCGATGTGTTAGTTCAAGCAAATAAAATATGTGAAATCAAAGAGAAAAAAAAAGAAATGAAAAACCAAAAAAATTGATGGAAATGAAATGTTCATTTTTGTTTAATAAACGATAAACAGTATTTTGATATTTTGAATTCATATTTACTTGAGTTTCGAAAAATTCTATTTCAAAAGTATACCTTAAATGCATTTAAGCACCAATTTTAATATTTCTAATTTTATTATTGTATTATGAATAATAATACTTATGCTTGTGAGAATTCAGATTCTTTACAACAATAAAATTAAAGGCGTTAAATTCATCTTAAATTTCAAGCGCTTTTCATACATTTTTAAGTTTTCGTATAAAAAAATACGGATTGTCTCTGAATATGGAATCAGGAGCGAATTACAAAATTAAATAAATTATATTGATGAAACGTTCACACATCCATTCACATATATTCATTGAAGAGTCACCACTCTTGCCAACCTTCTAGGCACTCAGTTTTCCCTTTGAAACTCAATGATCTCTCTTTGGAGATCAAATTCATCATTTTTATGATAATTTACCTAATGTCAATGAGTGGAAAACATCAAATAAAATCGAACGTGAGAATATCTTTGAAATTCGTTTTTTTTTATTCATTTGCTAATACCAGTGCAAATGTTCACATTGTGTGAACAAATTTCATTGTCTTATATATAAACATTTATATAGAAAAACCTTAAACATTAGTATGTGGAAATGATTTCGATGAGTGGGCTGATGTTTCGATTGAAAAAAAAAAGATCGTTTTCAAAATGGATCATTGCTAACGTCCAGGTCCCCATCCAATGGACATGAAAAAGTTTGGCATAGCATAGATTGCTTCGACAATAAGAATTTTTGCTCGAAGTTTTTTTAAAAAAAACTTTGAATCATGCTCATTGGATTGTTGATGATAACGAAATCGTTCATATTTTGATGAAACACCATGCAAAGCAATACTGTCATTTCGAATTTCATCACAAAATATAAATAAATCGATTAAATCATGCAATTCATTGACCTGAATTTCAACGGTTGTTAAACTCAGCGCCGATGAATCAATGTGATAGAAAATTCGTCGCGGTTTTGGTACACAATCATCATTTGTTGATTTTTCATCGTTGTTTTTTTTGGATTTTATTGTAAAATGTGCTTTTACAAATGCACGCCATATAACCTCTGGTTGACTACAATCATTGCCATGATATCCAACTTGACATTTGCATACACAATTTTCATCTTCGTCAATTGCATCGGTCATTTGATTTAGTGCAGCTGCAATTGGTAATACACTGCTATTGCGAAAACAAAATTGTACATCAATGGTAAAATTGGCCGGTTTACCCGTTTGACAATCAAAATATGCATCATTAAATTTATCAAGTGATGGAAGTATAATTTTATTGGCTTCAGACAATGTTAATGTTGTTGCAGCAATATTTGTTGGCAATGATATGTGATTTTCAAGAAATTTCACTACGTTTTGTATTTTTGGATTTGGCAAATTATTCGATCGATATGATTGCAATGACTTATCATTAGTATCATCGTCAATATCATTGGATAAATTATTTGTATTATTTCCGAACAATACAAATCCAATAAATAACAATTGTATGGAAAATAATGTCCATAGAATTAGGAATTTATCTCGTCGTCGAGTCGATTTCCAACACTGAAAATGCATTTTTGGCTACGAATTTTCGTTTTTTTTTTTTCGTCTTTCAAAGTACACAGTATCACACCCAAAAAATTGTTCTCACACCTTTTTTTCTCAGTCTTTACATTTCAAGACTTGTTTTTTGGTTTCAATGTCTATTTGTTTGTCTATCGATAGAGATATTTGGGATCATTAGTGAGTCGATACATGATTAACGAAACATAGCCATTTCCAGCAACTCCATGACATATTCCAGGTCCTTTATATAATAAACCACGTTACCATACTAGATCTGCAGCTCGTTCACATGCCTTCAGATATTTTTTATCCTTGAATATGATGTACGATTTGACAAACAGATAAATTGCCCCGGGTGCACCATGACACCAATGAATCAAAACATTGACACCCTGGCCATAATCAGCATCGGCCATATCACGTGGAAAATTTCCTTCGTTATCTTGCAGTGCTAATTGTTCGATATAAAATATATGATGAAGAAGCGGCTTCAAATAATACGGATATTGTGTGAATCTTACCTAAAAATGCATCGATGGTGTTTTTGATATCGGCTTCATAGTCTTTAGGTATTGGGATGGCATAAGATGGATCCGTACTGAACCACGGTGATTCTAATAGCATATGCAAAATACCACTGACACCATGAGCAGCACCTAAATATTCTGTTCCATGATATTGATACATCAATGGGAAAGTGGATCGTTTTGCCGATGAATATTGTCGTCCGCTTTGCACAATTGATTCACATAATTCAATAATTGCTTCACTCGAGAATGGTTTTGATCTTAAATTTTTATTTAGCCAATAAATTCCACTCAAATATCCCGCACGACCGACAAGTACTTCATCACCGCCATGCTTGTTGTAATTGATTGGTTTGCATGTTTCAAAACCTTTTCCAAATTCTTTTAAATCGGACTCCATTGTGCTTTGTTGTTGCATGAAATCAGATAGAACGGCTGATACAGCATAAATCCCAGCATTTCCACATAAAAATGCACATCGGCTATCTTTTATACGTGACGAATGTTCGGCAAAGAATTTGGCACGTTGCATATAAATTTGTGCATTTTCGAGGGGCTTTGTCTCTCGTACCAATTCATTGGTTTGCAATAAACGTAGATACATGAATGCAATTCCTGTAGGAATTGGAAGAAAAGAAATGTAATTATTTTATTCTGATTGATATGAAATAGATTACATAGTACCTGCATAACCAACATACAAATCACCGCATTTATCGTGGCTTCTTGCATTTGCCTCGATTTTTTCCACATAATTTATTATCAACTTTCGCAAGAAAACTTTGCTTACTTCAACCGGCTGTCCTTTGTAATCTTCAAAGGGATTATCAAAGTATCTTTGGTCCATTGTTCGTAAGAAAAGAAAAATGCTCGATGGATTTCATGCGAAATTTCCCTTACATTGACAATCGGCAAAATTGTATTCAAGAATATTTCAAAACAAATATAATCGAAGCAAAAAAAAAAAACCAATCTTAAAATGTCCCCAATCTATTATCATATGAAAATGTCAATAAGCAGAATAATGAAGTAGTAGAATTCTTATTTCAAAGCGGTCATTTCAAAATACAACGACAATGTGTGGACTTTTTTTTTGTTTTTGTCAAAAATTCTATCAACATTTGAAAAGAAAGAAAAATTCAATTAAATCGATTAAATTGGTTTTGTTTTTGTGTCAAGATAGATTTTAACAAATTTTATTGATGAAAACACTGGTAGAGAAAAATAGACAAATATCAGATACACACAGAGAGATACTTTCTTTTTTATTCCGAAAGGGGATTATTTTGTGTTGTTATTGTAAATTTCATCAAAATTATGTGAATATTGCTCTTAAAATTATTTATATGTGAATGGATTGCATTTAGCATTGAAAATAATAAGAAGACTTAACACGATTTTACAATCAGAACATCTATAGATTTGGTTGAGATTTTTGTGGTTGTTGTTGTTGTTGTTTTTGTTACGATTTTACACAGTAAGTTTTTTACAAACAATAAATCAATTGAATATTATCAGAACTCTAAAAAAATAGCTGTAAATTAAAATTTTCTACAAAGTTCAAATCGGAATTTAGCCTCTTTTGTACCTATTTTATTACATTCATTTTAATATTTCTTGTTACCTTCTTCTATTTATATTATCTGTATTTTTCGTTTTGTTTTTGTTTTTATTTCTGTTTTTATTTTTATTTTGTGATGTAATTGAAAGTGTAAAATGAAATTGGACAGAAACCCGTTTTTTCGAACATCACATTTGTAAAATGAGAAACAGTCACAGAAATTATGGCCAAGTTTTGAATAATAATTATAGTTGTAAAGCTGTGTGAAATATAAGCTCCAAAATCAATTAGTGTGTTTTTCGTCACTGCTAAATATGTGCGGGGGGAAAATAATATAGTTGAATAACGTTGAAAAATGAATCGATTTAGAATTTGGTAAGATTACTCACATTCCGTTTGATTCAGTGGGCTGGCTATCTGTAAGTGGCTTTTCGGGTCGACTCCATACAAATGCCGCAGATCTGTGAAAAAGAGTACTGTTTTCAACATGGGTTTTTGTGGGGTTCTATGGGTGTTTTCTAAGATTTTCGGATTTATTTCAACCAAAGTAGGTAAGCAAGTAACTGACAAGTAAAAAAGAGTTAAATGACCAAATTTGCTCACCTCAAACAATCATCTGGTGCATTATTGGCCAAATAATACAGATAAATATTCATAACCACTGACCATGTTCTAAATACGCTGAGAAAGAATGCCACCGCACCATAGAGAATTCCAAAAAATATGGACAGCAAAATCTCAATAATGATAACAAAATAAAATGTGGCTTGCGATAATTTCTCAGCAGTGCACAGCCATCCTCGATGAATTTTCGTTGGCATTCCAATTACTTGATAGTATCGTTTAGCGAGACATTTAGAAAATACCCAATTTAGTGGGCATTGACATAGCAGCAATTGAGAAAACCCGTAGAAGAATGTTAAAGATCCCGGTAAGAATGCTCCATCGAAATAAATGCCCCAAGCAAACACAGCTCCATAATGTCCTTCGACAATTTCACAAATGACCCATGGTGCAACCGCCAAATAAAAACAATACAATATAACGGGCCAAAATATACGATCCACAGATGCTAATATCCAGAATTGCTGGAAACATGACATTGAAGTTCGACAGGTACTACGTTTTCGACTCAGCAAACCAACTGAATGAATTCATGAAAATAAAGATAAATAGCGGGAGCAATGGAAATTTGTTGAAAAAAAAAACGAATATTAAAAAGGTTTTCTTGAGAAAATCATGGTTCACCTTTGATCAATTCATGCCAAATGCGCAAGAATACTAGCGGACAAACACAGATAATTAATGAAAAACAAAATAGACTCTTGAATATGGTTGTAGCATCAGTACGAAGAACAAATAATGCCAGTAAATCAAATTTGAGCGATTGTTGTTCATCCAATTTGAATGGTTGTGTCACTTCGGTCTTTCTACCCATATTATCTTCCATATTCACTGTTATATAATTCAAACCATTTTGATATCGCTTCGGATCCCATGGAACAACGAAAAATTTATCATTAATCGCTTTACAAGTCTCTTTGAAATCCCTCCCTATTTGTACTGAACAACTTTTAATGCCAGAGGGCGAAAAAGCCAGGATACGAATGTGAGTTGATTCTGTGAGAAGAGAATTCAATTTTTGAGTAATTTTCTGGTTTTAATACTTCGCTTTATAGTGATATTTTGCCTTGAAAATGTTCCTAATTTTATTATATAACGAAGGTTTCGTTTAAAACGAACCTAATTGAATTTTTGCCTCGTGTCGGTGCGGAATATGAAACAATGCATGCTTTGGATTCGTAATTAAAACGATGGGCCAATCACCGTGCACAATATCAACAAATGACAGTAAACCATGATCAATGGCTGCAACACGAAATTTGCGACAATCTTTCCAATCTGCCACTTCGAGTTCAAGAAAGCTATTTGCTTGCAAAGCATACATTCGTGGTACCATTCCTGTCAATTTCCAAAAGTAAATAAAAACAATGAATGTCGTTCAAAAAAAAAAAAAAAGTTAATTTCGTCGGAAATTGATTCTACCGGCTAAAGAATGTAGATGACCGCACATATACGCTAAACTAGTGTCGAAATCGCTGATAAGACGTCGCAATGAACGATGTTCTTTATTTTTTGTCACAATACACGTGGTGGGATAATGGCCAAACCAAATTGTATAATTAACACCAACTTTTCTCCCTTCGTCGACCAAATGTTGAAGATGATCGGTATCATTTTGTGTTAACATGCCAACAAAGTTATATGGTCGTTTTGGTCCCGGTTGCAAGCATGCATCAACAGCAATAAATGCAAATAAATCACCATCAGAACCTTTGACTAATTCCATATAAGATCGTTGATGCTTTGGACCTTGCATCGAATATCGCTTGAAATGTGAATTATTCATCATGCTCGGTGGGACATTAAAGTTGTCTGTAAATAAAAAACAAAACTTCATACCGGAAATTCGACAGAAAAAATAGCGTCAGTTTGAAAAGTTATGAACAAACCATGATTGCCACGAAGATCTAACCAAATAGTTTTGTTTGGTACATTAGCTGTGGTTAGGATATTGTGATAAATTTTCCATTCTTCATCATATTGTTCGGATATGAAAAAATCTTTTCCCCTTGCATCAGTTAAATCACCCGATGCAATTACAACCGATGGTTCAATTGTATCCAGTGTTTCTGTAGCAAATTTGCGAAAATCATGAATTCGTTTCTCATCACGAAAAATGCTTATGTGAATGTCGGAGATCTGTATTGTGTGATAATAAAATGGAAGCAAATGAAATATTTTTCAACAAAATCAATTCCAATTTAAATGATTCTCACCTGAACAAACCAAAATAAATGATGTGGCTGATCATTCATGTATGTGCTGTGTGCTTTCGTTTTGAAAATTTCTGCTCTTCTCTCAATTTCATCTTTATCAAATTCATCAATATATTCGGTGGATCGTGTCATAAATAAAAATATCGATAAAATGCCAATACATACAATTATCACAAATTTCGACTTCATTATTATCAAGCCTATTATCAAGTGCACATGGAGGAGTTTAAAAGAAAAAAGAACTGAATTCAAATTCACAAAATAGTCCCAAATATAATTGTTTCGATTTGTATCTTCTTTTTCCGATTCGATTGTTAAATTCGATTTAAGAATGTTACATAATAAGAATTTTCGGAAAATAATTAAGTTCACTTTAATTCATTAAATGATTAATTTGCGTTGTAATATTGTAATGAAACAAAATTTTCTTTCATAGATTCGATTGTGATTGTTGTTGTTGTTTTTGCAAAAATATATAATTTTTGCCATACAGCCGACCAGTTTCACGTACAATTGAGTGCTCAGCTCATTTTATTATATTTAACAGCAACGACACTCATGATTATTTCAATGAATTAATCGAAATTGTTATTGCATTTTTTATTTGTTGATGCCAGATGATTCTATCACATTTCAGCGAATATTTTCTTCTCCTGTCAATATTGTAACGAGATAAGTCTACGCAACAGTGTATGTGCGTAGTGTTACCATTTTTTGTTTTGATGAATTTCATCTACAAAGAATATGCGCTCAATGTAAACAAGGTAAAAGCTTACTGCCAACATAACCACAAAAAGGAAAAAGTGAATTCATGTTTTGTGTTTGAGATTTTATTTTCTTTCTTCCAACATAAGAATTAAATTGCGAGGAAAATTTCAAGGGTAAATACCATACCAGGGGGGGAGTGGGTTGGTAAGCGTTGTTGTTGATTGATTCAGAGCATATTTTGGCCCTGTAAATGCCTGTATTTTATCCTATTTTGTCCAAGAGTTTTTCTTAAGCAGAAGTAGGAACGGTGAAAAACATGAAATTAGCTAACACTTGATTGCCATGACGGAGAGAAAAATAACATGCATCATCACACCATTGAATTAATTGGTAGTTATTATCATCATTTTCTATTCCCGGCCTTTTGGTTCTTTCAATCATTTCATTCATTGCGGTCTCGAGTGTTTTGTTCAAATCTTTTAATAATCTATTAAATCTGCCATTCAGTTCGTTGCACTGTTAAATAGAAAAAAAATATTCATATAAGGAGATGCTATTTTGTGATTATGTAAGTCTATTCATTTTACTCACACATGTATACATCAATTTCATGTCCGCATTTAATTCCTTCATAGTGATATTTTTTTGCGAAATGCATGTCATAGTCGGGTAAGAGAAGTTGGGCTTAGAGCTACCTACTGAACCGAAATGTTCATGTTCGTTCGAGTTCGTTCGAATTTCAACCGAACATGAACGAACATGAACACAATATATTCCAATTTGAACAACTTGAACCGAACTCGAACGAACATGAACACACAAAATGTTTCCGAACGTTGTTCGATTAATTCAATTGGTTCATAAATGCGATCTGTTCCTGTTCGTTCAAATTATATACTCTTGACGCCATCTATACGATTTATCAACGTATGAATTTCTTGCATGAAAGCGATTTGTCAATTTGTCATTGTCTATCAACGGAAACGGCAAAAAGATACGATTTGTCGTTTGCATTCCGTAATGGTGTATGTGCCATTCAGTGTATAAATGATAGAGATCACTTCCAACGTAACGTCACACGACTTATGCCGTAGTACATTAATCACACCGTACTCGGCTAGAGATGGAGTAAGAGATAATAAATTTCTTTGCTGAAACGACTTCGGTAAGGTAAGGTGGGGTAATTTGAACATAGTTTGTATTCGCCCTCACAGAATTCGTATAAATGATCTGTTTGGCCTAGTAAATGTCTTAATCGATAGAGAATATGCATATCTATCACCCTATGGACGCGAAATTCACAAAAAGTTAATTTTCACGATTTTTTTCAAAATTTTCCAAACACATAGTTTTTGCGATTTTGAAAAGTGGTGGGGTAATGTGAACAGTTGTAAAAAAAAAATATAAAAGTCACTTAAATTGCATTTAATGTTTATTTAATGATCAAAAATGAATGATAATTGAAAAAATAACAAGAAAAATCATTCTTCGTCTGAAATATCCGAGTCGCAGTGGACACAAGTGTAACAACTGTTTTTAATTTCGGCACATTTTAAATGAACTTCACGTCGACACACAATGCATTTGATCGAATTGTTGGCAGTGCACTTTTTTTGGCATCGGCTGCAAACAAATTATGCAAAAATCTTCTTCTTCATCGGTCGCTGATGATGACTCACGGCGCACTTTCTTGGGAGGTTTTCTTTGTGGTGATAGAGATTTCCGATTCGATTTCTTGGGTGGTTTTCTGGTCGGTGATAGTGATTTCCGATTCGATTTCGTTTTGGCCAACTTCTTTGGTTCTTTTTTTCCTTTTTTCGCCGCCTTTTCGCTTTTTTCCGCCTTTTCATCTGCTTTCTTCTGCAATTCCGAACGTTTTTCTGGCGATGTCAATATGACACTTTTCATTGCTTTGCGGCCACGATTTGATTTGGGTTTGGGAGTAGTAAACTGAACTGGGCCAATAGCGTCCAATATAGATGACATAGATGTACCCGCAATCGATGCTGTTGATGTGCTGGCGACTTCAGAGACAGATGTTGAGACCCCACCAAGAACTGTTCACTTTACCCCACCGACGCCATTTTTGGCGCGATGGTGTCACATCGAAACGGAGTGAGATAAATCAAAAATTCTTTTGGTTTTAGTTAGATATTGACCAAACCTACACAAAATATGTATTTACCTGTTTTTGGTTTCGAAAAAGTTGAAAAAAATTATGGTCGGTCTGAACACAAAGAAAAACTTTTTTAGAAAAAATTTTGGGACTGGTCTGTGAGAGCATCTAATTTGCGTCCGAACACAACGAAAACTGTCTATAAAATGAGCTGACAGCTCAAGCTGTCATGTACGGCATGTGGTTTGGTTGACAGATCACTACATAAAAAAATATCTCAACTGTTCACATTACCCCACTGTTCAAATTACCCCACCTTACCTTACTACTTCGTTGTATATCAATAATAGGAATTTTCGATATAAACAAAACATATTCGAAATATTGTTGCTCACTTAATTGTTGTATTGAACAGTTCATTTTGGTTCAGTTAATTGAACAATATTCGAACGAACATGAACCGAACTTGAACATTTTGAACAAACTGAATTTGAACTCGAACGAACATGAACACCCTTTTTTCTCTTTTGAACAACTTGAACCGAACCCGAACGAACATGAACATAAATGTGAAACCATTCTCGAACGGTTCATGTTCGGTTCAATGGGCAGCTCTAATGGTCCCAACTTGGGCTCTTGCAATTCGATATTTAATCCATTTGCATATTCTTTTGTCATCCGCAACCATCTCCTGTATTCAGTTATTCCATCAAATAAAATTCTAAAAGATTGGCTTTGAGGTTTTCGACTCAAATGTGATGCACATATGTGAAATAGTTCAGCAACATTTCTCAAAATTTGTTCAAAGCAAAACTGTATTTCACTTTGATATGATACGGGTGTCACCTGAGATTTAATGAAATAAAATGTTAATTCAACCAATTTTATTGTGATGTTGAAGTTGAAGCCAAATGATTTGACATATTGTTTTTTTTTTTTTTTTTTCAATTTTAAAAATATAAATACCAATTCAGCATATGTTGTTTCCACTTATCACTCTTTTCTACTCTTCAATCCCCTTCAAAATCTTACCTAACTGTAAAATATTAGTTTCCATTTTTTTTGCATATCAACAAATTTTTTCGTATGCACTAACAAAATTTCTTCTCATAGATTCGTCGTTAATTGTTGTTGTAAATTCACATTTATGTGTGTTCTTCTTTTAGACAGCACAAAAGTTTTCAAAAATTCATGTAGACGGCGCTTTTGAGAATTTTAATCAAAACATACTAGCAGTAAATTGCATTTTTTCATTTCATTATTTTCTTTTTATATCAATCTAAATTGCATTGAAATTTGAAAATCTAAACAATTTGTGTAGTTTGTCAAAAATAGACACATATCCCACTTCTCTCTCTCTCTCTCTCTCTCTCTCTCTCTCTCTCTTTCTTTTTTTCTCTCTCACATACGTGTTTTATAGATCTGTATATATGTGAGTATGGTGTTTTGCATTACTAATTTGACAACTGAGCGCATTCCATATATTCCATGTATTTTCACTCTCTACACAGTCGACAATCGACATTGTCTGTCAACGAGCAGGCGATCTCGTTTCCGATTATTATTTTATTTTCAATTTTTTCTCTTTCACCTTTGCAAATAGTCATAAATTTACATGGAGTAGAAAAGGAATAACACGAATATAAACCAATCACAACCAATAGTTTCTAAATTCTTGATTTTGTGAGCATTTTATTTTATAATGCTATTTACAAAATCAAAACGCGTGCCAATAGTATTTTAGTCTTTTCATTATATATTTTTTTTTTCGTGTCACTTGTTTCAATTTGATCTTCTTCTTATTTTTACATCTCAACGTTGAATACGTTGTGAATTAACAAATTTATTGCACACAATTCATTTTAAACTCGCACGCATACAGTTATATCAAGCAAAAAATATTCAATAGGTAAGTATTTTTCTTTTGATAAATTTTTTTGTAAATTCCATCTATGTATACGGTGTGGAATGTTGAAAAAGTGACAATGACATCAGTGTATATTGAATGCAATTAGCAACAATCACATTGTGCTCCGAGCACGATACTCGATAAAGTGGAAAGAAAAAAGAGAAGAAGAAGAAGAAAAAAAGCAAACAGTAGTTAAAAAAAAAAAACACGAAATAATCACATGTATTACGTGAAAGTGACAGTGATTAAATTCGATTTGACCTAATGCATATTGGCCTACTTTCCTAATTGTTTTCCCATATTTAGAAATATTGTAACTCAGCAATTGAAACATGTTTTTGATTCTCCAATTTCAGATTGACAGGCTTTAGTAAATCAAAGTGAAAGGAATTTGAATTTAAAAACAGAAAGAAAAACAAAAAGCAAAAAAAAAAAAGAAAAAAATGACAAATATTTGTGAGGAAAATCTTGAACAACGAATTGAACGGATTCGTAAACGAGATGAAGAAATTGAAAAAAAACATCGTGAAGCAGAAGCCGATCGTTTAGCTGCATTACAGGCGAATGCAATGGTTAAAACGACCGCACCATCGGATGAAGATTGGCCAAAAGCGCACAAATATGATAAGCTTGATTTCACATACGATGTGAAAGATAAAAATATTGAATGTGATGATAAAAAACCAATCGATGAAACACGACCACAACGTGCATTCAAAAAATTTCCTGATGGACATGGACCGCCAGCCGATCCATCGTATAATTTTTTAGCTGATGCCGAACGTGATGGCAAAATGCAAACAAATAATACATCAAATGATAACAAAAATAATTGGCGTACCAATAATAATAATAGCAATAGCACCGGTTCGATTAATAATCGACGAAATAATGCCAATAACAATAGTTTTAATCGTGGTAAAAATGGGGCCAAAGGCAAAAATCCTACACAAAAAGGTAAATACAATGATGAGCCAATTTTACGTAAAAATGATCGTGAATCACGTAACAATGAACCGCGATTGCAACGACAAAAATCAAGTGATGGCATGTGGCGACGAAATAATGATGATAAAAAAACCGATGGACATGATGCCAAAAATAATGGCTCCAATTCGCCAAGTGGAAAAAAGTCTGGTGATTCACCAGGTGGCAAAAAAGGCGATTCACCAGGTGGCAAAAAAGGTGATTCACCTATTGGCAAAATGAATGCATCATTCAATACAAATACAAAAGCAAGCAATAAATCATCCATCCAACAACGAATGTCACCAATGAAACCAAAAGCTCAATATGATCTACAGCAAAAATTGTCGGATTTATCGATTGAAAAACGTGGCAATATCACCGTTTCGGTCACCAAAGATGGTGAAGTTAAAAGTGTTAAATGTAATTACTCCTCATTTTCTTGTTGTTTTTTATTTTTTGTTTGTTTTCATTTTGCAAATTTGATAAGTTTTTAATGTTAAAATTGTCTTTTTTTTATTGTTATAGTGGAAGCTGCCAGAGCCATTGGAACAGGTCGCGTTGGTGGAATAATGCGGCATAATGTTCAATCACAACAGCAGCAAAAGCAACAACAACAACAACAACCACAACAGCATCAGCAGTATATATCGAGTCCACCTGCAATGATGGATTCAAATTTCAATGTAAGTGCATCGGAATTAATCACCAACTATCCGGTTATTGATCAATTCATGCCACCGTCACCACAATCTGAGCTAATTAAGCCAATGAGTAACATCATCAATGGCGTCCCATTTAAGCTACCCAGTGTTCAGGATCGTTTAATAAAGAACCGGGTTTTCTTTGACGATAAACTAAAAACGACAACTGATACTGACAAAACGGTTACTGATAACCAATGAATTATGAAAATATCTTGACGCGAAAAAAAAGAAATGAAAAATTGGATTTTCTAATCCATGCTCACATAATCGCAAAAAGATATGTTGTTAGTGTGAAAATTGAAAAAAAAAAAGTAAACTTTGAGATTTAGATAATATACATCACCAAAACCATGAATTATGAAGAAGTAATTTTTCTTTCGATTATTTATCATTTCGCATAAAATTCATATCATTTTTTCCTCTCGTCAGAATGAGTAGAGTTTTTCTCCTTTTGAAAAAGAAAATTAAAAGCAAAAAAAAAAAAATTATTTTTCATTGATAACTGTAAACGATAGTATTTATTATTTTGAAAATTTTATGAAAATTTTCACGTCATCAACATGATGTGACATGTTACAGATGATAAAACAATTAAAATGTTGCATTTCTTTAATCATTGACTTTTCAAAAATGAAATTTTGAAAAAAAAAAGAAAAAAAAAAAACAATTTAAGTAAATTAGAAAAAATGAAAAACTATTGAAAAAAAATGCGGTCTCTTTCAATTTGATTCTGATATTTATTCAATTTTTGTAAAACTTAAACTTGTTTCATGTGGTATTATTTATTGGTTGAATCAAATTCTATATTTTTTTTGTGTTTTGCATTATGCATTAGAAAATTTGAAATTAAAATCGAAATTCTTTACATTTTGATGATTCATATTATAAATACAATTATTATTATTATCTATACACGTTTATTATTTTGAATCATTGTACCTTTTTGTTTGTTTAATGAAATTTAGCAAAGAAAATGAAATTGATAAAAAGAATTATTCAAATAAAATTACATTTTGAGAAAATACATCTGAACGAATATTATTTTAACATTTTATTTGAAAAAAACTTTATTTTATTTTTCTCCCGAAAAAGGGAAAGAGTGAAAAGATAAGATGAGAAAGAAAAAGAGGAAGGATGAATGAAAGAAAAAAAGAAAAAAAGATCTGTCTATTTCATTTCTGTTTTAAATCAATTTTCATGACACCCGAATCTTGTCGATATATTAATGTTACATAATCTTTTTCTTTGTGTATATTATTTTCATTGAATAAAAAACTACTTAATCGAGCAAATGAATTGATACGTTTTGTTGAAATGGCATTTCTTGATGATGGCGTTAGGAAAATATTAAAATAATATAAAACACCATGAATGGCAGTGATATGCTTTGGTTTCATTTTTTTCAGTCGTCTATCCTCGCCTATATACACTTTGTGCTCAATTTCATAGAATCCTTTCCGTAGATTCACATTTGCCGTTTGATAATCTTTACACAATACTTTACATTTGAAACAATTCGATATGCCAAAGTGCAATTTTGTTGCATAATCATTGATTAGTGATCCAATATGTAAACGATCAACAATTTCTGGATCTGTAACACGTGTTATACTTCGTAAAAATGTCGAGTTTATTATGCTGCACAGTACTTCAATTTTTTCGGGTAACATAAAACCATTTGGCGTTAATTTATTCTCCTTTAAAATCGGATAGCATTCTACATATTTTGATGTAATTGTGCCATAGCTATTGATCAATGGCAATATGATTATGTCAAATTTTTGACTGATTGCTAATGTATCGTGCGGATTATCGATAAAAAACACATTATTCATTGATAAACAATTTTCACGGGCTATCAATTCAACAAATTCTTGCGCTTGTTTCGAACAGTATAAAATATTCAGGCGATGCTCTTTCAGCAGAGCTAGTCCAATGGTTGGTATTGGTAAAAAATCTATTATTGAATCGATTTTTGTGATAATTTCTCTTCGGTTATGCTTTAATTGGTTCATCGATGCTGATGTTGATGCTGAAGATGTAGACGCTGATGTTGATGGTGATGGTGTTTCCAGGCAAGGTGGTCCAAAACGTCTTTCTATCTCCGCAAAAACTTCAAATTCAAGCGTATTCAACATTTCAGAATCGTTCAAAAATTTTACCATATCAGTTGTTAAACCTGAAAACGTTTTTCCATACGAATCATAATAATGATCGATTTTTAATATTCCATTAGTCGCCAAAATAGAAACATTGAGATTTGCTAAACGTTGTTTATTTTCAAAACGATGTTTTAAACGAAAAATTGCACTCTTCCAACAGCATGGCAATTCACCATCCGCAGAATCACGATGTATTGGATTCGTGCTTAATATTACTTCATCTTCCGCATCAAGTGATAATTCAAACCATATACAAAATCCATCTAAAATACAATCGGATGTCATGTATTTTAAATGCACAGTTTTCTTAAGTTCACCTCTCATCAATCCTTCCAATTCATTTAAATTGTTGAGATTTACTGTAAATGCTTCACCGACTCTTGTAATAAATTTGAAATCATCAAATTGTCCAATGTGACATGTAGTATGTGAATTTGTTATTGGTGCTGTGAGAGTTGAACATTTAACATAATTTGTATCAGTAAAACAGCTTGATGAAATTACACTTTGTTCCATTGCTAATTGCTTTGACTCATAACCGGCAATAAATATTTTAACTCTTGACGGCATAATAAGACCGTTTGGTTTTAATAAATTTTCTTTAGCATGGATTAAAGATTCTACTACACCCTCATTAAATATACCACAATCCATTGCTTCTGTAATAATCAAATCAACTTTACCACCTAAATCACAATCGGCATCCAATGTTGTGGAATGCTTTCGTAATAAATTAATTTGATCAGTGTAACCATTTCGATGAAGTGCTTCCATTGTAATTTGAGACAATCGTGTTGATGGTACACATGCAGAAACTTTTACAGCGCCCATTTCATGTGCATATATTGCTAATAAACCAGTACCTGGTCCAATATCAAGTGCAGTCAATTGATTTCGTTTTTGTATTGTTCTAATAATGGCCATTTTATATTTTTTATTCCTATTTGAATCATTTAGCATACCAAAATGCCATCGTTCAATCATTTGATTTTTTAAATTATTTAAATTGTCATATGATTTTAAATAATTTGGATCGATTGATAGGATTTTTTCAAAACAACATTGTGCTTCCAGTAATTTTTTTTCTCTGCAAAAAATGAAAAAAGAAGAAGGGGAAGATGTAGAGGAAGAGAAACAGAGAAAAATAACAACGGTAAATTGTAAAAATAATCGATAGAATTGAGTTTTTTTTTTTTTTTTGATTTACCTGACTAAAGCCATTCCGAGGCCATCTAATTTACTTAATTCTTCTCTAGTAAGTTCAATTCTGGTTGGATCGTCAACATTCTTTAGTTTATCGACGATCATTCCAAATATCTCATCGAAATTATTGTGTTTATTCGATTCGACACGAACCAATGGTATATATCTTTGGTGTTCATCATCCAAACCGATCCTATTATCTTCGTATGGATTCATTGGAAAAATCTTATCAATCCTCACGACACCTAAACCATTTTACCATAATTTTAATGTGTTACATACATTGACGAAAAATTGTTTATTCTTACTTGAATGAACTGTTACGTGGTTCACACCTTTTCTTATTTCAATATATCTCTAACTGTTTGTTCTCTCACATTCACTTGTTTGTTCGATGTTTGATTTATTTTTCCTTTCATTACATCATTACAAATGAATTTTCACAATTTCGTATCTTCACTAAAATATTTAATTTGCCGTAGTCTTATATCAAATCATTTCTATTTCATTAAAAAAAAATTTTAACTCTCTATTTGCTTACATAAGATAACTTTCGGGACAATAGCAAAATTTGTCCGGTAGCTACGTTACTATTTTATCTGTTTCGGTATTTTCTTTTGATCACAGAAGAATATTTGTTTATGTAAACATAGTGAGGTTATTATAAAACTGACTAGTTTTTTTTTTTTCTTTTTTCTTCTCTTTTATTGTGTGTGCCTCATCTCTTACTTTGAAACTTGACAGAAACCATCAGCTGGAGTTGAAAGTTCTTATGTGCCGTTCACAATATTTCGATAAAATTTGTTAAATTATTGAAAAGAAAATTAATTGCAAAAATATGCAATAGAATTAAAAAATGTCGATGAAAAATGCAATTCAAATTGGAATTTGTCTATTGGGCCCGGCAAAACATATGATTCAAATTCATCACTGCAACAATCAATCAGATATACCTTTTTGGTGAATTTTAAGTACAATTTATTTCAGTTGAATAACATTTATTCACCACAAGCCAATTCAACTGGCACTGTCAATGTGTCAATTGTTGTTGTTGCTCTTGCATCTGTCACATTTTGTTCAGTCTGTCAATAATCGCATTTTTTTTCTTGGTAAATAAAATTGTTTTTTTTTTTTAATTTTTGAGGAAAAAGAAAATAAGGAAATTTTCAAATTCCACAAATATGGGTGAAAAACGAAAACACATGGAAGATGAACTATCACGGTATGAATTGTTGTAATATTGATTTTCATTGGAAAAAAAATGTTAAACGTTTATCATGTTCTGTGAATCTTTAGATTCGAGGCTGAAATTTCTGGAGCAACAACAGCCAGCAGTGCTTCTAGTTCCGGTTCAAATAATTTATTCATTCCACATCAATTGAGACCAGTTGTTTGTGCCAATACATATAGTCAAGTTCAACAAAAATTACAACAAAATCCGCCAATGAAACAACACCAACCGTCAATTTTGAATAATGTACCACCACCAATGGCGGCACCATCATTTGTATCGACATTCATGCCACATGATCATTCAGCACCACCAGAGAAATCATATAGTTCGGAACCGACACCAGTTGTACTGAGCAGCGCACCAAAATTATACACAAATCGACTTTCCATTAATCCAACAGAAGCGCCAATTGCACCGCAGGTAATTTATCACTATCAAATTCGATTGAATGATGAAAATGAAAATTAAACTGCAAAATTTTGCGGAAAAGAAATAATACCAATTTTGTTTTTCATTTTAGATCGATATCTCATCGATTCAATTTGATGTGACGCAAAAATTGAAAAAACTCAAAACGGAAAAAACTAGCGGGCCTAATCCAATTGCTGAAGCGGCAATTCAAGCGGCAAAAGCATCGTCAGCTTTGCAAAATTTTCAAATCAACGAAAAACGAAAGAAAGATAAGAAGGTTCTTTAAACAAATTTTCCGATAATCAATACAAGTCAGACTGATTGTTTTCATTTCAGACTGTTCGAGTCGCTGGCGGTCAAGTATGGGAAGATCCATCGTTGGCTGATTGGTAATATCATGATTTCATCATATTTTTCGCCCAATAATGTGCCTCTCTCTCACTCTCTATCAAACTCTATCTTTTAAAATTCAGGGAAGGTGATGATTTTCGAATTTTCTGCGGTGATTTGGGAAATGATGTTAACGATGAACTCCTCACTCGCACATTCAATAAATATGCATCATTTGTTAAGGCCAAAGTTATTCGAGATAAACGAACTGGCAAATCAAAAGGTTTTGGTTTTGTTAGTTTTAAAGAGCCGCAAGATTTCATTCGAGCCATGAAAGAAATGGACGGTAATAATCTTTGAATTGTTGTTTCTTATATTGCAATTGATTAAAATAGGAGTCATATTGTGCTGATCGTGATGCATTTGCATGTTGTCAGAATCAAAAACCATTTATTAGGATTCTATCTGAATATTTCTGGTAATAATAGCCGACAGTTAACGACATCACATTTTCAATACTCTGGGGACCTATTGAGCACATTTATTTTGTTTAATTTTTTTTCACTTTCTTTAATTATTTCTTTCTTCTTTTCTTTCTAGATTGTTTTCTCTTTGTTTATTTCTTATTTTTAATGTTCATGCAAAAAAACAATTAATTTATGAACAATTTACAAATGATTTTAATTTGTCCTTTAGGTCGATACGTGGGAAGTCGTCCAATCAAATTGCGGAAGAGTACATGGCGGCAACGTAGCTATGATGTTGTCAAAAGAAAGGAGAAAGAAAAATTACAACTTCTGCAAATGTTCAACAAATAAAGAATATTTGAACGAAACAAATTATTAATAATTTCGCTTTTAGAAAACATATTGGAAATAACTTTTGAGTGGAAATTCTGTAAAAGTTGCAATAAAATTGAAAAATTGTCAAAAAATTTGTTCGGCTTGAAAATTAACAGTTCGTTTTATTGGATATGGTTTTAATTTAATACCAAGAATGTTAAAATCATTGTCTTAACTTATATGTCATTCGCACAAAGTGATACAATTGGGCGGGTTTTGTTCAGCGAATAAATTTGGTTATTTTGAAGTATAAGTTGAATGATAAGTCATTATTGACGACTTAAATCCCTTTAAATCGAATATTTTCCATAATGGTGTAAGATCAAAGCAATATACAGTTAGTGTGAAGCTAAAGGTGTCAAACGGACGGACTGTCCGTCATTTTGGCCCGTCCGTCCGTCCGTTCAGTCTGAACAGACGGACGGACGGACAACCTAATTTCCGCGTGCTCTAGGCGGACGGGCGGACGGGGGGACAACAAAATTTTTGCAAGCTCCAAACGGACGTACGGACGGACAACAACATTTTCGCGAGCTCTAAACGGACAGACGGACGGACAATACAAGTTTCGCGAGCTCCAAACGGACGGACGGACAGACAGCAACATTTTGATAGCTTTTAACGGACGGACGGACGGACGGACAACAACTTTTCACTAGCTCTTAACGGATGGACGGACGGGCAAAATTAGACGGACGGACGGACATGCATCATTTTCCAAGCGAAAACTTCCACTTCTGTTCGTTATTTTAAACAACTTGTTTAGCTCTTTAATTCATTTTTCATTGGAGATAATATCATATTTATGTATGTGCGTGATAATTTTCAAGATAAATGTGTTCAGGATCATTTTCATATAATCATTTACGGGAAAAACATGTGTTCAAGTTGTCCGTTTGCCACTCGTGCATTAAATAACTCTTTTAGACAATCTTGTGATTTAGATTCAACACTATTCGTTGTTCTTCTTCATTTTTTTTATTTTACCAAATCTCATGAAAATAGTCATGCCATCTCCACACAAAAAAAAAAATAGACAAACACACTTACAGAAGCTATATAAAAATCGTTGCGTAGCGATTTCCGTATAATTTCTTGCGGCATTATATAGAATGTGTACAATGAGCGACAATATCATTCATTCTCTCTCACACAACAGTGAACAGTTGCAACACACAAGCAGTTAAGATGACAAATGGTTCCAAATCAATCGCATATCAATATGTATTGGTCATTTGGAGTAGTAGTGCAATGCGATTGATGAATGTTGTGTGAGAGAGAATGAGCGATATTGTCGCATTTATTGTATACAATACACATTATATATAATTCCGCCAAAAATTATACAGAAATCGCTTCGTAACTATTTTTATATAGCTTCTGTATTAGTGTTTGCATATTTTTCCTCTGTGTGTCCTTTTCTTCTGAAAAGAAAGTTAATAAATTACATTAAAGGTGTCAACGGACAAGAACTTGTCCGTCCGTCCGTCCGATTAGGGCTAAACGGACGGACGGTCGGACAACAAAACTTCACAGTGAAGCAAACCGGGAATATAAATAAAAACAATAAAATCGGCAAATCGGCTGAATGCTTTAGCAAAGTGTAGCACAATTTATTCAATGTTTTAATAGAATTTACATTTGTAATCCCAATTGTATTCAAATGTTCAAAATGGAATGTATGGTATTCAAATGCTAGCCTATGTTTGCGACGTATTCGATGTGTCGGCACTAGAGCTGCTCATGAAACGAACATGAACCGTTTATGTTCGAGAATGGTTTCACTTTTATGTTCATGTTCGTTCGGGTTCGGTTCGATTTGTTCAAAAGAGAAAAAAGGGTGTTCATGTTCGTTCGAGTTCAAGTTCAGCTTGATCAAGATGTTCAAGTTTGGTTCATGTTCGTTCGAATATTGTTCAATTAACTGATTCAAATTGAACTGTTCAATATAACAATTAAGTAAGCAAAAATATTTCGAATAGGTTTTGTTTATATCGAAAATTCCTATTATTCAAATACAACCGAACTATTATTCAGTTGTTTTTCTCACATTATGAAGCAGTGCCGAAGTCACTTCAGCAAAGAAATTCATTGTCTCTTACGCCATCTCTAGTCGGGTATGGTGTGAATTTAAATTAATATCAAACAAAATTGAGAAAGTGGACTTCTATGCCGTGGGCAAGTACATCAACGAACGATTAATGTACTACGGCATAAGTCATGCGACGTTACATTGGAAGTGATTTCTATCATTTATACATTGAATGGCACATACATCATTACGGAATGCAAACGACAAAACGTATCTTTTTGCCGTTTCCGTTGATATAGACAATGTACATTGACAAATCGCTTTCATGCAAGAAATTCATACGTTGATAAATCGTATAGATGGCGTCAAGTGTGTAGAATTTGAACGAACAAGAACAGATCGCATTTATGAACCAGTCGAATTAATTGAACAACGTTCGGAAATATTTTGTGTGTTCATGTTCGTTCAAGTTCGGTTCAAGTTGTTCAGAATTGAAAATGACCTGTTCATGTTCGTTCATGTTCAGTTAAAATTCGAACGAACTCGAACGAACATGAACAGTTCGGTTCAGTGGACAGCTCTAGTCGGCACCAATAATTGAAGAACCAGAGTTTTTTTGAATAAAACCGATGCTTTTAGATTTAGATAAACAGATCTGTGAAATTAAACAAATAATTATATGAAATCCACAATTTTTATGATGAATTGCTACGAATAGACAAATTTTCATAGACTCACAATCTTAACATATTGTCCACATTAGCGTCTCCATAGACGTACAACCCCATTGAGCTCACTAACATCGCGCTGACAGTGGGGCGATGAACTTTTCACAACGATGCTTTCACTGCATCCAATAAATTCACGAACATGCCTTGATGTCGAATTTTTGCAATCAAAACATCGTTTCCACGTGACATCGTGTCCAAAAGTACACCCTATAATATCAAATCAATTAGTTAATACTATTTTCAATGCTGACATTTCAATTGAAACAACATTTTTAACAAGACAATGATAGCTTACTTCGAAGCCCAATAGCTTTTTAAATTCAAAATCCGTTAGTGTTTCAGCGAATGCAAATGCATCTAACGATAATGTACGTAGCACATACTTGTGTTTCATTTCAGTGCGTATATAGCCTGCAATTGGATCAAAATTGGATTGGCTATTTCCAAATGAAATGGTTTCGATCTTTGGCATTGCATTGTTTTCTTCTACTGTGGGAAATTTTAAGAAATGTAAATGTGATACCACTAAATAATTTTTATAATTTTCCATTAAATGAATCATACTTATATTTGAACATTTTTAAAACCTACTCAGAATTATAATCAACACAAATGAATATTTCTATCAAAATGGTTATCTCGGTATCTGTGGAGATATTGGCGGCTTATCTATTTCGGAGTAGGTTTTAAAAATGTTCAAATATATCATCGATAAAAGACTAGAATTTATTTCAAATTTTAATTTTAATTTGAATTTAACAAAAAAGACTAAAACTCCCAAAAAAAGATACCATTTTTGATATGGTTTGAAACACGGAGATAGATGGTTTGACGCATGTGTAAGCGGCGTAAGCGACAACTTTTTGACATATCATTGTGCTGGTTGCTCTATACAAATTTGAGAATTTGAGGTGTTTGGAAACAACAAACAAGTGACATGTGCTTTAGAGCTCAGGTGCTTTAGAACGATTCATTTTGCAAGAGTACAAACATAAACCTTAATCTAGGGGCTCGATACTTGGAAAAAACACTTCAAATGTGCATGAGAGTGGGTTCAGTTTTACATAGGTAGATTCAATCAATAATAGAAAATATTTGTAAATATGCGAATAAATTCAAATGAATTATCGTCCTATTTCACAATGCGGACAGAACTATTAAATTATATAAACAATGGAGACAAGACAAATTAAATATATTTGATATGATTTTATACTAGGGGCATTCAACTCTCACGAATGCGTACATTTTTACGAATTTTTCACGAATTTTGCGAATGCGCTTATGGACATTTGCAAGGTATTAGCGAATGTTTACGAATGCATTTGCTCCAATAATAAATTCGTAAACATTCGATAATACTGTGCAAATGTCCATAAGCGCATTCGCAAAATTCGTGAAAAATTCGTAAAAATGTACGCATTCGTGAGAGTTAAATCCCCCTAGATTTTATAAATGTTTGTGAATTTTTTAGAATAAAGAAGACATATTCCGCGAAATGGAATTGAAGGTCGATACAGAGCTTCCAATGTGTAATGAATATTTTGACAGCGGTGGATTCACTCTTATGCAATGATATTTATTACACATGATGCATATTCACAAATAACTGCGCATATTTCAATTTATTGAACATTTATATAAATAAGTGAATATTAGTAAATACTGTAAATATTTCCTACAGTGTTGTAAATAGAACAAATAAGTCCTAAATTTCTGTGTATAAACTATAAATAAAATATTCCTGAGCCCCTAGACCTTATTATCTCATGTGTACATGGTAGGCGATGTAATTGAAATAAGAAACAACTCATTGTAAGAAACAATCGCCATGTAGAGGGCGTCTTTGTGCAACGTATTAGTATACGAACAATTCGTGCTTGACTGTGATGTATTAAACAATGCGTTCAGGTTACGTGTTTCAAAAAGAATGATTTTTTATTGATGAATGTTTCTCTCTTCTGATTCTTAATGTTGTCAAGCTCGCTTACTTATTTTATCAGTATGTGACGCTACTTAATTTTACATTATTACTTAACAATGACTATTTCTTAACTCTATCAATTAATCCAATGGTGCATTTATTGTATGATTTTACATATGACAAGCATTAATTTCAACCACCTATACGATTTATCAATGTACATTGACTATGTACGCTCCTTTTAATGAAAACTTTCTTAATCTGTATTTCTCTTTCAAAAAGCGAAAAAACCTATCTTCCGGTAAATCGTAAAATCTATGAATTGTCAATTCCTCAATATTTGATGAAATGGCTGATAATTTCAGTTGTTTTGGTAAACAATTATGTAAATGAATTCCAATGTCAATTGATTTTAATTCTTTTGTGTTTTGCAATCCAATTGAAAACTGTTTCCATGCGACCAGTATCTATATTCAAAGACTCAAGTTTAGGAAAAATAAATGGAATATGTGAAATTTCAATACCTAAAAAATGAAAATGTTCAACGCTTTCAGAGTAAAATATCTTCCGAACTTTTTCAAATAATTTTGAGTCAGCATTACGAAGAGTCAAATGTCTAAGATTTGGCAAATTCTCTGTGGCACATTGAAGTAAAGCATGGTTATAATGCTCTTCTAATCGTAGATTGAGATGCTCAATTTGTGGATTTAATTTAATGTATTCGATCATTTGACTCTCTTGATCTAATAATCCACGCGAATTAAGTTTTCCGTTGCCATATTCTCTTAATGAGAAATGTGTCAAGGATGGAAAAGGAAATGCCATTTTTGGACAATCTTTTAAATATTTGTTGTCTAATAATGTTAATGATTTTAGATTGGGAAAATTTATACTAAATGGTAAATCATCTTGAAAAACACACAAATTGACAATTATTGTCTCGAGATTTTTAAATGGTTTTTTGAGGTACATGAACCGTAACGTACATTGTTCAAGATATAGATTTTTAATGATTTCGAACAATATTCAACTAAATAAAATTCCAATGATTCCATAAATTTATGATTAATGAGGAAATGATTTATATGTAGATTTAAAATTGTGTGACCAAAATGTCGCAATAATTTAAAGGCGATAGATGAATGAGGTTTGAAATGATACTCGAATGTTTCCATTTTCTGAAGAAAAAAAAAAATAATTAAAATATTTCAAAAATCTACAATATATTTTTCAATAATATGTTTTACGATGTTTTTTCACCTGGTTATTTCTTCAAATTCATACATAAAGTCAGCTTCCTGAAGTCTGAATTGATATCCAATTCTCACTATTCTATTGCCAGAAAACTTCCATTTGAAAACAGAACTAGCCGCTGTGTGGAAAGCTTTACACGTTTCTGCAACATTGAGAAGATCCTTCCATCCGAGGTATTGGAAAATCTTCTGCTTACAATCATCATTAATGGTTGTTAAATTCAGTCCTTCAGTATTATTATTTGATGTATTTTACCCACTGAACACACACACACACACACACACACACACACACACACACACACACACACACACACACACACACACACACACATTCAAAACTTTGTTACAACCATACAAAATGCAGTTTGGAATTTGTATGAGAATGAGAGGAAAAAGGAAAACATTTCAGATTGGAAACAAGGAACGCATGCACATGAATCCATTTCCACTCTGGAATGTTTTCCCATTTCTCCTCGCAGTAGAAGTAGAAACGAATTACAAAAAGAATAACAATTTCACTTTGAAATGAATTTCAAACCTTTTGAGTGAACACACTCATTTTCCAATTAGAAATATTTCCAGTCGTGTGTTGTAAACTATATGTTTACAGCAATCACAGCAAAATGTCCAACATTCTTTGGAATGTGTCGAATTACTGTCATTGTTGTACGTATTAGATTTTCCATTGTTCATTTGGTGATGTCCCAAATACAGCAGCAAATGAACAGTGGTATATGTTATAGCAATACATTTTGAATGAATAAACGTCCAGAACAATTTTATAGTCTTTAAATATAAAGACGACTAAATTCAAAGTTTCAGTATAGAATATCGCACAGTATTAAAACATTTATTATTAAATTATTCGTCTATAGTTAAGCGAGTGTATGGGGAAGAAAAGTATTTGAAGCATATTCCATTAGTAATGCGTAATCTTTTGAAGAAATTTAACATCATAACAAAATGTGATCAACACGTTAACTATTATAATGCATTTGCTTATAAACATTATAAAGAAATGGTAAAAAGACCAAAAAAATGTGAAAATGCACACTTTTATATTAAAACAGTTCGAGTTGTATAGCTTTTTGATGTTGAACAATGTTTACAATTCCATTGCTACATTTCTTTGGAAAGTTTGATTTACGATTCAAATGACATCGAACCAGTCAGAATGCAGTATATGATGATTCCAATCATTTTGCTTTTGTGTCTACTAACACTGGCTGCAATTCTTTTAGCACAAAAATTATAATTCATAAGTATAACACGAGACGAATTCAGTCTACACCGAAATCCATTCAACAATCTTAGTCAAATAAACTTTTAAGCACCAATTTTAATATTTCTAATGTTATTATTGTATTGTGAATAATAATACTTACACTTGTGAGAATTCAGATTCTTTACCACAATAAAATTAAAGGCGTTAAATTCATCTTAAATTTCAAGCGCTTTTCATACATTTTTAAGTTTTCGTATAAAAAAATACGGATTGTCTCTGAATATGGAATCAGGAGCGAATTACAAAATTAAATAAATTATATTGATGAAACGTTCACACATCCATTCACATATATTCATTGAAGAGTCACCACTCTTACCAACCTTCTAGGCACTCTGTTTTCCCTTTGAAACTCAATGATCTCCCTTTGGAGATCAAATTCATCATTTTTATGATAATTTACCTAATGTCAATGAGTGGAAAACATCAAATAAAATCGAACGTGAGAATATCTTTGAAATTCGTTTTTTTTTATTCATTTACTAATACCAGTGCAAATATTCACATTGTGTGAACAGATTTCATTGTCTTATATATAAACATTTATACAGAAAAACCTTAAAAATTAGTATGTGGAAATGATTTCGATGAGTGGGCTGATGTTTCGATTAAAAAAAAAGATCGTTGTCAAAATGGATCATTGCTAACGTCCAGGTCCCCATCCAATGGACATGAAAAAGTTTGGCATAGCATAGATTGCTTCGGTTGATTGTTGTGTCGGTCTTTCAGTTGTACGATAATCACGTTGCTTACGTTGTACTATTCGAACAATTTTAATTCGTTTTGACTTTGGTTTTGATTTTTGTGTTGGTTTGCGTGGTTTTTGTGTTGTCGATGAAACGATTACATCATTCATATTTGCATTTACCAAATATGTGCTGCCATTAGTTGTATTTTCTATCCGATTCTTAATGTTCTTCGAAAAACTTGATGAATCTTTTGCTGCTAGAGCTGATCTCGATGTGTCTGATGCAATTGGTACCGCATTTGCGTATTTTGTGGCGCAGAAAATCACCAGAAAAAACACAATCAATGTAAATGGATTCATAATCTATTAATGAGACAAGAAATAATGTAGCTGGTTAGATAATTAGCTATTAGATAATGAATATATTTTGTGATTATGTTGAAATCGCAATTTTTTTGTTCATTCGAATTGCGAATGTTTGGCGTTTTTTTTTTCATTCTCCTTTTGTCGTCCGTTTTTTAATAAATTTGAACTATTGGCACACAAAGTCGTCTCGTTTGCGTATAATTTCAATTTATGGTATTCCGGCTCGTGTATATTCAGTCATTGATAATTTTCAAAAACATTAATTGACTTTCTATTTATTTTTGTATTCATCACAATATAATTAGGCAAATGAGACAACAGTGTGTGGCGTCTAAAAAATTAATTTTTATCAAGCGCAAGATTTTTGTTAGAAAGTCACCCTTTCGTCAAATGTTCGACTTTTGACTTTTCGTCGAATATTAAGGACTTTTAATATGCGTCGATTTTAAAAACGGATTATAATTATTACTATTTTTCGATCATTCTTTAGAAAACGTCTGAAATCATATTCAACGGTCGTCAATTGATCCCTACTTTTTTTTATACAAAAACAAAAAAATCGCCTCATAACAGTTCATTTACACTTGTTAACAAATGCAATCGAACTGCTGTTTCCAATCTCCGTTTTATTCGAACGAAATCATCTTTACTTTTGAACTCATTTCGAAGCTGACGTCAAAACCGTCGAGTCTGTAATGGCCACATGAAATTATTCAGAACAGATAAACAGCAACAAAAAAATGTAAACAAATGTTGTCGATTTAAATGTGAGAGATTTCGAATTTGTTTTTTCCTCATTATTGTTGTTGGTTTTTTGTCAAATGCATTTATTCGATTAGTTTTACTATCTGAAAACCAATGACGACACATAATCGATTTAGCATTGTTTATTCGACATGGAAATTTTTTTTTAACCAAAGTAAAATTTCTTTTCAATAAATCCTTGAGCATTGTTCTAAATTCTAAAATTGCGTCAATTATTATTATTGACACACTTACAATATTTTCTGCTGAGGTTTGTTATCACTGGGAACTCATAAGAAACAATTAAAATAGATTAAAATAAACAAAAGGATTGTTTACTTTGTTTGATACTTGATTACTTTGCTAAAATGGACTTGTTTACTAATACTGAACCGGTTTTCATTTAATCCACTTCTATTCTCGCCATAAATGAGGAAAAAAAGTATAAAAGCGTTTGGCAATTATCGATGGGTTCATATATTTTATTTACAAGTTATCGGACAGTACTAAATGGCCATCGAATTGCTTCTGTTTGTCTAGCGTATATTTATTTTTGCCATTAAACTGAACACTCTTATCAAAATGGTGCAATTAAATTGGAATTTCATCTCATCTTTCTTACGTTCATTCGTAAGGTTTAAAGTAAATTATATACAATTAAATCATCAATTTAGTCGGCTTTCTTTTCATCTGATTGAATTTAAATCAATATTTAAAGCAATAAAATTAATGAAAATAAACCAAACAATGGAAAGTCGTATTGAGAACGAGAAAAAAGGCAAATGCTATTTTTAGGCCGCTTTAATCGCCGAAATGTCTTCATCGAATTCGTAAATAAGTCAAACACTTTAGTCGGCATCCTTTTCATGTAATGATTGAAGTCAAATCAACATATAAAAGCTCAAAGTTAATGGGAACAAAGAAAAGTCATATTGATTCAAGTCCAATTAAAGGACAAATGGATTATATTTTGGCAATTTCAATCGCTAAAAATTTCTTTATCGAGTAAACAACTTTTGTTTTCAACACTTTCCCATTATCACGTATGGCTATAGCATCAACATGTCTATAAAATTGTTTTATTGAAAGTTACATTCCGTTCTTGTGTCAACAGGCAACCTGACCTTTCAATATGAATAATTTGATACGTTTCTTTTTTTTCTCGTTAAACTGTTACCATGTAACTTGTAACCGAATCAATAACGTGATTTTCACGTGAACATTAACGTCAATCGAAAT
The DNA here is from genome assembly GCA_029041755.1 of Resseliella maxima. Classification (NCBI taxonomy): domain Eukaryota; kingdom Metazoa; phylum Arthropoda; class Insecta; order Diptera; family Cecidomyiidae; genus Resseliella; species Resseliella maxima. The sequence continues at coordinate 1,309,449 of JAQOWM010000888.1, read as the reverse complement.
TAATCACCTAATTTGCCAATACATTTTGACGTTGAAATATTTCAACATAAATCATACTCATTTTCATTCTCCACCTATTTTTCAGAACGACTATAGTCGTTATATATCATTTGACTAGAGGGTATAATTTGGCGAAAAAAAATTATTCAATTTTGATCGGTAAAGGTATCTATAAGTTATCTAATACCTTTTCTTTCTGTCGAAATGAATTTTATGTCTTTCGCTTATTTTATGATTTGTGAATAAGTATAAATAAATTATAATACGCTGAGAAATAGAATAGACTGTACGAGATTGCAATACAACGTAAACCAAAGAAACTTTAGAAATAATAATTTAATTAGATTAGGAGTGTATTAAACGGATTATGCCTACAATCAGCTTTTCAATTTCAATGTTGCGTGTAGAAATTTTAATTTAGTAAGAATATAGTCTTATTTTTCGAATCAGAATCAAGGCAGATATTTAGGATTCACCGAAAACAATCGAATTACACTCCGAGTTCATTAGGGCTAGTTTGTCGATCGATTTGTTTATTACTAATGTATTGGAAACTAGTGTAATTAATTGCTAAATTTGAAATAATTATTTAAGTCTGTTCTCAGGCGGTGAAATAAATAAATAAATATTGACATAAATGTAACACCTCAATTATTTCTTTTTTGACAATTTCGATAATTTGTTCGATAATATTTGTTTTCAATATTCTCAATTCATTCAAAGAATATCAAAGAATCTCAATTCGAAAAATTATTTTTTGGAAAAAAAACAAACCAAAAATTTCAAAATGAAAAAAAAATACGACAAAGAATAGAAACGAAAGAAACGACATATGTCAATACTAAAACTTTTTTTTATAAAACAAAAAAAAAACGTCGAAATAGAAAAATGAATGGGAAATTATCGAAAATTTGAAAAGATTAAAATGTCAAAAATATTGCGAAAACCCCTTCAAAATTTAAATATTTCTTCAGAATTTATCATTTTCAGACGAAACAAAAAAAATTATTAAAAATGATCAACTTACGTTTTTGGTAATTTTCTATTCAGGTGTAGTGAATATACAATTTATTTCGTTGCTATAACTTTGTTCAATAATTTTTGATGCGTAGACGATCACTCGCTCTCCAAGTACAATTGAAACTGTATGAAATCTGGCATGCACAGTCAGTTTTGTACTTCCGTTATCGATCTGTAATCTCGTATTGTCATTTATGCACGTGAAATAATTAAAAATAAATGTTTTTAATTAGTCATATTGATTATTTGCACCGAATCAATTCTATCAAAATAGACAAAGACTAATCAGATTTATTAATTACGAATTTCTGCCCTCTAATGCATCTAATAAGTTAAGCAAAATGCGCATTTTCGAATTGGGACAAAATTGCGATTTCACAGACTATTTTTTTCTTCGTATTTTTTTCTCAAATAATGTCTTGACCTTGTTTGGAACCACAAATTCTTGACTGAATATTATTACAAGGGTTTTAACCAAATTTTTTTTTCTTCATAATAACTGAAAATTAGAATTCAAATAAAATGATATGAAAATGCAAAAAATAAAACTGATATTGTGGGTTGGCTTTGATGACGACAGTGATATTAGAAATGAGACGAAAACATTGATCATCACATTGAAATGTGCTTTTGATAACGACACGCAGTATAATTTTTTTCATCTTCATGTTGTGTCGATGGTTTTTTTTCTCAGTTCCGTAGACAACATCTCTCAAATGCGCTGATAACAAATAACAATTGAAAGACGACAAAAAAAAAAAACCAAACCAAACCAAGCATCATTATGAAATGTGTAATTTTTGTTCAAAGTTCAATTTCGTTATTGCGATGAAGGGAGAGTGCGCGAGCCTTATTAATTATAAATAAAATCAATACGATTTGAATGAAGAAGTTCAAGTCTAATGTATCTCAGAAATTGTTTTTTCAAATTACGTCATATCGTTTAAAAAATCGAGACTAATCGTACACGCGATTATTTTTCTCTCTGTTTCACGATGAACTGGATTGGAATTTTCTTACGACATTGATTTACAAGGTTTCGAATGTCTGATATTTGTGGGAAAAACTTATTAAGTAATAAATGCTTAACACTCACTTTTACAAATTTCTCGGCAAAAATACGAAACTCATCAATTGACCCGTATAAGATATAAAAATTGCATTATATTATTTTGAACATAATCCACTATAAATCATTCCAAAAAGTTTATTTTTCAATGAAAACATTGGCAATAGCCTGTTTTTAAATAAACTGTTTTTCTCTTAAATCCAAGATTGATTGAATTTAATTCAATTTTTAAAAGAGAATAAAATTTTTGGAAAAACAACTTTTTGATCAAAAGAAAGAAAAAAACATCGTCTTCTTTCTAGAAATATATTTTTATTGTTTTTCTTAACTTATTTCCTGGAAATTATGAGAAACTTTATTCGAAAAAAACAATCAACGATTGAAAATGCTATCTTTGGTTTTAAAACAAAAATTGATTAATATTCATAGAAGTATTTAGCTAATGGATATCTTATCACAAATGCCATAATCGTGCAAAAAATTTGTACAATTAGCAAATAATTGGTTAAGCGTTGTTCATGCTGTGCTCCAAGTAAAACCAAAATTAAATTAATTAATGTAAAATTATTAGTTGTAATTACACCATCCTGTCCCTCATTCCATTCAATGATGCGTAGCTGACGAAAAATTGTCACACACAATCGTCCAAGAATATTAAGTTCATTATAACGAAATTGCGTTTTACTGGATTCAAGTCGATCTATAGTTACATTATATTTTGGCATACGATGGCGCGGACAAGGCACAAAATGGAACAATTGCGGAATCGAATATAAAAAATTTATAATTTGCGGTATAAAAAATAATAGCAATGTCTTGCTAAAATGACCCAGTATACCGACAACAGCAAATGTCATCCCAGACAGATAACAAAATGTATCACCAACAAAGACACGAGCTGGATATCTGCAATAAAAATAGCAACAATGTTAATAAACCATCGATTTCGATTCGAAAGCAAAGAACAAACAATGAGACAATGAGAAGAACATTTGATTTTTGATTTCGAGAGTATATTTAATTTGACTTTATTTTAATAAATTGCTTGATTTTATTAAATCGACAAAATTTGAATTCATATTTCATACATAGCAAAATTAAATTAACAATACACAATGAAGATAACTTTTGCATCCAAAAATAGAAATTTTTCTTCGTTTTTTTTCTCATTTCTTTTCGCATTGAGTTTTGTAATTCATCCACGGGTTTTTCCACGCTGCATTAAGGTTATCTAACTAAATTTCGAATATAATTTCAATGAATATTCAGGTTAATCAACTAATATTGCAATACAATTTATTTCATTACAATTGAGTTCAACGCTTGATAAAACGCATGTCATTTTGTTCTTCTTTAAATATGTTTATTGATTTCGCAAAACGTAAGAATTAACTATAAGTAACCCTGTTTTCTTTTAATGATCTGCTTCAAATACAACTGAATGAAAGGAAAAAAACAAATAAATTCAAGGAATTTTCCTGGAAGTGTGTAAGTGTATGTGATTGAATGCTGGCATTGCCAACTTGGCAATTGTTCAATTTACTTTAATATGGAAAAATGTTTTTGTATGTACGCTATCACAGATAAAATTCGGAACAAATATTCAAAAGAAAGAATTCAATCAAGGATTCAACATAGTCTTTCATTCCAAAGCTAAAACTAACTAAATGTCACTTTACAATGAATTACATATTTGTCAGTATATTACATATTCATCTAATATGATAAAGTAGATGTTCATTTTTTTCATTTCATTTCATTTCATTTTAAATCGAAATTCCCTAATAAATCGGGAACTATAATAGGTTAAGATAATTTTAGGCTATTCATCGACATCGCCATCGTAATGGGCATACGTATTTGTAAGTAACGATTCATATTTCCAGGCCGCTTTAGTAACTGCATCGGGTGCATAGTATTTGTCAGCATATCGATGCAATCGATATAGTTCAAGTTTTCCATCCACATAAACGCCAGCTGATATTAATGATTCAATGTGTGGTGCATCAATATGATTGGGGGGTCGTTGATGAATGTCATTTTTATTTATATTTAAATGATTTGTAAACTGGGACGAAAAACCGGATGAAATCACATTCATTGCCCGATCACGCTGTACCTTTTGCGCAATATTTTCACTTGATTCATAGCAATATTGACAAAACCATCCACCATAATGATTTAAATCACCGATTATCAATCCCGTTGTGGTTGCATTTAGTAATATGATTGGATCTTGTTTATAATGTTCGTCGAGCATATGTAACTGACATGCAGCACTGCTAAGAATTGTTTGCATTGGATGTTGCCAATAAAAACCATATACAGTGTATTTAAGACGAAATCGTATCGGTTGTAATTGTGACCAATTGCTATTCCATTTAATATATTGAATAGCATCACGATTTAATATCTCATCATATGAGCTATATAAATAAATTTCATCGCCTTGTAATGAATTCATTTGATTGCGAAACATTTTATATGCGAGTTTTGGAGTACATTTTTGTTTTGTTTCGACAATAAGAATTTTTGCACGAAGTTTTTTTAAAAAAAACTTTGAATCATGCTCATTGGATTGTTGATGATAACGAAATCGTTCATATTTTGATGAAACACCATGCAAAGCAATACTGTCATTTCGAATTTCATCACAAAATATAAATAAATCGATTAAATCTTGCAATTCATTGACCTGAATTTCAACGGTTGTTAAACTCAGCGCCGATGAATCAATGTGATAGAAAATTCGTCGCGGTTTTGGTACACAATCATCATTTGTTGATTTTTCATCGTTGTTTTTTTTGGATTTTATTGTAAAATGTGCTTTTACAAATGCACGCCATATAACTTCTGGTTGACTACAATCATTGCCATGATATCCAACTTGACATTTGCATACACAATTTTCATCTTCGTCAATTGCATCGGTCATTTGATGTAGTGCAGCTGCAATTGGTAATACACTGCTATTGCGAAAACAAAATTGTACATCAATGGTAAAATTGGCCGGTTTACCCGTTTGACAATCAAAATATGCATCATGAAATTTATCAAGTGATGGAAGTATAATTTTATTGGCTTCAGACAATGTTAATGTTGTTGCAGCAATATTTGTTGGCAATGATATGTGATTTTCAAGAAATTTCACTACGTTTTGTATTTTTGGATTTGGCAAATTATTCGATCGATATGATTGCAATGACTCATCATTAGTATCATCGTCAATATCATTGGATAAATTATTTGTATTATTTCCGAACAATACAAATCCAATAAATAACAATTGTATGGAAAATAATGTCCATAGAATTAGGAATTTATCTCGTCGTCGAGTCGATTTCCAACACTGAAAATGCATTTTTGGCTACGAATTTTCGTTTTTTTTTCGCCTTTCAAAGTACACAGTATCACACCCGAAAAATTGTTCTCACACCTTTTTTTCTCAGTCTTTACATTTCAAGACTTGTTTTTTGGTTTCAATGTTTATTTGTTTTTCTATCGAAATGGATTTTTCGAAGTTATTTTAAACATTTTGTTAATATTTGTTGCAATTAAACTAATTAACTTGCGATTTTTTTGATTAAAAATTGATATTTTTCACTTTTCTTGAGTTAGTCAATGCCATCGCCCACCGATTTTTTTCCACTAAAGTATAAATCTATTCTGTTGTAAAGAACAGAGAACAGAACAATACAATACATGCACGCTTGACATTTCGTATGTTTGACAGTTTCAGAGAGGTGAATTTCTTTAACTGATATCAAAGTAATCTTACCACAATATTTACCAAACGTACACGCAATCATAACGTGAAAAAAATAAATCAATTGTTTTTTTCATGCATTTGTTCCTAGGAAAATGTTTTTTTTTTTATTGTACAATAGAGAAAAAAATTAACTTACCTATTGAACATCCAAAGTGCCAGGGATGTAGCAAAATATGGTAAGATAATGTGCAATGAAAATGCATGTTCCATTCGTGTATATGAATCTTGTGTCATTTCAATGAGATTGAATAAAATGATAGAGGCAGCGATAATGAGTGATTGACCTACTTCAAGTCCATTTATTCCAGCCAATATGTTTATTGCATTTGTACAAAATACGGCCAACATTCCCATGTAAACATAATAAAAAATACCTGATGGAAAACATAAATATTCAATGAGAGATGGTTTCATGCTTATCAGAGCAAATTTGTAAAAATTTTAAATCGAATTTTTTCCATACCGATGTCAATTGATGAACCAAGGACATTGCGAACAAATATTGGCAAAATAATTGTTGTTTTGTTAAAATTTACATAATAAACCATAAGCAATGGTAATGATGCAATCGTTGGCAATAATAGTTTATGGCGCCATCGTAAATTCAAAACATCATCGGCAAATCCCAATAAAATCATACAGCATATCGACAAGAGTGCCGATATCAGTTCAACTAACTGCAATTAAATTGAATGATTTTGTGTAAAATGAAATTATCTTAAACAAAAAAAAAAAAGGAAATCAAATCGAAATGATAAGGGGTGTACGTGCTCGTATTCCGGTTGTGATTGTCAAGTCATTTTACATACGTACCTGATTATGAGGAAATTCATTGATTTGTTTTTCGATGAATATGAATGGCACCGGTATAAATATGAACAAAGCTATCAGAAATATACAGCCGGTCACAACACCCATTGCTTCAGGTCTAGAGAAAAAAGTTCACAGAGATTAAAGACAATTTTCAAAACTAAAATTAATTCCAATGTACATACATTTTCGGTTTGTTGTTTTTACACAAATCATTGCCAAATAAATTAGCTGCAATGAACATATCACGTAAACTTGGTATTAAACGTCTTGTTATTTCAAATGCGCTCACGGATATTGCACAATTTATCAACAATGATATCGTTGAATTAAACATCTTTTCCCAATCAACTTTGTTGAAAGTAATGAAGAAACCAAAGAAAATAAATTGAACCAATAAATCACATCAGATGATTTGTTTTCATCATCTATTCGCTGACACATGCGATCGTAGAATAGAATTGTCAATAGACAATTGCTTCAAACTGATTACCAAATGATAAATGACACAGTGGTGAATATGCGTTTTTATTTGAAAAAAACCCTACAATGTTAACTTGGCTAAAAAAAAAGTATTTCAATCAATTGCTTTTTGTATGCCAGTAACATTTGTATCGTTACATGGATCAATTGCTCATCTCTTCTTCACTATATACTCATTTGGAATAACATTGTAAATAAACAATGCAAATGTTTTTGATATCTGAGCCATGGAGCAAAATTTAATCGAAAATCTCATCTCATGCTGGTCCTTCAAAATATAGGAAATCGTTTTGGAAAAAATTGAAAATGCTTTGAATTATGATAAATCGCAAAATATTCAAAATGTTACTGCGCAGCACTTAGAATTAATTGAATTTTAAATTTTGCTTTAAAATATTCAATTTAATCTCTTTCCATGTAATTGATTTTTCTAATATCTGATTTCAATATAAAAAAAGATTTCGAAAATGGTGTGTTTGGAAAAGTTTTTAGTCTCGACAAGATCTACAACTTTGCCGAAGACACCGAAGTGAAATTCCCTATTGTTTAGAATCTAGAATTTGATGAAAACCTAATTTTTTGCCCTTTACAGGCGCCTGGCCCCCAAATCCCCCAGATTCAGCCCCCCAAATTTTGTCCAAATAATTTCTTCCCGTTTTCAACACGACTGTATGGTTGAAATTTAAACATTTTTCAACATTGAATTCCAACTGATACGACTTCACTGATATCGTAAAGAAAATGAATGGTAAACGGTGTTTTAACTCTACAATTGTTTTAACTGATGCTACTCCTACCGGTTGCCGCATATAACTAAAAGTTCGCCGCTTGGCGTGATGTCGAATGTATAATATTCAACACTCAATGTTATTAATGGTGAATAATGAATATGTCAAATGTTCAAAAATCAGTTGTATTTAATTCGTGTTGATTTAAGGACTTTTACATTTTCATTTAAAAAAAAAAATTAAATGAAATATTAAAAATGTATTTTAAATCAACGGAACTCTTTCCACAAACATTTCTCAATATTCATTCCAAGCATTTTCATCGCAATGTGACCTGTCATGCAAAAAAAAAAAAAAACAAATAAAAACGCAACGTTTCTATTCATAAAACTCACCATTTCGTTAATGTCAAAGCGTTCGGAAAGCTTCCCGTTTTGTGTATTGATGTAATGTTTCATGAAAGAACAAAAATTATATATTTCATGTAGAACATCGTCGGAACAGAGAAAAGGAACGAAGAGACCAAAAAAAAAACCTAAAGTGTGTCTGAACATTTTAAATGTGAAACTATTGATGGAAACGTGTAAATGAATATGAGAAAATTGACTTAATTTTGTGTTAAAAAATTCAAGAAAAATTGTGTGTACATTTTTTTTATGTGTGTGAAAAGAAGAAAACCGAGAATAAAAAAGAAAAAAAAACTATTTCTGAAATAATCGAAATTGAAAGTCGTCGAGACTTGGATTGAAATGAAAATCAAATTAAAGTAAATGTGCCGACGAAGAAAATCCTTATAAAATAATACATTTCTCAACACACAATATTTTTTTTTTTTTTTCGTTTGCTCTACGTTCGCTATTGTTGCTGGAATGAAAAGGATGTAGATTCTATTTTTTCTTCGTCATTTATTTCAATGGTGAGATTTTTTCTCTTGTTTCTTTACTTTTTTAGTTGCATTTCATTTTTTTTTTTTTCACATTCGTTTCATACGCTGTTCAATTGCTTGAGTCATAATTATTGCTGATGTTTTGTGTGTGTCGCATTGTTGATTGAAAAATTACGTGTTTTTTTCACTACTTCTTTTTGATATAAAAAAGGCACCGATGGGTTTGCAAAGAGTCTCCGTCTGTTTGGTGCTACATTTGCGTTGGTTTGTGTGTGCGATGTTTGATTGTTCACATATATTAAAAACGTATGTGTACAGGCTGCTTATTACTGCTGCTGCTGCTGCTGATGTGCTATTGCTATTATTTTTGTTGTTGTTGTTGTTGTTGTTGTTGTTGTGTATCACTCTTTATATGCGTTCACTGTGTATTTTTCTTTTATTCGTTTATTGTCGATTCTGACAGGGTTCGTTGTGCGAACCTAATTTCAAACTCTCTGGTGAATGTATTTCAAAGTGCTAGTCGATATGATTTTTTTTTTTTTTTTTGATAAGTATACATCGTGTGCGTTTCCCAATGAAACAAAAAAGAAAAATAATTTTTGTACACACACTATTCTTGTGCAATTTGCCGTACATTCTCCGGTGTATCGATAGCATCATTTCACATATTGAATAAAAAAAAACGATGATATTGCAACACAAATACAAACACGAACAATGAAGACGAGCATACACACAGATACAAACGCAAACACACAACATTACACTGATCATAGGCTTTCCATTTTACTGTATTTATTCTTTTCATTGGTTTTCTCTCGCCTTTTGTTCTTTGTTTGGAGAATTTGAAAAAGAAGAAGAAGAAGAAGAAGAAGAAGAAGAAGACACGAAAAAAATACCATTCATTCTAAGCATGTTGTCCATTGATTTCGTCCAATTTCAACCGATTTCAAGTTAATGGTTCCCATTTCACATGAACACAGTCAAACATTTAAAATGATTAAATCAGTTTTTTTCTCTCAGCAAAATAAAATTCCGAAAATAAATCAATGCGAAGGACAAAATAATTCAGTATTTACTCACACTTTGTCTGTTAAAAGTATTGTTAGTTCTTCATTTAGTTTGTTCTGTCGACTACCTGCTATTCATTCACTTGGTTCAAGCATGCAAATTTCGTTTCTCTCTTGCATTGTTTCAGCAAAAAATCAGAAACAGAAAAAATAATTCCAGACAAACAGAACATAAGCGTTTGCTTTTGCTTTTGCTTTTGTTTTCATTTACAATGTCGTGCGATTCATAAATTTTAAAGAACAGTTGAATTTCTATTTTCAGATTTGTCGGATGTGTGCAACATATCGTTGTCCGAGAATTGGCTTGTGACACGAAAAATCGATATACGTTTTATAAGATAAACGAAATACGGAACATAGCAACGTGTGCATTGAGTGAGTGGTTCAATGCATGACCGTTTTCGCGAAAACGGTTACGGAAAAAGGATTGTGGTACAGAAAGAGGCAGGAGAGAGAAAGACAACCCAAAGCAACGCATAAAGATAAATAAGATAGAAGGAGAAACAGATATACAGGCACAGTATAAACGGTAAACACAATGAATCCAGCTGATTTTGGTATGTTTTGGATGAGTCAATATGCGCAAGCACAGGAGCGTATGATCATTGACGACAGTACAAGCTACTACACACAACCGACCATTGGAATGTCCGTAATGGATGATATTAGCCATCAAGCAAATACAATGGTAAGCCACTTCAAAGTGCTGCTTAAAAACATTTTCTTTGCATTTTACATAAATATGCACAAATATTTTCGAATAATTTTCCTAACTGGAATGCAATGGGTTGAGGTTCTTCTAATGAATTTTTTTTCTCCATTCAACACAATCAAACCATTTGAACGGAAATGAACGTTCAATAAAATAAGTTAGACGCATTTAGTTAAAAAAAATCAATATTGTCTAATTCAGCTATTAACCGCACATTACATTTACATTTAAATTTAAATTTGATTTTAATAAAAATCAAAATCATTCAACTGTAAATATTCACTCTAAAGAAACCATTTATCTATTTCTTCATTATTCTTTCATGTTTTGTTTTGTTTTTTTCTTTTTTTTTTTTTTTTTTTTGGTGTTTGGCATTTATTGGTTTCACACTAAAACTAAAAATTAATCAACCATTTGATTCGAATGAGTGAGCTAATTTTTGATATTTTTCACATAATTTCTAAATAATGTGGAAAAAATGGATAGAAAACTGTCCGAAATAAATTCGCTCATTTGAATCGAAATCCGGAAATGGCATTTTATTGTTTTCGTCCTATGTATTTCACTATCGAATCTATGTCAGTATCGATTTTTTAACCCTTAACCATTCATTCATACACATTTCATTCACATTTGATTTGCATATATGATATACACACAGTGCATTTTGTCGAAATTCATTGAAAATTCATTGACAAAAACTTTTATTGAATTGTATGCGAGCCACTTGATTGAATGGAATGTATGTACGAATATCAAATATTTGATTGAAAGGTATTAATTTCTGAAACAATTACCCACATGAAAAATCTATTCAAAATACCAAAAATTGTTAAAATAAAAAAAAAAAAAAAAAAAAAAACGAACGTTATAATTAACACAAGCTAACCCATATTCATGTTCCTTTTGCCGGTTCTTCGAAAAAAAAAATTTAAACGGTGAATTGAAAACTGTAAACAAACAAATAAACCAAATACACACACACGCATAAACCCACATTCACGACGAAAAAAACTCTCAATCAACAACCGACTGACCATCAAATCATTCATTATAAAATGATGAAAATAGGATATGAATTCGCTTGGATTGATGAGCAGCGATTTTACAACAGCAACAACATCAGGTGCGATGACAATAACACCCGAATTATTTGGCGGTTTACCACGTACATTGGCTGGCCTAAATCAACAACACTATCATGATGATACACATCAAACAATTCTTGATCATTACAATACAATATCGGATCAAACGATGGTAAAATGTCCGATTAATCAAATGATGGGCACAACAATGACAACAACATCGGTAAATGTTGGCACCGGAACTGAACATTATGATGATGATGATGACGATGAATCGAATACTCGGCTTTTAAATGAAAATCAATTTGTAAATCAATTCACAAATAATGACGATGATGAGGATGATGTTGATGATGAAAATAGTGTGGATAATGATTATGGTGACGATGGTGTGGATAATGATATTGATGAATACCATGGTGGCACCGATTCAAATAATAGCAATAGCATTGGTTTTAGCATAACAAATACACAATCAATACATGATGCAATGATCACGGGAAGTGGCGTACCATTTCGGCGAAAAAGTCGATCAACACAAACAAGTCGCAAAATAAAACCAGTTAAACGACCTGGCTTAGTGCTAAAAACACCAATTGCATATCAGCCTTGCTTAGATCCTTCTGTTATTCCAATCCAAAAAGACGGCATGGGTACGTTTGTTTTGTTTTAATTTTTGTTCTTTCATTTTCTATTGTTTTTTTTATTCGTTTTTTGCTGTTTGTTTGTTTGTTTTTTTTATTTTATTTTCTCTTTTGTTTTAGGTTTATGACTTTTTTACGATTGTTTTAATTCTGATTTTTTTTTCTCTTTCTCTTACTCTTTTCCGTTTTTTGTTTATTGTCTGAACATTATGTTAGCTCTATGTGATTTTCCATTTTGTTTTTCTCTATCTCTCTATGTTTCTGTCTCTCACTCTTTCTATTTTTTGTTTTCATTCAAGTATATTTGCTTGTGTTTTCAGTTATTTTGTGTGCTTTGATTGATATCGGTTTGGTTTGGTTGGTTTTGGTTCAATGTGTTGCCTGGATTGTTGACTTTGATTCTGTTCTTATTCTAAAATATTTTACGTTTCGATTGGTATATTTTTGCGCTCCTCCGTTTTGTTTCCAGAGTGTACACGTGCATGCAGATGGGATCGATGCTCCAAATCCATTCATTGTTTTCATTCCTTTTTCCGAAACTTTTTTTTTTTATTCATAATATTGAAGGCAGCAAATAATCATCCCATATTGTCTCCTATGTCAATGTTCGAACTGAGTTCAAGTTTTGTGCTCTATTGTTTTCTCCGGTTTTTATTTGATTTTGCAAATGAATGATTTGAATGAATGAAAATCGGATGAGCGATAGAAATTGTATACTTTACTTGTTCGCCTCATTTAAGACAGATTTTGATTGACGTGTGCGCAAAATATGTTAGAATTCAGTGACAGAGTAAATATTTTGAAAGATTTCTCAAAATTAAATGAATGGAAACGACTTTGAATTTTTTTTCTTTTACTTTATTATGATATCAGATTTTCAAACACACAAAAACACTCATACACTTTCACATTCACACATAAATAATCACATTAAACATATAATTTTTTTCATCATTTTGTAAATTCATAACGAAATGTCATAAAAATTGCAATCGCAAATTTTGTTTTAATCGATTAATCTTGTTGATATAAATGATATTCATTGTATGCTAAATCAAACTTAACCACATCATAACATATTCAAACTGAATTGCACAGAACAGAACAGCACAGCACTAAACTGCAATATGCACACATTTCATAAATTATGTTGGAAATAAAAAACACGCACACACACAATCACAATCACATAGGAATAAATGCAAGAATCTATTTAAATTTTAGTTAGTAAGGACGAATGATTTGATGGCATTTGAATATTTGTATTTTTTTAAAAAAACGTCAAGTTCATTGTTAATAACTGTTTGTTTTTCCGTTTTATTTGTTCTCTCTTTCTCATTTCATCGTGCATCATTTTCAGCGATTTGTGAACGTTGCGGTGCAGTTGGTGTGAAACATTCATTTTATACAAAGGAGCGTCGCTTTTGCAGCATGAATTGTGCTCGAGGTGATTTTGTTATGATGCATATGCAGGCAAAACAAGAATTATTAAAGCAAAACGACATCAAAAAATCACAATTATTAACAAATGATAGCATTGATACAACAAAGGGAAATTCCACAATGAATGAATTACAAGAAATGTCAACGGGTTCACAAAGCCCAATCGATATTGAAGCACATTTAAAAGCGAGTCATTGTAAAATACCAAATTATCGATTTAAATTAACAATGAATGGTGATGAAAAAACAACAAATGGTAATGGTAATGGTAATGGTAACCATTCATTATTTGATGGAATGAGCGTTGATGATGCGGGCAATGTACTGTATCGTGATATTATGTTTGAAGAAGAATTACCACAAATTCCAAAAGGTGCAAATCTACCATCGATGTGTCCACAAGATGAGAAAATTATTACTGTACGACGAAAACCATCGGAATTTTTAAATAGCTACGATTGGATACCACAATTGTCGAATCCAAATTTTTTTGCCGCACCAGTTACATGCTTTTCACATGCGCCCGGCTATGATGTTTGGTCCATGGTCAATGTTGGTATGAAAGTTGAAGTTGAAAATACGGACTGTGATACACCGGAATTAAAGCAAGGCATGTCACCCCATTCATTTTGGGTGGCAACCGTACTACGATTATGCGGCTACAAAGCATTATTACGTTATGAAGGATTCGATGATGATAGTTCACATGATTTTTGGGTAAATTTATGCTCATCTGAAGTGCATTCGGTTGGATGGTGTGCTGAACGTGGTAAACCATTGATTCCGCCACGATCCATTGAAAATAAATACAGTTGGCGAAAATATTTAGAAGAAAATCTAACACTTGCTTTAACATTACCAACAACATTTTATAATAAAATCAATGAAAGTTCAAAATCACGATTTCGTGTTGGTTTACAACTTGAAGTGGTCAATAAAAATCGAATTTCAGAAATGTGTTTGGGCAAAGTTAACAAAATTATTGGAAAACGTTTACTTGTTAAATATTTTGATTTACCAAAAGATGATGATGGTTTTTGGGTGCACGAAGATTCACCACTTATTCATCCGGTTGGATGGTCATCGGATGTTGGCCATCAATTAAAAGCACCCGATGAGTATATACAACGTTTAAAGGCAATTCGAGAACAAACATCTGAAATGCATGAAGATGATGCCACAATGGATTTATTTAAAATGAATTTTTCATTTAAAGAATACTTTTTGGAGGGAAAACAGAGCCGTTTCAAAGATGGCATGAAATTAGAAGCCGTTGATCCGCTGAATTTATCATCCATTTGTGTTTCGACCGTTGTTAATGTTTTAAAATTTGGCTACATGATGATTCGCATTGATTCTTATGATCCTGATGAACAAGGAAATGATTTGTAAGTTTTAATCGCATTTTTGTTTTATTTCAAAGAAAGGAAAAAAAAACTTTCTAATTACATTTTTTCTTTTCATTTCATTTCAATTAGATTTTGTTATCATGAACGAGCTGCCTGTATTTTTCCGGCTGGTTTTTGTCATCAAAATAACATTGAACTAACACCACCAAAAGGATACGAGAAAAAAACATTTTCATGGCCCCATTACTTAGCTGAAACCAGAAGTGTGGCTGCAGATGAATCGTTATTCTCATTGGACGTGCCAGATCATGGTTTCAATGAAGGAATGAAAATTGAATGCGCTGATTTAATGGATCCACGACTTGTGTGCGTTGCAACGATTGTAAAAATTGTCGGTCGTGTTGTGCGAGTTCATTTTGATGGATGGGAAGATGAATTCGATCAATGGCTCGATAGTGAAGGTCCTGATATGTATCCAGTTGGATGGTGTGTTATGGTTGGACATAAACTTGAAGCACCAAAACCTCCAGTTGTGCAAAAAATCTCACCGAAATCCGTTGTTAATAAAGGACGCCGAAAACGTGGTAAACAAAATGGTAAATTGCATCAAATTAATAAGTAATTTAGTATCTGAAATAAGAAATTAAATTTGCCTTTTTTCTCAATTATAGCGAAATCAAAAACTGCACACATCCGAAATGTGAAGAGAGAGGTAGATTCATCGGAACAAAGACAAATCGAATATGAAGAAAGTCAGAATGGTGATTCATTGACAGCAAAAACCGAAACAACTCAGCATGATTTTGATGGCGAAGATGATGATGATGATTTCAGTCATGATGGATACAGTCTTTCGATTAATTCGCTGCAGTCAACATCATTGCCACCTACACCTGAACCAAGAAACGAAACACCTACGCTTCACACAACTCGTCCTTCATCCAAATCTTCCGTATTCAGCATAGTTTCGCACAGTAGTCCAGCCACCTGTTCGCCGCCTCCCGAACGAAAAGCCACCAGTTACATAAATGTAAAAAGTTACTTTTTTTCGCGTTTCTCATCTTTTTTTATTTGCGAAATTTTAACATTTTCATTTTTTTTTCTGGCACAGAATACAACGGTGACATCCGGCAAGCATATCCCATGTTTAATCTCCGGTTCAACAGTGCCACAAGCAAATGCATCATCACAAAATGGTGATGAATTAGCACCAGATTCATGGAACACATTTGATGTGGGCCAATTTCTACGGGTCAACGATTGTGCGGCGCATTGTGAAATTTTCAGTCGTCATAAAATCGATGGAAAACGTTTACTTGAAATTACCGACGATGAAATTTTTAAAATGCTCAACATGAAAGTTGGACCAGCGCTTAAAGTACAAGATTTAATCAAAAAGCTACGCGATAAAATTGAAAAAATGAAACCATCAAGACATTCAACTGGCAAAAGCAGTGTTGGCAAGAAATACTTATAGTGAATCATAAAACAAATCATTCATCGAAATGAGTGGCAAAACATACAATTTGTACAAAAACAAATTCTTTCAAGTGTAATTTGCGTATGTATTTTAATGAAGTGAAAGAAAAAAAAAACAATGGACCGAAATGTTAATTGAACATTTACAATCTCAAAAAATGGACAAAAACTACAATCAAATGAACTATTTATTTGTATGTGTATGTGTTTGTGTAAGGAATTTGTATTTTGACCAGAATGACAATAGGATGAAAAAAAATTTTGAAGGAAAAAAGAAAAGGATAAAAAAAGTCTTACCTAAATGAAAAAGTGCCATTCAGTGTGTTTGTTTATGTACATTGAACAATCAACAAATAAAAAGAAAGAATGAAAAATAATGCAAATTATAAAGAAGTGACATTTTTTGTATTTGTTGGAAATGAGGAAATCAATGGATAATATCGACACAATGTGAACTGCATTGCACTGGCCGCAATGAGTGCATTACAAAAAAGTAAATGAATCAACAATAGATGCCTGCATCAAAATTTGTTCAATCAATTCACGCAAATCTACCAAAAATATTGTATGTAAAGAAATCGCTTTATTCCAGCAATAAGGATTATTGTTTACAAAATCATATTTCTATAAATTAGTAACAAACAATAATAAGAAGCAATAAGAGAAAACAAACAAAATTGTAGAGAATCTTACTTTCATAAAAAAATTGAAAATTCCAATTCGAATCATTCACACAATTTGAAAATCATTCAAACAATGTACCAATTGACTAGTAAACATTGTACATTACACAATTTGATTATTTCTGCAAACGTTCATTAATTTGCTTTGTAATGTTTTGTATGAAAATTAATGCCCCTTTTTCGTAATTTGTAAATTGTATTTGTAAAATTTTCTGGAGGTAACAAGTTCTAATCTTTGGTTCGACAATGAAATGTACATAATTTTGATATCGTCATGTCCATGATCTCTATTCTTTTCAATTAATATTTTGATCCAGCTAATGCAAAATACATTGCATTAACAGAAAATTCATTTATTTTCGAAAATATTATTTTGGCATAAATTATATTGAAAAATTGAGGATCCTTTATGCATTGTACGTTATTCAATTATGATTTTTGTGCACCTAAATTGGAATTGGATCCTAATCATATGAATCCATTCTTGGCATAAGTTTCGATCTTCGATCTCTGATTTAATTCATACTGAAGTTAGAATGGTGATGAATTTTGAATCAGTAAAAGGTCCAATCATCAATAAGACATGAAATCCACGATATCTAATGTAAAATTTATATCAAAAATGCCAAAATCCATTTATCTACAATATAACAAAGTCATGAGTTGTGAATGAATCGAATTGAATGCATGAAATAAGATAAGAGGAAAATGAAAATCTAAACATAAAGTAGAAATTAGACAAAAAAGAAGTTAACTTGATCTTATGCAATGTTGTTAGAACAGAGAAACCCAAATATTTAAATAGATAAAAATTAATAGAGCATTCAAGTGTAAGCAAGTAAACTAATCGATAAATTCATGTTTGCTGAAAATTAGAACCCCATCATCGATCGTAGTGTTTTTTTTTCTTTGAATATTCTTCCTTTAAGATTTAGATTTGTATTCGTTTGGATTTTTTTTTTTTTTGTCTGGGTTTTGACCCGAAGAAGTTTTGACATTTAACTTTCATCTATGAACCACACATGTCATGAGAAATAAATTAAATAAACGTTAAATAAATAAGTGAAATTTTTAGATAAGAAATAACATAAAACTTTGTATAGAAAAAAGAAGAAAATAAATTGATGGAATAAACATGAAAACTTTGTAAGCCAAAATGTGTCTGATAAACGTTAGAACATTTTGTCGGGGTAATTTTATAAATGAAATAAAAATTTATTTAGCTGATGAATTTTCAAAAAGTAAAAAATGAAATGAATTACAACACAAAACAAAGAGAAAAGAACACATACAAACAAAAAACTTAAATACTAAACTGTAGAAAGCAAAAAAAGAAAAATAATTCGTAAGAATTGTCGATAAATGCCGATTGAAAACTGAATTATGGAAAATAATAATAAAAAGAATCCACACAATCGGAGAGAATATTCTTTATTGAAAATAAAAACAAATACACGATTATATAATTTCATATAAAAAAAAACTCATTTGTTTACACAATTTATTTAATGCCCTTCAAACAGAGAAGAATCGACTTAAAAAACGTTTCTGCATACATTGAGATTGTTGGAATCACGATTTGCACACGTTACAAGTGAAAACATGCTATTTATAGATAAAAATGCTTGTATTTCTTATCCATTTGTAAACGGTATCTCGGCCAATCATACATTGTTGCTGCTTGTTCGCTGTGAAATTCAAACAATTTTTTTTAGCTGCACTTGTAACTGAATTTTCATTTTCATTTTCATTTTTATTTTATTCGACTCTTTTATCAATAAAAATAAATTATGAAATGTTTACGCGCCAAAGTGAAAATTAAGAACTGGAAAACACAAGGAAAAATATCGTTCATTTTATTGTAAAATTTCAAATTAGAAAACATTTAGAGATCTCTGAGTCTATTTGAAATTACGAACAATGAACGAATATAATTTACCAAATGCTGATTGGTTGCTGTTTTATTGTTGTTTGCTGTTATTTTTTCCATACCAAAAGCAATAACAATAATGAGTGTCATCAAAAACAGCTGTATAAATAACATATTTTTAATGATGGGTATTTTTGTTACAATTTTTTTTCTTTTCGGTCTATCCTGGAGTTAGTAGTTGCACATGATGATGTTGTAATATGATCGTAGCAGTGTTTGGCTTATCGAATCATAATACATAAGCAACGAATGAAAATTTGTGCCCCGAACAATTTGATATTGTGCTATTCAGTTTTTCACCGGTCGTTGTTTAGGTGCGTACAAATGCGTCTGATAAATTGTCGAGACCAAAACAACAGCTTGGGTGACGCGACGGTTAAGGAAAATGAACCAGAGTATGTGAATGAGAGAGGGAGAAAGAAAAAAAGAGATAGAGAGAAATAGAGCCAGCGTATGTGTGTGTATGTATGTATTAGCTCACTCACAGACATAACATCGCAAAACATATCAACGATGAGCGGCAGTGAGAATTCATATTTGTTATTCTCATCGTTGTCAGTATATACTCGAATAAAGCATGCCTCACTTTACTCCACTTCACTCCGTCAACCGTTCGCGACACAATCGTCTGTTCGGCTAGCCTATGTAACACGATGAATGTTCTGCAGGAGAGCGCGCCCGCGCACGCACACGATTTTTCACTCATGCCGAAAAGAGACAACAACACGCTGTATATGCACTCAATGTAATTTAGTTTTTCGGAAAGGAAAAGCATGACATAATGGTGCAGTTGTTGTTGTTCTTCATCATCGAAGCGCTTGTTCGTTCCCGATGCACGTTCATTTCCAGTAAGATTCCAATTATGTGCAGTTTATTTGTTGTAGCTATATGAATTTGTGCTTTTTTCTTCTATGTTTCGCACACGTTTCCCTCTGTCATTACTATACACCGTCGGCACGGAAACTTCTGACAATTGGAAATAAAACTACAAACTCAAATTTTACAATTGCAATCGTTTTCAATGAATTCGTTTGTTTGTTCCTTTGTTTGTTTTTTTCTCATTTTTTTTTTTTTTTTGTTGTCGTTACTTTTTTTCGTCTATAAACATTTTTATTTTCTACGTTGAGTTATTTACTCTTTTGAAAAATTTAGAATTTAAATAATTTTTGCAGCGGAATATTTCATTCATGCATTTGTTTGCATATCGCAACTCACATCTCAATGTACAATAGAAGAGAAGAGAAGCAACAACGGCAACAAAATCTATATCACGCGCTGAATATCCGATTCATATTTCCATTGAATTAATCAGATTCATATATAGTTATATATATTTTATCCGCATTCAATTAAAAATGCTTTAGCAGAAAAAAACGAAAACGATGATGAAAAAGAAGAGAAAATGGAATACTGGTTTAGTTCATTCTGCTTTTCTCTACAAAACCGAAAAAAAAAAATATTGAATACAAATGCAAATACTTGGAAATTCCCAATGCCGTGTACGAGAATGTGTTGGAACATTCTATAGTGTTGTGTCGATTCCATATCGTATGTGAAACGGATAGAAAATATTCTTTTTTTCTCTCTTTCAAAACGTATGAAGAAGAAGAGCTACAGGAGAATAAGAAAAGGTAAATGGAGAGAGAGAAAGAAAGAAAGAAAAGAACGAATCAAACAATGAAAAGACGACGAGAAATGTGAGTTGCCTTGTAAAAGGTCTACTGCATGCAATCAAAATAATTCCAAAGACTTAAACCATAAGTGAAACAAAGTGAGAAACGACTAGAAGCTAGCACACAGAGAAGGACGTTGGCAGAGAAATGAAGAGAGCAAAAAGAAGAAGCAAAAAAAAAAAACGTACGAACGAAAGAGAATTAACAAACGCATTGCGAGACGACGATTCATATGTGCAAAACAGCGAAAAAAATGTAGACATGAAGAGCAACAAAAACGGATGAAAACCTTTTTATTTCTATCTGTCTCTTTTATTCTTCTTATTTCGTTTCTGATGTTGGATAGTAAAATCAAGTCAGACTGGCAAAATGAATAAGTGGAAAAGAGACACACAATGAGAGTGCATAAAATGTGTATGGATGAGCAACATCAAACCGCATTATATCTTGAATCGCAAATGAACAAATATGAATAAGAAAACCGAAATGAGTCAAGAGACGTGCAAGAGACGACAAGAGAGTGTGCAAGAGAATCAAATTCATTCGGCATCCCCGTTCGTATACCGCATGGCTTCGTGCATATCGTAAAACCGAACAATAAACTGAATATTTGAAAAACTGAATTATTTTTTTTTTCTTTTCTGTTTGTTTGTGCAATGCTATAACGCATCATACTACAATATTTACCATCCAACTCTTTACGAGCATACTCCAAGATTACACTACACTAAAATACACATTCATGCGCCGCTCGTACATATTTTCAAGCATTTATACTGTATAACGAACCAGTGAGAGCGACAGAGAAAAAACAGACCAAAAAAGAAGAAGAAATTGAGGAAAAAGCAAAAAAGCAAAGATATAGTAGAAAAAAAAAGTAAAACTCACTCACTCATACGATGAGTGGAAGAGTAGTCGACGAGTAGACAACAACAATTGCATGGCAAAGAGTTCGTTTGCATCAACAACTGCGACAACAACTGTAGGCGTGGTATCCAAATTCAGCTGGTTTGATACACATACATACACACAATGAATCCACGTCCCGGATCGTATGGCGTCTATGTCTATCCACATATACTCAATGATATAAATACACAAATCTAAATATATATATACATATATGAATCGAAATCATAAAACGTTTAGCGGTGTCGAATCTTATCGTTAACCAAAATCCAAACATAAAACCGAAAAATTCTTTTATAACTAGCAATAAAAATGATTATTTGTCTCCATTGATAAAACATAAAAAGAAAAATACATATTATTATTATTCTGAAATGAAAATGAAATATATAAAACACCATTTCTTCTGTTGTTTCCATTTTCCATTTATTTTAAAACCGAAGAAGGAATTGGTTGTAGCGGCCGCCGCAAATGTTATAAATTCCATGTGAGAATGCACGATATAGGTATATTTTGATATAGATATAAAATATATAAAACACGCTCACACATTATGCTGTTCTCTCTGTCTCGTGCGCCTGTGTACTCTTGACAAATTTCGTATGAAATTCCTCGGTTTTCGAATTTAGGCGCGCACCATTCACATATACTCATTCAATCGCTTACTCGCTCACACACGTCGTGTTTTTTTTTCCTCTTTCAACTGTCTCGCTCTTATTCGAATATAAAAAAAAGGAATAAAATTGTGTATTCGTGTATGTACAGTATGCTTCAACGAAGAAGCTCATACCACTCTTAACTCAGCGTCATGTGTCTCGCAAAGCAAGCAGCTAAGAAATATTTTGCTGTATTCTCCTCGGCTGATTCTAGTTGAAATATTCTCTTTCGGTCTTTTTTTCTATATATATGTATACATATAATTCTGTTTCATCGTAGTCATCATAGTGTGTTGTTGCTATCGCCGTAAAATAATCATCGTATCACCAATACACCAATAACAATCAAACAGATGTAGTTGTACTAGTTATTCGTATGGTCGTTCGACAAGCGTACAACACTAAATTCACCTCGCACACTCTTTCACTCCGTTTCTCTATTCCGCATTGTTCAATATATTCAGAATTTTTTTTTTTTTTTTTTTTTTTAAATACAGAGTGAACCACGTTATACACCCATGCTTTACTGATTCGCAAACGTACACATTACACACCATTTACGCACGCACACACAAATACATGCTCATGGTTTTCTATGGATTTGTGTGCGAGTGTGTGTGAGTGTGTGTCAGTGTGTGTGTGTGTAAAAAACACATCGAGACGGGCACAACAACGACATATGCAATGCGATTGACTGAAGAAGTAAGATAGAAAATGTGTACACAGTATGAAGAAGAAGAGATGAAGAAAATATAATCACACACAATGCAAGAATGAGTAAGCGAGATAGAGGCAACACTTCGTATCGATTCGTATAAGTTCGGTTGAGCGCGTCATCTGTTTCGTGTGGTGACGAGACCTCAGCTGTTTCCCGCCATCCGCTACACAGTCAGAGTATCGATGAAAGTCGTCAAGTAGTGTCGTGTGTGTGCTTTTTAGCGAGATTCTTTCCGTTTTTTTTCCATTCTACCGCATTGTCAATATAACCGAATGAGAATATACAGTGTGAAAAGAAATAATATAAGAAGAAAAATAAAAAAAAAATAAATAAGAAGAAGGCTTTCTGCATACGAAGCGATTACGAAGAAGAAGCAGCAGCAGCAACAACCGAACCACAGGAATCAAAATACACGAGGAAAAGGAAACGACAGAAAAAATAAAGAAGAAAATAAATAAGAATTAATGAAAATAAGCATGTGAGAGAGATCAAGAGAATATTGAAAAATTTTCTGACTATTTGTGCAAACAAGAGTAACCAACGATTATCAAATCAAAAAAATTACGCGCTCTCTGATCAAAAGTAAGAAACAAAAGAAAATAGAATTTGATCAGTATCCAACTGACAAAAGTTGTGCCGTGCATACAGTAATTCTCTTTTGTGTTTCATTTTTGTCAACTTTTTTTTTTGATAATACGCGCACTGTGTGTGTTGTCTAAATGTGAGAAATAAATAACTGGCGTAAGCGAATCACTGAAAAAGAAGAAATACAGACTTGAATCAGTTTCATCGCGTTCAATTTTATAGTGAATGAATAAATCCCTAATCAGACGGTTTCATTGAAATCCCTTTTTTTGTTGTTCGCATTTCAAAGAAAAAAAAAAATAATAATCTGAATCTTTTGATAAACGAAATGTGTGTATGAACTGTTTTGATATATAACATCGTTGCATGCTTTTTTATTTCTGATAACAAGCAAACCCATGCTCAACATCAATTGTGAAATTGTGAAATTATATGACAACAATAACAATCCAATACAACTACGACTTGATAGTTAACTGTCAGTGAAAGGCGCCAAGTGAATATAAAAAAACCAACACACAAAAAAGAAAAAAAAAAAAAAAATCAAAACAAGAACAATCCACTGAAACATTGTTTATTTACATTGAATTGTGACACTTGGTTATAACGATAACGATTGACAAAGAAAAACATTCAGATTTTTTCTTTTCAAATTAAGTGGGAATTGAAACGAAATAATTTAAATAAATTTAAAAATTTATATTGAATTTTAATTAGCGCGAATTGAAACACTGTTGATAACGTTCAATTTTTTGAAAATATTTTCTCCCAAATTTTATGCAAAAAAAATTAATATTGCGCCAAAACACATTTGTATCACAAAATAATTTGATGTCGCAACGTGGTAGATCATCGCATGAAAAAAAAAGACTTGTTTCGAATGTGACATTTGATTTAGCAAAAGCCAATCAAAGATAAAAAAGAAGAAAATAAATGTGTAAAAACTGGACATAAACGAAACAAATAATTTAACACGATCAAGACGACTCGCGAATACTATTGTTCTGTATATTAGACAGAATCGCATTTAAGCATTTCTCCGGGGCTAAAAACACAGTAATGTCCATTGTGGGTGCCATTGAAGAAGTGCTACAACCTGAAGATTTCGATAGTGAAGACCAAGCAACAAGGTGAGTTATCGAATCATTTCATCATGAATTTCACACTTTTCGAACATTTTTTTTTTCATTATTTCGGTGATGGGAACTTTTGTTTTCTTGGAAAAGTTTGAATTTAGTGGGAAAAGTTGTGATTTAAAAAAAAAAAAAAATTCATCGATGAGAAAAGAATATTTGTTTTTTTTTTGTTTGCAACAGCAAATAATATGGAATAAATTTGAAAAAGAAAATTTTTTTGTTGCAATGCACACACAAATCAAGAATTTCCGCCATAAAGCAATCGCGTTTGCCACTGATATTTTAGTTTGTATAATATGCACAGCTGAAGCCGATGGGTATATCTGATGCGAATGAAAATGCTTCTGCGAGACGAGCACATGGGAAAATCAAGCGAAACTTATATTCAGACAGTAAGAAACTCCAATTGAAAATCCAATTTTTTTTCTTTTTGCGTTTTTGGCGCCGCATTTTTCGTTCTCCTTCCATCATGTACAAGTTGATTCAAGTCAAAATTGTGTGTGTTATTCGTTCATTTGCTAAGTTCTTCTTCTCACGTACTACATATATTCATGTATATACGTATAGATATTGTAGATTTGGGAAAAACTCAGAACACATTTCAAACCATACGGTTGAGGCCATATGATTGTAATAAGCGTAAACGAGACATAACTAAATGAAAACATGCATCAGATCGAAAGCAACAGCAGATATAAGAATTGAGCGCGTACAGTCCACACGGTATATTAAAGACCAAGTAAGCAAACGAATGAAAAATTTGTTCGAAATAAAATGTGTGGAAGAGAAGACTACGACGATGACGATATCGACGACGAACGTACGAGAATAAAAAAGAAAAAAAATGACGCACAAATATGCATACGTAGGCTCATTTGTTCGCACTGTTTCTCATACTCATTCTAAAGCGAAGCCTACTGACTCTCGCTTCTGTTGTGTTGTACAACGCGTGTGTGTTTTTTTTATTCCTTCGTTCGCATTTCGTGTGTTCACATGCACGCATTTGCCCTGTTTCTCTTTCTCACTTTGGTTCTGTTCAATTTTCCAACGAAATGAAATATTATACATGGGCTCACGTAACTTTACCGCACCGCTCTTTGTGTCGCATCAACTAACAGCAGATGAGCTATTCGTTCTTGTGTACTTGTGTACTCAAATCTAAAAAAAAAAAATAACCAAACGAGTGAATAAACCAACGAAACGAAATGGATATATGTATATATGTACAGACTGAATGTATATTATATAGACGCAACAAAATGAAAATGTGGATAGAATCATATTGGTTTGTGCTGCATACGCGCCAATACGTATAGCAACAAACGATACACAGACACACACGTTTACTACGCTTTGACGATGGAAATTGAAGTGAAAAAAAACAGCAACAACAACAAATTGTGAACCGTACAAACAACAGAAATACACGAATCAAACGAGAGAGAGTGAGAAATAAAAAAGAGAGAAATACATACGAATGAAATCGACAAACACGAAAATTAAACGACACAACTGTTTCTCTGGATGAGTGATGAACGTGAGTCTAGAACATATGAGAACTGAATGAAGAAAACACAACAACAACAAGAACAACCGTGTATTGTATCGAGCTTGGACTCTCGCTCTCTCCTCACTCTCTCACTCTCTGTTACCGAGCCGAATCAATCAATAAAAATCTACCGCGTAATAAACAAGCAGACACATTGCTCTGTGCCACAGCACTATGGACTATTAGGCCGATATTGCTGATTGCGTTTTCATTCGAAACATTCTATTTATTTTTCCATTTCTGGGTTCAATTTGAAAATGGGGTTTACAATTGAAAAATCCCTTTTTCCAATATTGTTTTAATCTGAAAAGTTGATCGGTCGATATTCATCAACCTTTGGGCCTTACAAAAAAAAAAAAGGAAAAGATTCACTCTCAATTTGTATATCTTGCTTACTCTCAATTTGGTGCTTAGAATATTCGATGGCCTAATCGACACTGCTAATAAAGATCGTCATCAACATCATTACTTTCTCTCTTCGGTCGTCTTTCATTGTGTGTATTTCATGCGATTGTGAAATTTTCCTATACTTTTTTTAGCGCCAATTCGATAGAAGAAAATCGAGCATGCAAACTGATATTATGAAATCATTCTTATTTGTTATTTGACGTGTCTGTTGTGGATTGCGTCGCCACGATATGTACTTGGGCAAAACGCATACCATTATAAATGAAATGAAACACACACACACACTCACACACATTGTGATGAAGGCCCACAATGAAATCGTTTACGAGGGCTTTTTGATTGCGAAATGTAATAATCAGTACGTATGATTCATGCATAGGTCGCGGACAAACAAACGCACCGCGTAACGTAAACATGCGCTCATATTTAAGTTTCATAGTTTCTATTTGTGCATAGAAAATGCGTGTGATCTTTTTCACTGTAACTCCCATTCACGATATACATACATTGTGTATACAGGTTCATTTATTCCAAGTCATTTGTTTACAAACAAAACCAATAAATGAGCATAGTATGCTTGATAATTCGGTCGGCATGATTGAAATGAAATGCAATGAAAGAAGTAAAAAACAAGAACGAATTTGTTTTGAAGCCCAGTCATAGTGCACAATGCATACATACAAATGATTTTAACAAATCATGCGATAAGCGTAAATCAAACATATATGAATATTTTGTAATCATTAGAACCGTTCTGAGTCATTTTAATCATTTTTCAATGAATACAAAATCGTTAGTTTTTGGTTTATAAACGAATCAATTTCAAATGAATTTACCGCTGCTGTTGTGCGGTAATTAATATCGCATTTTCCAATCCCCTGGCTTTGGAAAACTTTATCCATTAGAGAAATGGCATAGGCGAAACTGGATTGCCCATTAAATCTCGGTTTTGCGATTTAGAAATCCGTTTTTACAGAGAGAAACAATACAGAGCTGAGAGAGAAAAAAATAGCAGCAACATCAGCAGCCGAAAAGAGAAAAAAAACTTTTTTCCAAAAAAAAGAAAAAAAAAATCGAAACGAACCAAATACGCTTTCATGTTAAACAACACGGTAACAACTGAAAATTTCGACGCAATACTTGTCTTGCCGCCATTCAACACAAAAGATTAAATAATAATAATAAAAACAACATGTTAAAATGTTCTCTCCCTCTCAGCTGTTGTGTTTGTATATACGCGTGTATTCTCGGCTGTTTTTCATTATTTGAGATTGTATATTTTTTTCACTCACTCACTCACTCACTGTAACTTCGTCTCTCCCGCGTGCGTTCTCTCTCCCATTTGATGATATTGCGTTTTGTCTGCATTATCGACATTACAGTTTCTGTGAGTCTCTGTGTGTATTGCGTCGTTTTTACCAAAATAAGAATCTCACTCACGCCGGTTCACTCTATCTCGCATGTAATCCGGCTATGCATTCAAATACACACAGTGAACAGTATTTGTTATTTCTGTTGTTGATGGTGTTGTTATAGCATGAGAGATATCTCTCATCGTTTGTCGCTGGTTGTACTGCATTTAGTGGGAAAACATTCGTTCTCATTCGTTTGAAAATACGAATTGGCAGCAATAACAACAACAAATATACTGGAATCAACAACAGCAGAATCATCAGTAGCAACAGCAACAGCAAAAGCAAGCAAAAAGAAAAAAAAATTGCATTCAACATATTACAAGTGAATGAACGAATCGAGAGACAAAGGGCGATGTTTTGCTTGTACGCATTCCAT
Organism: Resseliella maxima; assembly: GCA_029041755.1. Lineage (NCBI taxonomy): Eukaryota > Metazoa > Arthropoda > Insecta > Diptera > Cecidomyiidae > Resseliella > Resseliella maxima. Next base: position 1,280,861 of record JAQOWM010000888.1, on the reverse strand, counting down.
TGTGTGCACAACGGTTTGATTGTATGAACAAATTGAAATATTTAAATACCAATCTGGAAAATAGAAGTTTTTCCATTTGCAAAATGGCAACATTTTTTGTTTGCCCATATTTTCTGCGCTATTTGCTTTTTACCGCATATCCACACATGGAACGAGAGAGGAAAACGTATACGCACATTTAGTTCGGCTTCGATTCCTAAGCTCATTTGTCATTTGTGTGCATTGCATTTTATGTTTGTTCTTTCTTTCCATGTCATTTGCAGCATTATTAGCTCGATTATTGAATGAGATGCAAAGTTACTGCATGAATTTTCGAGATATGGAATGAAATTCGATTTGATTATTTTTTTTTTTTTTTTTTCTTTTCGTTCAATTCTTTTTTGCTATTGACACATGAATCGCTCAAATTCGATTCGAAACGCTTTGATTTCAATCCATTAAATCTACAATTTGCTTTGCGATTTGTTTAGTTTGTAGTTTTTTTCTCTCGTGTGTTGATCAATATGTACGAACAGTTATTTTCTTGTGCGTGTTTGTTTTTTCATTCATTTTTTTTCTCCATTTCTCTTCTACTATTCTGTATTCTTCTCTCTCCCTCGCTCAAACTTCGTCCCTTATCGTCTCTGTGTTTTTCCTCTATCGAATTGATAAATTGATAGATTCTTTCGAAAGTGTCATTTGAACCACAAGCATAACGAATATCGACAAAAAAAAGTGTCATGTGCTATACTGAATGCGTTTTTTTTTTTTTGCTTCTGTTACCATTTAACACGAACACACAAAATTCTTTCCTCAACTTCATTATAGAATCGCATTTTATTATGCTTTGGTTTGGTTTGGTTTGGTTGGGTTCATTTTTCCATTTGTGCAATCATTAGTGTGATTAAATTACTAGCGTTCGAAGTCTGAACAATAACAACAAAAACAACAACAAGAAAATGGAAATAAAAACAGAAAAAATATAAACAATTGTTGCAATTTGTTTGGTTTCACCATCGGTTTACTACTGACGCTTCCTTTGCAAGCAAAGAACTAAGAGAGAGAAGAAAGAAAAAAAAAGGAAAAAATATGCGGAAAGAACACATCGAATATAATTCCAAACCGATAGAATGAAACGCATACAAATGTAGAAAGAAAAACCACTCAAACCGAATTGCGAATGAAGAGTGAATGAAGAATGGAAATAGAATGAGAGAAAAAAAGAAAGAAATACACGTTAAAAAGCAGAAGTATAAAAAAACGGAAAAAAGTCAGAGAGAGAGAGAGAGAGAGAGAGAGAGAGAGAGAGAAAAAAAAAAGAAAAAAGCAGAAGAAATGACAACGAAAATACATGGTGATGACGGTTGATCAATGGAAATAAACAGAAGTCAGTGGTAAAAGTATTGAATTAGTTAGAATTTGATACGATGACAAATTGCATGTCATTAATAAAGCACATGATGAATGGCATGGCGTCTGTCTTTACACGGTAAAATTGCACTTTGGGTTAGTTTTCTGTTTCACTTAATACTAGATAAAGTGTCATTCGCCTCATTTTCAACTGGAATACTAATGTTTACTTAAGCTAAATGCGCGTTGAGAACATGATTCAGAACCAACGGCATCGGTTGAGGATTAATATGATAGCAGAATGATTTGTCGAAGCATTTCTCGCTGATGAGCAAGAAAGTAAGAAAAATAGAAGAAAAACAACCATCGCACACACGAAAGAAAAATAATATCGTCGAAAGGTTGGCATCGTCATAACTTAAATCAACAGAGCAATTAATATGGCACAGTTCTGAGATCGCGTTGTCATCACCACTTTGATTGGTCTGTCTGTCTAAGCTCACCCAGTCAATGGTTTCATTTGTCTGTCTGTATCACACTCACTCTCTCTCCATTTCTATCAATGTTTCTCTTTCTATCTCTCTTTCAATTTTTCTGTTTGCGTATTCGATTAGCGTTCCATTCACTCCAGAATTTTCCCACTTTTTATTTAAGTTAATCGTCAAGTCCATTTATCATCAAGAATTAATATTTAAATTTACCTTTTACGCACGCTCTGGCTCATTTTTTCTTCTGTTTCTCATTCTTTTACGCTTTCATTTGTTTACTTTTACTAAGTTGCACATCACGCGCACAATAATTTTGCTTCGTATTTTTATTTTCCTGTTTCTTTGTTGTTTGTACACTCACACTCTATGGATTTTCCCCTATAGCAAATTAAAGGGAAAGGCACCATTGAGCACAGTTTGGATTCTGGATTTTTTCCATGTGTGTGTGTGTGTGTGTGTGTGTGTGTATACAGCAAAACACGTGCTATAATTCTCATATGAAATTTCTTCTTTTTTTTTCTTCTTAATTTTGTATGGACAGTTTGTCGCCAAATATTGATGCTATTTCGCTGCTAAAAGTGAATGACATGTTTACCTTTATTTTCATTGCATAAAAAAGAAATTACGCAAACGCATTAATAGTAGTTGCCACAGACGCAAATATGGCATAGCATTGTGTGATGGCAATTTAATTAGATTTTATTGGGAATTTATGACGAGCCAGCTTTTCTGTGTCTGTATATTTTAAATACCAAAAGGCTTTTGTTTGAGAATATTACAGAGAGTGCGAGAGAGAAGATGAAACACGTTCCGCATGTCAGCAAAGCACATTTCACAGCCCCAAACTAGACGGTTTCTGTGGAAAGTCAATGTTTACATCGCACTTTCGAATTGAATTTCATTAGATTTATAATTGGTATCGGTTTAGCTTGGTAAAATCTATATTAGCCGATGCTCGTTGTAGTATGTATGTGAATGAACGGAACGTGATTTTGTTCGCATTTGAAGTTCATGAAAATTAAACTCTTAAAGGAAAATTTGATATCATCACACACACATACATTCTCTCGTATTTTACACATTTTCTTGATGCTAAACCTATCCCATATTTTGTAAATGAAACGATTTTCAATTCTTCTTCCTTTTGGATATGTACACGCTTGCCCCCGTGTATGTCTGTCTGCCTGCTTGCCTGTGTGTGTTTAATTTTTAATAAATGTACTTTTACATTCTTCTCGCTTTCTCGAATCCACTTTATTTTGTTGTTTATTAATTCATTTACTTCGCATTACATTAAACTCAGCGGTTCGGTAAAGACACCCTTCGCCAATAAGGGAAAACATTTATCTTTTTAACGTATTAATCTTTCTGTGTTGAAAACAGCCATGTAATTGAATACAAGAAAACACAATCCATTAAAATTATACGGAATCTATGAAACAATAATAAAATGGTGTACATCAAGGAAAAATCAAAACATACATCGTCTTATATTCGCCTAAAGACTTTTCGATTTTTAGCATTCGCACAAATTGTTTACACATTTCTAAGTCCATTTAAAATTGTGTGTGTGTGTGTGTGCTCACCTCTTCTTTGAAAAATGATCTCTTCTTTGAACTAATACCACACTAGCAAATGGAATTAGCTCAAAAATTCAAATATGAAATATTTATTCATTTTCGCATCAAATAAATGAAAAGAAATAATTTAAAAAATGACAGAGAATAAAAGGATCTATTAATAATTTGATTTGTTCTTTTCTTTTATGAAATGCTCATATGAAAAATTACCATATAATTTAAACATTAATAAAAAAAAAATTCTGCGAGCTTAGATATGTTTCAGCTGCATTCATGTAGTTTTTATTCTCATAAATTATTCTAATTTGCTGGTATCAAAACGAATCAACTGATGTGAATTATGAGTTATTGTTTCTTTGCGTATCATTAAAATAATATTTATTTATATCTTTTGCGACAGCTCATATCGAATTCCGAATATATTTTTCTTTCTTTGTGTGAAAAGAAAAATCAAATCAAAGAAATTATTTCAGTCGATGACTATTCGATTCGTCTTAATAATTTAAAATTGAATTATAGTTGACAAGTAGCTCTCGTCTTAATTGACAATCATTTACGTAGATTATTTAGATAAATTCAAATAAATAGCTTTAATATAATTCATATCGATATGAAAATCATTGCAAGAAGTGAAAAAAATGCTTTAGAATTGCTAATTTTATCGTTTATAATTATATGTTTTAGCAGGAATGGTGATTGAAAATTATTATTTCTTGTGAAAATTTTGTTCTAAATATATGAGCTCCAAATTATTTATGAACGGTACAACCTGATCTATCATTGATAGTTTTCACATGTGATTGTGGTCAGTCAAAGGAAACTATCGTGTAGACACCATATACACAAACATCAGACTAAAGACATATAACTGCCATTCAACTAAATATCTAGAAGCCGTACACACTACACACCAAGTAATTGAAAGGAATAAATATTTTAATGAATAACAACAACTACAAAAACAATAGTAACAAGAAAGAATGAAATAAAAAGAAAACCGTCGAATTGCGAAAAAAGCCCCGATGTTTTATTGCATACGAATCCACATTTCAACAGTCATTGCGGACAAAACAAAAGCAAAATGTGCAGCGTAAAAAAAACGCAAAGAAATAAAACAAAACAGTAATGACTATAATCTGAAATTATCTTTGGCGCCAGTTAAATAGTATTGTATTGGATTGCAATTTCTTATGCATTAGTGTGTTTTGTACGAGTGTTTGGAAACGATGAGGTGTACACGGTGCAGCTGTTTTACACTATACGCGCCATAATGCACGTGAGGCTGTGTATTATTCAGTCGATTCTCACATATCGTACATTTTGATGGACTGGCATGCTATGACTATATAGAACTATTTCACACAGAGCATATTAGCACTGCATATCCGTGTTGTTGTGTACAATAAATAAGTACATGCACACACAATTGTGATCGTAACACTGCAAAACTTAATGAGCATTTCTTAACGCAATTCTGTGCTGAGTTTAAAAATAAATAATTAATAATAGAGACGGAGAAAGAGCGCGAAATAAAAAAAAAAAAAAAAAACAAACAAACAATATTACTCAAAATACCTGTAGCGGTAGAGGTGCAATGCTGGGATCGATTCATTTGATTTGATGTAGTTGTATTGATGTGCATGTTTGTGCTCCCATTGTTATCTATTTGGCGTTCATGCATCGAGCACACATTTACAATGTGTATTTTCAGACTGTGTATCAAAAACCCCGTTTGTGTGTGCCAAGCGATAAAACTATACGATATGAGCGATTCAGTCGCGGCGGGTTTTCCCTTTTTTTCATTTTATTTCATTTCAATTTCAATTTATATTTATTTTGAGAAAATTGTCCCTTCATTTTTGAAAACCGACACACACACACATACATCACCTTGTGCTCTTCGCAAAAAAAAAATTGTTGTGACGAATGTCTGGCGTTCAATGATTCGATAGCATGATTTAATTTGACACAAATGCTGTTATTTTTGGTTGTTAAGCTCATATTGCGGATTTTTATTTGTTTGTTAAGCTTTGTTTCATTTCTCCCCACTGTTTATAGCAAAGCACTTTTCGATAGAATTACGCAAGAACAATTTTCAAATATGAACAACGACAATAAAATATAAAAATATAAAAATAAAACAATAAGTATGACAATTTTCCACCGATGATGTTTTTCTTTTTCATTCTCTCCCCCTGTGAGTATTCAAGAATTTATGAGAGATAGAGAGAACTCTAATTATTATTCATAGAAATGATAAATGAAAATTATAATAGTTCAACGGGAAACAAGGAACACTATTAATTTTTAGTTTCCAACCAATTGCAATGGCATCTATTAAAGTGAGGTTTTTATTATGAAAATACATTAAGGAAAAAAAAAACACCGTACTCTATCAAATTGAAATTAATATAAATATACAAATGGTGAGCTTTCGTAAAATGATTATAATGACTGAATGTGACGATTGTCATTTGAATGGGAGAAAGACTGACGACAACGACTTCGACGACGACAATAACAACGACAAAAGCGACGATAATATATTTCCACCTGAAAAATTGAATAATTGCATAATGGCTCGACCCAATTCATAACACGCACAACGACAAACTGAGAAAATTCAATTAAATAGAAGAACTTGGCGACTATCTACCTGCTTGCTTATAACACGCACATCATATTCAATGAATACAATGTTCGAGTAAAAATGTCGCGTCTTGCCAATGTAAAGCAAACACACCATCAACACACAGAGCGATAACTTAACAAATAAAAATAACAAAAACTCATGTGTGAGATTCTTTGATTGTCGCAATTGTTGCACACTAATCTTGATATTTTATGCACAGCATTTATTTGCTTTCGTTAAAACATGCATTAATCTTCTTTGTAATCAAAAAACGAATTAGTCGTGCGAATGAATACTATTTGTTTTCTTCTTCTCTTCTTCTTCTACATATCTCTCTGTCTCTCCCTTTCCCTCTTTTTATCTCTTTCTCTATATCTCCCACTCGTTTTTAAAACCAACGTAAACTTTCATTGAAGAATCATTCCCTCAGGCAACTGGCATTTCTTCATAATATCAATAACAATTTTTGTAACTCAATTAAATGTAATACTTGTCAATTCTTTTCGTGTGTGTCTTTTTTTCTGTGTTGTTCGGTTTCCTCCTCCAGAAGATGATCTCGAAATTAATTATGTATGTGAGTTGTTTTTGTAGTCAGTTAATTGCTATAATTATTATGCGTTGATGAAGGCGACGATAAATTTCCTCTTGAAATCTATTAAATGTACATTGAAGCTAAGCAATAGACAATTGCATGTTGAAAATAACCAATAGATAATCGATCGTAGTAGACGGAAAGTGAATAAAAACAAACACGAAGAGAGATGAAAATTACGTTAGTTTCGGTTTTTCTCATTGAACATATATATATTTATATATTTATATATCTGAAAATAATTCTCAAAACACACACAAATGTTTATTATTTGACCAAAGCGTGTATATATTGTGAAAATATTATCTCTTTGCATTGATTTATGATGGCATGCAAAGCACATACGGTAAATAAACGAATTAGTACTGGCTCTTTAACGTGACAGTATCACATTAAATAAAATTCAACTATGAACAAAAACCACAATTCAATCAATCAGTTCAAAAGTAGAACTAATTTGGGAAAATTAATTGCAAATCCTGAGCATTTTCACAATTTTAATTTAGAATAAAAGTTTGAAAATAGAATCAAAATGAAAATAATAAATGAAAGAAAATCAAAAAACCGATTTTCACATTTCAGTGGCAATTTCAATAATTTTTCTAAATATATCAATAATTCATAATCATTTGAGTATATTATTTCATTTTCTTAACACGATAGCTGTCAAAAATACCCTTTTCTCAAACTCAACGAAATCAATAAATGAAATCAAAGAATTTCGAATGTATGTGTGTTTGTGTGTGTGCATTTTTAAATAACTTCAATAAAATTGTTGCGTGATGCGACATATGGATTAAAACCGCAATGAATATGACTTGTTCAATTTGTTGTTGTTATTACTCTTTTTTTCCGCTCTCTTTTTTCTTTTGTAAATATATGGACACGAATAAACCAAAATTGTGATAAAAATTCTCATTACGAAACATACCTGTAATAATCACAAAAAAAACATTTCAAACAATCATGACATAATAATAACAACATAGGAAAACACAATGAGAACTTGATTTAGTAATGGTAAAATAAACATGGTTGTATTTTCTTAGTTCATTTTTCGGATGTGTTGTTTTTCCCGCGTAAAAAAATACGGAAAAAATTGTGGGCGAAAAAAGAAAACGGATAAAGAGGAAGAGAAAGAGAATAAGAAAGAGAGAGAGAGAGAGAGAAGGAGAGAGAGAAATGGGCCAAAAAATGACGAGGACACGCATCAAAAGTTTACGCATTCTGTTGAATCATGATGTGTTCCGTGTCTGTCTTACTTTTCATATTAAACAGATTGCGGAGGAAACAAGAGTTTTTCCCTCAAATTATATTGAGGTGTTTTATGTTTATAATATTCCGTTCAATTTTTTCTTCTTCTTCTTCTTCTTCTTCGATAAACTCGCAACAAAAAAATACCGATCGCATTCATATATGTGCACATTGAACTTGTATATGCGCATTTGTACGATAAATTGTTGGTTTTCCATCTAACTCATGAAATATGTCAGGTGAACCGAAACAGTTTCTTTTGGTCTTCTCCGCCCTCCCAAATGGTATATGTGCTTGTTCATCGGTCAATATTATTCATTAAAAACGATGTTTAATTTATCAAACATCATAAATTCAAGCGTAAATTAAAAATACTGAATAAACATATAGAATGGATGTATATTGGCGTCGACAAAATCCACACTCAATTTGTAATCCAATAAATAAGTGAACGATTACGAAAAAAACACACACAAAGAGAGAGAGAGAGAGAGAGAGAAACACACACACACACCTAATAAATAGTTGATCGTGCGCATTTTCCGCTTGTTAAATATTAGGAACAGAATATCGTTCCTCTTTATCATACCATATCGTATCGAAGCCGAAAATTACACAAATTCAATGAACATGACATGTACAATAGCAAAAATTGACAATATATAGAGCACGATGATACGCCGCACAGTCGAAAAAAAAGGTGAAATCTAATTGAAACACGAATATTATTCGGAGTTATTAGTGGAAGCTTGGTCACTTGATTACATGTAATTGTTATGACTCTTTACTCTTTACTCTTTACACCTTATCCGCCCAATCCGGCTCTAAGTGTGTTATTTGGAGGAAAAAAAAGAAGAGAGAAATAAATTGTTTGAAAAATGGAATTGATTAGGGTAGAAAAAGCAGCAATTTATGATTCTCTGCTGGATGGATTTTTTTCACTGTTTTAGACATGGTTAGATTATTTCCAAAAAATGTTTGAAAATTTACAACGTTTGGCATTTTTTAAATTAACGACATGAAATTTTCATCACAAAATAATTATTAATGATTTACAACATTGGAATAATTCATGTAAACAAATATTTATCCAATATGAAATTTGATATTTACCACGTAATTATTCATAATGTATTTGAATATATGTCGGTTATTGATAAATAATTCCCGAATTTAAATATGAATTCAGTCGGATTGAACCAGAATTCCATTGCGTTCATATACTCGTATATTCTATATCTATTTAATTCGTGCATTTAACATTATATATATCATTTAAATCTCTTGCCAACTGCGTGCTCACACATTCATCCCATAAATAGAAATCTTTTTTAAATTTATCTGTTTCGACTTCTTTCGATCGAGATGGTACCACTTTTTCATTCAAACTCAAAAGCTAAGCTAGAAGACATGTTCCGTTTATTTTTCTCTTATTTCATTCTCTAAATGAATTATTAGTTTCTTTGTTCGACACGAACAAGATCTGATCAGATATCGATTGGTGAAAAAAAAGTTGGACATGAACTGCTGTTGCTTAAGCTAAGCAAAGTAAATGTGAAAAGAGAAAGAGAAAGAATACTGAAAAGTTGAACGAAACCAATGAATTCTGATTTATGTTTATCGACGATTTTCATCTTCGCCCCGATATAATTGTAACGAAACGTTCATTTTCAAGCTATGGTTATTACTTGATTTAAAAAAAAAAAAAAAAAAGAGGTATGAATGAGAAAAGTCACATGTCTTTTTATGGATGAAAAAGCACCAACAGCAACAATAACATCAGTAATAAGGAAAACGTAACATGAATGAGCCCACGCTAACTGGTTATATTTATTGAGAATGAAGAAGAGATGGTACGGAACATGATACTAACTTAAAGAAATATATTTATATGTGTATACGAAATCAGCCACCTTGTCTGGTAAGTTTTCTCTGTTGTAAAATATAAAAATTGCTTTTAAGGTCAGCTGCCGACCGGCCGGCCTATGTTAAAACCAATCAAAACGAACTTAAAGCGACCGACTAATACCGTTAAAATTTCCGTCGCCCGTTTCTCTCACTCTCTTTCCCTCTGTTTTTATACAGTGTGTATAATCAACATCTATGAGAAGGCCTTGTAAAACACGCAAAACTTTGTAATCGTTTTCGTTAATGTATTTGCTGCAAACCGATCGACCCACTGAACTTAGTTACATACGATGTGAAAACCACGTCACGTCGACTACGAGTTTTCTGTTTCTGTGTCTATGTTTGTTCGTTTGTAATATTTTTTTTTTCTTTTTTGGTTTCCATCATTTCTGTTAAATCGAAAATTAACCAGCTACTCAGGTGATATGGCAATGAATTTACTCAAATATAATATGATTGCCATGCAATTAAAGCTCCAAAGATAGAAATAAAAAACAAATATAATTGGTGCTTTTAAATTATTTGAAACAACAAAAATACATTCAGTATATTTAACTGTGAATTCGATTTGGTCGAGACGATTCAGACGCCTATCCTTCCTCAAAATTAAACAAAAAAAGCTTTTAATTGCCTCAAGGGAGAATCCTTTGTACAATTCAGTTTTGGTTCGTTTTGTTCATTTATTTATTGTATGTGTGTGCGCGCGTGTGTGTGTTTTAGCAAAAATTATTGCGCCCAAAATTAGAAATGAAATCCGATCGGTCTGCGGACGAGCTCTTTGGGTCCGAAGTTTGAAACAAGCTTAAAGAATGAAAGGAGAAAGCAAAAAAGAAAAAAAAAAAGTTTGCTCTAATTAAGGCGGGCAAAGCTTATGATGATGTGATGTATATGCATGAAATACACGCAACATGGATAATGCTAAAAATGTTCGATAGAGAGGAAAAAGTGATATAATGCCAAATATCTACCGTGTATTCAACATGAAATGTGTTTCAAAGATTCATAAACAAAATTGAGACGCAAACATTGAGCATTCTAATGCGTGTGCAGTGTGTACGCAGTGGAAAAAAAGAGAACTATAACGAATTTTCATACGAGCACCGCAGTGTGCAGTTTGGTTATTGAGAAAGAGAGAGACAGAGTTCAGCACCAAATTCAAATTGCCATAAAACAGAAAACACGACAGCGGCACTTTCAGTCGGCAACAACACACACAATCGTACATCACTCAAACAAACCGATAACGTGAACCCAAATCTAATCCAATAAGCGCGCAATGCAAAAGACATACAATCAAATGTTACACACAGCTAAATCGAGAAAACGAACGAAAGAAAGGAAGAAAGAAAGAAAAAAATGGATACAAACCATAGTGAATGTGTAAAACGCGCGTCAAACGTTTGGAGAATATGCTTGCACTGCGTGTGTGTGTGTGTGTGTGTGTTAGAGAGTGCTTGTGCCGAAATTTACGACTAATTTGACCTCCAGACATTTTATTCGTATTCGGCTGTATGAATACGTCGATTGGTACGGTTGTATGCGATGCGAATATTGCGTTTATACTTAAAGCAGACATGGGTATCAACTCAATTCAATGATTGAACCTCAAATTGCGCACAACTACAAATAGTCACATTGAAAGTTATGCGTGTATATTGTGTGTGGTTCTCGCTCTTTGAATTTTTCTCTCTTCATATTTCCTTGCTTTTTCAAAACGAGATTAGGCAGAGTCTGATTTTGGTCTTAGCGACTATGTAAAAAGCAAACACATGACCAATGGAAAGTCGATTTATATTATTATTTGGTTTTTGTGCTTCTCTTCTTATTTTTGCCAGTGTGTTAATTGAAACGGAACGCTTGAATAAAAAGCTTCATGACAAATGTTTGTGTTTCAAGTCAGCTGAGGAAATTTAAATTCCAATTGAATTGAGTGTGTGTTTCTGTTTGAGGCATAAAAAACGACAAAATTTTTGACATTTGGATGAGTCGATACGGATGTGGCTGTTTGATATCACAAAACCAGCTGTGCATCATAAATTAATGGGCTCTGTCGAAAAATACTCGCGAATTTGAAATGAGAACACACACATACATACACAGGCACGGGCATGTGTATGGATACAATTACAAACGTGTTCAAACCGAAAAAATGGCAATCAAACAATTTATAGTTTCCTCGATTCAATCGTATTTATTTCAGTAATAGTTTCTGTCTTCACATTTCACATAGATTAGCTCATGAACAGTAACATTTCTGTTTATTTCCATTTCATGATAAATGCTTTACTTCGATGATATATTACGCATCACCGAATTATGTGCGGTAGAATAAAATTGTCTTGTGTCTGAAATGAATCGAAAGAATTATTTTACACAGTAACAGTTTCAAATGATATATTTCATACAACATTGTATACATTTATTCTTCAAAATAGTTCTGAGTGACTTTGTAAAATGGGGGGATGCATGAAACAGTAATAACATTTACGAGCAAAAAAGCAAAGATGAGAGAATTTGCTTGCACAGTCATCTTCCAAATAATCGTTAGGTAAAGATTGTGCGGTATGCGTGCTGTGTATACAGATTAGCAAAGAATGTTAAGTTGGATGCTAAGAATAAACAAAAGCAATAGAGAGCAACTGAAATGTGTGAAATATAGACCGATTTTCATCTAGCTGTTGCTGTGCATTTTTGAAGAATGAACGAGCAGGCAAGTTGATGAAAAGAGAGAGAGAGAGCGAGAGAGAGAGAGAGAGAGAAAGAATGAGCTTGAATACTTCATTTCAGTTTAAATGTTGTGAGGGCGAAACACACATTCACATGACTGCACAACATGACTTAATCAAAAAACATATTTTACTTGCAAAGAAAATTAAGTTCACTCGAAGGAATTTTCTATTTGCAGGCGATGAGTCGATTGAACATTCAGTAGAGTTTCTTTTATACTCGAATAAATATTTACGCAATTTCACTCTCTTCTTTTCACTTTAACTCTTAATTCATGCCCGCCCCCCTTTATTTCATCATTTTTAACACATATTTTGGCCGTGTGTAAGTGACTACTTCTTCTTATTCTTTTCCCATCATCTTTTTCATGTTCGGTTCGATGTTATTCGGCGCAAAATTTATGAATGTGCATGATGTGTCAATGTTTGTAGCTCCTTTTTATTTCATTCGAAACGTGTATGCATTAGTGTGTTTATCATATCACCTATCATCTAGTTTTCCACAACAACAAACATTTATTACCGCCACATATTTTATGCGTTGTATTCATTTCATCACATGTTCATTTATTTAAGATAACAATAAACGTCAGCCGAATGATTTTGCTCCTGCTGTTGTTATTGTTGTTGTTGATATTATTCTTAGTCGAACAGCAACAGCAGCACCAAGTTCCGTGCTTCTACTTTGTTCATTCAGTTCGTTCGGTCGACCGACCGTTCGTACCGCTGTTGGTAGTTGGTTCATTTGATGTGTGAACGCGCCCCGCTCTCTCAGCTGTTTGTCAATGCGGTCTCAGCTGTGAATGTTTTAATACAATGAGCGTTTGTATCACTTCTACAGTCATCGGGATGAGTCGAAATAGCGATTAGTTTGTATTTAATATGAATACAAATATACCGAAAAGAAACCTTAACAAAAATTCACTCATCTCTAACTCACTCACTATTTATACATTCATGCACAATCTCTCAATCAAATTCATAGATTTTATTTAACGTGTTTTTGGTTGTCGCTATTTTTTTTCCGTTTGCCTCCTGCTTCTTCTTCTTCTTTTTATTTCGATTGAATAATCGTAACATTGCCCCCCAACAAAAACAACTATTCAATGAATGAACAAATTTAATTCATAAAAATTCGACCGGATTATGCTTTATCTGTTCGAGTATTTGATTTTGTCTCATTAAGATGAAATCTATTTTTCTTTTTTTGCTTTCAAATTTAATCAAGTAAAATTTGATAAATAGGAATTCATTGACCACACAAATACAAACACAAAATAAATAATAAACAATTCGAAAAATTACTTCGAATTCGATGGACAAATTATGACTGTCGAATTTATTTGAACGGGTTTTTTTCTGACTATTTGCAAATGTATGCAGTGCAAGAATTTGATACTTTGTATTAGCGTGAGAATTTTATTCATTGCAAAAATACATGGCATAAGGTTTCGACAAAACCATAAATGAATTTAAATCAACGCAAGTACAAAATAATAATTTTTTCTATTCTTCGTCATGCGACCAAGTGTGATTCATATTCTTTCCATGACTTGAGCCAACTGATTGTAAAAAAAAAGTAAATATGACAGAGCAAGTGAGTATAAGACCAAGAACTAAAGACAAAGAGAGTGGGAGAGGTACAGAAATAGAGAAAATAATAAAGCGAATTAAATATCAAAAGAAATTTCAAAGCTGCTGGTGCGTTAAATTAGTTTCATTCAATCCACATTTTTTCAATCCATTTTTTTGTCATCTGTTTGCTATTTTTCACATTTTTCCAAGAAATATTGAGAGAGAGGTAAAGAGAGAGTGAGAGAGTGAAAGAGAGAAAGAAAGAAAGAGAGAGAGAGAGAGAGAGAGAGAGAGAGAGAGAGAGGAGATAAAAAGAGGAAGAGCGGATAAGGTAGAGAGACAGAGAACTTAAACAAATAATTTTTTCCCCAAATCCGCATTATAATGGCGCTGCACTGACACCGAGTCAACACAATAAGAATAAAAGCGTAGCTAAATAAGAAGAAACGAATAGTTAAATCTGATGTCGTTGACAAATGCAATTCGATTTTTTATTTTTCCTTCTCGTCGTTTTATTTACAAACTCCGTGTGGTACTGGCAAAGTTGTGCAAACGGACACAATACACGTGCAATTTATACGTTTTAAATAGAAAGGAAATTCAAGTAAATTAAATTTCAATGCTAAAGGCAATTCTGCGACACTTCTCACAACCATGCTGTGCACTGTGCACAATGCCATTCAGAATTAAAACCGTTTTTTTTTCTTCTTCTCTTTTCATTACTATCATATCACTATGTGGATTTACATCTATAAATGTGAATGTGGATGTAAATGTAAAAATGAGAAAAAAACCGTTGTCGACTTACTGATAAGTACTTAAGTCAATGGAACAAATTTTAATTTGGCATTTTGCAAAATCTCCAACACTAATTACGACAAACGGGTTGCGCGTATTGTTTCTTTTCTGCTTCTCATATTAATGAGATTCACGTGATTTTTTTTTATTTCCATTTCCAAAAATCTGTATTTTTTTCACTTCTCTTGGACATTTTGGACATTTGCCATTCTTAGCCTTAAGTTGACAACGTCGTAAAATATTCAAGTCTATTTTCGGAATGTTATTTACCACGTGCATCAAATTATGGAAATGACACATCATGAAAATTATGTCAAATTAAAATGTACAGGAAAACCAAATAAAAAAAATATAACGAAGACGACATAAGAAAAATAACGAACACTAAAGTTTCCATACCTTGGACATGAAGGACAGTTTACTGAAAATTAAATTATCAAAAAAAAAAAAGAAAAAAAAAAAACTAGAGACAACAACAAAGAAAGAGACACATTTTATGTGAATTAAAAGTGAGAAATTGGTCAAAGTGATCTGTCGCATCGAATAGCCTTAGTTACAGAAATCACATTTATCAAAATGCGTTTATCGTTGATCTTTAAGATATCTGTTTATATGCAAAACCAGTCTCATTCCAAAATCGAAAATAAAAATCGAATTTTTCGTTGTATCTAAGCAGCTGTGAACCAATGTCGGCTGCTTCCAACAGAAATACATACTAACATTTTCAAAAATTATTGTCATATGAACGATGAACAAAATGAAAGCGCAACGCAACTGATCATTGTTGAAAATTATAGAAACTTTGATGCTAAAAATATCAACAAAAAAACACACAACTGAACAAAGACACAAAAAATAGCGGATAAAGTTTACATTTTCATTGGTCGGTCGATTGGTTGATCGCGGGCCGTGGTTTCAACCAACGACAAGAGTAGAGAAAAAAATTTGAATAAAAAACTACTTACTAAACGAAATGTGTTAAGCAACGCATTTGTTGTTGTCATTTCGATTTGACAGTGGAAATGAATGAATTTTTTTTTTCTCGGTCGGAGAGCAGCGAGACAATTTGGTGCCGATTAAATTAACTGTGTATAAAACCGATTTGATTATTTTTCTCTTGCTCTGTCGCCCCGCCAAAATATTTTGCACTACATTTTGATTCCATGTTATTAACAACATGACAAATGTCTTGATAATTGAATCAGTGAGAGGGGGAAAAGCAATGCATAATTAGCTGTGACATCGAAAAAACGAAAACGAAGAAAAAAAAAACAATTCAAACATTATTTTACATTTGAAATGTGACATTTTGGGTATTTTATAGTTATTATAGCTATTACTGCGTTTTCAACAGAAAAATTAAAAGAGACCGCTCCGTTTGGCGTTCGACACATAGTATTTATTTGTTTTGTATTTTACAGTGTTTTGAATATTTTAGCGAAAAATGACAATGAAATAGTCAATATTTCATTCGATTCAGTGATAGCCGATTCCAATGTGCTCCGAATGTAACGGATCGATTGCAAGACCCTCAATTTTTCCATATTCAATTGAATATTATATTGACTATTTTATTGTTATTTTTCGCTAAAATAGTCACAACAATATAAACTATAAAACATATAAAATCCAAGTATCGAAAGTCAAAACGGGTCGATCTGTTTCAATTTTTTATGAAATTTCTTAGATTTTATTCAGTTTGAATAATGAATGGTAAACAAAATGTACAATATCATTTGACTTTCTCGCATGAAATGACAATAAAATATGCAAATAGTCATTTATCGCGGGCAAATGTACAGCAGATCGATTGCAAAGTGGCGCCTTGATGTGCAAATTGTATGTTGTCATATTGTATTCAATCAAAGCCAACGCTATTTCAACCATTCGTATATGTATTTTTATCCTTGTGAATGCTCATTTGATTTTAAAGACTTTGGCCAACCGGCGACCACTTTTCGTTGCGTTGCGTTTGTGTGGGTTTCTGTTTTGTGGTTCTCTTGTAATTGTTTTTAGACTGTGTCTACAGCATTCGAAATGCAAAATATTTATTTTTTTTTTTTTGTTTTCATTTCGTTTGCAATTCGCGGTAAATTTAGCCCCGTATGAAATTGTGTATTTGGCGCCTGGATCACTGCCAAATCAATATGATTTCAGTGGATGTTGTATGTTTCGCGTATCATTTCACAGTCTCGCTATTTTGAATCTATGCGAATTTACACTGCAAATCCACAAATACATGCAAACGGAAGATTGCGCGTATAATTTGCAATTTGCCTTTGTTTTTCACTCTCGATTACATTTTTCGATGTCATAATTATATTATAATTGTCGTATATTTTAAAAAAAACGGCTAATTGAAATGAATTTCAATAGAGAAATTTGCAACATTTTATAATCATGTGGTTTTTAGTGCGGTCAAAGTGTGACTAAGTTATGATGAAAAGCGCATGAAACTTTTTTTTTCAAAATTTTGTATGGCACGCATTTAAATATAATAGAGAGAAGAGAGAAAAAGGGCGAAAGAACACACGCGCGGTATTACAAACGTCGAAGTGATGATGATTTTTTTTTTTTTTTTGTTGACAACACTAAATTAACGGGTTTTTATGTGTTTAATTATTTTCATTAAAATTCACACCAAAAAATGTTTTTCGGTTTGAAACAATTATAAAATGAAAAAATAAACAAGCAGCAACAGCAATAGCAACTATAAACTTTTCCACTGCAACGGTTAATAGCAATGTTTTTGAAGACGACAACCTATTTTCGGTTTGTTTTGCGATGAAAAATTTATTTATTTCAAAACTTCAGCCAAACCGCTGCGTGTTTTTTTTTTGTTTGTTTCATTTTTGTCTCGCTTTCTCTCTCTATCTCTATTCTTCTCACACACATTCATTGTGCGAAATCAGATGAGATAATCTATTTTTAGTTTGATTCGAATGTTCTATTCAGTCCTATTAATTCGCACATGGTGTGCCCTGTATATTTGGGTTGAGACTCATACTTAATACTCCAACTTTTCAACCGAATGTGATTTTGTTGCTGTTCCTGCTGTTGCTGTTGCTGCTGTTGCTGTTGCTTGTTTTTCTGCTCTTGATTGTGAAACATGAAACAGGCGTCAGTGGTAGGTGGATGTAATTGCATGTTGTTTACTAAAAAGAAATTAAAGAAGAAACGATCGAATGAAAAAAAATTGCAACAACAACAACGAACTTCCAAACAGACAATTTCGTTTATTCGTTGACAACAATCTCAGTAAAATGAATTCATTAAAATGTATGCGTAAAATGTATCACTTTTTATGAGATTTTGTGAACAAACTCATTAAAATCAGATGAAAATGAAGAAAATGTGTGGTACGAAAAGATGTGATAACAATAACAAAAATCCACTTTCATATACGAAAAAAAGAAAAAAAAAAGAATAAAAGTATTTATGTCTTATTTTCTTAGCTTAAATATTGTCATGTACTTTCGCCTCTAAGATAAAACGATGAAAAACTTTGCTGTGCCCATACTTAATTTTCTGCGACAATGTCTCCTGATGGCAGTGATGATGAAAATATACAACGTTTTAATTAAAACGAGAACAATTCAAACCATATGGTCATCGCGTTACGTTTACACAAAGTCATTCTCTTTTTCCCTCTCTTATTTGTCATTTTCTCTGCATCACGAATCTAAATGTGGATCTGAGATTGTTGGAACGCTTAAAATCATGCCTTTATTTCATTATCATACTGAGGAATAGGCAAAAGGAAAATGCACAAGAATAAAAGAAATGAAATAAGCATCAATTATTTGCCAGCCCAAAAGTGGGTACCAAATAAATCGGGTTGTGTCATTTGGTGCCGCGACGATACTCTCGATGGAACAAATATTAAATGTGTCAACTATAAATAATGGCCGGCCATATATTGTATTCATTTGTAAAACAACAACAACAACGAACATCCAAAATGAAATCAAAGAAATGAAAAAAAGAAAATGAAAAACGTTCACTAAATGCTCAAACATATGAAATGGTTAAGGTGAATTTTTGCATAAATCACACAAAATGGAATGCCTATAAATGGACCGGCATCGGCTTTTGATTTTCTTGATTTTTTTTTTTTTTTTTTGGCTCTTTAGTGCAGCCCAAAGAGAAAATAATACCATGGCAAAAATGCGAAAGTTAAACTCAATCACATTTGTGATATGGACACATTAATATCGTAAATTGAGAGCATTTCGGAGAATTACATGAATGAAGTTAAATGGTCATTTTGTCGTGCTGTGGCAAAGGAGTAAAAAAATGATTTTGGTGACCAGTTATCGTGTCGGGCGACACACGCACGCAGAATGTGAGTGTTAGAGAGAGAGAGAGAGAGAGCGTGAGAGAAAGAAAGCTAAAACAAAATGTGCTAATAAATTTAATTAACAAAATTTATTCACATTTCTATATATGTATACATACAATTTACGCTTTTGATGCAGCCAAATGGCTGTCGTTGGCCACTCTTCGTGGACATGCTTCGGGCACGAGGATTTTTTTTTCTTCTTTATTTCAATTTCATATACAGATCATAATTGGATTGAATGGTAAATCGCCCAAATGTCGCGCGATTTTCGGCATTTCACGAAATTCCCGAATTATTCGCTGCTCGTGAACAAGCCATATGAAACAATGAAACGATTTTTTATTTGTTTTCCTTTTTGTCTGCTCGGTCATAAAATTGAGCAAACGGTTGCCACCACTGTTGTGCCTTTGTTGTTGCTTCTGCTGTTGCTGTCGCTGCCACCGAGCCCATATGCCTCGATGCGAGTTCGTGCGCATATTTTTAGAACCGCCTATAAAGTGTAATGTAAAATATCTTGCGTGCCATTTAATATTGCTGAAACATTTTCGATGCATTACAAATATTGCTTTCGCCAAACAATTTAATGAAAATAATGATGTGACTAAATGCTGTCGGACAGACATCATCACCACATATGACCATATCGTCTGTCAACAGAAACATTCGTTTGCTAGTCAAAACAGCCAAAGAATTGAAAAACGAGAGAGAGAGAGAGAAAGAGAGAGAAAGAGATGAAGAGTTAGAATGCAGAAATGTATTGCATTTGTTTCACGTCGTTTCGACAACGATAAAGAAAACACACTTTCCAAATTGAATATATAAATTTGCAAATGAAAACAATGAACGAAGAAAGAATAATGAAGAAGAAAAAAACCAACAATTCGTCTCAATGCAAATGAGAATAAATGTTTATAAAAACTCATGCTATTTCCTTTGTGTCCGAAAAATTGTGTGCTGAAAAAGTAATGAGAATATTGTACTTTACAAAGGCAATGGATGACACATACACACACACACATCGAGTCGTGCATTCAAAATTAGCTCAATAATCAACCAAGCATTAAGAGCATTGTAAAATATTCAAACGCATAACCTATTCGTTTAATATTCACTAGCAAGACAAAAATATTCACTGAACTAGCGCCCGTTTCATAATACAACCGAACATAGGACGGAATGGCAGCGACGAAGACATAAAGGGAGAGCGAGCCAAAAGAAAAAAAAATTGCATACGCGTCAAGTCGAAAATAATATCAGCTGTTTTAATAAATTATTCATATACACATATTTGAATGTTCATTGAAAGAAAAAAAATGCAGAACTTCGAGGGAAACAACAGCTGAAAATTGTATATTTTCGAAATGTAAAACAGTGGAAAGATGAAAAAAAAAAAACGAAAACGAATCAGCCCAGAACCAGACACTGACACTTTCAATCTACGCCTTCCACACTCCGAGATTGTTTGTACTACCTTCATTTTTGATGATCTGGACGATCTGTCGTTTTTTGCAAAATGAAAGAGTACAGAGAGAAAAATAAACGAACCAACGGAACGAAATCGACAAAAACGATAAAAATGAAAATAAACTTGATACAGACACAATACGACACTCAGACGTAAATATGCAAATACGTATGGATTCCCATTTGTCCAATATCCAGAATAAAGGAAACGACAACGACGACAGAGATGAAAAAAATCTGCCAATTTTGTGTGAATGTTTCACATTTGTGCAACCGCACATTTGCGTGATAACAAAATGTGTCGCATATAAATTGACTGCGCATTTCTATTTTGTAAACAAAACCACTTTCAATTTCTTTTGAACGATACACAAATGCAAATAATAAAAGAAAAAACGAACAAATAATTCGGATTTTGGTCTGTCGGTCCTTCTAAATCTCTATTAGACATGGGGATTAGAGCGAAAACGAAAGCGATATGCTGATTCGACAAAAAGGTCGAAGTGAATCATCCAAAAAAAAAGAGAGATAAGGAGAGAGAGGGAGAGAGAGAAGTAGAGAAAAAAAATTAAAAGAAGATCCGCACAGAAATGATGTGGAAAAAATGCGAAACGGATTAATAAATTTCGTTTGTCAATTAATGAATTAGCGCCCATTTAAATCCTCGTCTCTGGTTTTCATTGCAATCGCACGCTTAATTAATGAATACTCACTCATTAATAATAATAATAATAGACCTGTTTCCAGTTGTTGAAAACGCAATCGCCTCACGGCATTATCAATGTTGTTGTTTTTATTTTTCTTCTTCTGCGGTCGGAATCAAATTTATTTTGCATGTCGGCTCACCAGAATCGTCTGAATTTCATTCAACAAATCAGGTTTAATCTGGGCAATATAATATGGCTAAAGTCTATATTTTTCAGCTGAGCATCCTTCTAGTATTTGCACAGACAATAAATATGTAAACAGTATGATTTGTTGTTATTCGATTTAGGTGGATATTTGCATATGTCATACGAAATTCCAAGATGAATGCGATTGTATTTTGCATTCAATTTTTTTTTTTTCAATTGAACTGTTCACAGTCTATCTAGTTTCTTCTCTCTTTCCCTTTTTTCTCTTTTCTTCTCTTTCTTCTTCTTTGCGCATTGTATCTCCCTCTATCTATGACTCTCTCATTCTCTTCGGCATCTTTCTCTCTCTCCCCCCCCCCTCTCTCTCTCACTCCCCCTCTCTCTCCCACTCTTTTTTTCTCTCAATCATTTCACAAAGCTGACTTTGAATATTAATTTTGCATACACCGCAAAATTGAAATAGGTTTTACCCAACGAGAGGTTTCAATTATCCCAAGTTTACAAAGTAATCTCAAGTATTTTGCTTTATGACAAGCAATTGGATTTTCAAAATCGGTTTGATGTTAAATGCAACTTAGTTGATATTCTGACAGACATCCGAATTAAGATTAGAAGATGAAAGCAACACAGTAATAGCAACAGCAATAGCAATTGAAATAAACAAGAAGAAAAAAAAATAACGATTCATGGAACCATTGTATATCGTGGTCAATTTTGTTGAAATGTAATTATCGATGATGTCGTCTGACAAGATTGATTACGTGTTTTAAGCCGATGCCGAATTCAATTCAATGCTCACTTCGAAAACCATATAATAAAATTTCTTCGCTCTGATGCCTACAGTCATTCTCATTTGACACGTACTCCGGTGCGTATACATGCGGGTTGACGGATTATATATGTAGAAAATTTGTTTATTTACTTTCCCATTCGATTATACAATCATCACTCAATCATGTCTATCTCATTCTCATTCTCGATCCGTTCCGTTCTCTTCAACCACATTCACAACATTTGATGAAAATCAAATTCATAATCAAAACAAAGGAATAATAATCATCAATCCTTTTGTCCACATATTATTGAGAACGGCATTAAGCCCAAATCATCATTGTTGACATTACGAAGATGGATTGATTCTTAATAATTCTTTGAAAGTTTCGACTTCTCAACTCAAATTCAAATGCCAAGCCATATAAGAAGTTTTGATCACAATTTCCATGGCCCGGCATTCTCAAATCGCTTAATTTGATCAATCTATATTTAATTATCGACATTCAAACTGCTTGATACTTTGGAAATTGTTATGATATATTTTCAAGTTGTTCTTGCTGTGGTTATAGTTGTAGTTGTTATCGTTGCAACAATGACTAAATGATAGATATTTGAAAATGGAAATAACATTCGAAAATTAAGCTAAGGGCACACGATGACAATTATTAAATGCATTTGGTAAAATGAAGCGTGGCAATATTTGTTAAAATCAAGCGCAAATGTGTGTTTTGTGCTGGTTTATTAGATAAATTGGAAGAAATTTAATGCTATTTAAAATGATCGTCCCAGACCAAATCAACAATGAGACCGTGATTTTTCGAACAATATTGCAAACGAATGGTTCGTTCATTCAATAAAGTCATTTGGATATGTGATGATTTCGAGCACATTTAGTTTCATAATTTTCAAATCATTCTAGAGCACAAAAAAAAAAAAAAAAAAAAAAAATCCATTGGTCGGTTTTATAACAATTTGGACCCACTGACAACTTAAGATGTAAATTTAATTTCATTTGATTTGATTTGATTTGATTAAATGCCATTTTTGATTGCGTTAATGTGATACAATTTGCTTACAATGACGCACAAGTGACTCATTAAATCGTTGATAAACTCTTGTTAAACATTTCGATTTATATCACAAAAGCTGCTGGTGCAACTCGCATCTAAGTCAAATGAAAAAGTTCCGTAAATCTTCTTTGGAAGCATCTTAAAATTTATGCCCTGGACACTTTCTCGTCACAACGCTACGAAATTTTTACGATGAGAGACGACAAAGCGGAAAGATTGACAGCAACGAAGAGTGAAAGTAAGAGATGTAGAACAACGAGAAAAAAAAAGAGAAAAAGAACGAGGGAGTGTGTCATCAACAACTTTTGGGCACTTTATACGGTGCTTATTTTCTCATTCACTGAATTGTAATGTGTTTTTTGTAAAGTCGTTTCTTTTGTTTACTTTTACATTGTTGTAAAGTCTCTTATGATTTATTTTTATACGTTTCTTCCGCTCGGTTTGAGATAGAGTAATTGAGATTTTTTTTTAATATCCTAAAATGTTATTTATAACGAATTGACGTATTCATGAAAATCAGAAATGATAAAAATGTATCTCTTACTTCGTGTTTTCACTCCCTTTTTTGCCCTCTCCTTCTCCCACTCCTTCTTCTTCTCACTCACTGCTTTCTCTCTCACTCTCTCATTCACTCTCTCTCTCTCACTCTCACTCTCTTTCTCTCACTCTCTTTCTCTCACTCTCTTTCTCTCTCTCTCTTTCAATATAGTTTGCCGCATTTTCTTCGTAAATGTTCTTTGTTCTTTTGTGAAATGGATAAGAAAATCAACCAAAGATTATTTATGTCGTTGTTCAGAATTCAACACGATAAAATAATCTGTTACTTTCTTTTGTGTCGAATAAAATGGTTTGTACATTTGACAGTTAACAGTCGACAATCAAAAATCACAAATAGTTTTCAAAGTTTGCGTGTGTGTGTGTATCTTCTACTCTCACTGTTTTTTTTTTTTTTTTCAATTTCAAGATAAATTTAAAAAAAAACCGAAAGTCCCATTTTATAGTATTTGATATGGATTGAGACAGTGAAAAAGGTGTCAATTTTTACAAATTGGATAAAAAATCACCAACGAATATAATGACACAAAATGAAAATTTAGCATTTTTTTTTTTTTGGGATTCAGTCTCATGTGGGTTTTGCAATGGTCGTTTTTTTCTTTTCGTTTGTAGTAAAAATCATATGATTCGCTTTATTTGTACTATAGCGTTGTGATTCATTTGGTATGTAAAAAGAGTCGTGATGTATCGTATGTACATGTGGTTCTTTCGATGCTTGTTTGCCTGCCTCTTTTTTTCTCTGTCTCTTTATTCATTTTTTGCTTTAGCGTTTGCGTTGTGTCGAAAGAGGCACATATGTGAGCCATTTTTGGATCTTTATCCATTTACGCTCCATTTATGTGTATAGATACACACTTAACCTGTGTAAACAACAAACGTAGGCTAGACACATGGATTTTTGCATTGGAACGTAGGTGATGAATGGAGTAATCGTAGCATGCTTACGATACGATACGTTACGATGTTCGTATTCATAAAGATCTATTTTCATATTGGCTAACATTAGGCTTACTCTAGCCCATCCACATTTACATTCATATCACTGCACATTTAACACCAATACTTAGGCACCATCAAACGATATTATATTTTTAACTCTTTCAATCGACTCGGTCACGGTGTTGCTTCGATTTTTCTTATAGTCGGGTTCTTTTTTTTGTTGTTGAAATATTCGCTATTTACCTCCCCATTTTTGTTATAATGTGATAACATTATTCGTACCTTTTTATGTGGCTAGCCAAACATTTCAGTTTGCTCTTTTTTAATACCATTTATTTTGTACACGAAACGTATGTGATGAATGGAATTTAAGCCAATTAAATCCATTCTATGTATTTTCAAATATGTTCCAAAAATATTTGCACACTTAAAATATAACAAATCAAATCGAATTCATCGGATGTCAGATTATGCATGCCATTCCGTTCATCAACCGCTAAATTGTGTGTTGCATATTTCATTGCTTTACATTCTCAATCTCAATTTGCCTCTTTTTCGATTTCTATTTGTCTTCCACTCTTAATGCCCTTCTCTATCTATTTCCATCTAAATCTTTTGGAATGAATAAATGAAAGGTTTACGATCCATTTTACCACGAATTTTCAATAGGAATTTTCCATATTTTCAAAATATTTATATAAATACAATGGCGTTTGTGTGTGTGTGTGTGTGTGTGTGTGTGTGTGTGTGTGTGTGTGTTGGAAAAGATGTTGATAATGATGATGAGTAAAATAAAGTAGAGGATCGTCTGAATGAAAGAATGAGTTTAATTAGAAAATCTTTCTGAAAATTCATAAACGAATTGTTTATGAGACCAGTAAGAGAGTGTTAACCGAACATAATACAAAGGCAGGAGAGGGAGAATAAAAAAAAAGAACCAATAACCCGGCATAAAAATGCCTATTCACAATTCACCCACAACATTGCGAATTCAGTCGTTGCCGACATCCATGAGTGCAGTACATAAATAATGGAGCTGAAAAGGAAAAGAAAAAGCGTATTCATTATTTTCGTCCCGAACGAATTCATTCGAATAAGCTCAATGCTTAAATACACGCATTCCATTTCAATATTGTAATATTGTAATATTGTAATATATGATCCCATACACACATTGTATACATTGATGCGGAACAGGATTTGCACAGGATTCGATTTGGAATGGGCTGTGAATAACGCAATAAAAGTACAAATAACTGACTGAGGAAATGCTTGGCGAAACGAAATTAAGAAGTTGATTAATAGAAGTAACGAAGGCATAAAAGAAAACAAATGTACATTTTCATCTGAGTAAAAAGAGAGCGAGAGAAAAATATACCGACAATAGCAAAAACAACATTTGAAAAGACGCACATAACTCATTGAGTGACAGAGTTATTGCGATTATTCATGGCATTTACAATGCCTTATTGATGGCTACTAGACCACTTTTAAGGCAATTCATTTTTCCAACGATTTGTCTGACAAGGTTATACCCGTTAAATGCTCATAAATGCGGCCCGACTAAATACATAATTTGCCAATGAATATGAACGAATAAAGGAATGAACAAACGAACCGAGCGTGTGTTATGCACAGAACGCATTTTCGGAACATATAGATCAAGAAATATTGCAAATATTCGTGCCAAATCGTCTTTTTCATCGTACACACATTTGCTATCATGTTTAGTGATAAAAGCTAGCCATCGTACCACCACCACCATCATCATCACCATCATTGCCATTGACGCCGCCGTCATTGCGCCAATTTGCGTGAGAAAATTTGCATAACAAATTTTGTACTGTAGCTTGAATTTATCGTACTAAAATAGATTGTACGAATATACCCGTTTACCGTTTTCTATCTCTTCCTCTTCTGCTATCCATCTCTTTCTCGCATGTTCGCTTTTGCTTGCTCATCTCCTTTCACACTTGTTTTCTCTTTCTCTCTCTCTCTCTCTCTCTCTCTCTCTCTCTCTCTCTCTCTCTGGCACTCATTTCGCGTCATACAAACCTGCCGTCAAGTCTACCATTTCAAACCGAAACAAAATTCCGAACAAACCGGCAGACAAAACAACGAAAAACATATTTCACACAAAACTTTACCTACGTTCAGCACCACGATTCTTTGTCTTTGGGCTATAAGTAGAAGGAAGCAACAGCGATTTCGAAAATAGAAATAAAACTCTGCAAATAATCGGAAAGACCTAATTTTCCATAATATAATTTCGGTTGCATGAAAACGGAATGTGGCGAACGAAGTAAAATTGAAACAGAATTGAAAGAAAAAACAAAACGATGAATGAATGACATTTTTTTTTATTTCTCTACAATTTTCTACTAGCTATGTCTGTCTATCTATCTATCTATCTACTATGTGTCTGCATTTCTGTTATATTTTCTCTTTGTCTCTCTCGCTCTATCTGTCTTTTTTTTCGATGTCGAGCATTTCATGTCAAGATACAGATAACGTAATACTATTGAAAACAATGAACAACGGACGAAAAACCGAAAAAGCGCACAACAACTCAAACAATAACAAACTTTATGAAATTACAGAGAAAAAAAAACGAGAGAATTTCTACCATAGTTATCGCAAATAACAGTTACTGTCAACGCTGTTACAGTTCGTTCGCTCGTTTTCAGTATGACATTGTTAATGGCACGGATATGTCGGAAAGAGAGATTGAGTTGAAACTGAACGGAATGAATAAAAAAGCGCACACACACACACACACACACATACACACATACACTCACAGAATTGGATTTCGACAAACTATGGAAAAACATTTGAACAACTGATATTATTGAATATGCAAGAAAAAGTTTTTGTTTTTTTTTTTTTTTCAAATGTGATCAAAATCGTTGTGCTACACGCATGGAAAAAAAAAAGAAGAAAAACATGATTGAAATGTAGCAGCATATGGAGTGAGAGCGGGAAAAAAGAGATAAAATAAAGGGCCGCACGGCAATCATGCACATGTAAAACTGAGTATTCATGTTCATATGAGTTTACAAACACCAAATGCAAAACAAATCGCAATTTACTCTCTTCAGCCCGACCGATTGCTCTCAACAAATTTTCAACGACACGGCTTGGGAGGCTATATACACATTTATGATCTGTGTTACTGAATTTTTTTCGAGGAAAATAAAACTTTGAACAAAAATCCGTGCTTTAGAATAAAATTAAATCTTTTACGACGGGCCATTAAAATGAATTATTTCTAGCTCAATGGGACTGAACGCAAAGGGAGACAGGGAGAGACACACAAAGAGAGAGAGAGAGAGAGAGAGAGAGAGAGAGAGAGAAGAGACGAAGGTGAAAAGAATGAATGAAATACGATTGTAAAGCAAATAGATCGAATAAAAAGTTTGAAATAATGGCATGTCCGAAAGCTGATAGAATATTGAGAACATGATGAAAGATTGACGATAATTAATAACTGTGTGCATTGATACGTACGATTGATGTAGAACAGAATGTAGCAGACTCAGATTGAAAGTTGAATACAATTCCGATTGATTTTCGGGGTGCAAATGAAACAAATGAACCATAAGTTATATTCTCTTTGCCCCACTCATGATGCTCACGCTAACTATGCGAGAGCAGTGGATAGTAGTAAAAGAGAGGAATGACCATAAAATGTTCTGAAAAGTAATCCACCAGGCAGATCCATAAAAATTCCTTGTTGGAATAGTAAAAGTGTCTACTTCCCTCTTGATGAAACAGTTTTTTTTTATTCTCGTTGTCTTTTTTGTTCATCAACGAAAAAATATAATAACAATTTTTTTTCCTCTCACTATAAATATTCTGCTTTCATTCTCAGTCGGCCACATACACACATGCATACATATAAAACGTTGCCATCTTCAGTCACGAAATCGACGTGATTGTTAACTTATCGTTTTGTAATAAAACTGTTAATGAACAGCAATGGTGTATCTAAGCATTGACGGGCTGCCAATATAAATGTGAATGTTGAACGCCGATAATTTGGTTTGTAACCATTTTCAACATAAAAACAAAGCAATAAAAATCAAAATCATTGATTGCCAAACACACATATCTCAGTACTATATAGATAAACGCACACAGTATTCGCTCGCATATTTCAAATGTGATAAATTCATTTCCATTGACATTTGAGTGAAATGAAAGGAAATGCATGTGTGTTTTGTGTGTGCACATATGGCCATGGAAAACCTGCGATTCGTTGTTGCGAATAGAATGAATGATGACATAGATATTGATGGCTTTATTTTACGATCTGTTATTTTTTTTTTCGCTTACTCTATTTCTCTCTCTTTCAGTTCTCTCTTTTCTTCGCTCATTCCCTCTAAATCATTCACTCGCCAATTTGCTTCATTCATGCATTCATTTCGAATGTTAGCGCATCATTGCGCCGACAAATACCTAAATTGTGTACATATTGATTTTGCACATTTGTGAAATAGTAAAAGATAGAAATGAAGATTGAGAGATGCAGCACAGACGATGATTATGAAGAAGAAGCAGAAGAGTACTTGAAAAATGGTGTGTGAGCCATTGATCATTGAAAACGAAAGATAGAAGTACAATTCGTGATAAAACATTTCATTGCATGTCGTAAAAAAATGTGCCGTTTTGCCCGTAATATAATGGGTTTGTTGGTAGTCAATGCGTTTCGTATCTTTAGGTGATATGTATCGGTTGTAAATCTGGCCCGATGTCTCGAATGAATATACATGAATGATGCCAAGAAGTTGATCGTAATTTGTGTGTTGTTTTGTTTTGTTTTGTTTTGTTCATCGACCGACCGTGCTCCATCAACATGCTCTTTCATGATTGAACACACATTGAATAGATACGGTCAAGTATCGGAAGAGCAAAACGCAAATAAAAATAGAAAAGTACAAGAACGCCCCGAAATAAAAAAAAAACAACCTGCTGACGAGACCATTGAAAGCAAAAACTCAAAATACTCCTTGCCATCGTCTGTGTACACTTTACTACTCTCTGAACGAGATTGCATGAACAGCTGTGTACTCAAGCCTCTTATGAACATAAAGCACACGATGAAAATCTCATCTTTTTCCCCTTTTATTTTGTAACTATTTTTGGAATTTTTTCTTTTTTTGTTATCACATTTTTGCTCCGAAAAAAACAACAACAACAACAACAACAGCAACAGCAACACACATACTTGACTGACAAATTGTTTCATAGTTTATGTTTGTCTCATTGAATTATGGCTTTTCTTGATGCTCGTGTCTTTTTTTTATATCTTCTTCGTTTGCCGTGTGTATTTTGTGACAAAAAAGTTACCAAATCACTCGTTCATTATTTCGAAATGTGGCTCTTCTCTTGCGTACGTGCCACTCAATGCGTCGGCTTTTATCACACTATGCTATAGAAAACAACAAAGTGTTCTGCTATGCGTATATATGTATTGAATTTTTTTTTTTTCACTATTTTGTCACTTTATTACACATCTCTGGAGTGTTCCAGATGAAGTTGTATGCTCACTTTCTTCGGTAAATCAGTCGGTAATTCAGATTAATTTCATTTTATTTCTTTTTTTTTCTGTAATTTATGCTGTCCCACATTGTGTTCGCGCAATGCCTTTCAAATGAATCTCTGTTCTTGGTGCTCTCTCTTCTCCTTTTTCTCTCTTTCCCTCTTTATTCTTATTTTTTCACTTTTGCGATCATTCCATCTCTAGTCTTGTTCTTTTCACTCTGTCTCCCCATTTTCTCGGCTTTTCATTTATTGTCGTCGAAAAGAGTTTAGCCATTCTGTTCATTTCAAATTTCAAGCGAATAACATATATACTTTTTATGAAGTTTAATTGAAATGCCTGTAAACAAGGTGATAAATTCCTGTTAA
Organism: Resseliella maxima; assembly: GCA_029041755.1. NCBI lineage: Eukaryota > Metazoa > Arthropoda > Insecta > Diptera > Cecidomyiidae > Resseliella > Resseliella maxima. The sequence continues at coordinate 1,250,068 of JAQOWM010000888.1, read as the reverse complement.
TTGCTTTACTCTTTTACCTTTGCCCATAGCGAGAAACAAAACACAGCGTATTATTTCTTTTCATCGTTGTCGGTGTGGTTCGTTTGTTTTTGGTTGTCGTTTATTATTATGATTTTCTGTCTTTTTTTTTTATTTTCATTTTGTTTCTTTTGTTGTTTTGACCATTGCGGCAATGAGTTGGCAGCATTTATCATGGGGATTGTCACATCGGTCGGTCTCTCATCACAACTTCTGTTTTTCTTCGTCGTTGGCATTGTTGTTGTTGTTGTTGTTGTTATTTTGTGAGTACAAATTAACAAAGTTCAAATGTGTCGAATGAAAAATTAATGTATCCTAATGCAATCAACGATGGTCACGTGTGTACTTGTTGTCATTGTAATCAATCACAAAAGCGCTTTTACTATATGAACAACCAACGAAAAATGAAAGAAACATGAACAAAATAGTCGAGAGGAGAAAAAGAAAAGAAAAAATGACACATCGTTATTTCAAAGTGGTCGAAAAAGGTGCCGTTTTCAATTCCAGACGTGTATGTTGTATACGGTGTCATTAATGTTACAGCTAAACATTAAGTGTGTACACTTTTCTCATTAAAAAGATCACTTAACATAGCATAACATCACGCCCCGGCTAGTGCTAACTAAACTATTCAAATCGTTAGCGGTTTTCTCCCTCTCACTCTTAATCGCGATCATTTCTCTTTTGTCCTTCCACCTCTCTCTCTTTCTCATTCTCTCCATCTCTGTATCTATCTTCCTCTTTTTTTCTATTGTTTTCTTACTTTACCATAACAATGCACTGGGATTACTAGCCATAAATTCATCAACAATATGCATCTATTTATAACGATGCATCATCATCATCAAGTCAAAAATGAACAAAAACCGAACCGAAATAGAAACAGATTTGATTGAATAGCAAAAATGTGTGTCGTGTGTGTGAGTATGTGAGTATGTGAATGGTAAAGCGGTGCGCTCGAATTGAAATTTGTTGTGGAATTGAATAATTAGATGTGTGGCGGCATGTATTGGCTTTGAATTGACCACATGACGATGATGCACAAAACGTGCTCGATCGTATTCAAGTTTACAATGCACATTGAGAGCAAATGTTCGGTCATTTGTTTATTTTAAAAACATACAATATTCATATGAACACGTTTCGTCGATGCGTTTGATGCAATAAACGACAAATGTTTCGACTTTGGCTTGGTTACCAATTTTCTTCATTTCATGTTATTTCTCTCGCTTCATAGTTTTTCGTTCGTTCACCATTTGTTGCTATTCAAATTCACATAATTTTTGTTTCACACTCATTTGTTGTTCGGACTATGACACAGTTATGCATAAGTTTCGATGCATACGAAAATAGTTTATGATTCATGTATCGTGTATCGTGTATCGTGTGATCGTAATATTTAAGCTGAAATTGACCAAACCATATTCAATGGCGCTCATGCAAAAAAGAATCGATCGCAAATGTTCTGTCATCGATTCTGAAAATCTGTATTCTGAATTGTTTTTGTTGCCTTCAATTTTACGACTATTGTGTAAAAGGAACAAAAAAAAAAAAAAAAAAAACAAAAAGAAATAATGAGCGTTCAATCGCCTAGTTAACCATATCGCACAAACATCACCGCAGCAACCCACTCGCTCTCATCCGATGCAAATGTTATCGCATATTTGTTGCATGAATGAGACACGATACTCACTATTCACTATACATGGATTGCTCATATTCAAACATGCCACCCAGTTCATATGAATTTGCATGCGTTCATTCTATTTTTGGCCGCTCTGCGTATGTGTTTTTAGTTGATTTTTCTTGTTTTCTTTTTGGGTGTCTGTTTTACGTTTTTTTTTTTTTTTTTTTTTTGTCTTTCAGTTCTTGTTCTCGCTCTCTTTGTCTCACAGCCTTTTATTTATATCACATTCAAATATAGAATATTGAATTCATCGATGCTCGCATCTCATTCGATATAATAATGATATTCTGTTGGGCTAGGTGGGCCTCATACCAACCGAAAAATCATTTTTACGTCATAGTTTGCACATGTACACATATGCCACATTTATCGGTATAAACACTGATAATCCGATATACAACGAACACACAACATCATATTATTGTATTCCACTTGCGCTCATATATTTTCACATTTATAGACATTGTTGTTGGCATTCATCGTATCTACGACTCGTAGTTGTGATTGTTGTCGTTGTCGTCGTCATCGTCATCATCTGGCAAACTTGGTTTTACCGATGAATTTTTGAAACTCTTTTCATTTTCATACGCTGCCAATTAGTTTTTGCTATACGTTCGTTGAAAACGGTAATCTCGCGCTTGCTATTCATTCGCTTGTTTTGCGTTTTTTTTTTATTAAATTGCTACAGTATCGTTACTAGAATTCGTGAATTTCGACATATCAGTTTTTTGGAGAAACAAAAAAAAACATTTAGTGGGGAGAGAGAGACAGAGAGAGAGAGAGAGAGAGAGAGGGAGCGAGATAAGGAGAGAGAAAAAAACGCTGGTTACAACAATAGCATACATTTGTTGTTCGTTGAATTTGTAAGCGATAAGCTCATTTGTGGTATCAAAATCGACAAAACAGCGAAAAAGAAAAATAAAACATAAAATCGCTCAAAAATTTGCTAGATACAACAGAAAAATTCGGTGAATTATATTGGATAAAGTTGCATCATTTTAATTCCTAGAACGAGCTTCATTAGTGCAAACGAATTTTGTGAAGTTACTGTGCGGTATTTTGTTTAAATCTAGTTGCAGTACATTTCATTCTGAATGCTGACTTTATTTTTTGTTTCGAAATAATTTTTTTTTTGTCTGTGAATTTTTTTCAATCGACTTTTTGCCATTCGCAATTAGTACAATTAGTGTGTGCATTTGTACGTCGTTGATTATTTCTACTTGATATTGACGTTGAGCTAATTTAAAGTTCAAGAAATTAAGACTTTATCAAAACTGAAAGGGAAAAAATCTAGCAATTGTAAATATCTGATTCATTTGTCACAGTGCGTAAAAAAAATCTGCTTGAAAAAAAAAGAGTGAAAGAAAAGAAAGCGTCGAAAGGAATAAGAAAAAAAAAAAAGAAAAAAAATAAAAATTCGAAAACAATTTTACGACAAATGATATTTTCATGTTTTTCCATTTTTGTTTGTTGAGTGACAAAGCAATAAAATCTGTTTGGTGAGACGGCCATTAAACAGTCTTTTTTTCTTACTCGGCTCATCTTTGCTATTTTTCTCAACTTGAAAACCGCAATCGCTTTTGAACATTTCCCTTCAGTGTCTTGTTTGCAATAAATGAACACACACACAAACCCACTTCTTCGCAATTTCAAATGGTGAAAATAAATAGTGAGAGAAATGAATGATTTTATTGCAGATCTGGTTGATGCCATTTCTGTGATCACTTAAGACATACAGTTTGTATTACTCAAAAGATAACAATAATAAACGCAACCGCGCACAAACCAGCTGTCTTCAAAAATAACAACAAAAAGAATACAAAACGCAAACAAAAACGAAACCCCCAAAAACCATCGACAATAACATCGGTTTCGCTTTTTTGTGTGAGTGTCTGCGTCTGCGACGGTGCTTGTGTATATTTGATGATAGTGAGCGGGATACAAAAGTAAAATTGCTGTATTTGTCGCGTTTATTTTGTCATTTAGTTGAAACTAAGCACACAAGACAACCGCAAACACAACATACAAATTGAATTCGAAAGCCATAATTCATTTTCGATTTTGGTTGAAAATTAATGATGTAAGTTTGATCTATCTCGAAGATAAGTCGAATAGAAAATATGTTCAAATGAAAGAGCTTTTATTTGGTGTGTTTGAGCGTGAGAGACTAAGTGTGTGTGTGTGCATGCGCTGAGTGTATTTGTGAGTTGGATGAGTTTTTGGGCCAAAGCCAGAAATAACATTTTTTTCTCTCCATAAGGTTTTTGGTGTTGAAATATCCAGCCTGTGTCTTCTTCTCGTTTTCATAATAAAAATGTGTATTTGGATTCATTAACGAATACGTTTGTATGTGGTTATGTTATTGTTTAATTCAAAGGTTCTTTGACTTTCGGCTGGTATCAAGTAAACATAGCGTTTTTGTATTGGCCATTGACTTTTTGGCACAACCACTGTTTCAACGAGGGAAGTTCATCTTAATAAATTATCAAAAACAAGTAAAAGAAGAAGAATAAGTGAGAAAACAAGAGAGAAAGAGATAGAGAGAAAAGAGCGAAATCCATAAATTATTCACGTCATTCGCACGAAAATGTGAAACGAATCATGGCATACTACTAGTATAAGATAAAGAGAACCAAAAAAAAAAAAAATTAAATGTCGAAGCAGTGCTTCTAATGAATAGTTCCCATTGCGGAATAGAATGCAGATAGTCATCAGTGGCACTCGATTTTCATGCGGCACCAATTTAATTACTATTACTATTACTATTGCTACTGGAACTGACTCCTTTTGGTGCTACTCGCTACAACAACAGTTTTTTTTTTTCTTCTGTGTTCAATCCATGAAAATAACCCGATATTCGCCCTGTCTCAGACAGAGAAATTATAAAATCATATCATCATATCTTTTGTCATAATCGTACAAAACCCATTATTTATTCCATTTTCAGTATGATCGTTTTGTGGTAATTTTTGTTTAACTTAATGTGCCCGTAGGAATATTTTCATTTTGAATCGGACACATTGCATAGAACATTAAGTTGGAATATATAATAGGATTACTTAATTGACAGAACAAACTAGTTGTGTGCCTAACGACATTCCAAACAATAAATCATAATAATGTTTTTGTTTTGTTTTTTTTTTTTTTTTTTCATTCCGCAGTTTACACAGAGACGAAGAGGGTGGTGGAGGCCACACAACAGCCATGGAAAACGAAAAGCGTATGAGACGCGAAATTGCAAATAGCAATGAGCGACGACGAATGCAGAGCATCAATGCTGGCTTCCAAAGCCTGCGATCATTGCTACCACATCATGAAGGCGAGAAATTGAGCAAGGTAAGTGTCGAACATATGAACAAAAAACTCTATATATTCTATAAAATGTATTGTAATAAATTGGAGAAATTTTATTTATCCACTTGAACGTTACGAAGCGGACATAACGCTTACGAACTATGTTATACAATTTTGCGTAAACAATAGAATTTCGTTTTTGCTAATAATATCGACCAAACCAAACAACAATCCGATGCAAACAAAGAATAAAAAAACCGCATCGAGAAAACATTAAGTAGCTTTGTGTATCTACTTAACCAAACTAGCCGTTCCGTTTACATTTTTCCCTTGAATTTTTTTTTTCTTCTGCATCTTTCTCCCTTATATTTCTTCTTCACTCTATTTTCTTCTCCCACACAGACTCCCCCTCTCTCTTTCTTTTTCTATTTTCTACTCTGTGGCCTTCTATTTCTCTATCTCAATCTCCCTCTCCACCTTTCTGCTTTCCATTCTCATTGTCCATGTCCCCTCCCACCCTCTCTCTGCTCTCGAATCTGTTACTGTAAATATTGTGCTACTGAACAGCGACATACACTTGAGCGTTCAATTCAAGAGGAAGGCAATGACAGTAAACTAAAGTAAAATGGGTCGCAAAGCGCCAAACAAAATAACAAATCGTTTCAACAATATGTGCCTTTATATATGAATAAGAATCGAACTTTTAATCAGAATTCATAAATATGCCGCTATTCTATTCATTCGGAAATGTGTATATCGGGTGTGAAAATAAAGACAAAAAAAAAAGAAAAGAACCTGACACATTCATCGCTTAATCGCCTTTTACGCACGCAAATGCCCCCAATCGAATCAACATTTTATGGTTTCATTTCACGATTCTATGGCACTTGATCGAATGGCACAAAACACAAACGGAAATGTTTATCAATTAAGTGGTAAAAAATACAGAGATAGAGAGAGAGAGAGAGAGAGGTGAGAGGGAGAATTTGTCGTAAAATTGAGTAATGGATGTAAAACAACGTGCATGGGAACGTCTTCGATTTCTATTTTCACCGCATTTATGTATTTATTCATTCGTTCCTTATTTTATTTGCGTCATTGTAAAATTTCTTGTTCATTCTTTTCCGTTTTTTTTTTATCTGAAAGTAATAAGCATTAATAATCATTTTATTTCACAACTCAATTCACGAATATTCATCAATATCGGTCACACGTCCATAAATCCATTGAAAAGTTGCACTTAAGTCGATTTGCGTGTGAACTTAAACATGCTTGACACTCCACTCAACGAATTGTTTCTTCTCCTTATTTTACTTGAAATTTCGTTTTGTTCGTTCTTTTCATTTTAATTGAAAAAAGAAATAAAAGAAGAACCAACAACGTGATTGCATTGCAGAGTTGCTACTTAAATTCAGCATTGATTTTGATTTCAACATCGTTTTTTTGTTTCCACGAATCGTGCAATGTATTGTTGATAGTAAATAACATTTTAAAATGTTCCGCTAACCATTTTTTTAGTCTGGGTTTTAAAATGATTGAAGCGCGCCGCTCATTTCATGCACATAATGAATATCAATAAAAGTAAAAGTCGAGAATTTCGGGTAATTTAAAGACAATTTTTGTTAACAACTCTTTTTTTTTATTTATTTATCTACAGTGAATTTGAGAGGTGATACCGCATTTAAATTTTATCATTATCATTTTATTTAAGTTTTGTTGTTACATTTAATGATTCAACCGTTGTTTTTCACATTTGTAACTTACAACATTTCAAAGTCGTAACTTAGAAAATTGTAACAAATCGTAATTTAAAGATATTTTAACTAAAGAAATCGGAGCTTTATTTTCATAGCCAACAAATTGTAGCTTAAAAATCTTCACTATAAAATTGTTTGATGTTGAGAGATATCAACATGGATTTTATTGCATATAAAACTTGGAAAAGTCCGAGTGCTTCATTAACGGTAATTTTAAATTGAATATGAGAATTAAGACAAATTCTGTGCAGATATATATATATATATAGAGAGAGAGAGAGAGAGAGAGAGAGAAAAAAAAAGAACTTAAAAGGGCTAAAAATGTGAATTTACACGGTGAATGGTGTCAAGTGATGATGAATATACAAAGAACAAGTGGCTTAATGAATTACGCACAAATCATAAAACTTTGGAATGCCTGAATGATTCATTTCGTAATGTTTCAACGGCATGAAAGGAACATAAACGTTTGAAAATTCGAAATACAAACGAAAAAAGAAAAATCAAAAACGAAATCAGAATCAAAATCAGAAATGGAATGGAAACAACGAAGAAAAAAACACCTAACATACGTTGCCCGTTGTGATAAATGATCATGATCGCATAAAAAGTGGTCGATGTAGTACATACATGAAAAACGCAATACGTACCGGAATCAATCATTAGAAGTAAGGAATAAAAACAAAACCAGATGAGTCAAAGTGACTGCATGCTACAAAATGTGTAATAGTCTACATTGTGTATTCAATGACTATTATTCACATGTGAAGCGGCGCGCATTTTTTTTCCTAATCATAACATGAGTACCATTTAAATTTTCAATGATACCATTTGATATGGTTTTGTTTTGTTTTTTTTTTTTTTGCGCCACACACAGATGCAGACAATTGCTGCTAATAGTACAATTTGGATTGCCACAATGCGGCGGAAAGTAATAAGAAAAAACTACGTTTCGAATGGGCGTATCAATTAAATCGAACGTAAGATGTTTGAAGCATAAACAAAATCTCGTTCGATTCTTACTATCGAATTACAAGAAAAGGCTCAACTATTATTCAAATTTATCGCATATTTATCATTCGGATGAAAGAGAGTTTTTTTTTATAATTTTTCATTCGAATCGATTGAAAGAGTCGGCTTTTATATTCTTGAATTGAAACATGTACTTGTACAATTTATGTGGCATGTAAATGAATTTCATTCGAAATGTAATTTTCATTGAGAGCACATTGTATGTTAGATTTTGTATTTAAAGCCATTTTATTTGGATTTGGATTTGGTGTTGTTTTCCGCTTTTGTCGTTGCGTGCTCTCACTTGTAAACATTTATCATTTTTCGTTTTGCCATTTAAATTTAACTTAATTGAATAGCGCAAAGAGAAAATCCGTACAGTCAACGTTGATTTATCGAAGAAAACATGCACTGCTTGTTCGCTCACTCAATCTTTGGATGTCTTTTCGTCTGGTGTATTGCTGTTGAAATGAGAAGATCTTAATTTTTTTTTTTTTACTTTCGAGTCTTTTGTAAAGTTGTCAAACAAAGCAGAACAATCAATTTGTAATCTGTTGAAATCGTTATACAAAAGCTCTGTCACTTGATTGTCGTGCGATTGAAGAATGCTGAAACATTTTCAAACCAGACCTGTCTGTGTGCGTTCATGCCGAAAAGAGTTGATGTTTTGATTTTTGATCATTACATGACCTTTTTCTTTGCCCTTCTCTATTTCTTTCCTTCTTCTCGTAATGCCTTTACATTGGGGCTTTTTTGCTGCTCTTCTTGGTCATTATTCTAATCTCTCACTCTCTCTCTCTCCCTCTATCTCCTTCTCACCCTTTCTCTCTCTCTCTCTCTCTTTCTCTCTCTCTAGCTTTTTCTGTATCTAAAAGATTGCCAAAAATAGCATCATCCTAAATATACACGAAAAACACGAAGAAGCGTACATTAACCCAAATATGCAAAAATTTAAAGAGCTCTCCTCAATCAACACAATGTATTCGTGGCCCGTTTGTCGAGTCACGATTAAGCAATCCAGAACACAAAATGTAGACAAAGAAATGAAGATGTTAAAATGTGAGAATTTTCATCGCTAATAAATGTAAACACAGAGAAACACAGAGAAAGATTTATATAGAGAGAGAAATTGTGATGGCCGCAAAATAAATCACAAAACATTGATAAAGTCAATGACTGATTATCTATTTGTAATTTTGTTACAAAGTTATTGCATTGTATTCTAAAGTTTCAGTAACAATAAAACAATTCTTATTCACATTATTCAAGAATATAATGCTTGCAATGCTCATTCACTCGCTCACTATCTCGTTCTATTCATTTGCTATATCTCACAACTATATACAATCTCTCTAACTATATACAAACTAATTTTTTTTATTTTTTATTTTTTTTTGCCGTGATTCGTTGACATTTAAACCGCATCGTATTTTTCAATAGCATTCAATGAATAAATCAATCAAAATATCATAAATTATTGAAATGTATTCAATTGGCCCATTGATAAATGTTTGCGGCGCTGCATGCTCCATGAAAATTCATCACATTTCAGACAAAGTCAAACGATGATACTTACGTTTCAAAAATTTATGATGTAGCACACACACACTCCGATGAAGTTACGTTCGCTCTTTTTTTTTTGAATTTTTCTTTGCTTGTTTTGCGTCGGTCGTGTCATTTCTTCGTCATCTTGGCTTTTGTCATGTTGTGTTCGAAAACACTGAATATTTTTGTTTATATATTTTCGATGATAATGCATAAACGTTGAACAAATGGCAATGTTTTTGTTGACGATTGTCGGCACAATACTTAATTCCCATTCACATTCACATTTCACTTAACCTCTCCGCATGCGAATTGTACAATTTTGTCTATATATTTTTTACGTCTGTTGATGCTTCCCCCATTCTTTCGCTTTCTGTTAAATCATTGTTTATTTAAAATCGAGTTGGTATTGAATTTTTGTTTAGTCTGTTACATTGTTTTTCCAAGTACTTGTTTGCTTAAATTCGCGTCACAGCCACACACACACACAACAAAATTTACATTCACATACCAATTCCCCAGTCAATGTGAATCATATTTCCGCTGTCAGCCAATTCCAATGTCTGACAACATGCCAGATAAAGCTACGATGAAAGCAACAATTTCAGTGATTTGCGCCAAAACAACCCTAGAATGAACAGAGAGAGAGAGAGAGAGACAGAGCAACAAAGACGGAGAGAGAGAAAAAGTTTTTTGCTGCTTACTTTGTTTTTTTCATTTAATAAATCCCGCTTCTGGGTTTTACACCATTTGACCGAATGCGTTGCACCACACAAAATATTCATAAAGCTGCATCAAGCAATATTTAACCACCAACTTTTTTACAACCAAATAGAATAAGAAAAAACAACCTGAACAAAATTCCAACTGAACGCTTTATTTTCATGAGCATCATAGTATAAATTATGTGCGGTGCAATAAAATTGTGTTGAGCGAGAGTTAGAAAGTTTACTGAAGCTCATGTATTCGTGATGCCTTGTGTTGTCTTTTTACTTCTATCCACAACAATGTATAGAATTATATCACACATATAAACACTTTTTCTCATTCTATTCAATATTGAATAAAATGTTTGGATTTTGTGGGTTCTATCATAATTTTATGATTGCACTTGCGGCAAATATTTATTTTATATTGTTTTCATACCAATTTTATTCAATCGGATTTTTCAATTAAAATATGCTAGAAAAAAACAGCGAGCGATATAGAGAGAAATGGATACAAATAAGGTTGAAAAAAAAAAAAATAACTTGAAGCTTATATTCATACCGAGAATATATTCATGAATATAAAATGCAACGTCAAAAGCACCAAATGAAAAAGAAATTTTCGTACTGTTCATTGCACATTTCATTTGTATTAATTCACTTCAAAATCAATGAAACACATAGTTTTAATATCAAAACTGTTGTTTTTGATGTTCAAATTCATATCTCGAAGTTCAGAATTTGTGCTTTCTATTTTGCATGCCATTTCCATTGAAATTCTCAAAATGCAACGATATCATAATGATGAAATCTACAACGAAAAAAAAAAAGAAAAAATGAACGCCATTCAATTAGATTCCAGTATGCTCCATGTGAGAGAATATTTGAAATGCACGCAAATCGATCGTAGCAATGCAAAGCAAAGCAAAGCAAAACAGATGAAATTCAAAGGGCAGCAAACCCACAAATGAAATGATGAAAGAAAACAAAAACTCTACACAGAGTTGAAAAGATAAACAAGGCAACAGCAAAACTGAATCGGTTCGAACATAAAACATGCTCAGACAGATAACTAAACAAACTAGCAAAACGCAGAATCATACATCCGAAAGGCGAAACAAGACAGCGCAAGAGGCGCCCGATCGCGCAACCTCTCATGCACACAGCCGCCAAAAAGCACACGGTAAACAAAAGCATCGAATTTATGAATGAAACCTACGCCAATGAAAAAAAAAGAACTTCTCAATTCAATGTTATTATAAATTATTATATCTCTGACTTTGCCTCTATTCGTTGTAGTATTTTTCATTGTAGATATATATATATTTTATAGAGAGCAAGAAAAAAAAAGATAGAAATGAGCAGAAAAGACTGATATACGATGAGCGTGTTGTGGTTCGAGAGTTATTTATTACTCTTAATATCGATTTGGTGTTGGTATAGTTTTTCAATTGATCATTAAACTCAACACACGAGACAACCTACAATTAAATTGACTTGATGTACTTTTTACCATTCATTTCAATCAAAATTCTACATACCAAAAATAATAAACAAAAAACTGACACACACACAAACTCGCGTACACAGACACATTGAGTCATATAAGCACATGCAACGTGTGGTGGCCACAAATTTTCACATCCGGTCAACTGGCAACGATTTACATTTCATTTTATGATGATTCCGGTTTACAATAAAAAAAAAACACACACACACACACAGTGCCTCTTTTTTTTCTCTCTATTTTTTGACAACACCATTGTTTGGTTCGAATTAAATTATTATCTGACCGAAATACCAATTGCTCTCTGGTGTACGAAAATGCGCGCTGAAAATCAATGGCATTTGACATAGCACAACAGCATAGGACAGATGGAACAGAATCGAGAGGAAAAGAAGAGAGAGAAAGAGAGATTAACAACTTAATTACAACGAGGTTAATGTTTTCAACTTACATTTTGGGCTAATTAAACTGAATCAAAAATTGAATGAAAAGACCCGTACAATGTGCACATGTCAAAATTTTTAACATTTCCCAACTTGATTTTATTGCAAAGTTTTTTCCCTTTAACTTTTTCAATGTTTTGCACAATTTTTATGGTTTGATAATTCTCTGTATGCTACTTCATATGCTATAAAATTCGTCGAAATTGAATCAAAGCAACGAATAAAAGAAAACCTCGTTGAAAACTTTTTTTAGCCAGTGTGTAAGTAAATAGATTGGACTGGACACACAATAGCAGTAATGATATACACTTTGAACCGATTGGATCAAACCCAATGATTTGCGTGCTTCGAATTTTTATCTCATGCAAAATTTAATACACTTTTTTTCCATTTTATGTCACTCGCTACAATTTAATTGCTACTTTGAATATTGATTTATTTGACATGACGTGTTTTGTCACAATCACATATTTTCCTCGTTTTATTTTTCATTCAATATTTTGTTGAAATTTATGATCATTTTCGCACCATTCCTGGTGCAAATCGATAAAAAAGTAATTTACATCGATAAAAATTAAAACCTTCAGAACATATATAATTTCGATTTTAAAGTACACTGGGAAACTCCTACTACTTCACTCTCCCTCTTTCATCCTCTGTCCGTCTCTCCACCACTCTCTTTCCCTTGTCCCTCTCTCCCCCACTTTCTTTCCTCTGTCCGTGTCTCCCCCACTTTCTTTCCTCTGTCTTTTTTCTCACTCTGTCCCTCTCCTATTTTCTCTCACTTTCTTCACCTGTCTATTTATCTTCACGGAAAAATGCCCACATGACATTCATTGCGAATCAGCTTCATTGTGGTTGAATTGCAGTTCATCTAATATAATTATTGAAAGTGTTAGGTCTGTGTAATATATATATTTAATTGCGTTTCGGCTACGGAATTAATAATGCAAATGGAAATGATCCCTTTCGTTCGGCATAGACTACGACGAAATGGTTTAACATTTGTCATAAAAGTGTATGTGTTTACCATCACACATACACAGACACCCACCCACCCAGAGGCACACAGAGGCATTGTTTGTGTTTTTACTCATGCAACTCATAAAACAATCGACATAGTTTTTTTTTTATGTGCAATTGCATTGTAAATGTGTGGCAGCGTAAATGTAAAGTCGAAAAGTGTATATAAAAATGCGATCATAAAAGATGAGAATGAGAAAAAGAAGAAAAAAAAAATTCGTCATCGTTATCCATCGTAGAATGGATAATATAGAATATTGCATGGGTGCTTCATTTTCCCGCTGATTTTCATTTTCAGTTTGCGATAAATGTTTTAGTATGAAGAATGAATTTTCAATGCTCACGCCGACCGCACCACCCTTTAAATACAAAGAAAACCGTTAGTAATACGCTCGAATGTTCGTACGTTAATACATTTTATCTCTTATTTATGTACTATGTTCACTGGTTTTATGCTGTCCTGTTTCTTCTTCATTGCTCTTTTATTTTTTCGTGCGCACTTCATTACAAACCGATTTTCTATCTTTCTTTCTTCTGCTTTTCAATTTCAACATTTTATTATGGTTTCTGGTTGCATCCATCGAACTCCATTGCAATGCATCGAATACATTTTAACATTTAAAAGTCGCTTTACGATGAAACATTTCGTTCAGTTACTTTTCAATGTTTGGCTTAATACATTTATTTTGACATACAGAATTTGTATTACAGAGCAAACAGGGCGACAGGCGGGCAAATGTTGCTAGTCAAAGCACTATATCATAATCGCGAAACAAACATTCCTGTCAAACATTTCAACAAATGACATGGCTCTACAATTACTTTTAGCCTGGATTGAAATCTGATGGGGTCGCATCGATTTGAATTATTATTATATGACTGTCGTCTGATACAATCACAATCAGTTAAGTTACACTGACCCCCGACATTATTATTTATTCATAACCATCGTCATCGTTATCGTCATCGTCATCGTCATATATAAACAATATAAACCGATAAAAATAAACCGTCCTAAAATGTTCAGCCTCTCGTTCTGATCTGCATTGTATTCATATGAAATAATTTGCCAATAAAATGAGAAAAAAATGGCAATCAAGTGTTAGTGAATGAATGGAGAAAAGAAGAGAAGTGAGAAAAAAAACGGCCAGAATCATCATTAATTTTTACTATGCGCATAAAAATAATTGGCATCGATGCAATAAACAAATAAAAACGAAATTATGAAAATTGAAGAATAGAAAATGAAACAAAACGGAAACAGCAGAGTGAGAGAATATAAGCAGAGAGATTGCATGCACAAGTGTAGACCCATACCAATATATATATATATTATACACACACTCATATCCAATTCATGGCAATTGGTTGCAGTGGCAAAACGCGCACATTTTCTGCCATATTTTACAGTCAATTTAGCGATTGCATAATAATCAGAATTGTGCAACAGTTGGCCTAGTATATGTTTACAATACTGCGTACAATTTACTGCAGTAAACTTAACCTTTCTAATTATCTAATCGCGAATAGAAAATTGACGAACAAGCCAAACAACCAAAATGTAAAAATAGCAAAAAAAAAAAAAAAAAAAAATGAAAATCCACTAGGAGCAAGTGAGGATAGAACGAACAAAGACATTCGAATCATATTTATTACAGGCACGAACATTGAACGTTGCCGTAGTCGTCGTTGTCGCCACTGTTAGTGCTTTGTTTTTTTTTTTTGCTCGTGTAACCACATATTTGCTCTGACTAGAAAATGAACAAATTGCATCCAATGAAATGTATGTTTACATTTGCGGTGCCGTAATTTTAACACATTCAGTGCAATTGCACATCATGTCATTTTACTTTAACATGACGAGACTGACCGTATAACGTACATACATGTGCCTATGCATAGGCCGTAATTCATAATAACATAATTATTATCTATTTTGCATTGATTTTTCATGATTTCATGAAGTCGACGTAATTTTTTTTTTGTTTCTATTTTTCTTCAAATGCGCGTACAATCACACAATCACAACTCACAGATAAAGATATAAATAAAAGAGAAACAACGAAACAATAGCTACATCGTGAACAAACAAAAGCAACGTTCAAATCAATTTGTTAGATACGATGAGCGTACGTTTGCATGTGTCTGTTTTTCACTATTTGTTTTTATTTTGTTTTGTTCTGTTTTGTTCTTCTTTTCTTACTTTTATTATTGTGTTTGTGCAAAAATTGCTCAATTAATTTTCGCTCAATTGTCGTAGGCATTCAACAAACAAGGTACGCATATTAAATTGCAACTTAAATTGCATTAGTATGGAATCTCAAAAATTCTAACAATCGAATCGTGTTTCAACTGATTATAAGCCGTCAAGATATTTCGTTTACAATTCAATTTGTTGCTTTAAATCTTAATGTTGCACGCATTTTTTGCATCATTCTATTGAATATTTGACAGCAAAACAAAAATTGTAAACACATTGAAATAAGCGAATGAAGAGATACGCATAAAATAGATGAAGAAAAGGCGAAAAACAAAAAAATGAATAAAACGAATAGTGAGAGAGAGAGAGAGGTGTTGAGTGAGTGAATGAGAATGAGAATGAAAACTTAAAAAATATTTCTATATAATAATTTGTTGATCGAATGCATTTTTATGAGTTGATTTTATGCGCATTGTGTATAAAAACGCAAATGGAACGCATTAAAAGTGCTTAGACGAACGCATATTTTTGCTCTCTCTCTCTCTCTCTCTCTTTTTTTTTTGTGTGTGTGTGTGTGATAATTTTTTTTTTAAATATGCAATCAGCACAATTTGAGATGGCGTCAATCGCGGTAATGTATTTTACTGAAACTAGTTAACCTTTTCGAACTTTAACAAGGCCGATGTATTGTTTATATTTCAACGCCAATTTGCAGTGAGACACGACTGAAAATATTTCTGTTGTAAAGCAATTGTTGTTGTTTGTATTTCCAGCACGTCAGTCAGAACGATTGCTGTTATTGTTTAATTACAGCATCGATTTTTGTCATATTTTGACATTATTGTAGTTTACATATTGTTGCAACGAAAACTGAGACAAGGCAACTGCAAAACAAATATATTTTAACATTAGTCTATGCATTTTATGCTTGCAATTTCTTTGTCAGTTACATAAAGATGAAAAAAACTATGCCCAACCATCGAAGAGCACAACACACTCACACAACAAAGCGAGGGAGAAAGATGTAAAAAAAAAAAAATAAAATTATGATCAAATTATCGCTAATGGCTTTGAAATTGTATCGAGTATGAAGGTAGCAATAAAACGAAAACTTGCAATCATTTTTAATGTAAATTGAATCCATTAAGCAGAAAATGTGATTTATGGCCATACTTACGGTGCACCTGATAAAAAGCACTTACTGTCTCCCCAGTTGCTAATAAGAAAATTAAATTAATTGAACGTTTGAGCATAAAAAGCACACACACACTCACACTTACACCTACACACTTGAGTTGAACACACACACTTGAGAAAATGCAACATCTTTAACGCTATGAGCAATTCGCAAACTGCGTTCAAGTGTTTCCTTTTTGTGTTCTTTTTTGTTGTTATCGAATAAGATGAAAGTACAATTTATGTTAGACAACTGTTTGATTCCCATCAATTTGAAGAGGACTCAAGCAATAGACTTCATTGAACGGCTTCAAACAAAAATTATGTGGTTCTTTTTTCATCTCTTCCTCTTCGGCTTAACTTTATGAAATCACATTGGCGTGAAATTCATTCATTCGTTGTACGGTATAAAATGTCGAATGCGTGCGAAGAAAATTGCACTTTCAATTGAATGAATGAATGAACGAATGAATGAATGAGTGACAAATACACACAATCGTATTAAATACAAGAGTTCACTGTCGCGGAGATTTATTTACGCCACAATAAGCACCAATTTGAATTGGACAGATATCATTGATGTTCATGTATACACAAATGTGAAAATCAAAATGTGAAGCAATCCGCATCGGTAATGTAACACAAGCGATTTTACAATTGACTGAACTATTCATGCTAGATATCTTCCACTAATAATACAATAATGATAATGATGTCTAGTGATTATGGAAATGTTGGTCTTCAAAACTAATGTAACTTAAGGCACTCTTCCTTCCCCATAAGCAAATAAAATTCTCTAGTTTGATAGAGAGCAATAGCTGAAGTGAAGTGAACCGAACCGAGCCGAACCGAACCGAACCGAACCAAACCGATTGTAATGGGATACAGTTCAACGAAACACGTCAAACCAAAATTAATATTACACTGAAAATTACTACGCCTTCCTGAAAGAAAAGAAAAAAATGCTACTCATGTCGATTCTCTCTGCCACATTCGACTTTTAACACCGCCAAATATAGTCATTCATTCATTCATTCGATCTATCGTGTCTGTTTTTTCCGGTTTTATTTTCCGTAAACGCATCCATCTAAAAACAGACCACACACACAAAATAACAAACATGCATACATATAATATCAATTATTCAATTTAATCGTACTGATTAAATCAGCCCATATCAATAAATTGTGGGTCAGCGCACTATTCATTGCACATGTGAATTCTTCTACAAATGTTCAATTCATTTCCCACAATCGAATTCACTGATTACCTTTCAATTTATCATAGCGCCATCACAACAGCCATCAATTTTCGGGAATACATACATTTATATTCCAACACGTGTAATATCCATGGTTAATTAAAAGAAACCGAAACAAAATGAGGAATCATTAAAACAGGAGCCAACGAGAAAATGAACAAGTGAAAGAAGAGCCGAGAAAAAAAGAAAGAAAGAAAAAACAAATTACATAAAAATAAGCAAAAATATCTAAATAGAACGTATTTAGTGATGGTTCGATGATTTAAATACACGCATACAATCTCACACCCATTGAAACAATACTGTATATAAAAATGAACGAAACTAAAAAAAAGGGCGAAGAAAAAGATGAACAAAAAAAAATGAGAAACAAGAAAACAATAATAATCCAGAGAAAACAAGCCATTAAAATATTCGAACAGTAGGCAAACTTACAGCAATATTCAAAAACAATTGTTGGGTAATTAATTAACATTTATCTAATACCTTGCTCTATCTAGACTATTCTATTGTTGGGTTGATCATCCAATGTTTTGTTGGCTTTCAATTGTCTTAAAATATCATCCAATTAAAACGTAACACCTAAACACAATGGCATAACAAAAAATAAACAAAACACAAAATAGCACCCTCTCAACAACATAAATAAAACCGCCTAAAATATGCACGACAATGAAATGGACAACACAATCGGATTTTAATTGAAATGACTTTTGACTTTTGTGAAGAAAAATAACTAACAAAACATAAACAACGATTACATTTGAGATAAATACGGTTTCTTTTGTGAAAATCGTAATTTTTTTTTCCTCTCTCGCTGAATTCGTATAGTTGGCAAAGAGAAGAAATCAACGCGAAAGAGTTATTTAAACGGATGCAAAAATGATGCCTTGTCGTTAACTTATCATTTCATGCATTTTGTCATAGTATGTTCACAAGATGAAACAGGCAAATCATGATTGTGATTTTTTTCTTCATCACATTCTGTTCAATTCATTCATTCTGGGTATTTTAGTTCCATCAATGTGTTGTCTTGTTTTCGCTTACTCGTCCTCATTCTTTTGCTATTATTCGAATTCACAAGTAAACTGTCCATAAATTCATATTAAAGTGTCATGTTGGCCTAATGGAATCAACGCATTCGAATTATTGTAACCAGTTAAATCAGACTCGGACACTCTTAATTTAACGTTAAGTCATAAGAATCAGTATGTATAAAGTTGTAAGTAATTGATACATAAATATTCATTTGTAATCGCGTTGTTATCGTTCAATCATTGTTTCATCATTCAGAAGTAATGATATACCGCATTCGAGCTAAAATGCATTACATAACAATGCAAAATCATTATCTTTTTTCGCTTGCAAACATTATGAATAGATTCGAATGGCGTTGATGTTTTTCAGCTAATTTTATGTTTATCGTCAAAAAAAGTGCCCCTATAGAATGAATTTAGTGTGGCATCCAAAATGCAATCAATGCTAATAGACTTCAATAAAACGCTAAAAACTTGGGCATTTCATTCAAAATCTCATTCTCGCCATTTGCCACTTACGGAATACACACTAATGAATTGAATGAAAGGGTGCTATAAATGGTTCAACACTCAACTACTACAGTTTTGTATATTCGTTGATCATATTATTTTATGGCTTATCATTTCACTTTATTAATCTTCTTGCAATTATTCTTATTAGAGTTACTGCGTTGTGACAGCCAGACGCCGTTGTAAAAACAATAGCCAAAAAATAGATAGCTGAATAAAAGAATGAATAACACACAAAAAAGCAAAGACATACAAAGAAAGAAAGAGAGAGAGAGAGAGAGAGAGAGAGAAAGAGAGAAACTTTGACTTTGATGGTATCGAGTGCTCATTAAAATGAGTTATGATATTCTTCTTTTTCTTTCTTTTGACTCTCTCTTGCCCTTTTACGAATTCAAACTCAAACTCTCTCTCTCTCTCTTTCACTCTCCCTTATTTGCTCGCTCTTTCGCTCCTATCGTTCTTCATTCTCTCGATACTTTATTGTTCTTTCTTCTACTCGATTCCATGGAATCAAAAGAACGAAATGTTACGACGTAGAATGAAAAAAAAACTCATGGGCTGAATGAAAGAAATCGCATCCATGCCTATTCTGTTGATAATGATGAAAATGTCTTATTAGTAATAAGGCTGAAATTGAACAAGCGCCGGCGCATATACATTCTGCCACTCATTCTTGAATTCAAGTGGTTCTGCTTATTGAATACATCCAATTAGTCATTGCAATCTAAACATTAACAAGTCATTCACATATTTCGTTGAAATTTTATGGTGAAACGTAAATGATGTAGTATCATTTTTTGTTTTCCGGTGAAATTGGTTGAAAATTTATGATGTGATTTCGTGAGAATGAGACTATGAAAATGGTGCGCGATCAATTGCCGAGGGCAATTCATTACAAGTGCATCACAAATGAATTGATTGGATTGCGCTCAAAATGATATATAGAGAAAGAGAGAGAGAGAGAGAGAGAGAGAGAGAGAGAGAGAGAGAAGAGAGAATGAAATTCGTTGGAAAATTTATTGACAGCCACTACACGTATAATGTATACACATATCAACAATATATAGTGCTTATGTGCACATGGCTTATGTGTGGCCCATACAATATAAGCGAAATTGAAATTCCAAGAAAAGCAATGATGAACAACAAACCGAATTGAATCATCGAAAAATTGCAGTAAATCAGTTTTCCATTTGAGTTTATATTTAGCCAGAAAAAAAAGCTCATGATGGTTAAACCCCGTTTGTAAATAAATTAAATGGAATCTATATGCAGAACATGTGATAGCGAGTCATGAAGATTGACGTAAGTGCACAAATTGGATATGTGGTGAGGTTTGTCTGATGTCACCGTTCTGAAATTTTAATGCCAATACAATTGACCGTTACCACAAAATGATAGGCTTTCTGCTATTTGTGACTATGACGTAAAAATGACAAGTCAAATACATACAAAGATATATTGATTGAAAATCGAGATTAGTGCAATATACTTTTTCCTTTAAAAATTTAATCATTGTTCAAATACGTGTAACAAAGCAAACACATACACATTATCATATATCAAATACTTAAAGTATATAAGATCGGCCTAGTGATAGAAAACCAATAGAAATGGCCGCAGCCCCAACCTCACTAACAGAACATTTTCCAAATTGGTTGGTTCACACAATTGAAAAGAAAATTCCATAATTGATTCAGTGGTTTTGGCTCTCTTCAACTCATTTCAATTACTTACTCAGTTATTGAATACGGTGTGTCGACAAAAAGAAAAAGGGAAAAAAAAGAAAGAAATTGAGAGAGAGAGAGAGAGAGAGAGAGAGAGAGAGAGAAAGAGAGAAAGAGAAACCGAACGAAACTTTCCATTAAAACAGAAATTGAGTGTGGAGAGTTTGTTTGGTCTAGATTGTGTAAGGTCTTTGAAATGTTTACCAATGCGCCATGTTGACCGATAAGCTCATTAAACGCTAATTCATTAATCTTTCAATGCATTGTAGATATCGGCGCTTTCGGCGTTCCAATTTCAATAAATAAATCAATAGCGGTTTGTATTTATCGAGCCATTCGGGGTGTGTGTTGATGGAAATGTGTATTTTAAAACATTTCAACGAAGTAATGAAGAAAAAAACGAACAAAAAAAATATCAATCGATAAGATAAGCAATATGGTCGACAGTGGGGCCGCATTGCATGGCGCAAAAACCACAACAATAACAATGAAAAAAAAAAAAAACAAAAAACTTTTGTTTACCATCACATCGAATACTTATTTGTATGCTTACCGATGTTTCAACGCCTATATCTCTATATTTTTTTTCTCCTTTGCTTTCAAATGCCTCTTTCTCTCTCATTATTTTTCTCTATCTACGTCTCACTTCATCTAACCGTTTCAATCGCGAGCACAAAAATTGTTTTGGTTTCTCTTTGTTTGATCCTATCGATCGATATTGTTTAGTTGCATGAGTGCACGTCATTTTCATTGTGGATATAAAAAAAAAAGAAAAAGAAGAAGAAGAGGAGGTCGACGAAAAAGAGTTTATTTTATATACACAACACATCTATCTCATTCGGTGACGAAGCGCATCAATTTATAGATGTGAACATTATCAATGAAAATCGGTTGTAACAACAAACATTGTACTAGGTACATAAACCTCGATTCTATTATACAATCAATTTTTTTTTTAGCTTGCTCGCTGTGTATGTTTCTCTCCTTCTTTCCTCTAGTTTTTTTGCTAAACGATTGTCAGGAGCCAATATTTTGCTATTGTTGTCGTTCGATGCTCGACGTGTTGTATTGTGTTTTGTTATGTATTCTATATTTTTCCTACCTTCTTCTTCTTCTTCTTCTTCTTCTTCTTCTTTTTTTCTTCTCTGTGTTCACTCGAAAATTGGAGCAAAGTTGTTTGTGTGTAAAATCGTACACGAAGCGATTGTACAATGTACATGCCATGTGCTTTTTGTGAAGCCACTCAAGTAAGCTGCTGTTCTAGGTGTCGTTGTCGCTGCCACTGCTGCTGTTACTGATTTTATTTGCACTTTCTTGCATACAAAGCTAAACGACCATTCTTGAATATCGTGTCCGCCTTTTTAGAGCACATATGTACACTATTTAATAATTATATTCGAATCGTAAGCGACATGGGTCACACATTTTCATTGATTTATTTCGCTTTTTGCGTATCATGTCCTGTACACCTATTGTTCCGAACGCTTGAATTTACCATAAACACACGTTGCCATCGAAAAAGCAAATGAGTTAGTGAGTGTGAACGGGTTAGCGGGTGTGTGTGTGTGAATGAAACTTGATTAACTACAAAATATTTTATAAATGCATTTTTGTGCACGTTCTTGTCGCATGTCGAATGTCAGCATGTCATGGAATTGTTGGGCGATTTCGAGGAAATAGAGCATACAGCTCATTGATTTTGCTATTATTATTATATTTTGTGCTGACATTTCAGTTATTTTTTCGCGGAACAAAGAATGCAATCGGTAATTTACGGGAATTTCAATGTTTATTGCGACGACAAATGGACATGAGCGAATAACAATAAGACAAACACACACACATACACACATGGAAAGAGATGGAGAGAGAGAGAGAGAGACAGAGACAGAGACAGAGACAGAGACAGAGACAGAGATTGGGAGAAAGAAGGAGAAAGAGAAAGATGAGAGACAATTCTTCCGGTCGTTTAGTTTATCTGTTTTCGAAGGAACATTTATATATTCTTTGTCAATGTTGAGGCCCGCCACAAATTACTTCAACTATCTAGTTTGACCTCATTTCTATTGTAAACAGAAAATCCTAAACATCGACGACCATAAATAAATGTAAATTACGAGCTGAACCACTAAAAAATGCTTCACACGAAGATTGTGCAAAATTGATATGAGAGAGTGTGTGTGTGTGTGTGTATGAGTGTAAGTTGCTATTTTTCTGCTGCTTGAAGCGACTGTTAGTAGCTTTCGGTGCTACTGCCGTTAAATTCGTTGACTGGATGCACATTGTACATTGCACATTCAAGAATGAGTAAAGGAACAAACGAATAAACTAAAATGTTAATGTCAATTTTCGTTTTTCTTCATTCACAATGTAGTTGAATGCCATAAAATTCAAAGTGTCGAACGTTCAATAATTGTAAAAAAAACGACAATCAATTTTTATACTCGAAAAATAAAGTCTTACATCTCTTTGACACGTATTACAAACTATAAAACGTAAACGCATCAATGTACACCTTCCAATTTCAACTTCTCTTCAATAAATGTCTAATGTCATTGGGGCCATAAAACATACAATGTGCACAAATTTCCAACACACAGCAGTAAAAATGTTGCGATAACGATAAGTAATGCAAATATTTGCCTTGCCATAAAGTAGTTTTCAAGTATTTTCAATGTGAATTGTTTGGTGTCTGCTTCTTTTGCTTCTGTTACTGCTGCATTTGCTGGTGATCTGGTCGAATTGAATCGAGTTGTGACTACCATTCAATTTGAGAGGGTCACAGATAACGAATTAACAAAATTATCGCCGGAAAACGATTCGAAGAATTACTAAAATCCAATCAAATTTGCAACGAATGTCAGCTAGCAAATTGTAACCGAGTGGCGCCGTTACATAAATTACGTTTCGACTACAAAAACACATATTTCTTCGGTGTATATACTACTGTGGGCAAAACCTACCGGAAACCGCCCCAATTTAGCACCTCCCCCCCCCCTTTTTTTTTTTTTTTTTTTCCCCCCCCTTTTTTTTTTTTTTTTTTTTTTTTTTTTTATTTCCTTTTCTGTGTGTTTTTTTCGTTGGCTTTCTACGAATCAGACGCAGACGTGATTCATCACGTTTTTTTTTCAGAAGTTATACAATAAACAAAGTACACACATTGTTTGAAACTGAATATTTGTTCGTTCTTCTCGCAAAATGTATTTTTTTTTTTTTTTTTGCTGCTCACTCACCCTCCGACATTCTTCATCTCCATCAATGGCATTGCAATGTGGATATGTCACCAAATGTGTATGCAATCGGAAGGAAGTTAAAGTAGTTTTGGATGCAATGTGCACATATCGTTTATCGTTGTTTTAACAATCGAAATCGAATTCATGTTGTTCATTGTAGACAAGCATCGATGTCATCGTTTGTCGCCACATTAAAAACAGCTTTTTCGAACGAATATCGGGATATATTGTAATTCAATTGCATTCTTCACGTGTGCATTGATTACAATTTCATTGAATAGAAATATGGCCGGGATGTTGTTGTGATAGAGCCCACATGCACAATATACACAAAACATCACTGGAATATTGAATGTTCAAAAGTAATACCAAGAGATACAGAGAGAACAAAAAATACAACGTCAGACACATACATGCAGAGAGATGTAGAGAGAGAAGAGAGAGAGAGAGAGAGAGAGAGAGAGAGAGAGAGAGAGAGAGAATTGAAGCGGATACGACGACTCAGTCATATAATTGAACAATCGATTGAAATCATTGTTGTCGTTGCATCACCAATTGTGGCTCGATTACACATCATACACACGCTCACTCACTATATCTATATCTTTTTCTCAAATTCTATACACAAAATTGTTATGTACATTTTATGCATTTCTATCGTGTATACTAATACTTACTTATTGATTTGAATATAAGAGCGCGCAGGTTTACGATCAAGCACCGTTTAAATAGTACCGTGCATACACATCGATCATATGTGTAACCGTACATAAAGAGACACACTCGTAATCATTACACATTGTAGTAAGTGCCATGGACTCTTTTAACTCACACCAATTTGCAAACATCACACTCACTCTCTCTCTCTCCATGTCCGATTGTCTGACGTTCATTTTATGTGTAAGAATATTTAATGCATTTATTCATTGATTGTATGGAGAAATGTAGATGCATTCTAAATTATACATAACCCGTACGACATGCAATTCAAAAACGGTAGTCTATTGTCTATAAAGAAAACCATGCATACATTTTTCGCCTCTCTGTTCCTGTTTATCGAATAAATTACAAATAACAAATGAATGGAATCATTTGGCATGTGCCAGCGCACACGCCATACATAAATGCTTTGTATTCGTGTCGCGTCAATATATTCGATGTAAATAGGTTGCCGTTATTTTTGTCACACTCATAATGCTTTCCGTTTTCCTTAATTTTTCTCTATCTCCATTTCTATTACTCTCTGTCTCTTAAAGAAGTCTCTTTCTCTCCATGTTTTTTTTTTTTTTGACCGTCTCTCCCCATTTTGTGCACCCAAACACATAATAACAATTTAATATTCATTGATTAATTCGTCATCTTGCTCACATTTATATTTATTTTTAGTTGCTCATCTATTAAAAATCGATTGAGTGAATTCAATTCAAAAAAGATTATTCCATTTGATGGCGCAATTTTATTTTTCAACGTTTGTGATTCATCAAAATTTTCCGAAAATTTTCGAATTTTCACTCCAAAAAATGAAAAATATTTGGCTCGAATTGATGAAACACATAACATTAATCTATATTCAGACGAATCAGAGAGAAACTAAATTCATTGAATCGTTAGAAAATTATCGAAACCTTTTATCCGATTCTTGAAAATCCAATTTAAACGAATCACATTATTTGAAAATGACAGAGGAAGAGAAAGAGAGAGAGAGTGAGAGAGAGAGAGAGAGAGAGAGAGAGAGAGCGAGAGAGAGTGTATAAGTGAGAGTAAATTTTGTTACAAAAATGTTTTAAGTTCATTTGACGTGCCTTTGTTGGTCGACATCAAAAAGATATCATGTCGAAATACGAGCATCATATCAAACTAGGAGTATATTTTCCAAAACTAATAGATACTTCTATTTCACTGAACATTGTATCGAAATATTCAATCGATTGAAAATAGAATTATCGGATTGCTGCGATGCCTGCTGTTGGCACTCACATCACATCATATTTTCGCCCGATGTTCAATTTCAGTAATGCAGTGATTTCTAGAACAGTGTGGGTGAATGTTACAATATATAATTATTCGATGCTGGATACACGCATATACATGAAGAGTGTGGGAGAGAGAAAGATGATGGAGTGAGGGAATGATTAGGAATGAGAGGTATTGAAAAATAAAAATGCGATGGAACCAAATAGCATAGAAATCTGTTGGTTTCACTAGCTCACCTATGAGAGGGAGCGAGTGTATGAGAGTTTATCAAAGAAAATGTCAATCAAATTCAACATGGTTGGAATTCGGATGTGGAACGCACAACACAAAAGATCATCCACATAGAGAAAAATATGAAATATTCCATAGTCGCTGCAAAGCTTTCATACCGTTGGATTGAGAAAATAAATAAACGGTAAAATGCTTTTGAATAAGACTTTATTTCCTTTCGATTGACATTTACACAGGCGCTCACATCCTACATCATCATCATCGTTTTCATCGTCATTGTCGATGTTGTCGTCAAAAAAAGCTACCGCTGGTGAGTGTGTTGAAGTCAACGCTATCACTGCATACCACTTTCTATACTGTTTTAAATGGCACGCGTGCAAAAAAGACAAAATCGTATTTTTCAGTTTCGGTTTTTCCCGTTTCATGTTCATTTAATAGCGAGCTAATTTCAACAGTTCAAACACAAGTGGGTGAGAGACATTAGCAGAAGGTATACGCGTGAAAAATGCGCGCGGTTAAACTATATCAAACGGTTTTTTTTTTTCTCTAAAAACATCAAAGTCGATTCTCATCATCAAATGTCAAATTGTTGTTTGTGAAATGTCGTTTCATTTTCGTCCTGTCATCATCATTTTCATATTTACACACTACCCAGATATTTTCATATTTACTCATGACTAAATGAGATTTAAACATACAGTGTTTCTTTTTTCACTCTCTTGCATTTTACTAAGTACATGCCGCTTTTTATGTGTGGGTGTGTTATTGTTGTGAAGTAAATGACCGCGAGCCGAAACGGAAAAAACTACGATGGCATGAAAATAAAGAGTGAACAAACCAACAGTATGAAGGGAAAAAACATCAACCGAAAACAAAACAAAACTAACTAGAAACAAAATGGAAACACAGAAAAAAAAACGCGTCGCCGAAAAATGGTTTATTGGTATTTGGCGACAATTTGTTGTGTCTTGTCATCCGTTCTCAATTGGTGTCGTTAGCGTTAACGATGTAAAATAATATTGCTGCTCATAACAATAACAATGATGCGATTGCGGGCAGCAATCAGTTCGAGTAAATAAATATTTCATAATATCACCTGTAAATTGGTGCTTGATTCATCGGTATTCGGGTGATTTAATGGCTTTTTTCCTCGCAACGCTTGTATGAACGTTTCTCAATGCTGTGTTTTGTATATTTGGGTTTTTATGTGCGGCATTTTTTCATCGTTTTTCTCCTCTATTCCTACCTCGGGTGTTGAATGTGTCGGAAACACCAAAATACACTACACACTTGTCTTATGTGATATGACTGTGTATTGTGTGTTTCGGTGAATATTTGTTTTTTTTTTCTCTCCGGCTAATTCAACTCTATATGCAATCCAAGTGTGTCTTTGTGTGTGTTGGTAATTGGTTTATTTTTCTCTCGTTCCACATGGAAAATTTTTTACTTTAAGCAGAACGACAAAAACACCATATATCTGCCGACCGCAATATTATAACTCTTTGTCAATCATACAATTAAACAGTTTTTCAAGAATACTTGATATTTCTTCTTTGTGAATATTTCAATGTTTCTATTTATTGCTGAACACCAAATTCAGAAGAAATTTTTCATTTTGTTTATTCGAGATTTTTGTTGATCGTGTTGAATATGAAAAATTGATTGCAAACGTTTTGAAAAATGAACAAGATTGTAAAATCGCCGAAAAATTTTAATAAAAACAACAAGAAAATCGTGCATACAAATTTAACTATGAAAAATTGGAACAACAAGCGCATGGGAAAAACATGAAAATGTAAACAGATATGAAACCACACAGTAACGTTGACATTTTCGCGACAGCTACACTTTTTCTATCCAAATAACCACTTTAAACATTCGCTCATTGTACCCAGCAATCAACCAACCTCACACAAATATAAATCGCACATTGTATGCCAGTTACAACGTGAATGGCATTACATTCTCAGGCGTTTAAACACAATGCTCTGACAACGAAAAAAATTGAGAGAATTTTTCGGTCTTTTTTTTTTTTTTCTTTGGTTCTTCTCGTAAAGTCTTGTGTGTTCTTTAAAACTCTTCGAAGAATTTAAATTGTATGTTGAGAGAGCGAATGATATGCCGTGAACCAGCATGCGTTTGTCATTTATCACACACACTCACACAGATAGACACAAAACACTGACTAAAGTGTAGTCAACATGAAATATTTCGACGCAAATAAATGTTCTTGACCCAATATTAATACGGCTCGTATGTTCGTACATACTTAATTTTGCCTGTCAACTATGTTCGGTGTACGTTTAAAGAGATCAGAGATTCGACATGATTTTATTCGGTGGCAGCAGCGGAGGCAGTGGTGGTTTGATAAACACACTTTTTATGTATTGAAATTTATTGAAATTCATCATTCACTTTTAATCAATGATATTCGTTATAATAAAAAAAAAAAAAAGAAGTAGCTGCTCTTTTATTGGATGTTGAGAATCCAAACAATCAAATAAAATCCATCACATTTTGACTGCATACATTGCTGAGTGGCATGTATAAACCATTATTTGATACGGTTGATTTGATAAAGTTGTCATTTATTAATGGTTTCCTGTTCAATTCAATTTACCTTTTTTTCGGTACAAATGAGTTAATGCATTTTGTCGACAAGACGCTTCACACATAGTATCAATGGATCAAATGCTTTTAGCCTCCCCTCAAGATTTTGTTCGAAGTACGAAAACCAACACTTTGTAAAATGCACACGGGATTTGTAGAAATCATGCTCAATTGGAAAATAGCAAAAATTTTCTTGTGACAATCGAACAATCTAGGCAATTAAATATGAACCCTCCCGTTGAGATTGTATTTTATTTCATATTCTGAATGTGCGGTGCATTTGTGTTGTGTTGCGAATATGGAGAAAACCAAAAATAGAATACACACGCAAATGGCAATCAATAAACTAACAATACATCAAGTTGTATACATTACAAATTATTGTTTGCTGGTTTTCGGCGCAATTTCTCATTTTTTTTTTCCGCATGTGCGTGTGTGTGCGCTGATGCGTGTGCTTGTTGTTCATTTTAGCTGGTGCTTAAGCAATATTTGTTTCCATTCGTACAGTCCTTTAATCTTGCATGATGATGAGAGAGTCTTTTCAAATGCGTTTCGTATTTTATGGCGTTGCAGTGAGAACGATCATTAATCACACGATTTCACGATACACTACAAACTATACACACAATTTAGGCAATGAAATGTTACCAAAAATTGATGATCTTTTTTTTCCTTTTTGTTGTTTTTATTGTTGATGTTTTTTGTTGTCATTTCCCAAACGAACATGTATCTCAGAAACATATTATAAAAGCGATTTAATGTATTGAAACATGCATTGATAGACTTGGGCATACGCTCACTCGCATGAGTATTCATAAACAAAATATGAAATCGAACAAAACAGCAACAAACGACAAACAGTATAATGAAGAGAAAAAAAGAGAGAGAGAGAGAGAGAGAGAAGAGAGAGAATGAAACTAATATGGAAAAAGCATTAAGTAAATACGAAGTTTTTGGGCTGTCATGTCATTTGGATGCCATTGTTAATCGTTTGATCAATTGAAAATCACTTGTAACTCGTCAATTTATGTTTCCTTTTATTCGACAAGCTCAAGTACACTAAACGAAACATACACATACACATGCACGCAGGCTGATTCGCGTGAACTTGGAAATAGTTCAGCGCCACGCTGGCGGAAAGAATGAGATGTGCGGGATGAAAGACGAGCACAAAGTAAAAAGAAAATAAGAAATAATAGAATAATAATAACATCTTAAATAATTGAAGAAAAATAAACAAAACAATACAGCCTATGCATGGCATCAACGTGATAGGCGATAGGGTTTGAAATGTGCCGACAACCGAACAATCATAATTGAAACATTTTGAATTGAAAATTAATTTCTCGCTCCAGAGAAGATTTCAATTAGTGAGAACTTGATTCTTTGGCTTTTCGAATCAATTCAAGCGCACATTGAAAGACATGAAACAAAAAAAAACACGTTCAGATACTGTTTGCGAGACAAGTGTGAATGCAAGTCAAAATATAAACACACACACACACACACAGAGAGAGAGAGAGAGAGAGAGAGAGAGAGAGAGAGAGAGAGAGAGAGAGGTGGCATTATGAGGCTGTGCTGTCTTTGTGTGATTGTGCACACAATCATTCAATATGAATAAATTGTAGCTTTGGGCTGTCGTTTGTGATTTATGTTCCATTGGATTGATATGCTTGTTGTACTCATAGTATTTTCGTCGTTGTTGTTGCTGCTCATACTATTTACGTATGAATTTTTCTAGTTTACAATTAACATTTGTGTTCGACACATATAATTCTAGTATTTTTATTTTTCTCCTCTGCTCTCGTCTTCTTATTTTTTCCCATTTTTTTTTTTTTTTTTTTTTTTTTTTTGACGAAATCGACTGTTTGTCAGCGCTGCTCTTCATCTATATATTTTGAATATTTATTTTTAAATGTGGTTTTTCTTCGCTGTCTTTGCTCTGCTATTTCACACAAAGCATTTGTATCACATTTCGTTTATTTTGAACCAGTAAAGTATAGTAATATAATGGAAAAATGTGTAACACCCGAACCGAACAATTTTGACGACTCTGTCAATATATTTTTGGTGTGTTTTACTCTATTATTCATCGCTAAATAATGAGGTCAAAACGTCATTGTATTTCAAAACATGTGTATCAACTTTTATTTATACTTCTCGGAAATATTCCGAAGGAAATGTGTAAAAAAAAAAACAATTTCGTTCGTTTGAAAATTTTAATTTTTAAGCATTTACAATTGCATGTACACTCGCTCATTCGTCCATTCATTCGATGTGTGTTTTGTTTGTCATCAGTTTTGTGTTTACACAAATTCTATTTCACATTAATGGCATCGATCTCTTTTGAAGCTTAAAATGGCTTGCAGCTCTAACTAATGGACACTAACAAGTGGAACGATGCTTTCAAGTAGCCTATAAATGCTTATTTTTGTTCTTCATTTTTTTCCCGTTTACGAGATGGACAAAATGGATCCTTGAATGAAATTAGTTCTTATGTTTCACTACTTAGACAAGCCTAAGTGTTTTATTAATATGAACTTATTTCGAAACAGCCGAAAAGGGGGGTTGGAGATCAAGAAAATGGGAGAAAAGAGAGATAGATGTGAGAGAGAGAGAGAGAAACCGACAAAGAACAAGAGTGTGAGCAAGAGGGAGAAAAGAAACGTTTTGCTACTTATTATGGCGCAGGTAGACTTCCATCACTCTGAGATAAGTTGCGATTATTTAATTGCTGAATGGAAGCAGAACAAAGCAAAACAAAAAATATCTGAAAAAAGCGAACAAAAATGGAACATCGATTGTCGGCATCGATTGCATGGAAAATCAGTTGAAAATCCGATTAATGGGGATTTAAATCAAGTTATTTTTACACTAGTAAAGCACCATGAAAATCCGCTTTCATGCGCCATTCTCATGCGATGCTTCGCCATCGAAATGGACACACATCGGATCATTATAAACCGTTGCCAAAGCAACTCAAACATTTGCACTTCAACCGAAATAAATTCAATCGTAACATTTGCATTTGCAATGTAAATTCATAAAATTGAAATAAAAAAAAATCTTCAACAAAATCGCCTTGCAAATCATTATGATTATTGAATATTCAATTTAAAATTAAATTGCCATTGATTTTGACGAAAAAGGAAAAAAAAAGAAAATCCCAACGAAATTGAATGCTGTCTAAAAATTCACTGACACTGCTTGTTCCATTTCTTTCTTTTTCGTTACGTTTCTTCTTTCTATGTTATTTCTGACTTGCTTCTCATACTTTTCACAGTAGTTCGCCGTTCCGATGACATATGATAAATATACCCACATGATGACCTTAATTGTCAATAGTCATATTAAATAAAATGTATGAAAATGATAATAAGAAGGAAAATAAAATGCGCGCACAAAGAAAATCAACGAATTAAACTATAAATGCATGAGAATGAGTGAGTGAGTGTGTGAGAAGCGAGTGAACGATCAACGGCGGTCACGCATATCACTCTTTTCGCGCATAAATTACATTCGATCGTGCAAAAAATGTCGACGAAAATAACACAAATCGCTACGCGATAAATGCATTATTAAACCACACCAAAATTATAATGAAAAAGAAGGAAAAAAAAAAATTAAACACATCCATGAGTAGTATATTGGGTTTCTTAGCTGGACTGTGAATGTGTCAGATCTGCTTTATTTTTCGATAAATTTGTCTTTAAATCATCCTTTCGAATGGCGATGACGCTAATATATAACGCATTCAGATGATGTAGTAAAACGCCAACTGCATTTAATTTATAATATTCATTCATGGGGCACTCACTCAAACTCTACACCTCACGCCTCGATGCTTCTCTCTTTCTATCTCTCTTTCTCTCTACTACTCTATGTATCTCTTAGTCTCTTCTTCTGTCGCTCTCGTTCTCTTTTATTCTTTTCTCTGTCTCTTTCACTCTCTTAGTTCGTTCTCGCATTTGCCGTCAATGCAATGTGCAAATTGCAAATTGTATACAACAATTTAGCGAAATTAGCATGACCACCATCAAATTACGCCTGGCATTTTGTTTATGTTTGTATGTAATTGTATATGGATAGGCTCGTCCTCGATTCCACTTTATATGAGACCGAACAATAAATAAAAATTATGGGAAATTACTGTGAGCTGAAAAACCGGTGGGAAACAGAAACAGGACTACTCGTTGAAATGAGCAATAGCAATAGCAACAGCAACAGCAACAGCAACAACAATGGAAAAAAATCAACGAAATAATAATAATAAAAAAAAACAGCAGCAAAATGAGTAAAATTGAACAACAAAAGCACAAGGCAAAATTATCATAAATCCAGTGCGCTCACTTGTATTCGGGTTGCTGCAATGCGACTAAAATCAGTACCCAGCCGTTGCACAAAGTATTTGCACTTATTACTATTGTACAGTGTATTTTCATCCGTTCACCACAGTTGCACAATTTACGGTTCGCGTAATACTCAAACAAAGCATACACTGGCTGATACCCAGGCAAACAGAATGAGAGAGAAAGAGAGAGAGAGTGAGAAGAAGAAAAGGCGAGTAATTGAAAGACACAGAGAGAGAATGAGAGAAAAAAGTGCACAGTAATCGTGCACAAAATATTGAATTAAAAATGTTTAAATTAATTGAAAACCAACACCAAGCATCAAGCCACTACATCTCTGGCACGATCGACCCCAAAAAAAATACAAGCAACAACTCACTTCGCGTCAAACGGCCGAAAATATTGCGCGAATTCACAAAACAAACTGATTGTTGTTTGCAGTCATCTCTTGTTTGCACTATTCAAAGCGATTTAAAATCAAAAAAAAAAAAAAAAAAACTTCAAAACGATTTAACAATAAATTGCAAGTCAAAAAACTTCTAGTCAAATTTATGAAAATGAAACCAACAACATTTTGTGCAAAGAATAACGAATTTATAAGTGAGGAAATTTCTTTTATGCAATTTTAAGTGATGTTAACCTCCATGATTTGTTGTTTCTATCAATTGTTTTTTCTTTGCTCGTTCAATTTAATTGAATGATTCATTTACAGTTGATTTTTTATTTGAATTCAAATTTGCATTAATTCGCACGCCTGTGCGATTCCAATTCAAATCTTTGAATTCCAATGCAAACACAAACTGGACAGCTTGACACAATCATTTCATCGTTGAAATTGCAATGATGTCATTTTGTTGGCACTAACGAATGGTCTACATATTACTTTCGCTTGATTTCATCAATCAATGAAACAAAGATGAGCAAGAACTAGAAAAAAAAGAAAATCAGTCAAGCGACATCTTCGTCTGTGCCATTCAATTTATCATCGCATGGTCCGTGCATTGTGGCATAGCAAAAAGGAAAAAAAAAAATTACTGCAATCATTCTCAATTGCAAATGGCAGTGTTAAATCATTAAAATGACATTTTTTTTTGTCCACATCTCATTCACAGTTGGGTCTGGATGAACACACAGCAGACAAAATGTGATTTCAATTTGAAATCAATATCTTGGCAATTAAATTATCGTTCTTTATATTTTTTTCCCTTCATCGTTTTTCTTCAATTCGCACATTCAATTCGCTTTGCTTAACCAAAAGCTATGTTAAATGGTTGGAGGTGACGGTTTTAAATGGGTTTTTACCTTAAATTTATATGCAACTCACATCAATGACAACTCTTTAGTCTGATTAATTCACCAAATGGGACTACGAGACGACAACGACAACAAATGTATATTAGTCCATCGAATGACGGCAAAGATGCAGAAGCTAAATAAAAAAAAATTCACAACGTTGAATCGTAAATTGTTGACTTTTTTTTTTGTATGCCATGGCGACTTGAAGATTGTGAATAAATCACTTTCGATTTTTCTGTACTGAAACATACACTAGGTAAGCACAAATTAAATAAAAAGACAATCACGACGATGGCGATGAAAGGAGATGAAGAAGCGATGGCGGGAAGAGTGAAAGAGAAAACCAAAAATCGGGCGACAGAAACTCAAGAAAAAGTAATCACCGACGGTTCACAATTGTAGACATTAGCCAAAGGAGCAAATGAAGTGTAAATGTAAAGCCAGTTGTGAAGATCAAACTAGCATCGGTTTGCGTTCAGTCATAAGAAATCTCTCAATAAATTATAAATAAACTAATCAACCTTCTCGCGAATGCGACCGCCGTCTACAAGTATTTTGAATGCCAATAAAACAATATGTGTGTGAGAGAGTGCACAATGTTCTTGTCATTTCTCTCTTCTTCTTCATTTTGATGCTTCATTTTATTTTTGTTGCATTTTTTTTATGTTCGGTTCATTTGTGTGTCGTTGTTGTTGTTTTTTTTTTTTTTTTTTTTGTATCGTTGTTTGTCACATGGTATCCACATCCACTTATCACATTTGCAGCACACAACATTGGAAGCCCAACACAACATTTAACAAAAACAAAAACAACAACAACAAAAATCCGGCCGTCAAACTGAATGCTTCGTCTTCCGAACGCGATTCTCATTTCATTTTGAGAGTTGTTAAAGTTTTTATGAGTGTACTTTAATCGTTGTTTTTATTACATTTTTCCAACATAGTAAAGTTGACTGCTTCGTATCCCGTTTTATACGCTTCATCGCAATGAATGACAGGATAGCATACACATTTAGTCATATATGTGTGTTATCGTTGTATGCGTAGGCCGTAGTTTTTTTTTTTTGTTGTTCTCGTTGTTGTTCAATGTGCATTGGATTCCATCTGGTTTTATCAGTGATGATGACAGTCGTTGCAATGCAAATTGCTTGCGTTGCGATTTCAATCTGTCTTCTTGCCGCATATTTCACCCCTTCTTTTCTCTTACTCTCTCTCACGTTTTGATTTCATGTGTGTATGTGTGTTTGTGTGCTTGTGTATCTATCGCGCGAGCATTGCATTCATAACAATAGCAGTGAGTGCAGTGAAACAGTGAGCATTTTTAATGGCCTGAAAACATTTTTTATGCAAAGTCAATCATGAAATAATTGCGTCGTCAACAACGTAATAAAAATCAAGCGCTTACACAAATACACAGAGGCAAACGATAGTGAAAAATAGAGAAACCATAACGAAAGCAAAAAAAAAAAAAAAAAATGAACAACATTATGAGCTATTTTGTTGTGTCATAGTCGACTAGTAGTCGCAGTAACACAACGTGGCCTGAGTAGAAGCAATGGGGCGGAACAGAA
The DNA here is from genome assembly GCA_029041755.1 of Resseliella maxima. NCBI lineage: Eukaryota > Metazoa > Arthropoda > Insecta > Diptera > Cecidomyiidae > Resseliella > Resseliella maxima. Next base: position 1,213,902 of record JAQOWM010000888.1, on the reverse strand, counting down.
ATGCACATTTTGACAGGGACAGGGACAGATTGTAGCAAGGACTGAAACAGTAAATAGAGATAGCGACACATCGATGAGCTTTTTGTGCTATTTTAATTTGTAAAAAACGATCTATAAATCGAACAACAAACCACGATGGCACTAAAGGGATTAACGTAAACTATTAACGTTCGTTCTTTTATGTTTCTCATTCAATCATAAAATGTTTAATTTGAAAACATGACACAAACAACTGTTAAGAGCCAAACCAAACCCGATCGATGTCAGTGCAAATGCAAATATATTTCGAAAAGATGCGGTTTTGATTAAATGCAATGGTTTTCATGAACATTCGAAGAAAGAAAGAGAGAGAGAGAGAGAGAGTGGCCAAATCCGGTCATATGAAAATCTATTGATTTAACTGTCAATCTATTAAATGCCGCAAATAATTTTGTTTTGATCGTTTCGATATTTACAAAAATATCGTAATCTTCGTATTTTATGGCATAGTAAAAGGCTCGCGCTAAAGATCAACACTTTTTTATTTTTATTTTTTTCCTTCATTCGCCTCTCGGTTTCTAACTTACAGTCGTTTGTCATCGTCAAAACTATCGAATAACTACCTGTTGTGATTTATAGTTATTTGCGGTCAATGCACTCATCAAACGAATCACGTAAGAATAGAATTTGTTTCTATTTCGCTGAGTTCAAGTTACGTGTCGTTGAACGAAATATTGCAGTAACAGTGGAATAGTAACGGCAAAGCAGCAGCGCAAACATCCAACGGATATCATTGATTTTCCTAATCAAAGTGAATAAGTACCTTCTACGCTCTGACAACGATTGATTGCTATTTCATTGTTTTGCCTGTCGCATGAAAATCTCAAAATGTGCACGATATAATAAATTAATTGATTGGAGACTGTTGAATGACATGAACCATGAACCAATCATGTGCACATGTGATTCTCTCTCCCTCTCTCTCTCTATCTTTCGTGCTTTTCGTTTTTTAGTTTTTTGCGTCTGAAAAATACACACAATCTAACTAACCAAATGGAACAAATCGACTAAAATATGCAAGTAGAAAATGCATTTTATGGCAAAGTACAATAATCAAAACTGTCTTTTATTACAATCGCGCGAATTTCGATTTTACTATTTTATTTGCAGTCATAATGTTCCATGCGGCTGTCATCGTACTTTCCAATTCGCATTGTTTGTTTGTTGTTTTGCCAGTTGTTTTTTTTTCTCTCATTCTTTTGTTGTGTTATTTTTGCAGTTGAGTTCTTTTGCTCAGTATCTTTTGTCGAATGCGTTTATGTGTCTGCGATTGCAATTACTTTGCTCGCATTTCATCGTTATGTCGCTTTTGGCACATTAATTTTAAATCATAAAAACGAAGAAAAGAACGAAAAAAACAACAAAAACAACATAGAAATGAAGAAACCGAAAAAGAAGAATCAAAATGAAGCCATTATGAGTTTCAGCTTGGGCTGGCACATACTGCACTCAGCAAAAGAATTATAAATTAGATTATTTCATGTTCCGTAAAATTAGGCAGTAATTTCTTGAGTTTTTTTTTTTTGGTGCATTCCTGTATGCCCAGTTAACAATGTGTGTGTGTTTGTTTGTTGTGCTGCCATCGCCGCTGCCGTCGCCAGTTTCGCTATTATTACTGCTATTGACTTTTTATCGACTGCCCTCTTTGTACGCTTCACTTTATATTTTGTCGTTTTAATTTCGGACTTTTTGGCGCATGTAAATTTTATTAATTAATTGCAAGTTTTTCGTTCGTTTTGCTGATGTGCCATATGTACAACATTAAAATTACCATAGTTTACTATGGCTTTTTGTATGCTTTGTAGAATGTATTTGTTTGTGTGAGTTGTTATTGATGTCTGTTACTTTTCGAAACTTAATTACAAACACTCTCAATATTGTCATCGAGTCTTTTCGTGAGCCAGCGCGAACACCAACCATCAGGCCATTAATTATCATTTCATTTGAACTTTTTTCTGAATTGAACTCTATTGCATATAAGCACTTTGAAGCAATATTGGGCAAAAATATTGAAATGTTTGTTTGCTTGCGCGTTGAATTTTTGCGCGCTTATGCCTTGATCTCTTGCCATGGTAACATGCAACTATACTACTGTATAAATATCATTTGCTTGCTCGCTAACGAACGACTCGGTAAGCATACAAATGCGAGTCCGGAAATAAAACAAAAGTGATGTGCAACATTTGCTACTTCCAAAGTAATTATTTTTCGATGTTTATTTACTGTGCTTTTATTCCGCTGTTTATTCATTGCAATATATCTTTGTGATGAGAGAGTGAGAGAGTGCGTCAAAGGGAGACAGACATAGATATAGATAAATAGAGAGAGAGAGAGAGAGAGAGAGAGAACAGGTAGAGGGAGAGACAGGGTGAAACAGAGAGAAAAAGATATAGAAAAAGAGGAATAAAGAGAGGAGGGGAGAGGGATGAAGAGAGTTATTACATATATTGCTTGTAAATTGCGGGAGCCACAAATACTATAAACGATACTATATCCTGGCAACGCTAGCCCCGAAAAACCGATTCAATTAAAACTGAAATTAAAATTGACAGTCATCAAAGGCAACAACCTAAAAAGAGAGAAGAAAAACACAAAAACCACACTCTTTGCACTCGTTTCCTCTCTTGTGTTACATTTTTCGAGCTCAAAATGTCAATGAATTTCATTCGGTCTCACTCGATGTGTGTAAAACTGTGTTTCTATCAAAATATATGCGAATATATCGACAATTATATGAGGAAAAATGAGCGTGTATATTCAATGTTCATTAATGTTTACACAATGGAATGGCCACAACATACAGCGCGTTTACATTGCTTTCACGAAAACTAAATATTTGGATGGTTTATTTTTATGTTCACAGGCCAATACACATTATCATTACCATTATCATTAGTGGTGTATATTATGGCTGGTTGACAATATCATAAGGCATCAATTGATAGGCGGAAAAATAATTTCCAAAGCGATTTCATTGTCATTTTCATTTTACACGTCAATGTTCTGCAACAAAATGTAAAACGCAATATTTTCAACTTAATTCGTTTCGATTTAATTTTAAATCGATATAATATGAACATAATGACAACAATGATGATGATACACAACGATCCACTATTCAATAATTTTGGAAATATCAAAAGCACGAGATAATATTGAACTCTTTCAAAATGAAAACACAAAGAGAAAGAGATAGAAATAACCCGAAAAATGCTATATGCACTATTGAATCAAAAAACGTAAACAATCGTTACGTTTTTGCTTTATGAAGTTTCCAAATTAACCAGCTGTTCTCTCGTAAATCGTCTACGTTCGTTGTGTGCTCTCACATTGAATTATGTGCAAAAGCTTCAGCTAACAACACTGACAATACTGAAAGAACGCACACGCACTCTGTTGTACATAGCTAGCTGCTGTTGTATGTGAATGTATTCCAAGGTTTTGGTTTTATAGTAAACAACCTACCGATGAAAGACGATGGCAACGAGAAGAGAAAAGCAATTCAATTTATCTCCCAGACGAACGAATAAATTTCAATCGTCGGTTGCAACAACGACGACGACGACGACGACGACACCACGCACAAGACATGTTTATGCAAACAAATCAATGTTCATATGGGCACGATAAAAAAAATAAGACCTTCAACCAGAACCGAAAAACAACAACAATGCGCAAAAAAAAGAAACGAAGAAAAATAAAAACCAGCGACGGTGGCAGTGATGGTAACGACGGTAACAAGGATCAAATGCGAATGAGATGAGAAAAAAAATGCGATGAAAATTGAAAATTACGACGGAAAAAAATTGTGCGTTGCATGGCACACAGTCAGTCGCACAATTGGTTTTTATTTAGATTTAAATTTATTCCCGACGCTCCCACTCTGCACGAATGATCTCGTGTGTCGACATATGGTCGGTCGCATCAGACGTTGTTATTCTTTCATTTGACGATAAGCAACGACTTGTTTTCAATTGAAATCATCGCAACATTCTTCTACACGCTCGATCGGCCTCTCTTTCTGTTTTTATCATTCATTCTTTTATGTATTATTATTAGCATTTGCGACGCATAGTGTAAGGCCATGATTTTTAGTCGGTTATTGCGCTAATTTTTTTAAAATTAAACTTTCTTGCGAAAAATCAAAACAATTGTTTGATTTTTTTTTTTTCTCTTCATTGGGGACAATTTATGTCGATAACATTTGTACTCTGTACATTCGAAATAACAACAATGCGCAAATCAACATGCGAAACAACAAAAACAACAAAAATAACGACGAATAATAATATCAATGTATAAAAAAGTATGGAATGAAAAAATAATAACATTTTTGCATGTTTTTGTCAAATGATTTTATGAATTGCTTTGCTCTTGCTCATTGCAGTGTATGGAACGGAATGTGACAATATAAGATATAATCAGCATCATTGACAATATGATTTTTATTGTCATTTCGTTGCTTATACTTGCACTCACACTCTCGATTCAGTTATTATCTGTATTTTTCTTTCTCTTTCGCTCTCGATGTTTTTTGATCTCTTTTCTTCTCTGCCCCAATTGCTTATTCTGTCTCTTGGACGTTTTGCTTCCTCCCCTTTCTCAACCCCTCTCCCTACCCCTCTGTCTCAACTGAAGCGCATGGAAAACTAACATAAAAAAAGAAGGAAAATCTAATAAAAATGCAAACATATTTAAAACGAACAGCAATTGTGTGTCTGATGTTCATTGCATTTTGAATTCTCGACATCTCCGATAGAAATCTTTGAGCGTGCGCTCATTCGCCCATTTAATGTCATGTGAACAGAATAAAAAGGCGAAGTGAACAAATGAAAAAAAAAATCCATGAGCAAACTCAATCTAAACGAAGCTCATTGAGCACAAACAAATAGCAACGAAAAAAATGAGAGGAATTGTGTATATGTATAAGACAGCACATAAATTCAGAAGTCACTTAACGCGAAAAAGCAGTCAAGAACAATGGTAAGAGTTGATTTTGAGCATTAAAGAAAAAAGAAGAGAGAGAGAGAGAGAGAGAGAGAGAGAGAAAAAAAATCGAGAACACAACTGTCTGCAATACATTTCAGTCTGAAAGGTCAATTTCACAGCATAACGATGTGTGCGTGCGTGCGAGTTGCAATCAGTAATGAGCAATCGCATAAAAATTGATGGATTCATCAGTGTGGCCGTCTCTCATAGAGAGCCGGAGAAGCCCTCAACTTCTCAAAGAAAATGCGCAACAAAAATTCCGTGATTAAGCGATAGAAGAATATGGATTCAAAAGGCGAACGAACGAACGAATGAAAAAAAAACTGAATAAATAGTAGGCGACAAGAATGAAACTAGCTCAACTGGAGCGTATTCACAGCACAAAAATGCGATCATTTATTTATGATGGCAACAAAATGTGAAATCTGATTAAAATGGAGCAATTATAATTTTCCACATTTTGCCCGTTGTCGTCGTCATCGCATTTGCTATCATTTACCATTCAGTCCATTGCAATCTATTTGTCTCTCTTTTACTCTTTCGTTCAGTCTTTCTCTTTCTCTTTCTCTTTCTCTTTCTCTTTCTCTTTTCTCTCTCTCTCTCTCACTGTGCGTGTGTACTGGCTCTCTGTGCACTGCATAACTAGAACGCCTGAACACATTAAAATGCGACCGACGCTTCATCTTTGCCTTCGTATAAGCACGCACACAAATTCCAAACGAGCAAAACAAATTTATTTCTTTATTGTTATTATTTTCACCATTATTTTTATATCGCGTACATGAAATTCTAGATTACAGTTGGAAAACAACTACAAAAAAAACTATTTAGCGTGAAAAAAACATAAGCAACTATAAGAAAGAGTGGAAGAGAGAGAGAGAGAGAGAGAGAGAGAGAGAGAGAGAGAGAGAGAGAGAGAAAAAGAGAGAGAAAGAGAGAACAAAAAGATCGTCAAGAATGGAAGAAATTTTAACTGAAAAGCGACAACAACGAACGAAAACACAAATCATAAATATAAACATTTCAATTATCGTTTATCATGGAAATCAGAAAAAATATTTAAATAAATAAACTATGCAATTGTTGAAAGCATTTCAGTTGTTGTTGGAAATGCACCAAACCAAATGCTGTAAGAAAAAAAAAAGAAAGAAAGAATGAGCTTAGGTTTACGTGTTGCATGATTTTCTTTCTGAACAGCAGTAGATCGGGGCATTAAATGAATGAAAGGGAGTGAACGAACTGGCAAATCAACGAAGGACCGAAATGTTGAATAAAACGAAAGGAGAAAGAATGAGCGAGAGAAAATGAACGAAAAAAAATGAGAAATAATATAATATATCCGCTCATTATCCATCGCCACTGAATAAGCTTGTGACTAGTCGTCATCACCATTGCCGTAGTCGTCGTCGTTAGTATTGTTGTTTTTGTTGTTGGCTGCGTGTCGTGGCGTGCTCTATGCATAAAATGGGCGAAAGAGAAAGAAGAGCCAAATCTTGCTACTGTCTCATCAACTCAATTCAACGAGACTTAATGGCATTGACTAAACCGGCGTCATGCGATATGATTGTGATCAATGAATCCGCTTTTATAGCCAATGTGTTTACTTGACGATGATGAGAGAAAGATGCAGAAAGTGGAAAATAGAAAGAGAAAAAAAATAGAGAAAAAGAGAGAGAGAGAGAGTGAAAGAAAGAGTCGAAAATCCAAATGCAGAATCACATTGAAAAAAAAATACAATTCTGAAACAATATGGTGGTTTTATGCATACAATGTCACAGCATCTAAAGTAATATTATCGCGATTGTTATACGCGCAGTGTGCTTCATTCATTCATTCATTCATTAATAAAGTCAACGTTTGACGCTGTTGTCCTTTGTATTCTCACTTTATTGTCTGAATGAGCGCTTTTGTTTTTTTTTTCCACTTTGTTTGCATCTTTTCTTTTGTTTTTGTTTTGGTATCTCTCGCACATTCTGAATGCAACGAAACATTTACGACTTTAGAGTTTGGCTATTGTGTCGGAATTTGATTCGCGATGAACTTGAAATTTGTTGTCCATATCTGTCTCGATGAATGGGCGATAAAGAGGGACAAAATAAAAAGCCGATTTTTCTTTAATTATATTCCGAAACGACACAACAGACACCGTTCAACCCACAGAATGTCGGTGTTACGACAATAAAATTATCCATTGTTAATGTGGTCGTAATGTATCTGTTGCATTTGGCTACGAATCGCAGCCAGCAACGTAAGTTGGAGACTCGTTTAAAAAGCAACAAAACATAAAAAAAAAAATCTACGCCCGAACAATGTGAAGTGGTTGGATCGTAGTCCACATCATCATGGTCGTGGTCGTTGTCAATCTCTCTTTCTCTCTGTTTTGCCGTGAATCGTTCAAATCGACCATGACTCCATATGTTTTATCAAATAAAAGAAATTGAATGAATTGCTTTACCATATAAAGTGCTGAAAGTACAACGCCAACGCAAAACTACTTTTACTTCCACTCATCGCCTAGTCGATGGCGTGCTAGTTACTCTTTATTGCCACACTCATTTCCATACAGCAACAATAATAAAAAAAGAGACGAAATAATAATTGAATTGAACGTAAACTTCGGCTAATATTACAACTATTACCGGCACACTGTAGCACACTGTAATGGGAACAACAGTCTGTCGCACTTTTTTTTTCTTCTCTTCTCTTTCACTTAATCGTCAAAACTCCCACTGTGTGTGTGTGTGTGTGTGTGTGTGTGTGTGTGTGTGTGTGTGTGTGTTTTGTGTGTGTATTTACTTATAGATAGCAGTGTGCTGAGCACTGTGCTTACGCATCGTTTCAACGATGAAGTTCAAAGACAAAATGAACGTCAGTGCCAAACGTTTCACCACGATTTGATCAAGTGAACCAGTAATAGAGCTTCGAGAAAAAAAAAAATAACGAAATTGTTTATATTTCGTGTGCGTCTTAAATGTGTTCAATACCCTTTGCACTTGACGTTGAACTCATCGAAATATTAACACTTTATGTTAACATTTGCTTACATTCTTTCTTTTTTTACTTTTTCTTCATCTCATTTTTCTTTCATCGAATCGTTCTCGCTAGCGCCTTTCCTGTGATTTTATTTTCTCGCCTTTGACTTTTTTTTTCCTTTTTCTTCTCGTTTACGTATCATATTTGCAATGCGAGCTTTTTCACACTTTCACAGACAACCATCGTTCGGCATAAAATTGCATTTTCATTTTAAAATTACAACATTCAATATGAATGTAAGAGCTAAGTAAATTGCACGATAAGTAACTTATGGCTTCGGAATTTAACCTCAAGATCAAAATTCATTAAAAACTTTTCCAGTGAAACATGAAATTCGACAACAAATTGTATATTTATTAAATGGTCTCACTGCCAGAGAAATGATCGAAAATACATGCATCGCTCTTTCTCTCTCTCTCTCTCTCTCTCTCTCTCTCTATTGCCCACTCTTTTTCTCAATCTCTGCACAATTTCCAATAAGCTGCCTTAGAAATGGTGTCTTCGGTTTGATGAAAATGCAGTGTACACTTTCTGGTTGCAATTTTCATCTGAGTGCCGTTACTTTCTCAAACTAAACGGTAAAATAATTAAAATTTCAACGTCAGGTTGGACAAAAGCACTTTATTCTAATGAATATTCAATTTTCAACAGCTTTTCTCGGCATTCTTTTTTTCCCTTTCGAATGAAATTTTGTCTTTTACGTTCTCCCTTCCTCTTTCGAACTATATACATATATATATGTATGTGTGTGTGTGTGTGTGTGTGTGTGTGTGTCTATCGACAAATGCAAATGTATAATAAAAAGTTTTCATTATCCCACTGAAAGTTTTATATTATGAACTCGGATTTCAAACGAGTTGTTGTTGAACTTGTTTGCATCAGTAGTCAATGCATTTCGTGACGTTGAATTTTCGTGGCGCGTTCAATCTGAATGTGTTTTTTCTTCTTTTTTTCTGTTTGTTTGTGTGTGTTTGTAGCGCCAGTGTTGAATCACTTAAAATATTTTTGCAAATAGTTGAATTAATCGTTTTGAACATGATAAACTGCAGTAAGCATAGTGCCGCTGTTAATGTGTTTTCGACAATCGTCTTTACCATATAGTCGAAACACATACACACACACACACACACAGAGAGAGAGAGAGAGAGAGAGAGAGAGAGAGAGAGAGAGAGAGAGAGAAAAGAAAGAAAAACGAAAGAAAGAAACGATTTTCATCAAGAAAATGCAAATATATTTAAACGCTGAAAAGAAAATGTTTCCCACTTGATTGCTCCGTTTCTTCTCATTTCAATTTGCATAAATTAAATGCAATGGAATAGTTTTGCGTGGAAATTGTTTTCTTTCGTTCTTTTGCTCTCTCTCTCTCTCACTCTTTCATCCTTTCATTTAGTGATTTGAGCACTTGGTCGGCCGCTCACTCTCCTGCCGTAATTAAACATGAACCAACTCGAAAATTCATTTTGTTTGTATTTTTAGTCGAGGCAAATCGTTCACAATGTTTTGTGCAATTTTCTTCTCTCTTTGTTTCGCAAATTTGTGAGTAAAGTCACCAATTCAAGCTGAACTGATCGCGATAAGAATTTCCGTGCGCCGTACGAAAACACTTCCCAAAAACACCGATAAAATATATCAGTGTTTGAACATTTTTGAAATCGCAAATGGAAATGCATCAATTGGTTATGCAAATAATTGTTGTAAAATGAGCCGAAATTTGCATGCGTGCTTTTGAAACGAAATGAAATGAAAGTAAGTAACAAAAAGACTTGAAATCGGTTTATTTTTTTGAGTTTACATCCGGACGTTTTATACGATTTGCCAAATAATTGACAATCTAAATAATGATGGTGCATACAGCAAAAGAAAAGAATGAACCGCGAAAATATCAGCTGTAATAATATTAAAAGAACCTCAAGATAACGAATACATATTGCATTATCTAATTCATTTAGACGCTTTTGTCGCATTGTATGCCAAAAAATTGTTGAACTGAACTGCCAAATGAGAGCCAAAACGGTTGTATTTACATACGACATTACGACAGGAACTGAAAGACGATTACAGTTATTAAAATACAAAATAATGATAATTTAATGGTTTTATTACTTGCTCCTTTTATTCAATGCTCTTTCTTTGTCGCTTCGTCATTATGATTTTCTTTTTCCTCTTCTCATTTTATAGCGGTTTGGTTTGTTCTCTTCCGCTGGCATTCATGCCTGGCACGATCTATCATAATCCAGAGATAGAGCAATATGTGCGTTCATAATCTGTTCATTTAAAGTGCGCGCAAAATCGTCTATCGTCTTCGTTTCCGCTGTCCGAGTTGCAAGTTTCACTGCTGTTTTTGCCATTATGTACTCTCGGAATATGTGTATGGGTTTTTTTTTTTTTTTTTTTTTTTTTGTTCAATACCGTTGAGCCCATTTTGCGACTTCCTAAAATAGTTTATTCTATTTATGCATAAATGGCACATATGTATTTAAATGCCGATGAATATATGCCTGCACATAGGAACATCATAAACACTATATGCGACATACAATGCGCTCGCTGAGAGAACAATGAACAACAAAAAAAATTATAACAACAATAACAAAATACCAACATTATACAAATATAATTCAAAGAATATGCGATAAAAAGAAATTATGTAAATTTGTCATAAATTTTTATTCAGATATACAAACCAAAACCCTTGTCGACCATTCACTCGATACTGAGCCACTGGAATACGAGCACGAGTGCTCGTTACTGTTCGCTATTTTTCTGACTTTCTTTCTCTCTCACACACACACGTTCTCCCTTTTTCGAGAAGAAGAAACACAGCGCTTCTTCGCTTATTGTCTTTCTCTCTTTCTATTCTCCTTGCCCGAGAAAAACAACAACTCGAAAATGCTTTTCATATATTCTTTTGCCAAATATCTGCAATAAGCTCGAAAAGATTCATTCACAAATGTACATCACATAAATTATCGTATCAAAGAAGAACGCATTTTGTCTGTAAATAACAACAACAAAATTCGCAGTTTGTACAATAATAATAATAATGACACAGGATGCGCAATGTGCTTAAGAAATAATAAATAAAAATTACATTGCAATGAAATGTATTCAATCTGCGGTTCACTAATGCATTCGTTAACGTAATAGCATTCCACTTTGGACTTTTATGTAGTTTAAGTTTGGCTGGACCGACCAACCGAAACAACAAACAGATGAGCGCCTCAAAACTGAAATAAACTTTGGACAAAAAAAAAAAAAAAAGAAATAACAAATTGGGCAAGAAAAGAGAAAAAAAAAACAATAGCAATATTCGAGTGCCAAAGGATCAAATGCAAACCAAATTGTTTTGGTCAGTTGTCAGTACCAAATGAGGAAACTAAGGTATAATGGTTTTCGAGTGAAATTAACCACTTTTTGCCATTTGAAAACAATAGAAAAGATACATAAATATTGCACAAAGTTAACCAAACAAATAAATCCAGCCTGAAGAATGGCATTCTGTGGCTGCATATTTTTTCTCTACTCTTTCTCGTCTTATTCTTTAGATGCTTGCTAAACATTGTCGCTGTTGCCCAGTACATCAAGCTCCCTTTCTCTCTCTCTCTCTCTCTCTCTCTCTCTCTCTCTCTCTCTGTCCATCTGACTACCCCTGCTCTTTTACCCTTTCTAGCAAACCACATATCAGCACGGACAAAATACTTTGGTTTTAATTTAGTTGGCAAACTGCAACAAATAGCTTCAATTGTATCATTTCAAACCACCAAAAAGAAGATTACATTTTTGTGCTCCATTTTACAATCCGTCCCCAAAAATATAAAATAACTCGATTAGTTATAACAGCGTACTATATATTTAGATATATACAGACATTGAAAATACAAAAACACAATAATAAAATAATAATAATAATAATAATAATTAAATGGCAAATATTTGCATTAGCCTCTTCTACTAAATTATTCAATTTTCCTGTGTTTGCTCAGCCAAGTTAAACATTAAAAAGTGGAAATATCGTATTTAAACGATAAAATGAGGAACTGTGCTATCTTCTGAATGGACTACGATCTTACTTTTCTCTCACATAATTCTCTTGCTATGTCTCTCTCTCCCTCCCTCTCCCTCCCTCTCTCCCCCTCTCTCCCTCTCTCTCTCTCTCTCCCTCTCTCTCTCTCTCTCTCTCTCTCTCTCTCTCTCTCTCTCTCTCTCTCTCTCTCTCTCTCTCTCTCTCTCTCTCTCTCTCTCTCTCTCTCTCTCTCTCTCTCTCTCTCTCTCTCTCTCTCTCTCTCTCTCTCTCTCTCTCTCTCTCTCTCTCTCTCTCTCTCTCTCTCTCTCTCTCTCTCTCTCTCTCTCTCTCTCTCTCTCTCTCTCTCTCTCTCTCTCTCTCTCTCTCTCTCTCTCTCTCTCTCTCTCTCTCTCTCCCCTCTCTCCTCTCTCTCTCTCTCTCTCTCTCTCTCTCTCTCTCTCTCTCTCTCTCTCTCTCTCTCTCTCTCGGAAAATGTTTGTTTTTAGTGTGAGTGTGAGTGTTCATACATATGTATGCCGGCAATGTGCTTTTGCAATGGAAAAGCATTAAAACATAAATGAACAACAGCAATAAACGAAACAACAACAACAACAACAAAAAATTGCCATAAATATTCGGGCGTCTAAATGTGCTTTTGTGCCAAAGTTTGCAATGCGGCAGAATCAGAAATCGCTATGGTATACACAACAGCACAAGCACAAGAACACCCATCCTCATGATTCATCATGCACGATGAAGACGACGCGACAACGACCACGAACTGAGAGCGAGAGAGAGAGAGAACAATGAACAATGTTGATATAGAATGTGAGAGTTCAGTATGGAACAAGAATAAAACGCGTCGTATATCTCCTTGTTACACTTAATAATCATGAACGAATTTCTCAATTTAACTGTCGCATTGAGTAAAAATTATTGGTGGCTCAGACAATACTCATACCGCATTGTATTGTGTGAACATTTCAAACATTATACAAAACCAAAAGACGAAATACAAACCGCACGCGTAAAGTCGCAAACAATCAGACACAACACACAATAAACTGTTTTTAGCAAAAGAGAAAGAGAGAGCAAGTTGGAAGGAAAAGATAGATGGATATAGATAGAGAATGAACGTAGCAAGCAAGCAAGTGAGTGCATGATACATACGAATTTGGCGCGTAATACCCAAATGAAAACAGTAAAAACTTAGAAAAACATTTCCGTTCATTTGCTGGCCATGGATCGTTGCTGTTGCTATTGCTGTTGATTTTTTTTCCATTCTTCTCGATGTTTCTTTATAAAGTAGATTTCGGCATACGAATGTCCCTATAGCTTTCGTTCATCGCCATCGTTGTTGGTGTTGACGATGGTAACATTGTCTCATTGGTCGATGCTCGGTATTCGAATGGGACAAATTCAAATGCTTTCACCAGTTTTATTTCAGCCATCGCAATGAACCAGAGAGATAGAGAGATAGAGAGAAAGAGGGCATATTTATGGCGAATCAAATCTGTTGCTCAGAATTCTCTTGCCCTCATACATACACACACACACAATTGCATGTGCGAACATGGAAATAATTACTTTATGCTATGCATTGGCAGTTGTTATACCAGAGACTCGCAACTATGCGGCTATTGAGCAAAAACGATGTACAAATGAATGAAGTGAAAAATACATGACATGCATTCTTTTCCGCTTTCAATGTCTGAACATTATCGTTTAGGTGTTTGGCGATTTATGAGCGAATTTGCTAAAGAAAACACGTTCTTTCGTCGACATTGTAAATTTGCTATTCTTTTGCGTGATCACACTCTCTATCTTTTTTCTGTTGCTACTCTCTCGCTTGCTCACCTCGATTTCATCGCTCTTTTTCTTCGAAAATTTGTATTCGAAACCGAAAAAAGAGAGAAAAAATGTAATAACAACAATTTCAATGAAAGCATCCCAGACAATTTTTTTCTTCATCGTAATTTCTTTGGTTTTTTTTTGCTCAGAATTTCGGCCAAATTATAGAGCAACAAAACACATCGAAAAAATAAAAGAAATAATAAACGAGAAGTTGATGCATTTAAACGCCAAATAAATAATTCATGAACAGCAATTATTAAATGGTTACAATATGAAATCATATGGATTCGAACAAAGCGAACAAACGAAAGAAGGAGGCAAAAAAAAAAGACTTAGTTAAGTAGATCGATGTAACCAAGATACATGCAATGGGGCAAGAAAAGGATGAAAGACGTCTGACGATTCATCAGTGATGAACGAAAAAGAGACAGAGAGCGAAGCGTGTGTAACAATAACAAGAAGTCGAAGTAATGCTCCAAATCCGTTTGATGTAAAGCTAGACGCAGATAGATACCATAATTATCTTATTGTTGAATGTAGCAGCAGTAAATTGCAAAATGAATTAAAAACGTTATGTTCAGTCGTAACACTTGAAATGAGTTTTGCTTCGAGACGGGCAAACCATTTTCACATTCACACAATCGACAGACAACGACAAAAGTGACAAAACCACAACATTTCTACAAAAAAAAAAGAAGTTTCCCCCGCCTCGTTCTCTTTTCTATACACATAAACAATCGAAATGGACTAGCACAATGATAACAAGGCAAAAAAAATCAAATGACAGAGAATGAGGATCATAAAAATATACTCATTCCATTGGCCAAAATTTCATTTGTAATTGAGTTTTGTTCGCAATAACATGCGATGAAAACACTTGACATTTCCAAATGGAAAATGCGCGCCACTTCATAAACACACGCACGCACACACAGACAGCCCACAAGTGCACCGAATATTATGTGTACTATATGAATTGCCCGTAAAGGGAGGTGAATAAAATGGGCGGCAAAATTACTGTCTAAATGTTTGTATTTAGAACATATTCACACAATTTCCATTTGCTAACACTCAAAATGGAGTTTTATAATGTGAGATATTGGCATATGTTGAACCATTATGTCAATGGCAGCGTTTCAATTCTATTCCGGAGTTTCATATATTTTTTTTATTTTTATTATCGATAGAAAAATAGAAAACACAATACATTTATAATAGCTTATCATCATCAGACGGCTCGAATGAAGAACCGAACAAATGAAGAAAAAAGCATACATTGAACGAAAAAAATACTTATATAGAAAACGCATATAGAAAATAGAAAAAATAATAAACGACGAAAAATTACGTACGTGAGGATTTTTTGTAATTTTATTTATATTCGAATTGATTCAAATGCAATGGCACATCATTATGGAATTGATAGCGTTATCCCGTTTAGAAGCTAAATCGTCTTGTTACGAACCAAATCGCAATATGCGCAATGTCTTCTTTCTCTCTCGCTCTCTTTATTTCTGTCAGGAATTCTCTCTTTCTCTCTCGTTCTTTCCTTCTAAGTGAAGGATTTCATTTCACTCTCTTGAGCCAGATATTTCTCTATCTGTTTCTATGTTTTTTTTTTTTTTTTTTTTTTTTTTTATTTATTTATTTGATGTCTATGTCTATGTTTTTGTAGTACAAATATCATAATACTTCTTCAGCGATTTTATTATGTATTCATTTCTTATATTTGGTTCATCGATTAGAATGTGAGAACGCGACACGTAACCATGCTCTTCTTGCTCTTTTCTTCTTGGACTCTCTATATTTCTGAAGTCTCTCTATAGTTCTTTCTTCTTTTTCACTTGATTTCTCTGCTTCTTTCGAACCCTCTTAGTTTCACTCTTTTTCCCTTTTCTGAATTCAAAGATTTCAACAAATATCATGACTACTAAAGTGTACGTGCACAAACAAATGGCTGACAACTGCCAAATGAACGGAGTGAGCAAAATATTGAAAATGAAAAAGAGAGAGAAAGAGGGAAAAAAGGACCAGAACTTTTGCCATCTTCGCACTTGGATATTTCGAAATGGTTGTATAAAATACATATGACTGAAATCAATTTCATAAATTTATTCGAATCGAATTGCCTTAAAATGCAAACACCGACCGAAATGAGTGTCGAGTGTGAGAGAAATGAGAGGCATAGCAAATACAAAGAACGAAAGAAAAAAAGGGTGCTGGTAAAATAAAGGGTAGCAACTTTTTTTCGTTTTGCTGCTGGTGTTTTTCCTTCTTCTTTTCATCTGCTGTTTTTTTGCTTATTTTCTAACTTTCTCTTGTGCGAAGAATGATGAGCGTGCCTCATCCGAAAAAAGCTAAAAAAAAACGAAACTGAAACAACTCAAAATATTACTTCTGTTATGCGTCGCATGTACCGATCTAAATTCATCGAATTTATGTGCGTGTAAAAAAATTGTGTTATCTCTTTATTCTTTTGTCTATGGAATGTGCCAATATTTGGTTGTAAAATTCATTCGTCAAATATACTATACGCACATATAGATGTATATATCCGAGACTATGTCGGATAATGTGCAAAAATCACTCCAGAAAAATCAAGGATAACATTGTCGACAGATTTTCATATGGTTGATGTGTTTCAAATAGCAAAGGTACATATTTATCTCGGCGTGTGTGTGTGTGTGTGTGTGTATATGAAGACTTTAGTCGATTGAACTCACATACATGCAGACGAGTGATGAAATGAATGAAAAAAACAACTATCGGACCAAATTGCGCTGATTGGATCAGGCACACAATCAGAACAATAATAACAACAACAACTAGAATAAGCGGTAAAGAGCAACCGATGAGCCACGAGTCAAGAGTCTAGTTAGGAATCAGCGGTTTTTTGAATTTTGCCTCAACTTTTCAACCAATATACACACAGATCAGCAGTCAATTTTGTGCTTCGTCTAGTTGCTTACTGTATCAAGAATAACAACAACAACACCCCGTATAAATCATGAGTGAATGAATAAAAGCAAAAATAAAAAAGAGAAATGAAACGTAAAAAGCAAATACACACACACACGACACACGAACTGATGCCGAAGACGGAAAATTCTAAATGGAATATACATGTATGATTCCCTTCGACATCAAATACACATCACAAAAACACTAAAAAACATAACATGAATATATAGCATACATCAGTTAGCATTTACGGTGTGTCGACTCGACTGGATCGTCTGAGCGTGTGTTTTTTTCCTTTCCCCAACAAAAATGATTGTATGTTTAATTTTTCGTGTTAGAGTTACATTGGTAGTGAACAAAGGAAAAAGCAGCAGCAGCAGCAGCAACAGCAGAGACAAGATAGCTGCAGACCAGCCAAATCGACGAAGCCGCATTGCAACACAATCTACAGAACATTTCGTATGCTATATGAGTAGCATAGAGACAAGCACAGCCATAGGCAGTGCAGAGGGAAATGGTGTCTGTGCGATGTGAGTGAGCGAGCGCTTCCCTTTTGTTTTTTAGTATTCCTTGCTTCAAAGTGCAAAGTATGAGTCGCGAATGCAACGTACATATAAATCATGACGTATGCCCTGCTGTTACCATAGTGATTTCAGCTACTCTTTTGAAACAAAATCCATCCGGTAGTGCGCTTTTCTCACCCATACACTCAATACCAGCCGCGCTTCTCTCTATCTTTCTCTCTCTCTCTCTCTCTCTCTCTCTCTCTCTCTCTCTCTCTCTCTCTCTCTCTCTCTCTCTCTCTGTCTGTCTGTCTGTCTGTCTGTCTCTGTGTATCTGTTTATGTATTTGTTTCAGTCGTATACACATATTTCGATATCGATCGATGGATACCAAATGTTTTCCATTGTTCTTCTTTGCTTGTTGGATTGTAGCAAGTGTGTCTACGAGTCGGTAAAAATGTTTTTACCACCGTCAATACAACCATTCAATTTGCTGGAGCCTCGTGGTGTTTTCACAGCAGTCTCATGTACCTGCCAATTTTCCGTATTCGTCGTTAACCTATGCATAGTGTTCAACTGTACATACTGCACAATGATTACAAGCAGGTTGATTCTCCTATACAATTTTTTCTTTTCCCTCTCTCTCTCTCTCTTTCTCTCTCTCTTTCTCTCTCTCTCTCTCTCTCTCTCTCTCTCTCTCTCTCTCTCTCTCTCTCTCTCTCTCTCTCTCTCTCTCTCTCTCTCTCTCTCTCTCTCTCTCTCTCTCTCTCTCTATACATTTGGCCTGGGTAAAAGTAAGCGCTTTTGTATAAAAATGTGCACACTTCGTTATCAAGAAAAAAAAGTAGCGAAGAGGAAAAGAGAACAAAAAATGGATCCTAAAACGAAGGACTAAACATAGAGCTGACATCATACACCATGGAAAATGGAAAATTTTGTATATTGAGCCGACGGTTCCGAAAAGTGTTGAACAGCTGCTCAAAGTATTTTGCGTACATTTGTAAATTGAATATAGCCCATTGCTATCGAAACACATTGCTGTCGTATTTGTGTTTATAGTAAAATGAATGACTTGTACACGGTGAATTTGTGTGAACGGCACACAAAATTGCCGCGCTCGATTCTGATTCGGAACCCAAACAAAAAACATATCTTTTGGAAAATGTGTACAATGTGTCGTATTGTTGCTGATGCTATTATTGTTTGTGTTCTTTTTTCCACTCTTATTCGACTGCTTTAAAGCAGCTTTGAATATAAATACATTTTCAGTAGTTGTAATTTGCCAACTCATAGTACGTTCATTCGATGCTCATGTCATTGCTTTGTGGCGCTCTTTTTTTATATTTCCCGGTAAAAGTTGTTTCCTCGTCTTTTTTTTCGTTTCATTTTTCTATTCTCTTTTTTTAGTTCTTTCAATTTTCTTTCGCGCTATGAAATGTCATCAGCAGTTTTTCGGAACTAAAGATCACATGATAGAGTTGCTTGTAATGGGTTTTTCAATATAGACTTTTAAAAAAAAAAAATTTCACTTTCTCTCTCTCTCGTTCCTCATCACCTTTTTCACTGTGCTCTTTTTTTCGCATTCCAATTTATTGGACGCTGTTCGAATTGTTGGTATTTATGCGTCAGGAATAAATTCATTTTCAACAACATGTCAAGCTTTTCTTTGAGCACAATATATTCACAGCATGCCAATGACATGCAGTTTCGCGTAAATTCCTTCTACATTTTTTTTTTTGCTCCTTCTTTTTCTCTTCTATTCGCTTCCTATTCACATTCGCGGCTTTTATTTTGTAACAGCCACAATCATTTACCAAACAGGACCTCTGTTGAAGATTACATGTTTATAGGACGATCGCGATGAACACTAAATTGTTACATAACCACGAAGGGTATACGGTCGATTTTATTCACTTCTTTTTTTTTATTCTGTTCGACCGCTATCTCTATCTCTCTGTATTATTATTATTATTATTATTATTCTTTTTTGCGCTCGTTCCGGGGGCGCAATTCAAGTAAAAACGCTACTCATGTTCCCGAATATTGTCATGCGGTTCCTCGAGTTTATTTTAATCAATGTCGATTCAACGGAAAATAAACTCCATGCGGTTTAGATTTTCGATTTGCCTACTATTAGTTTAACGATCACACGGCTAACATTTTTCTGTTCACTGCATGTAATTTGAAAACATTATGCTTCTGTTTTTTTTTCTCGCGCTGCTCATTGACCAAAATAAAACAAAAAAAAAAGAGAGAGAGAGAGAGAGACTGAAAGAGAGAAAACGAGCAAATGGAATTAAAATCCACATTCACATAATAAATTCGGGTTGAAATAGAGAAAAAATATATATAAATGAAAATGGTTTGGCGAAATTATTAAACTGGTGGGAAAAAAAAGAAGGAAATAGTGAAAGAAAGTTAGAGAGAGAGAGAGATATTGAGTAAGAGGCAAGAGAGAAAGAGTGAGAAATGAACGACACCGGAAAAACTTCATTTTTCGATGATATTTAAATGTAACAATTTGCACATGTGAACATTGGCTAGCAGAAGGAAACCATGGCAAAATTGAAAAAAAATTGAACAGAGAGAGAGAGAGAGCGAAAGCGAGAAAAAAAAAATAATTGAGAAGAAGCAGAATAGGCAATTTTCCATGCGGCTGACTTTTGTAGTCATTTATTCATTTATATTCAAGCGAGTAATTTTTTTTTTCTGTTGCGTTTCGATGCTACTAAAAATTGTTGTTGTTTATCGTCATTGTTTTTCCTTTGTTCTTTGGTTCTTTGCTTCGTTCGTTTTCGGCTGATAGTCGAATTTAATTAAATCTCATTCTACCGCCTATTTTGTGTGCTATTGACTTGTATCAACCCCAGAATATTGGCAATATCATTGTGCCTTGACTCGGACCAATGTACAGTATATTTTTTAAAGAGCTTTTTTGATTTTTTTTTTTTTTTTTTTTTCAATGGAGACGATGAACATATGTTTCGATTTCCCTTGATTACATTGTGCTATTGATAATATTACATGGGAGAAGGTTGGTGGCCAAAGGTGATGATTCTTCTCTCTTTTTTCCTTCTGTACGCAGAAATGAGGCGGTAGTTCACTAAAAAAAAATATGTATATATATACACTGATGTGAATGAAGGAGCTCATTTGTATCGTTGTGATTTGTAGCAACTTTTCGATGTAAAAATCATTAGCAAAGTTACCGTTTGGTTTGTTAGCGATGACGACGTCAATGGCAGTAACTTAATGCATATTTCCTCATTAGAAGACAAATGACACAGCACAACAACATACCGAGAGAAAGAGACAATAGATCGTTGCAATGCGTTACTTCATATGTGTGAGCATGCTCCCATTTTTCAACATGTTCTCAAACGAACTGAAAAAAAAGAGAAAAATTAAATGGAAGAAGCGAAAAAAACGCACACACTGCCAACAACAAACAAGTCAAGATTGTGTGCACGCCATCAAATTGGTATGCTGGTTTGCTCTGAGCTCTCTGCCATTAATTGGTTCTCAGCCTCTGCATTTTTATGCACATTTAATTCTACAATCTGCATGCATATAGCATATTCATCGAAACGGTATGAAGCCAAATGCTGAACGAGACAGATGAATGAAAAAGATGGAATGAGGAACGAACAGAAATATATATATATAAATTGCCAGAGAGCGCCAAACCGCATACAAAAAAAGCGACACATAATATTTCAATCAGTTCCTTTGGTTTTGCTTTTGTTTCAGTTTTTTTTTTCTTCGATTCGTATGAAAATCAGTATAGTTATGCATTTTTAGATTGGCGGTATGAACAGAAAATTGTGGTTTTGTATCAAAGTCGGCCCACACAAATCGGCAACGGCATCAATTTCTCATTTTTAACCGTTTCTTAACTTATAATTTCCTCCTTCGCTTAAATCGGTTGTCGCCCGTTGTCGGTTCCCTATTCCATACCAGCCGGTTCTATGTAAATTTAACTCGATTCGTTTTTTTTCTGTTTTTGCACTCTGTTTGCACTCTTTTTTTTTTTTTTTGCAAGACTCCAGCTCAATTGCAATGTTCATGAATAAGCCAAATCGTATCAAATGATATTCGTTGAGATGGTATTTAACCGATACACCGACACACCAAACTCATTTGAAATTGCTTCATCCGGCAGTCCGATTAGTTTAAATATTATCACAAGAATTTGCAATTAACCGAAAACCAATAAGAATCCACCGCCTATGCTTGAAATGTTGAAAACATTCAAACAACCGTATGACACACACATACACACACACAAAGAGAAGCAGGCAGAGTGAAAGAGAGTGAGACTGTCTGCCGAGTTGCAATAGCAATTGAAACGACAAAGCATTATACATGGACTACAGATTTATGTGTGCAAAAACGAAATGCTATCTGCATTTGGTTGGTTTGCATATTTTACTCAATGCTTAACGTTAATACTAAATTTGAATTGCCGGCAGTGTTTCTTCATGGTATCCAAATACCTACGCCGACTGTATTGCCGCGAAGAAAAGTCGCGCGTAATCGACGGTCAATAATAGCAACACCGACATTCTGCCAACAAGCAACTACAAAAGCACTGAACAGAACCAGATGTAAGCGAGTAGCGACGGCAAAAGAGAAAATCATGTCTGTAATTTTCTCATAAATTTTAATTGTATATCATTCAAACAAATGTGAAGGGAAAAAAAACCAACGAAAAAATGATACAAACTGTTACTTGGACGTCAATTCCATGCGAATCACACCAATTCCATGCGAATTTGAATCAATGAGACGTTAAAAACGACAATGAATCGCTCCAACCATATTTGTGTGGGTCTGATAAAAATTTCTCCAATTTCGTCCTCGTAACTTAAACTACCGGCTTCAATGTTTATCACTGTCTCGAAAATAAATTGTAACAACGAAAAGCGACCGTCTATGGAATTCTATTTATAGATTAGAGAAAATGACTGACTGACTGACACTGCTGTGTTGTTGTCATTTGGCATACGCGGCAACCATTTCCCCCCACACACACACACACACACACACACACACACACACACACACACACACACACACACACACACACACACACACATACAACAGCGCTGGCGCTTGAGAAACCATTCAAGTGACCACACGTTTCACACAAAGTGTGCTAATGCATCAGCTGCATATATGCGCCACTTTGAAGAGTTTTTAATGCTTTTGCAATGGCAAATGTTGAAAATATGCTTTCGAATAGTCTGTGATTTGAGCTGCGCGATTTCAAACAGCGGTTGCACAGATAGACTCAGTGAACTGCAGACGCATGAAATGCTGAAATCTGAACAGATATGAAATTTTATTTGCAGCTTGCAAAAATCGGCGTTTTTTTCATTCACTCTTGAATCGTTCGTGTGAATGCGCGCACATAAATCTTGCCGGCAACCGCCTATTTAAAATTATCACCGTTTTGTTGTAACAGCAAGCATTGCGGATATTGTGATTGCATTACTTGTTTAATATTCGAGGCTTCTTTATTGCAATATCTTGATTTGGAATTCATCTTCGGCACAGCTATACACAGATAAACTGCATCGCTGAATCTCTCATGCACAAAGTGATTTCTCTTTTTCTCTCTCCCTCTCTTTTTCTTGCGCTTTTGCTTTTTTTCCTTTTCCTTTTATCTCTCTCTTTCTATCTCTACATGTTCGTATGCGTTAAATTTAACTGACAAGATATATGCCAAATAACAAAAATGTTGCAATAGTGAAAAAGAGAGGTTCTTTTGCTCCAGTTTCATGTAAACATACATTATCGCTGAGTTTTGTGTGTACACGTTTTAATACTGTCGCTTAATTCTGGTGATTCGAGTGATTTTTCCTTCTTTTCTATTTCTTTCTCCTCCCCTCTCTATGTCTCTCCATTTCTTTCTCTTGCTCAATCTATCTTTCTGCCGAAAATCAGGCGCTTGCACTGCATGCATGCCATAGAAAATGCAAAATAAACACTCAATCCCTTTTGCTATTTGGTTAGGATGTTCATTTAATGTTTCTTCCAAGCAATTGCCATTGAAAGTAGTAAATTCAAATTTTATCTTTGGCAAATTCAATAAATCGGGACGGGAAACAAGTCATAAAAATTATATTTTTCGAGAATTTGAAATGAACGATTGAGAGCAGAGTGTGAGAGATAAAAAATCAAAGATATTGAGTAAGAGAGAAAAAAGATCGAGTAAGAACAGAGATTGGAAGAGCGCAAAAAGAGAGAGAGGGTGAGAGAGAGAGAGAGAGAGAGAGAGAGAGAAATGATGTACATAAAGTGGAATGGACCAAGATGGCGAGACGTTCGATTTCAAAGTTGGTGTTCGACACTGCACTTGAATGAAACGAGCATCGGAAAATTGATTTTGATCTTATGCCATTTCGCATTGCAAACAGGAATGCATAACACATACACAGGGAGTGAGGGAATGATAACTAGAGAGAGAGAAAGAGAGAGTTTGTGTTGGTGTGTCGGCAGTAGGAGATGTGCACTGTGAATTGTGCGCGGGCGAAATAAGATAAATGACGGCCTGAATCATTGAATGTGTTCGGTCGTTCGTTTGTTCCTCTTGCTTTTTTTTCTTTTTTTTTCTTCATCTCTTCGATATATTTACTTGGTCGTTTACTATCGCGATATATGCACTCACTTGCAATAGGATACAATGTGATCTTCATGTTCATTCTTTTGCATATTCACATTCGAATTCGAAGTCATGCACATAATTTTCTACGATTCTCTCGCCTTCTTCAAACAAAAAAAAAACACAGAAGAAATGAGTAAACTGTGTATGGTGCCATTTGTGAAAGAGTGAGCGTATAAAAGCGATATTCCGTATATGCGCCAGCATTCCAAAGTGACAGTGAATTAATGTTTATTTGTTTCGAAGTCTGATAGAGTTTCAAAGGCAGACATACGGACATACGGAGCAGATCGAGCAATGTGTCGTTCATTCTTGTTCACTTTTTTCGTGTTATTTTGTTCACTTCCTCTGCATTCGGTGTTGTTCCTACTTCTTTCCACTCACACTCTAATAACCTTTGTTGTTACTGTTGCTATATTTTATTTCGTTGCTTTTTTTTTTATCAATTTATGGATTCGACATAATCGAAGTTGGCGGCGAGACACGGTGCACCAAACTGGCCGATGGTGGTAGTAAAATCCATCGCATTTGCAAAAGTTTAATTTACGATTGAAAACCCTCCTTCAAACCAATAATCCACTTATGGAATGGCACGAATTTAATTTAGTTTGCGAAAAGGAAATGGCAAAAAGAAAAAGAGAGCAAAAAAACTTTATCGATAAAACATAAAGTTGATAGAATTGAAATGAAATGAAATAAATGAGATCAATACAAGAAAATGATTTCTCTTCCTTTTTCGCCTAATGGCTTTCTTCTGCGTGTCTGCACACAGTCATTTCAATCCATCGAGAATTTTAAATTGAAATGTTTTTGTTCGCTCTCTCCTTCTTTCTCTGTGTATCTCTTCTTTTCTAGCTCTCTCGTTCCCACATCTATCTGCTCCTCTATGACGCTGTTTATGTGAATTCTCAGCATGTCATTGTGTAATTCGTGCAAGTTTGTTTTTTATATTCCAGTTCAAATGAGTCATCGTATATGTGTCGCTCATTTTATTGGTGTTAGCGCGTTAATTTTATTGGGATTCATGAGCATTAAACGGTATCTGATTATAATTTTCAACTAATTTCGTGTCATTACTGTAAAATTGTTCTAATTGACATGTCGGCTCACGGGGGAAAATTCGAATATTAACACATCTGACGGTGATAAAAAAAAGAGTAAAAAAGACAAAGGGGGAATAATCGAAAAATAGAGATAGACAAATATGAGAAAGAGAAAGAAAAAGGGAAAATAGAGAAAAAAAGCACTCAAAATTGTCCGCACATATTGATAATTTGATGGAATTTTGTTGCCATCGACTGTATAAGTCGAGGCACCAAATGTTGACCATATGGTTGCAATGCTCGGAAACTCCCTTTTATTTAATTTTATTTTTATTTCGTTCATTCGTGTTTTTATTTTCTGTCTCTCCAAATATAATCGAGAAAATGTTATAATGTTTGACTGAATCAAATAACATTGACAATATGCGTTGACGCTGCCATACCATTTTCAGAATGTAATTTATTCAAAAGCAAAAGGTTAACGCATTTAATGTTACATTGTACCGGATGATTGAGTAAAATACGAAAAAGAGCATATTGTCGCTGTTCAAAATTGTGCCATTAAAATAAACATCAACATCAACATCAAGCATATTGCATTATCGAAATATGTATCAAATTAATACGCTTGTAATATGATTCGATGTCTTTATTACAGTCATTCATTCATTACGAATATTAAAATTATGTTGATTCAAAATCATCATTAATGAGTAATAATTTTTTCTCTTTTTGCAGGTAAGAGCTAAGGCTTTCAACATTTTGAAGTTATTTTGACAACTTATGTCAAATATAGATTACGTTCAATTCACAAGCAAGTAAGTGATTTATTTGGGATTTTTCAAGCAATTGCCGTTATTAAATTTTTGGAGGTGAAAAGAGAGAGAAAAAAGAATCAAATATCGACAACATCATTTCTCATGCAAGAGTTTTCACATTTAATTTCAATCACAAAATTGGAAAGGTTCTGCGAATAAGCGAGTGTAGCTGAAAAGAAATTTCTCATGAAATACAAAAATGACGTAAATTGAATAAAAAGAGAATCGCATAAAGAAAATCAGATTATATGAGATTACCGCATTCCAGACTACTTTCGTTGCACTCAGAAAAAAGACGACGAAAAGGAAAAAGAAAAAGAAAAAGAAAAAAGACATTCTGCTGCAAGTACTGGCTGAGTTTTTTGACCCAACAAAACGAAAATTCGGAGACCACACAGCTGAACTCGCTGAATTGTTTCCTCATCGTTTATTCGCGCTCTGTTTTACAAGATCAGTGTTATTTACACTGAACAAAATGTCGATATTTGAGTGTATTGTCGATCGTTTTTTTGTTTCATTCGTTCATTTGTTTATTTATTTCATCGTTTATTTCGAAAAAACAGATGATGTGATGATGCCATGCATTTGATTGCCTTATTTTTCTGCATACTGAATGAAAATGGCCGTATATGGCAATGAATGTGGAACATTCGTACAGAAAGAGATTTGATTGCGCTGCCTTTGCCTTGGAAATTGCAACTGATCGTTGAATAAAGTAAACATGAACAAAAACTGAAAAAAAAACACCGATGCAAGACTAAACGGTTTCTTACTGTCTGCATTCTTCTCATCGTGACTATTGAATTGGTTCGCCATCTCTCCCACATTGTGTGCGAATATTTTGTGTGTGTGTTTGCGCGCAAATAATCTCGGCCACCATTCGAATAGTAATAATGTCGGCTTATCGGTAGACATTTCATCGAATCCAATTGAATGAATATCATTTATTCCAAGCCAAAATCATTCTTTGTTACTTACATTTTGCAATATGCCAAGCGCAAATGACATTGCATATTTTGTGCATTACAAGAGAGCATTGTACATATTACAAATAAATATGATAAAGATCGTTTTTGCGTAAAAAGCTATTATCATTTTCTTTCTCAAGCTCCGTCTCTCTCTCTCTCTCTCTCTCTCTCTCTCTCTTACTCTCTCCATGTTTCTCTGCTTGATCAAAATGATGTGAATGAAATGTCATTCCATTAGCCAGGCAGTAAAGAGATCTGAAACGTTTTCGTCTTTTTCATCTTATCAAGTGTATCTTAACAGAAACCACACAAATAACAACTGCAAGACAAAACAAATAAATTTGAAATGAGCACAATAGCTTCATCTGCAGCAGTTAAATGAGTCTGAGAAAATGAGCAAATCATAAACGAATGAGCGATAGAAAAAAAATTGAATGTAAACAAAACGAGCAAATGCTTTGAGAAAAATATGAAGTGAAACAAAACCACGACGAGAAATATGTGACTCCGAGACTCATTTCACATTCTGTGCACTAAAATTCTGCACAAACAATGGCAAAATGTTAAGACGCGCAAATAAAAAGCCCCCCTCACACACACACACAAACACACACAGCCACATTCTGAATGCACACAAATGACTAAAAATGAAATTGCGAAGAATTTCTCGTGTAGCATTTTTCAAATCAGTAAATAAAATCTCATTCGTCGCCTGTCGATCTTTGTGCGCTCTCTTTTCTGTCTTGAATGGTTTGCTTGATTTGCGCGCAGCCAGTTAGCGAACCAGCCAGCCAGTCAGTTATTCAGTCAAATAGTTTTGTGTCTATTGTAGCAGTGCCAGTGCCAGTGCCATTTCAATTAAATGCCTTCAATATTTCTTTGTCCATGCACTTGAATTATGCTATTATTTACTCAACTTTTAAATATGTTTGTTCAATTGAATCGACGTGATTGTTTCGCAAATTTTTGCACGTTGCACAGTTTGTTTTGTTGGATTTTGTGCCTATTATATGTGGCCATTAAATCAATAATATGCTGTGTCTGACCTAAACAACAAACAGTTCATATTCTCTTTCTTTCTCTCATTCATTCTTCTCACTTGGTCTCTCTCTCACGTTCGTACAGCTCAACATTCAAAGAACTACTTCGTCGGTCGGCACACAATCCATCAATTCTTATTTAATTGCTACAGTTCAACTGAAAATGCCATGACTAACATACTAGATTGCCGACAGTTAACCTAATTTCGTGACTTTGATTGAATTCATACAGCGGCAAACGGCAACAGCAGAAACGACGGCGGGCTCCAATTCTCACATAATCGAATTAAATCGCTCATTGGGATTCTTGTACGTAACATTAATAAAATATGTGCAACTTCTTCAGTCGCTTAGGTGCGAGCCTCAATAATTGAATTGTAAAATCCGAACTCAAAGAAAAAGCAAAATGAAAAAAAAAAAAAAATGAATTAAAGAAAATAGACGCACACACCAAAATCACACACATAAATGAAGCTAATCATTTGATTACAACGGCGGTGTGCACAGTAGACAGACAGACTTCAGACGAGATCTATCCAAGTGCATATTTCCAATTTATCTCCTCTGTTTCCATTTGGTTGTTGTTGCTTCTTTTTTCTGTGGCATTTTCGCTTTACTTTTATTGTTCATACCGATCTTTCTTTTTCTGCCTTTCTCGCTCTCCGACTCGGGTATCTTTTCTTAAGCGATGCTTCTGCTGATTTTTATTATTATTATTACATATTCTCTCTATATATCTATCTCGTTCTCTTGCTTTCTCATTTTTGCTGTTGATTGTCTCACTCATTTGCCACGTTCGAGGCTAATTTAAGCCGCCTTTTTGTCTTCGTTTTGCTCGCTAAATGCTTTCTCTTTATCACGATGTAGGTAAATTCAATAATAATACGCTTGGATATATCGTGTTAAACTATTTCGCGCATTGTGTGTCTGTGCGCGCGATTTTTTTTTTTTCGTGTTTTTCTCTTCATTTGATGGCTCGATGTGTTTATTGTTGTTGTTGTTGTGATTGTCGTACTCGACATTGGGCCTCATTCATAATTGCCAATGGCAAACAATCTCACACTTTGCTGGCATTTAACTGAGGCTCTTTCAAACGCGTTAAAACAAATACTGAATGAAAGTGCTGAACTGGTGCGCGCACACGGCATTATATATTTTTTTCGTTGTACTCGTTTTTTTCTTTCTTCTCATGTATTTTTATTTTAATTCAATTCATTTGCCGCTTGTCCCGTGCTGCTCATTCATTGTTGAATCAGATAATTTTCAAATGAACAACTATTTAATTATGTAAATTAAATTTAGCGAAGAGAGGCAGTGCGAGAGAGCAAGGGAACTAGACAGTCAGAATGAGAGAGACATAGTAAGAGCGATTATGAGAGAGATGGAACAACAATGAAAATTACCGGATATAAGTTCTGTCATAGAATTTATGTGCATAACGAAGCGAGAAAAACAAACCACAGCTCATAGAACAACCGTGAAATGTGTATGTTTTCGAAATCAATTCATAAAACAAAACGAAAAAAATAGAACAGATTATGGTGGCGGGCTGAACTGGAACACGAAATTTAAAAACAACCAGCTACAACACAAACTACAGCAAGAGACATAAAGTCTACGATCGATTTCCGTCACAGCTTTTTTAAATATGTTTTACCTCTTTAAATCGCACACAATTAATTTCTAATGTGAAACACGGAATGAACAAGACGCTAAGTGAAAGAAAAAGAAAGAGACAGACAAACATAGGGAGAGAGCGGGTAGGGAAGAGTAGAAAAAAAAAGTGATCATCGAAGCCAATGCCCTGTACTGAGTGTCTCTCACTGATCTATCTGCGGTTTCGGTCTCGTTTCTCTGCGCTTTCTTTTACATTATTATTTATTATCATTCCGGTATGGAATTAACGTCATGTGGTTAGACACTAATTGTTATTAACTATTTGTTTCTGTTTATAAGTTTTGTGCATTTTGTGCTTGTAAATATTTTGTCTGCAAATGTAATCGAACAAATTCAACGAGAATGGGAACGATAAAGTTGTTTGCGCGCGATTGTTATTATTTCAATTTTCAATGTTTGTTTTTTTTTCTTTCCTTCTCTCTCTCTCTCTCTCTCTCTCTTTCTCTCTCTTTCTCTCTTGATTGTTTTCTCTGTTATTTTCGTTTAGTTTCAGGGAAAAAAGCACCGGCACCGTGATATTGCATGTTTTTTTTTTTTCTTTTCGTCGGTACAAAAATGTATTTAATATGTTTGACTTAACAGAATGCCGGTGTATGAATGTGGCGAAAACAGCTGTTAGCCGTTATTATTGCAGTAACGTTTTATGATTCGGTGTGTTCGTTCGATTTTTTTGTTGTTGTTGGTTTGAGGGAATATGCTTACTCTTGCTCTGCCATTTCATATATCAAAAGATGAAAAAAACCACACACACAAGTTGTGCATTCGAATTTCCCGTCGATTGAAATGGTTTTTCGATTTTTAACTTTTTTCCGAAGCTTTTCATCTTTTCAACTTAAATCTACACGTTTACGGCCTCTTTTCCCACTGTGCCTAACAAGCATATATGCATACATCGCGCACATTTCGTGATCGTTTTATTTTGGTTCTCACGAACTAACATTCCGATCGACTGTGTATTCTGGAATGTGGTTTTGCGTTGAACTCTGTGTTATTCGATGTGTTTTGATTTCTTTCTCTCTCTATCTCTCTCTCACACACACACACACACACACAGACACTAAAATCCGCTTTTCCGTCTTTCTTGCCCTCTGTGTGTGAAAACCATTGAAAAATGTACGTCTTCATGTTTACACGATTCTGCATTTTATAGGCGGTTTACGAACCAAAATTCACTTAACATTTATTATTGTAACTCATTTCAATTGGTTATTGATGCCTGAAAATTCTTAACATTTGACAATAACAGCAGTAACAATAAAAAAAAAGCTTGAAGCGATGAAAAAAAGAATCCGATTTGAAAACGTCCCTTTTTTATTCGAAAATCGACTTATTCAATCTCAATTTAGTTAAGCGGATTTTTACCATTTTTTCCTTCTTCGTCGTTCTTCGAAGTGAAAAATAGCGAAGCGGCAACCAAAAAAATATCCGAAGAAAAAAAAGTCTAATCGAAACAGGGAATTTCTCTTTAAAGAAAAATGCACATAATGTGCTTCACACCCATTTTGCACGTTATATCCATCCACCTGACCTACCTGCTTAGCATTTTTCTTTCGTTGATTCAGTTTGCATACAAAAAAAAAAAAAAAAAAAAAAAATGAGCGACGAATAAAACATACTGATTCAGTATTACTTAATGAATCAGATTTTATTGGTTTGGCGCGTCTTGTTCGCTATTCAATGTTTTCAAAGAAATGCGGTCAAAGTGACTCATGAGAGATTGATTTAGTGGCCGAATCTTTGAGTCCAATATAAGATAAAAGAGAACCACTCACACACAAGAAATTATATTGCGTACATAAAATGTATGAAATGAAGGAATGTGCAAACCCATAAAAAGTTAACAAACAAAATTAACTTCATCTGAAGAAGGCACACTTCCCTTGTTGTTATCGTCAATTTTTTTGTTGTTGTTGTTTCATTTTTTTCCTTTGCCCAAGCTTCTGCGAAATAAACAAATACAAAGTCGCAAAGAAAAAAGAGAAAAATGAAGAAAAAAAAATTATATATAAACGCACAAAGCCTGATAAACATGATGGTTTCGCTAATGCACCTCGACAACTAGAATCGAAGCACGTACGCATAAAAATTCATATTTTTTTTCAATGTAAACCGTTTCGCGACGCTCTCTCTCTCTCTCTCTGTGTGTGTGTGTGTAGATTTTTCTTTTTTATGTTCATGTGTATGCAATAAATTGCGAGAACACAAACGCACAGACGAGTGAAGGAGAAAGAGAAGAACAAGTAATCAAGCATAATGGCAAGCAGTGCAAATAAAACTGACCACATTCCAATGTTGATTTTTTTTTTCTCGTGTTTTTCTTTCCATTCGGCGATATATTTCTCTTTCTTTCCCTCTCTTTTGCTCTCCATTTCGTCATTTCTTTGCATCTTGCCTTATTTTTCAAGCATTTTCAGTAACTGGGATTTTTTCGCGAAACCCAAGAGAAGCTGTTATTTTTACTTGATTTTGTTATATCCATACATAGATTGGTACAATGTATACACATTTCAATCCATGTATACTATTCCATACGCCGTTTATGATTCATGCTGGCAAAATGTTTGCGCAAACATATAAATGAAAAATAAGAAAAACAATTTAAAGGGAAAAATTATTTGCTTTGTTCGCTGTTTATTTATAAAAATTCGTTTGAACATGTTGGCAAATCCTTGTTGTTGTTGATTAAGTGTGTTCATTTCGCATATTTGTTCTTTGGTTTTTGCAATTTTATTACCATTTCAGTTGGTTAAAGTTTTTATTTTATTTTTCTGCCGATTTGGTGACCCTTCAATTCAAGCAATTTCAAGCATGTGTTGAAAATATATGAAGAACACTTAACTCGTTGACTTCAACTTTTGTAAATCATTGGTACAATTTCTTGCGGCCAACAGCATTGATCCTTACATGCAATTTTATGCTTCTCATTCTCATCCATTTTTTTTTTTTTTACCAAGACATTGCAAACTACAACAACAAATAATCGCAAAAACAACAAACGACCGCTCCTGTTCAATTCCATCAAAGGAACGGTTACTTTTTAAAGAGCCTGAAGAGCAAGAGCACATAAGGAGTGTGAGACCAATGAAAAAAAAAAATGCAACCATGATCTGAAGAGTGAAGAGAGAAATGGAGTAAAAAAAAAAGCGAAAGAGAAAAGAAAAATCCATTCAAAACGGTTTTCACAACAAAAAAAAAAGCAAATTACACACAACAAACTAACCAATCGGGTATTGGTATGATATAGTCGAAGTGCATTCATTTTCACGATGTATTTGTATGCGCAAGAAATTCCGCGAGCAATTTAAAATTCTATCGTGAAGTGAGCGAATCGAAAACAAAGACGCTGAAATACCGCGCATTTGGATAATTTAATGTGTTTGAGAGTGTGAGTGTGCATTCCAAAAGGCAAAAATACAGTGATTTTTCCTTCGAACAGTGCATTTTGATGTTCACTCCTTAATACATCAAAACAAGCGAGATCGAGACCAAAAATCCACTTGACTCAATTGATGACCGCAAGCATAAGCACCAATGTGCGCGTTCTTCGGCAATTTAATGCATATAAAGACTAACTATATGTATGTGTGCGAGTGCGAGTGCGAGTGTGAGTGTTTGTGTCAAAATCATGTGGAGCGTCATTTTGCTGTTAAATTTCATTGTCTTGCAAACAGATTGGATGGCTGAAGAGCAGCAGATAGAGTGTTTGCCAAAGTGGCTGGAATGTG
The DNA here is from genome assembly GCA_029041755.1 of Resseliella maxima. Lineage (NCBI taxonomy): Eukaryota > Metazoa > Arthropoda > Insecta > Diptera > Cecidomyiidae > Resseliella > Resseliella maxima. The sequence goes on along the minus strand of JAQOWM010000888.1, from coordinate 1,180,582 downwards.
AGCACTAGTGTTTTATTTCAATTAAAAATTACTTGTCTGTTTGCTCATTTTATTTAAACATATTCTTTTCTTTTTCATTTTTTCATTTCTGTTGGTGTTGTTGCTGTTCTCTTCGTTTCCAGTTCCGCTCGCGCCACATATTTTATATGGCAGCCACTGAAATTGATTATACAAGTGCTTTGTTCAAACTCCTTGTGCCAGTATCTATGAACATGCCCTCAATGCTGTTTTTCACAGTTTCTTTGCTGCTATATCAATTCGGTGTCGAGCATAAGAACTATTTTGCTAGACATTTCTGTGTGTTATGCTCGTGTTTTTTTTTCTTCTGTTGCAGAGGTTTGCTGCTGTTTCTCGGTCGCAGTCAGAATCGTCGTCTCAATAAATATTTCATTAAATTGAGTTCAAGCTAAAAGTAAACACCTGTACAGGAAAGCTTAGTTCTTTTTCTAAATTCTCTCTCTCTTTTTCGTCATTTTTTTTTCTCTTCTCTCTGACTGTCTCTCACTTGCATAAAATCAATTGAATGCAATGGTATTACACAGTGGCTTTCTCTATTCTCAACGCACAAGTTGATGTTAATGCATTTCCAGCATAATATTTTTCATCATTTCTTTATTTCTCTCTCGATTTATTTTTGTATCACTGTTCATCGGTGTAGTTTGCCGCTTGCCATCCTGAATTTGTTCATAGGTTGATTTAATATGCAGTTGGCATTGTCAAATGCAATTGGTATCCAGTTTTTCAAATGGAATTCTCGCTATGCGCGTACCTCTTTGTGATATTATTCAACGCTGTGGCATTCACATAGCGAAATAAAAAAGACACTCATATACACTGAAACAGAGAGAAAGAGCAACATGAGTCGAAGAATTTGCAACAGGATGTACAAGGTCGTATTATAATGTGATCGTAACCATTATAATGTCTTTTTTCTCTTCTTTTACAAATCACATCACATGATGGCTTCCATCGTTTGTTGTTTTTTTTTATTCTCTTGTTTCTTGAGTCTTCTTCTTTATCATCATCGTCGTCGTTTGTTTTTGCTACCTCTGTAACTACTTTTTTTGTCGTTGTTATTTGGCCGAACACAAATAGATACGATTCTCATCTTTTCTGTGCTTTTCACTTACTTCGCCAGCATTATTATTAATTGAATGTAAGCACGCGCACAACTATCCATAAAAAATCATCACAACGAATTGTTGCAATTTACAGTGAGCGCAATGAGAAACAAAAAAGAAGAAATGAAAAAAAAAACATTAGCTGCCACATCATTTTATTGGTGTCTGCACACTTGACACCGGATCATCTGTGATTTAACCGAAGTATAAATGGCATCGCCATTAGCGTAAATCATTATCAAGTCGTGTACAAAGCAAAAACCATTGAATTAATCAAATTCCTGGAAACTTATAGAAAAGAAAACAATGTAAATAAACGTGTAATTGTTTGCTACGATCATGATGAACCAATTGCATCAAAATCGAATCGACTTCAACAAACATCAAAAATAAAAATCCCCGACAAATTGCTAGCCACAAATGTTCATGCAGCACCATTTTCGTTCGCTACTTTGCAATGCGCAATCAACATGCTAATGAATCGATCAGACTCGAAATGGAATGCACAGTTTTATTTTCGTTCATTTCAATTAAGCCAATGTAAATAAACAACGAAATCAAAATGAAGAAATAAAAAAATTTGTTATGTGCTTGTGCATTCCATTGATATTTGATCATCAACAAACGGTTCACAGAGTCCGAAAAAGTATTCACTTTTTAAATGTCATGCGACACATGAAATTGTGTTAAGCACAAAGCAAAATTCCTTCTCACTTTTTTTTTTGTCGTCGTGTTCCACGTCGATTGGTGTGTGGAAGAAGTGAAAAATGAATGCAAAAGCAAAACAAAAATTAATTCCAATTGTTGAAATAACTACGTCAATCGTATATATGGACGTTCTTATCGTTTAGTTTGCAGTGGCGATTGCGACTCTGCGATTCGTTAATTCAATATCGCTAAATCAGTTCATTTTTTTTTTAAATTAATTTTCAACGAAAACAAACAAACGAATTAAAACAATGCATACTCATTTCAGCCACACACGGAGATAGAACTAGAGCACCAAGAGGAGGAAGAGAAAAATGAATAGATGTGCATAGAGAGATTGAGTGAGAGAGTGAGAAGGAAACAGAAAAAGCAAGAGCGAGAGAAAGAGAGTGTGTGTGAGAGAGAGAGAGAGAGAGAAAGAGAGCGAGAGTTCAGGAAGGTTCAGGAAGGGCTAACACATTGAAAACCATACAAATTATTTGGTGCATCGATTGAAATTTCACTGGCATTTCATAATATGTACAAAGCAAAACGTACAAAAATATATAAATTGTGCTACACGTGATACGATCAATTGTCGATATTTGCCCGGCGGAAAACCTGGGTACGAACAGGCGCTTACATTGTGCTTATCAGATAAAACGTCTCTCTCTCTCTCTCTTTCTGCCTTTCTCCCTCTTCTGAGTCTTGCACTCTATGTGTGTTTGGTTTGAATTTTTTATGAGCCTTTAAGTTGATTACTTGTTTTATTTAAACCAATGCGAACCAATATTACATTGTATGGGTGCTGTAATGTTGTACTCGTTTTCGGATTATGAACCTCTAATCTCGATGACTGTACCTGGCCATACGGTAAAGAAGCCACTACTGTTTACCTTTTAAAAAATATTTATTTATTACTTGGTTAGAGTTGATGGTTTCGCAATGCGGTGGGTCGTGAGATTGATAGTCATTTGATTGCAGCAATGTTATTTGTACGATTGTGAACATTTTACTTCATTCATCCGTCGTCGTTTCGACAGTTCTTTGTGACTTCTTTTTTTTTATTTTCTTTTCCAAATATCAACAAACAACAAATGGGTGAAGCGAAAGAAATGAAGTAAAGTATTCTCAACGCCTTTTGGGATACATTGTTGCATCATTTCAACTGACACTTGCGACTTATGCAATCAACGCTAATTGTAACATGTCAATTTTTGTGATGAAATATAAATTATTACGTGACGGTAGTATGTAATTGGCTCCGTATATTTAGACATACTCCCTGAGCTCGTAATCTGATATATCTATCTATCACTTGCTAACTTTATCATTTGCTATCGCTTGAAATTGTAATCTCTGCTCGCAAATCTCTTGCTTTAGCGCTCTATACTTGTCACTATTAGAAATTCTTTTAGCACTTGGTATTATTATCTATTAACATTGCATAGAAGATTTTGACGAGATGTAATGCAGAAAAATCGTTACAAATTAAATGAAAACGCTAATTGGTAAGCCATGCAATTGACCTCATCCGATTTGCCATTTCTCCAATATTATATGTTTGAATACGAAATACGTTTAGTCTAATTTCCCTTTTGTAATTGTGACGGATCCATGCATTCGAAGATTAGAAGTGGAATGGGGGAGCCAGGAGAAATGTGCGAATCGATGCAACTGTTCTGCATTTAATGCTATTGTTAATTTCCCTCGTGATACTGACGACTGTAGCATTTGGGAATTTCGTGATGTTATATCAAGACAGTGACTTGATTCACAAGAAGAAAGACAGACATCGGAATTACTTCATTGAAATGACGAAGTAATGTTTGCAAACATATACAGTAAAAGAAAATCAAGACACAAAAACCAAATCAAGCACATTCAGAAAATGAATATGAAATCGAGAGATTGCTTAAACTTTTCACTCTGTGTGTTATTTGAATGCAAATTTTCCACTTGATTCGTCTTCTCACGTGCACACCAAGAGACCCAAATACATATTGGTTTGCGTATTTTTCAAGCGCATACAACACACACACACACACGAGTACACCAGCCAGCACTTTTGTAAAGTTTATTTGGCGAAAAACAGCGGGAATCTACAGAGAAAACGACGAAATCAAGCGCACAATTCAAATTGAATGAACAACGAATTGCGAATCTCGGTAAACGAGAGGGGAAGAGAGAGAGAGAGAGAGAGAGAGAGGCGAGAGAAAATGAAAGAAATATACTACTTCAACTTTCTAAATGCCATTTAACCAGTTCAAACTTCAAAAATGGTTTACCGCCAACCATCGATAAACACACTAACGAATTGCAAAATAACAACGAACGAACGAATCAACAACGAAAAAAAAATGCGTACACTTTTTTTCGCTCATTCGCGAATCTTTCTTTCTCCACTGTTCTTTCGCCCCCGTTATTCAGGTTTTTTTTCTGTGCTTTTGCAATATAAACCGTTTTCTTCTTTTTCATCATTGCAATCATGTTGAAAGCAAAGAAAAAAAAAACTACGCACAAGTATTGCGCTTCAAATGAATTCATATGTGCGTATATATAGCGGGTTCGATATTATAAAAAACTAAATGGCAAAATCAAAGAGCAGAGAGAAGAGATGAAGGGAAAAAATCGTTTATTCATCATCAGGCCACATAATTTTATTTTTAAAGACAAAAGAGATGCTTTATGGCGCGCAAAATGGATCAGTTGAAATTGGTGACGCAGCAAAACGGCGGCTACAATTCGATTCGATTCGATGCACGAAAATAACAAAACAAAACAAAAAATGATCCGAACAGAAGTTTATTTGCCAAATTTACTTGTAACTAATTTTAAATCATTACGCTCACTCGAGATGACTAATTTATCAACGAAATCAAATTCCACATTTTATGAATGAAAATATTTTTTTATCAATTGAACAAGCACTAAGTGCCAATTGCTATTGATGAACACATCAATCGATTCAATTGTGAATTAAACAAATTTTTGGTTGAAATGTGGCTCTATCTCCCTTTTATTGATCTCTCTCTTTCTGTTTTGTCTGTTTCATTAAATGAATCATCGCAATGCGAGAATTTACATCGGCTTTAGTGATTATTCAATGGTTTGGCTATAATTTTTACTGATAACTTTCGTAAATGAAGCAATGAATCATTTCGTACTTCATATATTTATCCACATTACAAAGCTTTTGGCATTTTTGGAAAAAAAAAACACACACATTCACATCAAAAACGTGGAAAAAAATCTGCGTCATCACTGATAGCAAATTGAGATAGCTGTCAACCAACCAAGTGGCACTTTGATGATTTGTAACGATAAATCTTCATTTTAGCTGCTTTTCAGTAATTTTTTTCCTCTCGCTCTCATTACTTTTCTATTCGAAAAAATTTATTTTTTTTTTTTCCATTTTTATCCATCTCTCAAGAGAGTGACATTTTCAATTTCGATGTTGGACAAATGCTCATATTTATCCATATGAGTATTACTGCGTTGTCGATGTAATGAAATCATCGATGGTGGTACTGAGATTTTTACAATGAACAATAGCAACAGAAGAAGAAGAAGGAAAAAAAATTTGAATGAAAAAAACTTCATTATTTTGCTTTGTGTTAATTCCATATAAGCTTTGTTGACTTTTCATATTCTGTTTGGTTTTGTTTGCTCTTTCTATCTATCTGGCTACGGTGAGTGTGTGTTGGCTGAACCATGAGCCATATGGTGATTTGTATGGCTACCGGTTTGATATTGTGTACACGATGTGATTGTATGTGGCTTGCGAGTCAATGTGAAGAGAATATTAAAAAAAAAGTTCATTCATTTCAATTCATTCATTCATTCATAGCATATTTTTTTGCTTCTTCTTCTTCTTTTTTTTTTTTGTCGTGCTGTGTTGGAATGTCGTCGATAAAAGCAGAATGAGTTCTATCCGGCTAAAATTCCACGAAATTTTGTAGCTCGGATTGTGAACATTTCGGATTCCAGTTGCATGAGTAAAGCAATGAGAAAAAAAAAAAGAATAAAAAGCAACAACAATTTCTATCTCACTGTATTTTCTAGTCGTTTCTGCGACGCGCGTTGCTTTGCACGCTTTCCGCCAAGATAATGTGTGATAGTCAGCCAACCAACCAACCAAGCGAATGGCTTATGTCATCACATCATGTGTTTATGTACCAAAGACCAATGCCATTCAAATCATCTGATGAATGACGATTTAGCTATGTATTTTGCATATATTGCAAGTTGATCATTTTGTTTTTACAACGGAATTTGCCCACTCATTTCCGAAGTGATTGTATGTGCGCGCCACATTGGTCTTCTTTTCTCTCTCTCTCTCTCTCTCTCTCTCTCTCTCTCAAAAACACTTTTTTCCATGCAACCAGATGAGACTGATTGAACAGACATTTGACTCATCTGGAACACGATGTATTCATATACTCGTAAGCAATTTTCAATTGAATGACGCATTCATTTGTTATTCTCTTCATTTCGCTGATGTTTGCCTTTTTATTATCCAGTTTAATTCTAAAACTGTAATTGTGCACAACTTAAACCGCCTTAGGCGACAACTTGTTATTATTATTCATTCAAACTGTTTTTCTAGTGGCTGATTTCAATACCAAATTGTGCATGTGATTCTCACGTAAATTGTCTTGTTATTTATGCTTACACTGAGCTTTAAGTTTACAAACCGATTTTATCACATAAATACAAACATCCATTGGAGTCTCTCATTGACAAAATCAATATTCACATTTGTATTCACACAAACGTCAAACATGTCAGCAATCATTTCTTAAATGAATTTACGAACAGTGGAAGTAAAAAGTGCAGAAGATAAACGGTATTCACATACCAGCGATATAAAACTATGCAATATATTTATGGACATCAAGTTGGCTGATATTTTTCCCTCTACAGGAAAAATAACTCACAACCGAAATGAGATGCACTATTTGTGTTGTTGTTGTTTTTGCTGTTGCTGTTGTTGTTTCACTTCATGTATCTTGGAGGCCGTTCCATTTTATGAGAAAATTATACGTGTCATTTCTCACATTACTTTGTTAGCTTATTATCAAATCTTTTAATATTTGTGTCGCATTCATTTTTATGATAGCTCTTTATTCTATTTAATTCACTACTGTAATGACAGATCGTTTGGATAATATAAACAAGCTTCTGATATTGCGTGAGAATTGGCATGTTTCGTGACACTCGTCGCTTTCTCGCAATTTTCTAATCACATATACAATCACATTCACATTCACACACATACACACGCACATATTATAATTTGGCATCATTTTCACCATGATTGTCACACACTTGAAGACAGTTCTCGATCACATTAATCATTGTACGCAAAATTAAATGAAATACGTAAACATTGTTGTGAAATATATTTGTGTGCAGAAAAACGAAATAAGAGAGCGAGATAATAATAATGAAAAAAACATGGCAAAAATGCCAACAACAATAAAATGTATGAGCAGCATGAATGGCGATGATAAGTCGAGAATTCTGAAAAATCAATTGATGACATATACTAAATCAATATTGTTGTTAAATTAAAGAGGCGATATTCCAGGCGTTCAATTGGAAGCTCTCAAAACCATGATTTTGATTTGGTTTCTTTACAACAAATTTTTAAATGATTTTATTCAATCACAAAGGAATCAAATTTGAAAGTATATAAATAGGATGTAATAAAGCAACAGCAACAGCAACAGCAACAACAACAGCAGCAGTAGCAACGATGGCAGTGGATGCATCTACGGCGACAAAAATGGTAACAAAAAGCAAAAATGTAGTCTAAATGAGTTGGATGTTAAAAATAAACCATCATTCGTGCATCCGTTCCAAATTTCAATTGATTCGGATGTATAAGCATGTGTGTGTGTGTGTGTGTGTCGCCATCGTCGTCGTCGTCGTCGTTGTTGTTGTTGTTGACATCGTGCATAAATGTTCAATGACATCAACTTTCTTTTCGCAATTATAATTCTATATTTACAGAGTTGTTTTGTTTGTGTTTGTTGATCGGTGTGTACCCGCATTTTCAATTAACAAACGAGACATTTTCGAGCCTTTAGCATGCCACACATTTATATATTGATTGGTTTGTTGAGCTTTAATCATTTGAAAAAGTTGTCAACGGTGTGCACACATTGAAATGTGTTATACAGTGCATTGAACGTTTGAAATGGAAATGCCAAATAAATGACATGAGTGTGCCCAATTCAAGCACGCCGCGAATATGACTAATGCCATAAATATTTTTACTGAATTAATTAATAGAGAGCATGATTCGTTTATTATTGTGGTATTTTGTTATTGCTACAAAACATCAAGTCACTCTCATTTTGAATAAAACGCGATACATCAATGCATATATGGGCATAGCTTGCACGATATGCATGGGCCACTTAAAGCAGCGACGCAATTTCAAAACGCAATAGTAAAATGGCGTTAGATGCGCGCCTAAACGGCAACTATGTCTCAATACGATTCTAATGGAATATCTATAGTCATAATAATAATCTAGCCCATTTGGTAATAATTAAAATATTATTGAGGTAGTCATTTGGTTGGTTAGCGCGACGTCATCGACGTAGTCAAGCCATGTATTTATGACAAAAATAAAAATGATAGGTAGAAAATGCGCACAATTTGGTTTATTAAATGCGAGAGAATCTGCCGACCAGCTGCAATTTTAGCTACAATTTAAATGAATTCACACAAACAAAACCAAATGTGATAGAGACAGGAACACATCACAAATCAGATAAATATATACAATATGAACAAAATTCTCAACACACAGTGCACCAACTATTGCTGTTGCTCGTTAAAATATGTTCAGCGCAATGTTCAATTCCTCTACGAAAGATAGAGAGAAAAAAAATTATAGTATAAAATAGTATAACAATAATAATAATAAACGGAAAACGCCTTCATTCATTCACTCATTCACAACAAACACACCGAGAACGAGAGCACACTGCCACTGTGAGCCCCGTCAATGTGCCAGCGAGACTGTACAGCACGCGATACACACCATAGCGCCCGACTGTGTATAGTAAATGTTCTACGACGCGCTCGCTATATTATAAACACAATCAGATGTTTTTGATTTATTCAACGAACGAATGAACACAGAAACAACAACAACAACAACACAAAAAAACGAAGAAATTAAATATGAGAAAAATGTATTATTATTACAGAATGTCGGTTCGGTGTGTAGTAATCGTGTCGTTGCAATCATACAATCGGCTCTTTCTTTTTTTCTATTTTTCATTCTATAAATTTTCAACCTGTTCTTATTGAATTCTCTATTCGATTCAAATACTTGATAGATTAGAGAGAAAAAAACACATTCACTTGAACTCTGCGATAGGATGAAATCGGCGCAATAAAAATCAATTAGTACAAGCACATTCATGATTATACTATTTTTTTTCGATATTTATGGCATTATCATTGTGATTTAGCTTATTGTACTCTTTACTTCAAACAACAGCAAGGAAAAGAAAAAAAATTGCCTATTTTTATACGGTTACATCATTTCACAGTAATACGAGATGGTTGTTATTGATGGCAGCGGTACTTTTGATCAATTTCTGTTTTTTTCATCTTTTTTGAATTTACTGATAAACACTTTCAAATATCCAAATCCATTTACACATTCGTCATTTTTAGTTATAATTCTAGTTGCAAAAGTTGTTTACAAATACTGAATGGATGAATCATTTTGGCAATTTTTATTTTTGTCATGTACATACACAGAGAGATATTGACATAGAGAATGTTGAGTTGAATGAGAGGGAGTTAGCGAAAGGGGAAAGGGAGAAAGAGAGAAGGGAATAAAGAGATACACTGGGAGAAACGATGAAAGAGAAAGAGACTTAAAAACTGTCATCAGCTAAAAATGCACATGTACACAAAAATCCACGCCAAACACAAAAACCAATTTCGTGAGTTGCAACGCAAACTGTAAATATTGGCGCTGAAATGAGTGAGCGTCCAAAGTTTAACAAATAAAAAGAATAAGAAGAAAAGAATGACATTAAGTCAAAATACAAAATGAAAAAAAAATACAAGTTTTTTATTGTTGAAATAATAATGATAACGATGTACTGGGGAATATTCTAAAAATACTCATGAAATTGTTGAAAAACAAAGTGAAACTGCGCAGATAAAAAAATCCCCAATTTTTTGCCCTTTCTCAATATTATTATTTTTTGCGGCGACAAAAGGCGTGACACAATTGTGATCAAGATAAAGGAAGCACAAGATGTTTTGTTATTACTGTGGATTTGTGTGTGTGTGTGTACAATGAAACTGAGAGCGTAATTGATTGTGTATACATTTGGCAAGAGAACAATCAAGTCGTCAGAGTATTATTATTATCAAAAAAGTCTTACACATCATTATAAAACTGATTATCAACTAAATGACGCATCTGCTTTTGTGAACAATTTGCAATACAGTAGGGAGAGAAAAAATGGGCCAATTTACGAAATAGCTATAATAATGAATGGATTAAAAGAATGCAAAAAAAAAAAATCACTGACAAAATCCCGAGTTGTTGTGTGTTCATTTTTTCTATCGCATTTGAATTGCATTTGACGAAGAAAGGAGACAAGCAAAAAAAAGAAAAAAAAAAATCGTAAGTCAATTCACTTGAAACAGCATGAATAAGAAATCTCGCATCACTTGACTTGTTATGCAATTTAAATAACTAACGGCGCAATAAATTGTTTACAAGGTTTACCTACTGCTATCGTAAAGGCCGCCATATATATATACATATAAATATACAGCATCTATTGGCTGGGCGCAACAGTTGCGCGACGTAAAACACAGACAAACACACACATACACATATCATCAACATTTGCCCGCAAAATGTTATACTCAAGCATTTTAAGCATTTTACATATAATCAGTATCAAATTTATGTTTATGTGTTTGCATGTGTGCAATCAAATTTGTTATGGAATGTAAACAAAGTGGAAAAGCAGGGGGGAAGATGGAGAGAAAAAAGCAAAAAGTCTGAGAAAGAGAAAGAAGAAGAAGAGAGAGAGAGAGAGAGAGAGAGAGAGGGCAGAGGCAGAGGCAGAGGCAGAGGCAGAGGCAGAGGCAGAGGCAGAGGCAGAGGCAGAGGCAGAGGCAGAGGCAGAGGCAGAGGCAGAGGCAGAGGCAGAGGCAGAGGGAACATTGCAAAACTGCAGTCGCAGAATGCTCGTGCCCAATGCTCATCAGAATTGATTCTCGTTGGCATACCGTTTGTTTGTGCGACCAAGCGCAAATGGTTGAACTTAAATGGGCAAATGAACCGTATTTAATTACAATGTAGGAAAAATAAATTTTCGGAATTTGAGTGTACACTACGGATAAAATAAGTGCACCGACCGAATCATAAGCCATTTACATTATTTGTGTCATATTAATTTGCGATTTTACCATAGATTGGTGGATATACCACCATTTCAAATATGTTAAAAAAAAAACAAAAATTTAAATGGAATTGTGTGCGTTTGCTCTATAACACAATACATTTGTTGGTTGTTACCGTTTGCCTTTTCTCGATTTTTTCGCATATATATAATATATATTGCTGACACTCAGCCGATGTATATTCGCATGATATACAGAAATGTATTTGTTTTGTATATTTTAGAATGTCATCTGAAAAATTGGTGGACAAATAAAATGCGCAGTATTTTTTTCGACAACCATGTTCTGTGTTTGGGCAATATTGTTATCGTTGCAAAATTTCCATTCGTTTATTTATTCCCGTATTGAATTGATCCGTATTTTTACTCAACAATATACATATCAAAAGCAATAGATTAGAGTAAAAAATAGATGATAAAAGTCATGTCGAAACATTGTAACACTTGTAATTTGGTGTACATCTTCCGATGTTTGAGCATCAAATTTTACAATGCGATTGTTAGATTCTTTTATGTTGATGGTGTTTTTGAATATATCCATCTATCACAAAAAGAGCTTACTTTGTAAGCACACAATGGTATTTACTTTTGATATATCTCTCTTTGTTAGCATTTAGTATCCAATTAGCATTACTTCAAAAGATGCTAAACATTAACGGCAACAATGAAACTATTCGAAGCAAATCTTTTGATGTGCCAGCCACACATGATTTGCTCATTCTGCCACTCAAGCGACAAAACATTTATACATTGAGAAAATGCAGAGAAAGAGCCAAGGAGTGAGAGGGCCAGAGAAAAAAAGAGAGCAAAAACAAAAGGGCTAGAAAGAGAAAGAGAAAGAGGAAGAGGGAAGGAGAGAGACACACAGAGAGAGAAAAGAACCTTTGGTAGAATCTTGCGATACTGGCTTACCATGAAGACAAAATAACCGTGCCGTATAGTATTTTAACCATTCTGGAATGTATCCCGGTGCAAAAGCCATCAAACATGCTTTTTATTGCATACTAAAATGGTAATGCACATGAGAAACAATACGCCGTTGTTATTTAAACATTCTTCGAACCGATAGAATTCAGTTGTAAAACAGAAAAGAGAGAATGAAGTAAAAACACAAAAAAAGCAAAAAAAAAAAAAAAAAATGTATGCGTGGAATGTGGTTGTTCGATCGGTGTTGCTTGCTTATACTATTATTATTAACTATTGAATGGTGTGCCAACAAAAGTGTATATAATTAGTAGGTGCTTGACACTGTACCGTATGCAAATACCACAATTTTATGACCAAATAAGTCGAGAAAACTATACAAAAACAAATTATTTTAAATTGCTGGTGAAAATTCCAATGAGTTGTTTGCCAGCCATTCACTTTGCCAGCACCATATTTGTTCGCAACAGTAGTGACTGCGTTCCGCATCAAAATGACAAGCTGCTTAAATCAAATCATATATGTACGTGTGTGTGTGTGTGTGTGTATGTGTGCACATCAGACTGCTAATATTCCGTTTGTGGCACGTGGTATTCCAAAAGGATTCCAACTCAAAATGACGACGCTGATCATGTTGATGATGATAGGTTAAAAGTACGCCACCACTTAGTTCACTAATGCATTACAAACGCTCATAATTTTTCGGGCCAAACGCTCATACGCTTTTATTTGGAGATAAAACAAACAAATCCTTTTAAATGCGAGGTATTAATTGGAGCATCACGAACATATGGATTTATATTTGGCTTCAAATAAAAGCAAATTAAAATTAAAACCACGTGGTTTTCGGTTGCACAACCTTCGAAGGCCTCACATGATCCAAACAATACAATAAAATAATACAACTGCAACAAGAGCAGCTGTGTAGCTATTTCATTGTTGCTGTGTTTCTTCTTCTTCTTCTTCTTCTCTTGGATCTCTTTTTCAACTTTTCGTTTGCCTTTGCTCTTGCCCTCTCTACCTCTCTCTCTCTTTCACGCTTTTCTTTCATTTTGGCTTTATTTGTCTATTGTTTTGTGCCATACACACATGGAATGCCCATCGCTTATGTACAACGTGCGTGCACATGGCAAAGCAATTTTCAAACCAAAAAATAAAACAAACAAACAAACACATTCGCTCGAAAATGAAGCACAAGAATTTTTCAGTCATCGGTCGGTTTGAATGCAATACGTTTGCTACTCTTTTTCTTCATGATGAACGCATATGATGTAGAAGTTCTGATTGCGCAATGTTTAACGACATTTAAAACGCACATCAATCGAAAAACAGAGACACACATTGAGTAAATTCACGTTTAATCGCTTTTGGTGTGCCTGCAGTGCATGTACATACTTCTCGGTTGCAGCCAAGGCAAAATTCTATTTATAACCAAACATGCACATTTGATATGAAAGCGATTTTCTTTGCTTTGCAACTTGAATTTTCTTACTTACATTTGTCAATTATTATTATTAATGTTAAAAACACAATCATTTTTTTCACTCTTTTCTCTCTTTATTCTTTGTGTAAAACTTCAAAATTCAATTATAGTCTATGTAACTTTGGGCTCTTGTTTGATTTAATTTTATGCAAGTAACTATGATTACAGTGCTTTCCTTGAAAAATGTCTCAATCTGAAATTCTTTGAAATCGAGTGAATAAAATTATGATGAAGGTTTGCTTGTGTCGTCGTAGTCGCTCTCTCTCTCTCTCTCTATTTTTTTTTTTTTTTTTTTGATTTTTATTATAATTTAAATTTAAATTGCGATAAGAGCTCGTATATGTACTCAAGTCAATGTTTAATGTTGAATTTAATACGTTTATATGACACAGAAAGAGAGAAAGAAAGGGAAAAAACCCATACTACAAAGTAATCTATTAATGTAAATGATTTAAATTCCATTATGAATATATAGTAAGTGTATTTAATGTTGCTTTTGGAAAATGAGTAGTCATAAATGAAAATATATCCGATTGTGGAAAATATGCAAAAGCAAATATATTACAATAACAAAATCGTTGAGTGCTTGGACGTGCTTACAATCAACGAATTATGTAAAATTAAATTGTTTAAACGGTAATATGGCAAAATACGAAATTCACAATTATACACAATGAATAAACGAATAAACGCATTCAATCGATTGAACTCCATCTAAACAAATACGTGAATTTGTGTTTTGTGCGAATTGCATTTGTTGTTGATGTTGACGACCGTTGTCGTTGTCGCTGTTCGATTAGAGCGAGAAGGAGATTTGAATCATGCACGATGTGAACGAACGGCCTTCCAATTCAAAACATCTCATTTATCTAATAATAAACAACAAGCCATTTTTTTCTCTGTCTCTCACTTCTTTGCGTCTTTCAATCCTCACATTAGCGGAATGCAATTGTGAATGCTGACTGCGGTTCAAGTGAATCGAGTAAATTTTGTATGAAATCGAAATGAATCGACGTTGAAATTGCATCGAAACGAGAGATTGCCACAAACAACCACACGACAACGACACAAATAGAAATAGAATTTGAGAAAAAAAAAATTGATGATGATGAAAAAAAAAAATACAACAACACAGCAACAACATGTATATTGGAATGAAAATAAGAACTACTCGTGCGGTAATATCTTGGTGAATAAATTCCGCGAACATATGGGACTTGTGTGTGTCTATATGAACAAATAATGTGAACGGGTCAATTCACTTGCAATAGCCAATTGTGTCATTACAGTACGTAATATTTCAAACATGTGATCATCATTTTGTTTCGAACGGCAGAGACAGCGGAGGGAAGAGAGAGAGAGAGAGAGCTGAGAGAGAAAGAGTCTGAAAAGAAATCCATGAAAAAAAAAAGATCTGGAGACAAAGAGAGAAGAATGAAAAATGAATGAGAGAAAGAAAGAAATGCAAACGTTTGTTCACTTGAATGGGTTCATTTATCCGTTACACAAATCAAAAGAAGAAAAATGCCAAAGCCAAAATGTATTTTCTAACAAATTGCAAACTAAACAAAGGCATAGAGAAATTATTGTCCATTACTTGGTAATATATCGATAGCTATTTTAAGACAGAAATAGACGACGCAGTCGTTGCCGTTACCGTTGTCGACGACGATAACTATGATGACGATAAATAAGGGACGCGCGCGCAAAAGGAAAAACGAAGAAAATAATGCGCCGTTCAGCAATTTTCTTACCTTTGTACTGTACCGAACGTAACCATCGACGTTGCATTCCATTGAATGGAATGCACTCTCAGCATGAGAATTTATGTGCACTTTAATGCAAATATTAAATAACATTGCTTTTTTGTGATGAGGTTGCTGGTTATTTTTTTCTCTTCGCCAAACATTAACTATTTCATTTTAGCTTTAGCGGAACGCAAAATTAAAGGAGAGAGAATTTATAGAACGAACAAGAAAAAAAAAATACAACCAACTTGTGCACAATATAAAATGTGTTTACTTAACGATGATTTGAGCATGCAAAATGGTCCAAAGTTTCATTATATTAATATTTATGTATGGAATGCATTATCGATTTTCGATTTCACGAAATGTGAACTCGCGCATTCGATCAAGTTACTTGATTGAAGTAACTACCAATCAACGTGCAAATATTCTTTACGAACTAACGAAAAAAAAAAAAATCAACAAAGAAGCCGGCCTACGTTGTCCACATACATATCCTATGCTCAAAATTACGCATTGCATCCATAATAATAATAATAAAAATGCATCGTTTAATTCTATTTCTTTACATTTTATTACTGATTTAATTTTGCGACTGCATTAGCGGTAGCCATCGAATGAATAACTTGACTATTCAATTTTATTTACTGTATACGTTTGGTTTTTTTCCACTTGGAAACAAAAAAATCAGTTTATGCCGAAACCAAAACTGAAATCGCAAAGAAAAGAAAAACAAAAAAAAAATCCACTGGCGTTATGCGAACTACAAATCAATTTGCGAGTAATTGAACATTAGTTGAAGCAGCTGGTTATTGGATGTTGGATGATTGTGGAGACGGCAGTCATTGCATGACATTGCAACATTGTTTCATTTGCCACATTTGGCAATGCGCACACATAAACCGAAGTTTAGTTGAATTAAAAGAGAAACGACAGGCAAAGGGACTCAGCGAGAATGGCGGAGACAGAGAATCATCATACCGAAGGAGACAGAGAGAGAAAAAACAAAAACAAAAAGAAAGAAAGAGAAAAAAGGCAAAGAGAAAGACAAAGCAAAAGCAAAAAGGAACAAAAAAAAAGCAAAATATAAAAAGAAAGATCGTCACCAACAACCGTCACACGATGTTGAAACGAATATGCACCATTAGTTATAGTTACAGAAGTAAATTCACTTGTTACACTATGCACTTAATGGTTTTTGCAATCTTCTTTTAGTCGGAACTCGTTACTTACGATAATTTTAAGTGCCAACCACACAGCTCCGATTTAATCAGTTCTTTCTCTCACTTACTTACATTGCGTTAACATGTTCCGTTCGCATGCTTATGCAAAAATTTATCGACACAAATTTTGTTGAGTTTACTCTGGTGTTGTTGTTGCTGTATGCCATTCGTGTGTCTTTATTTTCAGGCGCAATGTTCATGACATTCTGGGTATTGAGCAGAGATTGCAATTTTTGGTTGTCACCACATTTACACATCGTAAATTATTCTTCATTACTGTTGTATGCACACCATTTAAATGCAAGATTTGCGATTTACTTTCAACAGCTGAACGAGAAAAAAAAGTACCAACAACCACTCTTTGTTTATTTACATTTGTTGATATTTCGACAATGTACAAGAAATTCATGCACAAAAAAAAGAAATCAAATAAAATCGAAACAAAGTAATAACAATGTGAAGGAAAAAAAAATGAATAAAATCAAAATCAAAATGACAACCACCAACCAAAAATTTCAACCGAACAAATAACCAATAAAATTATGATTCAGAATCAAAATACGTGACGTTTTGGCGTTCGCAAAACCAATCAACTCTACGGTTTGCTATGTTTCGGGGATTATGTTGTAATAAAAATAAAAAAAAATAAAGCAGAAAAAAAAACACATTCCATGAATGTATGTATTTGGTGCGGTGGACAAACATAAGAGAGAAACAAGGAGACTTAGCGAGAGTAAACAAGAGAGAGAGAGAGACTCATATAAAAACGGTTACGCTGATCAATATGATTCAACCTCATCGATAAATTCCAATAAGAAATGGAATGGTTTTCTTTTTCTTCGCTTCTCTTCCCTTCTCTTCTGTTCATCATCACAAGCGAATTGGCGACGGTTTCGATCTCTAAAATGCCGTTCTCATGCTTCAACGAACAAAAAAAATATATATATACAACAAATTCAAGCTTGAACGCAAAACCACGTTTTTTCTTCTCGTTCGATGAAGAAGAAAACACATGGCCAACACACTTGCTTTGCTTATATTGACGTCGAAATGTGCGAGATAGCTCGTTGGGTTTTTAACGTTTTCGGTTGCTTGAAGCGAATGCATGTGCAGCAGCAGCACACACAGTTCGACAGAGAAACATCGTTTTATTTTACTAAAACACACTCGTGAGAATGTCTTTTGTTATGACTGTACTTCTTTTTTTTTCATCGCTTACTCTTTGTTTCGTTGGTTTGGTGCGCTTCAAGTATCTTAAGTATAAATGCATTCTTTACAGCGTATACGTTGTTGTTATTATTATATTATTTTTTTTTTTTTTCCTTTTAAGTTTTTAATGAAATTTTTTTTCTTCGCCGAATTAAATAAGAAAAAAAACCACTCACACGTGAGCGAGAGAAAAATATTATATTGAAAACATAAAAACGCATGTGTTGGCTTGCGTTCATCGTACAACTTTTACATCATTTTAAAAGAAAAAATCTTATTATTTTCGTTGCATCAAATGTTCTTTCGTGTCGTTTTGCCGCCGATCATGGCTCAAGGCAGAAAGGGAAACTTATAACAATACATTTTCTCTCTTTCTCATCTCTTTTATTTTATTTTATTTTCTTTTCTCATTTTGTCTGCTCATTTAATTTTTCTACACACACACACACACACACATACAAGTTATAATGACGATTCAGTTATCGATTGTGATGCGTTTTTAAGAAAAAGAAGAAAGAATAAAATTACAAACACCAATATATGCAAGTGTTTTGTTTACGTCTGTTTCTCTTGCCCTTGGTGTACGACGTAATAACGGCCACAATATGATGCGTATGTGTGGCGCGGTATGTGTGATGCGTTTATTGCTGTAAGTGATACACCGCGCACCGTTCATATAAAAACATTTTTCGTTTTTTCGTTTTTTCTTCATTCTCACATTCCCTACTCTTTCACCTCATCTTCCAAGAGATGAAACAAAGAAATGTGTTCTTACATTTGTTATTTACCTGAGTTTGACGCAACCGAAACCAACGCCAAACAATAATAATGAAATTTTCGAATGAAAAAACAACAAGAACAACAACTGAGCTGAGCTGATCTGAGAGCTGAAACATTTTATTCGAGAGTATTCTGATTATTATATATCTGACTGTACTGATTCTGCTCAAATTGACTCTCCGGTCGATTCGGTCCGGTTTCATTTTCCTTCGTTCATTTATTACGTCTTCTTTCATTTCTTTTACGTTCTCATTTTAATCTTTTTAAAGGTATGAGAAAAGTATATTTGAATTGTGAACTGTATGTAGCCAGCACAAATTAATCTGATGGGTTATTTCACTTTTAAGTCAGATTCTTGTATGTTACTTCGCTTACTCTCTGCTTAACTTGTCAAATCAACATTTGTGACATTTACAAATTCCCCATGCATCAATAAAATGAAATCCAACCGACCATCCAAGAACCAGAAAGCGAATACGATCAGTTGAATAGAAAAAGAAAAAAAAAAACAAAACAAAAATAAAATCAAAAACATGGCGAACACAGCAAACATTTAAGCGTTCTGATTTTATTTTCTTGTTCGAAGAAGAAGAAAAAAACGCTCATACACAAACATTGTCCGAATTTAATGTCAGCATCATCATTTCAGATGTGAGTTTGTTTCCATGAAAACATCAACTAATCATACAATTAACTGAAATAAGAATTGCTTAAAATGCATGTGCAATTTTCTGTATAATTCGATTCATTTCTCTATGCTGAGTTGTTTTTGTTGTTGTTGTTGTTGTTGTCGATGAGTTTTTGTCGTTATTTTCATCTGTATCTCTTTCTCTTGATCTTCCAATGGCACGCATCTTGTTTACAAATTTCGTTCACTCGAATACAATTATTATGACGCACATAACACATCCATGTACATTATTTCGCGCGTATTTTCGTTGTTGTTATTGGTTTTTTTTTTCTTTTATTTTCCCGTTCTCATGGCTTTTTAAATGACTTTCGTACGTTTCGTCTTAATAACATATTCGCTTTCATCTCGTCAGTTTTTGGATGTTTCCAAACAATGTTTCGTTGTCGGCTATTTACATCTTGAACATTTACTGAACGATTGCTTTTGATTGTTTGTGTGAGTGAATGTTTTTTTTCTTCTCTTTTTATTTTAAATAAAAGCGAAGCAACAATAAGAAATGAGTGACATCCAAACGTATCGATGAAATGCTGAAACATCAAGCAATTTCGAACGTTCGGCTCTTTAAATGAAAATGCCCAAACTCATGCACGTGTTTATTGATAACGAACTGAAGAAAGAGAAAAAGAGAGAGAGTGAGAGTGAGAGAGAGAGAGAAACATTTGTGCTATAACACTGAAAGCGATACAGACGTTTGTGCGTACACCTACACTATCGGGCAAACTAAAACCTGGAAATTTTTAAATTTAAAATCTTTGGCACGAAATCATTCCTTCATTGCTCTTGTTTTTTTCACTGAATTCAGCTTTGGGCGTTCCGCTCTTTGTTGTTTTGGTTTTCTCAATTTCTGTTTTTATTTTGTCCATTTCTCTCACTGTCTTTCTCACTCAATTTTCTCGAAAGGACTTGAAAGGTATTCTCAATCTTAGATATTCTTCAGTGTTTTCTCATCGGTTGTTCTTTTGTTGTTGGCACCATTGATTGACAACATGCAGTAAAATGTATGTTTGGCCTTTTAAACTTGTCGGATTTTCGTTTGCCGTTTTTTCTTGCAACTGTGTGCACTGTATAGTCAAATGTTGTATATTTTCAGTTTTCATCTTATCTTCACTGCTCTTTTTTTCTGTGAATGTATTTTTTCCCGTTATTTTCGGCATTTTTCCACTTTGCTTTACAATTTTTGTTTCTCACTTTTCTCTTTTGATTATGATTAACGAACATCAACTAAATGCAACTGAAGTTTCCGCAAGGTGTTTTCGTCTTCATTTTGTTAACGTCATATTCAATTTTTACTGATTGAAATTTCTATTAGAAAAATTCGCTGAAATGTTTCATCAGATCAGATGAATTAAAATCGCCTACTTGCTGCCCTTTTCTTTTTTCAAATATCAAATTTAAAAAATTAAATAAAAAAATATATGAAAAAAACTCCAATCGAATCTAAAAATATATTTTTCCTATCTTTTCAGGTGAGATAAACGTCATACACACATTTACATCTTCTTCTTCTTTACGATAAGTATTTGTTAAATAAATGAATTTTAAAATTATGAAAAAAAAAGTAAAATAGAATTACAAACGATTAGATATATGATATCGTATATGTAAATTTATTCAACATGAATGAATAAAAAATGAAGAAACGGATTTAAAATTAAGATGTGGCAATTCATAGACGCGCAGAAAAAGTTAAAAAAATTATGAGAAATAGAGAGTGAGTGAAAGAAATCAATGTGTCAGTCAGACACAAAATGAGTCAGCGTCTTTAATCTGCTTTGTTTTAATTAGAACAAACTGACAAACAAAACCGATTACATCCATTCAAGTTAAATGCCAAAAACCACCGTTTCGTAAATCAAAGCGAATCATTATTCTTTCGCATCTCTCTCTCTCTCTCTGTGTGTGTGTGTGTATGTGTGTGAAGAGATGAAAGAGTAGTAGTATTACTGTCTCAGAACCGTTTCAATGTAAACAAAGTCTGTTGTGATGGCTGTAAGGGATCTAACTACGAATGTAGCAACGTAACTGTTATGCCAGCAAATCTGGAAAATTGCTTCATTGTATTACCCTCGAAAATAACGGGCAGGGTGCGCATAAAGAGAGTGATGCGGGTGATGGAAGGAAAACAATTTTCGAATAATTAATATGATTTGAAGATTTGATCGGGAATTCTTGTTATCTTTTCCATAGAATCAAAGAATGAATAAAAACGTTTCTGTATCTATTTCTCTTCATCCTTTCTTCATCAACATACTTTCATCTTTAATGTGTACCAAATACCGTTAAGCTAAAACAGTAAATGCAAATGCAAATACTTCAAACACAAACATTAAAACATTGTTTGATATTTTAGCCAATGATTTTAGGTATGTTCGCACACCTAAAAACTTTTCATAACTTGTTTAAATCAAATAAAGTTATGCGGTTGTGAAGTTCAAAACCGAAAATTGACTAATTAATTATTAATTTTGCACGACGAAAACATATTGGTCGGTGTAATATATTTGTTTATATTCCACATGTTTGATTCAAACATTTTTTAATCGATGGTTGTGTGAAAAAAAAAAAACAGAAATATGCAAATGGAAATAATATGAAACTATGTATTTAGTCGCTTAGACATGAAAATTAAAAGGTTTACATAAAAGGATAGAATTATGACGCACTTTTGAACTTAAATGACATCGATCGATTCCGCCGATTAAACTGTGAAAGAATCGGAAAATCCGTTTGGAAATGAAAATAGGCAATATAACTTGCCGTTATTGCATTTCTTGCCTCAATCGAGAAAAAAATGTAAAAAGAAATTATTTTTGGGGTGCAGAATGACAGCAAGAAAGTGAGGAGAGAAGAGAAGACGAGAACGAGACTAGGAGAGAGAGAGAGAGAGAGAGAGAAAGATTGAACAACAAAGAGGGAGAGTGAGAGAGTGAAAAAAGATAGAAAGAATTAATCGGATGAAATTGTCTGAATTAAACTAAAGAGATTACAATATGTGTGATTTTGATTTTCAGCACAAAAACATCTCACATGTTTGCATAGCTGATGTTAAAATATGAGCGGTTTTCTGACGTTATCACTCGTTATATATATATACTATATATATATATTATTCTGGCTCCTTCTCTTCAACTGATTATATTAAATTGGTTCTCTTGTTGAATTTTCCCTCATTTGCATTCAAATTGACACAATCGAAACGTATGGAATTCAATTCATATGTAAAATGGTTGAAAACGTTTCATCGGCTAATATGGGAAAAAAGAGAATCTAATCGATAAAAATTGGTATTCATCTCTTTTCTCATCGCTCCACCTCTTACTGTCTCGTCTTAATTTACGTGTTCGTCACTTTACGCATGCATATTTTCCATTCAGATGTTCAACTGATTTCACGACAAAATAAAACAAATAAAGAAAAAAAAAATCTGAAGAATTTTTATGGTAAATTTGGTGATGGCTTTGTTCTTTCACAAAAGAAACAAAATGCCAGAATCCAAACAACCATAATGTACATTTAATGAATTAGAATGAAAATGAAAATGCTTTCAGATGTTGCGTGATTGATAACAAATATTCATTTTCAATAGACTACATTTTTGGTGACACTAACTATCCTATTTTTTATTTCTATTGAAATGTCGAGTCTGAGTGATTAGATCGAATTAAAATTCAAACTAGTCGAAAAATCAATGACATTTTCAAATATGTCAATTATCGAAAAAAGACCAATTATTTACATTTTTTATTTAAAGAATGCAATTCTATTTCAATTCTACAATGAAAGACAGTCTATTCATTTAAAATTCCATATGAAAACGTTTCCATTTATTTTGATATTTATACGATATTTAATTTTCTTAAAATAGTGAGCACTTTGGGAACGTATTTGAATATAACAAAGTTGAACCCATTTTGTTCAATAAATTATTTTTGATATGCAATATGAGAGCAAATGCTAATCAAAATAATGAAAATGATTGCATGATAATAATACTTCGAATTGTCGACAATTTATTATCAAAAACAAATTAATGGTAACAATTGCAAATATTTATGTTTTGATATGGTAATTGGTTGCCATTATTTTCCACAACTGTCAACATTCAATTGATTCACAAGAAAATATTCCACTTGATCGAAATTCTCCGTTAATGTCAAAAACATTTGTTTTCCTACCTTTTGATTTCATGAATCATTGGGAAATTTGTAAATAAAAAATGACAAACCGTTTGCCGTGTGCATTTGAAAAATTCATAAAGCGATGAAATTACAAAGCCCAACCCGCACGTGCAAAAAAACACTCAAGTGTTTTTCAACTGAACAGAAAACGTTGGCATACATATATCAAAGGACTCAATTTTGGTTCATGTTTAATTATTAAAACCATCGATCAACTAATTCTAATGCATTTATACGCACATCAGCAAAAACCAACCACTAAAAACCATTTATCATGGATTTGCGGTAAAATAATGTGATGAAAAACAAACATGATATTAGAGAACATGAATTTGATTGAAGAGAAGGTAATATGCTCATGGCAACGACTTGAAAACAAAGAAATTAGTCCCTTATTTACAAGTCAAGCTACAATTGGATGGAAATTATGATGAGGATTTTCGCCCGTGCTCAGAAAACAATAGTCGAATATTTGATTAGAAGCGCGATTGTTTTTGGTTGCACAGCTGTCAAATATTTTTGAATTTCTCTATTGCACTCAGTCTCTGTCTCCTTCACTCTCTTCTGTCGCTCTTCGGCTTCAAATCACGTTGTCGCAACTCTATCGATCTCTCTCTCTCTCTCTCTCGCTCTCTTGTTTTCGTTCGTTCTTTCTTCTGATTTTCGAGAGCATTCATAATGGTTTGAAGAAGTCGTATGTATGCAAAATAGGTTTTGAGGTTACTTGACAAATTGGGACTATGTGTTTTAAATGCACAAAGTGCTCAACATGGTGAGAAATCGATCACAATACAACCGTTATTCATGTTTATGAATTGCTGCCTACCTATATTTGGTAATATATCGAACCACGTTCATGCATAACGTGCACACGTACCCATGTATTCAACGCACCATCCCTTCTGTACGTCTGATCGGCACAGCAACCGACCGATATCATACAAAACGATGATGAGTTATTATCGCTATGGCTCAGTGTTTAACAAGAGCTTAGCCAAAATTCAGCCATAACTTTGGCTATACACAGACACACACACACACACACACACACACACACACAACTCAAATGCCAATTCCAGCAAATTCCATATCAACCTCCCCAAACACGAATACAAACACGAATAAAAACACGAGCGCAGCACCACAATACAACGCAATCAAATCAACATTATTTAATTTAACTTCTTCGAATGAAAAGTTTTTCTTCTATTTTGCTAAATTTACCATTTTACACAGAAAATTGAGAGAGTGTTTGGCAACTTCAAATGTACTACTATATACATTTGATATTGGTTTCTTTTGTATTCTTAGCTAGATTGCTTTCGGCATGGTAAATTCGATGTGCACCGCATTTGTCAACGTTTTCAATAATTTCATTATATGTATATATAGAGTGAGGCACGATTTTCGCCTGAAAACACGTAGATGAAAATAAAAAAAAAAATTTAAAAAAAAAAAATAGACGAAAAGTCGAAAGAACAAATTTAAAAGGCAAACCATTATATCAGAAACACACTCTATGGACCCGAACACATTTCTATGATGCCGGAGACAAAGTAATAGGCGCGTACTGAATTTGTAATAAGTTTTATTTCTTTATTTTCGGTTTGTTGTGTGTGTTCTTTGTAAACTTTGACCGTAATCCGTCGGTAGTCATAGTTCTCGGCAGTGCATAAGTATCACTTGGATTTATCTCATACTTACTCTAATTCTGTCAAACACTCACACTCTGTCTTTTTGCCTCTTCCCATTCTCTGGCCCTCAATTTCTATGCATCCCTCTGCATCGGTCTTTCTCTTTCCATCCCCCCATCACCTTTAACTCACTCTCTTTTTCTTTTCCGCCCCATTGTTCAGCCACAATCTGACACCACGCACCCAATTCAGATTAGGATGGATTTCAATGCAGACTAAAAGTCATACAGACCCATTATTAAATTGTAGGGAATTTTTTTGGCTCCAAGTGTAGAAACAGCTGTAGAAATTTCCTCAGTTTGTTGTATGTTTACCGGTTTGTTGATGACTATTGCTTTGTGAATGAAAATGTCGAAATGTAAATTTATTCTTTGTGATTACATGAATATGGAAATATATGTCGACCCATTTATTTAAATGCTATTTCATATAATGATGCTAAACATGAACCTGTCATTCGTTAATGTTTGTCACATTTTCGGCATACACAAAAAGTTTAAAATGCATCGATGTAGAAAGACGATCAAGTGCGCGAATAAGAAACTGAATACAACAATTGACTTGAACGAAGAAATGCCACTGAAGTGGAAGAGAAATTTTCTTTTTAGCGGGGGTGAAGCAACAACTCGAAGAATTTGTCGAAGACGAAGAAGTGGAAGTTGAGAACAAAGAAGAAAAGATAAATTTTGGGCGTAGTCATAGCGCAGCTACTAGATGATGTGCTTCCATGTACAGGGAAAAAGGTCAAAATTCATTGACCTGCTGGCACATAGCCCTTGCCAAAGCGCTTATGCACATGCACAAACCTATTGCAATGCACAAATTGCATAATAGCATTCGGGTATGTGTGGAAACGTGGGTTCATTCACTCAAATATACACATTTTCGTCTTTCGCCTCTCATCCTTGTTCGACTCACTACATGCAATCCATTCAATTGCAACATCCTTGAAGCATTTTCAATAAAACCGTACAACGGTGTGTCGCTTTCATTGTGCCAGGACACATACATTTTATGTACACAATTTACCTCCGACTCCCTTCGTGTCTCACCATGCACAACAGAATGCATACAACGAAAACATGAACGAAAATGAGAGAAATTGCAAGAAAAACGCTGAATCGAGAAGAGCAAATGATACAACATATAGTGTAAAATAATCACATGAATTGTACATAAAACACGCCTATTTGCTGACCTAAATACCAGCCAAATATTGTGTTCGGTTCTTCATTTCGTGTTTTGAGTTTTTTATCGGTTGTTGTCGTTGTTTTTTTTTTTCTTTTGTTGCAATTTTTGTCTCTTTCACAAAATGTATTTTCCATTAACAAAATGCACTCTAAATATTGACATTTTACATATCGGCTGTATAATCCAATTATAGCCGTCATGAATCGGAAAGATTAAATTACTTTAAGTGCATTTTCATCGCATTGGATCGACGGGGAACTAAAGTGTAGAGGAATGAGGGTGGGAAGTGGACATACAACAAGCGGCCAATGGCGCTTTTTTTATGCTGTTGCAGTAGCAACGATAACGACGGCGGCAACGACGTCGACAAAAAAAAATGGAGCCTCATCGTAGTACTACGATGGAGAATAGTGTTTGTAAATTGATTGTAATTTTTGCGCCATCTGCAGAGCCAACGATATGCATCTAATCGGATAGAGTACAAGTTATATATCTCGTGTGTCTGTATGTGACGTCACACTGTGGATTGTCTGATATGCGCAAAAACGACAAATACCATACCAAAATGCCTATTTAAAAACTATGCAACACAATGCACACATTGCACTATGTGTGAATGGTGCATCGAATAGCTACATCTTTTGAGCTTTTTCATCATTTCATTATATGCAATGTAAAATGTTCATATAGCAAAAAAAGCGTATAAATCAATTGTGGCGCACAAGTCTCCCTTGTTTGAACAAAACCAAAACTACCGATTATGTATTCGAAATGCGTTGCAGTTGTTCTTCTTGGTATTTGTTTTTGTCTAGATTTTCTCCGGCATTTTCGCTACTGATTTTGCTGTTATTGTTGCCAAATATGTTGAAGTTTGCAAAAACGTCTGCATCACTATCAGGCAAATGTTTGTCAAGAGACGCCAATATTTACTATATTACAAGTCATATGTGGATTTAAGCATCACCACATTAATTACACTTGAAGCAAAGCTTACCAGTCAGCATTCGAACATTCAAATGTATGAGATGTGTACGCCCGGGTTGTATACCCCAAGAGACATACGACAAACATTGATACAGGGTGTGTGTGTTTATGTGTGTGTGTGTGTTTTTGTTTGTGTTTGTGTTTGTATTTCAGCCGGATATTAATGTAACGTGCGACATTATGAATCATACCATTGCAGACTCTATTTATTGTATTGTATTTTGAGTTAAGCAGAAGTACAAAAGCCCCTAACACACACACACACAGTCCCACTTACTGATACACTGAAATTCATACACACGATAACAATGGTTTTTGGGTAGGATAAAATTCTGTTGCTATGCGCATCATTGAATACATTTATCGTGATGGTTATTTGTGTGTATGTATAGGGAGAACATCGACAGTTAAAATACAATTTCCATCTGATTTTCTATGTGAAAAAGGAAGAGCGTCCAACAGTGTTAGTATATATGAGTGTGTGTATAATACCAGCAGCGATGACGCTACATCTAAATGGGAAAATGCTTCAACATTTTTTTTTCACACGTAGTCGGTGAACATCATAGTATCATGGGTACATGTTGTGTTATTATCCCTTGCATTTTCCATCTGTAGATAAGTAAATGTGTATTACGATGTGGATGTCAGTTGTTGGTATTTGGTTTTGAATTTGAGTGAGATAGAATTCATTTTATCGCGCTCATATGTTTTGTTCATTTCCAAGAAATATATTCGAGCAATATTCATGCTGACGTACTCTATATTTTGCCATGTCTCCCCACTGGACCGGCCGACATATACACATATATGAACGATGGCATGCTGCAACCACTTATATTCGAAAAGCTGATGCTGCTGACGCATTTGGGTGTTGGTACTCAAAAGATCAGCATTCTTGCTTATATAACAGCCGGTATATAAAGAGTTTGTGCAAATTATTGCGCAAGCGCTTTTTCATCCATTTGCCAAAGACTGATTCAACAACAGCAGTAGCATCACAGACAATGAATTGCAATCAAAACACCCGACGCTATTATAACCTGTAAATGTAGAATACCATATATACGGCAACTTCATTGTTCCAGTTGTAAACGTTTTCAGAATATAATATTGCCTGGCGAAAGATTCACTATCAAATGAATTGAAGAGAAATCAATCGTTTTCTTATTTAGAAGAAATAATTGTGAATTCGATTGGATGAAAGAAAAAGAAAGAGAGAGAGAGAGAGGGAGAGAGGGAGAGAGAGAGAGTGAGTGAGTGAGAGAGAGAGAGCGAATCAGAGTGAGAATGGGAGTGAAAGAGAGAGGAAAAGAAATAAAAACTTATTGAATCATAAGTTCATTTATTCTGTTTGAATAAGGCAATAAATGGAACTGATATATCTTGAAATTATTATGGAAAATCATGTTGATCTGTTGAAAAATTTAGTTTTTTTTTTTGTTATTTTTTTTCATGGTAGTGTAAATTGGCATATGTAACGAGAGAAAAAAAAGTAAATTCCATCCATGTAGTTGTTGTATAGAGTAAGCAATCTTGTTAAATGAGTTGACTGCGAATTTTTCAGATTGCTTCCAATCTTCATTTTTTTTTTTTTTTTTTTTTGTTATTCTTGTTCATCAATATATCCGAGTTGAATGTACGCATTGTAAATGCGTTCTCTTGTGTATAACTATTACATTGGTCATTGAGAATAGTACAATGAACAGGCGCTTGTACAATTGTAGCAATGCGTACACGTCGACATTTTGTCAAAAAGTTCATCAACAGAAAACGAGCGAATGAAGAGAGTGAGAGAGCGTGAGTTAGAGAGCATGCGAATGAGATAGCGAGAATGTTATTACAAGAATTTGTAATTTTGCGTAATGATTTTTTTTTTCATCATAATCATCATCTTCTTTCATTTCGACTCTCGATTGGATTTACTTTTTCCCCCTTTTTAATAGTTGTTGTCGTCGTCATCGTTGTTGTTGTTCACTTCGTTCCAGCATGTCGATTACATTGTTACTTTTATATGGATCAGTGAGTTTCAATGGACAAAATACCCAATCATTGTTTGTGCGAACACTGAAATGAAAGCAGCAAAAAAAAAAAAAAAAAAAAAATCCAAACATGCAAGTAGAAAAAGAAAAACATATTTTTCTCTTCGCCTTCGTTTTTTTGATTCCTTTGCTCTTGAAAACTTTAAATGGATCTCAAATGGGGTATTAACATCATCATTATCATTATAAGAACGGATGGCAGATTTGTATTATGAATCTAAATTTCGTGATTTTTTTTTTCTTTGCGTTTGTGCCATGCTAAGGGATTTAGTAGGCATGTAGAATTTCATGAAAGAATTAACTATAGTAAAGGAAACTAAATGCAGGTTCGTCGATTGGCTATAAAGCTTAAATGCTAGTCAAGCATGAACAAAAATAAAAAAAGAAATGAAGAGAAAATTCATTCTTGTTCGCGCATAAAGCAATTGAGAATAGACGACAAAGATAACGACAATTTGTCATAAATCTCGGCGTATGGTTTTTCTCTCTCTCTCTCTCTCTCTTATTTGTAGAAAATAAGAAGCACACATGAAAAAAGCAAAAATAAAAACGGTTCATTGGTGGATTTATGCTTCAATGGTTAAATAAATAAACGCAACGAATTTCAAAAGATATCGCACATATATACTTAATATTTGAATAGACTATCGTCGAATTTTCAAAGCATCTTTTCTTTCATCCGTATAATATTGGGTCGAAAACATTCGAATATGTGCGGTGGAAAAGCACATAATTCACTTTATATGAACTAAACAAAACTTGTACTGGTTAATAATGTTGATTTGAATAAATATTTCATGATCGCCTCAAGCTCTGCATTTCCGACAGCCAATCAACATTTATAAACGCATTAAAAGAACAGTTACCTCCACTGATAACATATTTGTTGTTTTTTTTTTTTTTTTTTTAAATTTGAATTATTTATTTTTTTGGGCAACCGAACAATTGAACAGCTCTAAGGCATACGACAAACGGCACCCACATTTTCTACTCTTGTCAAGTATAGTAAAAGAGAAAGAGAGAGAGAGAGAGAGAGAAATTCCACTGTGACAATATATCAATTTCGGAATGCAGTTATCGCATGTAATTGGCAAATCACATTGAATGCCATTACACTGGATGCAAAGTAAGAACAAGCGAGCAGTTTAGGAGTGAAAATCAAAAATTCACCATAGGAGGGAGAAAAAAAGTCAAACAGTACATTGGACGTCTAGCCTGGTTTATGTCTATGTGTATGTATATATACAAAAGCGAACAATTGTAATCACCGTATTATGTAAATAAAGTGACTGTCGTACTACGAGCCATTACTTCACCCATTCCATTCCATTCATTCACAGACTTATTTTATTGTCGTGTGTACACTATTAACTGTTTTTCATCCAGACCAAATGCTAAGCAGTTTGATCCAACTATAACACATACTTGTTGCTACTTTGGCGTTCCATTCTTATTATTATTTTCTCTCTCTCTCTCTCTCTCTCTCTCACTCTCTCTCTCTTTATCGTCGACAGTTTGCTGCTATTTGTTCTGCATTTTTTGCTACTGCTGCTGCTACTGGTACTGGTACTGCTGTTCGCTTCGTTCCTTTTTCCAACTTAAATTTGCATAATGTTTGTTTTTATTTTCATTGGATAATGAAAATCCAAACGTGTACCGATGTGTGTTATTTGCACACCAAATAGTTTTCGAACATTTCATTTATTATCCCCCAATCGACATTCGTAGTCATCTTACAATTGATACTCTTGCTGATGCTCGAGAACTGTTTGTTAGACAACAACAACCGTTGTTCATAATGCGCACGCAAAATAGCTGTGCGATCGTTATCGCAATTCATTCGATCAGGCAATATTCCGTTGGACGTTGTAAATTTTTCTTTTTCTTCTGCTTCTGCTTCTTTCCAATTGCTGTGCATTATTGTTATTTCTTTCACTTGTCTTCAATTTATTAATCCCAATACTATTATTTGATTATGATCTTTATGTGCACGGTTTAGTATTTCATTTCAAATCAAGACATTTATTCGCTCGGTTTCGTGCTCTTTCCGTTTCATATTCAGTAATTTGAATTCCTGAATTGGTGTGCTTTGACTTTTGGAAAACTGTTTCTACCTATTCTCTTTCTCTTTCTCTTTCTCTCTCTTACCCCCCTCTCTCTTTCTCTCTCTCTCTCTCAATCTTTTCTTCTTTTTCTTTCAACATTTCTCTTTCTTCTCATATTCTCTCAACCTCTCAATTGTCCAATTTCTTGAATTCTCTTGATTTCAACTTTTTCACATCTCACACCTTACAATTCTTACTTCAGCATCTTATTATTGGCAATGTTATGACCTGCTAACATTTTAGAATTGTTCGGTTTCCGCTGTGTGTGTGTGTATGTTGTTGGTGTTTGACTGGTGTGGCTCCATTACTATTAATACGTCCATTGTGTTTGTTTTTATTTATTTTCCATCAGAACACCTGTTATTGACTGGTCATGCACGAATAAGCATGAAACATAACACACAGCATCTCACACATATGCTATGTTTACGCAATAATAGCAAGGAGCAACAAAAAACACACACACACACTTAACAAACCTAAGTAAAGAAGAGAAAGAAAAAAAAAATTGTATACACAAAACTTTGTACTACAACACTGCCCACGATTTTCATTCTTTTCAAGCATAACACTATCCATTGAACGATCGTCTATCTCGCTCATGCCAAATGGAATATTATTTATTATTAATTCACAACTATAGACATTGGTCAGATGAAAAGAGAGAGAGGCCCAAAAATCTAATACAGAACCACAAATGAGACAGATTATTGCTGAGTCATTTCAATTCGTGCTGGCCTATTCATGACTATTTGTGGCAAAGTGCAAAATATGGGGTGTGCTTGAACACAAGAGTGAAGAAAAAAACACAACAAAATAATACATAAATTATATTGTTATTGTTATTGGTGGCAAGAGTGTTCGCTCTGTGTGTGCGCTATGTTGGCTATCGCCACACTCTAGCTAGTGAAATAGGTAAAGTGGAATGACCGATCAATCTTTTTGCGGAATAACAAATATGCGCATAATATTGCCATCAAAACCATTTTTTTACTTCTTTTTTTTTCGGTTATCTTTTGTTGCATACGAAAACCATAATGTTTGTAGTATGTGATAATCGAAATTCCTTCTTGTTTGCTTTTTTTTGCCATCTAACCGAAATTCGAACCCATTTTTTCTGGTGAATCAAACTGATTTTTGACGGTCATTCAAATGTCAAAAAGTTGAGCAAATTTCTTGAAGGCAACCAAACGCAATTCAATGCAAAAATAAAATGAAAAAAAAAAAAAAAAAGTCAAACAATAACAATGAAAACACTTTTGACTATTTTCACATCGATAAATGTATCGTCATTTGATATTTCTTCCCCCATCTGTTCTGTTCCTTCTTCTTTTTGTTGATCTGGTCAATACCCTCTCTGCTATTCGTATACATTCACCGTTCATATGATATTGGCACGTAATCGGTGCTTAAAAATCAGAATAGATAAGCATGCTTGTGATTTTTTTTTTTCAAACAGTAATTTTGTCATCGCACACAACAACTATAAGAAGTGTGAGAATTTCAACAGAAATTCTACTTAGCCGTGGCATACACACTCTTTTACTCGCTTATTTTGTGTATGCCCCATTCTATCTTTCTCTTTATTTTCCGCTCTTACTCTCAACGCATTTATATGTATTTTCTCTCCTCCGGATTCGAGGACAATTGAGGAAAACTTTTACTTTTGTATATATTTTATTTTTGTTTCGTCGTCGTCGTCGTCGTCGTCGTCGTTTCTTATTGTTGTTGTAGTCATCGTCATTGATGTCGCCATCATCATAGCCGTCTCCACAGTTACTGTTAATGGTGCTATTTTTGTCTATTCCGTATTTCCATTTGACAGCAATTGTCGTTGATTTTTCGTTAAACGATCCAAATTGTGAGTGAAACATTGGTTGGATGAATAAGAAAAACAAAGTGTGAGAGTGAGGTGTGAATACAGTTACAGCGTAGATGAGAAGAGGAAGGGGGGGGGGAGGGTTGTGGGAGACATTTCTGATTGCTATTATGTGCGTTATCAAACCATCAACATTATTGGTTATCAGAATTGCTGCTGAACATGATGATGGCAATGTTTCTATTGTTTGTTCTGCTCGTATGCTCCTTATTCTTCTTCTTTTTCTTCCCATTTTTTTTTCTTCCTTCTGCGTTTTTTCCTCGTTCAGCCTGAAGCCTATTTTCCGATGTGCAATCTGTTACGCACAATTCAACACCAAAACATATTCGGCATTTTTGGGCAGGTTCAAGTTTATCTGTCTTTTCGTTTCAATCTCACATTTCAATTTCGACGCATTGTCTTTTTTTTTGCTTATTCTTCGTCATCGTCTCTTGTTTCTGAGTGTTTTTTGGTGCGAGTGCTTTGGTTTCCGTATTTGATTTTCTTTGATTGGTGCCATAATAGCAATTTCATCGTATAGCCTGAGCTTTTAAGGTATTTTTGGCATGTTAACCACGTATCTTTCCATCGCCATTAAAATCACCATTACTTATTTTCGCATCGGAAAACATTCGCATTCCGTTTGAAATGTCTTTATTGTCTTGCTACATTTATTTTCCACCTTAAACGTCGAAATTTCTAGACAAATGTGACGAATGTGCGCCTTCTCTTTCTCTCAACGTATTCTCTCTCTATTTTTTTCTGATTTTCTTTCAATCACACACTCTCTCTCTCACACACATACACACTCATTCATTCACTTTCTCTGTCTCAATTTCAATGCACGTTGTATTTGTCGTCATGGTGTGAAAATGCACGGAACGCTAAATTGAGAGTAAATGTGAAGTAAGAGAAGAAAATTGAGCTCAAATGTATACAAAAAAAAAAAAATGAACCAAATAACAACAAATACGAATCGAACCAGTGGCGATGGGAGATGTTTTGCCCCCAAACCAATATCAAAAGAGAGTAAATATGATAAAATTGAACGACAAGAAATAAAAGCCATGACTTACGGTATCGTATTATGCTTACAATTTTGGTGCAATCGAGTAATAGCATTGGGTATTTATGGCAATGGAAACAGCAAATAGCAACAGTAACAGCGCAAAAGAAAAGAAAAACTCACACACACCACCAAAAGGTACAAAAAACAAACGCGAGAGCTATTTTAACATATTTCTACAATTGAAATGTACGATTTAAAATGTTCATTGCACCATGAAAGTAGAAAGTGTGAGACGAGATAGAGACATAAATAGTAAGAGCAAAAGAGGGAGAGGTGAAAATACAAGAATAAAGCGCGTAAGGTGAATGGAACAGTCGATGAAATTGAAATGAAAGAAAAAAGGCGCGGTTCTTTAAATAAATAGACATTATAGTATCTGGGTGCATACGTAGGTACGCACGATTTTAGTATCGACAAGAGCATTATAAATAAATCAATTTGAATTAAAACGTAAATATTAAAGATAATATAGACGGTTTCGATGGCAGGAACATTTGATGTCAGCATATGATAAACAACTCGATATTCCGTGTGGACACATTGGCAATGGCATAGAAAATGAACGAAACAACAGCGTACATTGAAATACAGTTTTTTTTTTTTCATTCTCTCCTTCTTCTTCTTCTTCTTCTTTCAAATGCACCGTACTGTGGTGACACCATATACTGTAGCACATTGAAGCTTTGGGGACTTTCGTTCTCTTCTTCTCCATCTCCATCTTTTTTTCTGTCACTGTCACCATTTCTCTCTCAAGACGGACAAAAAGAAAATGAATGATTTTATCGATGTAATTGATATGCGCATTAATACACGCAATGCGATCATAAAATGGTCGTAATAGAAAATTAGTGAAAAGCGTGAACAAAAAACCAAACAACGACGACCGTAATGCGAAAATGGTAAATATAAACATTTTTGTATTTGTCGTCCGGCGACAATCGAATTGTAATTTATTTACTGTCATTATTTAGATGAGCATTTCGAAATGTTATTTAAATGGACACAGTTGACGCCCAATACAAACTGTCGAAATTAATTTACGTCTATCTGCGTTGAGAAATTGGTGAATTTGTCCAGTTTGGAAATTCAATTGAAAATGTCTGCATCGATGTCATTCTCTTTCTGATGAAAAAGATATAAAGTGTAATACAGTTTATCACCCTTTTGTATTATATAATTCGTCTGGAATGGAATATTCCAAAGCAAAAAAAAAAAAAAAAGAAAAAATCGAATGCTCTTCCATCGGAATGCGCTCAAACTGTTGACGGAACAAAGAACAACAAACAAACCAGCATGAAACGAAGACAGAAAAAAAAAGCAAGTAGAATGAGCCAAAAAAAAAAACAACAACATGAATACTTTGGAAAGAAGTTTGCAAAAAGAAGTCACACGAGTGTGGCTTTTGTCGTTCGAAAATAGAAAACCAATGCGCAATAAAATGAACTCAAGATCTCTTTTGTGATTGATGAAAACAATCGAATAAGCGTCAAAAAAAAAATATACTGCCAACAGCAGAAGAAGAAGAAGGAAATGAAGAAGTAGAAGAGAAGTAAAAAAAAACACGGTTTGAAAGTAACAAGAACTAAAAGTCGAGATTATATTCGTGCAAAAAGCAAAAAAAGAAAAAGAAGAAGAAGAACAAAAAAAAAGCATACAGTCAGCATACAACAAGAGAAATATTTAAATGGAAAAATTTGCAAAGCAAATTTGACTGAATTTATTCATTTCACTCGTCACTGCATTGGTATTAGTAATCGCGTGTTTGGTCGTTCATTGCCTTACCAGTAAATATTATTTGCGCGCGCAAAAATTGCGTACATAAATGGTGTTACACAGAAAAATGATCATGAATTTGTGCGCGCGGTAAGGAGAGATCCACATCAAGAGATGAGAGATGAAAGAGCAGGAGGCAGGGGAAGACAGAGAGTGAGTGATTGACTGAGGGGAAAGATATCTAGAGAGAGGTAGAGACGAAGATGAACAGGGAACAAGAGCAAGAGTGAGATCGTGCGACAAAGATGCATATACGTTAGCATTCTCACATATGATGTTTTTAAATTCCCCGATCCATACACACACAGAGCGTGTGCGAGAAGTGAAGGAAATATTTTGTGTGTTGCGTGTCTGATTTATTCCGTGTAATAAATTCGCTTCTTTTCGACTTCAGCTTCTTTTTCTTTGACTTCATCTAGTGTTTGTTTAGCTTCGCATACCGCATTTGATTCTAAAAATAAATCTTTGGAATATTTCAATGCTTTTTAGCGTACAGAAAACAAAAAAAAAAACGCATAAAAATTGTTTAAGAACGAAACCGAAGAAGTAGAAGAATGAAGAGAAAAAAGAAAAAAGAAAAAAAAAACACGCAACATCATCATCAACTGTGGCAGGTACAATGAACACACAGCCACAATTCGAATGAAATAAAATTAAAGAGAAAAGAAAAATTTGCGATTTAAAAATCAATCGCGAGATTGAAAAGAGTAAAACATTTCACTTGGTGTGTCGATTCTTTACTTTTTCTTATTCTTATTCAATTCAATAGACCAGTGAACACGTAATATAAACACAACTGTTTTGTATTTTCATTTGATGGTTGAGCACATGTGTTGTTGCGTCGTCGTCGTTGTCGTCGTTGTCGTTGTCGTTGTCGTTGTCGTTGTCGTCGTCATGGTTGTCGTTGTCGTTCATGCAACAGTGCAAAGGTATTCGTTTCAATTCACAATGATCGATTCTTGCATCATAAAGATTGTGTGCCCATTCCACGACCGAAAACTGTAACAACAAAGCACATGCACACAAATCGAAGCACCTTCGACACGGAACCACATGTTTTTCAGTTCCTCATTGCTAGTGGTTCTTTCATTGGTCGAACTGTTTTACAGCATTGTATTATTTTCGCTCATTTAGATTTGGCTCTATGTGATTGTCCGCTCATTTCATTTCTTTTTGTTGTTGTTGTTGTTATATGTACATATATCAAAGACATAGACCATAGTAACGACATAAAAGACTTGGCTCAATCGTGCGCGCATTATATTACAGGTGAAAGAACTTATGTCCTTCAACAAAGTATTTCTTTGCTCATGTTTTTTTTTTATTATTTCAGTTTGTTCATTTCGTTTTGCTTATTCTCGTTTTGTTTCTCTCGTTCATTCTCTGATATTTTGCGTACTTTTTTTTCCTATGAATAGGAGAGAGGGAGAAAGAGAGATAGTGACTTACACATGAAACATATGTATGCAATGAAAAGAAATCGCTCGTACTATAACCAGAATCATCGTTATGAGGAAAGAAACTATAGTGGCTTCTTTGTTACCATTATTGTTACCACCGTATGCGCGCACAGTTTTTTTTTCCATCGGGTCATTGGTGTTATCGCACACACACATACACTAACTCACTCACACATTTATAAATGAAAAACGCGCGAGCGGCGTTCTGCATTTAATTTTTGTTTATTGTTTGTTGTCTCTGTGTTGTTTGTTAGTTTGGTATTCGTTAGTGACGGTGTGCGTATTATGGTAATGTCTTATAGGTTGATATCGTGTTTTGTGTGTAAGTAAAATACAATACATAAAATTTATTACAACGAGAGGATTACGGTTTTGACGATTTTACACTTTCGTATATATATTTCGTGCTGGATTTGTGTGTACACGGCCGTGCGACCACAAATGACACGCATTAAAGACGAAAACACTAATCAAAATGTACGAGCAAAAAGAGAAAAGAATGTTCTCATTGAAAAACATCAATAGAGAGAAATGATGATAATAAAAAGAAAAAAAAAAGAGAAAAAAGAAAAATAATAAGAAATATGATGTTTTACTACTGCCGCCATGTACATGATCCGATCTACTTACTTTTTGCGTAGAATATTCAATTTTTTTTTTTCACTTTTATACTTCCACTCAAACTGTGAGTGAAAAATACACAATGAAACGCTGTTCATAAAAAAGCCGCACAGCCACACGTATTGCAAATGAAATTCGATCGAAAGAGATGGCCACAAAACCAAATTACAATATCAATAAGAATTATATTTTCTGAGAAATGGCTTTTTTTCTAAATGTGGTCGTTGTCGTTGTGTCATCGTCATTGCTGTCGTCGGTTCATTTGTTTGTACCTGCTTGTGACTTTATTACGCTGATTTTTCCTCTTTTGTTTTCTTATCGTTTGCTATTGTGCGCCCAGCAGCAGCATTTTTGCCCGCCAACACATTTATGCGCTTTTTTTGCTCTTCAACCCCCCCCCCCTCTCTCTCTCCTCTCTCTCTCTCTCTCTCTATCTCTCTCAATCTCTCTTGTCGTTTCAATATTTTTGTCGTCTTTTGTTTAACATTATTATTATTACTATTGGCTTATTTGAATAGCATGAGCTAAAAAATCATCCAAGTTCTTTGTTGTTGGTGTCGTTTGTTTGGCTTCTTTTTCGTTTTCCGTTCCTTTGCTTGCGCTCAACCACATCACCATTTAACAAAAATAACAACATCAACAAAAACAATAAAATAGCACATTTTCCCGAATGTAATAAATAACTACGGTGCTATTGTATAAGAATCAACACGGTGTTTTTTTTTTCGTTTGTCCATACATTTGTGCTACAATTTTCATTTGTGGCGAATATAAAAACAAAACGGTATTGAACAATGGAAATGTACATGTTTCATTGCTTGTAAATCTCTGCGTATGTGTGTTTTCATTACATGCGATTGGTACTTGTAATCATGGTATAAGTTTTGTATTTAGGAATACCTGGCTTTGATTTAATTCCCATCCAAAATTCCAACATTATCTTCACGTAATCGATTAAAAGCCATATTATGAAAGACGCATACTGGGTCCATATTTTTTTTTTTGCCATGTTTCAATTCGGTATATTGGGTATTATTTGGATTTTGTATTGTTCCACTTGAAGATTGATAAAAAAAAAGTCATCCATTTCCAATGTTTGTGTATGTATATTGAACACGTAAGTTTCATGCAGCAACACTTTCAATTAATTCAGCAAGGCATTTTCATTGAACGAAAGCACAATTGTTGTTATTTACACAGGACAAACGTAATTTTTCCCTCGCTCATTGTTTGTTTAGGATTTTCAAATCTGATGAACGATTGCTATATACACAATTACTGTATACACACGCATCCACTTTGTTATTTCCAATTCAAAAATGCTAGTGATTCACAGAACACCATCTTTGTTTGCAACACCCAAAAAGCCAAGCTAATTGAATTGTTGTACGACGAGCTCAAGAATGAATGAAGATGTGTCAGAGCACGAAAGCATTTTTACTGATGTTTTGCTATCAATTTAGTAATTGAAATGACTGATTTCCATTTGTCAGTGCACGTAATATTTGGTAATGCGGTGCCACAATATTTCGAATAAAACAATATTCAATTTATCTGTCTCATTGGATGGGTATGGGTATGGGTATGTGTGCATGTGATTGTTTCTCATTCGATTAATTAAATTCGTTTCGGTATTTTAATACGTGTCAAGTGTAATCGGTCTAAAGTTTCTTTTTTTTTCCTTTCAATCTTCCTTTCCGTATTTGTTCTGCTTCTGTTGGGACTACATAATTTCAATGGAATATTGGTGAAGCAAAAAAAAAAAGAAAAAGAAGAAACAATTTATCCTTTTGGTGGTATGGATTATTGTTATTAAAGAAAAAGGTAAAGGGAAAAAATATGTGCGAGGGGAGCATTGAGACAGTCGCTCGGTAATACGTGCATTAATATTTTAGTATTGTGTCGGCGATGTAGATGAATACCGAGAAAATTGATTCAACTCTCTCTATCTCACTTTCTCTCTCTCTCTCTCTCTCTCTCTCTCTCTCTCTCAGTCTCTCTTTATCTCCTTCTCAGTCTCTCGCTAACATTTTCAGTACCATTCCATCATTTATATCTCTGTTGAAAATACACATACTCGCTCTCTCTCAATACAAACTGAATGAAAAGTGACTGCCGTTACGAAGAAAAATTATTCGCATGAAATATAGTACATAATTCGCGACGTAAGCAGTAAATGTATGCCATTCCAAAGCCACAACATATATTTTCATATTTTTTATTTACTGTTTCTTTGCTGTCGTTGTGTTTTCCTGTAAGAACACCGAAAAAAAAAATCCATCAGAGACTCATTTCTCACCCTCCACTCCTGACATAGGAATTTTTTTTATTTTCGTCAATTTTACGTCTGTTCATATAATTTATTTCATTGTTATTGTTGTTTAAGTTATTTTATTTTTTATTTACTGCTAGACCAGAATACATCACTTTCGACCATTTTCACTTGTTCTACATTTTCTTTCACTTTCAATGGCGTGGCGCAAACAAAACAAATTTAACTTGTAAGAACAAAAGTTGAAGTCAAATTGAACTGACAAATGGAAATACTTTTGTTTATGGAGACCGAAACAAATCAAAAAAAAAAAAAAAAAAAAAGAATCATATGCCAGACTAGAACACTCTGGGGGTCGCGGATACGCATACAACATAAATATCATTAATTTTCGATATCGACAGTGTTGTTGTTGAATAAAATTTCGGCAGCCGACACATTTATTCTATTCTATTTGCTTACTACACACAAACACATATTCATTCCGTTTACATTTTTCTCCATTTGCCTGTTTCCTGCTGTCTCTCTCTCTCTTTCTCGTTTTTGTCCTTTCTCCATACTAACCTGTTTGTTGCTTGATAAAACAAACATTTACTTGTTTTGCAAACCTTTTCAAGCGCATAATGATACAGACGAAAACGATTTATGTGCAAATGGAGCAATCATAGACCTGAAGCAACAATCAACAACAACAACAATAACCGTCCGTTTTGCTACTGAAATCACGGCCAAATTTTGCTCAAATTACAAATGAAGAAAGCTGAATCGTCATATAATCGATTTAAATTCAATTATGTGTGCTTTTTTGTTGTTTGATTTGGCCGTCTGTAGGCATCCGAAACCGTTGCCATTGTTTCCAATTGCATAATAAGAAGAGAACGAAAAAGGAATGGAAGTGAGAAAGAGAAAGATAACGGGAAAAAAAGTGAGAAAAATGGTGAGAGACAGACAGAGAGTAAGAGAGAGAAGGAGAGAGAAAGAAATGAAAGAGACAACATTGAATGGGTACGATAAGATATATTGTTCGGTTGATATTTTGGCCACAAGATGCGAAACGAAAGGAAATCAACATCGTCGGAGTGTATATCAAATAAGAAAACGTACGATGGCAAACGGAAATATTGCGTATATATTTTCGGCGTCTACTTGATGGAACCGCTTTATGTGTCGAAAAGACGAAGGAAGAAAAAATTATTCATTTTATATTCACATTCGTCTGCTACTAGACCTAACCCAATTTTACCCTCAACAAGAAAATCTATACAATCAACGCCGTTTTTGTGTGTTATTATGTGTACGCATCTACATTCTCTCAATGGGTTGAGTAATTTCTATTCGGAAAATGAGAGTAGGCCAGACACACTCCTCTTGTTTTGCTTTCAAAAAGAAAAAAACAATCTCTCTTTTTGTGTTGGGTTTCGAGTCAATCTTTTTTTTTCTTGTTTCGGTTTACTTGACTTCATTCAAACATAAACTCCGTTTTTGCTCTGGTGCCATGCGAACTTTTCTACATTAATCGAAATTCGGTGTTGGCATTGAATTCTCTTTGCTTTTCTTCCTTCATCGTTTTCTTTTGTTTAGTTTCTTCTCTTTAAATTAATAAATAAATTCAAAAAAAATTATACCACATTTCATATCTATTGAGGTAGGTTGACTTGAATGCTATAAATAATACAATGAAAATGAATAATTTTTTTTCCACATCGAAAATTGCATGTAAATTATTAAAATGAAAATAGAAATGACAAAAAAAAAAAAAAAAAAAAAATATGAATTGTGTGTAGACAAGACACACCATGTGATAATATAAAATGTAAATAAAATTAAATAAAATGGATTATCTACGCGAATCGATTGCATTGAAAATATGCATGCATGATAGTAAAAAGTAAAATATAAATAGTCAGTACACGACTAAAGATAATTTTGCGGTTGCAATGACCGTGGGCGCCATTTAATCAAATGCCATTAAGTAAACATTGTTCAATTGCAATAAGCAACAATGTATTCCGATTTATTGACTTGATTATCATACGCTCATTACGTGTTTCTGTTCACTTTTTTTCGTTTTGTTCGTCTTCCTTCCAGTTTATTTTTTCGTACTCTATCATCAAGCTAAATATAAAGTTCCATATTGAAATTTTCATAATTTTATTTGCTCTTTTTTTTTTGTTGTGTCCCTTCATTGTTGTCGTTATCACAAATGCAAAAACGTTAAATTCAACAATCATAAAATGCAATTCATACCAGATTTAAAAGTCAAACACATTCTCGTTAGCTTATAGACAAAATGGAAAATGTATTAAAGCTTTTTATACGATTTCGTTATTGTTGCATGCATTGCCGAAGCTAAATAGCCACGAACACTTTTCGATAATTCGACCGTTTTTGAAATCGATTACATCTCCGACGCCGGTCATGATTAATGAAAATAAAAATACAGAGACACACACACACACACACACACAGCAGATTATCAATGCCAATGGAATACGTAATAATGTCACACGAGTCACAATTGTTTGTCAATCTGAATTTTAAATCTGTGCATTTTCGATAAAGAATATGCAATGAACTGCCTACTAAATAAACATTTAATTTTTCAATTTTGAATTCTCCACATTTACGAGCTTTAAGGTGTGTGTGTTTCCTTCTCTCTGTGTTTATGCGAGCATGGACTCGAATACATGCTTCTTGGTTGCGGCCAAAAGTCAAGAGTACTGCTGCACAAAATTTGTTCTTATTAGATGCAATATTGCCTGACGTATATACAATGTCGCTTGATGCCGATTCAGCAGAATAAACTGGGGAAAGGGAGAGAGAGAGAGAGAGAGAGGAAAGATAGAAAGAGAAAGAGAAAAGAGGAAGAAAGGAACAGAGAGGCAGAAAATAAAATGAGAAGACCAAGTGAGAATGAAAAATTCTCTCTATGTATACAATTAGCATTAAGTCTAACTATAAAGCGCATCTCGTCGGCGCCTCAAATGCACTATCTTACGATTTGAGAACTTGCATTCGGTGCTGAACGCTTTCACATTGTCACATAGAAATTTCATTATTTCTACATCGTTTCAATGACAAGAAATTGTACACAGAACGAATAGTCATTTGCTACTTTAGGAAGAACTCACATAATATGTATAATAATGATTGAATTGAACTGAAACGAAAACCCAAAGCTCTTTCTGGTTTGTGTGAATAAAACCATGTTCATTCAATTCCATTTTTGTATTACTGATTTCATCTAATCACGCTTACCAGTGCATACACACACACACACACATATGTACACACAATTGCGAGTGGCGATATTCAATTCATTTGCTTGCATATAAAATTACACTTTCAGCCTCAATACAATGCATTGGCTCCCCCTATTTATAGATTGAAATCAAGCAAAATGCAACAAAATAGATTAGAAATAGAATTTTGCCAGCCATTCAATTCGTATTGGAGAGAAAACAATGCGACAATGAACACACTGTGATCCAAGTCATTCAATTGAATTATGCATAAGCACATGCAATGCGTTACACGTCTGCGAATTTAACCGCAAAATATCTTCAATTTTTCTTTCTTTTTCAAGTCTCTCAATTTCTAACACTCGTTGCATCTCTCTCTGTCTCCCTCCCTTTCTTACTATCTCTTATTATCTTTCGCTCTTTCTTTCTCTCTATCGCTCGTTTCCTCTTGATTGTCGTCTCTAGTTTCTGTTCAGAATTTCTTTTTTCTATATGTGATTTGAATCGGTATGATAGAATGTTCAGATCACATCATTATAATGATTGTGGCGGCGCATCGGAGAAAATTAGACACGTAACTTTGCAACCATGGGCGATTTATTTATAGTCTGGCTTTTGGCATGTTTTCGTCTGGTTGCATTTTACTTTGAAATCTCAAGTCGTTGACGTAAATTGCACCAACAACAACAATAACTGCAATAAAAATAGCAACAGCAACAATCACAAGAAAAGTGAAAAAAATGGTTGAGAAGCCTATTTTCAATCTGGCTGCCCGATGGTTAGTAAATATGTGTATGCGCATTGAAGCACAAAAATATTTACACTGAAAGTCATCGAGAGAGTGAGAGAGAGGGAGAGAGAGGGAGAGAGAGGGAGAGAGAGGGAGAGAGAGGGAGAGAGGGAGAGAATGAATGAGAAACAAAAAAAGCCAGGAGAATAGAAACGAATTGCAAAGTAAGTGCCGCTGCGGTAAGCGTCTAAAGTCAATAGCTTTTGAATCATCAAAGCAAAATACATTCTGCCAGAAGGCGAAAAACCTGAACCAGACACAACAAAACCAAAAAAAACTT
Organism: Resseliella maxima; assembly: GCA_029041755.1. Taxonomy (NCBI): domain Eukaryota; kingdom Metazoa; phylum Arthropoda; class Insecta; order Diptera; family Cecidomyiidae; genus Resseliella; species Resseliella maxima. The sequence continues at coordinate 1,135,693 of JAQOWM010000888.1, read as the reverse complement.
TTACATAAATGACTTGATATCAGATATATTGTTACAACATATGTACCATTCTCTGGCGTATTCTTTTCGCTCGACATCATCGAAACAAAATGACACAATACGATTCTTCATCTCTCACTCTCTTAATCTCCAGACTCTTGGGAATGAGAAAAAAAGGAAAAAAAAAAAGAAACAGTACACAGAGCACAAGAAAGAAAGAATGGGATCCGTTTTGCAAAGAGAATTTGAATGGGAATCCCAAAGCCTTTGCAAAAATGCGAATCTAATTTACACGCACACAACGGTTTCGGTAACATTGACAACAAAGTAGAACAACCGACGGTTCGACGACCAAAAAAAAAATATTTGTAAACATGCCCTTTAAACAGAGCCAAAAACAACAAAATCAAAACAATTACACAAATAATAAAGAAAAGAAAAAAAAACAACAACAACGACAAGCGTATCATAAATGCAAACGTTTATGTTTGTTATAAAATAAAACATAATGTGCATTTCACTGGCAAAAAAACATTATGAAGAAATCAGTGTGGCCTGTTGGGTTTTGATTAATTCGAAATCACTTTGGTAGCTCACAAGAAAATCAAAACGCATTGTAATATCTCTCTGTGCATATGAAATTTGATCGTTTTACAACAATAACAAAAACCTGACTCATTCGTCAAATCAAATAGAACAATCATTGATTACATAAAATAATCTACTTGCTGCTGCATGAGAAATACTCCTATGAAAGAGTTCTGATGTTTTCAGTAGTGGCACGGTCATTGATCAACAACGACTATCTATTGAATTACATAAATGCTTTGCTGTGCTGTCATCTTCTCTTCTTCTTGTTGTTGTTTCCGAAATGAAAATTCCAAATCGAGTCACAACGATGAGAATTATCTCTCGTTTGGTCGATTTCTAAGTAGAAGAAAAAAAAAACATACACTAGAGTATTGTTTTGTTTTGCTACAGCACCTCATGTGTTTCGAATCAGATTCGCACAAAACAATAACAATGATTATGATGACGATAATGCTGATGTCGATTCATAGCGTGAAATATAATTCCAAATCGAAATCAGCTTTTTTTTTTGCAAACCATCAGCTCTCTATAACAGAAATGGAAAGAAAAAAAATGTCTCTCGTTTTTGTTATGCAGATGTTTGGTATGTGTTTGTGTGTGTTGTTTATTTTTAGCTAATTTTACAGAAAATGTTAATAAACTCATAGAGAGCATTCACATCACATCACACATTTTTGCAAATAATACTATTCGCGCCACGTTCACAAGCAAACACAAATGGCAATCAACAGTGTTTGAATGCCGTTTATTTATATAAACGAACAAACGAAACGAATGAATAAGAAGAAATAGTGAACAAAAGGAAAAGAAAAAAAAAAACTAGTGAAAGAAGCAAAAATCTAATATTTTCGTTAGCAAAGTGTTCGATTCGGGGCACACGAAATGTAGTCTGTGACTGCGAGCAAATAAAAAACAACATCAAAGTAAGAGACCAACAACAACTGTGATGAAGAAAACAAACCGAAAAATTCGTCGAACATATCGTTGCAGCATATAAATTGTCGTGAACCTTTTATTTGGGATGCACTGTTTGCCACTGACGTCAAACGCACTGCGATCTGTGCATTTTCATTTCGATTTCATTTTACAATGTTGTTAAATGTAAGAGAATGAACTGAATGAGCCTTGTGAGCTGTACGGTATGTGAGAAAGAGCTTAAGAGAAAGCAATTTCTTGTTTGCAAAATCTTTTTGCACAGATACACATAGTCGGTTCAATCAGAATTACTGGCTGGAATAAAGTGTCGTGAAATTGGCGTTCGTTCTCTTCTTCTTCTTCTTTTCCATCATCTCCTCATTCTCCTCTTCTTCTTCTTCTTCTTCTTCTTCTTCTTCTTCTTCTTCTTCTTCTTCTTCTTCTTCTTCTTCTTCTTCTTCTTCTTCTTTTCATTCGTAACAGCAGATGGAAAACTTTTCTTTCAACTCGATGAAGTCATTGCTGAAAAAACACGATCCGATTTAGTTGAAGAAACTTTAAAAAGTAAAAGAACGGTATAGAAATTCTAAAAATGCTTTGGCAAGTGACAAACGAAAACAACAACAACAACAACAAATATTAATGTTATTTTCTTGTTCATGGTGATTTTTTTTCTTCTCTTCCCATCGAAATTATGTAATGCTCCCCAACGGAGTGCAATTGTGTGCAACTCATTCGCTTTATATTACAGCCGCAACCAAATGGAAATCCATAAAATCCATTAAATGGCCATTTTACAGTGACACGTCGTTCAGCTGGTAATGAATTGGAATTCATCTCATTCGTTCGAGACTAATAAAAACTCATTTAATCAGCATTATCATTTCTCTTTCAATTTCTGTACTACATCATGCTTACATTGTTGTTTTGCATTTGATGATGTTGCTTCTGTTGTTGTTGTTGTTGTTGTTTTGATGGTGGTACATTTCAAGTTCATCATTCTTTGCATCTTTGCCAAAAACGGATCAAAACACGATGATTGTTCAAGTGTTTGTTTTGTTAAGTTTTTGTTATTTACATTGGTCCATGGCGTGTGTACGGTATATTATGCGTGTCTACTTATCGTAAGAAATGAAAAAGACGAAAATGTAGAAGAAGAAAACCGTAGAAAATTGAAAGAAATACGTTTTTTGGACTCCCTAATGATTGCCGACTGTGGCATACACATGCTCCTTATGTTGCGATGAAAATTTTTCTTGTCAAATTGATTTACAAGACAATATTTGTTTCATTTTCGCGCTACAAACATTCGGTGCCATATGGTAACATCATTGCATGACATTGTGCAATTTTCAATTTAGCGTTAAGGAGCAAATGAAATACTATAAACAATCGCCAACAACTTTGCGAAAAAAAGACAGATAAAGAGAAGAAGAAGAAAGAGGATCACAGCCAGCATCTCATAAGTACATTTGCTATCCAGCAGATGTGGTGCCATACCAAAATTACGGTCACGTAGCAAAAGAGCAACAGCTTCATTGTATGCATGTGTATGTTTTAGTGAGTTTGTATGTGTGTGTGTGTGTGTGTGTGTGTGTGTGTGTGTGTGTGTGTCACACGCGTTGCGCCTGGCCATACTTGGTAAACAATCACAAAGCATATCGAATTAACGTTAAGGCAAAGACACAACAAAAACTCTTATAAATCGCTCCATTAGAGGGCTTGCCATCGTATTAAAACCGCACTACATCTACATCTACGATTCCATGGACCATCAGACAATATCACCATTTAATGATGTCATGATTTATGTATAAAGTAGAATTATTATCCCTTAGTTGTATTCGTCTAGTGACTTTGTCCATTCTACACATGCAATCTCTCTTTTTCTTCATCTCCCTTTATATATCCTTCTGCTCCCTCAGCTATTTTTCTCTCTCTCTCTCTCTCTCTCTCTCTCTCACACACTTATATCTCTCTCGCACTGCATCGTTCCATCTCAAAACATTCTACGAACTCTGATGTGTGGCACTAGAATTGAGCAATTTTGTAAATAATTCACCAAAATACATTAAATTCCCATGATTCCATGAACTTGAAGGCAAACTGGCTACTAAAAATCGAACCAAAATATTTTCAACAAAAGCAAAATCTCAATAAAAACAGAAGGGAAAATGAATAGCCAAGATAAAGAGAACTACAATCAAACGAGCGAAAAAAAAAGTTGGTGAAAGCGACGATGGCGTGCGTATGAATGTAAAACGGAAATAAAGGACAATAGAAACGTTTTCGCTTGTTCTTGTTTCTTTTTTTCAATCTCCGTCTTCTTTTGTTTCCTTTTCATTTGTTGGCCATTATTGGCGAAATACACAAAAGTGAAAACAAGGAAGAAATTATTGCAGTTGTCCATCGTAAACAAATGCATTTTTAAAGCTAACTGCAAAAGAAGACGAAAAAATACGATCTCACCGGTCATAAATGTGAGAGAAAACGGAATGAATTGTTGCCGATACTCAAAAGGAAATATGGAAAAGTAGAGAAAACCAAGTCAAACATTGTGCAATCATCTATCCAATCAGCGGGCACGATTTTTGCAAGGTGTTCAGTTGATTTCGTTTTCATCTTATTCGCGTACTGATTTCACCTTTGTCTGTGTACAATGCTGTTTTTTTTATATACATTTCAGTGACTGTGTGTGAACAGTTTTTATTGTTTTATTTCATGCCGTCATTTATCCACCACGCTTATTTTAAGACGAACAAAATAAATGAAGACAAAAGACAAGCGTAAGGAAGAATGAGTGTGAGTGAGATGAGAATGAGCCAAAATAACACGTAATTGTGTTTGCATGTATTAAACGATCTGCTGGACTGTAATAAACACGAACAGATGGTTTCCGTCAACAAAGCAATAAAAATTGCCATGTTGTCAAAAATTGATGTTATTTCAACGTATACTAAAATACAAAGTGACTGCATTTTGACGCTGACTAAATGCTTAAGACAAATATTATGTTTTTAGAATGGCCTCTTTGTGTTACTCTAAAATCCCCTCTCTGCGCCCTTTTCGCATTTTTTTCTATTTGTTGTGTGTGTTTTTATCACTTGAAAGTGATAAAAATATTCGTTACAATTATGAGTATCATGTTGTGTTAGCAAACAGTCCATTTTATTATAGAAAATTATATACATTAAGCATAAGTCATAACAATTCGTATGTCAGAAAGCATTCATCCTAATGAAACTAATGGTTTTTGTTTTATTTCCATGTTTTTTAGGCTGCAATTTTACAACAGACAGCTCAATATATCATCGCATTGGAAGGTGAAAAAACACAATTACTCACACAAAATTGCCAGTTGAAGCGATTGGTTGATCAAAATGATAATGGTGGTGTTGTTGAAGTTGTGCAAACGGTCGCCCCAACAAATACATCAACATCAAGCACAACTGCCACACAGCAACCACATGCGCTAAAGAAACGTAAAATTGATACGATTTATACAATGCAAACGATATCCGATTCATCGGATGAAGGTCTTGGTTCAATGTCACCAGAGCCAACAACAGTTACATTACTTTCATCATCGGCATCGAATCCGCAAACAATTGTTGCCAGCAATGCAATGATTTCAAAACAAACAAATGCAAAAGAATTCATTGAAATGAAAACATTACTGGAAATGGAACGACGTAAAAATGCAGCGCTTGAAGATCGTTTACGTCAAATTACCGAATGCCATCAAACGACAACAATTTATACAAATGGCGAACGAATCAGTTATGAACCACATGAAGTGATCGAACATACCGATAATTTACGGCATACAGATGACGAACAACAGCAACAACAACAACAACAACACCACCACCAGCAGCAGCAAGTGCAAACAGTTTTGGTTGATAAAGTTCATCATAATATGCAAAATGTTCATGTGCTTGCACTTGATACAATTCCAACAGTTGGCCAAACACAGGTGGTTATGTGTGCGCCGGTTGAACATGATGATGTTGAAATGGTTGAAACTATGTCACGTATGCATCGCAATCACCCACATCATATTGATGATGATGATTCACGTACATTATCGCCATGCGATATGATTCATCCAAAAGATGAAATAATTATAAATGCCAGCCGACCGCAGTCACCATATTCAGATAATCATCATATGCAACAACATTCAATGATTGCACATAAAGGCACAATTCGATTGCAGCCAATACTTGAAGCAGCCATTAAAGCCGAACCAAAAGTAGAAGTTGAACGCATTCATTCGCCGGGCAGTATGACCGTTCTTAAAGATTGCAATAACGATACAATTGCTACAAATGGCAGTGTTGCTGTTAATCAAACCCAGTCCAGAATGTTCATTGCACATCAGAACACATCCAGACAGAATTTGGAAACAATTGTTGAAGCCATCAGACGTAAGTTTTCTTTTCAAATTTTTCCATTCCTTCTTTTCTATTTTATTTTTTCTCGATACGAAATCCAATTTTGATTTTATAATTTTTTTTATAGATTTGGAAGGTGATCAATTATTCGGTGAAATCGAACCGACTCCACAACCAGCTCAAGAAGCTCCGCTTGCATTAACCAATAAGCCAAGCCAACATCAGCATCAGCATCAACAATCAATTCAAGTTGAAATGAATCCATTTTTGCAATTCCGCACAACATCAGCCAATCCAAATGGTGCAACCATTGTATCACAGATTCATTCGCATCATTCAATCAATAATCGGCCGGGTGTCATTGTTGTAAAACAAAACTCTTGAGCTGTTCCCAATAAACAGCATACTACGACTTTTCAATTGGGTTCCAGTGCATCGTTTTACCAAAAAGAAAAAACAATTATTTGGCCATCAGTATGAACGATTGTCACATCGAACTCAAATAAAAATTAATTATTAAACATTGGAATTAGGGAAATTAAGAAAGAAAAGTAAAGCTGAAAAAAATGATTAAAAAAAATTTTACTATTATACAATAATTTGTATGATTGAAAATTATTATTGGTAATGATAAGTTTTAGAAATACGCAAGCGTATAAGTAATATTAGTGGAAACATTTGAAGAAAACAAAACAAAAAAATATTAAATTTTAATTTCAAACAAAACCGAAATCCGTGTACGGAAACCATGAAAACGGAAAAAAAAACAGAAAAACAAAAAAACAAAAAATGGAATGAAAAAATAATAACAAGCAAAATGCGTGACAATTCCATTGATTTGGATTTTGGAGATTTTTAATTTTTCAAAAAAAAAACAAACATAGGGAAAAACAAATACACTCATCTGTGAACACAAACGTAATAAATCATTTAACGAAGAAAAAATCGACAAATGTCGTCATCGAAACTAATATCAATTTTCACATAAAATAGTTTGATTGCATTAAATGCAGATTTGTTTTTCATCTTCATATAGATATAATTTCATGATTGGAGCAACAATATGCCTCCAAATTAGTTGGTTCGCAAACATGCAAGGGAAAATTTCTGAAATATTTATTTCAATACACAAATACATATTGAGTAAGAATATCTCATTCAACAAAAGAAAAGAAAAAAAAAAATAACGAAAAAAAAAAGTTTAAAACAATAGCACACAGAGATACAAGCATACACACGCAATGAATGTGATGTCGCAAAGCTATTTCAATAGCATACCAATAAACACACAGAAATTACTCGAAACGCAATGTTATATTATAAATTATTTTAGTGAGAGAAATAGAGAGAGAGAGAGAGAGAGAGAGAGAGAGAGAGTTTGTGTTTCAAAAGCTTTGAAAGTTATACGAGGAACATAAATCGTATGTTAACAATTAAAGCTTATCACATACAAACACCCAACGTAAGCGTTAAATGCAAAAGTTATTTGGAAAACATTTTAATTATCCTTACCAGTTGAACACAGCTAAAAGTCGACAGGAAGCTTGAATAGCTTGCATTGAAGGTGAAGAAAAACGAGTGAAAAAAAGAGAGAACAATGTTTAGATACAACAGACAAACTCACAGTGGCTAGGAAAAGTGAAACAAACTTAATATGTGTAAAATGCATATATAAACATATATAAAATTCACACGGACGAATTCAATGCTTGATCATTTCGGTTTTTAACAAGTCGGTTGCAACAAACAAGAAAACTTTAATTGGATTTCTATTCTATTCTCTCACTCTCTCTTTCTCTCTCCTTCTCTCTTTCTCTCTCCCCTCTCTCTCTCTCTCTCTCTCTCTCTCTCTCTCTCTCGGAAAATCTGCTAGCAAATCTGCTCGGATGAACAAATTTTTAATGACGTCAATAAATTCAGCATTCATATTATAGTTGATGAAAGTTTAACTAGCAATGATACACACAGAATTTTAACGAATATAACAATATATATATATATATATATATATATATAAATACACAGAAAGAGATAAAAAAGGAGCGATATAGAGAGACAAAGCAAAATTGTAAGAACGAAAATGCTATTGATAGGAAATATTGAAAACATCGTAAAATAGTTGATGTAATAAAAAATAATAAAATGAAATGAACTACAAAGTTGTAGGCAAATCAATAAAATGGGCTATATAAGCACTTACACAACTTATAAATGAACTCCCTTGAATATTTCTGGTCGAAATCCACAACACTATTTATATATACATATATACACACACATACACTTAATCAAACTATTCAGAAGTATGTTTCTTAACAAACAGAAAATTTTGTAAATATGAGATGAAAAGTGCTTAACTGAAAAGTCGCTGGTTTGAACAACAAACCGCACACAGGGCAAGTTGTGTTAATGAAAGGATAGTTAGATAGGCAGAAAAGTCTATCTTCTAAGAAAGACAGAGAGAAAGAGAGAGGGAGAGAGAGAGAGAGAGAGAGAGAGAGAGGAGAGGTGGAACCAGATGAAATGAAAAAGAGCTAGATTTCAACGAAATACAAAATAACGAAGCAAAGAAATGCGTTTTAAAAATCGACAATCAACTTATTTCTGTTGGATATAACTACTATAGACATGTATGTATGGAAATTAAGTAGGCAAAAATATTTTGCTCACAAAATAGACAAAGAAAAAACATAAAATAAAAAAAAAAAAATCACACAAAAAATAAATGAAACATTGATTTAATCAATTTAAAAACAATCGGGTAAAAAAAAACATAACAATTAAAATCATAATCTAATTGATGTTGATTTAGTACAATTTTGGAACCAAATTTTAGCGAAATTTCAAAGGAAAAAAACTGTTTTTTAACAAAAGATTTTTATAGTCAAATGTTGAAAGAGAAAAGAAAAACCATAGAAGGTTATTACAAAGAAGTAATAAGATAAACTTAAAATGAATCTAAGAAATGCATTTTTTATGAAGTATTAAAATCACAACTCAGTTATTTAAATGAAAGATGAAAACAACAACAACCAGCGACTTAAGTTACACACATTCTCTAGTTGAAATAAAATGAGGCAAAAAAATATATTCACACCAATTGCAATTGGTAAAATTGTCTTTTTTGAAAGAAAGAAACATAAAAAAAGAAAAGAAAAAAATAAATAAGAAAAAGAAAAAGAAAAAATAATACAACTAAATAAGAATCGGTTTCATTTTCCCCCCTTGTAAACATGAACACCAGACACGAATATGGCGTGCAATAATGCTTTTTGATGAGCGAATTTTATACACAGACACACAAAAATACACAATAAAATTAGGATCGAACAGGAATAATTGCGATCTCAAAATACGCCCGATAAACATATATAGATGAGATAGACACATACACACACACTCTCACATTTTATAATGGAACACAATTTCTTTAGCCATCAGAATGACATTTAGTAAACACATAACGAACAAGAGAACATTTAATCCATGAATATTGTTCATTGAACAATCTCAATTTGAAATAATTAAAAAAAAAAAAAAAAAAAAAAAATACACAAACACACATACAAACATATAATGATAGAAACGAAAAATAAGGATCATCATATTTAACTTCAATACGTTCAAAATGATAATTGTCTATCATGTTTTTTGATTTCAAAAACGAAACGAATCGAAGCCGAAAATTTATCTTATACAAATAGCTAATAGGTAATAAGTATACAAAATAAAGACCTTTTGGTTCGACTAGCATTTCGTATTTAAACGTAAATAATCACGAATTTAGCGAAATGTTTCGGCCACATGATACTTGGTTAACAGACGCAACATCAACGCAAATTCATTCAAATTCAATGCAAAACTGAAAACGAAAAATGACAAAAAAAAAAAAAAAATAATAGAAAAAAATGAAGAGAATTCATCAGTGAAGATCATTTGTAAAGATCTATTTATTTTAAGTAAATCAAATTTCAGTTCCTTATATTGCAAAAAGGCGACCAATGGCAATTAAAAAAAAAAATGAAGAAAAAAGAAGAAAAAATAACACATAAACATAAACATAAACACAAACACATAGACATATGTTTTATTGTCACACTCTCTTGTGTCTAAGTAAAAGTAAATAAGCTGAATTTACTATAATTTCACTTAATCGATAATTTAATGCATTCACAGAGATTTATTATATTAATTGATTGCCAGGATTTTTTATATTGATGTGATTGATGAACTGAACGAAATCAATCATCGATCGATGAATCAAATAATATTTGGATCCAATAATTGGTGAAATCGAAAAGTTTGCTTGGAAAAAATATAGAAAAACCGGAGAAAATATTTTTAAAAATTTCGCAAAACCGGTATTTTCACATCAACGAAAAAAACAATATAAAAACCGTGAAAATCCTGAGCAATTATTCATTTTTGCCATGATAAATATGTAAAGTCCTATTGTTCTCTCAGCGTTTTAAATAACAAACATGTCATACATACCACTCTCCCTCCCATATATATTTCGAAAAAGTTTTTCATCGGAATCAGAATAGACTAAACTACAAAGCCTGAACCATAGTCTCCGCCGTATACATAAAACAACAACAAATTTGAAAAAAAAAAGAAGAAAATTCATAGATCAGCCAAATAGCAAAATCCATAGCATAGACACAACATAAAAATTCGTTTCGACGTGAATTTAAAATACCAAATGATTTATTTTTTTATTAATTTCTGTGAAATTTTCAATACATCAATAACGATAATTATTTTAATCGGATCCATTTTGCACATCCTACAATTCCCCCACTTCCCCTCCTCCATAAAACTAAAAAATGTCAATTCAAATGACAAACGAGCAACATCCACACACACAAACACACATACATACATTTTAGGAATCGCAAATATGCATTTTCATTTTGTTGGCTATTATATAAATCATAATTTAATTTCACACAGAAAATAATAATAACATCATAATCGAAACAAGAAAAGAAAAAACTAATACACCCTTCCAAATCGAATTATTATCCGAATGAAAATGAAAAAAAAAAAGAAAAACATTCTATTTGCCCTAAATCACTTTCTAAAAACATAACATTTTGTTCATTGGGTAACTATTGCATTTTAAATGTTTATAAAACTTTATAGATTCATAGGAAATTGATGCAAAATATACAAACATAAAAATCAGAAGTAAAAAAAACTGTGGATCTGTGAACCACGTAGCAAAAAAAAAAAAAAAAAAAAAAAAAATCGAAAATAAAAACTAAGAAAAAAAAAATTTAGAGGAAAAAAAAAACACAAAAACACACACATATTAAAGTAAAATATTATAGACTATTTACGTAAGAACTAGCATTTAAGGTGTTTCTTTGATAAATGATGAAAACACATATGGTTTCATTGAATATACCAAACAATAATTTTCATCCGCATGAAATAAAAATGAATTTCGTAAAGAACATTGAAAAATTGATGAAACAAAGAAAATTGATTGTTTGGTATGACATGAAAAAATATGGTATGAAAACAACATTAACCAAAATCGGAACATTTCCTGTCACATTTATCACGGGCTTATTTATATTTAACATTTTAATTGTTAAAATTATTGAAAAATTTTATCAACAACAACATCAACAACAGAAAAAAAAAAGAAAAAAAAAAATAACATTTACATATATTTTGTGTGTGGCTGGCTGTATTGTAAGCACACAATATTTTGATTGGATCGTCATGATTTAAGAAAAAAAGAAAAAAAAAAAATGATTAAAATTGAAGAAAAAAAAAAATTAAAAGATTGACATGGAATTGGCACAGACAATTTTGTATTAAAGTATTGGCATGGGACATTGTTCCTTCCTCTTTGAATCAATCTGAGCCCAATTAGAAAATTCATTTTGGCAAAATTTGTGATTTATTTTAGAGAAAACAAAAAAATAAAAGAAAGAAAAAACAAAAAAAAAAAACTTAACAAAATTCAAAATTTTAGGCACATGCAAACGACGCATACAAAAATCGATTTGGACCATTCACAGTATTTTTTGCTTTTGAAAAAAATGAAAAGACTTTTGCAAGCATGACCCTTGAATGGTCTCAATTGTTTTGTTTTGTTTTGTTTATTCTACAAAATAGTGTATGCGATATTCGTTCGTAGAACAATCACTCCATTTTACCTTTTTTTTTCGTTTTAACTTAAAATTTAATTTATCTAAATTAATTGAAATTCATTTTTAAATCATAAAATTATGCGGCTTTAAGCCAGCATAATTCACAACATAAATTAAATAAATGAAAATTACCCTTTTTTGTTTTGTTTAGGCGATAAATAAAATGTGTTGAAATTATTTCAGTAAATGATTTTAATTGGCCAAGATCAAATTGATTGGACAACAATAGAAAAAAAAAAACAATTTTTTTTAGAAAAAAAAAAAAAAAAAGATGAGGAATAAACAAATGAATTGATTTGTGATTTCAAAAATTAAAAATTTTTTTTTGACCAAACCGAATAAAATATATTTTTAATGATTCGTTTTATTTTCGGTGTTAATTGGCATGTTAAAAATTTTGATCTAGTAATTGGTGAAAGTGAACGATTGATTGAATTTCTGTTAAATGGTGAGGTTTGTGTGAGAAAAGAGAGATGAAAAAAAAAAATTATTTTTTTTTCGAAGAAAATTTAATTAAAAAAATGTTTAAAAAAATAAGAAAAAAAAAAAAATAAAACAACAAATCTCATTTAATATATAAAAAAATATGTGTTTGACGTGTTTATGTGCACCCGTAAATGGTTGGCTAAATGTAATTTTCGGTTTAAGAACATAAATGACCCTTCGGAAGCGCATTCGACCATTTCGAATTGGTGGGAATTATTGCTTATGCTGATCATTAGCAAAAGCCAAAATGAATAATGCAAATCGCATTATGCGATACAATATACATCATAAACAGTGAAATAGATATATATATATATATATGGCGCAAAAGGGACAATTATTCGTTTATTGTATTTAGTCGGCTGATTGTGTACACTTATATCTAATCTAATGAGTTATACGATAATCCATACACATTCATATAGTGAAAATTCCACTTGAAATGGAAAATCATAAAGATGATAAAGCTGATAAAAACGCAAACAAAAACACATACACATACACACAACAACAATAAGAAAAATTAATACAACTAATTTATAAGAAAACACATACACAATATTATTACTATACAAGTATGTAAGGAAACAAAATTTATGGATAGACTTTAAGGCACATAATTATTATTCAAACAATGAAGAGAAGACAGTAAAGAAGAGAGAAAAAAAATTAAGAAAATACACACACACACACACACATTGTACATAAAACTTGACTTGAAATATACTACTATACACTACTTATTAATCATCTGGCGTTCATTTTACTTTGAGTATGGTTTTCAATTATCTCCTTTTTCTCTATTTTTTGGTTATTTACTCCCCAATCCCCTCTTCTTTTCTGTTTCAGTAAACTTTTGGGTTGAAAACATTGGCGAAATTTGTTTAAAGCTTCTTTTCTTATATTTTTCATGTCATCATGAAATGTTCATCGGAACATGAGCATCAACTTGTGTAACAAGTGCACCATTGCATATTCTGTACAAGTGAAATTTACTTAAGAAATAAAAACACACAATTTAAATACGTTTGTAAGTATATTTTTACAGTCAGTAAACTGACACTAAAATACTTTTCATTCCGTTGTTTTTTTTTTTATTCTTCTTTCGTTATTGGTTACTTGATTTTCCTTTTTGTAAAATTGTTGTTGTTGTTGTTGTAGTTTTCTTTATCTTGAATTCGATGCATCATTCTTTGCTCAAAGTAATAATAATCGTATTAACAAGAAATAATCGACTGTTAGAAACGAAACGGTTTCAAAATGCAAGGAACATAACAAATGTCAGAATTTGTCGAAATAAAGTTTTAACAAAGGATCGAAAAGCACACAGAGAAAACAATTTTCAGAAAACAGACGAGAAAATAAAACCAAAACACAAAATATCGAAGAATAAATCAGAAAACGAAAATTCCATTTTGGATGGACTTTAGAGAAATAGAGAGAAAATTGTGTTTAATATTTCCACTCGAAATCTCATAAAACGTCCTTCAAAAAGAGGAGAGAAAGAAGTTGATAAAATTTGTTGGTATCTCCAAATAAAGTTTTAATAAAGTGTTCATACAAAGCGATTCTTTATTTGAGTTTTTTCCGCTATCAATAGTGACGAACACTATATATAATATTCAACGATGTGCTCATTCAAAAGGTAAGTACATACATTACACAGATATTAAATTCTCGAATATTCCAGGAATATTCAACAGTTTTTTTAAGCTGATCAATGTGATTTGATTTTACATAGAAAATGAATGAATATTAAACATATTTACAACATTTACAACTTTTTACCGTATTTTTACTTCAATGAAACATTAACAATAATAAACTTATTAATGAAAGAATTTTCTCTGAACAACTTTCAATAGATTTCATTTCATAAACTAAATAATTTATTTAAAGATTTTCATTAACTTCATTATAAACAACGTTCAAGTTCACCTGCCATACATCATATGGAACTTGCATGATGATGGTCAATAATAGCAATTAAATGTACGAACAATTATACGATTTAATAAATAAACATCAACAGAAATCAATAGTTTTCAAACAACAAATATATTTAGCATTTCTCACACGAACAAAAACACCCTTATAAAATTCTGATCATGTATTTCTTTATAGTGGGGGGCATTTTCATTATCATTACATTCATAAATTTCACAATTTACATCTAGAATGAATCGTTTTTCATTCTCAAAAATGTATATAGAAATTGAGAGAACAATATTGTTAAACATTCCTCAATGCGAATTATGTCATTCAACGTTATTTCGTCTTATGCATTTGATTTTTACAATTTTTTTTTGTTGTGATGAAGAAATATTGAAGATTTTGGAATTATTAAGGCAAAAAAAAAAAAAAAAAAAAAAAAAATAATAAATGTGAAGAAAATGAAAATTGTTGAAATGTTGTTGCCGTCATTCTTAAAATTTTCAAGCTTATTTCATATGATTTCAAACAATTTAAATGAATGATATTGAACGACGGTTGGCTTCATGGTCAAATTAAAACAAAAACTGACAGTTCAACCATTCTGTGACGATGTTTAGGTGTTTTCAATTGAAAACTTGGGTTTTTGTATGAATTATGCATGAAAAATAGAATCCAATTATGTTGTCCAGCTTTTTACACTGATCGCTTGCCATTTGTTGGACTTATCTAATAAGACACGTCTAATCTCATCGAATGGAAATCGTTTTTAAATAACAACAAAATTTATATGATTGATTGTAACATTTCGTCTAACATTTAAAATTACTCGCCAAACAATCGAAATTGCATTCTATTAAATATTCTCCTAAATAAAATACGAAATATTTTTGTTTACGAGTTAAGCATCATAAATAGTCTCAATTCAAATTGAAATTAAAAACCATTTGTGGTGATTTTCGATAAATGTCATTCGTTAGACAAATCCATTCAAAGAGAAAGAAAAATGCAATTACAATGCCATCTGGTGAAAAATGTTGAAAAGTTTCAAATGTCTATTCAAATTATTCGAATAAACCGATAATCATTCTCATCAATTGAACTATTGTTGCACATTGTGTCATCGTGCAAAATTCTTTTCCAATTGACACGTCGTTCGCACTGGTTGATATATGTAAGTAATAAATATTACGTTGATTCTTGTCAAGCATTGCATTATTTGGAGAATTTTGGGGAAAAATAAATATCAACGGAACTTGGGAGAAAAAAGAATTTTAACGAATTATGGAAAATTTGTGGCAAAAAGAGGCTGATCAAATATTGTATGTGGACCTTTTTGATATGAAAGATCCAGTACTCATAGAAAGAAAAAATCTTCACGAGCAAAATCTACCAACACTTTTAAATGATACTGTAACCAAAACAAGCAAACGGGATGATGAATCCAGAATTGCGATGACAAATGGGGATATTGAGCGGGCAAAGTTAAATTGTCGTTCAGAATTCGCAATAATACATTACACGAAAGCATTGCGTTTTGCTGCAACAGTCGAAAATGTCATTGAAGCATTAAAAAAACGTGCAAAATGTTTATACGATATGGAACACTATAAAGAAGCAATAACAGATATTGACTTTGCATTGACAAAGCAATGTACAGATCGAATGAAACAAGAATTAATAAAAGAAAAGCAAAGATGTAAGATGAGCGCATGGAGAAGAAAAAAATCAAGTACAAGTCTAATAGAATCTCCATCCGAATTGGATTTTAAACCCGGCACCAAATATCAATGTCTTTCGGATTGTGTGCAAATTGAATGCAACGATGAATTTGGACGACATTTTGTTGCAGCCACCGATATTAATATTGGACAAATGATTTTATTGGAAAATTGTTTTGCAGTTGTAGCAAATGACATAGAAGATGATGAAGTTAAAAATGACGCAGATGAGGCAAACGAGCCTGATGATAATGTAAATCAAGGAGCTTCCACAAGTGCCGCTGATGACAACAATGACAAACATAAAAGCAAAAAGGCAAAAAAAAAGCCAGCTATTGAAAGAATTTTTTGCTATGCATGTTTAAAATCGGCATATAATTTAATTCCGTGTGAAAATTGTTCGGTTGCAATGTTTTGTAATGTTGAATGTATGAAAAAAATGGAAATCATACATGGAATAGATTGCGGTACCGTTTACCATGTTTTAGATCATAGGCTGAAATTTTTCATTCGAACGATTATAACAGGTATATCAGCATTTTCAAAAAATATCGATGCATGGATTGCCTGCGTTGAGGAGTACAAAAATATTGCCGGTATACCCGATGCAGTAACTGATGAACAATCAGGTTATCGTTTTTATTTGAGATTGAAAAAGATGAAACTGAGACGTGGCATCGTACCTAGTTTATATCCATTGTTTGAATGTTTAATGAATATTCCATTTTTCAAACAAGAATTTGGTGCTGAATTGTCAAAAAAACGATTTTTAATGCATTTAATTTTTCATCACTTCGCTATCAATGCAACGAATGCATCTCAAGGAAAATATGTAACTTCAGTTGCCAATGTATTTTCATTTATTAACCATTCGTGTGCACCAAATCTGTGCTATTTTTCACATGAAAATCAAAAATTTTGTGTAACAACTCTACCAATAAAGAAGGGCGACCAACTATTTGTTGACTATCTTTCAACAGTTTCCAAAGTGGTTATTCCGGACAGCAATTTAAATAAATCGGAGATTATGAATAATGACCGTAAACAGGGTGTAATACGTAAAAAGAAACTCATGCAACAATGGGAATTTGATTGCAAATGTGAAAAATGTGAACCAAAATATAGTTATGCAGATCGTATTAATAAGCAAACCGAAATGCAAAGGGATAGTAAATATATCTTTATATGTCGCAGACACAAAAATATTTTTAGAGATCCGGAAATAAAGGCAAAGTGCATCCAATTTCTACAAAAACACGGAAAAAAACCATTTTGCCCGGAAATACAATTCATCATGAACATTTTAATTAATATTGTAATAAAGGAAAATAGCTGAGCCACTCTCAATTTAATTTTTACACAATTTTGTTAGGGTAATCATAATCATATTAAAAATTAAAACAATACTTTCTCAACCATTGAATGTAATGAATAAAAAAAAAACTTTCATCAACAATTAATAAAATAATTTACAATAAATAATTAAAGGAAATACACTCACATTATATGGTCAAATCTGATATAAAAAGAAAATCAATTGGTTTTTAATTTAATCTTTTCTTGCGCCCAAAATTTGAGATCCGAAAAGTTTCTTAAGTAAATGAGGTAATAATTCTTCAAAGTTTCGCCAAAATTATGTTTGGCTGTAAAACAACAAATGCCAAAGGATAAGTGAGTAATTTTTTATAATTATAATTAGGCAAGTGTTTCCAAAAATGGCTCATTCAAAATGTTAATCATGAAAGCTTTAATTTGGGACTCTAAAAACTAAATTTTTTCACAAATTTGTTCATATTTAATTTAAGGTACCCCCTTTATTCTTTTCCAGATTAGAGGAACTCTGACAAAAACTTATATACGAAATAAGACGATTTGTTGTCTTATTTTTGAAGTCTCAGTGAATTTTATACTATTTGTTGTGTTATTTTCAACTGATGAGACTTCAGAAAAAAATGTGTTTGAAATCATTTGTTGTTTTGAAATTTCTACGATACATTTGACAGTTCACACAAATCATCATCATTGCAATCAAGTTTTCTCTTTCTAACACATTCGCAATTCGAGCGATGCTGTGTATGTTCTCTCTGTTCTCTCTGTTCTAAAAATGTGCGGACGGCTTATTGTTAAGTTCTCTTGTTTTTGTCGCATGCTAATTGGGTGGTAAATCCAGTGTTAGAAAGAGAGAACTCGATTGCAAACCCGACCTATGTGATCTGACAAATGTACTGATGAAATTTCAAAACAAAACGATTTTTTTCTTAAGTTTCATCGTTTAAAAATTATACAACAAAGTGTATCAAATGCACTGAGACTTTCAAAATAAGCAGCAATAAATCGTCTCATTCCGTATATAAGATTTTTTTTCGTCTTACTTTTGGTTCAAATTTTTGTCAGTGCAAGAAAAAAAAATCATTCTATATTTCTTCAGTTGACGCTCAATTAGACGCATTCCGAATCAGATTGTATTCTTGAATGGGTACACATTTTCTATGGATATTTTTTCAATTTTTTACTTTTTCATATTTATGTGACCACATGTTTGTGGAATTTCATATTTTTATGCTTTTATTCAAATTGTTTAGTAATCAATAAACAGTTTTCACTGAAAAATTAAACAGATTGTTTGGAATTCGTTGTTCAAATGTTTGGAATAATTTATTACAAAAACAATTTCTTAAAATTATTTCGTGAAAAAAATGCCTTTATTGAACTGAATTAATTGATTATTTTTCTTAAATGTATTTATTCAATTTTCTACATATTCAAATATAATAAATCAGAATCAACAAATATTTCTATTTTCTAGCAATATTAAGCTAATTAAAAATATTCCTGATAAAAAAAACACGCTAAATCTACTATGAAAATGTATATAATTTAATAAAATACAATTAAAAAAAAAAAGAAAAAAAAAAGCAAAGTCCTCTTCGGATTATGATGAACAATTAAGTGATGTTTGTTTTGGATTGATTTGCTTCTTTCGAGGCGATACACAGAAACATTTAATTTGGCCATTATAATTTATAATTCTTCATAGTTTAGTCATAATTGTCGAACATAACTGCTTGAATCATCACTATACGTTCCATAACCATTACGCAATTCATTGCGATGTGAATCACGAGTGAAAAAATCTTCGTGCGTTGGTGACTTTTGTGTAATTGGATCTCGTCTTGGTCTCATCATTTGTCTTAAATCGCTCATTGAAATTTCAGCATTTTGGAAGGCATTCAATAGAATCACAGCAATAATAACAATACAAAAACCGCATAAATCACCAATTACATTTTCCACTGTCATATGACGCCATTCTTTGAATAGAGTGGCTGATGCAACAATAACCAATGTCGTAAATATCACATAATAAATTGGTGTGACAATGCTTGTATTGAAAATGTCTAAGGCTTTGTTTAGATAATTCATTTGAATAAATATAAAAAAGATTGTCGTTATAATCAAAACGTACGGTAACCATAATCCGAAATCATTTGATTTGCCCGAAATGGTATCGCGTAAGGCCAAACCAAGTGCCTTGCATGACATGACTGTAAGTGAACCAATGGCTGAACAGAGTACAACATAAACAGCTACATTTAAATGGCCCATTCTTGGCCCGATATAACATGCAATTACAATTGATATAATGGCCACAATTAGAACGTAAATAATGAATGTTGCATCTTTTAATTTATCCATTAATTCATTTAAATCTTCAACTTCAATTTCTCTTGGTGAATGTAGTACGATTATTGTTGATCCAAGAATACACAATAAACAACCAAGCTTTCCGAGTAAATTCAATTTTTCATTGAGGAACTTTGATGCCATTATTGATGTCACCAAAACACTGAGGGCACCTAATGGTGTCACCAATGATGCCGGTGCAAATGCATATGCTGCAAAATTAGCCGCTTCACCAATTCCCACTGCAAAGAGAAAACAATACATATTTAAGAGAATGCACAATCAAATGTGAAAAATTAATGCGCAAATTGTGTTGCTTATAGGAATTTAAGACATACTTGTTATTAAACCAGCCCACCAAAGCCATTGTCGAAGATATCCAAAACCACCGGCACTTGCACGCAAATTTCCAGATCGATTTAGTTGAATTAGGGCTTTTTTCTTAATGATAAAACTTGATCCAATAAAAAACGATGATGATACGGCCAACGCAAGTCCAATGTAAAACTCCTTTTGATTGTACAATGTTGTTAAATCGTTTAAACCTGGTGCTCTGGTTGTACTCGCCATTTTTTATCGCTCTGTTTTTTTACTTTCTTTTCTATTTTTTTCCCTCTTTATCGCTCTCACTTTTACTTTCGATGTATCCGTCCCTTGCTCTCTCTATCTCTCTCTCTTTTTTTTTGCTTTTCTTTCTTTCTTTCTTTCTCTCTCTTCTCTTCTTCGTCTTTCACCACCTTGAATTAAATTCAATTTTGTACCAAACGCAACACCAAATTGATTCTCACTGTTTGAAAATTTGTGAATTTTATCGATAATTCGACGCAATGCATTGAACTTTCATTGTTCTGAATGATTTAATTTCATATATTAAGTTGTTGTCCAGACAATTATTAGTATTCTAAATAATTTTGTTGTTTTTGTTGTTGCTATATAGCGTCTTCCATCTGTGTGCCCCAGATAAGATAAGCAATGTATCTGATGTATTATGTTCTTTCACGTCTGCTTTCAGTGCGTTTTTGCACATAATTTTCATTTATTGTTTCGAATTGTTGTCGTCTAAAATACGTCACTTAATTAACAAAGTACAATGAACATAGAATATTACGATTGATATTGTCTCTAATCAAATCGCATACAACTTTTAAACTAAGTGGGCACTCACAAACTATACTTATCGATGTCTACGTGTTTTTTCGATTAGCACCTTTTATCAATATGCCTTTGATAAGATAGGTAGTTTCAATATTTCTATGTCTAATGATTGCTTAGAAATTGAATTTATTTTTCTTTCGAATTATTTTCATTAATTAAAATACGTCACTGTAAATAAATAAATTTTAATATTCACTGAATTCAACTATAATTAATTGTTCAACTAATGAGTCATTTGCTAATTTAAAAATTTCATACACAAATGCTTATTAAGCAATCACATATAATTAACGCACTACTGTTCCCAATCGTTTTATGAGTTAAGCGGATTCAATATAGAAAAATAAAACCACAATTTTTCACTGGAATGCCTATCGCTTAAGTCCAGGCGAACAAAGGCTTCACTCTAAAGCGCAATTTATATTCAATCCATATAAGTGCAAAACATTTATTTGACAGATACACATTTTCATTCGCAATTCACTATTAGCTCTGTTTACATTCTCAATTGATTATGACATAGATAGGTGTCAAATATATAGAAATCAACAGTGAATATCTTGTACAATACTTGAACTATGAAAGCGCGACGATAGATGGCGGTTTTAACGATTTAAGTATATTTGTATGTCTTTATTCATATTTGAAGAGAACAATTAATAGAAAAATGAGATTTTATTCAAAAGTGTGAGAAAATGTTGAAAAAAAGGAATTGTTTAACAAATATGTGGTTTCTTCAATGATTCAATGATTTTCATCCGATATTAAATGATAATATTCAATATTAGGCGCTGCTTACATTTTGACAATTTGTATGTTTCACATTCGTTGACATTGTGCATATAAATACAAGTGCGGTACTCATAATTTCGTACATTTGTTTTTCTTCACAGTTAATCACGACAACGTGTCGCGAAAATTTTAAACGAAATTTTTCTCATCGATCATAAATTGAAAATTGTTTAATATGTCGCAAAAAATAACTTGTAATGTAAATCATCCACCAATTGGTAAGAATTCAAATAATTTAAAAAGAAAATTGTGTTTCCAATTTGAGGTTATGTTGTTATTTCCCAAATCATGAAATTCTAATGAAATAACGAAATTCAATGTATTTAATCATAAACCGATTTAATTGCATCATTTTCAGGTGGTTTGGCTGCAATTGAATTGGTTCAAGCAACAAATCCAATTGGAATTGAATGGGGAAAAGAATCAACAATATCATTTGGTAATGATAATCCAAAATTCGTATACAATTCGGAAAATGATATATTGCGATTTATTGGTCGTGTTGCCGGAAAGCACAAATTATATGGTACAAATCCAGTGGAACAAACGCAAATTGATCAATGGCTTGCATTTTCTTTAACACTTGGAAATGATTTAGCCAAATCGTTGTTGTATCTTGAAAAATGTTTAGGTGCAATCACATTTTTAGTTACTAACAATTTAACAATTGCGGATTTGGCTGTTTTTTCACAACTATCACGTCATATGGTAAATGCAAAAAAAATTGGCATACCAGCTCATGTTCAAAGATGGTACAAATTGATTGAAGCTCAAGAATGCGTAGTTCAGTCACTTGCATCATTGCCAGGTTTGTAAATAATTCCATGTCTCAATTATGAATTTTTTGAAAAATTCATTCATCATCTTGATTTCACCCTCAAGATATAAAATTTATTCGTTAATAAAATGATTCTTATATTCATCCACAGCTGAGGCAAAAAAAGCATTGATCACTGCAGCTGAAGCAGCCAATAATCGTCAACCTACAACTGAGCGAAAACAAGAAGGAAAATTCGTCGATTTACCAAATGCAAAAATGGGCGAAGTTGTTGTTCGATTTCCACCAGAAGCTTCTGGATATTTACATATTGGACATGCTAAAGCAGCGCTGCTAAATCAACATTATGCCAATGCATTCAATGGAAAATTAATTATGCGATTCGACGATACAAATCCAGCCAAGGAAACTGTCGAATTTGAGCAAGTGATTTTGGGTGATTTAGATTTATTGGAAATCAAACCAGGTAATTTTTTATACACGAAACAAAACATTCACATTAAATCTAATCTACTCGGAATATTTTTTTTTTCGGTCACAGATGAATTCACGCATACGTCCAATTATTTCGATTTGATGCTCGAATATTGTGAAAGAATGTTGAAGGAAGGAAAGGCTTATGTAGATGACACTGAACCAGAACAAATGAAAAAGGATCGTGAACAGAGAATTGAATCAGTGCA
The DNA here is from genome assembly GCA_029041755.1 of Resseliella maxima. Taxonomy (NCBI): domain Eukaryota; kingdom Metazoa; phylum Arthropoda; class Insecta; order Diptera; family Cecidomyiidae; genus Resseliella; species Resseliella maxima. Next base: position 1,112,410 of record JAQOWM010000888.1, on the reverse strand, counting down.
TCGAAATAATTGTAAGTAAAACATTGATCGATGTACAATTTTGTTGGGATTTGTTTAAAGAAAAAAAATGGAAAAAACTAAAAGAAGAATTGTTGACATTATTAAATGTTTTAAATTGAAATTGCAGCATACGAAAAAAATTTAAAAATGTGGAAGGAAATGTTGGTTGGATCGGCAATTGGCAAAAAATGTTGTGTTCGTGCTAAAATTGACATGAATTCACATAATGGTTGCATGCGTGATCCAACTATTTATCGATGCAAAGACGAAGAGCATCCACGAACTGGAAAGAAATACAAGTACATTTTCAGTTTGTTTTTTTTTTCTCTCAAAAAATATCTTAATATTCTAATATTATCGAACAATTTTCGAAATTTTCAGAGTATATCCAACATATGATTTCGCTTGTCCAATTGTTGATGCAATCGAAGGTGTTACGCATACTTTACGAACCACAGAATATCATGATCGAAATCCTCAATTCAATTGGTTTATCGAAGCACTTAAATTACGTCGTCCAGAAATCTACGATTACAGTCGTTTGAATATGACAAATACGGTACTTTCAAAACGACGATTAACATGGTTCGTTGATGAAGGTTTTGTTGATGGATGGGATGATCCACGTTTTCCAACAGTACGTGGAATTTTGCGTCGTGGTTTAACAGTGAAAGGTTTACGTGATTTTATCATCGCACAAGGATCAAGCAAATCGGTTGTATTCATGGAATGGGATAAAATTTGGGCAATCAATAAAAAAGTAATCGATCCAATTGCACCACGTTACACGGCATTAACACTAAATAAAACGGTTGTCATAAATGTGGCTGGCATTACTAAGGTCGAACAAGTTCAAGTAGCCGCCCATCCAAAAAATCCAGATGTTGGGCAAAAAACCATTTGGATTGGTCCACGTATTTTGATTGATTATGAAGATGCTGAAACATTGAAAGAAGGTGAAAATACAACATTTATCAATTGGGGCAATTTAATGATCAAGAAAATTAATCGTGATGCAAGCAAAAAAATTACATCGATCGATGCCGTTCCAAATTTAGATAACAAAGACTATAAAAAGACAATTAAATTGACATGGTTGTACGAAGGTGAATCGAAAAATGATTTTCCACCAACTGTTTGCGTTTATTTCGATCATATAATTAGTAAACCAGTACTCGGCAAAGATGAAGATTTTAAACAATATGTTGGAAAAGATACAAGAGTAAGTAGTTTCGAAAAGAATTTTGTTTTTATTTTCAAAAACTAAAATTTCATTTTGTTCATTTCAATTCACAGAAAGAAGTTCAAATGTTGGGCGATCCAGAATTGAAAAAGTGCAAAGTTGGTGATATCATACAGTTACAGCGACGTGGTTTCTTCCGTGTTGACAATGCATATGCACCACCAAGTGTACACACTGGAAAACCATCACCAGTAATTCTTTTTGAAATACCAGATGGTTCTCAAAAACCTTCAACAGCACAACCAGCTGCTGCTTCCGTTTCATCTGCCACCAATGCAACGTCATCATCTTCTGCTGATAATTTGTATGAGAAAATTACTGCCCAAGGAAATGTTGTTAGAGATTTAAAAACGCAAAAAGCAGAAAAATCGAAAATTGAAGCTGCAGTCAAGATTCTTTTGGAATTGAAAGTTCAATATAAAGCCCAAACTGGCCAAGACTACAAACCAGGTGCAGCTCCAGTACAAACTCCTCAGAAATCCAGTCAACCTGATGATATTGTGGCCAAAATTGTCAAACAAGGTGATTTAGTGAGAGATTTAAAAGCGAAAAAAGCTGATAAGGCTCAAATAGACACTGAAGTCAAGACATTGCTCAGCTTGAAAGCTGAGTACAAAGCACAAACTGGTCAAGACTACAAGCCAGGAGCAGCTCCAACACAAGTTCCTCAGAAATCAAGTCAACCTGATGACATTGTGGCCAAAATTGTCAAACAAGGTGATTTAGTGAGAGATTTAAAAGCGAAAAAAGCTGATAAGGCTCAAATAGACACTGAAGTCAAGACATTGCTCAGCTTGAAAGCTGAGTTCAAAGCACAAACTGGTCAAGACTACAAGCCAGGTGCTTCTGCGGTAACAGCCCCAGCATCGAAACCAATTCAAAATGATTCAAATCAATCAACCGAATTGAACGATAAAATCACTGCACAAGGTAACATTGTACGCGATTTGAAATCGCAGAAAGCTGATAAATCCAAAGTAGATGCTGAAGTGAAAAAACTGTTGGCATTGAAAGAAGAGTTCAAAAAATCAACTGGAAATGACTGGAAACCTAACGCCGTTCCAAATGTTGTGAGTTGTTTTTTCTTTAACTTTAACCAATAAATTAGCTAGAATACATTGAAACATAACGAATATGTCTATATTCCAAGTGTTTGTATTCGTAGTAGTGTTTGAATGGTGTTAAGTTGTGTTATGTTATGTTATGTTGTGTAGTAACTTATGTGTTGAGTTATGTTGAGTTGAGGTTGTGTTGTGCAGTTTGACACTTTATTACAAGAAAGAACAAGACATAAAGAGTTAAAAATGTGTAAAAGTCAATCGCGTCTGTTTTTGAAATGAAAGTTGCATATGTTAGCGCTTAATTCATATGCGTTTGCGTGGCAGTGATCAATTTGAGTTTTGATAGATAATATACATTTTGGTTAGCGCATATTTAAATATATTTTTAATTTTATTAATTCCAAAACTATTATTTGTGATTAAAATTGGAAAAAAAAAAAAATTAAATTTCTTCTAGAGAATTTTTTATTATTAAAATGAATAATTTTTAGGAAGATGTATACGTGAATCTTAACCAAACTATGAATAATAGTTTCTTTCTCTTTTTACATATTTTCAAATCCGTTTATAAATTATTATCAGTGGAATCAGTTACAAAATATGTTAATTTGAATAATTTATTTCAACTTTCAGAAAGCAGCAGCAACAACAACATCAGCAGCAGCAGCAACATCAGCAAATACAACTATGACACAATCACCCGAAAATGAGCTGAGCGCTCAAATTACAAAACAGGGCAATATTGTGCGCGATTTAAAATCTCAAAAAGCTGAGAAAGCGCAAATTGATGCCGCAGTGAAAATTTTATTAGAATTAAAAGGAAAGTATAAAGAACAAAATGGTAAAGATTGGAAACCAGAAGGTGATGCTGGAAACGTTGCCCGTCAATCAAAGCCATCAAAACCAGTCAAAGAGAAAAAACCAGTTGAAAAAGAAAAACCAGTGGAAAAAGATGGCGGTGCAAAAAAGGTCACACGATTAGGATTGGAGGCAACAAAAGAAGACAATTTACCAGAATGGTATTCACAGGTTTTAACAAAAGCTGAACTAATTGAATACTATGATGTATCGGGATGTTATATTTTGCGTGAATGGTCGTTTGCAATTTGGAAAGTAATTCAGAAATGGTTTACTGCTGAAATTGAAAAATTGGGCGTAAAAGAAGTTTATTTCCCAATGTTTGTATCGAAAGCCGCATTGGAAAAAGAAAAATCACACATTGCTGACTTTTCGCCCGAAGTTGCATGGGTCACAAAATCTGGTGAATCTGATTTAGCTGAACCAGTTGCCATTCGTCCAACATCCGAAACAGTTATGTATCCATCATTTGCCAAATGGATTCAATCATATCGCGATTTACCAATCAAAATCAATCAATGGAGCAACGTTGTGAGATGGGAATTTAAACATCCTCAACCATTTTTGCGTACTCGTGAATTTTTGTGGCAAGAAGGACACACTGCTTATGAAAAGAAAGAAGATGCCGATGCTGAAGTTTTAGTGATTTTAGGTATGAAAATGTTTAAAATGCTAAAATATTCAAATTTTGTTTCATTCATTCATTCATTCATTCATTCATTCATTCATTCATTCATTTAATTAATTTTTGCAGAACTTTATTCTCGCGTTTATTCGGACTTACTTGCTATACCAACGATGAAGGGACGAAAAACGACAAAGGAAAAGTTTGCTGGTGGTGACTATACAACAACAGTTGAAGCATATATTTCAGCAAGTGGCCGTGCCATTCAAGGTTAATTTAATTCAAAATCATTTCCATTGCATTTGAGTGAAAACAATGTTTTTTTTTCATTTGCAGGGGCTACAAGTCATCACTTGGGTCAGAATTTCTCGAAAATGTTCGAAATCATTTACGAAGATCCAGGTTCGTAACTATTTCCTTTAAAATCATTTTATTTTCATAAGCCATATGAGCAATTGTGTGAAAATTTCATCTAATATTCCAAATTCGTCCAAACAGAAACGAAAGAGAAAAAATATGTTTATCAAAATTCATGGGGATTAACAACGCGTACAATTGGTGTTATGATTATGGTACATGCTGATAACAAAGGTCTTGTTTTACCACCAAACGTAGCGTCAATTCAAGCAATCGTTGTGCCATGTGGTTTGACAGTAAATACAAAACCAGAAGAAAAGGAACAACTATTGGCCAGCTGTAAATCGTTAGAGTCTACATTGAAGGCAGCTGACGTTCGCGTCGAAGGTGATTATCGTGACAATTATTCACCCGGCTGGAAATTCAATCATTGGGAACTCAAAGGTGTACCAATTCGAATTGAACTCGGCCCGAAAGATATGAAAGCAAAACAATTGGTGGCTGTTCGTCGTGATACCGGAGAGAAACTCACAATTCCATTGGGCGAAGTATCAACGACAATTCCCAATTTGCTTAAACAAATTCACAGCGACATGTTCAATAAGGCGAAAAAAGAATTCGACGAGCATATCAGTCTTGTGCATAGCTGGAATGATTTTGTTGGTGGTTTGTCCAAGAAGCATTTACTTTTGGCACCATTCTGCGGTGATGAAACTTGTGAAAAACACATCAAAGATGACAGTGCTAATAATGAAGCTGATACTGATGTTGGTGCTTTGGCCATGGGAGCAAAATCATTGTGCATTCCATTTGATCAACCAAAATCAATTGATTCAAACACAAAATGTATCAATCCAAAATGCTCACTCAAACCAAAGGCTTATACTTTGTTTGGTCGAAGCTATTAAGTTTTATTTAGTCCACTGACATTTCAATTACAGTTTTTATTTCAACAATTTTGAATTATTTTAGCATTTTTTCGCTGCATTTGTTTTGTTCTATGTAATGAAAGTTGAAAACTCGAAAATAACATTGTCGAACAAAATGCAATGTTTTATGTTCAATACGAATGAAAAATAAAAAAATTTAAAGTAAACGATTATTGTTCAATCATTGTTAAATTTTTATTTAAATGTGCTATTTGGTTCTAACAATAAAAACCTTACACTATTTATTGTAGAACTTCTGATCATATTCAAACATGGACTTTGTCGGTTTAACACCTCTGATAGTAACTAATTGTGATATTCGCATCTGGATTCGAAAATCATTTGCAATTTACAATTATAAAATAAAATTTGATCGTCCTATTAATGGGATTCATGCTAAAATATATGATAGATTCTACTGATCAATATGATAGGTGTCAAATGAATAGAAATCGGGCCAAAATCTAGTACGATAAATAAATTACGAAAGCATAGCAATAGATGGCAGTTCATTTCAAATGTTTGTACGTTTTTCTTCACTTTTATGAGTTATTTCGATTTAAATTATGAATTTCATGAGAAAATCGGCCAAAAAGATAAAATTTCACAAAAATCAACTTTCGTTGATACGATTTGATGTTTATTAAATTTTTAACTTAATCTTATATCTGTTTTCAATCATCAGCAGACTTTACGTAAAAAAAACCGTCCAAATGCAATAAAAAGAGAAATTGAGTTGTTAAAGTACTAGAACATCTGGAAAGCTTTGTTATATAGAAAAAAATTCAGAGAATTTAGAGAGAATGCCGCGAATACAAAGTTTGAATGTGAAAAATTAGTCTATCGATTCAAACAAATTCATGTTTGAAAATATTCCTCGCCAAAATAAAAATTTTTTCAAAATCTTACCTGAAAACTCTTGAAGTTAATTTGATTGGTTTATCTGGTACAAAGCGTTTTGTTTTCACGATTTACATCTATCTGGTTCATATTCCATTGTATCTTTTTTTAAACAATATTTCCATTTTTTCCGAAGAAATCGTTTAATTTTAACGGAAATCTGATCTATTTCTGTTGCATTGAAAAGAAATTTCTAAAGCTAAATCTCAAAATCTAGTTCACAATTAATAAAATGTCCCTCCTCTTTGAACAAAACAGTAGTTTTTGAATGTAATAAATCACTTTGTTCCTATATATTTGTTTGGATAGTATTTTTCCACTAGAAAAATGCTTTCAAACAATGATGGTATAACAATGTTCACATGATCAAACTTGATCCACTGACCTACAAAAAACGAACTGCACTATGCACATAAAAATTGTACCAATGGAAACAGACGCATCGTTTAAAATTTACATTGTTATTGATGAAAACTAAGAGACAGAGAGAAATATCAATTGATTTTTACTAACCTGTATTTGCACGAAAATATGATATAACATTGTTATCAACATTGACACAAAATCGACATGCAACTGCAGACGAATGATTATATTGTCAATGTCAAATGTGCAGTATGTTTTTAAATCTAAATGTACAAAAAAAAAAAAAAAAAAAAAAAAAAAAAAATCACATAATTCGGAAAAAATTTCATCTTTCGTTATCATTAACAATAATTCGGATGCATTATGTCGAATTGAAATGGCAATGACACATATTTGCAATTATTTCGATGTCAATGATGAAATTTACTGTGTGGTATTGCACTAATTCAAGTTATCTTTAGAATAAAAAATAGTTTGGAAATCGCATTAATTACTGTTTTGGTATTTAAATTGAAATTGTGTGTGTGGGACCATTTTCATTAATCACCAATATTACTTAATTTCATTGTCAATCACGTATTTTGTGCAATTTGTTGAATGCATCATGCTTATCTTGTGTGTGCGAATGTCACTGCCAACAAAAGTCATTACCTTTGTTAGAAATATGCTCGTGGCAAATCGAGCCACCTCTTTTTTGTAACGCATTTTGTTTGTATTTCAATTGTAGAAACGTGCCACACAGAATGCGAAAAAAAGGCCAATATGTTCAGTTTTTTGTGTGAAAATGTGCGTATTGAGAAAAGAGCAAGCAGTCCAGCATTCAATGCTTAGTATTTCACTTGAATATTGAACCCGCAGAATAAAAGGCCTCTATATTTAGAACAATTGATGCCATTTTTGGTGAGACGAACAACTCAATGGAAAATTGAAATGAGACAGAAAGAAAAACACTGTGGTGTCATTTAAATATGATATTGGTTTTTATGTCGCGTGGCTTTACCTCCAAATCAAAAGTGCCGAATACAAGCTTAAATCGCAAAAACGTAAAAAAACAAAAAATCTCGAAAAAAAAAACTCTATATTACCGAAATGTATAGCATAAAATGCAGTTTTACCTAACAAAAAATGACTAGAATTTTTTTTTTTTTTTTTTTTTTTTTTGTTTTTCAGCTCATATGGCGTCTGTTTACATTGAATAATAAACATAGTTGGCCTTAGAATTCATCTTATATACTAAATATTGCATCAGAAAATTCCGAAACAAATAAAGGCACGTTTATCTTTTCAGGCTAAAACTTGACACATATTCGATAAATAATGCCTGATAATCTCATGTCATCGCATAAATGGTTAAAGATTTGTGATTGTACGCATTCTTGCCACTTTTGGCTACTATTTGATATAACCAGATATTAAAAAACTACGTTGATTTCAAATTGAATTAATATTACATGATAGCCTGGAGATGTCCTAAAAACAGATTTCCGGAAGTTATGATAATATACTCGAGTATGGAGTGAAAGAGAAAGGGATGAAGGGATCAATCGAAAAAGAAAAGAAAGAGAAATGTAGAGAGAGAGAAATAGAAAGAGACGGGGATAGAGAGAAATAGACAAAGAGAGGTTCATTTAAATAAACCACGATTATTTGAAGATTATGAGAAAAAATAGAAGGAATAGGGAAAAATCTTGAAAATATTGATTTGAATGACAGTGTATCATTCTCATTTGTATCAAATGTCATGAAATCTCCATTCATACACACGTGTTTTAGCCAAAAATGTTCCCAATTGAATATGCAATATCCATGTCGATATAGTGAACAATACGTTCAAGAAAAGTTTTGGTCAAAGTATCAGTGCGAGTCATGAGAAATCCATCATTCAATGGACTTAGGTTGTGCGACATGTTTTTCTGGTTTTTTTCGATTTAAATGTATGTGATGTATGTCAAAGTGTAGACAAATAGCCAAGGCTAAGCCCCTACTACCTAATCATTGTTTTTGAACTAAAAAAATGTGCAATATGGTCATTGCTGTTCAGATGCGTGATTAGAGAGGAGAGAAAAAAAGAAATAATATAAACAAAACAAGCAAACGAAAATCGAGAGTGATGTCGATTCCGTTCACATTTGCCTAAAGTTCTGTTGGTGTTATCAGTATCACATTTGAATAATTGCTCGTTGCTAAAACAAAATTATTTTGTCGCGTCTCAGTCTGTTCGCATTTTTCAGTCTAATACATGAATGAAGACGGCAAAAAAGAAAAACAAAAAAAAATTATAGTGTGCAGCGACCAAAAAGAGCATATCCAAAAAGCAATTGTGTGTATCAGTTATAAAAACGTGCACAAAACGATGTGTATGCGTGTGACAATCAAAAAATGATAAGACCAATGTTATGTTCCTCTTATTGGTTTATCGTCATTTCTTTTCACCAATGTGAATCAATCCTCTCTTTCTCTCTTACTCTCTGTGTATCTCATTCAATGTTACGGTGTACAGTGATATTTACGAAGGGTGAACCAGACATATAAAATCGTTTCAAATATCCATCCAAATCATCACACATTGCACAGCTTTCGACGTGAAAACATTGAATTACCAACCAATTATTTGTTTTAAATTGTAGACTGTGCAATTTTTGTGTGATAATTAGTTGGATTTGACAAATTTTGTAAAAATATTGATTAAATAACATTTGTGAAAAAGAAAAACACAATTTTTTCTGAAATTTTCATCATGTATCGTTTATTAATTTTGGCATTTTTGATTGGTTGTACATCTGCATTTATATTTCGTGCGCAACCCCAGTGCGATTGTGGTAAATAATATTTATTTAATCTGTTCAAACATTATTGTTGATTGATTTAACACAGAAAAAAGCGCATCCAGTCGATTGAATATTTTATTTGAAAAAGAAAAAAAAAAATTGATTGCTCATTCAAACGTTATGGATGAATGAATGAACATTGAAAGAAAGTGACCGACAAAAAAAAAAAAAAAAAAAAAAGAAAACCATTGTGCTCATTGACATAATAAAATGAACAATTATTTAACGCATGTTTCGAACATGTTTTGTCAGTGCATATGAATTACCTTGTACTTGATATTGATAAAATTGTGTTTATTTCATCATAATTTTTGGCGTTTCGTAAAGATAAGCGTCGACATAACATATGTTATGTTGATCATCAAAACTTGTTTGAACTCAATCATTTGTTTTCTTTTTACATGTCAAACCGATAAAATTAATGGATTTCAATTGTTTTTCTTTCTTTCTTTGTTGCTTGCCTTCTTTGAACTTGAAACAGTTTGCGGAGTCCGAGGTCGAAACTATCGAATTGTGGGTGGTCATCAAACATCAGCAAATGAATATCCATGGATGGTTGGTCTTTATCGAAATGGACGTTTATATTGTGGCGGTGCTATTATTTCAAATAAACATGTGCTAACAGCAGCTCATTGTGTGCATTCATTTTCACGAAAGGATATTAAAATTTATCTCGGTGGTCATAACATTTCAACCGATTATGAGGATACACGACGTGTTGGACGAGTTATTGAACACGAATATTTCGACACGGTTACATTTGACTTTGATATTGCCATACTTGAAATGAGCAAACCAGTTACATTTGGGCCAAAAATTCAACCAGCATGTTTGCCACAAACACAATTTGCTGATTACTCAGGAAAATCAGCATTGATTGCCGGCTGGGGACGTTTGGGTATGTATGAATTTTCAAAATTTCCATTTGCAAATTCAATCATGATTTTCATTTCAATAAATTTATTTCATTTCATAAAGGTGAACAAGAATCAATCTCTGAACATTTGCGTCAAGTTATCGTTACAATTTGGACGGCTGAAGAATGTGCTGCGTCTGATTATGGGAAAAAACGTCTTACGGGTAACATGTTTTGTGCCGGTTATCAAGACGGTGGCAAAGATGCATGCCAAGGTGACAGTGGTGGTCCAATGCACTATGAGGGTGAAACTGGAAGCATGGAAGTTATTGGTGTCGTTTCATGGGGAAGGGGTAAAGAACAATTAATGAAAAATTTAAGAAAAATTTGATTTTTTCTTAGATTTTTTACAATTTTTCGTTTTCTCAATTGTTGAATTTCCAAATTATTTTATCAAATTAACTGTCCATAGGCTGTGCTCGACCAAAACTGCCCGGCATTTACACTCGAGTTGCAAACTTTTTGCCATGGATTCAAAAGCATTTGGGCAATACATGCATGTGTTCACCAAAACAAGGTGCCAGAACTGGCTTCTTAGAAGCAATGGCCGATCAAAATAACTCGGTCGAAAACAATGGAGAAGGAGACGATTATGAAGAGGGAGACGCAGAAATCAATGATGAAGAAGAAAATGAAGAAACAAAAATGAAGAAAACTAAATAGAAACTAAACCGTTCAATTGTGAATTCGCATTTAAGCAATTCTAGTCATTTGTAAATAAGCTAACAATACAATCAACTATTGCCCTTGCAGTTTTATAGATTTAACAAAAACATTTAAAGATAAGATTGTTTGCAGTAAATTACTTATATCGGTTAAGTTAGGCTATTAAATGCAATTGTCTTTTTTGAAAACAACAAAACACAAAAAAAAAGAAAAAAAAAATAGAGAGAGAATAAGACAACATTGCTCATAGACATAAATGTTGTCCTAAATGTATATATAGTAACAGTGATGTAATAAATAATATTCTGAAAATAGAGTAAACTGTGTTTATTTCCAAATTTCTTTAGTATTTCTGATGGTTTTTTTTTTCATTGAATTCAAAAATGCTCCATCATAAATTATGTTGAAAAAAACATTTACTTAATTGCTTGCGATAATTCGCAATTTTCGTCAATGAATGGAAATTCAATTGAACAACTTGAATTTGTATCCATTTTATTGCTGCTATTCAATTTCAGTGTCATCACGTATTTTCGACAGACGATGCTTTCGATAAAATACGTGCTTATCTCATTTCTCAATGTCATTGCCAGCAGAAGTTTAGAATATTCTTCAAAAACACTTTTTACACAAACACACATGCAGTCGGTACTTGATTTGAAAAGCGAAAAACCATGGACAAAAATTCATTGGTTAAAATATAGTCAAACAACAACTCGATGATATATGTGTATCTTGTCCAAGCCCGCAGAATGAAGAACCATTGAATTTAGTGTATTTTTCATGATAAAAGTGTACCATCAAATGGAATACGAAAGCGACCAATTTAAGCATAGTAGACAGTGTCTAGTTATCTTCGCACTTGAAAAAAAACCACCTGATTTTAAATATTGTTTAATCAATTATTACGAAATTCAAGTACGTATTGCAATTTGACGACATAAACCGAAAAAAAGTCATTATCAAAAATAGTTTACATCTGTTTCATTCGAATGATAAGAATAGTTTACCTTGAAAATCATCTCATGCTCCAGATAAATTGCAACACAAATTCCCGAAATCTGAAATTTGAGATAAAAATTTTATCTCCTCAGACTATATCGTTTGACACATTTTCTGCAATGACCTTAAGAGTAAAAATTCGGCGTAATTTCCATCAATGAAATTCCATATAAAACAATCCACATACAATTAAAATATTAAGTGCCAATAAAATTGCGATGGTCGATATGAGTTGTTTGTTTATAATTCTCGATTTTTTTTTTTGTCTTTGACATAGAAGCTATGAATATTTTTCTCAAACATTTATTTTTATTGGCACATATGCTTGAATATAATTTGCATAATTTACAGTCTATTCTTGTTACTGTTAAAATGGAATAATATTCGCACTCGACAATTGCATTCAACGCATACATTTTTATATATCTTTTTAATATATATTTCCATCGAAAATTTTAACGTTTTTTATTGCCGTTGATTTTTATGCCACAGAAGAAAAAAACAACAACAGTAACTAATTGTGCGAATAAATCCAAAATTTTCACTTCATTCAAGCAATTCATAAGCTCGATATTGACTTCATTTAATAAATTTAATGTGTAGCAATAAATTTGTATCGATTCAAATATGAAAATCCAGTGGAGATAAATTTCAATATAACGTATCTCGAGGCAATTAAAATAATTATGTTGATTTTTATAACATCATTATACGAAACGTAGGAAATCAAATGGAAAAAATGGCGAAAAATCGGATTACAAAAACAAGGAAAAATCTGATATGAAAACGATGAAAAATCAATGCAATTGATTGTAGAAATTACGCATATTTTTTAAGGTTGATAATAAATGCATGAAGTACTCATTGAAATCGAGAAATTTATGAATGTTTGAGATCAAAAAAAAAAGTCAGATTTGCAATTGGCAATCGGCAATTAGAGAACCACAATCATTTCAGAGGAAATGGATGTAATTCTACTGAAGAAATGTTATTTTCATGGAATATAAAAATGTCTTTATTCAATTTACCAAACAATCTTCTAGAACGTTAATTTTCATTAATATTTTCGTCAACATATTTTCATTAAAATGTTATATACAGATCTGTCTTTAGGGACGAACCAAATCCATATTCATTCAATTTAAATGCAAATTTAAAAATTCATTCGTTCATAAAACATTCAAACTAACAATGCAAAATGAAAATCTATCCATAAGCTGTGAAAATCATAAAAGCAAACAATTCGCTCATGATTGATGTAAATGATTAATAAAATGAACGCTAAAAAAATTTAACATAAATGATTTAGTACGTTACTTTGCAAAACGGAAATAATTTTCAATTAATTACTTCATACAAACAGAAACCCAAGCAATTTCAAAAACTGTCTGTTATTAAAATTGATTACAAACATCAAATCCAATCCAACGCGGTTTCTGTATTCACTTTCTATGCTATGTTAAAGTATATTATTGTTTACATATAAACTCAAACTGTTGATGACAGCATTGTGTGTTGTGCACATGCTCAATTATTGTAAACGAGGCATTACACAATACGAATGTGTGTAGTACACACTGTGTACTCAAAGTCTGAAAACTTGTGTACTTTAAAATGAAAACAAGTTTTTTTTTTCTCGAAATGAATTATTTTATTTGCATTGAAAACTTTATTCTTGTAGCTAATTTGAAGAACAAAGAGTTTTTTTTTATTGTATAAAATTGCATGAAATCCAAAATGAAAACGCTAAAAGAAATTTCGAGCTTGAATGTTTGATGCATCAATGTAAACAAATGTTTTGAAAGAAGCTTTAGAGTATTGTATGTGTTGTTATTCACAGGGTGTGCCCAAAATCAGTTCGCTTACTTTTCCGGTTAAAATGCGATAGTTAAATTCATCGGGATTGAGTTTTTTGTAAATAAACAATGGTAAACGATCTGAAAGTACCCATAATTTCCCATTTCGATCGATTTTTAAATCATTTGGAAAAATTAATGCATCTGAATCACTGTCAATAATTCCTTGGGTGTCTGGTGTATACGGTTTTTTTGAATTCCAACATCCAATACCATCCTTATTGACTTGTGTATAAATTAAAACTTTTGTTTTTTCATCGAAAAATTCAGAAGTCGACTGTCCATTTGGTCCACGATCTCCAACCATATGATAATCATAATATGATTCAGTGCTTAATGCGCGTGTTTCATTTTGCAGCACAGAATTTGGTACGGAAAATTCTTTATTACTTGACAATGCATGGAAATAGACGGTCCGTATTCTGTAATATATATATAAATATATAAAGAGACAACATTAGGGTTTCGTTTATTTATTAAATTGATTAAATACCGTACCCTTGCTCTGTTTGTTCACCCAAAGCTAATGCAAATACACCATCTGTCCATTGAAAGTTTACGCCACCAACATTGTAGTCACCATTGATGGGATCAAAGTGAAAGAAATTATGATGAACACGCCATGATTTGTCAGTTTTAAATGAATACACAACAATTCCATAGGCGCCTAAATCCGGAATATATGCGAATGCATCATCACATGCTTTTTTTGCCACATCCACAATCTAAAATGAAAATTTTAAACAAAAATTCATATTTTACATATTAAATGTCATACTCATGGATGCAAACAAATTCAATTTACTACAACTGATTGTGGAATTATAAAATCAATAAATAATTACATACAACATTTGCGAAAAAGGTGTCATCTTTGATATGTGATGGTGGAATTGTATATCGTTTGATTAGTTTATTTGTATTCAAATCGAAAATGACTAACGCTGGCTGGGCAATTTGTTTTGGATTGCCGAGAATATCAGCGAGACCAGTGTCCATAACCCATAATCGATCACATTCGTCAACACGAATTCGAAATGTTGAAATAATTGATGAATTATCTGCCAATTGACCATCGACAACTGTTGCCTTTGGTGCATTTACACGGCCTCCTGTTGTTTCTGTGGTAAAACCATCGGATTCAATTGAATTTGCCTCCCAGCTTGGATATGGTATCAATATTGGGCTCGATTCATTACTGTCAATATTAATGTAATTTAATGATGAGGCAACTCCCGACTTCCATCTGTAAAATAAAAAACCACCATGTATTAACCCCAATCATTAGTAAATATTATAATTATTTCCATAAAATCAAATATCAAAATTTGTGTTTTTTTTTCTTTGCGTTCAATTGAACATTTACACAAATAATAATCATTTTAACTGACATCAAATGAATAGCATAAATTTCGTTTCATTGTTAATAAATAATAGAAAGAATGAAAAGATATTATTTGTTGTTGTTGTTGTGACACAAATTATCATTGCGGATCACTTGCTTTGAATTAAACATTGATTTCAATGATCTGGCCAATTATCTGACCATAAAATATGCAAACATAGCGCAGCAGTTTTCGGTGTCAATTTTAATGATGCCCAATGCTTTATGTTAGCCACTGGTGCTGCTGCTACTGAATGTTCTGTGTGTTGTAATTTGTTGGAACTTCCGACATAGATTACCGGTGACTATATTTCGAATGCAATCACTCAACCGGAACGTATTGTGTTCGCTTTCTAACATAATATTCAGACGTGTTTATTTTATATTATTTTCGCAGTCACTTCATTACATGGCATTGATTTTAGATTTTCGATTTTTTTTTCTCCTCTTTTTATTTTGTAGCTTATATTTACAATAGAATTGATTGATTGAATTCATGTGGACATAAGAAGCTTCTTGATTCTTGATTCTTAAGAATGTTTTGAACAACGACGAACGCCAAAACCAAAAGAAAAAAAAGCGATTGAACGAAAAAAAAAAGAATGAATCGACGAACGAAAAAACCTATCGAAGGAAGAACGAACAAATTACGTAAAACTTATCGGTTTTCCGTGTTCATGAATCAAGATGGTCTCAACAGTTGGCTTTATGCTTATAAGCTAAAAATAAAGAGGTTCTCTTTTTCTCGACTGAGTAAACAACATTCAACTTGAACAGTTTGACTTGATCTGGATTTTATTTTAGTAATTATTTTTCTTTACTTTTCAGATCTTTGAAGTTGATTATATTTTCGTTAGCACGAAGAACCACTTAACGGCTTCCATTTGTGCATCTCATTTTTCGATTTCATTTTCAACATATAAAAATATAAAAAGGATAAAAATTCTTTTGAATTTGCTTTCGTTTCATTTGAAGTTGGATTGATTTTTTTTCCCTTCGTAAAAAATAACTTTTGTAATAAAGCGAAGAATTTGTGTAAATCGAAAAGAATAACATTATTTGAAGCCATCAAATTATTTGAATAATTCAAATGGTATGTGAATCATTCCCTTATGTAATGTATCATTTTCACGCTCCATTTCAATGGCGTCATTCAATTAAATTAGAAAACTTGTCACTTATATAAAAATGAGTCATTTTTGTGCGACAACATATCAGAATTGAAAAACAAAAACGAAAAAACATGAAGTCATTTGTAAATTTCATTGGACTAAATTTGATGTTTATTCCAATCAAATTGGGGAAAATATAATTCAAACAGGAGGTAAAACTTTTTCAAAGGTTCTGGTTTGGATTGATTCAGTGTTTGCATGATTTGTTGTTGATATGTTTTCGAAAAAGTTTCTCAAGCATATTTGTTGTAAAAGCCAAACTCATGTTGATCTGATTATATCAATTATCGTTTGAATTTCTTGAACCATTTCATTTGAATTTTTCCATATCGTGTGAATAGAAATTTAAATAACAAACGAAAAAAAAAAAAAAATAAAGTCCCAGAAAAATGTGATTCGAATGGCCAATTTTCAATTTAAATCAGTTCATGTTTATTTTTTTTTTTTTTCAAATGAATTTACTTTGGATGTTCCGTGTGTACAATTTACCTGGGAACTGTGATGAACAATTTCGATTTCCAAACTTCAAGTCCCAGCGGTAAATTATGTTCGGGTTGATACCGTCCACTTTTTATTGCTTCTTCTTTGACCATTTCGGATGGCCAATCATATGTAACCTCTTTCCAATGAAACTTTTCAACCAATTTAGCTGAAAAACTATTTCGTATGCACACCACAAACAATAATATCAATAAGAACTTTATGTACTTCATTTTGCCCCAAAAATAAAACTGTGAAAATGATGAAATGTTCAAAATTGTAAATTGAAAATTTATGAATTATACTACAAACAGCAAGAAATTACGAATCGCAATACAATGATTTGATGTAAGTCAACCGATCACCGCAACGATCAGTTGTTATCTGATTGAATTTGCATTGTTCGCAATTATTGTGTCCAGTGTATTGATTCACTTTCATTTGCACACGCACAACGAGTCATGGTAGGAGTTTCTGGTTCGGATGTTCTTTGTGTGATGATGCTATTGTATTTAATGGATTTGACAATATCTTTCAAATCGAATTGTGCATTGAATATACAGAAAACAGTTGAACATTTAAAATATATATAAATTTATATATAGAATAATCGTTTCGAAAATGATTACTTTGAAGGTTACCGAATATGCAAATGACTTGATACAATGCAAAAGACTATAAATTAAATTTTCTTGTGTTTAAATTGAAATTGACGTACAACAAGTTGCTGTGCCACAAAAGGAAGATGTCAACTATTTTTTTTTTTTTTTTTTTGTTCATTGTTTCTTACACACCATGCGCTTACCTTTTAATCAGCTCTTCATGTCGTGCAGCGTTGATACATATCGCGCGGCTTGTGTTACAATATTTTGCGTGACCACTTTAAATAAATTGAACTAGAAGTTTGCAAGAATCAATCGTCGTACTTTCATATATGAAAAGTTGAAAGTACTGACAAGGCCATGAATGATGAGAGACCGTGTTATCGCTATAAAACGCATTTACTCCAACGCAGAAAATGAATGATTTTCTGTGTTTGTTTATGTTTGCGGTAAAAAGCGCCTGCATTTATACTGTCAAAAACATTGTTTCTGACTACTTGTTGGTTAAATAATTACTTTCATAAGTAAATTCTTTTGAAGAACAAAGAAAAAATTATCGAAAAAAATGTCGAAAAAATAAATCATAATTTCAAAAGCAACATAAACATGAGCTTTAGATATACCTTTGAGTGAGCCCTTGAAGATTTGACCTTTACAAAAACAACTCGAGAAATTCAAACAACAAATTTTTTTATTTTTAGTAATTCAGTTTTGTTTTTATTTGTTTTAAATAAATTGGATGAATGTCTCCGTGTATGTTTGTTTTTTTTTTCTTTTGTATGTTAATAACAATAAACCTTAGATTTTCATGTGGCCATTTCTCAGTTCAATATGTATTTCGCTATTCAACTGTTTTTTTTTTTTTTTTTTTTCTAATTTTCTCTGTGTGTGTGTCGTCACATTTTACTGTTGCGCCTTATTCATTCGAAATGTATCACTCCGTGAATGAATTTACTTATTCGGTTTTCTTTGATAAAATTTGTATGTATATGGTTCTTAGATATACAGTTAATGATCAAAAGATGGATTTTATTTTAATGAAATGTTTTGTGTGCTTTTTTTCTTATTTCTTTGCTTCGGTTTCATTTACATAAATACGATTTCAGACAAATTTTACCAGTTTGGTTTATTTCATTGACTGCAGCAATCGAATGAATCGGTTGAATGGAACGCCAAAGAGAGGATTTTTTTATGTTTGCAAAAGAGACGTTTTTTTCTCTTTGCGATTTAAAAAAAAAAAGTCATTTTCATTCCATTTATTCGATTCAAATCCATTCGCAGGCATAACATTTTCGTTTAATCTAATACAATTCACTAACATTTCACACATATACTAAAATGGCTACGGTGGTTCGATTGCAATATCTCGAGATAGTGTTGATTTCAATGTTTCATTTATAATGCGTGTGAGTGTGTTTTGTGAGATAGAGGAATGTATATGTAAATGTGTGTGTGAGTGTGAGTATGTGGGAGATTGTTTTGATGGTGCCCCGGGATGTGTGTATTTACCATTTAATAGAAATTCAATTACATCGAAGAAACAATGTGGGCATTTCATTGTAAAGGTGTCTCTGTGAGTATGAGCGTGAATTTTCATGATTTGATTTTTTTTTTTTTTTTAAATCTTGTTAGTTGCCTAAAAGTTTTCGTTAGTAAATACGAGTTCACAATGTTGTTTAATATATATTAAAATTTCAAATGTCTAACAAACTCCGTCTAATATTCAATTTCAAACACATTTTGCTATTCAATTATGTCGTCACATTCATAGTTTCTTCTTCTTTCCCTATTTATTCTTCTATTCGCATCTTCTCCTCTCTTTCCATCTTCATTTAAATTAGGTAACAAACATTTATCAGTTTTTAGTTTTCTTTTTTTTTTTCATTTAGTTCAAATTATATGTTTATCGACGACGTCAATGCTCTAACTAGATCAAATAATCTAACTTTATTCAACATGCAACAATTTTATTCATTTTTTTTGTCGTTTCGTTTTATTCATTTTGTTTTTTTTTTTTTTTTTAGTTCATTCAAAATAGACTCGGCTTCTCATCTGTCAATTGCAAATGATATTTCTCCCAATGGGAGTTTATTATTATATTCAAACATCGATCTGGCAGCTTGCTGCTGTGATGTATAATGGTATGATGTATATATAGTGTAGGTGGACGAACTGAAAATTCGATTTCAAATAAATTCAACAGCCGAATCGATTCAATATTTGAAAAAGCTCACAAAAATGAACATTATGATTAGCATAAAAAAAAAAATGAATGAAAAAAATGAAATGATTTCTCCTCTGCCAAATATCGGCAATTGATTATCCAGAAATTTACATTCGGGAAAATACAGTATTTACAATGAAATTTGTTGCCATTTTTAATTCGGCTCACATATACAAAATGGAAAATAAAGAGACAACAATGTTTCCTATCGCTGCCAGTTTTGCATCAGCGTCATTCTACGTTTTCCAAATGCAGAATTCTATTTCAATTTCAATCTATTTGTCACTTATTGAAATTCAGCATTTTTCTTCTCATTGTTTTCTTTTCATGTTGATGTTATGACGTTTAACTTAATGTCACTATTCCGTTAAAGTGATATTCACAACCATTGAACTTTCAAAGCATAAGTTCCAACAATAGAAATAAAAGCCAAAATAAACGCAAGAGAAAAAATTAGGATCGACAAATTGCGCGAGCGAGTGTGTATGTGTTCAGTAAGGAATTTGAAATTCAATAGATTGTGAATAGCGTTCGATTTGTCATTTTGCATAATATATGATCGACATGAATCCTCTATGGGGACTCAGGTACAGAGTCAAATGTGGATCGTACGGCTTCATTTGCAGTATTCATCCGTTTCGTTTGTTTTTTTCATGAAATTTTCAACTCAATGATAATGTATTTTTTTTCTCTTTTATACAATGTTATGACTGTTGAAAAATTGTAAATATAACGTGAAAAATTCAAATGAAACATTTTCGATGGTGAAAAAAAAAACACCCACAGCAAAAGTTTATTAATGCGTGAATGAAAACCCGCAATTCTCTTGACACACAACTGTCCAATAAATGTAAAACTTTGTTGAATTCATTCACATCAGATCGGACCGCATCAGCTAGATATAATTATATCGGTGTTTTTGGAAATTTCGTTCGTGCATTATTAATTGATAAATATGTTTTATATCTAAAATTTTTAGATTGCAGCTTATCATCATTGGTGCAATCATTTTTGTCGGTAAAATGAATCGCAATATCATCGTCGTTATTATCGTGTTAAAACATCGAATATGATATTTGTACTGGATGCTTCCGCATTGGAATATGCTCTCGCTTATATTCATGGATATTTTTAAAGACAGAGAGATATGTTATGTGGTTTTTTTAAACATATATTTGCTGTGATGCTGTCAGATGTCTATGTGAATTTTGCATAATGCTGAAAATGATTATTATTTTTTGTCTTTTTATACTTTTATTTTTGTGTTTGCCGAAATTTAATCCAAAACATGGAGTTTGTGGGTGAATGTAGATCAAACGCGCGCATGATTGCACTACCACAATTTTTCACTGAATACGACACGTTATTTTGGTAGCAAAAATTAATTTTATCATAATAATATTACCTTGCATAAAAATGTGAATGTGTTTTTTTTTTGCTCTCTCTCTCTCTTTCCCCCTCTCTCTATCGGTTTGTTCGCATCGTTGAGTGTATTTATGTTTTGCTGCATTACGATGATACTCTGTGTATTTGTCTGTATGTATGTGTTTCGTGTGTACGAAATTATTTCCAGTGTGTCTTATAGTCTATCATTGCCTAATTGCTATGCTCTAGCCATAATCAAATTCCATTAATTTTAATTATCGCTTGTTATTATTTCACTACAATTAATTTTTACATGTATTCAGTCATTTTGGTTTTACAAAACTTTTTACATGAAATTTATTCTTTTTTTTTCATTTAATTTTTTGTTGTTTTTCTTTCACACTAAGGTTGATGATTGTTTTTAATTAATACTATTCACCATAGGCTCAATTTGACGAGTTTTCTTTAAATTTTTTCCTTGTCTCAACATATATATATATATATTTATATATATATAATACTCTTAATAGAAAAAAAAAACAGTTTTCAAAGAGAAAATAACATTTATTTATTTATTTATTCAGTTTTTTCTTCATCTTCATCTTGTTATGTATATTGGCTTTCCTTCATTTTATATCTAGCTTCACTTTCGTGTGTATTTTTTTCCTATTAAAATTCTTTTTTTTTTTTCTTCAGCTTATTGAAACTGACAAATGATTAATCAAAAGCAAATTTTTATATTTTTTTTTTCTTTCTATTTTCTTCTTGTTGTTCTTTTTTTTTCAAGTAAAACATGATGATCACCACTAGAATGAAGTACGGTATTTATTAATTAAATTTTTTTATAGTTGCAGAACTGAATGCGATTGTGAACTGAATTCAATTGCTTTGTTACCAAATGAACATTTGGTTAGCGAACTTTCTAGACAGATATGAGATGTGAAACTTTTGTTGTTGAAAATCCTTTAGTCAGCATAAAACACAAATCCTAAATGATTTTGCAGTTTGCAAATGGAACAATTCTCAAATGTATACATATATATATATATATTTACAGGAACAGCAAGAAAATGAAAAAGGGAAAAATAAATGTACAAAGGAAATTGCAAATGAAAACGTATTTTCCAATTGCAAATGTCAGAAAACTATAGATAATGGTTAGTGATAATAGTGAATATTGTTCCTTTGTCTGTGAAGGAATCATTTGGAATTGATTGTAATTCATTCAAAAGTGAACTGAATTTTCCTTGATTAAAATGCTTTTACTTTGATAAAGGAAATTTTGGGGAATAAAAATATTGACATTTTCAGATACAACTGAAAAAAGGATGTTGTATTCAATTGTGTGCTTGGGGAATGAGAAATTACTACAATTTTCAACATACAAACAAACAAAAAAAACAGAAAAAAATAAACAAATAATGAGCTTTGAAAACAATAATTTAACTATATTAGCGGTAAATACGTCGACAAATAAATGTTCAATTGATACTACAGAAACAATCAACAATATTACCATCAAAATAGAAGCTAAAAGTGCGTGATTTAAAGAGAAAAAGAGAAAGAGAAGTAATAAAACAATAATCAAACCGACACTTTGACTCAAAAGGAATTAATCAGCTTACACAGAATATTGTTTCAAACTGATAGCATCCTGGCATACCCAGTTCTGCCCAATTAAATTGGATAAAAGTTAGAATTATACGAAAGAGAAGCACAGTGAACCGTGAAACTGACTGTGCAAACAAACATCCAATTGACCAATCGTGCTAGTAGTTAACTACTATAAAGAGAGACACTAGTTTGAAATGGATTTATAGTGATAGAGAGAGAAAGAGAAAGAATGTCAGAGAGAATGAATGTGGTTCCCCAAACACAAATTGTTTTAAATTTAATCAAGTTTATGTTTTGCTATGTTGTGGTTTTTTGTGCGTCTTGCTTAATTGTAATTGAATTCATTCACTTTTGTAATATTGAAAATGTAATAAATAACCAATTCAAAAATATATACAGTCACACACAAATTGATTAAATTATCGTATCTGAAGTATTAATGTGCGTGTATATATATATTTGTATATATATATATGTGTGTGTGTGTGTGTGTGTGTGGTAATGTGTTGAGTGTGTATTTAAATGTTTAGAGCAGAGTTTGGACTATTACCAAATGTATAAATAGTTGCTTTATAAATTTGGCAATGTTTTTATTGTATTTGGTTATGTTTTAGTTAAATCATTTTCTTCATCAGTTTTTGAGGTGACATCAGTTTTTACCCTTGTATGTTTAAGCTTGTTTCGAAGCTTACGCCTATTCATCTTTTTATTATTTTTTTTCTCCTTTTTTTTAATTTTTTTCATTTTTTCTTTTGTCATATCCTTTAATTTTTTTTCTTTTTCAATCTATTTCTGTTAGTTCTTTCTCTAATTTTGTTTTTAAAATCATATTCTAAATATATCACGTTTGTCTATACACTTTGTTGTTGTTTTTTCTTTTTTTTTAATATTAAAAGGTTTTTACTTTTGTTTACGAGAAATTTAGACACAAATTTCCTAGTTGTTATTAATTAATATCGTCGTTAAATTTTGGTTTATCTCACAATTTTCTAAATTATACTAAATACTGCGTGTGTGAGTGTGTATGTGTGTCTTGTATGTTTTCATTTTTCTTTAGAACTTATCTGTGTGTTTTTACTTAATTAGAATTGACTTTATATTTCATGTATGTTGTGGGCGATGATCTGTAAATAGACATAAAAACGGGAATAATAACATATCATATATAAGAAAATGAATCAATAAATTTTGTGACGAATTTTATATTGGAAACATTGTTTATATGAATCGTACAAACGAGAAATAATGAAAAAAAAAAAAAAAATAAAAGAATAATTCTCAATCATCATTTCCGTAGCCTTTGTGTCGGTTTGATTGCATTTCAATAGAGAACTGATACAATTTTCTTGAAAACATTAATCAAAAATCGTTTTGTGTTTTGTTTGCCATCATCATCATCATCATCAATACAGGAAGTTTGCTATTATGTGCTTAAACTAATAATTCGACAAATTCATTTACTGATTGAATTGGATGGGGTATGAGGGGGGTGGCAACAGTAAGTTGGGTATGGAGGTGGAAGGGTATGAAAATTGAATTTGATTGCAAATTGAAATTTGCGCATTTTCTTTGGGGATTTCATGTTCATATATACTTTATACACAATTTTTAATTAAATAAGAGGGAAACAGAGAACAAAACAATTACCAAAAGGATTATACATTGTGTTAGATTTAATTTAATACACAAACAACAAGAAGAAAAAGAAATGATTTTATATTTGGCATTGATATCAGGGAGATTTAACTTACTTACACGAATTTTGTCAACATAAAAATGCGCACATACATACAATGGACCGAATTGGAGGAGTAAATTCATACGAAATTCAATTCAAAACGAAAACATAGTTTTTTTTTTTCTTTTCAATTTAATGACAACGACAAAATATCCCATATTTATTTCGGATTTTGTTCAATTAAAATGTTTTGTTATTATTAAAACTAACACATTTGATAAAAACATCAAAATAAATGATATTTAATCTTAATGCACAATGCACATGACAAATAGTGGTTGAAAATGTAAAATTGTTGGGCACCATTTCGTTGATCTAACTCACATATAGATATAGAATTTGGAGTTTTTGGTTTTAGGCTAATTTTCTCGTCGATAGTTTTGCTTTCATTCAAGTAATTTTTTTGGGTTCGTTTTGTTTTTTTTTTTTTTTTTCTTTTGAGCTTTTGGAGTTCGATATTCAGTAGTAGCTTTCGGAAAATTCAACATCCGATTGGCTAGCACGTGTTATAATGGACAGGCCGCCACCAATGGCACTATCAAAATCAGATGTGGTGGTTGCTTCTGGTTGAATAACAATGAGTGCTTCCTTACCTTGGGCCGCATTTGCTGCAACTGCTGTTAATTGAATTTCATTCGATGATTGCGCCACATTACCTGAACCACTTTTTGCGGTTGCTTGTTCACGTTCAACTAAACGTTGCCGCAATATACGAATTTTATCTTCTTTCTGCAAAAATAAGAAAACAACGCACACAAATGAATTGAGCATCATGCACACACATATGTTATTTACAAAAAAACTTTTTTTTTCTCGTCATTTACTTGTTTTAAATAAAATAAAAACTTTCCGTGTTGTTTAAAATCGATTTAAAAGCATTAACCCAATTCTTTGTACTTACTTGTACTATAAGTCTTTGTAGTTCTTCGTTTTCACTCACTAGTTTTTGATAACGTTCTTCATCTTCTTTCGAAATACCAGCATCCGGATTGTACTTAGATTCAGCTTTATCGTGTGGATGCCGAACCACTTCGATAACCTGCACATAATGAATTCAATATATAGATATAGTGACTGATTGTGTATAAGTGTGTATGGCTGTGTGTGTAACATAGTCAGTGGTGAAAAATGCCATTTTTGCCATACCAACGGTAAAAAAAAAAAAATCACAGTACATGGAAAAGGGTACGAAAAGAAAAAAAGAATTGAACAAACCTTTGGCACAAAAATCAACAGCATGCTGAGAAAACAACAAAAAATAACAGCCAAAGACATAAAAGCGAACGATGCGTCCTGTTGTGAGGCAATTACCTAGTAATATTTAATATTAATATTAATGGCATTGATTATATCCGGTTATTTTTTTTATTTATCCATTTTTTCTTTCAAAACGGTGAATAAATGTTCATTTAAAAAAAAAAAGTAAAAAACAATTGATAATTACCATTGCAACCGGCGCTGTTATTAAACATAATACAACGACATTGTAGATGCTCATGCCCACGTAACGCGAATCTCTAATTTGTTTCACTTTTATTGAGCGCGTTTCATATGCCAAGAACAGACCAAATACTAATATTAAACCCTTGAACCCGTAAATCAGACCTACATTCGATTATTTAGATTTTGTTATTGTAGTTCAGCACGGTGCAAAAAAATGCATAAGAGGCATAGATTGTAAAAGAGTTTTGATTAAGATTTTCATTCAAATAAAACACACTCTTGATTCCATAGAAATAGTATTCTCACGTACCTAACCAAATCGATTGGTTTTCACTTTCACAGTGCTCCAGTTCCGGACTTATCCGAATGTCATCAGTTGCCAATAATGGCTTCTCCAATGGAAACGTTTCAAGCCGCCGCTGAAGTGGATCGGTGATTTGCCACGTTAACAATATCACTAAATCGATGGATATAATGAAAAAAAAAAAAAACGAATGAACGAACGAATGAAAGTAAGAATAAAAAGGCGATTGTATGCGAAAGTAATGTAGGTTGTGTAACATACTCTTACGAATGTCAAATACAATTAATCTCAAGTTTATGCAATCAATTTTACTACGCTCAAATCTATTAAGTTATTAAATACTTTACAAACCTAAATCGACCGACAACAATCCTGATACCATCGTATACAGCTTCCACGGCTCAACTTTTTTCTGCATCATCAAAATGCGACGAAAGACAGAAAAATGACGAAAAAAAATTAACGAGAAAAAGAGAGAGAAAGAGAGAGAGAGAGAGAAATGTATGAGTATGCGAATGAGAATCAACAATTTAGAGAGAGAGAAAAAGTACAATTTGCTGTTGAAAACAAACGATAAGCTTTCGACGACGGCTTAACATTCATTTAAAGTCGAGTGGTAACATTTTTGCTACGAACCTTTGGATCTTGCTTTTGTTTCGTTGTAAATCGATGGACACGCCATACCTTACTGAACATAGCACCATAGGCTAATGTAAAACCAGTCGATAGCATCCACGATCTCGTTTGACATATCTGCAATGCAAAATTTGTGTAAAATTGCATGTGTGAATGGGATTTGAGGGGGAAAAAAAGAACATTTTGGAAAACGAAAGAAAAAAAAAATCAAATGAGCATCTTTCTTGCCAAAGAGAGTAAGAGAGATATTCAGGCCAAATGAAGAAAGAGAGAAAGGATGGAAAAAATAAAACACATTTCGTGTTCCTCTCTCTTTATGTAAAACATACCTTTGGATATGTTTCTGGACTAACGAAACGACCGTCAATTCCAAGCAAAATTACCGATAACAAGCAGATGATTATGCCAAATAACATAATGGTATTACATACGGGATGCGACTGCTGAATTACACTGTAAAAAGAGAGCCAAATAAAATACACATAGATTTAGTTGAGGAAAAGGAACGATCAGAAAAAATGAGAAAATAAAAAAAACAACAAACCATCACCCAACATATGGAATAAAATGCCATCAGCATCGTAATCGCTATCATCAAATAGCCATAGAAGCATATTTATGGCCATATTTATATATAAACATATCACATATACCAAAAACTTACCGTCGATGATTGTTCCAAATATTGAAAACGATTAAAGCGATGGCAACGAGAATACCGCAACTCGAAATGGTGCTCATGCATACGAATAGCGATAATGACACGGTGCGTAGAACACGTCGTATAATCGTGCGATCCTGCGGTATCTGGAATCATACATTCAACATATTCAATTGAATTTTTGCATTAAACATTCAACATATCACAACATTTTCAATTGCTTCTATTGATAACCCCTTTTTTTTTTTTTTTTTTTTTATTTTTTTTAATTAATTCTATTTTCAAATTAAAATATTTATATATTATTAATTTATAAATTTCTTTTTGCATATTTTATGCGTGTGTTTGTGGATTTTTTTTTTTTTTTTTTTTCATCAAAGTAAATCTTCGAATAGAATTTGAATATTTGAATATGTTTCATCCTTTGAATATATTTTCCATCCACACAATTTGTGGTGAAGAAAAGTTAAAAAGAGGGCATAGTTTTGGAAGTATATGCTGCGAAACTTTGCATAATAATTTGGTTGATTTGATTACCTTGTTACCATGCCATTTTTCCTGGCCATTCCATGAGAGATTATCGTTTTGTGTATCAAAATGTCCAAGGATAACATATTTTCCGTCAATCATTTGCTCGATTTGTGTAAGTGCAATACGATCACCTTGTGATGAAAACCTCACTTTTCCCTATGAATATAGTGGCAAAAAGTGGAAGAAAGGTAGAGAGAGAAAAAAAAAATTGGTTTTAAACAAATAAATAAACAGAAAATTGCGACGCATAAACACAAAGTTTTCATGTGTGGTAAAAGGATATTTATGTATTTTATGGCAATATGAATAGAGTAAAGATTTAAAGTTTTTGCATTATATAGATATTTGTGTGTCTGGGTATGCGATGGGTTGTGGAATGGGAATGGGAATGGGAATGAAAAAGTTTTTGGCGTGCATATGAAAAATTGTTTCGAAAAATACTCATCTTACCGATATACCATGAAACGATGTGGAATTCATAGATGCATAAAGCTCACTAGCTATTACACCATCTGTATATGTGAAATCCTTGAGCAAACGTTTCTCTTTCATTGTAGCAAGTCGTTTCATCGTTTCATTAAATGCCAAGGCAACACTCCATACAGCATCATAAGCGAGTGGAGCTTCTTGATAACCAATCGGATAATGATTATGACTTAAATCATGTCCACGACGAACTAATTCCGCATTTAAACGCTTTCTATTGATTGAAGAATATAAGAGAAATAACAATAATAACGACGTTGACAACAACAACAGCAATAACATCAATTCTCCATTAAAATTTAATATATTCTAGTCAAAATCGTAAACTTTATAAATAAGCACTTTATCGAAACTACGAATCGACGTAGATATAGTTCTCTATATTTCGCATTCAAAATAGATTCATTTATTATCGTTGCACATTGAAAATGTCAACATTTCACGTTTATCTCACAGATAAATGTCACATTTTAGGTCAACTTATTTTAAGAGAATCTCACTCTCTGACATAGATTTTGATTTATTCATTGTTCATTGTTCATTTTAGACATTTTGGTTTTATCCAAGAATGAAAAAACCCGAAAAACCAATTTGAAAACCACTAAACGTTAATGAATTACCTAATGTTTTTTTTTTTCTTGTTGGTTAGTTTTACGTAAAATGTTGATATTCAAATATAATAAGACTATGAAAAAAAAGAGAGAAACCATAGTTTCATGGTAATGAAAAAAAAACACACTTACCGAAAATCTTCAGATGACATGCCGGATATGGTTTTTTCGTTAACATTTTGATTCCACATTAACGCTTCAGTGGTTAAATGTCCTTCAGCTGCCATTTTCATTTGTTCGCGTGTACAAGTTATATTTTCAGCTTCGAGATTAACCTCATACCAGTTATCCTCGTACCAGCCTATTTATGAGTCAGTGTTTATATGACCAAGTAAATGAGTGTTCGAGTATGTATGAGTGTGTGTTTATGTGCATAGTTGTTGTTGTTATTGTTTTTTTTATGAGAATAAATCAGTGCAAAAAAGAGAGAGAGAGAGAGAGAGAGAGAGAAAAAAGACATTAAAATTCATTATTATTAACATGATTTTGCAATTTCATGGGCTACAAAATGATCGCGAGATTTTTCATGATAATTCAATCTATTCATGAATCGTGTGAATGTAATCAAGCGTTAAATTGAATCTGGTATATTATTTCAGTAACGGTGTTCGATTCTCTGCAGCAGCATTTTTTTTTCTGTTCGTTTTTCTACACTGTCCCATTTGATTAAGTTGTTTGTTTGTGTATGCCTGCAGATGGCACATACACAGATTATTTAATGTGCTTTTGATATGGTTGTTGCTTACCGATAAAAAACCAAACATAGGTTCGTTCGCCCGGCCTCGTAAATAATTTCAAATTATAAATTTCACATAAAACTCGTCTAGCGGCAACTACGTAAAAAAGGCCCACAATGATTCGTGCATCCTGCCGATGTAAATTTCGAACGGCATCCGTTGGATCCGATAAAAATGATTGTCTGGTAACGATTTCGATGCCAGCATCTTTGCAACGATTTTCAAGATCTTCGACCGTCTACCGCGAATAATGAAAGATAAAAGTAAAATTACAAATAGAAGTGGCGAAGACGTAAAAATAAAATGGAAAAAGACGAGAAAAAAAAAGAAACACAAACACATCAAATACGAATTATTTTTATAATGGAGTGAATAAGAACTTTTCGAAAAGTACAAAAAGTGGGCGAGTGAATGAGTGAGTGAGAAGAGTAGAAAGCTCGTGCATAATAATGAAGTTGTGAGAAGTTTTCATTTCAACGGAAATGTGTAGTTTTGCACTGATGAACATTGTAAGATAAAGAAAGAGAGAGGGAGAGAGAGAGAGAGAGAGAGAGAGAGAGAGAGAGAGAGAGAGAGAGAGTAAAGAAAGAAAAAGAGAAAACGGAAAGAAAACAAAGAAAAAGATACAAAGACAAAGAAAGGGAAAGGGAGAGCGAGAGCAAAGGAAGAAAAAAAAAAGAGTGTAGAGAAACCATAAGAAGAGATATTTCCTTACCGATATAAAAACTTCTTCAGCCTGTTGAAGAATAGCAACTCGTGACCAGCCGAATTTTTTCATTAATTTTATGCGCGTCGGATTATGCACAGTGGCTGATGGGTGTGTACGAAACAATGTTGGAAAACGACTACGATCCGACAATGCTGGGCTCGATGCACCATAACACAGCTGCAATAGAAATACAGAAACAAAAACAATCACAAAAACAGAAAAACACAGGCGCACGCACAGAAACCGAAAATTAATCACTACGTATCATTATCTCGTAAGTGGATGGGAAATATCAAACTTGGCAAAATCAATTATGAGCGACTATAAATCGTAACGCTCATGTTCAATCATCATATAACAAGCTAAAGTACATGATGAAAATCGAGTTTTCATTTCATGTGAGAGAGAGAGAGAGAAAGCGAGATATTTATATGGCAATACAGGTGTGACAACGATGATAACGGTGCGCGGGGTAGTTTTGTAAAATTTCCGCAACTACTTTGAATTCCATCTCATTTCCGAATCATTTGTGCATTAATAATACGTGGTAATCACAAAATCGGTGAGCTCACTTCAGAAACCATCACATTGCATTGCCAATGAAATGATATACGACGTACGGTTTAATAAACAAGGAGAACGTAATGCCTCAATGCTCATTCTTTATTGCCAATTGATTCTTGCTGAAGCATCAAATAACTTAATTTATTTTCTCCGAACAAATTTTGATTTTCTGGCTGGCATCGTTCATTGATTTTCTACTTTGTTATTCTATTCTTCAAAAGGCGCTCCTGGATGGCCTGATGCTGGTGTTCATTCGCTCAAAATAGTTTGATTCGTGTTCTTTTTCTCCATTTCGTTCAGTCTTGTTCGTTGAAAATGTGTGAGTGTGCGACAGAAGGTGCCATCACATGTACATATGACGAAAAGTATTTTCATGTCAAAGTCACTGTTATGTTTTGAGTTGTCACAGACACCACAGTTGAGAGAAAAAGACACACCAACCGAGAGCAATGAAAACAGAGAAATTGAAAGGGGGATTTTGGTAGGCAAAAACTTACCACGATGAGATTCCACATTTTTGCTGCTTCAGCTACTGTCGTACAAACAGTGCTGCAGCCGGCTAGAAGCATCAACTTTTGCGGTTTATTGTACAGTAGATTATACATAACGCTAGCACCAAGTCCCGGTTCACACTGAAAATAGAGAATGAAATGAGAAACACAAAAAGTTAATAAATTGTAAAAACAAAGAGTCACTTATAAGTTATAAATAAATGTGTGGATGACTGCACAGTGAATATCCAAGTTCCAAACTTCAAAAAAAAATACAAAAATAATAGAAAAAAGATAGAGGAGAGATAATAAAAATGAAAGAAAAAAATTAAAAAATTAAAAATGTTTTTTTTTCACTTTTTTTTGAAAAAAGCATTAACAATGAAGAAAAAAAAAAAAAAAAACTTGAATAACAGTTGTAATAAGTAGAAGTTATGAAAGTGCACGAAAATTCATTATCTCTTTTAATTTTCTGCACAAAGTAGTGGCTTAATATTAAATGGTACGACAAAATTCAGTTTTGGTCTGTAGAAAATTATTAATTCTAAAATTGGATTTTTTAACGGATTTTCTGGTAAAACATGTGATTTTAAAAACTTAAATGTATTTTTAGAAGTTCAAATTTTCATAAAGACTAATGACATCTGCCAAAAACTTGCGTCAAATTTAAGTTCATTTAAAAATCAAGTTCAACACGTTGTGGTAAGGATTACCGTTTGAATTTTGAACAGGATGTAATGGTCAGTACTTTGATGCCAAAATACATATTAAATACATGCCGTCAAGAAACTTACTTTGATTTACTTATGAAAAAATTGAACTTTTTTC
Organism: Resseliella maxima; assembly: GCA_029041755.1. NCBI lineage: Eukaryota > Metazoa > Arthropoda > Insecta > Diptera > Cecidomyiidae > Resseliella > Resseliella maxima. The sequence goes on along the minus strand of JAQOWM010000888.1, from coordinate 1,080,223 downwards.
GAAGGATTCTTGTGAAAAATTTGGAATATTTCGGGCGATATTTCATTATTTTCGTGTCAGTTTTTGTTTCATCCCATATTTCTCCCGCGTCCAAGAACCACCCTTATTATCTCATTTATTTGCTCGCTTGCCATACATGATAATGGAATTTGGCGGAAAGTGGTTTGAAATGGTGTGAGAGCTTTGGCAATGTTAGAATGCTTTGAATTGTGAGCGCACAAGGCACAATATTTTTTTTTTTTTTTTTTTTTTTTTTTTGGCATCGTTCATTCTTTCATCATGTTTTATTTTTTCTCTCCTGTGTGTGCGACAAGTGGAACTTTTTCACAAAAATGTATATGCAATCGAGTGAAAAACATCATCACGCACATAACGTGAATGACACAAAATTGTCATAATGGCAACGCGATGTCGACTGTCAACACCTGAGAAAGTTTGTGTATTGAATTTTCTTCGAGTCTCGTTTTTCGTTTTTCGTTTCGCTTGTCGTCTGTCTGTCAATAGATTTTGTATGTGTGTGAATTTTTTTTTTTATATTCCACATTCATCGAGAATATTTTATTTTTAGACATCAAGTGCTTCTTGCTACATATTTTGTACAATGGAATGAACGAAACGCAAAATAGAGGGAGGGGAAAACACAAAAAAGAAGCAGAAATTGCTCTCATTCAAAAGAAATTCATTTTGTTATCTGCTCTTTTCAAACAACCAAACAACTTTATCGAGTTTTGAATTTTCCACAATTACGTGAATCAAAACCACAAAAGGAAAAAAAAGATGATGAACAAGAAGAAAAATAAGAAGAACGAATCAACGAAAGAAAAAGATGATGAGAGAGAGCGAGCGCTTTTCAAATGCGAAAATTTTATTTTATTTTCCATTCTTTTGGAACGCATATATACACACATCCATACAAAAACCTTTGAGAATAAATCTTGCATTCCTGTTCACAATGAATGGCTAAATGGTTTAGTCGGATGGAATTTATTGGCGAGAGACCGAAAGAATGAGGATGGGAAATTGAGAGTAAGTGAGAGAGAGAGAGAGAGAGAGAGAAAGAGAGAATTAAAGAGATAAAAAGTGAGTGAGTGAAAAGGACAGGAGAAAGCAAAAAAAAAGTCCAAAGAAGAATTTATTACGCTCACCTCAACAAGATTATTGCATAATGGAACTTTAAATTCTTGATCGCATAATAAAGCTCATTGAATGAAAGAGATGCAGAAAAACACAGGAGAGATAAAGAGAGGGGATGGGAAATTTGTCCGGAATGTTTCATGCAACATACAAGTGCTAATACAGATATAGATCAAAGCCAATCCATCGACCACTAATACCTTCGTTTCAAACAAAGTCAGTCAACCTTGTGATTCATCACTGAGAGTGCATTCAAGATACATAGATAGAAAGGGAGGGAGAGAGAAAGAGAGGTTTTAGAAACACCAACGAGCAAGTGTAATGAAAATGATAAGAATACTTCTTGTAAAACTTTATCAGGACAAAGTAACAGTTGTTAATCTCCATAGTCTCTCATACAATGTTGCTGTTTATTGACAATAAGAATACTAGATGAGAGCAAGCGAGAATGATAGTGAATAAACGAAAAAGAGTGAGTGTGCAACAGAGACCGAATGAAAAGAGTATGAAAATGTAGTTTCAACATCCATTGATGACATTTCATATTGTGGAGAATGTTTCTCATTCCGCAGTGATGGCGGTTGAGCAATTGTATTTTTGGCAGAGGTAAAAACGACATTCGGAAAATGTAACAATGCAACCGAATTTTCTGCCTCGACGATTTCAATGCATCAATATGCACTCATACATATGACTTAAAATTGAATACAGAAATATCATGACATTCGGAAATGGAACTTAGTTCGGCGACAATTGCAATAGCTGATTTATGGAAATTAATACAAGCCCAACTGAGTAAGTAGAAAAATTGAAAAAAAAAAAAAAAAAAAAAAATTATATATAATCCAACCAAATAGACAGACAAGCACACAACATACGAGTATAAAAATGAATGGGTTGCTGATTAAAATCGCTTGCAAATGGAATAATGTTTTTTTTTTTTTTTTTTTTTTTTTTAATGAGCACAATTCTTTCGCGCTGAATATAGAAAATATGTAATGATAAATAATTGATCATAAATAATTCATGAATTGTGGCGACGCCGAGTAGAATGACCCAAATTTGAATTAACTCAACGTCAAATCGATTGGAAATTCAAAAAAAAAAAAAAAAAAAAAAAGAAAAAAAACATAACCAACAATTTCATGTCATTGCTGCTGATTCGAGTCTGAAAAAATTAAGCTTAATGTGGTATAATAAAGAGAACGAGAAATTATGTTCACCTTTACTTTCAAATTAATTAACCATTGCAAACTGCTTGGAATCGAATGTGATCGGATGTGGAATTGGTTTCGAGATTCCAAATTCTAACCGCATACGCACACAAACATTTTTGCAAGCCGACGATAAATATGCTAAGAGGCATTTCAGCTTGCAAAGCAAAAAGCCTTTCATTTTATAAACTAAATGTAAATTGAAAAATATTTCAAAGCACAATATATGTATATATCATTTCATGAGAAGTGTATAAAATGGGCTGCCGCTTCTGCAAATGGAATTCAAATCCAAAGTCAACATTTGATTGGTATTTCGACTACCGTATTATATTGGATCTGACTGCAAATACATAGCTTAAAATCAATAATGTGCTCTATATTCATTTTGAATTTTTGATTTGATATCGAACAATTTTCGTATAATATCGTTCTATCTCTTTTACTTTTTCGTTCTCTCCCTCTCTCTCTCTCTCTCTCTCTCTCTCTCTCCTTTTCTATCTTCCACTATTTCTCTTCCTTCTCTCTCCTGTCTGTCTTGCCTCTCTTTTCGATAAAATTTCAAACCGCACACATGCAATTCTTTTGAAGGAATTCCGATATATGTGGACTTTATGCAACTTTGTGTACATTTTAAATCGATTTTCCAGCCAACATATTTTCAAATAAAACGCAGAGAAAAAAGTGAAAAAAACCATATTGTGAAATAAATGGGAGAGAAAGAGAAAAACGGCCGGCCCATCAATATTTCAAACATTTTGAATTGAAATTATGTGATGAGTTGAAAATTCGAAGAAAGAGTAGCAAGAAACTTTCTTAATTTTCTCACATATACAGTAAATGTGTATGACGCCATTGCTGAGTCGTATTTGTTTTATTCTCATGTTTTTTTTTGTTGTTGTTGTATCTTTTTAAGATTATTCAGGGTCTAGCAATTACGATAATGCTGTATTTGAGTTGTATGCTTAGTTTTTTGTACTTTTTTTTATTCATTGTAATGAAGGCTTCGCTGTTTTACTACGTTAATACAAAGTAATTTGTTTGAGCTATTTCTTAAGAGCTGGATTTATTCATCAGATTACTGACCTGTCCCAATAATTAAGCCATTTAACTTTTCGGTGCAGTCGAAGCTGAAACATTTTGATTATAAGCGAAACGAACGAACGAACGAACGAAATGAAATGTAATCAGAACAGCAGCGAGGTAAAACAAAGTTTTCGGAAATTTTTTTTGTTCATGAAATAAAAAAGCAAATACAAAAACTGTGTCCGACTGCACAACAATGAAAATCATCCCGATTAAATTATTCGCAGTTATTCGGTATGCAGGGAAATGCATAAAAAACAGATGAGCACATTTCGATGAGTAAGAGAGAAAAAGAGAGAGTGAAAATATAACGATCCATGCCTCCCGTCGTTCTTTCAGCACTAAAGATTCTGTTTTTTGTTTTCTGCACAATCACCATTTTGAGTCCAAAACATATATACTGTGCTTTATTTTGAAAAAGAATTTCAATTAAAAATGTTTTTTTTTTTTCTCTTTTTGACTTACTCTTTCCCTGTGTGTGTGTGTGTGCGGAGAGCTAATGGAAAAAATAAACGTCTAAAAACATTGGCTTTGTAATAAAGTACAAAAAGTTTCACGTATGCGTTTCATGTACACACGAATAACCGATTTGACTAAGTTTTTAACCTCGTATATACGAATTTTTGTGCATGTGGCAGCGTATAAATAATTGTGAATTGTGGACAATGCCATCGTACGTGTTTGTTACTGTTGTTGTTGTCGTAGCCCAAATAATTTATGGAAGTTCAGTGCAGCGCTTTGTAAAGTTTAATCAGTTCCACTTATACTTCCCTCTTTTTTTTTCTTTCTTTCTGTTGTTCCACTCTTTCTATCGTTCCCGATGCCATCCCTCACTCAATGTAACTTTTTGGAGGTTGTTGAGAGCGAGCTTGAGTTAAGTAAGCTTCAGTTATAAAATTCCAACGGGTTTTGAGCACTCGAATATTTAGCTTTCGAGAGATTGAAAGCGAGAAAGAGTGAAAGTTGGAGAAAGAGAGAGCGAGATTGAGTAAGACCCAAATTCAATATTTAAAATATTGCTGTTGAAAAATGTAAATAACAAGTAAACACTTTGCAAAGCGTTCGCTTCTATTTATATATGCATGTTGGTGAAGTGTGCATGTGTCTTTTCTTCCATTTCGACTTTCTGCGTGTATTTGTGTGTATACAGAGTGTATGAAATGAAGGATCATGAAAAACAAATGGCAAACTATTATAATTAGAAAATATATATTGGATGACATTTTCATGGTTAGGTCGTTCAGAGTTTTGCCCGTAAATATGAATTTCAAATGCACAATGGCGCAATAATGGGTATGACTATGGTGTACGTAGCTAAACGAACAGTGTTAATCACTTTTGATGCACGCATCTTTTGGGAAACGAAAGTTTGAAATTCATTTTGTAAATGTATTGCCCAATGAGAATGGTTATGCTGAACACTCTATTCACTATCCACATTCAAAATGTGGGCCAAGAAAAAAAATAGAAATGAATTGGAGTAAATTCCATTCGAATCCACTTTTTTTTCTCTCTCTCTCTCTTTCTCTCACTCTTTTGTTGAGAACCATTTCTAAACTTTCCATTTTAAGCGCAGTAGAAAAGATGAGAAAAAAAAACAACAACATATGAATGAGTTTGAGTTCACAGCATGTTTATTCTCGTGCGGGATCATAAATTGGTTCATTTGCACGACATTGGTTTTAGAGAAAATTTGAAAAAGGTGGAATTTGAAGCAGAAATCATAGTTCTAGTGTGATAAATGGCAAAAAAAGAGAGGAAGTGAATGAGAACAAGAGATTTAGAGCGATAAGGGTATGTGGAATATGAGAGAGAGAGAGAGAGAGATAAAAAGAAAGAGAAAAAGGAAATACATAAACAATGAAAGAACGAGGGAATGAGTGAGTAAAAAACAGAAAATATATAAAACGATAGAGAACAAGGAAAAAATGAAAAAAAAAAAAATACAACGGGTGCCAGAGCGTGCACTTGTCGCAATATATGTGGGAGAATGATGAAAATTTCTCAGTATGCCGGGCTGTTGATTCGATCGAATTGAAGTGTACTTATCCAAGTGCATGAACGGTTAGGTATACAAAACGGTGATGTGCTATAATCCTTTGGCGTGTGAGCATTTTTCGTCAGTTGTTTGCTTTGTAAACCATGTTTGTATACAAACAACGAAACGGAACGAAACGGAGCACCGTCAGCCACTAGATTTTTCATCATCATCAAACACACGCTCACACAAATGCAATAATAACCGCACAGAGAGAGAATGAGATACATTCTCATAGAGACTAATGGTGTATGCATCCATCTCTCAAGCATCGTAATTTTCTTCTATTGAATATGGCAGCTTAAATTTGTTATTTACCACGACCAAATAATTTGATGTCGATTGCGATATAGTTTTTGTGTAATGCACACGTAACGCAATTACATTTTCTGCATATATGTGCAATGAATTCTATAGAATGTGTTGTGTGTGTAAGAAAATTTTACATTTGTGTAAATGGAACTGAACATCATTTACACCAATACAACAGGATCGGCTTAACATTCATCTATTGCTTATTCCATATATCGTATGCAAAATGGTTTTTAGAAAATTTACTCGACAACACCACAAGATGAAAATTAAAGTATTCATGTACATGCTCGAGCAAATTGGAATCTTGAAAACCTTTTAAAGCCAAGAAGGAAGTCGTGAGATAATGGCCATAACATAAATAAAATATGATGTACACTACACTCATAATATAACATCCCAAATAATACATATACAACAAGCTACTATGATATGGGCCTCTGTTGAATTCATGTTCAAGATAGTTTGAATGCATGCATATTGTGTTTTAGTCATTTGAAATTGCTCCAAGACAAAGCTAGCACAATATTCATTTAAATTGTGTTTGATAGTCAAATACAACGGTATGTTCGGATCGCTATCTCTGGTTCTCTTTTTTTATATAATATTATATATGTCCATCTCTCTCGCTCTCTCGCTCTCTCTTTCTCTCTCTCTCGATCTGTCTCTTTATCTCCCCCCCCCCCCTCTCTCCACCTCTCTAAACTTCCACTTACATACCTTTGGTAGTGCAAATGTATCCCATTATAAATTTTGAATGAGGCAAAACGAGTCTAAATTAAATACTTTTTGTATTATTTGGAGAGTGAATATGCCAGCCTATTATATTGAAGTGTTCAAAATATTGAACTGACAGCGAGCAATTTGCGCAATTGTTATGGCCATATTTTAGTGAATATAATCCGATGTGCTTTGGTCGATACAGAAATTCAGACGATATTTGGTTTAATATGGCTTGAAAACTGAAATTCACCCCACCTGAGCACACAAATCATGCTGATTATTCATGACGTATCTCAAGCTAATAGCATCTAAGACGCATTCATCGCATACATTTTTAAATGAAAAAAGAGAAGAAGCAGAAAATACACCAAGTTCAAATGGATTGGCAAATGGTAAACCTATTCGATAAGTAATCTAACAATAACAATAACGAAATTGAAACGAACGTAACAACTAACATTCATTTAATGTACAATATACGATTGAACGAACAAACGAAAAATTCAATGTGCTTCGTCGAAATTCACTCCCTTTTGTCGGCAGGGAAACGAGTGAAAAACTTCATCTGCTCATGAATAATTTCTCATCAAGCGAACAATTCGATTGAAGGGGTTTTATTTTTTTTTTTTTCTTTTTTTTCGGTCCACTTTTTGGTGAACTTTAGCTAAATGCGATCGAAACCGTGATAACGAGCGATTGTGATCAAAGGAGCTTTATGTTAACGACACAAGACCATGATACGAAGCCGATACTAAACAAGAACAAACTGTGAATTATTGAAAGGTAATTTCCTCTCCTTTGGACTTGAATTGATGGCTTTCATTCTATTGCGCAAATGGTAAATGCACACATATATACCCACTTCAATTCTGATCCCATTCTTTCAATACCCACTTTATATTGAGAGCGAGAGGAAAAGACGAAAGAGCAGAAGAAGTAAAACTGTCAAAGGCGGATACTTTTTTTTCACATTCAATCAAACGGAGAGAAATGACACCATATCGACATATCGACTTAGATCCGGCGTCACTCACTGCTGAATAGCAATCGTTTCTAAACAAGTGATCACATTAAATACTTCTTTAGCATTGTAATTTATGCTATGATATTTTCATGTGCACAGATTTTTACCTTTCGATAAGCAAATCTGTCTTTACACAAGGTATCACCATTTTCATTTTATGACAAAATCGAAAATTATCGAACTCATTCTCTCTTTTTCTATGTTTAACCCACATTGACAAAAAGGCGCTTCTTTACCTCACTGATGCCATTTTCATATTGCATTCAATATTCGATGTTCAATGGTTTTTATTCCCGCTCTCTACCTTTCTCACTTTTGGCCATTTATTTTTACTCTCTCCCTCTCTCATTCTATTGCTTGCTTAAATCGTGATGGCAATCACTTTATTGTCATCATTTTTATCGAATGTGAAATAAAAAATTCAGTATTTTGATATTTTTACTGGCAAAAATCACCTGACAAAATCACAAATGATTTCTACAGTAAATCATAAGACAACTTCGTAATGCGTTCAATACTTCAATAAAAAAAAAAATATTTGAATAAAAAAATGTCTATAAAATGCTAAAAGACACGCATGTATGACACGATTCAACTCCCACTGATTTGGTGCTGCTGCCTTTTTTCGTATGTTTTTTGCCTTTTTTTGTTCCTTTCATATTCATTTCGACGATGTATTATCCACCACGCCGACAATGTAATGCTTTTTTTACACGTATATGTGCTTAAAACACGATATGTTACATGCTCAATTCCAAACAGATTTACATTTTCATACTTTGGATTTTGTTGCTTTATGATATTAGATTTTCTGCGTTTAGAATTGCTTTTTTTCGTTTTTGTTTCTTCTGTTATTCATTCGCATTGTCATTCTTTTTCGTTATCATGATAATTTTTTTTTTTTTTTTTTTTTTTGAATTGTTTCGCACAAACATTTGGGTTAAAGCGAATGAACGAACAAACGACCGAAGCAACAACAAAAATAGAATAAGCACGACTTTCTGTCATTGTGAATAAATTAGGAATTGAGAACAGTATAATTTAAACCACTCAACTCATTTTTGTCTTTGTGAATAAAATAAATAAATTTTTTATGCGCATGCGAAAAATTACCATTCGAATTGTTATTTTATTCCAGACGAGAAGAAAATAAACTGAATAACGACTGGAGAAAAAAAAAACACATCGAGAATTGATATGTTGTTCGGGTGAAGGTACCGGTTACAAAATTCGGGGACTTTCAAAACGGGGACGTAGTTTTTTTCGTTTTTTTTTTCGCTTTCAGTATGATGAAAGAAATCATTGATGTGTTAAACAAGCAAAAAGATAAATAAAGAATGAGCTTTTCGTAACAAAAGCAGCAGTGTTAAATCGATTCATTTTGCGTAAATAAACTTCAAGCCTGTTTGTATTTTGAACCAATTTCAAATGTTCAACTTATTTTTTTCTTTTTCTTCTTTTCCAAAGAAAAAAAAAACGAAAGAAAGAAATTCCTGTTCGCTCATTTGCACATAAACTTCCGTCAAAATACGGTACATTTTCTCATTTTAGGTTGGCGTACCGCAAACATTTATTAAAAGATCTGCAAATTATACGTATTAAATGTACTTTTAATTATGATTCCTTGTTTAGTGAATTCAATGGCCTTTATGAAAATCAAATAAGAATGAAAGACGAATATGAATGAGAGACGAATGAAAATGAAACGAATAAGAATGCAGCAATGAAAAATCGCTTGAAATGTGAGAAATGTTGTAGTGTTTGTACATTTTTCCCAGAATCGTGTTGAGTGGTTCATTTTCAAGCATGAAATGTTTTGTAAATGTGCTTGAAATCCCTTTTGCCATGGGTCATTGATTCGTCAAAAATATCGATGTCTGGATTTTAACTGACGTTTAAACGATGATATGCCAGCAAACACCAGAAATTAATCATTCAAAAATTATTTCCTTCATGAAACGAAATGAATGAAATAAAGAAGGAATTGGAATTATAAGGCGAATGTCTAATGAACACACTTTTCGAATATATAATTTATTGCACAAGTATGAGAAGACAATCAAAAACAGAACTATGTTTGGAGCAAAAATGTCATTTAAAAACATTAACGTTTCGTTTCGTTTCGTTTCTTTTGCATTCTTTCCAAGATGATGGCCCTTCATTTTTACGTTTCGAATGATTCACATTCATCTCATTTGAAATGCGTAATTTTGTTTGTGATCAGTAACAATTTATGCTAACAAAATATGGGCCAGCAAATTGTTCATGCGAATCTGTTGACCGAAATAACTGAACAAATATAAATTATTCTCGTTATTTTCCGAGAAAATGGAAGAAAAAAAAGAAGAATGAGAGGAGGAGAAGAAAAAAAAACAAACAAACACAAAAAATGTCCTTCTATTTTACTAAAATAGAACTCAAAGCAAGATCCATTTTATGGAAAATGTCAATTTTTCCAATTGCAGAGCATAAATCGTCGTCTGTGATGGCTTTCGTTTATAGTTTTTGTTTTATGAAACTTCAAAAACACTTTCACAACCATTCGCTTCAAGTTTACGTCTTCAACAATGATCGAATGAAAGAGACGACGAAAATAGAGAGAAAGAGAGAGAGAGAGGGGGGGGGGGCGTGGAGAGGGAGAGAGAGAGCAGGTGTGGGAGAAGGCGAAGGGTGAAAGTGAAAACGATAGTTTGAGAACGAATGAGAAAGGACCACAAAAAACTTGTCCCGTTTAAGTGTGAATGTATTCAAAACGGAATCTGTCATCCGGATTTTTTTTTTTATTTTTTTCATCTTTTTCGTTCATTAAGTGTTAGTTAAGTTTTTGGTTCAAAGAAATGTGAAGAAATATGTAAAAGGAAATGTCTTGAATAAAGATTAATGGAAAATGCGGGCGATCCATGCTAAGTGAAAGCAAATTGACAGACATGTTGTTGTCTGAATGTAATGCAAATGGCAAAGGAGTGATTGTGGTTTTACAGGCTGTCAGTTTAACACAATTTTCATTTGCAACTGGTACAGTGTACTTTACTCTCTCTCTCTCTCTCTCTCTCTCTCTCTCTCTCTCTCTCTCTCTCTCTCTCTCTCTCTCTCTCCTCTCTCTGTTTTCCTCTTTTTTTCTCTTTCCCTCACTTTCTCGCTCATTTAATGCAAAATTAATTTTCCTTCACAATTTGATATGGAATGACAGTGAAAAATGACCACATTATTTAATTACTGTGCGCCTGGTCTTTTCACAGTCAGTGGTAATGTCGATCGTATTGATGGTTTTTGTGTACGTATGTGTTGTCCGTATTGAGCTAAGTGGTTGCAAAATCCATTGGCATTCTTCATTTGAACGAAATGAACTCTTTCAATGACATTGCATATTTCAGTAACCGACTCATAAGTGAACATTTCAACTGAAATTCAGTTATTGTCGTTTGGCATTTGAAATTCAACAAAATTTGATAATATTCAAGATTTCAAGCCTGATTACAATAATTATGAATAAAAGGAACCATCACAATATACATATCTAATTATTTTATCATATTGGCCACCATTGACTTACTTGGATCAACCATACATACACAAGCATATCCATTGTATAAAATATTCTTTGTTTCGATTACAAAATGGGATGGACAGGCAATTTCTTTTTTCCAAAGAGAAATCGATAAACATTGTCTGTCTTTAATTATGTTGAATGTTCGACACTCGTTGACGCGATAACATTCAAATTTTCCAAATATGAAGTTAATTAAGCGGTAAGCCCGAATACCGTATACTTGCTAAACGAAATAATCAACGTAGCGTAAAGGGTAGCGAACCGTTTATAACCTAAGCAATAACATGAATTTATCTTGTCCGAAAAGTTTTTCGCAAGCAAAATGCTATGTTATTCAGCTTCTGCAACACATAAAATCTATAGCAAACTTCTTAATTTTAATTAAAGAGACTATTATTCGCTTTTGAGTTGGTTTGTCAAAAAGTTGTGATGATAAATGGGCATAAGAAAATGAAAAACACAGAGATAGAGTTAAAGAGAAGAGGAGAGGGTGAAAGAGAGAGCAAAATGAATGAAAAAGAAACATTAAATGATGTAAAATACGACAAAGACCAAACGACGCCTTTCAACCAACGATTATTTACATAATCAACGAAACGGAACGAATTCATACAGAAAAAATGCACACTGTGAAAGAGAAAATCATTGAAAGAGAGAAACACATAGATAGAAATAGGAAGAAAGGGAGTGATGTAAAGAGAACAAGGGGCGATAACAAGAGAGAAAGGAGAAAATCTTTCAATTAGCCAATTTTTCATGCAGCAAAGCAAGTATAAGTAGCAAATTTGCCTTTAACTAAATGCGAGACTAAATGTTCTAATTTTATTTCATTTTTGAACACATTGAAAATCCGAAAAGCGAAAGTATGAAAAGGAAATTCGAACAAGGCGGTAAGACAGTGAGAGAGTGAGAGAGTGAGAGAGTGAGAAATGGGAAAAATGTAAAGTGAATGAAAGCTAACGAAACAATTTGAATTCCTTATCATCAGGGTCAGTCGTTTCAGATTTAAATCTGAATTCAGTTTAAATTGTGAATTGTTTATACATTTAGCACTCACAGTGCAAGTTCACTGAAAGTCGTTTAGATTTATTACAATGAATCTGTTGCAAGTTCTTCAGCTGCTTCAAACATAACATATACACACAGAGGAGAAAAAAATTCACTTTCATGCGTATCTTAACGCAATCAAATCGAAAATGGCTGTTTGTTATTTTCCCATGACCCAGAGAATTTTACCGTTTATACCACCATTTCAAGATACAGCGGCAGCGACGCATAAATTGAGCTTTACAAAGAAAAAGCAAAGGAAAAATTATGACAAAAACATACACATGCTGTGAACGATTAACATTAGAATTTCCACGTGAAAACACGGTATAGTCGAAACAAAGATTTCGAAAATGAAACGAACATATTTCGGAATTGTTTTATGGAAAAACGCCGCCTCTGGCCTTGCCGTGAAAATGAAATTGATGAAAAGAAAACACAATTATTTTGTGTAAATATAACGATGAAATGCCGTCTTTAACAATTTTTTTCTCTTCTTCTTGTTCTAATGCTTTTGTATTTTTCTTTCGTTCCAAAAAAAAAAAAAACTTTTGACGTTTTTTTTGTTTTCCACTTTCTACTTCGTGCAACTTTTTAGCTTTGGCAGAAATAATTTGTCACAGTTTGTAAATGCCTCTTCAATCTAAAGATTACATGCTAAAAGTTTGTATTTTTTCTTTTTCATTCGTTTCCATACCATTTCAAATCAACAAACAAAAAACACGAAACACCAATCTGCAAATGAATCTGAGAATTAGCGATTTTCAAATGATTTATACGCACACTTCAATGTGCTTAACATTTTCCGTCGATAAATTTTCCTCTTTTTTCTTTTGTTCAAACAGCTTAACACACCGGCCAATTTGAATTCGTCGAATTTGCCAATCGAGGGAAAACAACACCATTTAGCAGCCAAATTGATGACGACTACAATGACAACGATAACGATGAAAACAACTTTATTGAAATCGATGGAATGAAAATATCTAATAACAAGGACAAATGTTTATTCTTCCGCGTAACAAGCGAATTCAATTATTGGCTAGTTGAGAGCCGATCTCTGTGTGTTTTTTTTTAAAGAAACATTTACATTAAATGGAAACGAATACGAACAAAAGCAGAGATAAAAGCAAGAGAAAAGAATGAAATGTAGTGGAAAGAGAAGAAAAGTAAGAAGAAGATGATGATGAAGTGAAGGAAGGGAAATGTAGAAAAATGGAGATATAGAAAGAGGGAAAGGGAGATGAAGACGATGAAAACGGACAATAGAATGCAAAACAACCGTACAAACATGAATGCGAATTTCAAACGAAAACATGATGGTGCCTTACGCGCTCACTCTGCTATTGGTGCTGTACTGTTTTCGCTTAATTGAAAATAAAAACTTCCAAAAGAATGACAATTTATTTAATTAAAACTTTTCTCATTTTATTAATAACTGTCAACGGTATTGAGCATTGTGCTTGTGTCGTGTTGTGTTGTGTTGAGTGTGTATGCGAACTGCAACACTAAATAGAACCAGCAACCAAACAAAGACGATGTCTTTCCTATTATAAATAACGTTAGCTTGCCATCTCAAGATCATACAGTTCACGTTGTTTTTATTTATTCTTCCTCTTTCTTTCACGATGGTTGCTTGAATTGTTATGTAAATGATTAAATTCTCTATTTTCTCTCTGTTTTCGTTCATTCTTTTCTTTCAACGAAATTATAATGTTTCAGAACACAAATTTGGTTGTGCGTTAAAGAACTAAAATTCCGCATGTTGATATGATAATGTTGCCGAATTGAAGTGAAAAAGAAATTGCAAATAGAATAAAAATATGAAAAAAAGAAAAAAGAAAAGAAATTGTTGTAATTGTATATGTGAGATACATCGTTATTGAAGAATTCTTATCCATCGGATGTGCATAGAATGGAGATGAAAACGTTGATGATGGTGCTACATTTTATGCTTAGTACTCATTCAACAACCATATTTCATTTTCGTTTTCATTTATGCATGAAAGAAGAACGCATTCCTTTATTCCAAATATGTTATAGACAAGATCTATACACATGAATGTATGCATTTAATGAGAGAGTGAAAGAGAGAATGAAAGAGAAAGGGAGACCGGGAAAAACGTAATATGACTATGGAAAATTAGGTGAAACTGCAGTGTAATATATGCGCGAGGACGGAAATAACGAGATTTGCGGAATGCGCTTGTTGTATAATAAAGCCGTAAAATTATCTTTCTTTGATATTTCGCTATGAATTCAGTCTCATCAGTGCATACTTGTTGCAAGTTTAATTTCGGAATTTAATCTTTTTCACGTTTTCTTGTGCCACTTTTCATGCTTGCGTCTTTTCATACTTGGCGAAAGTAATAAATAATCTCGGCGAAGCGCAAAAAAAAACATACACACAAGCGGCTACAGTGAACAAGAGAACGAACAACCGAACGTTTTTCATTTTTTTTATCCTTAAACCGAGCATAACTCATAAAACCAAAATGCATGAATGGAGCGACGCTGTGCGTTCATTAAAGTCGATATCGTTAGGTGAAAATAAAGCAAGAAATACGAGAGATATATTGCATACATACAACCGCCCAGAAGTAAGGAAGTTAAGTGCTTCAATGAAAAAGAAGCCAAAAAAGTTTACTCTTCTTCTCACTTTATCTTGCTTATTCTAAAACATATCAAAACAAGAAAGAAAAGAGATAAAAGAACACGAAACCAATTGAAACAAATATACAAAATATAGCTAAAGCTCACAAACGCACTATATTCGCCTTCAACAACCGATTAAAGCAATAAAAACCACTGCAGGATATTTCACAGTCAAATGTGAAACGAAAAATCGAATGGAAAAGCGACTTCGATGTAATTGAAGACGAAATAACATTCCATAATTTACAATGTTTGTAATAAAGATTTGGCATTGCTGAAAATATTTGAGCCTAGGCTTTTGCTGACGGGCCTTTCTTGCAGTCACTCACATTTTGTGCCATTTCTCTGTATCATTTTCTCTCTCTTTTTGTCCCTCTCTCGCTATCCCATCACACACATCATACTCGAAGAAATTTTGTAAATTGAACAATTTTCGGTTGAAATGGTTTGTGCTGATTCGTATAAAGTCAACAGTAACAAAGAGGAAAAAAAAGCACGATGAAAATAACGGCAGTACTGATTCAATGCACAAACATCAAATAATGGAATGAAGCAAGCATATGCGAAATTGAAACCGACACATATTCGTAATATTCGGAAAAATGGGCTATGAGAAATATGTTATTTTTCGTTTTGCCTCTTTTATAGTTTCATCGTTCATATTTTTTTTTTCTTTTTTTTGCTTTCATTTTCTTGTTTGCCTCTTTGCACCCTCGTTTCGTTCATTCTTTGTGGAAATGAAGAAAATATTCTTCAACAGAATGAGCTTAAAATCATTTCTGCAACCATTTTATTTACTCATAACATTTTGCCTTTTGCATCATATTTCCCACCTGAACTGAAAGAGAAATTGAAAAAAAAACTTGATAGGAATGAATGGGTAAAATGTAGCAAGAGAGAAAAAGAAGAACATTTGCAAGTTTTAACAGTTTTTTTTCTTCCTTCGTTTTCGTCTCATTTGTTTTTTTTTTTTTTTTATCTTTGATATATTGAAAGCGATGAGTTGCACAAACGTCGGGCACTGCAATAGCGTGTTTGCGTTTGTATATACAGGTGTTGAAATTAAATATAATATAAAAGAGTGTATAGCTTGCTGCCAAGGCGACTACAGTTTAAAAATCGATTTACAGATTTAATGACAACATAGCGAGGTTCATAAATTTCAAATTATTATTCATGAATCATAAAAACCGGGATGGTTGTTGTTGTTTTTTTTCGCAGTAGAATGGTTTGCGAGTTTGTATGCTCGCGTGTGTTTATGCCTGTCCCTGTCCCAGTATGTGTGTGTGTGAATGTGTGTGTATTGGTGTTGTTGATTAGCATTCTCAGTCGCATCAGCTTAAAACAACACATAATGCGCTTGAAATAAGCTTTCTTTTCTATCTTTTGTACATACAATGAAAATTAGCTCGTTCCTTCCTTCCGTTAATCGAATCGAGAATTGTTAATATGCAATCTCATTGCCCTCAAAGCATAAACCGTCATCGTAACCATAACCATAACATTGTATCCAGTGGTAATACATGGCAATATAATATATATATATATAATGTTCGCTTTGCGATAGTTGACCCAATGGATAAATAACTTTCTCAATTTAAAGATACAACCGCACAAATACATTAAATAAACACACGCTCGGTTCGCATTCTTGCTCATTCGCTTGCTCGCTCATGTCCATAAAACCAAGCAAGTAATTCTCACACTGATTCCATATATATATATTTATATATATTTTGTTCATTTGGTCGTTGGATGGTTGGTTGGTTGGTTTTTATTAATGAAAACACGGACGAACGAATCGAAATGCACAAATTAAAAGTATAATATATCCTCGGGTGATGTTTTAAACATAAAGGTAGGTCATTTTCACGCAAAATTTCACTCCGCTTACGTGCGCCCAATTTGCATTTCTTTCTCACTAGACAAAAGAGGTCCATCTTGTCCGGAGAGATGGATAGATCAGATGAAGAATTCATTATTATTTGATGTTTAGATTGTTCTCTTTCATTCTTTCTTTTCTTCTTTTCAATCTCTTTATCTTTGTGTGCTTTTTTCATCTTTATTCGTATAAAAGCGTGTACGATGATGCTTCGACTCAAGTGTGCTGATAAAAATCTTTCTTCGCTTCGCTTGTCTATTTATCTTGCATTTTCATTAGCTGGAAAAATGGAACAGAGAACGAAAGAAACAAACACAAAAAAAAAAGAAAAATTACGAAATAAAAAGATAAAAAGGAAGAATTGAGCGAAAAAGCTAGAAAACAAAACCTGTTCACAATGAATATAATGACAACGTGATGGAAATGAAGTTCGAAAGCATTTTCAAATGTAAAATTAATTTTTAATGTTTTTTTTTAACGACTTTTATCGTCCATTACAGTTTTACGAATATTTTTCTCTCGCGTTTACATCAAACCGGCATGTATTTTTGTGCCTGTGTGTGTCGTTTATGGTTGAAATGACACGATGCCGGAAGTTCGTTCTGAATTTCCAATTTTCGTCTCATATTCAATGACTATTTGAACAAACCTATTTGTTTGGGTAAAATTAACATTCGTGCCCATCATTCAAGTACTTGAAAATTCGAAAAAAAATACACAAAGAAGAAGAAGAAGAAAAAAAAAGAGAAAAAGAAAACGGAAAAGCAGGACGAAAAATATTCCATTTTACATGAAAACTCCTGAATAAATTCATTAAATTTTTTTTGCCCATATTCAAACGCCACGACTAAAGCCAATACATCAAATATGAACTTGGTGAAAAAATTGAAAAAGATGAAATACACACGAGAGAACCACCAATTTCCTCTGGAAAAATGCAATGTGTCGTGGTTTGTGTGAGGCCCACGTCGAATTTAATACGAAATGACATATCGGTTGTTATGAGAGTGAAATGGTGGGGCGCCAACAAAGATAGTGAGAGAGAATGAGAGAATGAGAGAATGAGAGAGAGAGAATGAGAGAACGAGAGAATGAGAGAGAGAGAGAGAGAAGAGAGTGAAAGCGCGAGTGTGGAAAAAATGTCATCTGTAGTAAAAAGCCAAATGTCACATTTGATTCAATTTGTGCAATTAAAATACTTTGTACGGGTTTCGTTACTTGGTTCCTGTGGCGTTTTTATTTCGATTTCGAGAGCGATTGAGCGAAATAGAATGAGAGATGGAGAGCAGAGAGATTGTTATAAAAAAAAAGAAAAAAAAAAGTTGGAATAATTCGATGAGGCGACAATGTTGCTATCTGGCATCGTCGATAAAAATCGCAAGTGGATGTGACAGCCCGCACACTGATTTCATTTTTTCCCTCTGCTCATCTCAATTTATTTCATATAGTATGGTATACAACAGAAGTTAAAAAAAAAAAATGAGAATGAGAAAGGTACAATATTAAGAATCAAAAAGAGGAAATGAATCAAAATACACGAGCCGAGATAACACGATGCGAATGTAGTGGCCAATTCGTGTGTATATAAGGGTGTATGTGCGTCAATGAAATTGTATCTCATTTTAGATGATTTCAAATGTGCACAGCGCAGAATAACAATGCGTTAATGGGCGATTCAATCTCCGGGCAAGCGAGCAAGAGTGAGAGTGAGAAAAAAATGGGAAATAAACGCAGTGAAGGAGAAGATGAGGAGAAAAAACGAGAGACATAAACACAAGACAAATCAAATTTACGTTTATTTTCTTGTGCAGCGGTCACACTTGATCTCGTTTAACGACTGCCATTTTTTTCTCTTTACTCGCTTAAAACAATGACACAAAAGACAAGACTAAATGGTAAATGCCATCACAATCGACCGAGACAAAATGAATGCGGCGAACAAAGTTAGGCTCACAGTTTTTATTTGCTACTTTTATGAAGACAAATTTTCGTTCATTCGTTCGCTCGCTCGTTCTATCGTTTTGGTTTGTTCATGCATATAGTAAACTTGAGCTGATAGCACCAAGGCCACCACATGCTTTCTTACATTCCACATTTCAAGCTTAAGTGCTTGAGATCTTCGTAACAAATTGACATTAGTGGAAGACATCTTACACGATATTCTCAACCATACGTACCACTTTTAATGATAGTTTACACGAACACCAAATCGATTCTGTTCGTGCTTAAAAGTTTTGCATAGCAAATATTGTTCTACATGCTTTTTGCTCGGTGGCGGTAAGAGTAAGTACGGACGAGAGATAGATAGAGAGAGAGAGAGAGAGAGAGAGAGAGAGAGGAAGCCAAAAAGAGACGGTTGGGGAGCAAAAGCGAAGGAATGAAAGTATGAAATGGATAGAAAGTAAGTAAGAGCGATAGAAAGTGAATGGCAGCGGGAGAAACAGAGGCAAAGAAAGGATGAGAGATTGGGAAAAGAGCAAAAGCGACACTTTTGCGTGCGAAACAGCCCGCACAGGTACATTTAGCCACGCATTAAAACTTAGCTTCATTCTAAAGGAATTAAATGGTCAGATTCACACCAAAAGCGAGGCAATATTCGACCACAGTGTCAATAAAATGAAATATTCCCCGTCTAAATTCGGTTCATCTATTTCATCCCATTGAAATTCTCATCAATATGCATGGTTCGTAGCAATATAGTCAGTTTCCACTCTCTTTCTCTCTCTCTCTCTCTCTCTCTAATTACACATAAATAATTTAAAAGCATTTGATTAAAATTTGAATACAAACACACAATCACACCAAAATATCAGCAACACTGAGTGACTGATTCATTTGTTAAATCGTAGATTTAATACCATTCGATAGGTAAACCCTTAGACTGGCATTTCCATGAAAACATGGAATTAAATTTGAAATGGAAATTAGACGGAAATGTTAATGAAAGAAAATGAAATAACTTGGACTTGAGCTAAGCTATACGTTGTCATCGTCTTTATCTTCATCGTTGTTGTTGCTGTAGCAACTGAAAATGCCACAATAAATTCCAATCTAAATTACCATGGATGCATTTCATGGAATGTCTACTTTATATATATTAAAATGAGCCATATTAATTGTGACATTTCATCAAATAGACAATGTTCGGATGTTAAACAATAATAATCAAAGTATTGAATGTTTTATTAAATATGAATCGGCGTAATAAAACAATTGATTTTGTGGTATCAAATTTTCAAAGATCAAAACATTGAAAATGGTAATTTGACAGAAGCCAAGGCATGTTTACTAATTGATTTTTCGCTAATTAACCAGGTACATCAAAGCTTAAATAGCTATATAATTAACAATGAGACCCGATGACACAAACACTCCTAATTGGCCAATATAAAAGATACTGTCAACATGGTTATGAAAACACTTAAAACTCAATTCTGCTTCATAATCAATCCAATTAACTATTTTCAACACACAAACATGCTCATATTCATGCATTTCATGGGCACATTCGAGTTTAATAAGGATAATAATGAAGCTCGTGTATGGCAAAGTATGTAACAAGGTAGTTTGAATTGTTTTTTTTAAGTATAATTCAACATTCAGTGAGTAGTAAAGTGTCTTTGGGGCTTGGCACGTTATCGGGAAAAATACACACAAACATATCGAAATATACAATGGATCTTAAGTTTGTTACATGCAACTCACAGATAAAGACACCGTTGGAATACCAAAATACAAAATAAAATGCGGTGAATGTGAAATAGTATTGTATGAAAGTGTATCCTATGCTAAAGTGAAAAAAAAAAACAGACCACAAGCTCAACAAACAACATAGTAGTATCAATGTGTGTGTACGCGCACGTGTGCGTGTGTTTGTGTTTGAGTGAAAAAGACAGCTGCGAAAAAAGGGTAAAATAATTAAAATGCTAAAAGCGTCTCACACACACACATATGTACATACATACATACACTGAACATATATAAATTAAATAATGGCTGTTTATATTCGAGCTTTATTCACATTTGTTAAGTATGGCAATGTGTTCATGTTTGTTATATTCATCATTTCAATGTGTCGTTATGTTTATAAAACAGGATTTTGGTTCATTTATTTCATCCATTTTCTTCTCGTGTTTCATTTCACTTAATAACAATTATTATTATTCTCTGAATGACGTCAGCCAAGAGAGCGAGAGCGAGAGCGAGAGCGAGAGTATAAATGTGAAATGATGGTAAAAATTCCTCCCATAAAAGAGAATGGAAGGAAGAACGGGAATACAAGAGAGAAAATGCTGAAGCCAAAAGGAGAAAACGAGTGAGTGGTGAGAGAGGAAGAGAATATGAAAAGATAAATGAGAAATAAAACTAGTGCTCTTTTATCAAGTTTCGATTCATTCAAAATTCTCGTCCATTTGGAATATGTATTTCTGTTATAAATAACCAAACCACCAATCGATTGCTTTAAATTATTTATAAATCTATATATCTTCCACGACTGACTTTTATACACATTCGTAATTCTATGCTAATGGATCTCCGATTCAAACCCTTGTCGGCAACATCGACGTTAAACTAGAAAACGAGCGAACGAGAGGGAACCAGGGAGCAAGGGCAAACGGTATAAGAAACAGTCGGAAAGAATATCTGACTATGAGCAGGAACGAAAAACTCGAGATAGAGAGAAAGAGAGAGTTAAAGAAGAGAGAGCGAGAGAGAGAGAGAGAGAGAGAGAGAGGAGAAAGTGGCAAGGAATGAATGAGAGAGAGGAAAGTGAGCACATGTAAAATTGCATTTGATATGCATATACCGTATACAGAGTGTGTACATGAAATGGAAATGAATATCCATTCGAATGGCATTAAAATAACATCGAACCTTATACTGGAAATAATGAATGTGCCATCATTTTAGAAACGAAAACGTTTTTGACATAATTTCACGAGAAAAAGACTGAGAGAGTGTGTGTGTGTGTGAGAGAGAGAGAGAGAGAGAGAGCAAGATCGAGAAAGACAGACTGTTTTACTTAATTAATGGAAAACATTTTAAAGTGATTTGAACGCTATCAAAACAAACATAAAATTGAGCGAAAAAGCAAATGTATGCCAAACCGCACACTGGTGCAATATTCAATGAACGGTTCACATACATTTCATGTTTTCGTTCTCATTATTTTTTTCATTCACATTTTTTTTCGTTTTCGTCTGTTTTTTTTTTCTGCGCACACATGCATTTGTTTATTGGTTTGGCTGAGTTAACATAAAAGTATCTTTTTTTTTCTACTTGGATTGCTTTAGTTTTGCATAACTTGAGCTAAAAACATTCATTGCATTTCATAAATTCATATGAAAAATATTTGTGCGTTGAATCGCAAAATTTCAACACAAAACTACGAAAATGAAATGATCAAAGCAATAATACACATTTATCACCAGTTGCTATGCATTTTACACTCCTCTTTTTGTGATTCAAACCCACTCATACACAAAAAACGTAACAAAATAATGTTTCAGCAAAAGTTTCAGCAACCTGAATAAAGAACACATCTGTTCTGTGTGTTTTTCGATTGCAAAAACCAAAATGTATGAACAGTATGAACCAGACAAATTCAAACCGAAATTTCCACAACGTCATCGGTTAGACCAAATTCTGTTTTTGCTGAGGAATTGATTCACAATTTCCATGGCAGCGAAATATGATAGCACAACTTCATTTCAACTGAATAAAAAAGTGTCTTTTTCGACAAAATATTCGTTATCGCTGTTCTCCATAAAATTCCTTAGTTTATGTATATGAGCCGAATTACAGCACTGATTTCTTCTCGCAAAATCATGCGAAAAAAAAACAACGATAATAGCAAAACATCATTTGTCGAAATGACATTTAACTGTTATAGTTTTCTCTCTTTCAACTTATCTCCATTCATTTATCTCTCCGTCTCTTTATTTTCCTCTATCTTTGTTTTTTCCCCTTTTTTCTTTCATTTTATCTATCTCTCTCTCTCTTTCTCTCTTTTCCTCCTTCTCTGCCTCTTTGATTTCCTTTTCTAGCTCTTTTCTCGCCTCTTTTTCAACTCTCTTGGTTATTGTCTTTCGACAAATTAACTCAGATATCATATAAATTGTGTATTTTAGATATAAAAGTCATATCGAAGATGCAGTATAAGATATATGATCCAATCAGCGAACAAACCATAAGTAGAACAATTACAATTCAGTTATCAAAGTTATCTGGGTTAGTATGATACTTGCACTTGTTCACATAACTCATTTTGCAAATAGCGTCTGTCGTATGTGTCCACGAGATGAACAAAAGCAATGACAATGATGAGTGAGAAAGGGAGATTGAGGGGTGAATAAAGAGAGAGAGAGAGAGAGAGAGAGAGAGAGAGAGAGAATAAGGGAGAGGTGAAGTATGGAAGTTTGAAAAAGATGAGGGACATTGATTGTTGAACAAATTTAGTGGACTGAAACTGGGTAATGGCCAAATGAAATTGAATTGCGACATGGAAAAATGAATGAAAATATATGGATTTGATTGTTCAGAAAGAAATTACATAGTCAATAACGTGCGGCGAATACAATCCACGCAGCATTTTCATTGTGCTGATTGCAATTCAATAACCGAAAATATATGGCTAGATTGCGAGCACGCGATATCCAATGATTTTTCTCGTTGCTGATTTTTGTTTTGTTTTTTTTTTTCTGCATTCACTTTGGTAAGCATTCGATAGATAGTAATCTTGTCATTGTAACGCAAAACGATTGGAAATCCCACTAAAAATGACGAGTTTATTGGTCCGATGTTCATTTATTCAGTTAGTGAAATTTCATCATATATGTATGTACATTGTACAGTTTTCGTTTTGTTTGGCAGCATATCGTCTCTCTTCCTCTCTTCTCCTCTGTATAAATCTACATGGCTTTGAATTAGTTAAACGATGAAACAAAATCCAAATGGAGATTCTTTTTTCTTTATTTCAATGACGAAAACGAAACAAAACAACAGAAAATTCATCTATGTTTTTATGCTTTTAGTCAGTTCATCAAAACATACACAATGTTGTTAAAGATATATACTGTCGACCGATTTTGTGATTTGCAGTTATACAGCGCAAATATCTCTGAAATACCGAATAAATGGAAATCGATTGAATGAACAAAAATCGGTTCGCTACACGGATATCGTATTTTTTTTTTGTTTCAATTATCTTTTTCTCTCGTTGCTTTCTTTCACTGGAAAATAGGAGATAGCGTGAATGAGTTTCAGTGATATTTTATTAATCATTCGCATAAATGCTTTCAGTCTCGGTTGCTTTGCAATCGATCCATGTATCGGTTTCAATTGATTTAGCTGCCTTGATTTGGCCGTCAATTGCTTGCTTTCAAATTCTTTGGAATTTCCTCAATTTTTCTCTTTCTATTGCTCTTTGTATTTTTCTTTCTCTTGCTCTTTTTCACTTTCTCTCTATCTCCCTCTCCCCTTCTTTCCTTTTCTTTTTTTTTCTTTTCCTCCTCTTTCTATTTCCTTTTTTTCCATTTTCCAAAAATGGCAACATTCGCACAAAAGATAGGAAATAAAATCTGGTAACAACACATCCAGCATGTTATTACTTTGGATGGAAAGAAAAAAAGAAAAAAAGAAATACAATAGATATGGTTCGTTCGAAATGAACAACGACGATATTCAGCATCCCATATGGAACATTGCAATAATGAACGACGCAACGCGTCCAATGGATATATGCGGTGAATTGTGTTCCACTTGCTCTTAGTTTTGATAGGATATGAAATATTTTGTGTTCATGTCTCGGATATTGGAGCCAAATGACCTTTTGCGTCCTTTTCGTGTTCGTGGTGTTATTTCGAGCTATTATAATGGCAATGGATGATGTGTGTATGTGTGTAGCCATCCCGGTCGTTGGACCAGTCATTTCTATGCCTTCGATTCAATGATGCGATATAACGTTCGTTTTCAATGCGGTGGTTTTGTTTCTTGCCTTTATCATTGATCGTATTCATACAAATTGATTGAAATATGAACATGCCACCCCCTTCATTTCATCTGTCCGTCTTCAATTTGACCGTTTGTTCATTTCTTGTGCTAGATTGGTGGCGAAAAATTAGTGTCTTATGAACGTATACATTGAATTGAAGTGACAAAAAGCCAAAGCATTTTAACGCAATGACAAGGGAAAGACGAGGCTAATAAAAACCAAAATCTACATGAGACGTGACATACGTTTGCACAGTACAGCACAGCATAGAATTCATAGCCATAATTTCCAAGTTCGAAAGACAGGCGATGTTCTTTGCTCTCTTTGTATTCTCTGCTTTACATTTTCTACTTTCATATTGTCATAGTCTTGTTCTGTCTGTGTATCTCTGTCGTTTTTCGCTCAGCGGTCGTTCATGTTTTCTTTTTTTCAAGTCTCCGATGCTTCATCATCGAAAGAACATGCAGCATCATTGGCTTACAACTATTGTTACTCATTGTTTGGTATTACATACAATCACTTTCCCAGCGTCATTGTAAGTGGTGTGTTGTGGACATCCGTTGATTCAAATCATCAATACACACGTTTTATGAAAAAGACTAAAGGACCGAACATACAATACTTTCGACGAAAAATCACTGGCAAACATACCGTACATACACGCAGACTCGCAGTGACTCAAAAACATACAGCCTCGAAACATACACAAAGCCCTCTACACGCTGCTGGACATATACGAACACTTTGCCGAACGACATCAGCAATCATGTCAAAGAAATTAATTACTGTTGTAAATACATACACTGTGTGCATTCGCCAGTATTGTATGTTTTTGTTGGCAATAGATAATTAAACAGGCTGCCAGTCAATTTATATCCAATCGATGAATGGAGAACAAATCATAAATTGATTCTTAATAAATTTGAAGCGGCCATTGAATTTCATTCAAAGAAAATCGTATTATGCAATGACACTGTCTACTTCTACTTCTCTGTCTTTCTCTCTCCCTTTCTCCCTCTCTCCCTTTCTCCCTCTCTCACTCACACTTTTTCTATTACAGTGAGAGTAATTATTAGAAACGGGCACGTTTTTATGTTTGTTTGTTCGTATTATTTTTGAAATTGTTTTAATCTAATTACTTACGACTTATTTCATCAAATTTATCGATTTTTATCGAAAAGCTATTAAAAATGTGTGTGATCGATTTCAAATTAACTTAAAGCACAAGTGTCTTATGTCTTTAAGGGCGGACGGCAGAGACAGAGAGAGAGAGAGAGAGAGAGAGAGAGAGAGAGAGAGAGAGAGAGAGAGAGAGAGAGGGAGAGAGAGAAAGAGAGGAAAAGAGAGAGAGAAAGAGAGAGTAAGTGAGAAAGTGAGAAAAATAACAATAAAAAAAACAAAAATCTGATGGAGTATATTTGATTTGTTTTATGAATCAGATAGAATCGTTGCTTTTCCATATGGGAAAAATTTTGTATGGAATGTAGTAGAATCAAGTAGAATTTTTGATGAAAACAAAGAAAAAAATGTCAGTCTGTCGATAAAATTTATTTTCAAAATGTTTCGTTCTAAATATATTTTTATTCTGATTAAATTGAAATGGAATATTGATGTGCGTGCATGTTTCTTCAAGCAACAAGCACAATCATCATAAACAAAAATAAATATTTTTCAAATTTTCAAACAGCATATATCCAATGTGCTCTTACGAATGAAAAATCTTTGAGTCGTATCGCACAGTGCGATTCGCACCCCATAAACTTTGAATGACGCCTGTCTCAAACAAGTGCGGAATATACGTTTGAATTCAATATAGAAAATTTCAACGAAAAACGAAATATTGATGAAAATGAAAACATGTTTTGACAGAACCTTCAGTTAATATGAATTCAAGAGAAAAAAATTGTGACATAAACATTAAAATATGCTGAACAGAAAGAACTGATAACAATGGTATCTCTATACAGTATGCATGTTCAAGCGAACTTGTAAGGTGACGATTATTTGATAGATAAATAGTCAATAGAAGTGAATGAATTGTAAAAAAAATATATATTCGAAACCAATAATGAAAGCCATCATGATAAACATCTTCAAATGAGCCAAGTCATCGTTCAAAATTGATTGAAGTTTTAAGCAACAGTCATAGCCAATAAAAATAAATAGATAAAACCAAGTTTTAGAAACAATGACAACTCACTTATGTGATTGGGGATCGGTTTTCTACGTTCGTTTTTCGTTTCGAAAATAAATGTGACAATGCAAACAAACAGAAAATGAAAAACAAAGAAAGAGAGAAAGAGAGAAAGAGACAAATGAAACTAAAACGTGCACGTACTTAGTGGAAACGTGAAAGTGGCTATAACATTTACTTTTTATTGGACTCGCAATGAAAATGGAAAGCATGTTGAATTTCGGAATGATGCGCCAATAAAAATGACCATTATGACAGGATGAAAACGAAAAAAAAAAAATGAAATAAAATAAACGCACAACGACAAAGTTTATCGGCGATCCAGTGGAAGGCATCCACTCAAATGGTCTGACCATCAAAAATATTGATCGATGATTGGCATTCCAAATGCAGTAATTGTTTTCATAGCAAATTTATAACACCGCTTAAGCACACTTGATTTTTCTTCACAGACACACTTCACTCGAAGGAATAAAAATCGATTTCTACCTCAATATCTGTGTTTCTCGCTTTTTTTTTCTTTTTCTGTCTTTGTTTCTATCTCTCTCTCTCTATCTCTCTCTTTCTCGTTCTCTTTTATATTTTTCTCTTTCTTTCTCTTTTTGTTGGCGAAAGATTTTATTATTTTTTTGATTTTTGAGAAAAATCTCAAGACCGAAATGGTCGCATTTTTCAGTGTTTGAAGAAATATTCAATCAGTCCGAAAACAATTTCACTGTAGTGAAAGCAACACTCTACCTAATTGTATCATTTCTACACGCATTACATACAATTTATATTATAAATAGATGGATGACTTTTCATCTGAATTTTTATCATAACCTACACCTCAATTCATCATAAATTGTTACAATCGATTTTATATTTTTATTCAATATTTCATTTCAAAGATTTTTAATATTACGATTTATGAAACACAAAAAAAAAGAATTGATTCGCTGTCGCAATACATCAATTATGGATTGACTTTTCTTCACAGTTTAAAGTTGTAGTTTTGCCTACAGAGACTTCAGCTTTTCAACAGGTTTATCATTCATACAAATTGGTACTCTTGATCATTATACATGTATCAATGTAATATTCATCATTGATATCTCGTTATTATATCAAATATATTAAATCATATTATTTCTTCAAAAGATTTCCCTGGAATTTCAATAATTTCATCTTTAGCTGAATAGAAGATGTGTTGGAAATCTCCATTTTTAAAAAAATTGTTAGCTAATTATGCCTTTCAGTACTAGAGTCTGACTCACGTCTACTTTATTGAATTGACGCACTCTTAGGCCATTTTTTGCTATTCAAATGGTATTACCGAATTTCTTATGGGGATATACCATATTATTGAAGAATACACAAGTGATCAATCGATTTTTATTACCTATCTCTTTTCCCTCCTTCAGTCTCTCTTTCTCTCTCACTCTCTCTCTCTCTTCCTCTCTCTCTCTCTCTTTCTTTGTCTCTCTCTCTCTCTCTCTCTCTCTCTCTCTTCTTTCTCTCCTTCTCTCTCTGTGTGTGTCTGTCTTTTGAATCTGTCACACTATTTGTGCTGCTGGTATTGAATGAACGGCAATGGTCAATATTTACATAGTTCGCAAAACAAAGTTCTCGATTCAATTTTAGCCAAATAAATATTTCACATTAATCTGCAAGGCAAAATCAATCGAAATCGAAATACAATCGGCTTAAGGTGAAAACTGTTTGAAATGATGATTGGGAAAATGATCTCTACGTATGTATTTCACAAAAACAAAGCACAATCCAAAAGTAATATAATGAATTAATGATAACAATTTCAGGCATGAGAGAAATTTTAGATATTTGGCTCAATGCGGATGTTACATCTGAATTTTGATTGATTTTTGTTTTGTGTACAACTTTTATTGCGCCCATTCATTCGTTATTCGTATGCATCAGCATAGATTGTGACCGAGGCAATATCGTTCCGAAAAATTAATAACGCTCAAATGATTTATGAACGAAAGAGGCAGGGATGAACAGACACGCCGATGTTTTGATGAGGGGAGAAAAAATGGAAAATGAAAAGAACAAAAATCCAAATACTTTTAGACAATCTCTGTATAAACAATCAAACTTGACACTAACGAGCTTGATTGGCGCCTTAATCTGCCACAATATAACTGTTACAGTTACAAATACAATACCATACTGAATCTGTCGACGAACCAATTTCGCAATACATACAGTTTATGCTCGCAATGTCTAATTTATTATTTTTATAATAATTTTTTTCCTTTTTGATTGAGTGAAAGATGGACAGATGACAGAGAGAGAGAGAGAGAGCAGAACAGAAAAATGAAATAGTGGGGGCGATGCTGTATGTTGCACTTTTTTGTAATGTGCAGCAATTTCTTTTTTGTGTCGCATTCATGTTAACATATCTGGTATGATCCAAATAAAAACAATGAATTCCATGCTGTCATATCATTTCCACCATTCGATTGATTTCATTCAGATCGTCTTTTCGCATTGTTTTGCCACTTGAATCGATTCGCGTTACGATTACATTTCCAAACACGAGCACAAGAGAGCAATAGAAATGGTGGTGAAGCAAATAATAAAATTGTGTGACTAGCTGCCAACTGAAATTTTCCGTACTTTTTTTTTCATTCGTTCGTTCGTTCATTCTTTCTATCTTTCATTCTTTTTTGCTTTTCATTTTGCTCTTGTTTTCTACAGGAAAAAACATGCAACATAAACCCAATAATCTTGAGCAATAAAGCTGGCTGGCGTCTGTTGTAATGATAAAATTAGGAAAATGCGACGTTGCGTATATGTATGAAGGGTCCTTTCAATGCTGTCTATTTCAATGTTTTCAATATTTGTTATTTTATTCAATTTTTTTTCTTCTTTCTGTTCGTTGATGTTGTTACTGCTTTCCATTACATATTTGGCGTAAATATTGTTTCTATTTTTGGTGTATTTTTCGCTCCGACAAATATACATTTTTTCAACTGACATTAAATTGATGTTGAAATGATGAAGTTGTGGTATGGTGGACCATCATAGATGGTAGTTGAAACTTTGAACGAAGAATACATTTGAATGAAAAGAAATTCAAACTTGATCTACATTGAAAATGGTTATTGTCTCAATTTTTTTTTTTTTTTTTTTTTTTTTTGTCAAATTATTCGCTACAATGTGTAGTTCAATAGAATTGAGCTCAAGTTGAATGTTTTACAGCTCAAGTTGAATGTTTCGCATTAAAGTCAACTGTTGGCTTGCTTGTGCGTGCCAACATTTCAAGTAAATGAAAAGAGAAAAAAACAAAAGAAAAGAAAAGAGCATGCTAAAAATGGAATTCAATGTGAAGACGATATAACTATTAGTGACAGAAATTATGCAAGTATAATTTTCATGCAGCCAACACGCTCATCAATTGTTTTGTTATTATATGTATATTTTACGCTTATTACTTACGATATTCGACAAAAATGAAGAGAAAATAAGTAGACATCGTAATCGCTACGATAATTGACAGGCAAATAAACGAATTGCCATTAAATATTATTATCATGCTATCTTTATTAGATCAACAGACCACACACCAACTCAGAAAGATTAACCCATCCACAAATAACAGCTTTGCGCTTTGGCATATAAACAGGCACACACAAAACACATAATTCCATCAAACTGAGTTTTGTTCACATTTCAATTATGCACGAAATATGTGTAGAGGTCAAAGTCACGAACAAGCTTTCATGTCTATGGAATAGAGAATTTTTTTTTTTTTTTTTTTTTTGGAGCAGAACAGAGTGAAAGAGTGAAAAAGAATGTGAAGAATAGAGTTGGTTCTAAACGAAGCCAGAGAAAGACAAAAAGAGAAAAATGAAGAAAGAACGAGAAAGCATGAGAGAATGATTCAGATACTAAGTAAAAAAGTGGCTCATTTAATTTTGGTGGTCATGAACATGCACCAAACATAAAATGATGAGCACACTATGATTACCCGCATTGCTCGTATGTTATCAATTTTATGAACAGTGCATGACCAGAATGAAAACTTTGAAACTGTGTAAATTTTTCTTTATTTATTTTTGTCCAGTTGATAAAAATACAGCAGAAATCCCGCTTGGACTACGATATGATGAAAAAAAAAAAGAATTTTAACTTTAAATCAGCTGAAAGAGAGTAGAATTCACATATTCAGCAATGGAATGGTTGTTACAGGGGGCCAAGTTAAGTTGTATACTCAGCTTAAGTAAATATAGTACAATTCCGAAAGCATAAACACATAGAAGGAAGGAAGGGAAACTATTTACTATTCATCGTCATTTGAAAAACTGTGGGCAAATGTTCAGGCAAACGCCTTCAAGTCAATTATTATTACAGATGTTT
Source organism: Resseliella maxima (assembly GCA_029041755.1). Lineage (NCBI taxonomy): Eukaryota > Metazoa > Arthropoda > Insecta > Diptera > Cecidomyiidae > Resseliella > Resseliella maxima. The sequence continues at coordinate 1,049,009 of JAQOWM010000888.1, read as the reverse complement.
TATGTACACGCCCTGAGCATAACATTCGAACTCTTTTCTCTCTCTCTCTCTCTGTCTCTCTCTCCCTTCGTTAGTTTTGTCTGTCGATTAGCAAAAGCATATCTTTATCATACATCTATCGGTATTTGTGTTGTTTCAACCTGTTGCCGCATCTGTGACTATTTTTATTGACGATATTAACCTTAAAACATTAACCTACATGGATCCAAAGAGTGCATTTTATGACCCGTCATCACAACCTATATACACATTTATATAATATGTGTATTGGTAAAAAAACATTCGATAAATTGCCTAGTGAATTTCATTCAAATTGTTTATATTTGAGGTTTGATATCGACACAGGTTTTTTCTTCCGTATCGTAACAAAATTTTAACCAATAATAATAATAAGGAAGCAATACAGTACAATCCAACAAAACAAAACAAAACAAAACAAAACAAAATACAGTAAAACATAGCATTGGAAATTACTTTATATTCCATCATTATTTGATTGCGATTGAACATTTTATGTATGGGCATGTAATCATTATTTCGGTCAAGCAATATTCCACTGTTTGTTTCATGTAATCAAATAAATGAAACAAATAAAACGATCGAAATTGATGCATGACATCAATAAACCGAAGTTTTTTGTTATTGAAATAGAAATTTTTTTTTCGCTTGCATTCTTGGCATATAAAATACATATATGTATATATGGAACCCAATTAAGAAAATTGGTAAAATCAAACTGAAACAAGATTGAAATACAGACATTTATGTAGAAGGTTGAAAAATTTTTATTGGACACAAGTGTGCGATGACGTTGATGAATCGCTTTGAAAAAACATTTTAAATCTTTGTAAAGTTCGTAGAGGGAATTTTTCAAGCATACTGAATTATTGAATAGAACGGGCATGATGAATTTTGTTTCTCTATATTTGATTCGTCGACAGAAGAAAAAATTTATTACCTTTTGACAGCATAAAATCCATTCGCTATTTAAAAGATAAAGTGAAATGACCGATTTTTGTTACGCTGCAATAATGAATTATTCAGAATGCAAAAGTTTGCAACTTATAAAATGTCAATAATATATGTATTTGCATTCTGGTATAGATATATGTGTATGCGTTTGTATGGATATTTTATAGGCTGCAGCGATATGGTACATACATGTTATCGGTGAAAATGTCGACCAAAAACAATATCAGCATGGGCAATTGACACACCATCGCCAATTGGACATTTCATGGTACGCTCTCGGGCTGTTGTATTTCAATTAGACATTGTAAAATTTTACATTTTCAACGAAATGAAAATTGTACAGTTTTCCAAATATAATGAAATTGTTTGGAATCACACTCGACTATGTCTCTCGTTTCATTTAAATTTCAAATTGATATGTACATACACAAATTGATTATGTTGCAGTTGTTGCACAGATATACACAGACACACACATATATATATATATCCACAGAGCTAGAGAATGCTGCAATGTGCATGCGAATCATTTTCATTCACGAGATATTCTGTTCTTTCTCTTTCTCTTTTTCTTTCTCTCTCTCTCTCTCTCTCTCTCTCTTCTTTCTCTCTCTATCGCTCACTCTTGGTATGATTTTATAGTATTTTTAAAAATATTTCCCAAGTGCACATCATACATATGTAATTGGAAAATTGGGGAATATCTATATAAGAGTTGGAATTGTATAAAATATTACAGCCAATATAAACCGTTTGCTTCAAAGCGGATTTAACAAGTCAACTTTACTGAACGCATTTCATAGTTTGGGGATTATATAAAAGACATGTTCATTCATTTTTCCATAAAATATTTTGCATATTCTGTCTAGCTGACTGGCAGACAGAGACACAATATGAAGACAGATACAATGTTTTGAAGAGGGGAAGAGAGAAGAGGAGAGATGGAGTGAGAGGAGAGAGAGAGAGAGAGAGAATAATGAGAAAGAATGACAACTCAAATAAAAAGTGAGAGCAAAAGAGAGAATGAATACCAGAAGGAAAAAGAGAAAAATTGTGAGAGAATGAAAAAGAGAGTAAGCAAGATGGAGTGCAATATCTAATGGCTGAATAAAAGAGATAAAACTGATTTTCTGTGTGGAAAGTGGCTGGTATATGGTAAGTGAAACACACCATTTTCTCTCTGTTATCACTGGGGAATTATGATGAAGTCATCTTTGCTTACATTTGTTGGTCACGTACAGCAAATTTACCACGAATCAAGCGAACAGGAGATTGGGTACGAGAACGCGACAATCACATATATTTATATTCACCCGATCTTTCTTTCTCTTTCTCCTTCTATCATCTTCTTACTCTTCATCTCATCGTTTTTGCGACATTTTCTCACTTTGTCCAACTTCCCGTCTCAATGTGCATGGGTTCTTTTAAAATCGGAAACAGTGAGAAAACATGAAAAGTGTAAAACTGAAACTGTGTGTCCCAATGATTTATGAAAATGTGCAAACGAAAAATCCAGTTGAATTCAATTTGAACACTTCCCACTTTTGATCTTTTAAGACTCCATTTTTGATAACATATCAAATTATCAAGACTTATTCGATTTTCGATGGATATTTACTTTACATTACATGATCGTGCAAAAACGATACGTTCTTTGCTCATATTTTTTTTTTAGCTTTTACACTTTTTACTTTTTCCATTTCTTTCTTATGTGTATGTGTGTGCATTTTTGGATTATGCCATGTTAAGTGTGCTGTGAGTAATACGACAGCTCGAATCGATTTTAAATGAGCATAGTCATTTGAGACGTAATTCAAGCTCATAATAGCAAATGAATCGAATTCGCGTTAGATTTGGTCATTTTTTGCTCTGCTCTGTTCAGTGCACTGTGCATGCTCATCGTGAAAAACAAAGATGAAGAAAAAGAAGTAAAAAAAAGAAGAAACCATATGGAAAAAACACAAAATAGAATGCCCTGTTTTATAAAACATAAAGCATTAGATATCATTAACAGCACGTTTCAACAAAATCCGCTTATTTATGTGCGAAAAACCGCAAACCGTATAACTTTGCTATCCGAAATAAGTTAAGCGGCGATGGCGATGGCGCAACGACAATGACGACAAACATATGTATGCCTGAAAATGAAAATGGTTTGCCATCGCACAGTTGCCGGCAAACATTGTCATTGAACTGAACGTTTTCATTTTCATTAAAATAATTTTGCGATTAACCAATTTAAGTGTTCACAACCAAATCGCAGAATGTGTCGAATGTGATGAAAATGATTTAATGTGGAACAAGTTTTAGCATTAGATTTGTTTATACGATTTGTGTTAGTACAAATGAAAGACTATGAGGCAAAACAAAGTTTCGAAAAACACCAATATCATTTATCATGGTTGCATATGGCCAATAATTTACATTTGCAATGTTACCACTAAAGCACAAAAGGCACACTCTCTCTCTCTCTCTCTCTCTCACTCTCTCAATCTCTTACGCTTTATATAACCATACTTGTGCACAAAGCACTTCAGAACATTTGGCATTGGCACATCTTTCGCACATTTTAATATGAAAAATTATTACACAAATTGGGAAGGATTCCAATTCATTATACCCAATTAAATCGATTTATAGACGTGTGAATAAAATTACTTGAAATTTGTTCGAGATGTGTTAGTGTGCGTGTGTATATTTCGCTGCTAAATAATATGTGCATATTCAATTCAAGCAAATAAGTAACATTCCATTGAATACCATTGACCATACACAAAGGTCACAAGTATCTACAATTCAAACAATCGAAAATGAATCAAGAGTTGTTACAGAAATGCGTTGTTAGTACAGAAATCCCGTATAATATCGTCATGGTAACTAATCGCCGTATCAATAATGGTCAGTGTTGAGTAAAACATTTTGAATGGAATTGGTTGGATGTTTGAAAACATAATTAGAACTTAACAGCCAACTGCATTAGTACCTTATTGAAGTAATCAGTGAATGAGTGTGTCGGTGGATTTTTATGGTGTTGAATGATAAAATGCGCGCGTACAAAGTAATTCGAGATTGGCGCTCATTTTTCCACTCGGGAATTTTACACAGTTTTTTATTTTATTTTGATTTTTTTTTTCGTCATTTTTGTATTCGATTCTATGTTATACGAGCCATATACCATGGACCATCCATGAAGGAAGAGAAAAGCATGAGATGGAAAGATTTTAAGGTACACTAAGCGGATCGCCTTGGGACCAACCGTTATTGATGAGCTATCAAGCTAAAGGAAAAAGTTTTCATCTCATTTTATTGAAACGAATGAAAATCATAATTAAATTGCACGCAACGAAAAGTGTCTGGATTGCTTTTTCACCATTCAATATTGATTTTGATGCAGAGAAATGGGGATTCACTTTCATCTCACTTATCTTTCTATTGGTCTCTTACTCTTTGCCCATGCTCTAGCACTCTTAATCTCTTGCTCTCTGCTTTGCCCATTTCAATTTTTTTCTTCTCTTTTTTCAATTTTATTTTTTTCCACTCACATTTTTATTTCCGCTTTTATTCGGTGTCTCTTTTTCACCCAGTAAAATGTCAAATCCAACCAGGTTGAAAATAAAATTAATTGGCAAATGTGTTGGGTTAGCAGTTTTTAGTTGAACGTGTAAAATAAAATGAAAAATGCAGTACGGCTCTTTCTCTGCACATTGCCGACGTCAATTTTTATATTTTATAGCAAGCCAACATTGCACATCAAGCAATTTAATCACAAGACCATCATGAGCACAATAAATAAGTTTTGAAAAATAGCAAAGGTAAAGTAAGCATTAAAAATTTATATGGATTATGAGTTTTTGTGGGACCATTCGCTCTTTCTCCATCTGGAAATTATTTAATCCTTTCACATGATTTCCGCTACTGCACACTCTGAATCTGTATTCTTTTATTTTCATCGTTTTTCTTTTACTCTATCGCTCTTACTCTTTCCCTCTATCCGTTACTCTCTTTCTCTTCCTCGGTCTCCCTTTCTTTTACTCATTCTTTCTTTCATCTTTTCATCCAATCATTCTTTTATTTCTTTTCTCTCCCTCTTTTTTTCACATTTCATCTTTTTCTCTTTTTCTTCGTAATTCTCTGTAAATTATTTCATTTTTATGTGCGATCCATGAGTAGCAACAGTATATCGAAACAGTTTTTATTTCTTCGCCATTATTTTTCCTCTTTTCAATTTCGTTGATTTTCTTTACAACATCTGATAAATTTATTTGATGTTCATAATGGAGTTGCATTCAATGCAATGATGACAGAGATATATTTATATTAATGAATAAGCAAAATAGTGAAATACTAAATTGATAAATTTAGCTTGTTCAACTTCTCAATTGAAATATACGTACATCGTGTAATGGAAATGATATTTTGTGGGAGATTTTGTTGGGTTTGGCAAATGGTTGAACATCAATGATTGTCACATCATCGACTGATTCACACAGTAGCTAATAAAAATGTGAATATTTTTGCACATCATTCATGTTTCAAGAGATTCGGCATAAAATATGATGGGGTGAAAAGCAACTGTATACAAAAATATTTTTTTTTTTTTATTTATATTTAAGCAAACGAACTGTCCGCTTATAAATAATTTATTTGCCGTAATTTTTTTCGTTATGTTTGCTGTTTGCTACGGTGAGTCCATGTGATGTGTGTCTCTCGCGGATGTGTGTGTGCGCTTTTTTCAGTTGCTTGGTTGCTTGTTCGCCCATCCAATCTAATCACTTGATTCATGACAATTTGTTTTTTATCATCGTGAATCCTCACGTACTTTATCGCATTGTTGTGAGAGATCTTACGTGCGCGCTTATAACTCATTTTTATTCATTTGCCATCGTGTGCATCACTTCTTCTTCTCGGCATTGAAGTAAAACGGTATTTATGTGGCTGCGTTTTCCACTATGTGTCATTTCCCTCTTATTGTCCCATATATTCTATTTTTAAAATAAACATCGGGACGGGATCAGGCGTCACGGTCTAAACTCTTATTTGCTTTTTTTTTTTTTCTTCTCTTCATCTCTACCTTCGTTCGCATTTTTATTTACGCTAAATGAAATCGATAAATTCATGTTGAGACTATGGCTCGTTTTGCTTTCGCTATTTTAACCCTTTTTTCTCCCTTCTCTCTCTTGCTCTCAAACCCACGTTCCCATAGCCACGAAATGAGAATGCGGTCGTATTTTGTTTTTTTTATAAAAATTCACATACTGAAAATGTTTATTATTACTTTCCTTTTTATTGCTTTTGCCGTCTTTTAAACACATAAACAATCACCCTTCAACGCCTTATCCATTCACCGCCCGAATCTCATCTGGCAACTTAATACATCTCGACTTTGTTATACTAATACGAAGAAAACCGGGATATCAATATTATTTTTGTGTGTATTTTAACGGTCGTTTCTCATACAAACAGCGATTTCACATGCTTTCGATGATGAATTGTTTCATTTTGCCCATAAATTTAACGATCCATAGATTTCCATTCTATATTTCGTTTTTTTTTTTCAAAGTTGCTAACTAGCTTTTTATTGCTGACTATACTGGTTGTGATAAATTTTAAAACTGTTATCGAACACACTTTTTTCTCTTTTATCATTCTCTCTCTATCTCTCTTTCGCTCTCTTGCAATGTCACAACATTTGGCGGGCATACACAGTTTTCTAATCAGATCTAAAATACTTTTCAATGGTTTTTTTTTCATGTGGATCCAAAAACAGAGTGGTAAAAAGCAATAGAAATCGAACGAGGAGAGAACAGAGAAGAATACTATATATGAGAAAACAAGGAAAAAAGAACGAGAAATAGCAGGAAAAAGCTAGTATAAATTGTTGAACACTCTCTATATTTAAATGTCAACTCACAATTCGATAAAAACAAATGACAAAAGAATGTTCAACCCACCGTTGAATATTTCATGAAATTTTTGCTGGTTTGTCTCCTTAATGAAAGCACGACCTATTTAAAAACAACTTGAATATGTTCGAGCGACAAAAGCAAAAGAGTGAATGTAGAAAAGAATGAAAAATCAGAGAGCGAGCGCGTTCAAAGTGAGTAAAAAATTGAAGAGAAGTTAGAATAACAACGGTAGCGAGATAGAATGAAGCTGAAATTGAAAGAGAAAAAAAAAAATTAAACTAGAGAAAGAATCTCTGAGGGATTGAACAAGAGAGAGAGAGAGAGAGAGAGAGAGAGAGAGAGAGAGAGAGAGAGAGAGCGAGAGAGAGAAAGAGAGAGAGAGAGAAAGAGAATGAGAAACAGAGAGAAATCAAGCCAGAACGAGAATGGATCCAAAGTGTATCCAGCATGCATCATTCGACAGAAAATATACATCGACAAATGTGACCCCTTTTGCTCTGTGCATTTTAATTCTGTTTTAACGATTCAAGGCTTTGTTATTCGCCCTCTTTATGTTGGTTGGTTTCGGTTTTGATTTGTTGGTCAGTTTGTTGTTTTTTTTATGGTTTGTCATCAAATGTCTGATATATTTGAAAAAAAGCAATTGCATGAAAATTGTGGTTTTCCGAATTTCACGACAATATCCTTCTACCGCGTCATCGAATCATAAAAATCACCAAAAATTCTTACGAAAGAGAGAAAGAAAGAAAACACATTGGGGTTTCATTCATACCAATTTTTGTGTGCAAACATTTATATGCACATGTGACTTTAAGGACCAACAACCATTGAAAATATTTGTTTCATATCAAGTTCATGTGGTTGGAAATGGTCTTTGGCCAATATTTGCAAATATGTTCAATTTTTCGTTGTTATCCTTGTTGCTACTCTAAGTCTTTTCGACATCGAAAATGAACATATGTCATATTGTCGTATGATGTGTATGAAATGTTCTCGCTCGCCACACAAGAATATCAAATATTTTCTTATCTTTTTTTTTTTGTTCTGGTCATTGTGGAACAAAAGCTTTTAAGAATGGACAAATAGAATGTTCTCTCGGTTTCTACATTCATTTGAAGTGAAGCGAAAGTAGATAGGGCTTTGTTAACGGTGGACAAGTGTTGGGTCATTTTTATTGCGAATATCTTAATGAATTCTTGTATAAAATTATCAGAAAACGTAAATCCGACTGAATCATTTATAATGAAATGCTCATAACGATACCAAATTGTGCGCGCATGAATGTATATGTGAAACGGTTTAGCGCGCCAAATATAATCAGAAAAAAAAAATTCAAATCAAATGATATGAGAGATAAACTAGTCGCTTCCGCAATATTAGAGTGGTGGATAGCTACCACTTATCAGTGGTATAATATCGCAAAAAATCTCGGTTCGTCCCAAAGCTTCAACTGTTTTCCATTGTACCGCATAACAAGCATCAATTGTTGTTATGTATTCAACGGAGTTTTTGTTTGAAATAGAAAGCGAAATACCAAGAGAGAGAGAGAGAGAGAAAGAGAGAGAGAGAGAGAGAGAGAGAGAGAGCGACGATGTGATAGAGTAAGACCGCACGATAGAATGAGACAGTTTGATGGAACGAGAAAAAATTGAAAAAAAGAAGAAAGATGACAACGACGACGAAGTCGAAAAATGGCTCATGTTAACACGACAGCCATCGGCATAGATGTTACCAAATAACCGGGAATTTCTGTGTATCCAAATGAAATAACAAGAATCAACAAAACAACAACGCGAACAATGATGATGTTGATAAAGTCAGATGAAGAAACTGTGCAAATATCAACGACAATGCAAAACATTTGAAATTGCGCGTATAAATATACACGAAGAGATATGTAGAGAAAACAGAGGGAGAAAGGGCAAAGAGATATATAAAGAATAAGAGAAAATAGAAAGCGAGTGAATACACACCGAAAACCAGAAAGAAAAAAAGGAAACAAAAACAACACAGTTTTTCAGTGAAGATGAGAACGAGTGGGGACACACACACACACACACGCGCACAAAAAACAGAGAGAAAGACAATGGAGGAGATGTAAAGAGAAAATGGCAATAACAAGCGCAAATGTGAAGTGGCTACGGTACAAATGAATGTTCATGAAATTAGGTTAACTGATGTGATTGTGATCCGTTAGGCATAAATGAAAAATCGGAAAAGATAGCAGTGGCATTTGGTCGTTGTGCAATTACGAGTGGATGTTGGCGTTACTAGTTACATATTATTCGGTGTCTTCGCAACGGTATGGACCCGTATAGTTTTAGTCTCATTTGTGTTGAGAAGAATGAAAGCACGCCGCGCGTGAAAAATATCACAAATACATGAGAAATATCACAGAAAACACACATAAATACACACACACTGAAAGAAAGCGAGACATTCAATGGCTTACAGAAAACATCGATCGAAAAAGTCAAGTGCAAGGAACTTCAAGTGAAATAGAGAGGAAGAGAGAAAAAGCGACCATATATAAAAATGAAAATGGGCCGTGAACATGTCAAGTACTGAACGAAAAAAAAGGGGAAAAAATGACAAAGCAAAGACTAAAAAAAATATGAAGAAACGAAGCAAACCTACATGCAAATACACACACACACATACACATACTCTCCCATATGCAAATTCAAATAAAATCTGTCAAATGACAAGAAGACGCCGGAGATTTTGAATTATTTTGTTAGTTTGTTGGATTCGCACTATTGTGCCTTTTTTAGTTCTTTTTTTTTTTGGTTTCTCTATCACACTCAACGTTGGCTCAAATCCATTTGATTTTCCATTGAGATTGGAAAATACGAAAATCCTATTTTTCCACTTATTCTTCTTATTCTTATTCTTCTTTTATCCACTTTTGTTTTTATCGATGAAGAATATAGAGAAATTTATTGTTCTGCATCTATTGGAATAGGGTATTGCGTTTTGCGTTTTGCATTTGTGGTGGTTATATCAAATGAAAATCACGGATTTCATGTAAATTATAATATGATTTGATTTATTGTTCCAATAAAAATGTTTTATTCGAAGTGGCACTTTATTTTTTTTATTTTTTTTTCTTCTTGGCGGTTACTATAAACCATTGGCATGAATGTTTTGCAGTTTTTCTTTGCGCATTGAATTTGGATAAATTATTTAGACAAAGAATGCTGTAATGTATGGTGCGGTGCAAACGCACTTTCCTTGTAATGATTTGAGAGATAGCGAGAAGCACATAAACATACGTAGAGAAAGAAACTAAAAAAAGTAAATACATTTCTTTATCGCAATGAAATTTGCTGGTGCTTGGTGTTGTTGTTATCGATGGCAATGGTAATGGTAGTGGTATGTACTGAAATGATTTTTTTACGGTTCGATTGAATATTCCGGTCTGCATCTTGGGAGTTATTGGTCCGTTCCATTCCATTGGTGGCTACGTGCGTGATAAGTGATAACAAAATGCAAATATCCCAAACGCCATACAATATTGTTTTCTGAACATATCTTGTTCGACATATCGTACGCATAAATGTCTTGATTACATTTTGTTTATTTTCTAGCCCGCATATTGACAACAACAATGACTATGATGGTGTACTAACATTTCAAATGTTTGTTCTATCATTAGTATCATCGATACATAAGAAGAATGTGTGCGTACGCACGACCAAACCTATAGCAAAATTAAATCGAATTACTTTTGATAGAGAATTTATAGACTCATAAAAAAGTTCCGTTCGTTCGTTCGTTCTTCGATCGGTCGGTCGATGGGTCCCTTTTCATTTCATACACACATACTTTTTCAACAAAATATTTTCTCTATCTCATTCATCGAAGTACAACATCCACATAACTAGTAAAAGAGCGACTCTTATATTTTAATAGAATGAATAGCAATATGGATGAATATTACAGAATATTCAATATTACACAAGCCCAAAAAACAACTTCATGGTCCCATCAATAGTACATAGTATTAAGTTGTCATGCTAACGATATTTACTATTTACAGATTCAGAAGGGAAAAAGAGATTGAGAATTTATCCAGAAGAAAGACAAAGTGAAAGACTTAGAGAGAGGCAATGGAACTTTCGATAGGTGAAGCCAGATGGGAGAACGGAGCGATAAAGTGTGAGGAACAATGGGCGAGAGAGAGAGAGAGAGGCAGAGAGCGAAAAAACGAAACCGAAAAATAAAGAGAAATTGCCAACATCAAATGATTTCGTAATTACTACCGTATGAGTAAATTAATTGGAGTTTCCCCATTCAATTTGTAATTAAAACAAAAATCAAGCAAACCAAGCACATTTTTTATATACATATTTCGTATGTTTGCCTACAATGAGGTCGACTATGACGAGAACGCAGAATTACAAAAATACAACGTTTGCCATTCATGTAATAAAAAGTGCTTGCAAAAAAAAAGAAGAAAAAAAAAATATTCGGTCGACAATTATCAATTCACAATTTGGTTACAACATTGCAAATCGAAATGAGCCAATAATTCCATCATTATTGAAACATGAATAACAGCAAAATTGCTCCAAATGTGAGTAGTAGGAAAATGGGGATTCGTCAGCAACTCTTGCGTCAACCATGCGATCCATGCGGTAGCACTGGGGGTGCATGCGTCAGCCGGAGAGCGAAGCCCATACATCATACATCATGGTAATCAACTACTTTGAATGATATTAATTCTTCGACTGTTTGCATTTTCTTTAGACATTGTGTTCTTATATATGTAATAATATTAGAAAATCTATAAAAACATTTTGTGAAACCACATTTTTATTTCAATTGCAATCATTCATTCATGTACACATTCATATGATTCAATATAGGTTAATTTTCATATTGAATAGCATACATTACTGACTTAACTTTATATTGAAAGCAATACAATACATCACCGATGGAATATGTTCCAAAGAATCTTTACCATACACACTTTGAACTATAACTAAATAAAGAAATATACATGCAATCGAAGTAAAAAAAAACCACTAAGGATTTAAAATGTAAACAAACAATATCTAGGAAAAATCAGAGCGGAACTTGTATCGATTCCGATCAACACACAAATTCTTTCACAATTTACTCAACAGCAAAACGAATAATAGTCATACACTTTCCATTGTTCTTCATTACTTTAATTATTATAGGTTTGTGAGAAAAGTAAACACATCCGAATAAATTCTACGATTTGCCCTTTTTTAAATTTAAAAAATGCGCCATGTCAATGTTTTTATTGTGTGAGTTTATGTATTTTGCAGTTGGCAAATAAGTTGAAATCTATGTTTCGATATGGCTCTTCAGTCACACACATACACGGAGTGACGGAAAATGTTAAATAAATAAAAACAATGTTAAAAGTTGAAGCATTTTTAAGGCATTTCCAGAATATACCATGTGATATAATTGATCAAACGCTTCGAAATACGCAATAATTTTCGACGAATATATCTATAACGCAAATAAGAAATATTTTGGAAATCAAAAGATAATTGTGAAACTCTTTCACTTGCCATCTTTTTTTTTGTTGTTTACTTTGTGTGGTTTCAATTGTGACTATTTTCTGGTCTTGAATCATTATCATCAAATCGATTCCGTGTGTGCCATACTATCAAGTAAAATTGAGGCTCAAAAGCTTTTTTCGTTCCGTTTTTGCCCTTGCAATTAAAATAAGATTGAAAAATGAAGCGAGAGTTTCCAGAATGTAAATCTATTTATTTTTATTAATATTTTCACAGATTCGATTTGAACAATGCCGAAGAACAAGCTTCTGGGATGGGAATATATTTACCGTTTATGCAAAGATGATTTCAAGGAGAAAGTCGATGTGATTGAAACGATTGCTCATACTTGTATGATATACTGTTATAAGTTCGATTGTTTGAGCATAGGATATATGGTAAGACTACAAAATTATACTTAGCTTATCGTGGGAATAAATTTGCTTTGCCTGACACATAGATAGTAGAGCTGTTCACGAACCGAACTCGGACAGTTCGAGTTCGATAATATTCCTATTTCGATGTTCGTGTTCGTTCGTGTTCGGTTCGAGTGGTTCGAGATAAAAACAATATTGTTCGAGTTCGTTCGTGTTCGATTAAATCTCAATTTCATTGACTTGCACGAGCAGGTTTTGTTAGAATATGACGGGTTTTAATTCCATCTATCAGCCGATTGGTCTGCTGAGTTGATTTGTTCGGTCGTTCAAAGTTCAAATGAACGTTCAATTCAAACATCAATTGAACGACCGAACAAATCAACTCAGCAGATCCATCGGCCGTTAGATGGCGTTTGCTGTCAATTTTTGTACTTCTATTCATTCAACACATGTGACAAAGCCTGCTCGGACTTGCATTTTTTATGAACAACATAAAAGTATTATGCTCATTAACCAATGTGGCATTTGTTGTATGTTTTTACAAGAGGAGAGCTTCGATTTCAAGACACTGACACCCAAAGGGATGCAACCGAAATTTTGACAGAAATGACATTTCATTTTGGCCATTTTAAAGTACGGTATTTTAGTTGACATTTTGAAGCACGGTATTTTAGTTGTTTTTAATCTAAACAGATTCACAAAAAACCAACCCAAGATCCATTCAAAAGCATCGCATGAATTCCTTAAGGTTAGTTTTATTTATGTAATTAAGGAGTAAGCGATTTTCGAATATTTTTTCTCTGACATTTTTATGTTACTTGCCATTCAGGAGAAGCATTTTTAAACTGAAGCGACTTCAAGGCATACTTCGATTTTCATTCGGATATTTTTCTTCAATATTTTTTAATTTCAGTAATTAGATTTCTATTTTTTTTCTTTTTTATTTTTACTATTTAAACTATTTTTACTATTCTAACCACTATACACAAACATAATCGCAATTCATACCCAAACGAACAAGTGTACAATGTGCAAGGTCTGAGGCTTGCAAGGAACAAAAATGTGTCCCTGAAGACACGAAGTGTTACCGTACTTTGTACGCTATACACAACGAGAGCTGTACCTAACCAATACAGCTTACTACTCAATACTAAGAGCACTAAGCACAAATTTTGTGGCACCACGAGTATTACATTCTTCGGTTGCACCCTTTCTACACCACCTATACGATTTATCAATTATACTACTATACCAACTAAACGACAAAAAGATACGATTTTCGTTTGCATCCGTAATGGTGTATGACAATTCAGTTTATATATGTTAGAGATCGTTTGCAATAACGCGACATTAATGTATTTGCCCACGGCAAAAATCCACTTATACTTTCACAATTTTTTTATATTCATTTAAATTCACACCATACTCGTAGAGTGGCGAAGAAACATGAATTTCTCTCTAAAACACTCGCATAACGCTTTCTCATAAGAATAAATTCTGCAATTTCTATTATTTCGCAGTTATATTGTTCACCCAGCTTCTAAAACATTTTTATATTATAAACTTTATAATTGCTAAATCTCAAGACGCTACTTTGTGGTGGTACAACCATATTTATTATTGGCTGGTGAAGTTAAAATATTTGTGATGTGACCAAACGTTGATTTTTTTGTTTAAGCGTTTTTTGCCTTCATTTATTGGCAATGGACTACGAACAAAATTCGAACACTTCAAGTTCCAATTTTGTGTTCGTGATCGTTCGTGTTCGGTTCAGTTGTTCAAATTGTTCATTCGTTCGTGTTCATTAAATCTCAAACAACACAACGAACACGAACAATTCATGTTCGTGAACAGCTCTAATAGATAGCGAGCCAATTGCAAGCCAATTATAGGTAAAACTACAAAAATATCGATCTAATGATGAAGCTGACCTAAACCATCTACTGAATGGCTACACTATATATCAGACAAACAAAATTTCAACTCCAAGTAATACTTGCATATAGAGCTGTTCATGAACCGTTCATGTTCGAGAATGTTTGCACTTTTATGTTCATGTTCGTTCGGGTTCGAAAGAGAAAAAAGGGTGTTCATGTTCGTTCGAGTTCAAGTTCAGTTTGTTGAAGATGTTCAAGTTCGGTTCATGTTCGTTCGAATATTGTTCAATTAACTGAACCAAAATGAACTGTTCAATACAACAATTAAGTAAGCAAAAATATTTCGAATAGGTTTTGTTTATATCGAAAATTTCTATTATTCAAATACAACCGAACTATTTTCAGTTGTTTTTCTCAGAAAATGAAGCAGTGCTGAAGTCGCTTCAAGCAAAGAAATTCATTGTCTCTTACGCCATCTCTAGTCGAGTATGGTGTGAATTTAAATTAATATCAAACAAAATTGAGAAAGTGGATTTCTATGCCGTGGGCAAGTACATCAACTATCGACTAATGGACTACGGCATAAATTGTGCGACGTTACATTGGAAGTGATCTCTATCATTTATACATTGAATGGCACATACACCATTACGGAATGCAAACGACAAAACGTATCTTTTTGCCGTTTCCGTTGATATAGACAATGTACATTGATAAATCGCTTTTATGCAAGAAATTCATACGTTGATAAATCGTATAGATGGTCAGGTGTGTAGAATTTGAACGAACAAGAACAGATCGCATTTTTGAACCAGTTGAATTAATTGAACAACGTTCGGAAACATTTTGTGTGTTCATGTTCGTTCATGTTCGTTTCAAGTTGTTCAGAATTGAAAATGACCTGTTCATGTTCGTTCATGTTCGGTTAAAAGTCGAACGAACTCGAACGAACATGAACAGTTCGGTTCAGTGGGCAGCTCTACTTGCATAGACACGTAATGTGCATAATTCAAAATTCGAATTCGATCAACAATCTTTTCTCGTTATGTAGAAATCATTACAAGACAATGAAAAGAACATCGCTTTTGAATACTTGCCAGATGGCTGGAATAAAGACAGTCCCGAATTCTCTTTGCGATATGTGTACGGTCTATGTTTTGAATGCTAGAGTTAAAGATGACAAGGTGAAACTACAATTACTGGTGAGTGACAACGAGAGATATGAACACCGCGAAAGTATTTGCATTGACTTCGGATTGTTCTAATGCTTCCAGTGAATCGTCTTTAGCACATGGTTCACCGAGTAGTGTTGAAGTGCAGAATTCTGATTACTTAATGTATAACAAAAAAAAATCAGCTTCATTATATATTTATTGTTTGAAAAAACAATCAAGAAATCATTCCTTCGTAAATACTCGAAAAGTCATTCGCAAACATCAGCAAACCTTCTCTGATGCAATCTGTGGTAAGATAATTATTGGGAAAGTGATTCGATCGTTAGATGATTAAAATTTTGTATTGAGCATTTGGCAAACAGGCCACTGACTGTTGTGTACGGTTCCTTTCTATCACTTAAAATCAAGGATTTTCTGCATGCGATCAAAGTAGCTTATTCACTTGTCATGTTGGTACTAATTTACCATTATTAAGTATACCATCAAACATTTTCATTTACTTTCAATAGATAGCCTCACTTATTAAATATTATGAAAACTTTTCATATTATTGCAGTATTTTTTGGAAAAACTACAAAAAAAAATAGTTATTTGATGAACTTCAATGTTCCAAACAGGTTCAATAAATAAAATTATGTTATCAAGCGAACGAGGGAATGTATGAGTGTATGGTTGACGCAAGAGTTGCTGACAAATCCCCATTTTTCTACTACTAATGTGCTGTGAAATGAAAAAAATGTAAACGAAGCAACGCCAACGGAAAAACGATAAAACAACAATTTCAATATAAACAAAATAATTGAAATTCAAGACTTCTCCATGTGATTTGTTCACATTGGAATTGATAAAATATTGTTATTGTTCAAACAAATATAGTTGCAAAGCGAAGAGACAAAGATCAAGAGAGAAGTGGAGAGTGTGTGAAAGAGAAAGAGCGGTAAAATGCAATTTGAGTCTATTTTTGTCAGTCATCTGCATTTGAAGCAATTTCCAGAAATTCATTCCGTTGAGTTCACATTCTCGTATTATTGAAATATTGTATTGAATTACAGTCGGCACTCGGGGGAGAAGAAAAAAAAAAACAATGAACAAAAGGATTACAGTTTATATGCTCGGATTTCGAAGTAAAATCATACAACAACAATAAAGATAGTGAACATATTTATATATATATATAACAATATGCGATATTGCACCAGCTCAGATATGCCAATAGCAAAAGTAGCGAAGGCCAACAACAATATTAAACATCAATAGAAAGTACACAGTGAAAAGAAAATAGAAAAAATATACACACACACACACACACACACACACACAAACTGATTACAATTCCTTTTCTCTCGCTCTCATTCAATGCATTCAATTTATTTGTTTGCTCGAATTTGCACAACGCTTCGTTTGCAGTTGATTATTGCACGCCTATTTCATATTCTTCATGGGCGCACTGAATAATGTATCGTTTTATAGCGTGGTTCGATTGAAAAGCGCCACCGCTTCTGCTGCTCTTCACATAACTCGCATAACCTTTTTATGCAACATTTTATATAACGGGGATGTAAATTATTAGTCAAATGATGAATCGTTGTGTGTTTATACCTTTTGTTTTGTGTACTTCACCTCTTTTTATTCTATTCACTCTCGCTCCCCTCCCCCCTCTCTCTCACTCATTCTCTCTCTCTCTCTTCATTTGTTCATTCTTTTCATTATTATTATCGCTTTTAACATTCATGAACGATGAATAATTCTGCCCCATTGCAGCATCGTCGATATTTGCAGACACACAGTTCGGAAGTTCGAATTGAATCAATTCAATTCCATGCCATTGCATTGAAGTACATATCAATTTTGCTGACTGAGCGCGCACTTGCCGCAATTAGTGATATTGATATTTTATTTTAGTTAGAAAACAAATCAGATCGAGAAGAAGCAAAAATGAAAACAAAAAAAAAAGATGAAGAAATAAAAACACAGAAAAGCATAAATAATTGCGCGAGATGAACGATTGATGATGAGGCAAACATTAGATCTAAACATTCATTCATTCCATCGTTCGTAATGAAAAGTGATGATGTGTGCAATGATGTGATGTTGTTGACGATTGGTTCAGTGAATCATCACGTAAAACTATAAAATTTCATTAAGGTAATTGGACGAGTTCATTAGTGCACAAGAAGCACATACACAATTTCAATAAATCCTCACCTCAAGTCTTGATGTGTGTTTGTGTGTTTTTGTATAAATTCTAGAGCAGTGCCACCATCGTTACCGCTATTCAACAATTGAACCACATTGTTAATACAACATGCGAGTCGTAATAGCAGCAATAACACCATTTTGCACGCAAGTTGAACAATTTATCATTTTATATAAGGTCATATCGGTTTTGAAATCCAATCTGTTCTTGTGTGTGTGCCGCAGAACCTTTTATTTGACCGTCTAAAAAGTAAATGACATAAAATTCTTTTTGTTTTCGTTTTTGAAAACCAACACTCTCTCGCATACCAAAATCATAAAATAAATCCTGTAATTTTCGTCGATGTTATTGCTATTTTGGTTGTTTCCTACTTGCGGCTGCTTACACTTCAATTTCGTGCAATCTTTAAAACGGAAATATTTATTTTTTGCGTACAAAGTAGCACTCTGGTTGAAGGGGGGCGAAAGCTTTGAGGGGAGAGAGAGCATGACAGAGTGCAATATATATATATATATATAGAGAAAGAGAGAGAGAGAGAGAGAGAGAGAGAGAGAGAGAAAACAAGAAAATGAGACTAATAGAGAGATCTAAGAGAAGAGAAAGAGGGAACTAGAGATTGCGAAAAGGAAAGAGGAAGAGGGAAAAAATGAACAGAAGTACAAATGATTTCACATTCATTGTGTGAAGAAAATATGTGCTGTGTTGATGGTGATGGTGGTGTCACAAAATTCGTATAAATTTAATTTATAAATGAACATGGAGAGCCCTCCGTCAGTGCACACATAAGCTTATCGTCTCATTTCCATTAAACGACCTTTGGGAAGAGGTGTAAGAAATAAATGAGCACGATATTCCGTAAGCGACGATATCGCTATTTTATATCTCTGTTTTCTAGATGATGAAATATGAACAAAATATTAAATACATAATAAACCAAATTAGATGTGACATTTTGCGTGTTAGCTCTGGTTTAAGTATACAAGTCATGTTTGTTAATATTGCATATTTGAATACAAACATATCGAGACACCAACACACAGCCACAGACACAGACACAGACATATACAAATAAACAATATGGTTTTTGTTTCAACATGCTTTACTTATAATATACAATCGGTCGTTTGGTCAGTTTGTCGATGTTATTCTGTTCCGTGGTCAATGAAATTATATGTTTATAAATATGGAATAAATTGCTGAATGTGCTTGAATATTTCGGTGTACATTGCATTTGTAAATGATTTTCCATATTTGTCGATTTATTTGAATTAACATGCGTTGTATGGCAAACAATTAATTACACATTCTAACCTAGATACGGAAAAACGTCAACAATTTGTTGATTCAATTTGATTTACTTTTATATTCAAATCGATGCACAGATTGAAAACCGCGCGGTTTATTTTATAGAGTAAAAAAAACAACAACAAATAAACAACTAACGAAGCACAACAAATGGAATATTTGTGTCACACAACACTTATAAAGTGTTTTCATTGTGTTTCATTTGAATAAATTTGCCAAAGTCAACGAGCAAAAATGAAATGTTATGGATGGAATGGAGTGAGCAATGAAGAATGAAGAATGTAGGAGAAATACTGAAAAAGATGAAAAGAGGAATAGGATGAAGCTAAAACATATCTGATAGAAGTGAAAGAAAGAGAGAGAGAGAGAGAGAGAGAGAGAGAGAGACCAAAAAAGCAAAAGATAGAAAAGGAAATATAGAATGAAAATGAAAATCGCAAAGAGAATTGGAACGATAGAATAAGACGGAATGTGAGTTATGATAACTAACGAATGAACAAGTGAAATTCCATTCGTGCAATGTCTGAAATGAATAAAACTAGTTCAACGTTCCAACGACTTAAGACTAATTCGCCAGAAATGCAAAGTAAACGATGAGTTCATTAACACATCATAATTTATTCGACAGTGGCACAGTCGATCTTTTATGTTTGCTACTGTCATCATAATCAGTTTATCATGTATTTTTCTAGTTGACTTGTCGCTTCACATTCTCTCTCGTTTCTTTTCTCCTTTCTTTTTTGTCTCTCTATCATCCGCTTGTCCTTTCACACCGAATCACCTTTCTTTTGCTTCATTCCACTGGTATTTTAATTTGAATTGGTGCGACGATGCTTGACGCTTGATATGTGATGCATTATGCTACAATTGAATCTTAAAATACATTGTTGATATTTTCACACAAAATAGAAACAGAAAGCTAGAGCGAAAGAGGAAGAGGAAAAGGAAGAGAGAGAAAGAGGGAGAGGGGAGGGGGGTGAGATCAAGGAAAGAGATAAAGAGAGTGAAAGTGAGAGAAAAAAAGAAAGACAAACAAAGAGAGTGAGGAATTTCGATATGTTATGCTCCCCGGTGATATGTATGTTAGTCAGAAATAAGGGAGAAGCAAAGCGAATACGCTTCACAAACAAAGTCAAGAAGGAGCGAGCGATAAGCCGTGTTTCAAGCTTAAAATGTCGCATAACTTAGGCGATAAAGTTTAAATTTGTGAAGAAACGAGAGTAACGACAGTAAAATCACCAGCAGCAGCGACAGTGACAGCAGTAACGAAACCATCTTTAAACATGCCTGGGAAGTCAAGCCATTAAATTATTCGAGAGACGAAATATGTACGCAATAAAACTAAAAGCTCTCTCTCTCTCTCTCTCTCTCTCTCTCTGTGTGTGTGTGTGTGTTTGTGCATTGAAGTTTCGGTGGTTGTTGCATACGTCCGTTCTTCTCTGTGATTCAAAGTGGAGACTTCGTGTATTTGATGGCTCTTCCGTTTATTTCTTTTCTTCTTTTCTTCTTTTTCTATTTTAACAATAGGTGCTCTTAGTTTTCTCAATCTTTTGGTACAAATACATGAAAATGTGAGAGGGCAAGAAATAAAAAATTGTTGTGTACAAAGGCAAACACTTGGCTTGAAAGTATTTTTGTGTGTTGGGACGTTTTTTTGTTGAATGTTTTTTTTTCTGTATTCAATGTGAACTCTTTCGTCACATTAGGCGCAAGTGAAAATGAAATTACTGCAATTTTTTTTTTTGCTGTTGCAAAGCAAATGCTGAACGAAACATCTCATCTGTTTACATTAAAAATCCAACAATTCGCCGTGTTAATGTGACAAATTGTATTCGGTACTATCGCTAAGTATATGTCTTTTAAGTTTGTAAAATTCAGCATCACGAAGGCACGTGCTTTAGCCTCTATTTCGTTTTTCCGTTTGTCTGTTTATTTTTCTGTTGCATTTGGACGATTTTTTTTATTCAACTTTATTTTATTTCTTTCGTTCTTCTTTTTTAATGCTTTCTTTCTTTCGGTATTTACATTTGAACATGTTTGCATACGTGAATTCATGACATGCGTATTTTGGAAATCTCTAAGCAAGATGAATGTAAAATTCAATTTTTTTTCATTGCTTTATGTTTTTCTTTGCGTCTTTATCTTTCGTTCCACTCTGCTTTTGGTTGATGTTTCTTTTTCTCTCCTTTTTTTCCATTCCTTTGGAAATTCAAAAGCATTAACATAGAAATACATGGGATGTGCGTGTCGCTTCGGGGCCTCATTTTTACGTATTTTATTCTTCAGTCAACGGGAACTCAATGTAAATTCTTCGTACAATTGTTGTTTTTTTATTTCGCTTTCTTTCTTTTTCGTTAGTTCGATCGTTTTTTCTTTGCTGTCGTTGTCTTTGTGTCGACATTTTGCGTTCTATGTAATGTGCCGGTGAATGTAACGATGAAATATGTCTCATGACTCGTCAAGTGTTATCAGCATCAAAGGAATGAGAAAATTCAATTAAATCACAAGCAGCAACAAAGTAAAGATTGTTAGAGCAGAAAAATTAAACATGTCGTGCAGATTTCTCTTCACTGTCACGTTAATATTATTCGTACAGTTCTCGTAAAATGTATACTTTTCAGTGAAAAGTTTTCACTCACTCACTCTCTATTATGCTTTCTCCGTCTCTCTCTCTCTCTCTCTCTCTCCTCTCAATACACACAAACACATTCAATCTCTCTCTCTCTCTCTCTTTCTCTCGTTTGTTCTCTTTATTTATTTAGAGTCGTAAAAGTGTATACTCTTGCATACTACGTGTTTGTTCGCGTAAGAAGAAGCGACATTCAACGTAAACAAAAGTCAAAAATGTATAAGAAATGAAGATGGAAGAAAGGTGTTTAATTTCACTTTAATGGTATTCAAACACACCATGGAATTTAACGCGCGAAATGGTAGTTTCTCTCTGTTTTTTTTTTTTATTTTTTTTTCTTTTCATTTTTCGGTTTTGCTTGTAGCCACGATCTTGGCAATAATGTTGTGTGCACGAAAACGAGATGAATATGATGATGCTGTTGCTGTTGTTAATGTTGACGTACCTTTAACATCGTATCTTAATTCGCATGGAAATTTATCCGCTTGCAGTTGTATGTCATTCCCATTTGACTTAAAAATTACAACCTCGACATAGTCATACGAACGCTCATAATAATAACTGAAAGTTTTTCTTCAATACACACACATACACACAAAATGCTATTGAGATAAAATGAAAATATGAGCAATGAGAGATGAAAACATCGACAAATAAGCAATGAAAAAACAACAACGGTGAACAAGAAGAAAGAGAGAAACAGAGAGAGAAAGAGAGAGAAAGTGGCAGAAAACAAATAACAAGTAACCGATTGGTAATGTCGAGCAATGATGATGTTAACGAAGCACAACAAAAGTTCTATTGAAACAGAACCACACTGAAAAAGACGCACACCCAGACACAAACATTGGCACACAGATACACACAGAGAGTGTTTGGAGATACAAATATTGAGTTACTAAAAGTCAGAACATTTTTGTTGGGAAATATTATGTTGTGCTTGTATATCGACGTATGGCATGCACATAACCAAAACCATATTCATAATGCACACATTCTTCAGCCCAAAAGGCACATGCACGGGGAATTTGATTTATGACCGAAAACAACGACAGCCCAATGTATTATGTCAATTCGGTATAAAAACATGGTTGCCATTTGCACACTTGGTTTCATTCTACATATTTGGCGACGTCGACGACAACAACGGCGGCGTCATCGACGGCTTGTGGCAGCGCAACAACGGAAGGTATGTTGAAATATTTAAAAGCTACTCCAAATTAGACAATTATTTTATCATTAATTAAACATCCTCGGAAAAAATGCCTTCCCTACCAACAAAAACCGTTCGCATTACATATTGCCGATCGTATTATGTGGTGCTGAGCACGAATGTGTGTTTTTGTCATTGTACGTATTTCATGTATATATACATATATAAATTGAACAATGTTGAGCGAATGAAAATAAATCGGTCAGGATGGTTTTATGTCTCTGTTTGATATTCAAATTCAAATCCACCTTCTCCATCTTTCACATCGAAGTTCTCTCTTTTTTCTCTCCCGTTCTCTTCTCTTCCCTCTGTTTCACACTCTTCACTTTGTTACTACTCCAATATTTTCTCCCTTTTCCCCATTATCCACCTCTTTCATCCTATCTCTCCCTTCCCCTCTCGTCTGCCTTTTTTCCACTCTGCCTCTCTCTCTCATTTCCTCCCTTTTTTTATTTTGAAGAATTTTTCATGACTAAGCACGAAATTAAAACATAAATGAAGCATAATTGTTCATAATTTGTTCATTCAATGATGCAAATATGTATATGCATAAGCATATATACACAGATACAACCTCATACCATTCGATTTTATATCATTCCCAAAGGCATTTTTCGCGAATTTTATACGCCAAATCCATTCAATATGTATTGTCTAAGCCAAGTAACTTTGTGCATAGAATTGAGATGTGTATCCTTTTATTTTCAGAAGAAGCTTTTATTAAATCCATTGTTTCCCATTCGCTAACAATGTGATAGATAGAATGAAACTCGCATTCACATCTCCACAATCATGCACCACACACTTCATTTCTGATAAAATAAATTGTTGAAAAATTTAACTTTTCTGGTAGTCAATTGCACCATGAGGAGTTCGAAAGCGCTGAAACAGCACTTGAACTTAGGTCCTTAGATATTTTTGGTTCGTTCATTCATTTGTTCCTCCTCTCTCTCTCTCTCTCTCTCTCTCTCTCTCTCTCTCTCTCTCTCGTGTGTGTGTTTGTTTTAAAAATGAATTTTCCAACAATATTGTTTCCAGTTTTAATCACCGTAAATGGCAAACGAAATGGTTACTGCCTCTCACAAAATCCACGCTCAATGCAATTTTAATGAAGAATGAATTCGTTACATTTGAAATGATTAAATCAGTATCTTTTGAACCCAAAGAAATGTCACTAAATGTGAATTGTGTGTGTGCGTTTCGTTTTATTATTTGTTCAATGTGATATTCAGCTTATTCATATTAATGTATAAGCATTTTTATACAAAATGAAATGAATCTTTGTTATTAAAAGTTTCATTTTTTCCTACCTTCAGTTCATTCTTGATTTTCAAAGTAATTTGTTTTTATTTTTTTATTTTACTTTCCAAGGAAATTGTTATAATACGGTTATTATTTCGTAATGTTCTTTTTGATTCATTTAGTCTATGCGCAATATATTAATTTGCATTTTATTTAATCAAATTCAATGCTACATTTCATTTTATTTTCTCGTAATTTACGTTTTGTAACAGACATTTTTCTAGGTAATGTTTCGTTCTACCATTTCAAATGCCTTTTTTGTTTGTTGTTGTTATTTTCATCATCATCATCGTTGTCGTCATGTTCATCACAGATGACATATTATATTCTCAAGTTCCTCGGAGCGGCACTTGTTTTAATGCACATGGAGAATAATATCTGGAAAAAGCTTTTCTCTTCGTATATTTCTTCGTTTTTGGTGAGTATGTGTGTCTCTGTGTGTGTTTTTTTTATTATAAATGTCAAAATAAAGACGGTAGCTGACTAAAGGTAGTTGTAATTTTGTACTCAAGGCAGATTCAATCACATATAGTCGGTCGCTGATGCGCGCAATTTTAGATCAACTCACATATAATAGCCTGTATTCGGTATTCTCCGTATATATGTATGAATTTGTATTATATAGAAAGAAAGAGAGAGATAGAGAGAGAGAGAGAGAGAGAGATTCTTTCGGCAATGCTATAACTATGTGCCATTCCGTTGAAGAAAAAAAATACAATTCATTCGCCCGAAAATGTACCAGAAGATTGAAATTGCTGGCATTTGGTTTGGTACATTTGCGACTGTCGGCAATCGCATTTATTGTTCGCATTGCTATTACAATTGATCGAAAGTGGCGTTACCATTTTATGGATTTGGCGTATAATGTGTATGTCTCCGAGTTTTTTAGTCTTTTCTTTCATTTTTTTTTTTTTTTTTTTTGCTCTTCTCGATTTCTCTTATTTTCTTGTTCTCTCGTTCTCACCCTCAATGTATATATGTGGCATAGCTAATATTTATGGCAATTCAACGTGGAATGCCAATGCGAGTACGTGGATTTATGCAAAGTGATATCAAATCGATTGAAATTGCGTTAAACCCCCGCGACAAATTTCTGTGTGGCATTTTTTGGCGAATCAACACAACATCCGCAAAATGAACACGAAACAGTTGGATAGAACATTTAAGAAAAGTGCTTTTTCCACTACTATACAAACACACACACTCATACGTACAATATACACATATTCCGTGCGCGCACACACAATCTTTATTCCCAACGACAATACTTTTCGCTTAGTTTTTGGCATCGAACGCAATTCCAACTTAACATTTTCAGAAAAATCAATAAAAATATATATCTTGGTATTCTGCACAAACTGTGCACAATCCGTAGTAAGTTCCTTCCATTCTCCTCTCTTTTTCTCTCAAGCTTTCGATTTTTCTTTAGCGTTTTGTTGCTGCACGGGTTTCGTACTTTTGTATTTATTGGTTTGTGATTCTCGTCACCATCAACCAGTAAAAGTTTGTGCCTTTTCGTCAGTGTTGGTTTGATTCGCCATATAATTTTGAATCTGACCAAAAACAACAAAAAAATACACACACACACACACATTCACACAACTTGAACTGTTTGGCTCTTGCAAAAGCCATACTATATGTATTGTGTACGTGTTATGATAACATCGTTTTCAAGATTTTTGTGATGTTTTTTTAGCTATTCTCTAGCCGAAACTCACAAACATTTCTATCTCTATCTCTCTCTCTCTCTCTCTCTCTCTCTCACTCCATCACTCCCTTGCTCTCTGTCTGTATTTTCTTCCTTTCCTTTCCTCTTTCACTCAATCTCCGGCTCATTCATGTTACCGTGCCAGCAAATGGGATATGATGGGAAAAAAGAGATAGATGAAATAGAAGACAAAACATAAAAAATATTAAAGATAGAAAGAGAAAGAGACGAATTTAAATAAATCTTATTTATTTGACTAAAAGAGAATATAAATTGAATTTCGAATTGAATCTCCAGGCAAAAACTTTATGTGGCGCGCACCATAGAACCATTGTAAATTTGAGGGCCAAAGTTTTACCCAATGAAAAACTGAAGCCAAAATGTACAAACATATAAATTTGTTGATGACAACAAATTGGATTAGAAATGGCCCGACTAAGTCGGTACAGCTGAAAATTGCAAAGTCAAAATCTCAAAATCGCTTGATGTACACATACAATGTAAATACTTCATCCATCTCTCTCTTTCTCTCTTTCTCTCTCTCTCTTTCTCTTTCTCTTTCTCTCTCCCTTGCAATTCTCCCCTTTCTCTCAAAGTCTCTCTTGCTCTATCTTTGTTTCGCTCTATCTTTGCCAAAAATTCAAAAAAAAAAAAAATAAAATGAATTTTATACGCTTTACGTTGCTGTGCAGTTCATTCATCTTCTTCTTCTTCTTCATGATCGTTCAGATCACAATTTCTAGTAATCATTTACATTTCAATCAAAGTCACGCACTTGACAAATAAGCTTTTATCTCGACGAACGAAGAGATAAAAAGAAAAAAAAATGTTATTGACTAAGAGAGAGAGAGAGAGAGAGAGAGAGAGAGAGAGAGCAAGCGATAAATTGCTGAAATGGAATCACTTTGAAACGTGACACACGTCAAATTCGCAATATATTCATTGACCGAGTAAATTGCATATCTAAAATATATTTTCGAATATCCGTTACACAGACAAATTTACAGAGCGAAAGAGAATAAAGGAAAGAGAGAGAGAGAGAGAGAGAGAGAGAGAGAGGAGAGAAACAGAAGGTACAGACAGTCAGAAACGTGTTCAACAGAAGAGACTGTGATTATTCACTTGATTGCACAAGATTTAAGACCATAAATTGGTCGGTTCACCAATATGAAATGTATGTTATGATAGCATGACACTGTCATCTCTTCGTTTCAAATTGAACCACCAAAAGTCCAAATCAATCGCATTTTCATCTAAATATCGAACGATGATTACAGAGAGAGATATCGAGTAGCGCTTCATACATCAAAACGAGTGCACAACAAGTGTATAAAATGTGAAACGGTAAATCGTACCGAGCTAGCGAAAAGTCACTTTGAATGATAAATGATTATAGATAATAATAATGGTGACAACTACTAAAATAATCGACTATTGTCGAACGATACACATAACCATTCATCTATAGGGGGAGGGAAGAAGAGAAGAGAAGAGAAGAGAGTTAGAGTGAGAAACATAAAGATAGAGAGTGACCGAAGAAAAAAAGTGACAGTTCCGAATTATTTTCCGCTATAAAAACATTGTACACGATGGCAATAAACACAGTGGATAACAGTTACAACAGCACACAGTAAAATAAATCGACACAATGAACCGTCAATTGGTAAATGTTAAGACCAGTGAGAGATAAAGTGTGAGAGAGAGACGCTCTTGGTAATAATAAAAAAAACCATCGAAAAAACGAAAATGGAATCAACGTGAACCCACACACGCACTATGTTTGCCACAAGAAAATGCGAGTAGGTGTTCTTGAAAACGATAAAGAACAGAGCGATGATAAAGAATGAGCAAATGATTTGACACACGATATTTTGGACAGTGAGAATAAAATTGACTATTTATTGTTCGAAATCGAAATCGGTGGTTAAAAATAGTCACACAATGAATTTAACATTTTTAGTTTAGATTCATGCACGCAATTGACTACGAAGAGTGAAATTCCAACCAAAAAAAAAAAAAAAAAATAAAAATACGAAAGAAAAATCAAACAAATAAAAAAAGAATATAAACTAACTATTCAACCGAATTGAATGAATTTTAAAAATAGACATATACTTTCGATTGTATTCAATGAATTGAACGAATTTCGACTTATTATAGAGTTCGATGAGTTTTCTCGATGAGCTTTTGAGTCTATGTCAAAAACATTGAACTTCCACTACCGATTGATTCGAACGCATTTCACCCTCCGACTTCCCATCACCAACAAACCAATTTGGATAAATGGCGATACATTCACTAATGGTACAAAGAATTGAGGGTATTAAAATTTAAACAGATACCGAATGAAAGTATCACGCGGACCAACATATTTGATTTGTGCATCATCTCGATACGTGGTTACATATTGAACATGAAGTCAGATGGACGAGCAAGGGAAAGAAAGGGAGGGAAAGGAAAAAGAGCGAGAGAAAGAGAGAGTGAGGGAGAGAAAATATACGGGTGCTTAGACGATAGCTACAGAATTGTAAGATAAATTGACTGGAAAATAGGCTTTATTTCGCTATTTCTCAGCTTATTCCATATACACAACTCAACCAAACAACCAGCCACCCCAGCCATATAAACACACACAAAACATTTAACAATATAATGATATCTTAGAGATGTTTTTGTTGGCAGTTCGTATTCGGTTTGAGAATAATTGTGTATTTATTTTTCGTGAAATGCCAAGAGAGACATGAGTGAGAGTGAAACTAAGGGATAGTGAGAGTAAGATAGAGAGAAAGAAAGAAAGCGACAGCAAGAAGAATAAGATGGGTAGCATTGTCTATGCTCAAGCTTCCGATTCATTGTTCCATCGACAGTAGGAAATAAATAAAATGCCACGAAGTAATAAACATTCGCTTCCACCAGAGGAATAAGGTGAAACAAAAGGATGGAGTGATGGAGAGCAGAATAATTATTTGCGCTTCTGAAACAGTAAATCCATTGTGGAAAATAAATATATAAACATCCTGTCATACAAAATAGGCACACGGTGTGCGTGTTTTGTATGCTCAACTCGTTGTCAGAACAGACAAACACATACAGCGAACCGTTATAATACGGCATGACTCATGAATTTGAAACACTTTTCGCTTCTATATTCTTCTTTTTTTTTTAGTATGTGATAGGTTGTGCAGTTTTCGTTGTCATTGCTTGTTGTCGAATTGTGATGAACAAAAGTAAGCGAATGGGTTCAGATGCGAGCATATAAATACGCTCAATTTCGTAACATTTGATATAAGTGAAAATGCAGAAAGCAAACCTCGAATCTTGTTCAATCCCAACAGCAAACGAGCAAGCAAAAAAGAGGAAAAACAATTACAGTAAACCATATTACGTATATCAACGTTCTGTTCTAATTTGTGCGCTTGTGTCTCACTGTGCGTGCGCTCATTCAGTCGTTCGTTTGTTCGTTAGTTTTGAGAGAATGTCTGTCTCTCTTGCTTTGTATATTCGTTTGGTTGTTTGTCCGTAAACATTTGAGTCATAATTAAATGGGACACAATGATGTTAAAAGAGTAAAAGAGCGAGAGCCAAGCAACCCGACCGAGCCGATAACCAAACATAGAATAGCCACTATAATGGCATGTATCGCAGCTATAAGTTGTTGGATAATTTTGCAGAAAATTATCCGGAATTCACTGAAACGAACAAATATTTTTGAATTACACGCAGCAAGAGAGAGAGGGAGAGAGAGAGAGAGAAAGTAAATGTTTATGTACTGGTTGGTTTTATTGTATGTTATGTGCTGAACTTCAAATTGTGCTTCATTAACAAACGAAAATACAAAATATGCTTTGCTCATGTTATTCTATTCTCGAACACATTAAATTAAAATGAACCATAATTTTCAACTCAGAATAACAGTCTACAAAATTTGCTTCGCATAACCGCCGAATTGTTTATGACAAACAATGAATGGAAAATGTAGAAAAAAAAAGAAATATTAATGAAATTATTGTCATCGTAGCAAAAGCATCTTGGCGCATAAATATTTTGTTAAATATTTCATCAGAATGGAATATGATTCAATATTGAGACGAGAATTTCAATTGCAATGCAGAAAAATGTTTTGACTAGAGAAAACAAACATTCAATAAAATATTGCTATAATATCGATCGCATTTTCATATGCAAGAATATCGAGAATGCGCGCATATTATGGAAATGAGCATCGAAGCGACGAAAATCCGATTAATGCACACTCACAAACTATGCGAGAAAGTGAAAGAGCTCTTGTAGAACAGCATAGAGAGAGAGAGAGAGAGAGAGAGAGAGAGAGAGAGAGAGAGAGAGAGAGAGAGGAGGAAGAGGGGGGATTGGGAGAGAGAGAGAGTGGAAAAGCGAGAGCAAAAGAATGAATGAGTGACGTAGAGAGCAAAACCCAGAGACATAGGGAGATGAAGAGAGGCGAAGAGAAAGAGGAAAAGAGATAGAAATGGGATTTCGGAAATACTCATAATAATTCCCAACATGAATATGACTATTTTATGATAATTACAAAAATGAAAAAAAAAAAAAAAAAAAAATTACTTTTCACATCGAATTTTGAGTTTAATTCGCAGACCATTTACAATTAGTCGATGCATTGTGCATTTTGGCACAAAATTATTATTTTATTATTTATGTATAAACTTTAAAGTTTTTCATTTTATTTATTTCAATTATTTAATATCTTTTCCAATTAAATGTAATATTTTTACCGCTATAATAAATAATAATTTTGAGATTTGTTTGCGCAATGCCATAAATTGTCAATTTCAATAAATGTTCTTTCTGCATACTAACTCTTCATAATCGTTTGCCCACATAATTCAATGTTTATTGTTCATTTTTCATGTTCATTGTTGAACAGTGATTAAAGTACGTTTGCAAAACTCAACAATTCAACATCATGTTTTATGAAAATAATAAATGTATTTGATTTGGCATCATTATTATGAAAAATTATTTGTTTTTCATTTTTCAAAGTTATTAGTTTTAGTTATTCACTGCATGAATTTTATGTGCGCTCACAAAATGTTTCATATTACTGGCCTGATTTCAATGAAAATTCATTGAATGTATAAGATGAGCAACTGACATATAAAATGTATGGCATTTCATACATAAAAATTGATAAAATGTATTATTCTTTGGAATGCTTTTATTTGATTTGGCGAGCGAAACGATTGTGTGCTGAGCTGTGCTGTGCTGTGTACTTTCCATGAAACGAAATAAAACATAAAAAATAAAAAATAAAACATACAAAACTATTTTCAAATAAATCTTCCTGATTGTAGAGAAAATATTACAACCAATGGCATTATTGCATACATTTTACGATCTCCAATTGTGTGAGTATGAAACAAAATCCAATTCTGCATGAGAGAAAGATAGAAAGAAAGAAAAAGGCAAAAAATAAAGAATTTAAATATTTTGACAAGATTGCCATTTTCATATAATTTTTGCTTGTTTACTTTCGTTGTCTTTCTTTCGCTCACACTCTGTTTTTTTCACTCTCTCTCTCTCTCTTTCTCCTTCATTCTGAGCCTGTCGCGCGCTCTCTTCATCTCGTTCATATTCATGTCATTGTTATCCGTTTGTTCGTTCTTTCATTCGTTTAGCATCGACATGGAGGGCGTATGTGAAGTGAAATGAATGAGAGAAATCTTTTGTACCATTTGATGTTGACTGACATTCTTATGTAAATTACAATAGCAAATATTATGTAATGCCATAAACTACTAGTATTATGTCAATTGAGTTGTCGAGAGAATGAGGGACAGAGATAGAGTTTGAAGTAGAATGAGATAGGAATGGAGCTTGCGAGGAATAGAGAGAGAGAGAGAGAGAGAGAGAGAGAGAGAGAGAGAGAGAGAGAGAGAGAGAGAGAGAGAGAGAGAGAGGAAGAATGAGCGCTCGCCAATGTCAATTTAAATCCGCAAGTGCTTTAGTTTAAGCAGTGATTTTTTAGTCTCCGATCTGGTGAATATTTTCATCCAGATTACCATTGACATATAAACCGAATGTAATGCGATTTATGAAATTTTCAGCGAAAAATTACACAAATCGCATTGGCTTTAGAGTGTGCTTAATTTAACGGAATTTATGAATTATGTTGGGTTTGCTGTTCATCACAGCCATTGCTACCTAATTCACTGTCGGACAATTACACGTTTTTCTTTTTTTATTATCATCATCATCTTCTTATTTTTTTTTTCTCTTTTCATATTCCAAGTGAATAATATCGTTGATGTGCCATTCTCTGTTCACCATTAAATGTGTATTGTCTATGCAAGCGTAAGTAATTTAAAAGTAGTTTTATCTTCATTTTTATTTCCGGCAAAGTGGCATTTTGTCATCGTTGAAAATTGATGAATAGCATAATGTGCATGCAAAAGAAAGAAAAAAAAAAAAATAAACGAAAAAAAGAGAGAGAACATAAGAGACGAAAATATTGAAAAATACATACCTCACTGTCATTGCTGTATAGTGTAAGCTTATATCCGGGCAATAAATCTGACTTGCTGTTGACATCTTCCAGAGCTAATTCAGCAGCTGGCTGACATGCCTGGCCACCCTGCCATCCGCCCTTTGTAAGTACAAAATAAATGATCAAAACAAAAAAAAATGTTTATGTCGAATAAAAAAAATAGGGAATTTCAATCAATATAATCCATACCTTGCCACCAATTGGAAATATTCCACCAATATGCAATTCATCTAATCCATGTACTGCATTATATTTGGTAAATGCTGGTAGAAGAGCAGTCAACCAAATAAAAATCATCCAATGTAATGATAGCGATTTGCTTTTGGAATTTATTCGACATTGTCGTTGTCGTTGGTTGACACAAGCGCGAAAAATATGCGATGAACAAATGATGCTTGACATTATAAACATTTGATCCATTCCCGTCATTTAGATATCTATCCCCTTCGAACTTTTATCCTCCGATTATGTCAAACATAAAATGAACCGTTTGTTTCTTCGCGTTTCTTTTTCGTTTCACTCAAAAATTATTACAAATATTTCTTATGTCGTTTTGTCTCTGTCACTTTGGCGCTCTCTAGTTCGTTCTCGCTTTTGTAATTTTCTCTCTCTCTCTCTCACTCTCTTTATATTTCTTTTGTATTTTATTAATTTGTAATGATGATCGTGTACGCTCCGGAATGATTGACTGTGATTTTCCTACATTTTATGTTTCTATTCGATAAGTTTGTGTGGGTGTTTGTTGTGTACGTCTCTTGTTTCCTATTTTCGTATATTTTTTTCTTCTTCTTTGTATAATACACAATATATCGAATATAATTCCTTTCTAAGTGAATATTGAATTGGATTCTTGAATTTACGTTCTCGTGAGCACGCGTGTATTTATATACTCTTTTTTTTTTTTTTCTTTTTTGTTATGTCACACTAACGATTCTATTGCATGAATACGAGTTGAAAATGTGTTTGCGTTGTGAAAATCAAGCGCAATACTGAACCTAGGTCGAGAAATTTGATGTGTGCGCAAACATTCCAATAAATAACAACAACAAGGAAAAAAAACTGTGTTCACAAGTAAATTGAATTATCATAAAGTTTCATTCGGCGAAGACCTAAAATGGAGTGAGAAAAAAAAAACGTATTAACAAAAAAAGGGTATTTATTTGCTATATTCAACAGAAATTCTAAATGAGATACGACAATACAGCAGTGAGAGTGAAAAAAAAAATCAAGTAATTAAAAGCGAATGGGGCAAGAAAAAAAGAAACAGAACAAGCTTATGCGCATTTCGGTCAATGTATCAATTTGAGATTGCTCGTATTTATTTTGTGTGAATTTATTGCGATTTTTGTGATTCTTTCATCGCGATAACCAAAACGATGGAAACATGCACATTTATATACACGCAGACTCTCTCTCTCTCTCACACACACACACACACACACACACACACACACACACACACACACATAAGTCGTTACTTTTCGTTCCCGAAGAGATTCCACTCTAAGCTGGGTTAAGTCATATTTATTACTGTAACTTTTCGCTTGACCTCATGAAGTGTGGCAAAGTGTGCGCGTCCATTGTGACTTCATGAGTGTGTATATGTGTACTTTTGTATGAATTTCTGTATTTCAACTATACGGGTATAGACAAATTTGTGGGAATTTATCAATTGGACTGATTGTGGTTTTTCAAAATTAAATACACGCTTAAAATTCATTCACATAGCACCGCAATCGGTAAACGAGATAGAGGCAGTTATTTATCAATCACAGCACATTGCATCCAAAAATAATGAAAATAATATCGGTTTTTTGTTTGCTAAACAGCCAGAAAAAAAGAAAACATATTATGCATCAATTCATAAACCGCACGCATTTGGCTAGACACAAATTGTTATTTGTTTTGCATTACTTTTTTGCTCGCCAGCGATAAAAAAAAAGCAAGAAAGAAGAGCGAAAGAAGACAGGGAGTAAATAAAATAAAACAACATATTCAAGAGGCCTGAATAAACAAACAAATTTGTCACATTTCACATGTTATTTGACCAGCACTTGTAAAGTCAACTAAAACCAAATTCGATTCACATGTATGTACGTATCGACATAGCACAGCAACAAAAAAAAAAATGTAGAAAAAATGTCGACAGAACGAGAAAAGAAGAACATAAATAAGCTAACTCTCGATGTGCATTGTACATGCGACGTTGAAGTGGTAAGCAATATATGTAATGTTTTATCATTTTATTCGAAATAACAGTTGTTTTTGACTCTCTTTCTCTCTTTTTCTTTTTCTCTTTTTCTTTTTCTCTTTCTCGTTCTCCCATAACATACGCGCGTGCATTTATATTGTGTGTTGATGTTTAAATTTTTGTTATTTTGGGATGTTTTTTGTTTTATTTTCGGTTTGCCATCTATTATATGTTATTCAAAACAATTTCCATGCTCACTTTTTCCTCTTCATCGTCTCATTGCAATTTTCGATGTAATGATTTATTCTCAGCGTTGATTATTATGGCCAAACTCCGTTTAATACTATGCCATACAATAATTATTTGCTATTAAAAAAAGAACGAAATTTGTGTGTCTACAATGTTGTTTAACGGTTTGAAATATGTGCGATTACTTGTTTGTGTATGTCTGCTGTATTCGCGAGCGCTCTTTATTTTTTATTTGTATTTTCGGTGGCATGATTACTCATTTCTTTCATAAAACGAATCAAGTGCTCTTTTGTACAAAATTTTGTGTTTACAATTTTTTCCGTCTGGATGATATGAATCCAGCATCACGTATTGGAATGCAGTTGATATGAAAACAATCTGAATTGGCCATAACATAATTTTAATAGTTGCCCATTATTTGATTGTTATGTTACAATTAAACTGAATGAATCGTGTGTGCACATTTTTTCGTATAAAAACCGCTGCAACATCATTCTCAATAGCATATTCAACTGAATTGCACAGACCAAATCATCATGGCGACGAGAGCAATAACACTTTTATTACTGAGTTTCGCTTTTAACGTGAGTATTTTATTGCCATTTGTAATTTCGAGCGAATTTTTTTTTTTTTTTGGCAAACCAATATCATCTATTTCGATTGAAAGTTTTGTTTGAAATTTATGTTTATCTCATTTTTTTTGTTGCTCTTTTGTTTCTTTGAATTATGTAGCAAGCATATACAACTCCAGTTGCATCGTGCCCACCAGCACCACCGGCACCACCTTGTGTTGCAACAACACCAGCCCCGGAAGTGTACAACCAAAACAATGGAAATCCAGTGGTTTTGGTAACTCATGATGCAGCGGATGCAGCTCCAGCACCTGGCCCATCTGCTCCATGTGTACCAGCACCTGCCCCACCTGCTCCATGTGTACCAGCACCTGCTCCACCTGCTCCATGTGTACCAGCACCTGCTCCACCTGCTCCATGTGCACCAGCACCTGCCCCACCTGCTCCATGTGCACCAGCACCTGCTCCACTTCCACTTCCATCAGGTCCAAGTGCCGACTCCGATTTGGAAATTGGTCAACAACTTGCCGATCAATCTGCTGTCGAATCCCCAGTTGAAACAATTCCAGCACCAGAACAACCATGCAAAGTTGAAACTAGCACCGAAATTGTTCATCAACCTGGTGAAACGTTTGTTCATCAACCTGGAGAAATTTTGATCAACCAACCACCAACTCGTCTCATCATCAATCATGCTCCATACATTGTTCGTCCATCACCAATTGTATTGAATTCAGGTGCAAAGACCATCACAAATGAATATACACGCAAAACAATGGGAAGCGCTGTTCATGTGCGCCCAGTTTATGTTCGTGTTGTACGGCCAGTGTTCAAAAAGGTTTTGGTTGACAAACCATCACCAGCACCAGGCAGTCAAACGTATGCATCAAATCCAGTTATTCCAGCACCATGTTCCGCACCAGCACCAGCACCAGCACCAGCACCAGCACCAGCACCAGCACCTGTGCCTTTGCCAGTACCTTATCCAGAGTACGCACCATCTGCACCTGACTATGGCACCATTTATGCATCGGTAAGAATTGATTCCAATATTGCTTCAATGGCCAAACGAAAAGTTCCTTTAACAAATTGTTTCTCTTTTCATTTATGTCAGGCTGTACCAGAAAATGAGGCTGAAGTTGCAAGTGATTGTGGACCTGTTTTAACAGCTCTCCCAGCTCCATCGGCTCCATCTAGTTGCGGTTGTGTTTGAATTGTTTTTGTTTTGTGTACAAAAAATAAAATAAGAAAATAAAGACTCAAATGATTGAAAAAGAGAAAAAAATCCATCTAGAAACATAAAAACGAATTTTGCTGATTTTTTTTTTCTCTATTTCCATTTTATACGCTAAACAATGCGTACCGATGAAATTTATCTCTGAAACAATTTAAATTAATATTCATACAGCGATTTCCACTTTTCCGAAATCAATAAATCGTTTTCTAACAACAACAACAACGACGATGATGAGCAAACAGAGAAAAAAAATATTATGTATATTGCGATTGGAAACGAAATATTTATAGCCGCTACAGAAACGATTTAATACGAATGCATGGTACACACAATTCACCAATTCACCAATTTATACATATAAACCGTTGACTAACGACTGTACAACGTGAAATAGTGAACTGGAAATGAATGAGAGATAGAAAAAGATGGAGAAAGACAGAGAGGGAGAGAAGGAGAGAGAGGGAGAGGGAGAGGGAGAGATCGTGTGTGTTTGAAACGGTGGCATCAACGTGTATATATATATATATATATATTTTTTAACGGTTCGAAGAATTTGCGCATGAAATCACACCGAAAAAGGATTCAAACAGCGTAAAAATGCACGGGCAAGCTCACAGGAAAATGTAAAAGTAGCAAAGGGTCGTTAAATAGATGAAAATAACATTGTCGCCGTCGACGTCGTAGTAATCTTCTACTATGACATACATTGGATGCTGCTGTTGCTGTTGCTTTTATTTTGTGGGCGATGGTAGTGAACGCTTTGTTAAATTTCGGGAGAAACAAATGGCGTAAATGTGATTGAAAAGGTAGCACAGGCAAAAGCTGTTCAAAGTCATAAAATTTCAGTATTATATTTTCGCTGTGTAGTACGATGCAAAAAAAAAAACGAGAGAAAAACTTATTATAGTCCAAAAGGAACAAAACATAAAAAATTGGAACGAAAGCACCATGGTTGAGACGGAACAGTTTTATTTTTTCAAAAACAAGGCAACCAAATCGACCGTCCAACCAGTAAAATAGCAAGATACAATCGAGACAATAATGTGAGTTGTATGAGCGCACATTTCGAAATGTTGAGACAAGAAAGTAAAGATTTTTCCCAACAGTTTTACAATTAAGTTGTAATACACGTACACGTACACATACATACGCATCATCTTCAGTAACAAACAGAACAAGTGGGAATGATGGTGGCAAAAATGTTTTTCGCTTGATGTTACTTTAATGTCGTAATGGAGCCAAAAAAAAAAAAAAGAAGGAAAAAACAACCAACTTTCAAGTGTGACAGAAAAAGATACCGCAATCGAATGAATCCTTCTTTCACTCTTAATTCGGCTAAATGAGACTAGCTAGATTAAAATTACCGTCCACTTTTATTACTTGATAAAACCAATTTCATTTTGATCTTTTAACCATTCCATTTTACTCGAGCATTGTTTGCGTTGTTTTGCTCTCGGCCAGCATTTGTGTTTTCTTTTTAAGCTCAGGTGCTCTATTAGCAAAATTGTGCATAATACAATATTAATGAGGTAATATTTCAGATAAACACAGTGACAGAGAAAATAAAAACGAGAAAAATTGAAATAAACAGAGAATGGGACGAACAGAATGGCAGCATGAGGAAAAGTATAAAGCAACCGAACGAACCATAGCACAACATTGATTTGCGTATAAATAATTCACTTGCCATTCTTACTATGGAAAAGAACTAAGCAAACAATTTTTTTAAAAGCCTTAAAATATATGAGAGAGCTTTTTGTAACGCATAATTCATATTTCACACCAGCGAACATTTTCCAAAACCACTGAATGTAAAAACTGCTACTGTGCAAACGATAGAAAGATAGAAAGGAAAATCAAGCAAGCAAGCATACATACATACACACATACATTTCTTTCTCTTTCTTTCGTTCACTCAGTGATGTTGAATACGTGCGTGTAAAATTATGTCACATGAATTTAGGCAATCAGTGCGTTTTACATATAGCAGTGAGAAAAAAAGAGAGAAAATAACCAAACCGAATAGAAGAGAAAAATTTTTGACGAAAAAAAGGAAATCTTCTGGATAAGTCCAATGTTTGCCGTTCTAGACAAAGTTTGACGCAAATATAATGCTGGTTGATTTCTTTTCTTTTTCCGTATTTTTCATGTGAAAAAGTTTATCGATAAAGAGAGACAGACAGAGAGAGAGAGAGAGAGAGAGAGAGAGAGAGAGAGAGAGAGAGAGAGAGAGAGAGAGAGAGAGAAAGATAGTAAAAAAAGGTGATGGTTGATGTTACAGCACTTTAAACTATGTATATGTTGACATATGATTGGTCATCTAACAAAATCGTCAAAAATTTATCTCCTCAGAAACAAAGATAAAAAAAAATGTAGAAAATGTGCCGAATAATAAAGGATGCCTTAAGCCCAAACAAGAGGTTAAATCATTTATCACTGATGATGGATGTTAAGGAAGCTTAAGTAAAAACAAATCTCAAATAATCTAATAAGTGTGACAAAGAAATGGCCAAAAAGAATAAAAGAAATGTGTCTAATCGTGTCAATTACAATGAAAGGCGACTTGGCCATGGCCATCCATTTATTTTATATGTATTCATTATAGTATCTCTTGCTTTGTTGCAAGCTCTCGGATTCAGAGCGTTTGTTAAAAAAAAGATTAAACAAAAAGGTCAAAGAACAATCGAAGTCTATTTTTTCCCTCATGCACTCGATCGAATTACATTGTCATGCATAGTGGATCGAAACAAATGAAAAAAAAAAATGTACGAGCAATCTCAAAATGGTAAATATTGTTCTCAATTAGCGCGCAAAGTTGTTTTTTTTATCATCCCCACACTATCGTGCGCGAATTCGCTTTACAATATAATTTTTTTTTTGTTAGCTGGTGATGCTGTTTCTCTCTCGCTGCCTGTCTGTTAGCTTGATATGACATACATTTAAATCATCCATCAAACTTCTACAGTTGGTGATGGTTCTTTATTGTTGTTGCTGTTCTCGTCGTCGTAGTCGTCAGATGAAATGATTCGCCTCGGTTGTAGCTGTAGCAAACACATTTTGAGCACGCTTATAACGATTTAATGATTCACTTCACCGTCGTTCTCGTTTTCTCCATTCAACGTTTTTCTCTTTCACTCACTCACTCACTCACTTATTCACTAACCAATTCTTGGCTGTGTGTTTTCTCTCTATCACTGACATGTAATATACAATCAATATACCAATTTTGCTGTTCGTTGAATTACAGTTTAGGAAAAATATCTCGGTTTATTATGTTATTTGACACAGAATTTTTTCGCTTTATTTCTTTTTCTCCTCTTTTCTTTTCACATTTGGTGTTCTTCCATTGCATTTCTACTTGTTTGCGTTGCGAATTTCAATAATAGAGAGGTACATGATGTGAACGGTTTTGCTTTTCGGTAATTTTTTTTTTCTTTCCTTTTTTTTGCCTTTTCTTTCGAATGAATAGGGCTAAATTAGATTTGTTTTGATCAACGCGGCGGTAGTAGCAACAGCATTATCATCATCATCATAGTCCTCATCATCATTCGTACAGGTGAAACTACCCGATGAAAGAATGGATCATGCTGGTGATAAGTAATTTTCGAACGTGTCTGAGGATTAAAACAAACGTAACACACATGAAAATACATTCACATTCACATTCACATATACAAAATACACACGCACATCGAATATTAATACGTTTAAACAATTTTCCCACGTTATCTCTCGGCAATTGAAACACAATTTATTGCTTTCATATTATTAAATATAATTTTATTTTCGCATATTTTTTTTTTCTTCTACTGTTGATGATGCCGTGTGTATTTGGTTCCGGTTTTGCATTCGATTTGTAATATTACACGATTTTTACACGTTTTATTTGCTTTTTTTTTTACGTAAAATTTTATCAGTGTCGTAAGCACAAGAATTTAGTCAATTTTTGTTTTCATTTGCAAGTTTTTTTTTCGCATTCATTACGATCATGAATTTTGAACGATTAAAATTCCACTCACATGCAAATCAATAACATTTTTCGAATTTTTTCTTTTTCGATTCACTGCAACATTTTCTTTCACACAATTTTTTTTGTTAGATTTTTTTTTTTTTTGTTTTGTTATTCTGATTCAATTAATTAACTAGAGAATTGAGTCTAAAATATTTTGATGTAACACGATTTGCAAAAGAGCTCCGTACGCAACGCTGGAACTCCATGACTGAAGATGATGTCCTGCAACACATCATGGATAAGGTTGAAATGGAAAATAAAGAAAAAAAAAGAAGAAGAAGAATAAAAAAAATATATAGAACGAATTACAAATACATCAACATTATCATCCTATCCATACATGCATAAGTAATACTGATGACGGCGAAAAACAGGCGCACCGAATCCATATTTGATGTTCTCACATTTGTTGCCATATACACATTGTGTAAGGAGTAGAAAAGTCCGTTTTTCACAACCACATTCAAATGATGGGTGACTGTATTCGTTTCACATGGATAAAATTGGTCTCGGAATGTATGCGTGCGTATGCAGTGTGTGTGTGTGTGTGAGTGTGTGTGTTGGTCTGTAGACGAGATTTATATTTGTGTTCGTGTTCACTTTTCCTATGTGTGTTTTCAACATTATCCAGATTACTGATTGTACAATATATTGTACACAGTGACACATTCATTCGCAAATGTATTCACAGATTAAATGGTTATGCATGTATATGTTTTTAGCTTTTCCACCCTAAAATATATCGTATACATTTGTCGATTGAATTTTTTTTTTGCCGCATGAAATGCTGTATGGTATTCTTCATTTCTTTTTGCAAAAGCCCACGTGTTAAGATACATTCGTTTAATGTAAGCGATTTTTCGTATGAATAGAACGGTACACGACTCTTACGCGCTTTTCACCAATTTCGTTGCGAATGCAATACGCCTCTCTGATGCGTATTCAACGTATTTGTGTTGACGAACTTTGACGTTAGATGCTTTGGAAAGCATTCAGATTCAGGGGTGGTATCTACATCTGCTATAAATAAATATCTGCTATAATAAAAGCTTCAATGAAGCACATACAAAAGTTTCCAATGTTGCACAGCAAATCCACAATACAATTCATACTGAATTTTCTCATGTAAGCGCAATCAGTTAAGTTTGCTAGTTAAGAGGAAAATGTACAGTGAAATAACATACGAAAAATGGATTTTTTGCATTTATTTTGAATTGAAGATTTTTCATTTTCGTTTTATATAATTTCCTTCGTTTTTTATATTTTCCTTCGTTTTTTCCAACTTTTCCGGATGTTCTTATCCATAATTACATCGAAATATCTTGAATATACTGTGAACATGATTTGTAAATGATGGAAAAATTGAAACGCTATTGGAACAATTTCCAATCTATCGGAAATAGCCATCATGAATTGATGAATAAAAAGCCGTTCATCGAAATCATCCAATTTTATTGATTGCATATTGAGTAAAGCTCAAATCGGAAATGAAACACATCAATCTCGATGTTGTGTTTAAAAATAATTCTTTACTACATATACATATATGTATATACTGATGATGAAAAGAATTCAACTAAATATGATAAAATTGTTCAATGGAAGGCATCATTTACATCATCTTCAATTTTTGTCCGATACATAGTAAATCATCCATGTTTAAAATAAGAATTGAATCTGCACTCTTCCTTAAATCACCTTTAATTGTCATTTCTAGTGTTAATTTAATTCTATTTTGGCGATTTTCAACGGTTTTTAAAATGTCAAAATAGTCTGCGACGTTGATTAGATATTGATATAACGTATTGTATATTGTCTATTATAGTGAGTTAAAATCAATTGTTAATGTTTGTAAACAGTTTGCATGTTGAACAATTGTTTGTACGAGAATTATTATACTTTTATCATCATTAACATAATCTTTACTATTCGAAAAACTATGATGAAATTTTACTATGAAAAACTATGATAACATTCAAATGTTATCTTCAAATTTAAATTTAGACTTGGTAATGTAAGATGGATCGAATTTAGTTTGATTATAAGAACTCGGTTAGAAGTGAAATCCATTTTTAGTTCATTAAGTTCTTTGAATATATCGAAATCTGTACAAAC
The DNA here is from genome assembly GCA_029041755.1 of Resseliella maxima. Classification (NCBI taxonomy): domain Eukaryota; kingdom Metazoa; phylum Arthropoda; class Insecta; order Diptera; family Cecidomyiidae; genus Resseliella; species Resseliella maxima. Next base: position 1,005,906 of record JAQOWM010000888.1, on the reverse strand, counting down.
ATCTCAACCTAAAACGCAGCCATGAATTTTTAATTGTGTATTTAGAAATAGAAATGTTATTATTTCTTTACAACTAAAGGTATCAAACGGACGGACAACGGACGATGTTGTAAATTACAACAGTATGGATAATTGCATATATGATAAGTCAACATAGCTCAAGAATGACATGGAATTTTTTCGTATAAAAATCATAGATAGGTCTGTCCTGAGTAATATGCATCTATCACGAAAATGTCCAATTCAAAACAATTAACGCAAATTATACTAAAAAGTTTTTGAATTTTTTCAATTTTTGAAATATGCCACGAACTTCATATAATGTTTCATCGGTGACATTCAAATAGAAATTGAATTCCAATTGATCAAGTCTTCTGTAATATTTATGAATCAATATTAATTGGAAATCCGCATATTTGCGATCTTCATCATAATGAATATTCAAACTGTATCGGAATGTTGATAACGATAAAATTGATGCACCAAATTTGCTCAACAATTTTCGTATCGTTGATATTGTTGGTATACGATCCACTTCCAATTCCATCAAATGAATCTGGTGCGATTTATATTTGCTGAAAAATGCCAAGATGTAATTGAATATTTGAAATCAACAAAACAAACGAATCAATTTCGATGTTCCGTTTAAAAATAATACTTTATTACATACATATACTGACATTAAAAATTTAACTAAATAATAAAATAATTCAACGATTTATTTAAATACTTGTCAAATAGATCCACTAATCCATTCATAATTGTTCTCTAATTTATAAAATATCTATAGTCTGTGATATTTATGGGTTTTGCCCATCATTTTTCATCTAATAGTTCTATTTGTTATATTTTAGTTATTTTTCTCAATTCTTTTTGGAACAATTTTCAATGATTTTTTTTTTCTCCTTTTTCTTTATACATATACAACAGTTTTGTTTTTCTACATATCACATTTAATCAGTTATCAAAAAATATTTTACTATTTTCGTTTGAAATTGGTCGCACGAAATCTAAACTTAGATTAGGTACTAGACGGATAGACACGAATGCGTGTTTGTTGCTTGTATGATGCTGGAAGAAAATGAAAAATGTTTTACTCTACATTTCATTTTATGTATTTATTCAGCAAATCATGTGTGCTGAATGAGAGAAAAAAAATAATTTTCAAATTGTATGAAACTTTTTTCGTGGATAAATTTCCAAATTTGTTTTTTTTTTTTTTTTTTTAGATGACTTGATTGATATTGAGATTCCGTTCTCGTCTTAATTGAATTGTTGCTAATGGTCGTTGATTTTGTGGTGACGATGGGCCCGGTGTTGGATTTTGACTTGGTAATCCATTTGATGAGATACGTCGTCGTCGAATGTATGGTATTCGTTGATATGCTGGAAATTGTCGTGTATTCATAACAACTAAACCAGATGCCAATGCAATTGATGGGGATTTTCCATTGGTGGGCAAACGTACAAATACTGTACAAACAGCTGCTGAATTATCGGCAGTCATTTCAACAGCAATTGGACGAACGCCCGTATTTATATGCTTTGTACTGTTAGCACGTAATGCACGTCGTGTATATGGTTGTGGTGTTGTGCCCGTCGATGCAACACATAATTGTACAGATGCAAATGGTCGCCGGGCCATATGTAACATTTCAACAACATGACGTAAACGGGCCCGTCTTACATCGGCCGCTTGTTTTGCTTTCCAAACCACAACGCATACAGCCAAAAATAAAAAGAAACATGAAAAAAATACGGAAAAGAATACAAATAAATCAATGTGCAATTGATCTTGGCGGAAAAATATTAATCCATATGTGGCGGGTCCATTGGTTGCACGCAATGCAATATAAAATCGTGTTGAACTTAAATTATGTGTATGCTGCGGTAGTGTGATTACTAATCGATTTTTTAAATTATATACGCGAAGCATTGTATTGCATTTGTTAAGCGTAACATATGTGCTGAGCTCCTTTGCGTGCACATCTTTTACAAATAAACTGTTTAAATTTAATGGTGTGCAATCATGTGTTATGTCTGGCAAAAAGCGACGATTATTTGTAAATGAAAAATTTCCATCGAATGGATGATTTGAAAATATGGACGATGATTTCCGTGAAACACTTATCGGTTCAATTAATTCGGAATTGTAATCGGCAAACCTAGTGTGAAATGACAAAAGAAAATAAATATAAATATTGTAATATAATATAATTACGTATTTTGCCATCGCAAAACTTCAATTTAAAACTTAATAACTAACTTATTGATAAAAATGAGTTCGATATTCACTAGAAATTTCAAATATTTATGATATGAAATCAATGGTATGTATTTTTGAATTTAACAAATATCCAAAAAATATTTAAACATCGCGTGAATATTCCAAAATATCGACTAAATGTATATACAATATATAAAAAAGGGTCAATTTCCCATAACGACAAACCATGTATATTTTGAATCGAAAAATACATTGTGATGGCTATTTTCAGCATTTGTTTCAACAACTAATGCATCTTCTTGTGGACTCATGTATAAATTCAATTCACCACTTGTTACATCAACAATAATTCGAATATCAACATTCATGAATCGTGGCTGCACCACAAAAAATGTCGTTTGACCATTTTTCATTGTTTGCGGTTCTTTGCATTCATCAATGGTTTTTGCATCGAAACACATTTTTGATTCGACTGTTATTTGCTTGTAACATTGATGACCATCAATTGGATTGCCAGCATATGATTCACGACATTTTGAACACTGTAACATCCAACATTGATGTGCCGAATTTCGACTCGACGTACATGTTGTATCACTTTCTGTATTATTTCCACAATTGCACTTTTCACCCGTTACCGGATCACAATTGTCTCCATGACCCTGAAAAAGAAAAAAAAAAATTAGATCTTATTCTTTGACAAAATGAATGAATTTTGGAAAAAATTGAAAAAAAATTGAGAAAAAAACTCAAAAAAAATTTCAAAAAATTCTTGGCACAATTTTTTTTTCACTGCAATTTACTCACTTGACAATGGCACTTTCTGCATGGCAATCGAAAATCTTCGGCACCGCGAAAATGCCCAAAAATGCATCCTTCACATCGTTCGTCAGTAGTTTGATTGTGGCATTTCAAGCAAAGTGCATCTTGAACCGGTCCATGAGTTAATGTGACAAGTAATTCATTTTTGTTCATATTTTTCACTGTAAAATTTGAATCTCGTTCGACACATAAATCGGTATGTCCATGACAATAGTCAAAGCATGCAACACATTCACCATTATTACGAGGATTTCCAACGAAGAGCGGAGCGCACATTTCGCATTGTTTACCGACTGTGTTATTTTTGCATTCGAGGCAAACATCGAGTTGATCGGGTCCCTGAAGATAAAAAAAAAAAATAAAAGTTGAAAATAGATGAAAAAACGTTTCTTTCTTTTAAATTTTTCATCTTAATTTATAAATAATAATATAAAGTTACGAAGAAATACTAACTTGACAATTTGAATGTCCATTGCACAAGCATTGAATAGAACAGTTTGCACCGACATATCCAAAATCACATTTGCATATATTTGGTTCAACGCATTGACCACGTACGCATCCTTGCGTACATTTTGGAATGCATGTTTTATGCACTTCAATATTCGACATATTTACCAATGCATTTTTGCTGGTTGAAAGTATTTCAAAACCATTAGCACATTCACATTCGTATCCAATCAATCGATCCATGCATCGTTCAGATTTTGCATCACAATTGTGATGACCATTAACACATTCATTTTCTGGCGGGCATTTAACATAATTCCAAATGAATGTATCATTTGGATTAATTATTGTGAGATTCATTTGATTTGCATAAATAATGTCACATGTTGATGCGGCTGGAAATTCAGATGGTGATTCCAATGATCCTTCGGTACAAACGCCTTCACCTTCAGTATTATTTTTTGAACACCATCCACAATGAGCATGCGCCAAACAACTATGGCATTGTGTGTAAGCGCTACATGGTTCCGGGCAATATGAAATTTCTGAACTTTGCAATACTAAACCACAAACACCGCCAACACACCAAAGTGATTGATAATTTGGTGAAATACATTGTTCTAATTGCGTTGACCATCGACATCCACCTTCATTTTCATAACTTGCTGCCAAGCAATCGGTGCAATTTTTAAATGTTTCACATCGACGTGGACATACATGGGTTTCATGTTTTCGTTCATTATGATTTCGTTCAATTTCGGATGCACAATAGCTTTTTTGATTTTCATCTTGAATCCAATGACAACCACGTTCCATACAAATATCACAATCACCATTACAAATGCTTCCTGGACATTTAGCACTTGTTGCAATAATATCTTTTGCATCTTCACCACATAAATGTGCACTTTCCATTGAAACACAACGACCTGATGTTGTGTCACCACACCAACGACACGGTGAAATGGATTCATTGAAGTATGGATAAATGGCGGTACATAATTCGCATGTATCAAATGTTGAACATTCTCGATTACCTAGGGGAAAGAACGAAAGTAAATAAAAATAAATATTGTAAATATCCTGCAAATATTGTAAATATTGTAAATATTGTGAATATTGTGAATATTATATTATAAATATTTTAAATATCATAAATATGCTAAACGATTCTCGATTACCAATGGTTGGTGCATCACATCCAAAACCTCTAATAAATTGTTTATTATAACCCGTACACACATCTTCACGATCATATTTATAACAATGTGAAATCGGATTATCATTTGGATTTAATGTACAAAAACTACAGCCTTGAATCTCACGACAATTAAGCTTGGTTCGGCTGAATAATTCACACAAATCGGATGGCAAATGTATTCCAATAACACGACTTATAATACTACCTAGGGGGAAAGAACGAAAGTAAATAAAAATAAATATTGTAAATATCCTGCAAATATTGTAAATATTGTATATTGTGAATATTGTGAATATTGTGAATATTTATAAATATTTTAAATATCATAAATATGCTAAACATATGACTAAATATTGTTTAAATTTGAGATTGGTAGTTGAGATCATACTGCATTCGCCTGTGTCTGTAAAAGGGAAAAAAACTTACTATAGAATAGTACTTTGTGACCGCCAGCACTACCTACAAGAGAAATATACAAATAAATGAACATTTAGAAATTAATACACTCGAATCATATCAATTCAATACCTACCTCTCTCCCCTAGAGGACGCCCCGGCCATATTTCTTCTTCTTCTTTGATGTTCTGCTGCTACTGCTGCTGCTGCTGCTATTGCTGCTGCTGCACGACGTTGTCTTAATATATAAGCTTTTTTATTGAAATCTGGATTCACTGGTACATTGGTCAACATACACATTGCTTTGTAAATCATGTTGCGTGATGCATTGTTATCACGATCCCACACAATTGTTTTTCGTTGACTTTCATGATTGAATGTCATTTGCTTTGGTCTTGGTTCGACATTCAGTTTCTTTCGATGTGTATGATGTAATTTTCCAATCCATTCCTCAGGAGCAGCGAGAACAGTATTTCGGGCCGGTTCACAGTTTTGGCAAACTAGGAAACTGTTAAATCAAAATTAATTTTCATGTTTTTTTTTTGAACAACTTATCGATCCTTTATGTTCCATCTCTCTCTACCCAATCCTTTCCTTTCGATTCTTTCTATTGTTCTATCGAGCAATTCGTGACATCTGCTACACAGCATCGATGTTCCAGGCTCAGGCACATCAATTGTCATTGCGTATCGGTGCATGATTAACGTAATGGCTGCTTTTGGTGTTCGCAAGTGGCCTTTGATTGGAGAATTGGCGGCAGTTTTTGCATTGCCAAGAGCGTAGATGATGGTTTGCTGATCTTTCGGGACTTCTTTGCGCATTTCGGTCATTTCAAGCACAAATGAAAAATGCGTTAGCATTGTCTCATAGTTATTCACTTGTTTGCCGAAACTGTAAATGCGTGTCTCTGTGTATTGGTTGTGAAATCTCAATACGATTTTGTATCATTGGTCAGCTGTTAAGCGTACTTCAGTGCGTAAGAGATATGCATATTCTCTTTGTCTTTCTCTTTCCCATTTTCTCTTACCGTCACACAGACTATCGTTTGTGTTACAATGCAAACAATATTTTACAAACGGTACACTATGAAATGTGTAAATGATATAAATGTAAATGTAAAGGAAAGAAAAAATACTCACCAATGTTTAGAATATGCTGTTCTTTTCTTCTCTCCTTCCATGATTTTGATTGTGTCGACTGTGTCGCCATGTTGAATGTTGAATGTTGAATGTTGAATGTTGATTTGATCTCAGCTATCCAATCTCAATTTTAAGCAATACTTACTTTGCCATCAACAATATATTCACAAATGATAACTTATTGAAAGAAATTATAATACTACCATCCCATCCAGTTACAATGTACACCATTTCGGAATCATATGTCATTCCATGTGCGTAAGATGGTTTCAATTGATGTTTTCCAACAATTTCAGCATGTTGCATCAATGGTATCCACATATTACAACTGTATATATATGCCATAAGTGAATCGGATGAATTTTCTGGCATTGTTCGTCCACCATAAATTAACATATAATTATCGGTTGAAATGGCTGAATGTAAAAATCTTGCTCTTGGTATATTTCTTTTAATGGTAATTGGAATTTCACTCCATATTCTATTTCCAACATTTAATGCATACAATTTATTTGACATTGCGAATTTTTCATTATTTTGAAAAACATAACCGCCAAAAATGTAAATACATTGAGATTGTTGATGATAAGCAGCTGTATGACCATAGATCCCAACTGGCGATTGACCAACTATATCCAACACATTCCAGTAAGATGATGTAAAATTGAAAATGTATGTATGTTGTGAGAAACCTTTAATTGGTGAAAAACCACCAATTAACACCAAAATATCATGATCACCATCTTTGATCAATGTTAATGTATGACCGGTTAATGGTGGTGGTCGAATACTCATTGGAGATACATGAATCTCACTCCATTGTTGATTTTGTGTACTAAACTTCCAAAAATCATTCAATACCATTTCACTGGCATTATTGTGAGACGTTCCAGTCATCCCACCATATACGTAAATATAAATGGTTTGTTTTGATGTTTGAATGTCAGCCGCGTGAAAATATCGACCTTCTGGCATTTTTGCACCAGATGTTGAATCTACGGTGACCTATTTTCAAGAAAATAACAGAAAATGAGTGGAATTAAATGGAAAATCTTGAAAATTATAATAATTCAAAGGAAAACCATGAAATTTAAAACATTTAATGAAAAATCTATTTTTTTTTATGAAAAATGGTTTTTGTGATAAAATTGCATTCGTATTGATCTTACCTGCATCCAACTGCTATTTCTCGTATCAAATTGTCGAATATCATTGAGAGCTTGATGATGTAATGAATAACCAGCGAACATCCAGAGACTGCCACGCTTGTCGCTAAGCACGGAATGACCAAAACGTGGTAATGTCTTTCTCAAATGTTCCAATGAATCATCAATCAATAATGAATTGAATAATTCCGTAATGATGACACTTTTTCCATATTTCAATCGAACTGAACAGTCTTTATCACCAAAATCTTTATTGCACAAACATCGTCCATATGATTTATCACATTTCCCTTGATTTAATTCTTCACTACAATTTTTTGGGCACTTTTCAATGCTACAATCAGCACCCGTAAAACCATCAGCACACGTACAATGACCATCTTTGCATATTCTCGGTGGTAAACATGTACCGGCTGCACAACTTTGAACCGTATAAATGGCATTGAATCCTTGCCCTCTAACGCTTTGCTTGTAATGGACGGTTAAATGACCTGAACGTGCTTCAATCATATAGTATTTTGTGTCTTCTGAGCAAAAGACGCTAAGCAATTGACGTTGTTGCGTATGTCCAATGAGATCTGGAAGGCCATCATAAACATAAACGGCATTTTCATTGCATGAAACATTGAATGATGAATCTCGAATGATTTCGAATTGAATAAAATTGTCAGTTAACTGTTTGCCAGACGAATTATGCGGGCTTATAATCCATAAACATTCACGGATCTCTGGGCCAAAATTATTCTTTTGCGATTGATACGAACCGATTCCATGTAGGCCAACATTTTTCAACATTCCACGTGATTCGCATTGAAAAAAACATTGTCCACCATACATTGGATTTCCATAATAATTTGCACTGCATTTTTCACAATTATTTCCTTCGGTATTATGTTCACAAAAACATTTACCCGTTTGAATATCGCATATTCCAAGTGCATAATTTCCATGACCATTGCATTGGCATTGTTGACAACTTTCCACAACATCGACTTCAGTTGATGTTGCATTTCCAAAGCTACCCGATCGACAATTTTCACATGAATCACCCTCGGTCCAATGTTGACATTCATCACAAAATCCAGGCCCTCTTGAACATGTTGAATGATTATTGCATCCGCAGGATATTTCACATGATTCGCCAGTCCATCCAATATTGCATACACATTTATAATCGGGTGGACCTGAACATGAACCACCATTCAGGCATTCATCATAACATGTTCGACTGCACATTGTTCGACCATCACCAAAGAAACCGCGTCTACATTTACAATTATATGAACCATATGTGTTGGTGCATTTGGCTTCTTTGTGACAATCGTGCAATTGAAGACCGCATTCATCAACATCCGGACAAGTTGCATATGCCCATTCTGTATCATCGGAAATGATTTTTGCAATGCCCGTATCCATACCCATGTGCAAAGCATTATAACAATTTTCAACACTGCTATTGAAATCACCTTGCAAACATTTGCCCGCAATTGGATTGTCACGATCAAAGCACCATCCACAATTTAAATGCTTTAAACATGCCGAACAATTCGTATATGATTCACATGATTTACATTTTTGATTTGTTTTCTCTTTAATATCGTTCAATGGTATCACTTGATCAATCCATTCACGGCATAAACCAAATTGAAATTCACTGGTGTAAACGGAAAAACTAAAACATGTTGATGTTGTTTCACACCATACACAACGTGATGTTTCATCCAAACAGCTTGAACAATTTTCACGTTGATGACATGGCATTGGGCATTGTTCCGTGTTTCGAATTGCATGTTCAAATCGTCCATATCGTTCACAACGTGCATCTTCTGTCCACCATTCGCACATATTTGATTCAATGCATTCATCACATGTGATAAAGTCGGAACAATTTGTACATTGCGTTGGTTCAATTATAAAATATTTCCAATCAGTCGCATTATCAGATCGTACACAAAGCTCTTCATCTTTTGACCGTAATACACATTCATTTGTTACATCACACCAACCGCACTTTGAATCCGATAAACATTGTAAACAATTTGTAAGTGAATCACAATTGCCCTTTGAATATGGTTCCAAATATTCAAAGGTGAACGCAATGTTATCATGATGTGTTAGATTAATTTTGCTTGGTGAATGATAATGATTTTGTTGATGTGTATGTCCAGCCATAAATAGGCTTCGGTTTGATTGTAAATCAATTAAAATCCTTTCGGTTATTACAGTTTCATTTGCAAAACCATCATTGTTTGTTGCTACAACATCTGTCCAATTGATTGATGGATCTGAACAAGATGCATTTCCTACCGATAAATGATCGATTGTACGAAATTCATTAAAATCACTCAATGCATTGCTTACATTGAGAATTGTTTTTGAATAACTCGCACACATTTTCCATTGTTCAGCATTTTTTATCCATTTCTTTGGTGGTCGAATGAAACCATACATTCGGGCAACAATATCACCATGAATTTCATGTTCAGTTCTTGTTGTTGGTGCTGGTGTCATAAAATCAACCATTGTTGCATTGATGAAACTAACTTTGTCTGGCATTGAAAAATTCACTGGCGAATAATAATTTAAAAATGTTAAACCGGGTCGTCGATCTAATAATGTGCATTGTTTTGGTGAATCAATCTCAATGCCATTTGGACCCCACCAACCTGAAAAAAAAAAACAATTTCATTTTTTTTTTCATTTTGAATTAGTTTTTGATTCTCAAAAATGTACCCATTTCTTGTGACGGAGTATCATCACCAGATCCACATGTTCCATAATTATCCTTATGATGGCATCGAGCATTTTGTACACACCATTGACATTGATTTAAACCAAATTTACTGGCAAATGAACGAATGCTATCATTTCCAGATGGATTTCCACTTCCGTGTATTAAACATGAGTGACAGTCGTGAAGAGCTGAAAGGAAATAATAATTGAAATCGTTCGAAGTTGAAAAATATTGTTATGTGGTCACTGGCCACTTACCTGGACATATGCCAGGGCACCATTTTGTTTGTAAATTTGCGGTACAATTTGAACCAAATGTACGACCATAGCAAATTCCATCTGTGCTGCACCAACCACAATCCAAATCTGTAGCAGAAAAATAATACAGAGTTAAAGACCAAATTTTCTGTTTTCATTTTTTTTTTTTTTTTTTTTTTTTGATATTTCGTAAACAAACCTGATAAACACTCTGAAATGACTGAATGTTTGTGACAATAATTTTCTGGGTCAAAAACTTTTTCACTCTTTTTAACTTGAAGCATTGGTGGCAATGTATATGCCAATAGATCAGCATTTACATTCCCATGATAACCACCAACAATAAGCAAAGTATTATCATTTCGTACAGCAGTTGCATGTGCAAAAACACCTTGTTTCTTTAAAAAATTATATCGTTTTTGTGGATTCATGCCAAGCACATCGGAATTTATCCATGTGTGACATTGCAAATGATACAAATACATTTGATTGTCATAACACTGTAAGAAAGATGAAAATTTAAAATAAGAATGGGAATTTAATAAGAAAAAGCGATAGATATAAATACCATTTCTTCTTTATTGTGACGATGTGTGTAGCCACCAAAAATGATCATATAATTTCCAATTACATTGGCCGTATGAAAAGCCCGTTCTCTTGGAATATATGCATCACGCAATTGCATTCGTGGATAATGTATTTCCGTCCAATGTAAATCAATCAAATTAAATACAAACATTCGATCGGATAATTTGGAAAATCGTGCAACATTCACAACCACACCACCATAAACAACTAATGAATTTGTAGCTTCATGATAAACAGTGGTATGCCCAACTACACGAACATCCAATGATTTACCCCCACGTGGATGAATTTCTTCCCATTGATCGGCATTCGGATCGCTCATTAATTTTATGCGAAAAATTCTGAAAAATAAGAGAATGAAAGAAAATCTCATGAAACCTACATATCTCCATTAAATCTTTTGCGCCATAGGGTATGACACAAAAATCTCTTGACCCCTTTACCCTTAGAAAATTTTCGAGAATTTGAATTTTTTTTGCTCTAAAATTATTTGATTTGTGTTAGCCCTTAAAGAGACTTTCTATCAATTTTTTGTCGGGACCCATCCCTCCTCTCTGAGATGGGCAGTGTCAAAACCTATGCTTTTGCTTGCTTTATAAGTAAAGCAGTATGAAAAAAAAAACCGTTTTTGTTTACATTTTCTAAATGGTAAAAATATAGCAATATTTTTGCCACAGTTAAAGTAAACAATAAACTAAATGTGCTTGTTTCAATGGAAATGAATCGCAAATATGAAGTAATTTGCGAAATAATGCATGATAGAATATAGTGTTTAACGATTGATGCATGTTTTAGATTTACCTCGATGAAAATTGGCCATTACTCAAACTTCCGCCAAATACGTATAAATAATCACCGGCAAGTGTGATGGTGTGACGTGTTAGTGGCGGCGGTTGAAATGTTGAATTTGTTGCCCTCAAAATCCAATAGTCTTCTGGTTGTTGTGCGGAAGCATTAAACATCCATAAATCATTTGATAAACGTCCATCGTCTAATTTGCCGCCATAAATAACAAAACCGCCACCTTCCAATTGAATTAAACAAGCCGCATGACCATAACGATGCATTGGACCAATGTGTGATTTCTCTGAAATTTCTTCTAATAATTGCGATATATCGGTATTTGTTAGTGATTCATTCAAATTGAGTGGAAGTTTTGAATTTCGATTTGGTGAGCGTTGAAGTCGTTGTTGCTGTTGTGGATCTTTAGTTGAAATGGTTAGTAAAATATTTCGAAAGAATGATGCATCAGTTTTTAAGCCCCACAATCGTGCTTCTTCTTCATTTTGATGTAAAATTGCCTTTAGCAATGTATTATCCCATTCGGCTGGAAAATGTCGATGACGTAACGATATTCCCAATTCATCTTCCCACGTACTTTTGTTGAAACGATAAATCTATCAATGAAATTATGCAACAAATCAATTATTTCCCATTTCATACATGAATTTAAAAGTGTGAAAATTATTTTAACATACTTGCAATGCACCAAGAACATTGTTTAAATTATGACCACCATAAACGTACAATGAATCCGTTTCATGTACATAAATAGCCGAATGTGCAGCACGCGCTGTTAATCCACTATATGCACTCGCCAAGTAATGCCATTCATTTCCAACATTATTATCAATGTGTAAACTACATGATTTCCCAGAATAACCCTTTAATGATTGCACAAGAAAGAAAATGGAATAAAATAATCTTAAAAAACTTAAATTTTTGAATAAATGTTCGTTGGATTACATTTTTACAACGACAATGTTCTTTCGAGCAAATGCCTCGACCTTCGTTGACACCACAACTATCGGGACAAGCATGAATGCTGCAATCTTTAGCAATCCAATCACCTGTACACACACATTGATGACCCATACATTTGCCACGATTCGAGCAATTATTTGGACTATAAAAACCAAAATTAAATTTATTAAATTCGTCAACATTTATAAATAAATGGAATTATTTTCTTTTTATTCGTATAACCTTACCAATCGCTTATAAAATATTCGGCCTGGAAACCATTTAGCACATAATTTGTGTCACTATACAGTAAAATTAGCATCTGAAATTGACAATGGAATAAATAAATAAATAAAATGTTAATTTGATTTCTATTATTAGATGGAATAATAAGAATTATCATCATCATTGCCATTGTCATCATTATTGACTTTTTACTCACACTCCCTGATGTCGCCACAACTTGTTGAGGCTCCGTTTTGCCGCTGAAACTACCCAACAATGGTGATTTATACGAATCACCATCAAAAACGAATACATAATCGTATGAGCATTCTGTGGCTAGACTATGAAATTTCAATGTGATAAATTGAGTGTCATTTTTTGCTTTTATTAACCATTCACAATGTGAATCCTATGGAAACAAAGAGAAAACGAGAGAAAAAAAAATATCAGTAAATTTAAACAACAAACAAATGAGGAAGAAAACAAAAATCATTGATTTAATGCATTAAGTATTGGTTATGAAATTGATGATAATAAAATCACATTAAAATAGAACACTAAACAAATACCACAAGCACCAATAGTTTTATAGATAGATTCACAGTAATAAATGATTTTTATTAGCTATTTGAAATACAGTTCTTCAATAAACACAGCACGGAGAAAACATTAAGGTTGAAATGGATAGAGGAGATGAATGAAACAAAAAGGGTGAAAAACAGTGATGGAAATAGATAGAATATGAGAGAGAAATAAAGAATTGTGATTAAAATTGAGAGAAAAGGGCAGACAAACAGAGAAAAAAAAAAACAAATTTGAATAAGAAGAAAAATGTTTTCAGTGGCAATATTTGTTTGGCACTTTGCAAGTGAATTGTGTGATTTTGTCATCCTAGATGTGAATAAGATTAGCTTACTTCATTTGATTCAATTGATAGAAATGAATGAGAGAGAGAAAGAGGGAGAAGCAGAAAGAGAGAAAGAGAAAATAAGCAGGAAAAAAACTTGAAGCAAAGCTAGATAGAGAAGGAGAGAAAGAGCAGAGAATGCACGATAAAATAGAGAAAGAATGTAGAAAGATCGATATAGAAAGAAATAATGAAATAATAAAAGAAAAATTTAGAATCATCTATCTTACTTGTGTATAGTTGGTTCCAGGCTCTCCACTGGAAATTTCACCTTGCATGTCGGTGAAAACACGCCGTGATCGATCACATGGTTTCGGTTTAGTATTGTTTAAATTTTCGCTTGCAATTGCAAGTACAAGCACATTAAAACAATGAATTAAAATGATAACTGAACAAAATGAATGCATCCGAGACGAATGATCAGTTCGAGATTTTCGAATACATTTTGATTGGCTTTCACATTTATGATGAATAGAATATGGCAACTGATGATGAATTTGATGATGTGTTGTATGATTGTTGTCTATGCGGCTCGGTTGTTGTTGTTTTTCCAACGCATTCGTATCAAATAATTGTTTTTGTTGTTTTTGTGAGTCTTTGTTCCAAATTCGATGCCACCAAATGAACATTACGATTTTGCAATAGCAATCTCTAATGACAACGATTGAAATGAAAGGATTAAAAAAAATTTACAATGAGAAGAGCAACAAAAAAAAAAAACAAAAATAATACAAAACACATTCACCGTGGAAATAACCGTGAACACAAAATAAATAAATAAATAAAACGTTGAGGCAATGGAAAAATTGAGCAAATGCTACGTATTCAATCTGGTTTATGTTGTCAACAAAGTCAATCAGATGATTATTTTCGTTGATGAATATAGTTTGACGAACACGGACGACGAGTGACTTGATTGAGTTGAAAAACACTTGGTTACAATCACCTACAGAGACAAAACACAATTCGAAACCTAAACTGAAGGAGAGCAATTTACATATGCGGCAGATTTTCGCGCTTGCAAAATGATTTTGCTTCGAAGAAAGAGAGAGAGGGAGAGATTTATATGTGTTTTTATTGTAATTCACTGGTTAATTTGTTTGCTCAATTTTGTGCTGCTATTTTGGACAAATATTTAAATCAACACTGAACACATAGTAGTTCCGCACTGTCGTAAATAACAATTATTCAATTCATTAACTTCAATGTGGAAACCTGTGGAGAATGTTCTACATGCATTGAATCTTTGTGTTCGATGCTCAACTGAAGCGATTGAGTCGACGAAAATTTTTGTGTACGCTTGTTGCATTTGTATAAGTTGCGATTTTACTAGAGCTCTTGTTATAGCTGCTGCGAGAGTGAACGAGAAAATCAGTGAGTGAACAGAAAAATGAGAAAGAGAGAAAATCAAACAAAAAGGCATTTAAAAATGTGTATTTTTTCATCTTATTTGAGTTCAATGCAATGCAAACTGCGTGCAAATTCTGCAAAATGTTATGGTTCAAGCAATTTCATACTGATAAAAACCAGTTTATTCAATTTATTAATTGCCAACGATAATAATATGATGCGGTGACGGGCAAATAGTGACGTTTCAATCATTTGGCATTGATAACAAGTGAACGCTTGACGCTTCTACATGATAAGAATTCATCAACAATACACTTAATCAATTTGTATGTATATACATACTGATGCTCATTATTATTTGGCTATAGACGTTATAACGCGTAGCAATTTGTTGTGTTTGTTGGCCATTTAAAAACAAAAGAAAAAAACGAAAAAAAACAATAAACATTAACAAAACCAAACATCGATTCAACCGACTCCATTATAATGATTGTGTAAATGATTCTAATTTTTTTGTTATTCGCTGTTTGCGAGCCGCTTAATTTTTTCTAGCTAATTAACAGCTTGTGCCGCTTTCGGAATTCATATTCAACTTATTTTCATCATTTTCTTTGATTTATTTTGCTGAACGTAAACAATTTAGGAATTTCCGTACAATTGCTTTGTGTATTGTTGTTGTTTTTGTTTCACGCTCGCAAAGAACACGCACAACAAAAATGTTTCGTTAAATGTTGATTTCGTATTCTAATTTGTTGGTGATTGTCTATGCAATTTGCAAATTTCAATACCACGAGTCAATGGATTCAATATGAATAAAAACAAAAAAAAAAAAAAAAAAACGACACGAAACACAACTTTCAATTCACATTATGAGGTTGTCAAACAAGATTTCGATGTCAAAACGAAAGGAAAAAAGAATAAATGAATAAAATCGTCATGCTTTATATATTCATTCAAATGTTACGATACATATATCGTATTCCAAGTGTGAAAATAAATTGTACTTGATAAATATTTTATGTGAATATAATTTGCCGTTTTATTTAATTTAATTTACAGTTCCAAAGTACACAGACAATTGATAGACATGTCTTTAGACATTGCAATTTCAACTTTCTCATAAATGATGATGATATTTACATTTCTTTTCTTCGATGATAAAATTCAATCTTTTATTGAATCTTTTTCCCTTTTTTTCGTGCACTTCTATATTTATAGCCCATTTGCTCTAGATCCACTGCATATTTTCCGTATATTTTTCATTTATTTTACGTTTTTCATACATAATTTTTCAATTATTGCACGTTCATTTTTAGCCTTTTCACAATATTCAATTCACTTGATGCGTCCACACAAATGTTTGCTTGAATTTAACATTTTTTTTTCTCTATTCTTGTATACACATTTAACTAATATGCATCATAAACTTTCACCAAAAAAAAAAAAAAAAAAAAATTGTGCACCATATAATTCCGTTGGAATCGTGTATATTGTTTTGATTTTTTTGTGTTTCTGTGGAAAACAACTAAAATTGATTTATTTACGTATGCATAGACAAAAATAGAATTTGTGTTGCCTGTCTGAGTGCATGTTCTTATTCAACTGATATTCTCTGTTAGTAAAATGACTGATTAATACTTGGGATACGTGAGTTTATTTTTTTCGTCTTTGACAGTTCCGACAACAATGAAAATATTTTACGTAAATTCACGAATGCCAGAGCATTTATGTGTATGTGTGTTATAGTTTACATGAGAAACATTGACGGAAATGTCATTGTTACGATGAGGGTCTGTTCATGTGGTGTGCGCACAATGAATTCGAAAAGAAATATGGAGTTTTGTATTATTTGGGAAAGAAAAATAAGATTTAAAGGGAAAAATCAAGTTTAGCATTTGTGTTTTGTGAAATAATTTTTATTAAAATTGAAAATTAAAAATTCAAAATTCAAATGAAAAACATTTCGTCATGAATTATCGATTTCTCGCCATAAATTTTTGAATTTCGTTAAAAAATTCAATTTGAATTCTTCTTTCGAATCAAAAATATTGTTCACGTAAGTGTATTTATTGCAAACAAAGTCCAATTGTCAATTGCATACTACGAATTTGACGCAACCATCGATTTGGCTCTTTCGCACCAATGTGCATTCATAGCTAGAATTTCATCTATTCAATTGACATTCATAAAACGATACGCATACAATCGCAATTTTGATTTTGATAATATGACGAAACCACAAGCGCACAACTACACAAAACGTTTCTTTCACGATTCGATTGAGCATTGTGAATGTGTAAGCCTAGAGAATATACACATACATTTATTCTTTTTTTTTTACTACTCTCTCATCGGGAGAGATGATTTTTCATTAGTTTAAAAGTATTGAATCGCTTATTTGGTCGCGCTGTCAATATTTCTTCTTTCATTCGCTAGCCATATTCCTAAAAAACAACTCATCGATCGGACGTGCACGCAGCAAGTGTTTCTGAAATATTGAGCAAAAAATAAATAAAGGAAAACGAAATTCGTGGCGAAAAGACGAAACAAAATTGAATTTCCTCAAATCGGTGGTGTTGTGCATTTTATTTCAAATTAATTTTTGTTTTTAAAGAAATGAATTTGTGCACGGTACAATATACAACAAAGTGAATATTTGATGTGTGTACGCGTTATTCATTTTGATTCGCGTTTATGAACTTTTTTTCTACTATTCCTCTCATCTGACATACACTCAAAGTGGTGACATTGCAAAACAACAACAAAAAAACAAAATCATCAACACAAAAAGAGAAACGAATTAGAAACTTTCATAACAAAAAAAAAAAAAAAAAAAAAAAACTATAAGAATGGAATCTGACGCATGAAAAAACAAATCAAAGAGAACTTGCATAAACAGTTTTTGACAACAATAAAACGAAATTTGAACTTTTGTGAATGGAAATGATAAAAGGATAGAATCGATTTGGTGTTTGGGTGTGTGTGTGTATGTGTGCAGGTTTATGTGTATGTGTCTATTCATATTTGGTTTGGTCAAAAACCATCGTTTGACACTGCATTTAAATGCCACACAGTGATAGCGTTGTTCTTGTTCTCTTTCTCTCGTTTGCATTGTTCTGCCATAAAACAAAAAAGATTTTCTTCATGTTTGTAGTGCTGCATGAAAAAGGTGAATTTAAAAAGGGGGAAAAACTAAACAATAATAATTATTTAGTGTTTGAGGAAACTACACGTGTTTTTGTTAACACCAAAGTGTAAATATTGTAAAACAATAAAAAAAAAAAGAAAATATAGAGAGAAGGAAAGTGATTTAGTGTGTGTGTGTGTGTTTGTGTGTATAAAGAGAGTGAAAAAGAGAAAGGAACGCCAATTGGAAAGAAAGAGCATGTGATTGCATACGCATAATGTTTCCTGAGCAACAACAATTACATAAAAATTGACTTGGTTTCATTCTTTTTTTTTACTGTTTTATTTTACGTGCTTCGTGTTGTCAACGAACAGAACGCGAGCAAGGCGCTGTGGGGATATTTTGTCTTCATTGTGTTTATACACATTAATTAACAAGTGAGTTGAATCGGTCATATGAATTTTATACAATCAACAGAATAGACTGTCTGGTAAAATTTTTCATTTCAATTTTCGTAGGTCTTTCTGTGTCTTTATACATGAAGTTTTGAGAGAGAGAGAGAAAGAGAGAGAGAGAGTTATTTTTCATTCATTTCATAAAATTAACGTAATTTTCTTAACTTATTATTTATATCAAATTGTGTAATTGAATTGGCTGGTTGGTTGGTTGGTTGACTGTACGAGTTAAGTTTGTTGATTGTGCAGTATTTTATTTAGTGGGCCGTGTATTGTATAGTTTTGTTTTATTGTTCCGCATTCAATGGTTTCAGTTCCGTGCATTTAATTGATTTATGTTTGTTTACAAATTAATGGGTAGAGACCATATTACTTTCAATTGCACATATTTTTGTCTCATCATTCAAAGCACGAAACATCAAAAACATTAACGAACGACAACATATCGAAATACTCGGAAAAATTCTTATACGAAAATACACTAGAAAATATTTATGACATTGTGTGCATTCAAATTAAAGACGAACGTAAGTAGGAAGAAGAAGAAGAAGAAGAAGAAGAAGAATTGAAAGAGGAAAGGAAAAAAAGAAGAACAAGAAGTTTTTATTCAAGTAAGAAAATGATGAAAAAAGGTAGAAAAAAAGCATAATTTAAGATTCATATGAAAAATTTCGATCAAATTGACATGGAACGAGGAATATTTATTTTTGTATTCTTTCATCACATCGATGCATATACTCAATCTATCTTTCACATGAATCTTCGTAATATTTTTTTTTTTTTTTTTTTTTTTTTTATTAAAAAAAGAAGAGAAAAGAAGACAAAGCCAAAATCGTTCACATGATTTGTAAAAACTGAAAGAAGAAAGAAAAACACGTTACTGGTTGACGTATGTCGATTGAATAGATGCCAAATACATACATTTATATTCATTGAAATGATCCAAAAGGATGTTTTAATTAAAGCAATACTCGGTTTGTGTAAAACTCAGAAAAATAGATAATCAAAACGTTTTACAAATACGGTTGTATGTTTCAATTCTACAATTTAATGCGTTGCAATCATTTCCATATACGCCAGTTGTGTGTGTGTCGTTGATATCGAAAAGAGAGATGCCACAATGAGATATTTCATGTTGTTGACTATGAATCGCTATAAAATCTGGGGCGTTTAAGCTTTGATTGATATATTGAAGAGTTGTGTTGAGTTGGTGTTTTTTTTGTACATTGTGTATTACACAGGGTCTATGCATCTGTTTGCACAGATACCATTGATGCCAAAAACCATCAAACAAAATCTGTGTGAAAAATTGTTCATTTTCATGCCACAAATCTATTTTGCTTTATCTGTTCTATCTTCCTATCGAAAAGATTACAGTTCAAATACCGTC
The DNA here is from genome assembly GCA_029041755.1 of Resseliella maxima. NCBI lineage: Eukaryota > Metazoa > Arthropoda > Insecta > Diptera > Cecidomyiidae > Resseliella > Resseliella maxima. The sequence goes on along the minus strand of JAQOWM010000888.1, from coordinate 985,729 downwards.
GATTGATAACGATTATTTTATTTGGTGTAAAATTTCCAAAAGTAAAACCACCATTTGATTTCGTGATATGAACATTTCTGAATCATATTGATGCAATATAATTGCGAAATGATGATGTTTGGCGAAACAAACGTCATACACTTTTCATATAGATAATAAAACGGTGTTTGCAAATTGCGTCATTTATTCTGCGTGGGTAACGTGAATTTATAGACCGAAGTTCAGGTTCTTCGTTTCGTTTGTTTTATTTTATTTCGTTTATTTGCCAATTAAATGTCTAATCATTGTATGCAATTCGTCGCGCAGCCCATGTGACAACATTAAACAAGCATTTGAACATTTTCGAACCAGATTGACACAACCTTGGCTAGTTCAATTTCAATATTTATCTTTGTGTGTGTGATTTTTTTTTTATGTTGTTACTTCATGTGCAACCTACTAGTTTACGAGAATGACAGATAAAAATAATGAAGAAACAATCAAAAACATGGTGGTTCTATTAAGACAATGAATTTATTTACATATATTAACATTTACTTGTTCACAATCAATTGTAACTTTTTATTTGATTTCGACGAAAATAAAAACCGTGATAAAATTGGGAACAAGAGAGCGCGTAGTACATTTGTTGCACAAAATCAGCGCACACACACACACACACATACATACTTAAAATGACAACATTTCTGAAAAGTTGTTGAGAGATTATGATTGAATTCGAGCAAAGTGCTCAAGGTAGAACACTAAATGGCCGAGCCAAAAGACAAGTTGATTTAATGCCATTGCTGTTGTTGATTTATTTTGTTTTTTTTTTTTCTTTTTGTTTTTCACTTGTTTGCTAAATAAAAACAATGAAAGTATCATGTAGTTTTATCTCAAGTTTTGATGTTATTTTACAATCTCTCTCTATATATATTTCATACGTGAATGCTTGAACAATTTCACATTACTATATCGTTATTGAAGCATATAAACAGGTTGCAGATTCGCTTTTCTCTTTCTTCATTTTTGGTTTGATTTTTTTCCATCCAACTATTATGGCATGTGCAACAAGCTGAAAATCGTGACTGAAATTGTATGATTTTATTTTTCTTCTGTTTCTAAACATGATGAATGAAGAAAAACAAAATAATAACATTTTATTGATGTTCAACAACTTTGGCCCACGATAACCAATTTTTTTTTCTCTTTTATTTCTGTTTGTGTTTGAACTTTCATGGTATTAAACCGAGAAAATCATTCAAAATATTTGATTAATATAATATTTATCGATGAATGACTGTCTATTATTGACATTTCGATATGAGAAAAAATGGAGAGAGAGAGAGAGAGAGAGAATGAAGTGAGAAACATAAGCCATTGGCCCGATTTGATTTTTCCATATAAATAGCATGCACATTGGAATATACATAAACATGTGTAAATATTCTTAAAGAAGAATCAATTTCATTGAATGCTTCAACAATCTGACTTGTTTCAATCTAGACTAATGGACGCTAAGGAAATTGCGTTGCATGTATCTTTTCAGCTCATTTTGATTTAATATGTGCACACGATTCACATTTTGTCTGCATATGCATTGAAGCAATCATAAAATCAAGTATAGAATAATGACGATAAAAATAGGTGAAACACTTTTCGATAAATCAATATGTAAGCTACTCTCGAATACATGCACACAACACAATCATTGTTTACAGTGCTATTTTCAAACGCTTTACGAACGCTTTCCAATGTTTGATATAGAAATAACGACAATCGATTTGATTTGATGTGATTTGTCGTAGTTTTTCATATTGATTGTGACTAAATAAAAATCAAAACGAATGGGTTGGTCACGATATGACCGGCTGATCAATCAACGGCCACAATGAAAATATCGTTGCCACAATCTAATTCCGGCCACTTTAATTCGGTTCACTGTAATTGGTTCAAACCAACTTATCATAATGTGTACAAATGATTGTTAGAAAGCAAATAAACAACATTAACAACAACAAAAAATGACCATATGACAAATTTGGAATAATTGAATAGCACGCTGCATGTTATGTATGTCATTTGGAACTTCCGTAGAAAATTTGCGATTGAAACTGTATATCTCGTTCTCTCTGATTTTTTTTTTTCTATCTTTTTTCCTTTCATTCTTTTAATTCGCTCTTCTTTTCTTGTCCATTTAAGTTTTCCTTTCTCTACTGGTCGTTCTCCTCTCCTCCCCCCCCCCCCTCTCTTTATTTCTTTCTCTATTAATTTACACGTTTTTTTTCGCCCAAATTTGCTTCATTCAGTTAGTTCGGATAGAAATCAATGGCCACCCACGTGAAACCAGTAAAAAGAGAAAGAAAATCCGCATTTTGTTTTTGCGTCAATGACGCGATAGTTGAACAAACAAACGTTGTAATTTATTGTCGATACTTGAAAACTTGCGACTGCCTTATGCAATTTGATATTTGGCTTAAGTAGACAATGGAATGTCGTTGAAATGAACATTTTTCTTTTCTTTTGTTTTTGTTGATTTTTTTTTTATTCGATTTCTTTATCAAATTTCAATCAAGACCTTGAAATGCGACTTAAATTTTTTTTGCCACATTTCTTTGGCAACCAGAATAAATGATCTGATTCCAAGCATGACGCTCCAATGTCCGTGGCAACTGGCACATGCCACCATTGTAATAACATACATACATTTGGCATTTCCAAACTATTGACTTTACATAACAACATGTATGAAGAAGATGTCACAATGATATTCAGTTCTTCAAGCCCTTTATTTTGCAATGCGAAACGTAATGACCTTTTCAACCTACCATCCATTTTTTTTTTTTTTTTCAAGAATTGCAATCCGCGAAAAAAGTAGAATTTTCTTGTTTTCCACATTGCTTGCGCACTGTATAACATGTGACATTCGCATTTTGAGAAATGAAATGAACAATTACTGTAAAAATGACATACAAGTACGAATGTCATTTGAGCAATAAATTAATAAAGAAAAAAAAAAATACCTACATACATGCATGCATTTCCGATATGATTTTCATGCAAATCTCCACGATATAATCGCTGCACAATAATTATACGATTTTTCCATTCTTTTTTTTTCTCATGCCACGTGGATAATTCTGTTAAAAGGCTTTATTTTCTTTTCCATGAAAAACATAGTATTCCGCCTGCTGTGCTATTTTACATTTATAATATTCATCCAAACTAGAGGGAAAAATATATAAAAAAAATACCACTTGCCGTGAAAAGTGTACACATTTTTCTTGCGAAATAGAAAGAAAATAAAAACAGAAAAGTGGTCTTTTTTTCGCCTTCTTCTTCATTTCAAATGAAACTATCGGGGCATGCTCATTTCTGAATGTAGAATGTTCATTGCTCGACATGGAATAACTTTAATGGCTACGGTGGTGTGCGAATGGCAAATTGGAAGACATTGTTGAAAACTGGAAATGGTTGTTTTAAATCAAATGAGCATAATCTAGAATAGTGAAATGAGAACGTGTATCTGAAAAGAGAAAGAAGTGCAGAGTTTAATGGGTGATATCGTTAGAAAAAGTGGTAGCCAGTTCACATTTTCTAACGTCAGTTCATTCACACTATAAATGAAGTAAAAACACGAATTATATGTTTGACCACACAGAGAAATACACGCACTCGAAATTCAGTGAAGAAAAATTCAAAGTAAATCAAAACGGTAGTCAATGCTCGTGCAAATACACGAACTACTCAAATACGGTTAGAGCAACAGCATCGCAATTGACTATAATGTGTGTGATATATCAGTACTTGACCCACTTAAATTTCATCACCGCTGCGTACATTGTATATGGTTTGATCCATTTGTTCTATCCACATATCAATTTTCAGCATATAAACAATTCCGAGCTAATAAAAATGTAATGTGTGTTTTATGTAAAAATATTGAATGTTCGCATTTGGATTTTTTTTAAATTTGGAAGTCGTTACTGTCATACTTTATGTCTCAAGCAGAGAGAATCATCGAGAAAAAAAATCATACAAACAAAGATATCACAACCATTTCCTCTGAATCGTTTCTCGCATACATTTTCGTTCGTTTAATTTCCGTTCTCTTCATTTACATGCGTAAATAATTTCTTTTAATTTTTTTGTACAAACTTTTGTTGCTTCATGTGAAAAATAATGGGAATATGCCATTTTTTTCATTCATTTTCTCTCTCTACCCCCCCCCCCCCCTCTCTTGTTCATTCTTTCGTTGTTTACATCGTTCTGATTCAAGATAGGTTAAGGTTTTTCCTCCACATAATTTCTTTACTTATATATCGCTTGAGTTCGTTCAATAAATACATTCATAAAAGATGCTATCGCAATAAAAATATTATTGCCCATTTCGCACAATTACATTTTGAAAGTTTCTATTGAAATGCGTTGCGATATATCTACCAAAATAAATGGGGCTCTGTGAATAAGAAGAAAAAAAAAAATAATTCGTCAATTTGCTAATTCATTTCATTTATAATGAAAATTCATGAATATTTTATCTAGGGGGATTTAACTCTCACGAATGCGTACATTTTTACGAATTTTTCAAAAATTTTGCGAATGCGCTTATGGACATTTGCACAGTATTATCGAATGTTTACGAATTTATTATTGGATTAAATGCATTCGTAAACATTCGCTAATACCGTGCAAATGTCCATAAGCGCATTCGCAAAATTCATGAAAAATTCGTAAAAATGTACGCATTCGTGGGAGTTGAATCCCCCTAGAATATTATTTCCCATGATAATTCAATAATTTCCGATGAAATATGCGTAGTAAAAATAAACTTCACAAAATTATGCGTAACATTTATGAAATAAAATTCTAATGAACATTTTTCGTTTTTCCAGGAATGAATTCGTGGGTAGATAATGGTATCACATATGCATGCTGACAAATAGAGCACAACAGTTTGATTTGGGATTTTGAAAAAGTGCTAACGCAATACAGCACAATATTATCTAATCATTGTTGTTTCGACAACGTGGATCAATTTATTTGTTGCAGTGACGTTAATAGACAAGTTCAAACACGAAAAACGAGTTTTGAATTGTTTTACGGTGAACATAAAAACGACAATAGAATGCATTAAAATCTCGAATTTAAAATCGAGAGAAAGAATACGTGGTGGAAAAGTGACAAAATTAAATTGCAAATTTAAGCAAAACACAAAGAATAAAAGAAAAAAAAAATCTATCCCCAAATAAACTTTCACGGATTTTTTATTGTTTGATACGCTGAAAAAAAATATTAGGTGGATGACTTTGATCGGACCTGGCGCACCAGGTATGGCATTCATGATGAAAAAGAAGAAATATAAGTTTTCCGTCGATCTTAATTTGGAAGAATTGGTTGAAGTGCCATTTTTAAATGCCGTTCTATTCGCAAAAATTCGTCTACTCGATGGCGGCTCGTTCCAGGAGTACAGCAGTCGGTAAGTTTATTTAACAAACGATACCATTTTTACTGTGGATCACGTCATTTAACGATTTTTTTTTTTTATTTTTCTTTCTGTGAATCGGTGAAAAATGTTGTTGATTTTTTTTTCTTTATAATATTATCAAATGTCAATAAAAATAGTTCATTAATCTACAAGAGTTATTGAAGCATTTGGCAATTCGACCTTAGCAACACTTGAAAATTGGCTTGAGTCACGCGCTTGAATAAAATCACAAGCGAGACATTTTCATTCATATACACGTTTACTTTTCCGCTTCTTCTTCTTCTTCTTCATCGTTTTTTTTTTTTTTTATTTGGCAAGCTGAGTTGGTGCCTATTTTTAGTTGCTTTTTTCACACTTGCTAATTGAGTTTCGTGAAACTTCTTCCGTTGTTTGTTGAAATTCATTTTTCGATCAAATCTGTTAATACAAACACTTATCACTGATCGATCAAAAACATATTCACCTTTGTTCGTTTTATTTTTAATATCAATATTTTGCACTAGAAAACTGCTTTATTTTGATAATAATTAAAGTGTTTGCAAATAAAATACAATCAACGACTTTGTATTGTATACACCGCAAAATGTTAATTGACGCAATGGGTACCAAGCGAATGCTAATCAACGCATTGTATACACCGGATTTTATTATCATTTCAAAGCCAATCCGTCAATTTAAATTTTCGAAAGAGCGGTGGCGGTGGTTTTTCTTCTCATTCTCTCATCTTTTTCAAAATGCACATTTCAGCTGGTAACAGTCGTTTTTATTTATCGTGACACCCTTCAATTTCAATAGTTTTTGAATGCGGAACAACTCCCTACACGTGATTTAATTGGATTTTTCTCATTTGAATATTTCGCGCTGACATTTATTCAATTTGCTGTTCACTCGAACTGATTAAAAAAGAAAAACAAAAAATATAATGATGAAATAGCGGCCTCCTTGAAACAAACGCAATTAAAATACACGATGTGACTTATACAACATCAATAAATTGAGATTTATATTGTTTTTTGTTTCATTCAATCTTTACGATTATTATTCTTGCATGCTATTCGCTAAGCAAATTTCGCTTGTATGTTTATTTCTCTCATTTCTAAATGATCTTTCTCTATCTCCGGTGAGCAAATGTAAAAAGAATATTGTTTTATTGTTTCTCTATTACTTTCTAACGCAGTAGCTGCTTATGAATATTTATTCAGATTTCAAGCAATTGTGATGTAATTGGGCAGAAAATTGTATGTATTGGCTTTGCTTGGCTTGCCTTTAAAATGACGGATAAACAAAAACAACATTTATATCGAACATTGTTAAACTGAGTGAGAGCAGACAGTGTATTTTATTGTTGTTATCCTTGACCTTAAGCCAATCAAAATATTAAATTTAAATCTCAATACATTTGGATGTATGCAAAAAGAATCACATTTGCTTCATGGGCGCAAAATATATAAATGAGTTTCGAAATTTAATTTAAATATATCATGGAAAGTGAACTTGGTGCTCGTGCGCTTTGATTTATAGTTTTTTTCCCCTTTCTTTTGCCATTTTCAAATGTTGTAAACATTGCGTTCTTGGAAACCGACATTTATTACACTGTGGAACACAAAAAAAAAACAAATCAGCGATTTATAAATGACTTCTTAATTAGTGCGTTTTGGTAATTAAAACATTTCTTTAAAACGACGTTAATGCTTTTTCACCACGAATTTAATGATTTTTTTCTTCTATTTCAAATCAACGTAATGTTTTCTTGAAACGAATTAACGATTTTTTCATTCTTTTCAAAAAACTATTTTGACGTTTTTTTTTTTCGACAAATGATTTCAATGTTTTCTTTGAAGTCAACATTTTTAATGCGTACGCAAAATCGAAAATGAGACGTGAATTGTATTTATATAAATGAGACATGAACTTTTGTTTATGAAAACTATAACAAACTGTCGGAGATTTACGCATTAGAATTGAAAATGTATTTTCAATATCACATGAGGTCAACAACAGTATTGTTCGTCAAAATCCAATTGTTGGCTAAAATTTAATTACGTGGATTAACCTTGACGTCGACTCAATCGCATCGTACATGCCGATCGTGACTCGGACATTTTTTTTCTCTTTCTTCATCTCTCTCATTCTTCGGTGACTCTCATTTTGTTTCTCTTCATTTCATTTCCTGGCTCTCTTACTCTCGCTCTTGCTCTTTTGGGTCACTCTGTTGCTTTTGGATTTGATATCTCGCTCTCATTCTCCGTCGTACATTCGTTCTCATTCTTCTTCTCTCATCGAAATTTTTTTTTTCAATCAACAGTCAAGTTTGCCAAGCATTGAGTCATTTGTTCTTTTTTTTGACTCATGCTCAATTCCTTTTTTTTTGACTCATACTGTCTAAAAAATTAAATTTTCTCAGAAAATTTCTCTACATGTGAGAAAAACCAGTCTCACTTTGCTGTACAACGAGAAGAAAAAAAATTATTGAGACAAAAAAGCAGATGCAAACAAGATAAAAAGAGCTCCCAATCCACTCGACGCCATAATACAAATAGAGAGAAGTTAATCAAAATTAAATCAAATAAAAGTCATGCGAAACGAAATACCATTCCCGCAAATCCGTCATTGTGGTGGTTGTTTGATCCGGAAAAGTTAGGTCTGTGGTGGAATTTTATCAATCAAATTGAAATGTGTGTGTGTGTTTTTTTTTTTGGCGAAAAGCTTGGTGAAAAATACCAACAAGTTGTTCAAATTAAATGATATTATAGACAAGTTTGGTTTTTACTATCGCGTGCAAAATTTGCACTGCAAACTAATCACATAAAAGCGATGATATATATATAGCGCGCGCAAGCAGTTTAAACTAGAAATGCGATGGTAACATGAACGCAAAACGAAAAAAATGAATGACGGAGAGAGAATAAAAATGTTGTATTTTGCTTATAAGCCAAATGACAGCAGCACATAGGCATTGCTCTGCATATAAGCGTCAATTCAGTTTGATGACATGCCTTTTTTATATTTACCAAATAACGTGGCAGCAAAGAAAAGCGTCCAATTGTCACAGTGGATGTGTTAGTTTGTTTTTATTGTTTTTCTTGGCAACATGAAACTGGTTGACAGATCTATTTTTGCCCAAGCAAATGTCCAAAGTATGCATTCAAGAGCTTGTATTTCATAGAGATACTGGTTTTTAGTTTTTATCTCTCTTTACTATGCCTAGCCAACACACTGCTAGCGATTCTGTTATTATTTTTCTGCCGTTGTTTATTTTATCAAAACACAAGTATTGATTTATATTGTATCAAACGAATAAGGAATGAACAAAAAAAAAAAAAAAAAAATTTGTAATCGAGCATTTCTATTTAAGATAGTGAATCTATATCATATTTTCTTTTTATCATGTATACATCAACACTAAGCTCGATTAATTGTTAATGCTATTGAATCGTTAACAAACTGTCAAATTTACATGCTGCAAAACGTGTATTGTGAATGCAGCACACAAAGTGAAAAGACCTTGACAAGGTTGAAAATGTTTGCTAACTTACAAACAGAAGAAAAAAAAAATAAAACGCACAGACACAGAATGAAAAAGACAGAGAGTGAGATAGACAGACATAGAAAGAGATAAAAATAAAGCAACCGCTTTGCCGATAAATGAGTTTGTGTTTGAGTTTCAGTGGCTGCTTTATTTTTTTTTTTTTTATTTGTATCTCTTACTGTATGTGTTTTGTCGTTTGTTTTCTTTTCATATTCGTTCGATCTCATTTAAAATGAGTGTAAAGTATAGTGAGAGCCAATTTTACCCATGAATTAAGTTCAAAACATGTGCATATGGTGGTGGTGGTGGTGGTGATCGTGGTCAGTCGAATAATACCGACATCGAACCATTCTGTTGTTACGCTACATTCATATGAATGTATCATTCCATATGTCACATTGCCGATTTTGTTTATCAATGTGAGCGACGGGTGCTTGAATGTTCAAGGTACACAACAACACGATGTATGCATTCAAAGCATAACACCACAACTAATTTTTTATCTTACTTTTCTCATTTTTTTTTTCTTTCTTTTTCTTCTGTTGCTAATACATTATTATACAAAATGCGTAACATAGACTGTGTGGGGGTTTTTTTTTGTGTGTGAAATTCATATGGATTCAGTGAAACTGATTTTTGAACATTCTGTGAAATAACAAAAATTCAAAAATTGTTCGTTTAAGTAATTGAAATCGATTTTTTGCGGTGCGGTCGTTTAACGACGAAAATAAAAACGTACGAAATTGTCACGCATTTCCATTGACACTCAAGCGAGAAGTTAATGTATCGTGTGCTTGTATCATTTTTCCATTGAATTTTGTTTTTTTTTTTTCTATTTTGCTATCACCATAATCAACATTACATTTCATTGCGCCTCATCGTTAACGATTATAATCGGCATTTCACCTACAAAACCATTCACATCAACGTCGATACAAAAAATATACACGTAGAATGTTTGCCCACACATAATACTCTTGGTAAACCAACCGAATGGCATATGGTTTTATTAACTGCTCGGTCGATGGCAGGCGATGGAATGTTAGTTAACTGCATAATTTAGCTTCCCCATAGTCAATCCATAAATATCGAATATAAACACTCATTTCTATGAAATGATAGAGCATCAAGGGTGAACTTGAATAATCGATTTGTTTGCATTTATATTTTCCAATACACTACATCGAATCGATCATATCATCAGCTCATTCATTATTGTGTATATTTTTTTTTTAAGCCATTGTGCACCTCACTGCCACTTTATAGCCATTCAATGACATACAATTATCTCAACAAGATTTAACACAAAATATATTACACAAAAGCTTGTTAATGGATCAAGATTACATTTATAGCGCCGATTAAATGACAATATCCAAATATTGTGCAAATTTATTCGAACTACTGTTATTCTAAATTTACTCTTCCTATCTACCCCGCTCCCTCTCTCTTAATTGTTATCAAATTTAAATGATATTTGGTCATCAGTGAAAATGGCACAAACTCATGTTTTTCCATCTCATTATTTCCCATGCGATTGCTAAATGATTATTTAATTTCAAATCAATTTTATTATTTTCAATAATTGAATATTTAAACAAACCATATTGAGTGTAAATGAGCGTATCAAAATATGCAAATTGTTCGTTTCAAGCATCATTCGTTTAACCTCATTTAATTGAAGTCAATGATTGATGATAGCCGATTCCAACAAATTCGGCACTTGACTCGATTTTTTTTTCTTCAATTTTTCCTTTTGTTTTCTTCTTCTTTCAAACTAAAAAAATTTGATTACGATGCATGAAAGCAATTTATTTCGTTTTTTTTTTTTACGATAGAAATTGTTGTTGTCATCTTTTCGGCAATGATGTATTTTTTTCCATCATAAAATATCGACCAAAAATTGCTAAAACTGTATCGAATCGAACAATAAATCTTAACTCATCACTTTAATTGAGCTATTGTTTTATGTTCGACCATTTAAATCTTTCGAAATTATCAATTGATTGTTACGTTTTCAGAATGATTCAAAACCAAATATAACTTTAGAAAAGAGAAGAAGAAGAAGAAGAAGTAAAAAAAAACATCGAAATGTGTTTGCGTCATGGTTGTCATTGTATAATAATTGAATGTGAAAAGACATCAAGAGCTCCAGTTGCATGATGAATTTCGGCCGAGAATGAACTCAAATGTTTTCTCAAGCGAAACAAAAAGTAACAATAACAGAAAATAAAAAGCAAGAGAGAAAAAAAAAGATGGAAACACTAATGAATAATGCAAATAATTTCGAAATGCTCATGTTTATTTGGATAATCGACTCAGGATAGCTGTCTGCATTGCCAATTTGAAACAGTTGAAATCAGAGAAAAAAGAAACGAAGATATTTTCAGCACACGAATTATACAATATAGATATTTTTGGAATCAGCAAGTCGAAATAATTTAAAGTGTAAATGAAATCAACATTTTGAAGGCAATACGAAAAAGAGCAAGAAAATGACTATACTGCAGATAGATGAATAATTGGACTTTTCTTCATGAACATTAAATAGACAAAGAATATATGATGTTTTAATGGATTGCTCATTGGACCAATGCTCAACTAAAAACCGACAATCTTTTTTTTTTTTCATTTGAAATTCAACTGCAGGAATTTTGTGTTTGTTCAAATTATTTGATAATATTTGTACATTGCCAAGTACATTTTAAATCAGGATAAATGCTTAATTAAACACATACACATGGCGTCGATTAGATAGAAGAAACACATCATCAGATATATTTATAAACGATGAATATAACAAAATCACACGAGAATGACACGAAATCAGTATACGTCTGCCGTGCTTTGTCATTCAGAATGTTTAACTGCTGTTTAAACACAATTCAATCGTAAATCAATTTCACGAGCGCATATAAAATAAAATAAAAAGAGAAAATGAACGATCTTGTATAGTTTCATTTACATTTCCGCGTATATAGATAAATAATTGTGAAAAATACTTTTTCAATCGAGGTGGTTCGCGCATTATTTTGTTCTCCTTTAAAATGCAAACAAAATAATATTTGGGCAAAGCGCCAACTGTACCAACAACGTGCCAGTCTGCATGATATCAGTTTTACCCATGATTTTGACTCACATTTCATACAGTGCAATGTTCGAATCAGTTTTTATTTTTGTATTCACAATCATTTTTTAGATTTAGAAATCAATAGAAATGTTCAAATCAAATTAAAAAAAAAAAAAATAAATGCTCAAATATTGAATTATTTCCATATAATCTCATCGTTTGGCTCATCTATTAAATGTTGTAGAAGTTTTTTTTTAATCCATTGTTGAAAAGACAACTATGATTTGAAGGAATGTTATATTTTATTGAACATATAGACAATTCATATCTGCATCGTATCGCATCATGCCGGAAAGGCTAATGATCATTTCGGTTTATGACAAAATCGGTCTTTTGTAAATGGGGAAATTCAACGGAAAACTCTAAGATTCATACCGATAAGCTGTATGAATGGCTTAAGCTATTGAACCATACAAACATTTATTTTGATAATGCCAAGTTTGTTTCAGTTTTTTTCAAACTGTGATTATTCACTATATTTTCAGTAGTCAATTCATGGGGAATTTATTTTTAAATACTATGGATTTATTATTCAGAATACGAATTTCTTAGAATATGTTTTTCGTTATTTCTTCGTATTTTTGTTGGTGTGTGCCAACATTTCATTCGCAACAATTAAGAAAAATACAATTTTTTTTTATTCAATTTTCACAGTTTTTCTTTAAAATAACCAATCTATGGGTATTTCATATTTTGTATAATTAATATCCCATTCATCTTGATAGTTTTCCATAATAGCTTCGATTGGATAATTTAGCGTAAAGAAGATTTTTCCATTTTTCCTAAATAAATTTCAGTGAATTTTACTAACGACATATTTAAGCAGAATGAATAGATTTTAGTTCGTGAATAATAGCATAAATGAGATATGAGAAATGGTCATTGCGTATATGAATGTATTCATACCATATATGATGAGTGGATTTTTGAAATTATGAGATGAAATGATATTTGCAAATAATAAAAATATAAACATATAACAGTGACAATTAAATGGAAGAAATTTCAAAAATGGGGTATCGTTTTTTTGTTTTGACAATTTTTAAACACAAAGAATGAATGAAATAAATTTAGTTAAACAATGTTATCACAATAGGCGAATTTTTTGACGGTTTTATCACTGCATTTGGGGTCAATCATCCGGGGAATACACGAGATAATTTTCAATGTTTACTATTTGAAATTTTGATGCAGATAAGAAATATGATATTTCTAGATTTTTCTGACTCATAGCTGTTTTTAATCAGACATTGTGTAACATTTACCATTTTGCATGAAATCCAAATATTATTTCATTTTGAGTAACAAAAATTATGCACAATTTGATATATCTAGAACGAAATTATAAAAAAATCATTATTCATTTAAAGATGTGACAAAGAGATGCTCTCATTGCATTATTATTTTCAATTTTGCTAATAAAAATATCACACTTTCAATGTCATAAGGTTAATCTATAAGTTCATTTTGTATGACTTTGATTGTTTTATTTATTGATGAGTCAAATGTTTTTAATAATTTTTAATGAAATTCATATAGAATAATTTATTTAAAATGAATTCGATGAAATTTTTCTCAGAGAGCGAGAGAGAGAGAGATTGAGAGAGAGAGAGAGAGAGGTGAAAGAGTGAGAGAGTGAGAGAGTGAAAGAGTGAGAGAGTGAGAGAGCGAGAGAGTGAGAGAGTGAGAGAGTGAGAAATGCATAGAGGAAGAGAGGGGGAGTTTGATATCGATGTAGATAGAGAGAGAGCGTGTGTGTTTGTGTAAGAAAGACGAATGAAATCGGAAAGTAAACAATTATACAAAGAGAAGATACATTCAAATTGCAACTTTATCACTTAAATATTTCCATCATCAAACATTTCTTTAAAAAGTATTAAGTGCAAATACGGAAAAAAGTCGTTGAACACAAAAAAAAAATTATGTTCGTTTCCTTGCTAGTAATTCTGTCAACCAAATGGTAAAAGGTGTTTGTCAAAGGAATGACCTTTTCTAGCGAACACAGTGTCGACAAATCGCCGACTTTAAAGTGAATGTGCGACTCGTGTAGAAAATTGAAAACAAGAAATCCAGCAACAACATAACACAGAGCAGAGAGCACATATAAAGTAGCGAACTGTATGGCCATAGATATGTTTCATCACAGCACCTTGCACTCAATGAAAACATTCAATTTATTGGAATTGCGCTTTCAACAGCCAAAAGCAGCACGATTTAATAACATCACTTGAAATTGAATGTATTCATATGGTATTTTCACTTGTTACTTTTGTTTTCGTTGTGAATAGAGCGCGCAAGATGTGCGGATTTTCTTTTAAGTAAATTTCTTGTTTTCACGAAAATCGTCAATTGGCTGGGTGAAATGAAGAAAAGTTTTTTATTTATTTTTTCTTCTTTTTTTTCTCTCCGTGTATGTATTTCATCTCTCTCTCTCTCTCTCTCTCTCTCTCTCTCTCTCTCTCTCTCTCTCTCTCTCTATGTTTATGTCTATTCAAAATACAACATGAAGATCGTGTTTCTAAAATATAGCATTCCAATGATGAAGCGAATGAGCACATGCATGTGAATAGCGTATGTACACTAGCGCAGCTGAATTGTTGTACAGCTGGCTGAACATAGCAATGGCATCAAACTTTTACAAAATTGCAATTACAAAAGCACCAGATGAAATGCTCACGTTGATATGAAATTGAAAGTTTTTCTGTCTTTTGTTTTTGTGCAACGTGTATAAAATTTCAAAAACTGTTTGGCATCAGCATCCAAATGCGAACTTGAAAAAAGATAATTTTTCCCTTTTTTCTATTCGTTTCTTTTCTTTTTGTTCATTTCACTTCAAGAGCGTCTCGCAAATCTTTATAGAAAAAAGAAAGAAAAAGAATGGCGTTGTTTTCAATTAGAAAAAAATTTCAATATCATTATTTATTGGCCTGATTTGAATTTTATAAACAACTTCCCAAGCTGTATTTACATGAAGGGAAAATGTCTCAACAAATAATCAAGTGACTGTGAAAATGTACCGTTGACTGGAACAAAGGTTTTATTTTTATTTGGATTTTATTTTTATCAATTTCATTTCATTTCTTCTTTTTTTCGAAGAAATGACCTTCGATGCCGATCAAGTGAATGCTAGCATTGACCGATTTTTATTTGTATAAAAGATGGAAAAGAAAAAATATAAATAAGAATGATGAACAGAGAGATAATAACCGGTCGAAAGCATGAAAAGCATTCATAACAACAACACAAATTGGTTTAAATCGAAAAAAAAAAAAAAAAAAAAACAAAAAATATGTGCATTAATTGATTGAGTCGGCGATAGTGAGCGCATTCGAAGTATTCTCGGAAAGTTTTCTAAATGGAATCGCATATATAATTCGGTTGAGCGAATTTTATGATGAGAGAGCCATGCCTGAATGGCTTGGAATTGGTAATAAAGTTTAATTTGAAAGAAATGTTCAATTAATTATGACATATTTGACATGGTTGATGACTGTTTTTTTTTTTTTTTGCAGTCTTATTGCACAGCATTTGATAATCGGAATGGAAGGTTTTGTGTTCAGAAACTTGTCGAAACTATGAAATTATTAATTATTGCTTGTAACTATTGTAAGATATTTTCAGCTAAAGGGTGATTCATTGATTGCTCACAATCTGCTTTCATATTTGTCAATTTTTAATACGATTACTTCATTTTCTCACTCCGATTATTCGCAATCAAATCAATGTTGTGTTGTATTATGGATTTTTAGTTCTGTTTTCTCATTTTGTTTAATCAGATTCATAAAATGCACTTTGTAACATTACATAAATGCGGCGAATCGTTATTGACTTATATGCTACAATAAAATACATGCTATTGAGGTATGGAGTGTGTGTGTGTGTGCGCGTTTTTTCTATTTGTTTGTTTGTCAAGCACTTAAATGGTTAAATAGCCACATCGGCACTATAAAATCTAAACTAGCAACAATCCAATCATTTCATTACGCATTAAGTGCATGTAATTGCTGTTAGGCTATAATCACATGAATGTATTAGTTTATGAGTGTGAGTGTGTGCGCTTATTTGTTTTTTTATTTATATAATAAAATGATCCAAATTTCTGTTTGCATTTTATACAAACATTTACGATCCGTTTACAGCGATCATTTTATTTTTATACAACTGGATTTGTTTCGTTCATCTGATTCTTTCTTTTTTTCATATCAAAGTAAAGTTTTTGTATTCAAAGCATTTTGTATGCATAGTTTGAAGAAAACACATTCATAGAGAGAGTGAGAGATAGAGAGATAGAGAGATAGAGAGAGAGAGAGAGAGAGAGAGAGAGAGAGAGAGAGAGAAAAAGGTAAAGAAAGAGAACAAAAGATAGTTTTAGAAACTAAAGTAGCTTGAATTCATCATATCTAAATGAATAATCCAAGTAGCTCAGTTTGCTATGGTATCATTTCCTGCATCTTAAGAAAGTGATTCTTAATTCTATGATCGACAAAGGAAGTTTTTTAACAATTACACATTATATTCGTGCTCATGTAAACGGATGAAATACAATTTGTACAAGCAATTGAAGAACAATGAGCATAAATCATGATTTATATGATTGACAACATTAGATATGGTAAAACAACGTTCAAAAGTGTGAAAACATGCACTGAAAGTGTGAAAATAGACGCACGCAAATGTAAATCGGAATTCTACAACACCATATGAGCAACTATGTTTACATATGTCATTGTTTGTGCTATTGGGCCAGTCAAAAGAAAAAAACGTTCAATTATTGACAAAAAAAAGTCAAAGTGTTTCTTTCTGAATCAAACAATGGGTTATTTACAGCTGTGGTACGTGTTCATGCCAAAAATGAAATTCATGATGAAATCGTTTTCACAATGAAAGAGAAAATACATTGAAAAAAAACAACGCACAAAATCTCGTGATCAAGAAGAAGAAGTAGATAAAACCGGGGAAATCCGTAGCAAAATTTAAGAGCAAGTCGAATAATCTGAAATGAAAATCAAGTCAAATTTGAATATAAACGTCATAAAGTTCATATTTGGCCGCCACACACATGTCAAACCTATAAAATTCATGTACAAAGCGATTAATGAATAATTTAACAGCGTTCTAATTCTCTCTGTATTAAACAAATGGAAATTTACACATTTTCAAGTAGTTTCTATGTCATCCAATATTCTAGTATTGACCTCTCGCAATAGTTGTTTATGTTCAACAAAAACAACTATCGAAGAGAATTTTAGAACAAACTCTCGGCGACATTACGGAGCATCTCAGACATGTTGGCCCACACAATTTGCATAAATTACTAAAATCACATAACGGTTTCAAGTCAAAAAAGTTGTTTTTTTTTTTGAACACTTTTATTGACGATAAAATGTTACAGAAAATGCACAGAATTCAATAAAACTATAGTCTTGAGAAATGATCATTTAGAAAATGTATTAATAAATGATGTTTTTGTGTTTTTATTTTTTTGTTCTTTTCAGCGAGGAGGTAAAAAATCACACAGTCAAATGGAATGAAAAATTCGAAATCGGATGCAAAATGTCGGCAAGTGCTTCAACCGGTATTTTAGATCCATGCACATTACGAATATCGGTACGAAAAGAGATTAAAGGTGGCCGCAGCTATCAAAAATTGGGTTTTATCGATTTGAATTTAGCCGAATTTGCTGGCTCTGGCCTGATATCACGACGATGTTTACTCGAAGGCTACGATACACGACATCGACAAGACAATTCAATGTTATGCGTTACAATTAAAATGCATATGATTAGTGGTGATATTCTTTTTAAAGTGTAAGTTTATCCATTGAACTTGATATTATTTCGGGTTTTTTCTTTCAGTAACCTGTATCACAAAGCTTATAATTGAACATTCTTTTTTTTTTATTTTCTTTTGTTCCGCTTTTGATTTTCAGTCCAACCAGTTTAACTAGTAAAAAAATAACGTCGCGTGACGATTTAGGTAGTGATATAGTTGGTGTTGACAATACACCATTACCTGGAACGACAATATCGCGAACAATACCGCCAACAGCAAGCGTAAACACATTACCGGGTCTCGTTGGTGGCGTTAGAGATGATTCATCAATAACGTCCGGATCATCCGGATTTGGATCATTGCCAAAGAAAAAGAACGATGGTAATTTTTTAACAGAAAATTTCATTTTTTCCCTCGTTCATTAAATTGTTCATTCATAAATTTCGTGAATTTCACAAATACACAAAAGATTCAAACTTTTAAAATTCACTAAGATTTTGATGTTCAAAATTCCTGACAAAAAATTGAAAATAATTTTTTTTTTTTTTTTTTTCAAAGTAGATGGTATGTCATCGATGGTATCTTCCAATGTCACCGACTCAGGCATGTCTGAATCGTCTGAACCGTTGAATACACTGCTATCTGATTCAATCACATCAACCAACAATCATTTATCGCTTCAGCAATTATCGGGCAGTGGTACACAAACGCAACAGTCAGCATTATCGACATCAAATATGAGCAGCGGTGGTATTGAACAAGGTCATTCACGCAACTCGAGTAATACTAGTCAAGTATGTGGCAATATTCTAAAGAAATAAAAAAAAGCACACAATTCCAATTCATTCGTTTAAATGAACAATTCAATTTAATTTATTGTTATGTTTTATAGATGTCAAAAGGATCGGGTTACAGTAGTTTTTCGCAAAGTCAGCATTCGAGGCAAAGCTCCGAAGGCGATTCAGGTCATACGAGGTAAATAATTTTGTCAACATATCTGTTTCCATCCAAATTCAAAAGACTTGACGATAAAAAAAAAAAAAACAAAATTCAAATTGCCTGTCGTCCAACATCACAGTCGATAGATACCTACAATTGATGTAACCAGTGCACAAAGCACCTAATAACGACTTTCTAAAATAAAAATAATAATACATGACTATTGTCCACGTTTGTAAATATACTAATTCCGTTTGTATGTATGCGAATGTTTGAACTAATTGTAAATGCGCATTTTTAGAACGATGATAAAGAATAATAATTACAAATTATTCGTCGTGATCATTATAATTCCAACTTCAAACATCATAAAAAACTGAAAACAAATTCAATTTTGTAAAGGTTCAAAGTCGAAGTTTTTACTATTCGAATTTTTTGTTTGTTTGGGGTTTATGGCAATGGCAAAATTCAATTTACTAATCCAAAGGTGGTGAAGAAACTAGCGACGATACGAACGTAACCATTTTTCGTTTATTTTTTTTTTTTTTATAGATTTTTTATGAAATATATGCCCACTCAATCTAACATTGTTCGTAGACACAATCCAAAAAAAAAGCAAACACTTGAAAATAGCATTTTGCTAGCACCATCCATTCATCCACCCATCCATCCTCTGTAAATGATGTGCATTTTGGCATGTTCTATTCGAAACCTTGACTTCGCTTCTCTATGTCTATTTTTCCCCTCTCCAAATCGTTTTTGTTCGTCCGTTTTCTTTGATTGACATTTTGTTCTCAACTTATTTTTTCAACTTTTTAATTTTTTTCACATTTTTAATTTATAAAATATTTTCTTTTTTTTTACTTTTTCTCTTTTCATTTATCGAAAATTATTGAAAAACAATAAAAAAAACAAAACCAACAACAACATCAAATTGGTAAAAAAATTTATATTTTGTTGTACAAAAGGTGTCATCCGGTTTTTGCGAAATCGACGCCAATAGCAAATCGTCTGTATCAAAAGTCGTCATTAAAATTAAAAATACCAACATCACCGGAATCCGATGGTGAAATATATTTAACACCAAACACATCCGTAACGATAGACGATGAGAAAAAATCCGACGATCGAAACAATGTAATATTCGAGCATGTAAAACCGCCGCCACGTTCTAAAAATGGTTATCGTATTGATAAAATTCAAAGTATGAGTAGCATAACGAATAACGAAGATATTTTAAATGGAAATCAATCAATTGAACAACGAATAAATGATAAACCATTTCAGAGCAATGATAATAATCAAAATGGTTGTATCTATCGAATGAATTCGCTTGGAAATTTATCCCAATACGAACGTGATTTTGGTTCAACGCCAAAATCATTGCTAAAACTAAAAGAAGAATTTGAAAATCGACGTGTTGCATTGTTGGCACAACGCAATTCATTAAATAATTTATTAAAAAATGGCGAAAATGGAAACAATGAGAAAAATGCAAATGGTGATAATGGTTTAAATGCACGTTCAATGTTTCGTTTGCATAAAAAACGTTTTGGTATCGGTGATACCAAGTATATTGGTACAGAAAATGATACACCCGAATCAAAACAATATCATTTAACAAAAATGAAATCACTTGGCACAATATCCGATTCATTGGTCAATGAACGTATAACATATGATCCATTTTTAACACCAATGATACCACGAAGACATCCGTCCAGTTTACATAGTTTTGAAGAGGAGGACAATCGAAATGATAGTGATAGCGGTAGTTCGGATGAACAAGAAAATAATTTTTTACGACATCAACCAAATGAGCATGTACGTTTAATGCATGAAAATAATTTATTAAAAGGATCATTTGAACGTGGCTTTCGGCGTAGTTACAATAATAAATATGATCGTCCAACATCAACGGGTCTTCGAAAATCTGATGGTTGCTTTAAAATGCCATTGCCTGTTGACAGGCATACAATACATACGCAGAATGCGGTTGCAACTGAAAAACAACAAAAGAATCGATCGTCAGTGCATAGTCTACCATTGCCCAGTGATGGAAAATATGATGTTACTAGGTACGAACCTTAGTCCGTAGTGATCTCACACAGTATATAAATTCACACTTTGGAAGTCAACGATTTAGATAGAAAAAAAAAAACATATTTTTTTTATATACACAGACAAACTCGCAAACACAATCATAACATATTGAAACATTTATTCAAATGTTTAATTCTTTATGAATTGAATGGATACACTGAAATTTCCAAAGCAATACAACAACAGCAAAAACCATTCGATACCAAATGTAAAAACACATGCAAAACCGATACCTTAACTGAACATTAACGGAATTTCTGAATTATTTTTTTTTTTCTCTGTTTTTGTTTGATTTTTTTTTGTTTGATTGACATTGATTTATATTCATTTTAGTTTTTATTCGCTTTTTTTTCTCTGACATTCAGTCAACGTTGAAATTGTGGAACTTTTTTTTTACGATGCATTCAATTCACACCTGAGATATTGCGAACAAAAAACAAACTAATAACTGTGTCCAACAGAATACCTCAAATAACAATCGCCCAAATTGCATACAAACACCATAGACGCATTTACATCATTTTAACATATGCACCATCCATTTTTATATGTAGATTAATTAAAATCACTCATACTATCTGTACAATTTAAGCTCAATAACACATTTTCATTTCGTTCTTCTTCTTCTTCTTTTTTTTTCCCCATTCATTTTTTACCGTGTGCTTTCGTTGTGTTCATTATTGTGTATGAACAAATAATCGAAATAAACAAACAACTAAAATTCATTGCAAAATGTAAACTAATCAAAACTAATCTAGAAACGTAAGTGGATTACATCGACGATTGCTGGATGGTAGTTCACGTCAATTGGCTGTGTTGAATGCAACCAGTCCGGAAGAAAATCAATGCAATTTGGGGGAACAATTGACCACCATCATAACCGCATCAACAACAATAACAACGGCAAATGTTACAAATTCAACGACATCGTTGGCATCAAATCCATCTTCATTAATGTCAGCTACCTGCAATAGTGCCAATTCACAAACGCTCAATACGAATGCAACGACTACTGTACTGGCGTCC
Source organism: Resseliella maxima (assembly GCA_029041755.1). Lineage (NCBI taxonomy): Eukaryota > Metazoa > Arthropoda > Insecta > Diptera > Cecidomyiidae > Resseliella > Resseliella maxima. Next base: position 963,763 of record JAQOWM010000888.1, on the reverse strand, counting down.
ACTTCAACTTATCCCATGGTTGCACCATCTTCATGCTTAGTGATTAGGCGACCAAGTGCTAACATGTTCGTCCCGTGTTAATACATTTCTTTTCTTATAACAATTTCTAGTTTCACTTTCAAATTTTTTTTACAATTTTGTTGCATGGCATTTTTGTCTTTTGCATCGTTTTAGATGTTTTTTTACTATTTTTAATGACATCACAATTTTTTTCGAGACAACAACAAAAATATATTTAAAAAAAAAAAACGAAAACATTTTATCAAAAATCAAATTTAAAGTGAAAATTTCAATTTGAAAACTCCAATTGCATTTCAAATTGGTTTTCATTAGCTCAAATTTAATGTCATTTTAATGCATTTAGTGACGACCTTCATTAATTGATATCAATTGCACCAATTGCTGACTATTAAGGTTTTTTTACCCTTCATCTCAAACATTGCACAGGAATAAATATAAATTGGCACAAATTTCGATGTTGGAAAAGCAAAACATCCAGAAAAATAAATGGTTTTCTTCTTAATTTGTGAACCTTCAATTGAAAGGTCGGTTTGCATTATGTGTTCAGTGGAAATTGCAAATCGATGAAAAACCTTGAAAATTATTTTCCAAGCAAAATTTCTGTGTACACTGTTTTTCTGTTCGGTTTTTGTTTGTTTTTTGACCAAGTTTGTTCAATTCGAAATTTGTCCTTTAATAAACTTTCTCACAAACAAATGTTGTTGTTCGATACACTTTTGTTGGTAGTTATTCATTCTCCTTCTCTTTAATCCTATTTACACTTTTTCTGTTTAATTCGATCTCTACTTCGCTTGCTCTTTCTCTTTCGCTTTCTCCATGACCTTTTTCCTCTCTCTCACTTTCTATCAATATTTTTCGATATCACTCTGCCTCTGTCTCTCCTTTTGTTCTCGCTCTATCCATCATTTCAAATTATTTCTAAAAGCGTAGCTCTTTATTTTGATTTATGAATACATCCATCAAATTCACTTTTACCTGAACAATTTGCTATTTTTCATTTATCAATCATCGGTTAAGTGCTTGTTAATGCAATAAAAAGGGAAAATAATTGCTTTTATCAATTGGTTTAATGTGCGTAACACAGTTGTTTTTAATTTTTCATATTTTCAACTCACCCATTGAAGAAAAACAAACAAATTGATTGCAATAACATTAAAAAAGAACGATTCGAGAGAAAAAAAAAATAAATCGCATGAATTGCTGTTATGTTGTAATGTGATAATTTCAGTTAACACATCGATTCGCTTTACTAATTCCAGTTCAATTTCGTATTTATTTAACATATTTATTTTTATCGTTTTGTTTGCATGCATCTTATAGAAATAATACTATTTTTTATTTTTTTATCATTTAAAATTGACCATTGTAAAAGTCATATAGTTTTGTTTTTGTTGTTGTTGTTATTGTTGAATTTATTTTTATTTCAATTTGTAGCCAAAATCAATATATTTTTAATAGGTAGACCAATGAGTTGCATGTTGAAGAAAATGATTGATGAGAAATTGACTAATGGAATTGCAATAATTTTTTTTTTTTTTTTTTTTCAAATAATTCAGAAATCCGAGTGCAGGTTCACTTGTCAGCGAAACTGGTTCGCTTGACCGTATGAAAGCAGCAGCAGAACGAAGAAAGAAAGGGTTAGACGACAGCGGAACAACAATATCTGGACGCGTTGAAGGTACACGAGTCAATCCAGACTCATTAATTGACGAATTATTAAAGAATACCAAATTGGATCAAGTTGGAGAAGGTAAGACCCATTGAAATTCTATGGGAACACTTTTTTGTTATTCGGATTTCAACTAATCAATTTTCGTTCATTATTTCTTTTTTTTCTGCCGTTTTCAGGTGGGGGTGGATTACAGTTGTACATCGCAAGCGATGGTACCGCATCACTTGGAAATCACAATGAAGTAAAATCTCGATTGTCTGGAACTGTAGTCAAAGTTGTCAATCCGAGATAGTAGCATAATCGAAATAACGAAACTTTCATCGCTATGACTATCTCGTCAAAATAGAATTTTTTTTTTTTTTTTTTTTTTGATTGTTAGATTGACCAATTGATTTTTATTCGGTGCATAATATTCCAAAAATGCGAAGAAAAAAAAAACAAACATATTTTTCACAATTATTTAAAACAAAAAGAATAAATTCTAAACAAAACCAGAACAATTGAAAAATCTTCACATTAATGTTCGTTTTTTGAATTGTTTCATCTGTTGGATAACAATTAGAAATCTTAGAAAATTGCGATTCAAAAATATGAAAAAAAAACCTGTAATTATAGTAGATAATTACGGAAGGAAAAATAAAAATCCAATTGTAGCTGGCACAAAACCAAATTTTTAACCGAGCGTAAATTATATAGACAATTTCTATTCTTTTCTCTTTTTTTTTTGGCTTTTTTTTTTGTTCAAATGAAACTGAAAGTTCGATGGAAAATTTATAAACAAAATGAAATGAGATGAGTAGAAATCAAATAAATTGCGCACGAATGTGAATAAATTGTATGCGATTGACAAAACAACACGTATAATTTTGAACTCTGTGATTTTTTTATCTTTTTTTTTTTCTTAATTTGTGGTGACACGTGATATGTGGGAAGCGATTTGATTGAAATGAAAAAAAAAAGAAATAAAAAAATAAACTCAAACGACAGCAAAATCGTGATTATTTAAAATAAAAACGGTTAATTTTGTCTTGTAATTGTTATAAAAAAATAAAATTTCGACTCTTTTTCATATTGAATTCATTATCCCACTTTCATGTTCAATTGTAAAAAAAATATCTGTTTTATTAAGTATTATAATAGTTGTACGTTTAAGTGGCATGTGTTTAACATGCAATAAAATTAATTATTCAAAAGTAATATATTGAAGAAAAAATCACGAATGATTGACAACTCAAATTGTATGACAAGGATTTCTTTTTTTTTTCTCTTTATATGTACACATGAACCGCGTGTAATTACCACTGAATCAAGCTTAAACCATGAAATCAAACAGAGATTTAAAAGAAGAAAAAAAAAACAAAATTAATACGCTTTTTCCACTGAAAAATGATGGAAAAAATAATAATTTTGATTGTGTGAAATGTAAAATAATTTTGTTGCTAACTAGATTATAATGAATTAAAAATTGTGAATGGAAAAAATGATTTATGTGTTAAGGAATTTGAAAAATTGGACAATTAAATCTTTTTGATAAATTTAAAACATTTTCGAAACATTTGAAATCATTGAAAAACAGTTGAAATAAAACAAAATGAAATTAAAAATCAAAAACAAATTTAAAACAAAAAAGAAAATTTCAAATTGAAAAAATGGAATTTGTAAAATATGTATTCAAAAATGATGAAAAATGAAAAATTGTGAAGAATTATAAATTTTTAATTTTAAAAAATTGAATAAATTTTGAAAAGTTTGGAACATTTGAAAATATTCTGAAAAATTGCAAATTCGTTGAATTGAAAAAAAAAAAAAAAAAAACATAATTTCAAAATTTCTTCAAGTATTGCTAAATATTAAACATTTATTTATTTAAATCGATTTGAATTGAAAATCTATTGAAAATATTACATTTCAATTGAATATGACAAATAATCTCTTTTTTCAATTCCATTCAAAAAATTTAAAAGAAAAATTATCAAGAGAATCCAATGCATCAATAAATCAATCTGCAATAGACATATATTTTCCGATAAAAAGAATAAATGCATAGAAGTTTCAATCAAAAATAAGAATGACAATCCTTGTTTCTTTGAATTTTGCACAGAATGTCTTTGATAAGCATAACAAATGTAATAATATTAATACAAATTATATTATCACATAAATTGTATTTTCCTTTGAAATACTCATATTTGTATTGAATATATTCGCTAACGTTTGTTTAATGTAATGCCTTTTATGTGTCGCCATTTAGACGAAGTGTTTAAATTTACACAAACACATCGACAAGTTAAAAAAAAAAAAAAAATGAAAAATATCGTTTTTAAATTTGATTAGTCTTTGTTATAATCAAGCCGAAAAAAAAAACAATTTGCATCCATCCAATTGACAAGTTTTTTTTTCTTTCTTTTTTGTTGTTCCATTCGAAAAGATATAATTTCATATTTTTTGAACGTAGGAAAATAAATTTGAAAGAAAATTTGTATCGTATTTTGATAACAAGCAGAAAAAAAAAGAATATTACAATGAAAACTAATTTAATTTACTCAAATAAAAGTCATTTTAAGATGAGATTCTGACATAGAAACAATTTAAGCAATTAATACCGTGAAACATATTTTTCTGTCCTTCATTTGCAAGTTTCGTAGCCAAAACATTCAAAATTATAAAAGAAGAAAATCCGTTCTAGAATGGAAAAAAAACATTACCATTTCAAAAATCATTTACACATTAGACAATTTAAACACAATACAAAAACAATTAAAAGTAAACACATTTTAAGACAAAAAAAAAAAAAAATTGATTCCACTTTGCATCAAATATAATGCACAAAATAGATAGGCACGTCGCTTTGTCAAATGAAAATTAATTATCAAAACAAAAGTATTTCAACTAAAATTGTTCTCTAGACTAAAAACAGAAAATAAATAGAGCAAAATAAAGAAAAAAACATTCAAATACATTAATAAAATGACGAAAAATAATCACAATCATTAATCTAAACATGTGACAAAAGAAAAATAACAAAAAACATGAAGATAAATTAAAAATAGAAAATTAAAAATTAAAAACCATAAGAGAAAAATCAAAGGATATATTTAAATTATGAATTTGAAATAAAATGAAAAATCAAATTATACACAAAAAAAACAAATTGTTTCTCTTTTCAATTCAGTTAAAAGTTTAATACAAGAGAAGGTTTGTTCAACCTTTGTTTCTTGATTTGATTTTAATCAAATTTTATTTTTTTTTTTTTTTTTTTTTTAAATTGAACTTGTTAACATTTTCGTGAGAATGGGATTTGCAGTGAAAATCGGTTTGTCGATCCGAATGGATGATGCTGGTGAATCTTTTACCTCCCGTATTACACATTGTATACAAATATATCTCGTTTGTATATTAAACATGGCCTCTGGAAATAAGGATAAGCTATTGTGCCTAAATAAATATGTATTTTATTTATAATTTATACATTTGACAAACACATAATCAATTTCAGTTCAACAAATTTCCATATGGCATCTATCTGAACTTGATATAATATCATCGTATCGTTGAAATTTATTTCATTTCTGTCATTCATTCATTCATTTTGTTTGTGTTTGAAAATGTCATAATCGCACCAAAAGCTTTACTGTTTACATTCAGTAAACATTCAATCCTTTTTCGGTCGGTTTGGTTTTCCACACAGAGAAGAGAGAAAGAAAGAGGGGGGGGGGGGGGAGAGAGAGAGGCAATGAGAAAAACATTCATCGTCATCAATAAAAGGGAGTGAAAGGGCTTCATTGGAAAAACATTTCTGTCATCACGCTAAGTGCCATCATCGAATGCAATCACATATATTTGCACGGTTCAATGGATGCTCCACCGTTGGCAAATCTGGCTTCTCAAGTTCGTGATATTTCATTTAAACAAACATAAATGGACAAACTTACAAATATTTACGAAAATCGAAAATCAAAAATCATGATTACAAAATATCACTTTCATTAGACTCACTGAACTCTTTTGATGCAATTCAACTGAAAAACATAAATCTCCAAAGTAGTTTCATGCTCCAAATAAATTCAAATGGATTGATTTCGTTCCATGTTGCAAATAAAGAATCCTTTTGTCATTGGATTTTTCCATTTTGAAGATTTGTCAACATCAATCGCATTTTGAATCCGATTATATACCCAACATTTGAATGTGTCATACACAACAATAACAAAAAAAATGTGAAAGGATTATTACATCTTTTCTTGTTACACATGACAATTTTTCACAATTTCTAACAAAAATATAAATAGAGATGAAATGATATAATACATTTGAAAGACCATAGAAAAAAATCCACGAAAACCATATCGATCAATCCATTAGAAAAACTTACGGAAATAGATTATTCAAAAGAATTGATTGATGATTTCTCAATTTTATTTCAAAGACGAATAGATATTCATTGATTCTGGGTGACACAAATAAATGATACATAATTCGAAAGAAGGAAAGGAAAAGTGTGGAAGACTGAAAGAGGGAGAGAGAGAGAGATTGGGAGTGAAAATGGGAATGAAAGGAAGATAGAAAAGAACATACTGTCACAAAAGAGGCGTGGGAGTGAGAAGAAGAAAGATGAAGAAGAAGATTCGTGTTTGAGCTCTTAATTAATTCCCAACCAGCATATGCAAATGGAAGCTCCGGGCAAGGAAATTTTTGCATTTCAACCGCCGGCATAAACTTAGAATTATCCTTTTTAAATGGCTGAAAATCCCGGTGACTCCTCATAACGACAAAATGTGTCGCAAACGATGCCACTTTGTTTATTTTCATAATTTTACTTACAGTGTGCAAATGATTTGAATTAAATAGGGCCAATAAGTGATTAATGTGGTAACGACGTCTCCGTAAGTCGAAATTAGTATAATTTTTTTTTTTTTGCATTTCTTTCCATTTTAATACGCAATTTTATTGACGAATACACAGAAAACTGTTAATAATAAATGAGCTCATTCAAACATATAATTGAACGGTGAAAAACGAAGGCGAAATACAATTCGTATTAATTTTTGCAAAATAAAATAAATTGAGGTGAATTATATGCTTGTTTCCAAATCAAAAAAATCCATGCAATTAGATATTAACCATCCCATCCACTTGAAAAAGAAAACAAAGAGAGATGAGAGAAAACTATTATGTTAGCTGAGATTTGAAGTGTGTCGCATGCAAAAGATTAGCATGCTGGTGTAATATTTTGCTAAGGTCACGTGTGCCAATGGGATCATTCAGTTGGCTAAATCCATTTAGGGAAAAAAAGCATTTATCGGATTTTTATTGTTGAATATCGAGTGAAATATTTGTGCGAAACATTAAAACGAATTGAATTTGAAAGGTTTATGATATATGCAACGAAACGGCTACAAAAGTGCAAATACAAATCGTTGTGTGTGTGTGTGTGTGTGTGTGTGTGTGTGTGTGTGTGTTGTGTGTGTTTGTCTCTTGAAAGAAAGCATTGCTGAATAGATCAGTGGTCGCAGTTGAGTTAAAAGCAACGTGTGTGTGATGACAATAATTGGTTAATAGAAGCGACACGAAAGCAAACACAAATTTAACGCAGAAAAAAAACAACAACAACATTAACACTAACTAAATCTCGAAGTGACGAGATTTTCATTTCGTGACACAGCAAAATTATGTGATTTGATGTGCTTGTTCGTTTGGTTTGTGTTGTGAATATGCAGGATAGCGCACTTTTTACCGTTGGACTGTGTGGGTGTGTTGGTTTCGGTTGCGCATTTTTGCTTGGCTCAGTAATTTATATGTTTGTCTTTCGATTACGTTGCCGCTCTTCTTCTCTTTTATTTTCTTTTTTCTTTGCCACACCGCAATTGATGTTGAAACCATTTTTTCCATTGCAATTCTTATATTTTTCCACAAGCATTTTACTGTGGCACTTTGCCACATTAATTGATGTGTATTCAGCGAGAAAAGCGAATTAGGCTTTGTTTACTTCTCGCTCTTTTTCACTTTTTTATTTTCACAACCCAGTCATTTGTTGTCATCGTCATCGCTTTCGTCCGCCTCATTCTCGGCTGGAGATCCCTTTTCTTTTCTCTTTCTGTGAAGGTTTTTTGCAAAAGTACAACATAATGAGTGAATGAGTAAAGGAAGGAGTAATTTTTAAGCATTTTCCAGTAATGTGCGCCAGCATTTCTTTTTTACTTCTTTCGCTACTCACACTTTGACTGAATTAAATTTTAATGGGTTTTTTTCTTCTTCTCACACCATTTTTTTTTTCTTACTTCTGAAATGTTCATACACAGCAACAATAAAATGATGTTTCTGTAAAAGCATTTTTATTGATTCAATATTTGTTTCATTTGCTGAATGAATCTGTTTCTGAAGGGAAAAATCACATTTAACTTTTTAGGGAAAAAACACTTTCGAGGATTTTAAACATGTTTACAAATGCATACTTTTCGATTTATTTCAAACATGTTTTCAAAAAACTTCAAAACTAACGAATCAAAATGCTCATTAAAATACTAGTCGCTGTACAGCTGCAAATTGTCTCAACAATTTGCAAACATAATTTCTTTTATTTGTTCAATAAACAGTGAAATGGCAAAAACAATAGTCGTTGTGGCGATTAGTTGAGGTGTTTTGTTTATCATGAAGAGATACCGAGTGAGATAAGAGACAACAACAGAAACAGAGAGAGAGTGAGAGTGAGAAAGAAAGAAAGCAAAATGATGCCAATTTTGTTGTGCATCGTACAAACCAAACCGGCTGCAATATCTTTCGATGTCAAAATGAACAGAAGATAGAACAAAAACGGAAACGTGAAAAATCCCATCTACACGCCGTAATGAGCATTAACAAAATCATCTAATTGCTTTTTCTACCCTCTTAATTTAATTACCAAACATCAACTCGACATCCCGTCGACCAAGCGATTCATTTTCCCATTGACATACATGCCAAAAAAATTATTAGCTCAAATGGTCGACCAACCGGCTTCACATCATTTCGTTCACCTTTTTCACTTCAAAGCACTGGCTTTGAATCTACGATCGAAATTCAAATCCAAAAACATTGTTTGCTTCGTATTCACATTTTTGTTTTACTTTTTCTTTGTCAAGTTGAAATGAGAAGAAGAATGAGAAGAAGAATGAGAAGCTACAATACGAAAATCGCATTTGCACGCATAATGATATAATTTATTTGGTGCGCTTTTTTTTCTCTCTCTCTCTCTTTCCACACTCATTCCATATTCATTTAGAAATGTTTGTGATTCTTTGTGCCGGGCAGCTGACATCCATATCGTTCACGTGAAAATAGATAATTCATTTTCGTACACAAAATGCCAACATTCCCGATTCTCATGCTAGGCACTGCATGAAAATAAGAACGCAAGCTGAAATTCGAATAAGAAGAAGACTTGCACCACGTCGAAAACAAAACAAAAAACAAAAAAACAAAAAAAAATAGTCCGGAAATAAGATGAGGAAAAACAAAAAGTGATACGTGTCGTTGGCTATTAATTGACAAATGGAACAAGGGTTCCTCTCAATAATGCAACTGAAATTAACTGACAATTTAGTTTCAGCACATTTTTCCACGCTGTTATTGTTGTTGATGCCATTTTCGTTCACTTGAATTCTCATTGGAATGAAGAACATCGTGAGGTGGCAGTTGATTATTTCCTGCACTTAAAAACTCGAATAACCAAACACTGACACGCAATTACAGCATCACCATTCATTTTATCATGCATTGCGTGCACAATGTATGTTAATATCACGTTTTGAATTGTAACGGCGACTTGAATTAGGTAGCATCATATTTAAATGTTCATCAATTTGCACCCGCTATGTCGGTGTTGTTTCACCCCAGCACAAAGTGTAGGTAAAGCATCCCCGATATGAAGCAAGTCGAATGTGTTTTTACGCACAGCACCGAATATCGCACGAAAATAGCAGCAGAAGCAACAGAAGCAGCAGCAGCAGCGATGATGACTCGACTCGGTGCTGCGATCAAATTGTATTGTGGGAACCACATCACATGCTTGCACTGTAATTCGTTTGTTCGAAATAAAAATTGCTTTATGAACTGTACGGTGTTTTTGGGGTTTTACAATTTTTTCGTCTCTTCTTCGTTTCTGCGTTTTTATTTTCATTTTTTTTTTTTTCTTTTTTGTTACACATTTTCCGCCGCTTTCGCGTGGTAAAAGTGAATCTCACCTATGCCATTTGAAATAACGCGATCAACATCATTTTCATTGCTTTTGCCCTATTTTTATTTTCATTTTCATGTTTGTTGTCATTTTTGTTTTTTACGGTCGTTCGCCATGCGCGTCCCTTTTACTTTACAATCTTTTCTCTTGCCTCATTCGCTCACACTTACTCAATGTGAACATCATTTCATACAATTTTATTGCAATTTAGAAGCACATTTTGATGATTTAGAATGTTTATGACCCCAAACAATTTTAGAATGAAAAAACAAAAAATGTAAAATAAAATGAAAAAGTGATACAAAGTGAATAAAATCTACACTGTAGATGTATTACGTGAGCCGTTGGCAGATTATAAACAATCGAAATTATTACTGATTCGGATACAATTTATTGCACAAAACAAATATTCATTGTGTAAAATATATTATTCACGGGAGATTCTTTTCAATTCATTTAACATGATGAATCTCTTTTAGATACAGCATGAAAATAATATCATATGTTTATCACATTTAATCCAAGCATATTCAAATTGGGGTTTGAATCGATTACAACGCGAAATTAATTCGATGGTTGAACTATGAATAATGAGCCATTGATTCGGTCTAGAATTCTGAATCTTAACGTATCAATTCGCTGATTAAAAATAATATGAAAATCATATTGATTCATCCCGGCATTCGAGATCAATCAGATTCATTGAAAAACCTTTTCGACGAATCTGATCTAAGAATCACTGTTGTGAAATAAAAGAAAAAATTACAACAAAAATGAGTTTAAAATGAAAAGTTTTTTTTTTTTTTAAATTGAAAACTTCTTCCGAATTTAATCTTTTTTTTCTTCAAACTTAAAAGTTTTAATTGAAATAAAAAGTCATCAAATTAATGAGAAAAACCAAATTATCTTTTAATCGTGAAAGAAAAAGTCCATTTGGTATTGGAAAATCAATATTTGCCAATGATGTTGGTTGATTAATTTGTTTTGATCTTTGTATCGTTTATCATTTTCATTAGCTACCAACGTGCCAATGTTCCATGAAATATCTTTTTTTTTTTCGTTAAGAAATATCTAAATAGCAAGAATGAAGAGAAAGATGTAAAAATGTCAAGAAAAGAAAGCAAAAAAAAACGTACAAAATACTGTGAAAGGAAGAGAAGACAGTTTCGATGGAAAAGGTGTGTCTAAAATCGTAAAAATTTCAAATCATTGACGTTAAACCGCGCCCATACGGAACCCGACTTACTGGTACCTACGTTGACTGGTTAATATAACCACAAATGTGTGACACAGTGTGCTTGCACACAATTTGTTCGCCACTTTTATACACAACACAGAATCCCATTCACACACAGAGAGAGAATCGAAGAGATGGATAGATATATGGATAAGAAGGATACATGGTTGGTGGTACGTGTAAGAAAATGTGCTCTCTGTGAAACTGACTTCGAGGTTATTTAGCACGCGCACGTGCCATTTTGTTTCTCCATTCTTCTCTTGTTTAGCTCATCAACTGTGTTTTACAAGGCAAAATATCGCTAAGGCAATTAAAGTTAGAATTTTTGACAATGTAATCTACATCACATGCCACCATCAAATTAGCAATTCAAGTCGATTGGCCAAGATTCACATTCATTTCTAATGTTTTGTTTTTTTTTTTTTTTCGAATAACTAATCTCTCCGTTGCTAGAAAATTGACTAAAACTATGGAAAAGAGTTTTAATTGTATTTTGAAGAAAATATCGTTTCATTCAATTCGTGAATATTGTCATGAATTTTACGGAATGCATCGTTTTTGCTTACAAATTCTTTTCACCACAAAACAAGATATCATTTCGATACACCCAGAGCTAAAACAAAAATTGAAACAGACTATTTGTGTGAGAATGTGTATTTGTTTCAAGTCAGAGAATGTTGTAAAAACCATTGAGCGCTTTTGGCATCGATAAATCGAAGAGAAATTCAACCGCTGTGAGAAAACTGTAGTCAAACGATCGGCTTACAACATTTTGGTATGCTCGTCTATGCCAGTGGACAAATGCGAATAAAAATGTAACTTTTTCACAAAATGTTGGTGTTGCTGTTGCTGCCGCCTCTCTTAATTCAGATATCCTCACTCTTTCTTTCATTCGTTCACTGGCTGAATGGCAAATTCGCATATCGGCATTTCGAATTATGTATCCATGTTGACATTTACCAAAAAGTTCAGCTAATATTTAGTGTATCACAAATGAGATTGGATAGTCGGGGGGATGAATATTCAGTGTGAGCCGAACCTCAGCACCATCATGCATATTTCCAATGTATTATTGTAAATAACTCATACCAATTATTACATAGCTTATTCGAAATGCCAACCCGCACACAAACATCCACTTAATGCAATTCAATTTGTACATAGCGCAAATGTTATACAGTCAAAAAATCGTCTATTATTCGGCCGAATAACCTGACAACCGACACAAGCGAGATGGAGAGAGAAAGAGAGAGAGAGAAAGTGAGAGAGAACGAGAACGGTTGAGAAAGAGTGAGCACATCATCCACGAATTCATTATGAAGCATCGTTCGCACTCGCATACACATCCAATTGCTGCTATTGCTGCAAACATCAACATATCAGCCGAAAAACCACGCCTTCTTTCCCTCGAAAAGACGAGATGTCAGCAACTTGGTGGCTGATGGTAAAATAAAACGTATACAAATATGCGTATTGATAGACATATGCACACAGGATGCCAATGAATTGCTCGAGCTCGAAACTCAAAACTCAAAATTCGAACTCATACATTTGCTCTCGTCTCTCGCCTCTCTTTGTCTGTCCTTTTCGCTCGCGTTTTCTCCCTCTCCGTCTCCCTTTTTGTCTCATTCCCTTGAGTGTATGCTATTTGCAGATGTGGCAGTCGCATCACCATTATTACGTTATACTGCTGCTAAGTATATGGGAACAACATTCATTGCCACCACCATCTATTTTGATTGTTTGATGCATAGACACACAGTTTGCAAACGGGTCGAGCCCGAATAACAAAAAGTTATCACATTTTCCCATATAGAAAATGTGAATACTCTTTGCCACTTGGCAAGTACAATATGTGCATTTTATGTAGTCAGAATGTTTGAGCGCTCGGCATTCTATGGAAAACTCTTGCTATTCATACAATATAGTACACAACCTCTTTTTCTCTTTCTATCTCTCTTGAGCATGGTATGGGCTCATATTTATTTGCCTGTATTCGTCGTTGTATATGCGTCTACATAAATGTGTGTGTGTGTGTGTGTGATCAGTGAGTGGCTGTATATGCGATAGCATTTTATATGCCACATAGATTGCCATGTATATAATGCTTGAGAACATTATCGTGTCTCGAAGTCAAAGAGTTGGTACTTGGTTGCTGGCGGAAAGCTTGTAAAAGTCTCTGAGTCGTCAATTAGCTGCTAATCGGCAAAGTTAAATGATCGCAGTTGCTCCGTTATTTATTCAAAGTCGAGATCATTTCGATCCAATTCATTCGATTCAATTTGTGTAACGATTTAACCAGTGAATTTTATTTCATTTGAATTTTTGTGAAATTAAATTGTAATTTTTTTTTTGGAAAATTATTTTGTGTACTTTTTCAAGTTTCTTGAATTTTTTTTTTTCAACATTCGGTGATTTTTTCATCGATTAATTTTTTCCGGAGATTGTGGAAATTACAAAGTGATTCAAACTGTGAAGGAGTTTCAATTGAAGGAAAATAAAAAAAACCAAATTGTGAAAAATTTGCGAATTCTGATTAGAAATCATTAGTTTAAATTAATTAGAGAATTCCATGTTCACACATTAATATTGATAAAAAAAAAACTGTTTTGCATCATACAAAGTGGCAGCCATAAATTTGCGACACTTCAGAAGAATGGGCACAGGTAAAATCACTTCTTTTTTTCATTTACTTAAATTCCAGGACCCTCGTCCTTTTTCTCATCGGTAAAAATTTAAATGAGAATCAAAGTGCCACTAGTGAAAATATATGAAGGATACCAGCATTTTGTCAATATACTTGAAGAAATCAAATCATAAATTGACTCTCAAAATTCATCACGTCTCAATTATTTAGAAAACGCACATTCTTTATATGATAACAATTATACTTTCATTTTCAAATGGTTTTTTTTAAAAAAAAAAAAAGAAAAACACACAAAGAAGATAAAAAATCATAAGAGAGAACAATTTTGCAGAAATAATATATAGAAACAAGAGAAAAATGTTAAAAAAAAGTTGAAATTCCCGAAAAGTTGAATTTTTGCTTTTAGAAGATCCTTGAAGACTTTTCTTGAAAAGAAGAGAAAAAAAACTTAAACCTGGAATGAAAGTGCAGTTACCAAGTGCACATTTCAATGCAAAATGACATGAAAAAATGTTTTCTCTTGTGTCTTATTGCGAATAAGAAGGAACCAACTTAAAACGTTATTTAGCATTTCAATAAACCAACATAATTTGCAACATCCACTTTAAAAATTATAAAAGTGAATAAAAATGGGATGCTTTAGATTGAAAAGGTGATATTTGACATTAAATTGACATGTTTGAATTGCGAAACCCTTGAGTGTGAAAAGTAAAAAAAAATGGAAGAAATGCATTGGGAAATTCGAGAATAATAAATGTAACAAATTTTCAAGTGGATTGTTCCATAGAAATGATTCTTGCAAATCAAAAGGTTCTCAATAGTCTTTAAAAATGAAAAAAAAAAAACACTGTTACGATTTAATCAAGTGGCACTCGTTCGTCGATTGTATATTTCTTGTTGTTTATTGTTTGCTGTAAAAAGTGAAATTCTCATAAATGCTGGTGTGACAAAACGACGCAAACATAATTTAAGAGAGCGAATTTTGATTTCAATTCTAAAGTGGCTGATGAATGCAAAACGTTGATGGTTTACCACAACAATAAAATGTGTGCTTTGTTGCTTTTAAAATTATAAAAAGAAAACAGAAGAAAAAAAAAAGCAAAACAATAACCCGTTGTATATGTTTGGATTGGCATTCGTTTGAGAACCCTTGTGATTTGTACGTACAAATTCAACGTTGTTACGAATGAATTGAAAGGATTTTTTTTAAGCGGCACTTTAAATAAAATAATAAAAATGGACCCGTGTACGTCTATGCAGTGATAAGTCTGCTGATGTGCAACAATACATTGACGATGTGAACACTTAACCGACACGGATAAAAATAAACAAACTAAACGCATCGATCTTTTTCTCTACACGCGTTTTATGTTTTCATAAGTGGGTATGCGCTAATTTTGCGCTAATTCACCTCATGCCGTTTTAAATAAATATTTTGATTAGAATGGAAAAACATACGCTTTTTCTCGTTCTTATTTGTCATCGTTTAATCATTTACTATTTATAATTCATAATTCACGAATCACGACGCCAGATTTTCAACACTTTTCTTTTTTCAAATTGTCACACGCTTTTCTATTGAAAAAATTTGTTTGAATGCATTATTCAAACACATTTTTCATCCCCTTTTTCACACTTAATTTTTGTGAATTAAGGGTTCACATGTTTTATTTTCTTTAATTTCTTTTGGTGAATCCATCTCATTTTCCGGTGTTGAATTGTCATTTAGCTAAAAATTCATAGAATGTTTTAATTCGAATTCATTGTAATTAGGAATGAATATTACGCATCTTTTAAGTCAAATCTTTTGACATACATTTCCAATTCAAATGTTTAATTCAAAGCATTTATTTCGAAAACTTTGATTTGATATAAAATCCTTTTGTCTTTTTTAAGGTGATCGTCTTTTAGATATTCCGTGCAAAGTGTGTGGCGATCGAAGCTCTGGCAAGCACTATGGAATCTACAGTTGCGATGGATGTTCGGGATTTTTTAAAAGAAGCATTCATCGAAATCGTATTTATACATGCAAAGCAACGGGTGATTTGAAAGGACGTTGTCCAGTTGATAAGACACATCGAAATCAATGTCGAGCTTGTAGATTGGCTAAATGCTTTCAATCTGCTATGAATAAAGATGGTAAGTGAATTTTCCGAATTTTAACTCTTTTTTATATAAAATGGATATTCTTGAAAAATAGAAAAAATATGAAGATTCGAACTATTTCGTCGATGTTATCATTGATTAATTATACTGTGTGCATAACTTATTAAAATTCAAAGTATCTGGCAAGAATAATAATCACAATACTTCCTAATTCATCCATTTTCTGTGCTTTGGAAATGAAATTCCCTTGGAATAAGGAATTTTCTGAACACAAAAAGACGATTCCATTCCGAAATTAGCGTTTAATGTTTGACACTGAATCTTCTGAAAAATGTGAATAAATTGTTGAAACTAAGAGAAGTTGAAACAACAACGAAATCAATCAATGGAAATATCACTTTGCATCACTTTGCAAGAAAGAGCAATCAAAAAAATTAAGTTGTTTGCTATGTCATATTTCATAAATTAAAACTGTAATATCTATAAACTTCTTGCACAAGTTCATGAAAAAGCAACACAAAATACACAAAAGATGAATAGGCTTTTTCCCCCCTTTTTCCTTCCCCTTTTTTTTTTTTATTTTTCCCCTCCTCTCCTCTCTTCCTTTTAAATTTCTTTAAACATACTCATTCATACCTTACATACCAAACCATCTCTCTAAATAATGGTAACCTCAAATCATTAAGTGATCAAATAATGCGATTGATATCATTTATAACAAATTAGAGAATCGCTTTTGAATTGTGTGAAGTGGCAAAAGTATGGCGTTGGATCAGCGGAAAATCTCTTTAAGAACCGTTTAGTTAAAAAAAATGTGTCAACGATTGAATTGATTGCCATCTTCAACAGTTTTTCCCCCTCGTAACATTTTGGATTGTTCTCTTTTTTCGCCGTTTTTCCGAATGAATTCGTTTCAAAGAATTGTATTCACTTAAATATCTGAACGCCTTTTCAATTTCCTTGTTGGGCGGTGTAGGCGTCAATTGTGCTCCGCACGAGCAAACAGACTTAAGAAGCTTTTCTTTAGCATTCGTTTGTGAGAGAAAAAAAAAGTAGCATTTGGTAAAAAGAAGTTGAAGAAAAAAGTAAAATATTTTCACAAACGTACAAAAATGTAAGATTCCAAGAAGAAATGAGAAAAAAGTCCAAATAATTTGGTAAATGTGCTAAATCAGATATTTTTTTTTGAGAGAAAATATACTGAACTGGTTAATACTTTACAGAAAATGTTCAACAACTACGTTTGATATGGAAAATTGTACTTTCCATCACGTTTCATTTAAAAATAAACAAATAAAATTACTTTGAATAAATGATGATTGTGGTATGCCAGTTTTCCAAGTGGTTTTTATTGTCTCTTGTTACTGGGTAAAATTATATCGTCAATTTTCCACCTTTGATTCATTCCAAAATGACATTTGATTCAGTTGTCGGTTGTATAAAATTCAAAAGTTGCGGTAAAACTGGGCATTGAAGTTGTTCGTTTGTTTCGAAAAGTTTCAACAATTGTTTGCATTTTTTAAAAAACACCTGGTGAAGTAGAGATGCTCATTTCTGAGCGCTTGAAGTCATTAAATTTTAAAATTGAATTTCCAAAAATGGAACTCATGTATCATCATCGCTGGTAACAAATTTTTTCGTAATTTCGATGGTATGTTTCAAATGACATCAGTATGTCAAACATGAAAGTCTTAAAACGAATTTTCCAACTTGAAATCATAGAATGTGAAATGAGAGATGAAAAATTGAAAAAATGAAAAATGAGAAATAAGAAATGAATTGGTTAAAATTGCAGCGCACCACGAAACAAACATTTCGTGAGCCATTCGCATTTTATTACAAAAACCAGATGATTTAACACAAAACCATGGAAAAGGTTTATTTATTTTAGGCTCAAAATGAATGAATAATACAAACAATCTTGAAAATGTGCTCATCATTTGATAAAATATAAATCACAGCGATCTTACAATGGATCCAAAAATATTTTTCTATGTAATTGCATTGTTTGCATAAATACGGTTTTACCAGCGATTTAGTAGAAAAAAGGCGAGTGAGAATAAAAAAAAAAACATATCTATTTTCCGATGGTTTGAGTAATGTTTAAATTTGCATAATCCACATTAACCATTGTTTTTCCACTAAATTCGTATTTCAATTCTGATCTTTTTTTTTGCCATCAGTTCGAGCTTAAATCTTCGAAATGATGAAAATTATCAAAAGACGACGAACCGAATGACAAAAAGGAATTTCATCACATTTTTGTTGTTTTTTTTTTTTCGTTTCTATTTAACTTAGCGATGGAATTTAAATCAAAAAGAAGTGTCGTTTATTTTTCGAATTAATCAAAAGCAAATATCTTTTGATCCTAGCAACATTTGTTGCACACAAAAGGCTTTTCTTTTTCATTCAATGTCTATTTTTGAAAATGCTAATCTGGAACGATTCGATTTCGATGCTATTAAATGAAAATAACTACATCAAATAAACAGTATTTGAAGAGGAAACAATTTTCCGTAAATTCATTGTGTATGAAATGAATAAGCCGTGACCACTATTGACTGGATGTTTTACGCTTTTACATTAACACCGGTTGATATTCACATTCGAAAAACGACTCACTCATCATCAGCCAGATATAAAGACACACACACACACACACACACACACACACACACAACACACATAGTGTGTGTCACAGTGCACATAAAATGCGAGGATTAATCTTCGATGGTACAGCGTATGACATCGAAAATGATTATAAAACGATATTGTGTGGATTGGGTATTTGCGATTGATGTACTGCTTTTGCGACATTATGATACGGTGACAATTTTATACATGACATTTCATACACGGGGCGAGAGGAAGAGATAAAGAGAATAGCTGACTAAATGAGTGAGTGAGAGAGATAGGGAGACGATATACGGGGCGATATATTTTAGTGGTGAAATGGTTAAAGCGATGCGATGAAGGCGTGAGATTTTCTGCATATGTGCCACACATACTCACTCATAAATGTTTAATATTAACGTTTTTGTACAACAACGTGAAATACATCATTTGCAATTTAGAACGATACAGAATGCGAAGAAGTGAAAGAGACGAAGAGCACAAGATCTTTGTTCATTCTATCACTGTAGCAATGGGTGTTTGTGACACAAGTGAACCATATCAAATTGGCATTAAAGCAACACTATAATCGTATAAGTTATTCATTCATATTGCACATTGTGTGCGAACCACCTATGGTGGAATAGAAACAAAGAGAAAGAAAGAAAGAGAGCGAGAGAGAGAGAAAAGGCCTGAAACAAACGAAAATGTGAACTTTTATGCTCGTAATGATTCTGCCATCAGGTTGGAATGAGAGAATTTGGCGAATGGAAAATGGCAATAAGCTTAGAGCCTACAAGTTATAATATCACTCACATACCACATCGAAAAACCTATCCAAATGATGACAAACTCGAAATTTCTGCTATTGTGTATCACATTGAATTATGACATTTTCATACGGCTTAAGTAGTCAGCAATAAAATTAATTCACATACACTTCGAGCAAATTTTGCATTTTGGTTTCAGCAACACTGAACATTACTTTTTGTTTATTTTAACGATATTTAGTTCAGCAAACTCGGCTTGCTTTCTCTCTCTCTCTTTTTTTCTCTCTCTTCTTTCTCTTTCTTTCTTCTTTTTCTTTCTTTATTTTTGTCTGTCTCAATTTCTCTCTAACTATTACGTATCTTTCTATTCCTTCCTGTTTATCCATCTTCATTTTGTTCAACAAAGTGGAAAGCCAATAGAAAGGATCTTCTGAATCGTTGTTGCAACAGTTCTTTGTTGAAAACATGCTTAAAGTAAATAGTTTTAGATGTGTTTTGCATGTATTTTCTTTATTCAATCCAAAGAACTTCTGAACCGTCTTATTTCAACATATGACAAGATTGAAGTTCACTCATCCATTTATAATGTATACGCTAATTGAATAAAACTATCTTGAGCATGAGATGTGTTTTAAATAAGAATATTGCATGGCAATAAGGACCTGTGTGTTGAAAATCTATTTAGAATGTTCATGTTTACATCTTTTTGTAATTCTCTATTTTCTATTTTCTATGTTGAATTTCCTAATCCTTCCGTTTTATCGCCTCAATCACTCATTTCGATATCTTTTCTATTGTGATAATAATGAATAAAAAAAATCAAATTGTTTATGTTTTCTTTTAATTTCAATTAAATAAACCTATGATTATAAATTGCTGTTTACAATTGTTGACCCTTTTTTTTACTTACTGACTATTTGCTGCAACTAACTCTACGGCGACGAGGGTTGATGTAATCGAAAAGCTAAATCGAAAACAATAAACTCACTGAAGCGCAACGAATACACAAAAAAACACACACACACACACACATACTTGAAATTGTATCATAACAAATTACCCTCGTCGAATTGCATTCGAATGTGCCTATTAATGAACAATATCCGCATGTGTTTTCATGCACTCTTTTGATGTGCATAACTATTCGATCATTTAAAAACATACATTTTGTGGTTAGAATTCAAATTTAAATCGAATTCGAAATAAAGTTTTTTTTTGGGGCTTTCTCGGAACTAATTATTTTCTATTTCTAATGAGAAATGTTTATTTTTGTTTTTTCGAATGGTTTTCATTGAATATATATGTACTTACAATTAAAAATAGAATGTAAATCGTGTGAAATGAATAAGAATCTCTCACTGAAACATAATTTTTCGATATTTAATAACTAGTTGTTACATTTGAGTTGAAAATAAAATTCAAAGTTCATTTGTGAAATTGATAGAAAAGTCATTGAATATTATTTTTCTGGAGATGCGACAAACAATGGAAATGGTTGAGTTAAATTTTTTTAAGGGTTAATTGCACCAAATATATTCCAAATTAGGTAGAAACATACAATTCACGCTTCTGCTCGAATAAAAAGTTTCTCGAAATGTGCGATTTTTGCTTTCTCAAACCATTTGCGTGTGCAGTAATCACATCTACTGACCATAAAATCATTCGAAATGAACCTTAAATTTAAGTGTCAAAGAATTAAATATTGCCTATGGTGCACTTTGTGCCAGCGATTTTAACATCGCTTCCACTTTTCTATAGCCAAGAGCAATTTTCCTTTGGTACACGCGAGATCACATTCTCTATTGCTGTCTCATTTTTCTCGTTCACCACTTTTCTCTCTCATTCTCTCATTCTCTCTTTCTCTCTCTCTCTCTCTCTCTCTCTTTTGCTCTCTTCCTTTCATATTCTCTCTCAATCGCTTTCATATTCGCATTCTCTTCTTTTCACTTTTTCTCTCATTCAAAATGTACAATTTCTCTCTTTCATGCTCACCCTTTTCTCATATTGGTGGGAAAAATGGCATTACGTGGTTTGATGACACAACGAACCTTACTTTTACCTCATTAATTGTGTAATGTGTGAAACTTTGCAGATTTATTCCATTTGAAAATATAAATGTATAAAGAGTTTCCGAAGCTGAATCCACTATAAAAAATGGATCCAAATGTCAGATAAAGATAGAGAGAGAGAGAGAGAGAGAGAGAGAGAGAGAGAGAAAAGAGAAAAGACGAGTTGAAAAATGTGAAATCGGTTTTTACTTACGGAATTAGGATTTGAAAGCCAATCTATTTTACTTAACCACGATTTGAGTCAAGCCGCCGGGTGAATTGAACGAAAGACGACAGCCGATTGATTGCAATCTATTTAAAATGTGAGCACTGAATAATTGATAACAATGCCAAATTACATCAAGTGCTTTTCACTTTTGTCGCAATTCATTTTGTGGGGACATACAGAGAGAACCGTAGAGAAGAGAACATCATCCGGAGATCACTTTTCATCTGTTGAAAAAGAGAGAAATAAGAGAGAGGTGGGAGGAAACACGAACATGGCCTTTTATTTACCAACAAAGTTGAAGCCGTGACATTCTCGACCACATATCGAAACATGACCAAAATCGGAACTCGTCGTAACTTTGAATTCCATTTTATCGAGTCCTTCTCCCATCTCTCTAACAAACAATACATTTTGCAAACCGAATAAAAAGTAGGCAATACAGATAAATATATCGAGCGAAAAATAACATCTGAAAACTTTCGAAATGCGTATTTGTGTGAATTTCTGTTGACATTACACGTTCTCATGGCAGTTCCGGTGTGAATTTTGTGTAAGTTACAATGTTATCTCGAATTGAGTCTCTTTTTTTTTGTTCACTTTCTTTCTCTCTCACTCTCTCTCTCTCTCTCTCTCTCTCTCTCTCTCTCTCTCTCTCGTTTTGGTATCTTCTATCGTTATTATCGTTGGCTCCACCATTTTATTGCATCGAAAAGTGAACAGCTCATGGATGAATACAGCTCAAAATGCCGTACGCATTGTAAATGGATACCAAACAAAATGAAAACGAGAAATATGATGTGGATAGAGATGGAGAGACCGGCAGAGAGGCCACAGTTTAATGATAAGATTAACAATTCCCCCATTGTTTAATCCTTCGATCCGATCTAGTGTCATGTCAGTCTGTCAGCATGAATTGCGTTAGTGAAAATCCTATTAGAAAACAGCAAACACAAATACACTCCCATGTTAAGAGTGTGAGCTGGAAAATATGAGAGAGAAAAAACACTCACACACACACACACACACACACACACATTTGATACAATGCCATCGGGTGTGAAAAAGCCGAAGAGTTGAACAAACGTTTTAACATAGCCAATAACATGTCCAACACAACACATTCACTTGCTCACAGTCGAAAAGCACACAGACACAAACACGAAAAACACTTCAATTTTCATCGCATCGCATAGCATTTATTCATATGCGAAAATACAAGTGCAATGCAATTGTTTGCATTGTACTCGATTATTCTGATGTTAAATCGACACAATCATCGATATTTTTGTACTCAATGGTGAATAGATACATCGTATACACACAACTAACAATTCATCAGCCATTGTTAATAAATTTGCCTTTGTGTATGCCATGTCAGTGTGCCAAATTTGAAAGCTGTTCAACCATAACAATGCACAATGACTGTGTTAAATGCATAAATTCGTATTGAATGTCTAATGTGTGGTTTAAATGAAATTCATACATATATTACCGATCAAGTAATACCGATTGACTCATCATCAAATACAATGTTACACTAAAGATAACACACAAATATCTCCATAATAATAATACATTGATGAATTATGGATGATTCAATTTTAGCTAAATTGCTTTTATTGCGAGTACACAATGCAAAATTGATAACATCATAAAATGAAAAATTTCGTTCATTTCTAAAATAGATTCATTTTGAATATTTCCAGCCGTTCAGCATGAGCGTGGTCCACGTAAGCCAAAGTTGCATAGTGCACTGTTGGCCAATGGTTCACATCAAAGTCATTTGCAAATTCAAGGATTAATGTCCAGCGCATACGCACATAATTCACAAATGAACGGAGGTCATTCATCTGGCTTTCATCCAGTTATACCGCACATTCATCATCCGCAACCATTGCCATTTGCACCAATTTTACATCCAGCTCATCATCCACATGCACAAACACATCATGGACACCATTTATTACCCGTACCATCGACAAATGAATTTTATAAAAATTTTCATCCGGTAAGTCATCGAATGAGTCGCTTTTTGTTTTCTTGAAAAATGAAATTTTTCTGGAAGGAAATGAAGTTTTTTTTTCTGATCAAGAATGAAAAATATGTCATAAAAGTAGCATTGAGCCATGCCTTTAAATGTTAAAAGTGAAAAAACGTTGAATTATTGTTAAAAACATTTTGTTTTTTTATGAAAAAAACTTTTCGCTTTACAAAAAAATAATTTTCTTTTCTCATCTCTTTCAAATAGTCCAATGTGATTGTGCCAAATGTTTTATCGCATCCAATACCAGCATTACCACCACGCCGACCAATCTCAGCATCAATGGTGCCAAGTACTCATTCCACAATTTCGCATCAGTCACATTTCTCACCGAAAAGTAACAATTCTAGCACAATCGAACCATCTCAAGATAGTGTGAGCCCACCGTTGATTGTTGATAGCATTGAAAATGTTGCCAGCCCAATATCAGTCAACAGCAATAGCAACAACAATAATAACATTACATCGAAAAACATTCACAAAACCAGCAATGATACACTGTCAACAAACAATAACATAACCGCAGAGAATACAAACACAAAAAGTAGCGATGGTTTGATTTCTTCAAACAATTTACAACAAAATGGCTTACGTAATGAACAACAGAACAGCCTTTTGGACATACTCATGAATCCAGATAAGTGTCAGGTAACTATTTTTTTTTTTCGGAATTTTCCGTTCAAAGTCAAAATAGTTTGGAAATTGAAAACATGGAAAAAAGTCACGAGAAAATTTCGAATTTTTCAATTTTGATAAAAAATGTACATTGAAATTGCATTTAAATCTATTTCAAAATTAAAAATTAAAAAATAAAAATTCAATGTGGAATAAAATGTGAACTATTTGTAATTCATTCAGGAGTTTATCCATTATCACAACTCGATGATTTTCCCGTCGGCACCGTTGTCTTCATCATCATCAATGGATGTACGATTACCAACATGGGAAGTGCTACAAGAAACATCTGCACGACTTTTATTTATGGCCGTTCGATGGGTGCGTTGTTTAGTGCCGTTTCAAACATTATCAAAAAATGATCAACAATTGTTGCTACAGGTTTGTGGGGTTTTTACTTAAAATAAATTCTTTTTTTTCCGTTTTTTTTTCTTTGATTTGCCACAATTTTACACTAGGGGGATTTAACTTTCACGAATGCGTACATTTTTACGAATTTTTCAAAAATTTTGCGAATGCGTTTAAGGACATTTGCACAGTATTATCGAATGTTTAGGAATTTATTATTGGAGCAAATGCATTCGTAAACATTCGCTATACCGTGCAAATGTCCATAAGCGCATTCGCAAAACTCATGAAAAATTCGTAAAAACGTACGCATTCGTGAGAGTTGAATCCCCCTAGATTTTACATCTCTCGCATTGGTTTTCCATTTCCATTTGTCTTAAGTTTGAAATGTTAAAACAAATGTTCATTTCTTCTGGTGATTTAAAGTTATATTCAAAACTATTTTGATTATTTAAAAGATCCAAATTGAAAGTGAAAAAAATTCGCCATTGAATCAAAAATTGTGCACCCTTGAAAGGAATTATAAATGAAAATGAATCTAAGAAAAACTCGTAAAAGGATAGAGAAAAAAAAAAAATTATTCGTTGGCTTCAACTTTTTAATCGGATTATTTAATGGATTTTTCACTTGACTGTATTGTTCTGTAAATTCGTGCAAAGTTTTTTGATTTTATCGAAATTAAACCGCATTATTTAAGATAAAAATCAAAATTGAGGAAATGAATAAAACGCAAGCATTTTTCAAAAGAGTTAAAGACCTTTATTGATTTTAGTGAAAAACATGTCTAAAATGAAACCTTTCCTTTTGTTTATGTTCATTTCAGGAGTCATGGAAGGAATTGTTTTTGTTAAATTTGGCACAATGGAGTGTTCCATTTGATTTGGGTGCCTTGCTTGAGAGTGTACAGGTGCGTGAACGTGTTCCAAATGATGCATTAACCGCAAGCGAAATGAAAACGATTCAGGAAATTTTATGTCGATTTCGTCAAATTTCACCAGATGGTTCAGAAGTGGGTTGTATGAAGGCAATTGTATTATTTTCACCCGAAACGCCAGCTTTATGTGATGTTCAACCGGTTGAAATGCTACAGGATCAAGCACAATGCATTCTTTCCGATCATGTTCGTTTGCATTATCCACGACAACCAACACGATTTGGACGACTTTTACTATTGTTACCATCACTGCGAGCTATTCGACCATTCATCATTGAATCGTTATTTTTTAAAGAAACAATTGGCAATGTTCCGATCGCAAGGCTACTTGGAGATATGTATCAAATGGAAAAATATAGCGAAATTTCGGCTAAATAAATCACTAAATATTTTATGAACATTTTGATAAGAATCGAAATTATGCAATCGAGGGAAGAAGGCGATTCTCATCTCTATCGAAAAATTGATGAGGGGAGAGAAAGAGGGAACTTGAGAGAGGAAGATAGATAGATAGATGCATAGAGAGAGAGAGAGAGAGAGAGAGAGAGAGAGAGAGAGAGAGAGAGAGAGAGAAAGAAAGAAAGAAAGAAAGAAAGAAAGGGAGAGAAGAGAAGGGAAAGCAATAGGGGAAAAGAAGAAGAACAAAAATGAGGAATAGAAAAATAATTACAATACACCGAACAACGTTTGTTTATAATTGCACTAAATTAAAAATCAATATTTTTCTTTTGGGTTTTTTTTTTTTTAGTTTTTTCTCTCTCAATTGCTTGAAGCAAAATCTCTTCAGTTGAGCGTCAGCAAGGTGAACAACCTGTCTAGATCAATGGAACAAACAAACACGAAATGTTATTTATAAATTTAGTATCTTTTTTAGACATTAGCTTTGGATGTCATTGCTCAATGCAGTGAATAGAGTCATTTATTCATTCAATTTCCAAAAGCCATTGCTCAAGCGGTGACTATTTTGGAAGCGTTCATATCTCATTGAGGTATCCATGCCAAATGTCTCCTTTATGAAAAATGTAAAAAAACTAAGAAAATTACAATCAATATTAATGACATTTAACGTTGACAATGAGACAATTATCTTAATTAATATATGATGTATATTTAAGTAAGATAAAATGATTATGCAAAAATAAATTATAAAATTAAATTTGAATAAAAAAATGCATATTCTATATAATATATAATCAGTTTGCTCATGAAAATAGGAGCATATTTATTGAAATCGATCATTGTAAATGCTAAAAATAAATTATTATTAACCAATACACGATAAACTACCAAAACTTGTTTTTATCGCACAATCATAACATACACAGACACACATTTGGTCAATAACTCAAAGGTGAGAAGATTCATATTTTTTTCTTTACGTTTTGTCAATAGAATGACACAATCGCTATGAATTAACGTTATTCATTCATTCACAAAATGTTGTGTCGCGTAACATGCAACACGCTCAAGTAATGTGACATACAACGTAACATTGAAATTGGGTGTGTGAACGAAGCATGAAATGTTGTTGCATCTGTCAAACAATATTGTCCAAGTGAAGTTTCTAAATTCTTCAGTCATTTAGCCAGCTTGTGTTCGGCAACATATCTATCAGTGCACTGCAATTTATTATTTAATCAAAAATTGTATCGTACAACTTTCATGTGAAATGGTTAGAATATAACATTCAGTGAAATATGTAAAAACATTGTTTTCCATTTTTGTTTATTTGTTTGTTTGTGATTTGTATTAAAAATATTTTTGGACGAAGTGTAGCATAACAAAAATATATTGCTTATGTATTGAGTGTAGATGTGCGTGTCTTATATGGACATAATTTTGACAAAATATTGAAAATCATTTGCAAAAAGACGGAAAACATAATCAAAGAATTCTATGAAACAGTTTAACCTACATATATTTTGATGAAATGTAGTAAATGCTAACAGTTGAAGAACTTACACTTTGTCTAAAAATAAATACAACAAACACAAACGAACGAAGTAACAATGAAAAAAAAAAAAAAATATGCAATTGCCTTACATTCTTATTCTATTTCTTAATTTCGAAACAGTCAACACGGAGCGTGTGAACGAATCATATTTTATTTTCGGGTGTGAGTTTGTGGCCGCAGTTGTTTCAATTCATTTTTGTTCATATCAAACGTGTTTGATACAAAACAATGGCCAATACTGGAGTGCTGCCATTCGTGCGAGGAGTTGATTTCACCACAAACGATTTCAGTGTATGTAATTTTGTGTGCATTTCATATTAGATCTATTGATAATTCAAGGTCTGGATATAGCATTGAAAATGCAACCTCTCTTTTTTTTCCATATTTTATTTTGATGCGTTCATTTTGCCGATACGGTAATGCGCATCTGCAAGTGAATGTCATTTGTTATGTATATTTTGTTTATATGAACTATATCGTAAATATGATATTGTTGTTGTTGATTTGTTTTTCTTTTTTTTTTTTTTTTTCTTTGTTATATTTGTAAATAGGATGGGAAATTTCCAAACGCTGTGCGTTTGATGAGCGGTGTGCAATGGCTAAAATTAGACAAGACACAAATGAAAGAGATTCCCGAAGAAATGGGCAAATTGATGAAACTTGAAAATTTATCACTGAAAAATAATAAACTTGAGAAATTATTTGGTGAATTGACCGAATTAACATCTTTAAGATCATTGAATCTTAGACATAATGAAATTAAATGCTCTGGAATTCCACCTGAACTATTTGAACTTGATGAATTAACGACTATTGATTTATCATTTAATAAATTAAAAGCGGTGCCCGATGGTTTGGCAAAAGCAAAAAGTCTCTTGGTGCTTAATTTAAGTCACAATCAGTTAGTTGAACACAATTTTACTTTAAAAACATTTATTAATTGATTTTTATTCGCTTTTTGATTAAATTCAAAAATCAATTTTTAATTCTTTTTTTTCAAATTTTTCTTCTACAGAATTGAAACTATTCCAAATTCATTATTTATTCATTTGACTGATTTGCTATTTTTGGACTTATCGCACAATAAATTGGAAACATTACCGCCACAAACAAGACGCTTAACCAATTTACAAACATTGATTCTCAGCGACAATCCTTTGGAATTGTTCCAATTAAGGTAATTAAATGAAAAAACTCGTTAAATTTTTTTTTCTTTTTTTCTTTTTTTCTTTTTTTCCTCTTCGATATTTCCTCATTTCTATCTTTTTTTTCTGATGAATTGTTTGAGCTAATTACAATGTTTACAAATACCTTTTTTCTTTTCTTCTCTTTTCAAAAATTGCAATTTAGACAATTGCCATCATTGCAAAATCTAGAGGTACTTCACATGAGTAATACACAACGAACAATTCAAAACTTTCCAACATCATTAGATTGTCTATCAAATTTGGCTGAATTGGATATGTCACGAAATTCATTACAAAAAGTGCCACTCTGTCTCTATAACATGCCAAATTTGCGTCGAATTAATTTGAGTGAAAATGAAATCAGTGAATTATCACCGGAATTGGAATTTTGGAAAAAATTAGAAGTATTAAATTTGTCACGAAATAAATTAACTGCATTGCCACAGACACTATGCAAATTGAGCCAATTGCGTCGATTGTATTTGAATGACAATCAATTGGATTTTGATGGAATACCGGGCGGTATTGGGAAATTAGGAAATTTAGAAATATTTTGGGCATCAAATAATCGTTTAGAAATGATACCAGAAGGTTTATGCCGATGTCCCGTATTGAAAAAATTGAATTTAAGTTCAAATCGTTTGATTACATTACCGGATGCCATACATTTATTGACCGATTTAGAGCAATTGGATTTACGAAATAATCCACAATTAATAATGCCACCAAAGCCAATTGAATTACAAAAAGGTGCCGGAATTGAATTTTATAATATTGATTTTTCATTGCAACATCAATTGCGTGTGGCTGGTGCAGCTGTACCGCCAGCAATTGCATCAACCGCAAATACACCAAAAGATTCAACTGCTCGAAAAATTCGATTGCGTCGTGGCCTACGAAATGATTCAACTGATAAAGATTCGGCAAAAATTTTAAAAGGCATGAAAGATATTGCAAAAGACAAAGATATGCAATCATTTGATGATGATACGGTTATTGAAAGTTTAAAACCAAAACGATGGGATGAATCATTGGAAAAGCCGCCGCTTGATTATTCGGAAATTTTTGAAGAAGATGATGGTCAAATACCCGGTTTAACAATTTGGGAAATTGAGAATTTCTTGCCAAATAAAATTGATCAAGTAATTCATGGGAAATTTTATCAAGGTGATTGTTATATCATTTTAAAAACTTGCGTCGACGATAATGGCCAATTAAATTGGCAAATTTATTTTTGGATCGGAACCGAAGCAACATTAGATAAACGTGCTTGTTCAGCAATTCATGCGGTAAATTTACGAAATTATCTTGGTGCACGTTGTCGAACAATACGCGAAGAACAAAATGATGAATCGGATGAATTTCTTGCTTTATTCGATACACCAATTACATATATCGAAGGTGGACGAACAACGACTGGTTTTTATACCGTTGAAGATGTTATGCATAATACAAAAATGTATCGCGTACATGGCAATGGTGCTTCAATTCATTTGGAACCGGTATTAGTTGACGTTGAGTCATTCGATCCACGATTTACATTTATCATTGATACGGGCGAGAAAATTTTCATGTGGTATGGAAAAAAATCAAAAAATACACTGAAATCGAAATCACGTTTATTTGCTGAAAAGATAAATAAAAATGAACGAAAAAGTAAAATGGAAATTTTTGTGGAAAATCAAGGTGATGAAAGTGATGAGTTTTTGAAATTATTTCAAATTGAAAGTGCTACCGATATAAAACCCATTGAACACGTTGATGATGAATTTAAACCACCAAAACCGACATTATATCAAGTGCAACTTGGTATGGGATATTTGGAATTACCACAAGTTGAAGTGCCACAACAAAAACTTGTTCACACATTATTGATAAGTAAAAATGTTTACATTTTGGATTGTCGCATAAATTTGTTTGTATGGTTTGGTAAAAAATCAACACGTCTTGTACGCGCAGCTGCAATAAAATTATCACAAGAATTATTTAATATGATTAAACGGCCCGAATATGCAATAATAACCCGTGTTCAAGAAGGAAATGAAACTCAATTATTTAAATCGAATTTCATTGGATGGGAAGAGATAATTGCTGTTGATTTTACACGTACCGCACAATCAGTTGCTAAAACTGGTGCCGATTTAACAAAATGGGCCAAACAACAGGAAACGCGAGCCGATTTAGCCGCATTATTTATGCCACGTCAACCGGCCATGTCACTGTCTGAAGCAATGCAACTTGAAGAAGACTGGAATTATGACCTTGAAGCAATGGAATGTCTAGTTTTAGAAGATAAAAAATTCGTTCGTTTGCCAGAAGATGAATTTGGCATCTTTTATTCGGGTGATTGTTATGTATTCTTTTGTAAATATGTCATTCCACCGGATGAGGATGAAAATGGTGAACAATCAGATGCACCGCCACCAAACGATGAAATACAATGTGTCGTTTATTTTTGGCAAGGTCGAGATGCTGGCAATATGGGATGGTTGACATTCACATTTACATTGCAAAAGAAATTCAAAGCCATGTTTTCGGATGATCTTGAAGTTGTACGAATTCATCAACAACAAGAAAATCTCAAATTTATGGCACATTTTAAGCGAAAATTCATCATTAAAACTGGCAAACGAAAGGAAATCATTGATCCGAATAAGAAAAAAGATAAAGTTGAATTTTATCATTTGCGATCAAATGGAAGCGCTCTCTGTACACGACTAATTCAAATCAATCCAGATGCATCTTTATTAAACTCAGCATTTTGGTAAGATAGCCGATTGATCAATTTTTTCCGAAAAAGTGATTTTTCAGGAAACATGTTTGGAACAATTTTCTTTCTAATTTTCTCATTTATTTCAGTTACATTTTATTCGTGCCATTCGAAGGTTCAGACAACGAAAATTCTGGAATTGTTTATGTTTGGATTGGTGAAAAAGCAGTTGCTGAAGAAGCAAAATTGATTCAAGAGATTGCTGAAGAAATGTTTAATAATCCATGGGTCAGTTTGCAGGTGAGATACGTTCAATTGAATTCTTAATAATTCTTTCACCGTATCACGTTGATAAAAATTAATCGAAAAAAAAAAATCCTTTCAAAATAGATTTTGAATGAAGGAGAAGAGCCGGAAAATTTCTTTTGGGTTGGTTTGAATGGACGAAAACCATACGATAAAGAAGCAGATTTTATGCAATACAGTCGATTGTTTCGGTGCTCAAACGAAAAAGGTTACTTTACCGTTGCGGAAAAATGTTCCGATTTTTGTCAAGATGATTTGGCCGATGATGATATCATGTTATTAGACAATGGAGAGCAAGTATTTTTGTGGCTAGGATCGAGATGCAGTGAAGTTGAAGTCAAATTGGCATACAAATCAGCACACGTAAATAACACATTCCATTTTTTTCATTTTCCAAGCGAATGATTTGTCGTTACGTTTGATTTATTTACAGGTTTACATTCAGCACATGCGAATCAAACAGCCGGAAAGACCGCGCAAACTATTTCTTACGCTCAAAAATAAAGAATCAAAACGTTTCACAAAATGTTTCCATGGATGGACAGCACACAAAAAGCAACCCGATTAAATTGAATGTTTAATCGTTAAATAGAATTTTCAAAGCGTCACATACACAAACATGTCAATTTATAAATATTTTTTTGTTTCTCTCTCTCTCTCTCTCTCTCTCTCTCTCTGTGTATTAATTTTATTTAAAATCCATTTGGCTGACATTTTTCAGCTCAACTATAATGTATTATTTATATACATAGCAATAGAATTTATCAATGTGTAACATTCTAATTTTTCTTCGTATTTTTTCTTTTTTAGTTTTTACAATCTTCAATTTTAATCAAAAATAGAATAAAAAAGGTTTTTGCATGCAAACAATGATGGATTTTCATTGGAATTAACATCTCAGTGCATTTATTTTAAATTTTAGTTCACATCGAATTGTGATGATTGAAACACCTGACTTTAATTAATGATTCTGAGCTTGATGTATTTTCCGATAGTTTGTCATTCCAGCGGATTCAATGATGAGTTGTTCTCACAATTATATTGATTATTGTCACGCTATATCATTATATCAAACGCTCTTACCCTCGCATATTGTCACACAAACCATTCGATAATAGAGAGGAATTCAAAAGCAGATGCGTACTGTATTCTGACATGTATGTCACTTTGTTCGTGATCCAATCCAGCTCGAAATTTTCAGTGTAAGTAGATGACTGGAAAAATGTGTACATTTTAAATACCATAGGTATAAACACAGTGTTACCG
The DNA here is from genome assembly GCA_029041755.1 of Resseliella maxima. Lineage (NCBI taxonomy): Eukaryota > Metazoa > Arthropoda > Insecta > Diptera > Cecidomyiidae > Resseliella > Resseliella maxima. The sequence goes on along the minus strand of JAQOWM010000888.1, from coordinate 930,787 downwards.
AATCGTAGGTGATATGACATGTGTGGGGTTGTATTGTTTTAAGTATAAATAGGTAATATGACTATGGACAATGTGCACCGTTATGCCGTTCCGCATCAATTATTTCTCAACAACCCCATTCTGTGTATGACTTGTAGCAGAATCGCATTAAAAAAAATGCTTTCATTTAAATAACATAACTGAAGAAGTGAGATGAGGTAAGCGGGAATTTTTATTGCGAAAAATGGCACAATCAATGTATTAAATGGGATCTTGAATGGGACATATAAAATTGTGACCATTTCGAAATCCATACACTCTTTCTCTTACTCTCAATGATCAATTCTTTGTCAATTCTTACCATTTCTAATCACTTAATGAAAAAATGTTCTTCTTATTTAAACATAAACCCGAATTAAATTTGATTTTAAAAAAGAGATAATTTTTCTTATTTGGTTTTAATTACGATTTATTTTCAATTCAATGATATCATACAAATTGTGTTGTTTTGTTGTGTTCTTCATTGATATAGTATTTAGAACTAATTTAAACTACAGTTTCCAGGCGAAAATGCTTGTCTCAATGCGAAGAGTTGAAATTATTTAATAAAAGCTTACAGTTTTCCAAAAAACACGGTTGGGAAACGAGAGAAGAAAAAAAAAAGAAAGAATTCAACACAAAATGTAATCACTGAAATTCAATTTTCTTCCAAAAGCAGTGCTTCTCTAACAAAATGTCCATTGTCTTTTCATTTCACAAATGTTCAATCAATTTGCTCTAAAGTATATCAACAATTAATTATTATTTAATGTGCTATTTCATCTTTTGTTTCATCTAATTTCGAACTGTAAATATTTTTTTGTTTTTTTTTTTTTTCTCAAATTTTTTTCTTTTGGATACATCACTAACCCGAATGGTGATAAACACGTTAATGGCCATTGGTTGTTTTGGCTATAAAGATGTCAATTATCAAAATCATGAAATGCGTTCAAAATGATAAAATGATAAAGAGGAGGAAAAAAAAGAAACAACGCTGATGATTTTGGTTTACAAGATGATATTTTGTCATAGTCGACAAATGAATGTTGTATCGATTGATGTCGATTTACCACATGTGAGTTTCACGTATTTCGCTAATTATATGATTAGCACGGGTTAATGCCTGCGGAAAATATTCAATTCGATTATTAAAATGAATAGCAATTGCGCATAAAATTTTAAATTACTTTGAGCATATCAGCTGCTTCCTTTCGTCGAACAGCAATATGGTCCGATTCGTTTAAGAAATCTTCAGCATTTTCGGATTTATATAAATGCGTAACTAATTCCGATTGTAAATTATCTTTTACGTAGTTAACCAAAAAATGCATAATTGCTTTTGGTACAGAGTCTTGAATTGATTTTCGAACAATATAGAAATAAGATTTGATGAGTCGCTCTGCAACGAATGAAAAAAGAAAAAAAAGAAAAGCAAAAGTTGTGAGAAAACGATGCTTTGATATTCAATTTCGCTGTAAATTCCACTTACCAATCACATCACAATCTTTTTGTTCTTTTTCAGTTAATTTACGTGCAGCCGGATTAATTGGTACATCGGGTAGCAAATTGACCGGTTTCAATGGGCTTAAAACACCATGAGTTGGTGTATTTGTTGTTGAACTTTCGGTACTATCAGTTGATGGTTTTGATGAATTGCTATACATTGGTGCAGCCGGTGGTAAAATATTTGCCAACCATCCAGATGTCTTTTGATCATTATTTTCCTGATGGTTTTGGTCATGGTTTTTGTGATTATGTGCTTCGGCCATTGCATCAACATGATTATTGTGCATGGCTGGTGATACATTACGATTGATACGTCTTTTATCCATGCCATCAGAACGTTGATTCCATTGATTTTCCTGAATGTGATCGGTTTTCAAAAGACTTGGTACCAATGCAGCATCTTTATGAAAATCTGGATGCTTTGTATTTATATATGCCAATTCAATGGCAACAATATTTTCCACCATTGAATTTGTATTTGGTAAACGACGACGAAGCAATTGTGTTACAACATCAACAATTTTCTCATGCAATTTTGGAAAACGTAACATTTCCTGTTGCACCTCATTACCTTAGAGGGAAACAACAAAAAAAAAAAGAAAAAAAATTAAAATAAATCTTGAAAATATTGTGCAAATATTGTAAATAATTACCACAATGCTGAATAATTCGCTGCATTTCCTCATGAATCAATTCAACGCAACGCAACGATGGTTCTTCCAAACGACGAATTTGACGCTTCACCAATAATTCGAATGACACCTATAAATCAATCCAATACATCCATTTTTTTTTCCATTGAAATATTATCAGCGCAAAATATTAAAATGCATAGAAAAAGATATATTCGGCTAACTACTGACATGTAACATTTCAATACGAACCTCTGGCACGAATAAAGCCGGCCGCGGTCCAGTTGCATTTCGAATTGCCGTCAATATATCCATTTTAGTTAAACCTATTTTAAATTTAAACATTTTTGTTTTTTTCAACATTTGTTCACTTTTTCATTTAAATTCAATCACGGAATTTCTAAATTTACCAGTCAATGGATGAATGCCATCAAGTGTTCGACCAAATGTTTCATGGAAAATATAACAAATTCGGGCACCACCGCACAATTCAGTTGTTTCAATATTTCGGGCAGTTCCTTCAATTGTTGAACAATAAGCGCTTGCAAATTTTGTGATGATTTGTAACAATGTTTGACTCTTATCGGTAACATCCTCACCGTACGAATTTAATAATGATTGAAATTGAGAGATCATGACGTTAACGCGTGTCTAAAATTAAAAATTAAAACAATTAAATTGATTTTGAATTGTTTTTGGCCAACAAGAAACATGAACAAAAATGGGAAAAAAAGTTTCGATTTCTTTCGTTGGACGAACCTTAAGATCTGGTAAGCAATCTCTTATGTGATGCATAAGAAGTCGATTAAGCGTTTTAGCCAAATATGGTGTTCCATTACGTGTAGCCAATGTTGGATATTTCCTTTGCAAATAAGCTGCTTCATCTTTCAATTGATCGTTAATACTTTTCTTATCCATAATATCTTGTTGTGATCTGTTAACAACGCCTAAAAATGCCAACAACAAAAAAATGATAGAAAATAAAATTCTACTTTAAAATTTTCATTTTACTGTCAAATAACAAACCAATAATGCCAAGTTTGACTGGTATAACACGTCCGCAAAGTATATCAATAGCATCAGTGCCGGCATCCATTAAATCTAATTTTGTGACAACGGCCAATGTGCGCCGACCATCTGGATCAACTTCTTTGGCCATTTTTAAACTTTCGCTGGTTGCCAAATCGGTATTTGCAGCTGTTACAGCCAAAATGATTGAATTTGGATTTTCAATATGTTTAATAAGCAATTCTTTAATTTGTGTTTCAATATCTTCTGGCTGATCACCGACTGGTACTTTTGTTAATCCCGGTAAATCGACTAATGTTAAATTAACAACACGCGTTGAATAAATTTTCAAACTGATTGGTTCAGGGCAAATGCCCTTATTTGTGCCAGCCACCCGATCGGTTTCATCTTCAATTTCCTTTCGTATATCATCAAAATCGGAAAAGATTTTATTTTTTGTATGCAAAAATTTGCCCCATTCTTCAAGTTTAACTGTTCCTGTATTTGAAGAGCCAAGAAAATTTGTGAAACTTTGTAATAATGATGGCACTGAATGAAAAAAAATCAAAATTGGTGTTCGAAAAAATGTTTGTTTATCGACACAAAATCAATTGGAGGGGGAAAATGTTAAATAATTGAATTGAAAACAATACCTTGTTCAGCTGAACGATGATCTTTGTCATCCAATGGCGTATAAATTAATTGCAAAATGAGCGGTCGTCGAGTTACAATACCAGTTCCACGCGGTAAAAATGAACGCCCCACCAAGCTTTCTATAACTGAACTTTTGCCAGAACTCTATAAAATAATAATTATTGATTGACAAATGAATCACGATGTGATTAATTTGATTGATTAAATCACGTTTCTTAGATTAAATGTATTTGAGAAGAGAAAAAAAAAAATTATGAAAAAAAGAAAAATTTAAAAAAAATGATGCAATGAATATGTAATCAATGAAAGTTGAACTTTATCAATATAAATAATGTAATGGCATTCCCGGAATTTAATACGAAATAATATAATATACGTCATGGTTAATTTCATATGTAGTGCAAATGTTCACTCAATGCAATTTTGCATGGAATTTGAACATAAAATGTGGCAAAAAAAAAACATCAAATTACGTAATTTTTTTGGCATAAAACACAGCACTATGGAAAATGGTTTTTCCAATTTTATCATATTTATTTACAATCCGTTATGCCAATAATTCATTAATATTATTATTATCAATTGTGATACGCATCGATTGCATATTGACAGGAGGGAGGTAGCCATTGATTTGTTTTACATTTATTCGCACATATACAGTGTACAAACCTGTGATCCAAGAACAACGATTTGTGGCAGCTGAATTGAATCTGAACCGACCGTATTAAATACATCTTGCAATTTATTTACAACTGGAATTAGAGCTTCCATTTTATTTATTTATTTTTCAATCAAAATATTTGTGTGGCCAAGTATTTTTTTCCGGTTTCGTTTTGCTTTATTCTGTCAAATCAATGAAAATGCAAATCCAAATGCAGCAAAATTAAAAAATAAACTACTAAACACAATTTCATTCGAACAACTAAATGACTGTCTGATTGCTGTGGTGAAAAAAATTTTCTTTTTAACACACACGCATACACGGATGAAAAAAATTTCGCGCACAGCGCAAATGTCACATTTAACTTACATGCTCCCTGCTGTTAGACAACATAGTCATAAATTTGTTTGCTTTTCAAGTTGCTACACGTGAGTCTCATATTTGACAATTGCGTCAAAGCATTTTTGAACACATTTGAAATATTGCATGTGATGAACTGAATTTTGATGAATAAAAAACAATAAATTTTCGCTTAAAAAAATATATTTTTTCTCTTAGTTTTATTGCGAACAATTTTTTTTCCTTATTTTTAATGGTAAAAACATTAATTATCTTTATGATACAGATAGTTCAGTATTTTGTTCATCAACATTTGACTCGTTTTTCTCATAATTTCTTTCCAACATTTCATCGTCTTTATTACATTGATTTTCACGTTCGAGTTTCATTTTTCGCTTGCCATCGGGATAGAATTTTCTTTGTGGTAAAACTTCCAATAAACTCTCTTTCCAAGGTTTACCTAAGGGGGAAAGAACGAGAGAAAGTAAATAAAAATAAATATTGTGAATATTGTGAAGGCTAACAATATATTCACAAATGCTAACTTATTGATAAAAATTAATTGAATATTCACTAGATATTTCAAATATGTATGGATATGGTGTGTGTGTATTTTTGAATCTAGCAAATATTCCATAAATATTTAAATATCGCATGAATATTCTGAATATCTACAAAATATATATATTCATAAAGGGTTCTCAGCCCCTAAGGTTTACCTTCCGACACTTTTAGTAAGAGTTCAAATACTGCAAAAGATATTTTTTGAGGTTAGAAAATGACGAAAATCGAAGAAATAATGAAACATAATGATTAAAAAAAAAAAACTCAAACAATATCTTACCGTGAAAAATGGTCAGTACACTGCGTGTTTTCATGTCAATATGTTCACTGATAGGTAATCTTGCTGTTTTGAATCCCTTTTCATTAGCACGTTTCAATGATAATCCTTTGTGATGATTATGATCAACCAATCCGCCGATAATATAAACTGCATTTTGATCCAATTCATGCAAAACATTGTCTGAATCACTAGTTAAATAAACAATATCATTGTGATCAAACAAATCATAATATGATTTTTCATGGAATTTTATATCCCAATTTTGATAGCCATCGTGCCGGCTAATGGCCTTTTTAATTCGACTATTATCGCGTACGCTTGTGATATGCAATCTGATTGGCATTGTTGATTTTCGATTCGCAGCATACACTCGTAACAATTGCTTGGAACATTTGGCAATATCTTTATCCAACATTAAATCATCATAATCAAAATCAATGGCAACTCTCATTAAATTTGGGCTATTTTCCATTTTATTTTCTTTTAATTTTTTTCGCTTACAACTTGAACTGATAATTCCAAGTTTAACTTCTTTAATTCGTCTTTCTTTTCGTTTTTCTTTCTCTTTTTGCCGTTTTAACATTTTCGTTTCTTCCCATTTTGTCAATTTTAACAATTTTTTCTGTTTACGTTTCGATAAAATTTCACTACGATCCGTTGGGCCATCATTTTTTAATTCCGTTGTATCAATGGATTTAATATGAGTGTCTTTAATAGAATCACTTTGACTTTGTTCAACACAATCAATTTCAGTAATTTTTGATGGATTATTCACGATATTTTCGCTCATTTTTCGTTGATAATTTCAATTTAAACGCTGTACAAGAACATCAATATTTGGGATATTTGCTGATTCTCGGACAATGTGTATTGTTTGACAGTTGTTTTGACACCATGTGTTACACAAATGTCAAAAAAACATGACAGTAAATATAAGAAACATGAAAATAATTTTGAATGCATTTTTGAATCAAACTTTCTTAATAATTAGTTTCAAAAATCCTGGAAATTCAGAATATTATTCTAATATTACTTCAAAATCCCTAGGAATTACGAATAATTTGGATTCCAAACTTAGCAAAAAATCATTTTGTTGTGTGTTCCGTGGATTGTACTAATTCGTCGCTCCAACGATCTTACTGGTATTTGTCATCAATGGATATTATCATAGAAAGAAGAAAAACATTGAAAAACCATAGTTAAGATGTATTTTTCAGAGAAAAAATGCCATTTATTGAAAATATTTATATAATTGTTTCATTAGAATTCTTATGAAAAATTAAAATTAAAAACAGCAGCAGATAACAAAATGCAAAATACTTTGCGCGTCAATAGATTGGAGTTATTATTATAATTTGTCCAATTGATTTGCGTCAATATGCATGCTTTAGTATTCTTGTGAGCTGGTTGCGTTGTCAGCTTCATTTTCATCATTTTTTGCATCTTCCGCCCTTTTAACAGCATTAATCTGAAAAATGAAAATAGATAAACAGTTGATGTGATATTTTAAAAAATTTCCTCATAATTTTTAACACTCACATAAGCGATAGCATCCTCTTTCGGCAATGTTTGTAAATAGTTCTTCAAATTTTGAACATACGAATCAAGTTTTTCTTCATATTCGGCCTTTAGTTCTTTCTTTTCTTTTTTCGTCAATCGTTTTAATGCTTTTCTTGCTTTTTCCGGTTTACCCTTGTGAATGTATTCAGTAAAATATTTTTCAAGAGTTGATGGTGGCTTCACGGGAGGTGCGATAATTTTCTCTTTTTCTTTTTTCTTTGATTTTTTCTTGGAACTTGTGCTCCCCTCACTTTCGCTCCTTTCATTGATTTCAGTCGATTCAGAATCTAATTTTTTCCGTTTTCCATCGACTTCTTTGACCGGCGATTGGGTGACGATTTTCATTGGAGATTTGATGACTTCTTTGATGGGTGATTTAATGACATCTTTAATTGGTGATTTAGTGACGGTTTTGATTGGCGACTGAGCAACATTTTTGATGGGCGATCGATTAACAGATTTCGATTTTGATGAATTCAATTTTAGTTCGATTTGTTTAGTGTTTACATCGTCAACGCTAGCTTCTGAATGGTTAGCCTCGTCATTGTGAACCGAAATTTTACGTTTTTTTGGATTCGGTATTTCGGGAATAATGTCATCTTCATTATCTGATTCAATTTCCGGTGGCTGTTCAACAAATGTCGATTTTCGTCGCTTCTTTTGTGGTGTTACACCAAAACGTTTATTTAAATTTTCTTGTTCTTTTGTTGCTTTCTCCTTCAACTATTTACCGAATAGAGAAATATAATTTTTCGATTAGATGTTCGGTTATGTACACATCGATATATTATTTGACTTACAAGAGCAGCAGCTTCATTGTAGACTTTCTTCTTTTTTTTATCCAGCTCCTTCCAACGTTGTGCAATTTTAGCTAATGATAATTTTGAATCATGACTTTCATCCGGATTTTCTTTGATCTTTTTAAATTCTTCTTTGACAAATAAACCGTAAGCATTTGGTGTTGTTTTCGTCTGCCCTTTGAATATTCGCTGTTCCTCTTTGTTCAAAATTTTTGATATATCCTCCTATTTAATGATAAACCAATGTTATATTATTTAAGTGTAAATTATACGAATGAATGAAATTGTATATTTCTACTAACTTCAACGTCATGTGCTTCACTAATGGCTTTGATCACCCATTTGTACTTCTCGTCAAGGGGAAGATTTGTATAAATTTCCCGTAATTTACTATGACTGATATCTTCATCTTTTTTACTTTCGATAAAAAGTATGAAAGGTGTTTTGATTTTGTTAACCGGTGCTTTAGCCTTTTTAGCTGGCGTTGAAGCCGCCTGCGGATGACCGGATCTAGAATTGCAATATTGGTTTAATTTAAATGTATCAATTTGTTTGAACGTTTTCCCTTATTCATGCTGGAAACACTTACAAAAATTGCAATTTTTTCTCTTTGTACTCTTTGCGTAGTAACTCGGCTTTTCGCTCATAAATGGATTTTTCTTCGGCTGGCAATTCTTTGTACAATGTACCAAGGTTTTTCATCCGTTCCGACTGTAAAATTGAAATGCATATAACTTGCTATCTTGAAAATGCAAACAAAAATTGAAACATTGAAAATTTCTCTTACAAAATCTCCACTCGATGTAATATTGCTTAATTGATCTTGAATAAACAGTTGATAACTGTTGAGTGGTTTTTTCAATGGACACTTGTTGATATTTATTTCAATATCGGTTACAATTTCATTAAGATTTCGATATCGTCGAACGTGTTTTAAATGATTTTCAAATCGTTTCTTACACTCATCCGACGAATAACTTTTAAACGACATTTTTTCCCAATCTATTTGCTTCAATCGTGTTTTGTAGTTGATTTTGTCTGTTTTCTTCGTTGTGTCTTTTAATTTTCGAACAAGTTCACGGTCATCATCGCTGCTCCAACCTAAATCGAACAATATAATATCAATTAATGTTTTCAAGTTAAATTATTTTTAGCGAAACAAAAAAGTTTTTCTTCAAAATGAAGAATAAAAGTCAAGAGTATATTCTCGTACCACCATCGCTTGAATTACTATCGTCATTTTGATTAAAAGTGGTGTCAATCCCATTATAATCAGGTAAATCGTTGTCTGATTCGTCCGATTCAGAATCTACGGTATTTTCCGAAACAGTCTTTGAGCGTCTCTGTTTCAAATCTTTCTTGGAGGTTTTCTGAAAGAAAAAAAAAAATAGAAACAAAATTTTGAGGTTAGGTTTCGCAAACATAAACAATATTTTTGGTTAGAATTTTTCACTAATACAATTTGCCGGTCTCTTAATTTTCCATTTATTATTTATTTAATCAATTTTTGAAAAAAATTCAAACAATTTATAACCATTTCACTCATCGAATCATTAATTCCAATATGTTTGAAAAAAAAAAAACAAAAAAACAGAAAGCATGTACGCTTATCTACTGTTTATGTTTTGACACCAATCAACTCAACCGTACATATTCCATGCACAGTATTTCTCAAGGAAACATTCACATTTATACATTCACAGATTTCGCAAACAAAAGTGAAACTTGAAAACAAAAACCACTTACTTCTTCCATTTTAAAAAATGTTTTTATTTCAAGCCAAAGTGTACTAACATAAACTACTTAGTGAAAGAAAAAAAACATATAAAACGTCACGTTGCTTTCTTTGTCAAACGCTATTTGCGACATATTAAATGAAATATCAAAGCATGCATCTAGTACAGCATTATTATACAGAGTATTGAAATAATACTGAAAGTGTAATAGAGAATTCATGTGATTGAATTTTTATGTTTCATGATTCATTGTTTGAAAATGTTTTATTTTAAATTAATTAAATAAAATTAAATTAATTTAAATTGAAATTTTTTTTTTTATACATTTTTCAGTTATTTCCGAACCTTTGTGTTTATGTTGTTAGAAATAATCTCTCATCATTAAAATGTACTACATTTCAATGTGTTTAATTTTAAACGTTCAAATTATAAATGAAAAGAATGCTATGATTGCTGTGATTGAAAGACAAGATCAAAAGACAACGGTTTTTTCCTTCTTAAAAAGCACATAGATTCGGTTTGTTTGAATATTAGCCGTATTAACGATTCTTTAGTACTTTTGCATATATTTTTAATTTCAAATAGTATTTGTTGTCAAGTGCAACAGAATTACTATCTTTAATCAAAAAAATCTTGAAACATTCTCACTTATTTAGTAATTTCGCTGGCAATTTTTCTTGATTATAATCTAATTCTTCATATTATAAAGAATAATAATATTGTCAACTGAAATGATGACATGTGCTAATCCCATTTACTGGTCGATAGTTTATGTCGATCACAACAAAACAAATGAACTATCTTGTGGAAGTTGATTTGTTGAAATGACCCAAAGGTTTTCTTTGCAATTGACCACCACACATGGTGTCCATCATCCATTATCAATGATAAAATACAAAACGAAACAAAGAATAAAAACAAGAAGCAAAAAAAAAAAAGCGTACACATAAGAATGTGAAAATAAAACTATAAGAAATATGTCTACAAAACATGGGCAGCACGTTGTAAAGTATCGAGAGACATAAAAAAAAGAGGAAAACTAAATGGAATCAAGCAAAAATAACGTAATGTAAACGAAAGCGAAAGCGAAAAATAAAAATATGTAAACGTATCAATCGTTTTCCCCAGAGACAACTAAAACGTGATTAGACAACTAAAGATTTCTCTTTTGGGAACCATAACGGAATTGTGAATTGAACACACCATATTCGTACTCCACCAAAGATCACATCATCATCGTCAGCATATTAAACAAATCCCATTTCGGAATCAGTTTTACTTTTGGCTTTTTTCTTGTAATGCATTTTCCATTCGGTTTTCGTTTGTATCTTTTCCATTCTTTTCCCTGTTTTGCGTATGTTTTGTTTGGCTTTTTCTTTCTATATGGCCTTATATTTTCTTGTTTTGTTCAGAAATAGAATTGAATGTGATTCGTTTTTTTTTTGTTACTTAGCACTCTTGGGCCGATTGAATTGAAACAAATTCCTTGAATCGTTCACATTTTGCAAAATGTCATTTTTTTTACATGTAATTGTTGAATAACACAGCGATTAATTTCAATGAGAAAATCTTCAGAAAATCAAGTCATTTGTATAAATAGCATTTCCTAAGTGCATTTAGTTTCAAAACAACTGAAATTTTTACTGGCATGGAGAAATTATCAAGAATCCTGGATAAATAATTGTCATTCATGGCCAACAAGATTGCAATGCAAAAAATGTAATAGTAGAAATTTTTCCACTTGATGTTTTGCTCTCTCTCTCTTTCTCTCACTCTTGTTACATGAAAAGATGAAAACAAAAAACTCACACAAAAAATGTGCAAAGGGTAGCAAACAATGAAGTTTGCGCATGAAGAAGAGGAAGTAAAAAAAACAGTTTGCTATTTCTATTCACAATTCCAACGATGTTCTGCTACAATTGTTTTAATTTTTCTCTCGATCCAACTCTTTTGCTCTCCTTCTCCCCCTCTATTTCTTTTGTTTCCGTCTCTTGTTTTTACTTTTCCTTACTCATCTGACACTTTCTTGCTTGTACAATCTTTCTCTTTCAATTACATTCTTTCACTTTTCGTCTCTTTCCGATTCCAATATGTTCTTTCGTGTCAATTTTTTCCTTTCAACTTTTTTACCCGTCTTTGGGCATTCGGCATTCATATACATACAGTAGACAAGAAGAAAAAAAAAATGAAATTTGTATAACAGTAAATATACGGTGAAAAAGTAAACCAAACCTACACTTTTACAATTTTTCCCAGTAGCAATGTAAAAGAATGATTCTTTTGTTTTTGCGTTTGCAATTTTCTTTCCTTGTTTTTTTTCCGCATTCAAAAATATAAATTTGCATGTACCGTTTATCTGTGGTGCAAAAGGAAAAAAAAAAATTGAATAGCGCAAAAGTGCGAAGCATGAGTATGATGCAAGGCGACCGAAAAGTGCGAATGAAGAAATCAAATAGAGAAGGAAAAATACACACAGAAAAAGATAGAAAAAAAAAGTGGCAACCAGATTGTGTGAATTGATAATGTTGGTTTCAAATGAGCTATTCACTTGAATTCACATATGCTGCTATGGAATTTTCACCGCAACACATATGAAATATGGATTTAATATGAATTAAAATGAAAAACGGCATTTTCTGTGGCAAAACTGTGTGCATTCCATTTGCAGCTGCCTAATGCTAAAGAATGCACGCCAAAAGCGTCTATGCATTGGAACAAACGAAGCCCAAAGTGATTGTGACCATATTAATTTGCGTCAATGGTCGCATTGAAACTTCATCTTGTACTTTATGCAAATACGCCAAGTATTATTATGAATCCACGTATATATAATCCATGGATGGGCTAAATGATTGAAATAAGTTTTTTCCAAAAAAAAATTTTGAAAATGAGTTAAAACAATGTTGTGATTGTTTTGCATCACAATATGTGGGGATTGGTTTATTCTGGTTATAATTGATTTTTCAAAAATAATTCCACAAAATGATCCAGCCTTGTATCTATTCGTAGATGTGTCATTCACTAAACTATCTTTTAATGATGGCAATGCTAGATTGAAATGCGATTTTCCCAGAGATTTCAAACACGAGAAACATTGAAACCGGAGATGTTTTATTACTATTTCAACTTTACCACACATCAATAACAGAAAAATTATACAAGAACCATTGAAGCATTGAATCTTATCTGCAATCATGTTTGACATTTCAAACGTAGATAAACTGAAAACGAAATGCCTGATGAAGAATAAAAGAAGAAGAATGAGAAGAGGAAAAATACACACACAGTGCATAATACGGCAACTGTGCATTTTAAATTGAAAATTATTATGCTGCATATGAAGTGATTCCATCCATACTGTGCAGTATCCATATGAACTTTATATCTCTTTAAATAAACCAATTCATCTTGAAAATTAGCTTGCACTTTGTGGTTAGCTTTATTCTACAGCAAAATCTGAATAGAGACCATTCGCTTCACATTTATTGAAATGAAGTGTTCTTCCCTTTTTTTTTTTTTTCTTCATCTCTCATCCTTCCTCTCTCTTTCTCTTTCTTACCCTCACTCGCTCTAGGTCCCCGTTTCTTCCATTCTCTCTATCTATACCTATCTCTTCATGCATCTATGCTTCTCATTCTTCGATGGTGTTCGAGATACGACTTATTGAATATAAAAAAAAACGTGCATTAAACTCGAACATTCTTTTCATTTTTAAAGGCATTTAAGGAATATTTTATCATTTCATGAGCTCTTTCATATCTTTCAATGTACACGTACACATTTAAAGAGAAGAAAATTCTCTTTAGCAACTACACACTTTGCTATTTATTTATACTTTTGATATTTAATAATACGTTCATTTCGTATTTTATGATTGCCAGAGAGACTTCTTTTATTAAAGAAAATCAGAATGATCATCAATTCAAATGTAATATTTTGCTAAATATGTTGATAAATGTTATTGTTTATTGTTAAAGTGATTTTTAGTCTAAAACCACATTTTTCATCTAAAATTTTCCCTGATCCTAAGTAGTTAATCGTACAATGTTGATTCCAAAGAAATGGAATCCAAAAGTGATGACCTAAAAAAAAAGCGGTTTCGGATCTGTCAACGCTTATCCTTTAAAGGATTACGTAGAGAATTTGGGATGCTCGTGCTGCACTTTCTAAAACGTGCTTAAATGTCCAATGTTTGAGCCATTTAACAAATCCTGCACAAATGTCCAATATTTTGTCGGCAAATATTCAATGTTTGACAATAATTACATAAAACGTACAAGCATTTCGTGTGTATTTGAAATTCGTGCGTATTTGAATTACGTGAATTGAAGCCTCTTATGTAAAGATGTGTAAGAGCTTGTGAATTTTCAATGGAATTCATCGACATTGTAACAAATGGAAATTGTAATTTATTGTCAATATTGGTATCCACAATGGCCAAATTTGAATTCAATATTGTGCATATTGAAATGTGGCCCTAAATGTGATCTTAAGTAATAAAGAAATTGTGTTCTTGAAAGAAATGTAAATGTGTATTGTTTTTTTTTCTTTTTCGCAGTTCTTTTATTGCAAAAGCATTCACCTTTCTTGTGTTAGTACCTATATTCATTCAGAGGAATGACACCAAGGAGACTAATATGTGGTGGCAATTGTGGTAAAAGCATTGTTAATATGAGAATGAAAGAAACAAACAAGACACGAAAAGAAAAAAAAAAACAACAACAACAACAACGAGATGAAGAAGAAATAAGTCTTGATGGGAATTCAATAAAAGTCCATGATCTGTTTAGGATCTACTTGAGATTCATTGTCGGCTAAAAATATATATCTTGAATGAAATGTGCATGAAAAAAATGTATTTGCCAATATAAATCATACAAATGCCAATATAAGCTCTCATATCGATGATGCAAAAGTAACTGCGAATGATGGATCATATATATGAGGAGGAAAAAAGATGATGATGATGATGATGATGATGATGAAGAATAAGACGTTGATGTAGACAAGAGAAGAGAAAGCATGAAAAAGGCAAACAGAAAAGTGCCATTGAAATTTGTAAAGCAATAACATCTTATGGATGTCATCGAGATAACGCATATAAAAGACACTCACCAGAGAGTCCATTGTTATCACCATTTAGTGTGACAATTCACATACTCATCAGCATTGTAAAGCAGCACTCTGGCTCTTTCGCATTTCGCATCGCATTCACAATATGAGTATGCATATTCATATATGAGGTTTGGAATGTATTTTGCTAGCACACAATAAATGACGATTGAGTGCGAGACGATGCGAAACCACATTCCAAATGAAGTTTATCTTTTTGTACTCTCTTTCACTCGCTGTCGTTCCATCTCTTTTTATCTCTATCTCTCACTCAAACTTACTTCCTATGATTCTCCCTCTCTTTCTCTTTTCCTCTCTCACTTACTCTCTGTAGCTTTCTTGCTCTTTCTTCTCTATGCCTGTCAACAATCACGGCAGAGAAGGCGAATGATAAGCTGTTCGTTGCCTTTATTATTTTTATTTTATATTTACTTCTTTATCCATTTGTGCAAAGAAGAAGAAGAAAAACCCCATAATAAAAACATTTTCGTTGCATTAGAAAGCTTTCAACATTCAGTTGCATTTTGGATTATCTTTTTCGTTTGAAACGTACTAAAATGCGAGCTAATAACATAAATATTTGATCTGTGAAATTGTTTTAACACTGATTTTGAATACATAATACTTGACCTGGTGGCGCTCGTAAATCACTCATTAAATCATCAACGCAACGACTGAAATGAGTCTATTAATGGAGTTTTATTGGTGTAATTTCATGTAATTAAATTACTTTTAATTGATATGGTGGCGGTGGTTTGTGTGTATGTATGTATGTATGTATGTTGTGTGTGTATGAGCATTTGGATCTTCAGACATCGCAGTATATACACATAACTTTTTCATGTTCACATAAAATGTAATAATTTAATATATTTATAGAGAGAATGAGAAATGTAGTAGTTTTTATTGGGTTGTTTGCCTTGAAGGCAGAAGTGAACCCGCGCGAATAGCAATAACATTTTGACGTGTGGGAGTTGTACAATGTTTGCATTCTCGGTGACGACCAAAATGTTAATATGTTTTGTTATAGTTAAATGGTCTTTCTACAGAATTTTGTCAAACGGCATTTTGGTGGAAGGAGAAAACTAAGTTGGAAAGGGAGCAAAAATTCGAGGGGGGGCTATGAAGGAGATGGAAAGGAAAATCAAGAAGAACAAAAACGAATTGGGAAGGAAATGAGTGAGAAAGGAAGAAAAAGTGCTAGTGTAATATAGAGAAGAGTGGAAGAGTGAAGTTTGGACTAAAACGAGCAAAAAGCAACAATGAATGTGCAACGAGGACAAAAGACAATGGTTATTTCAGTGGAGAGAAAAAAAAAACATTGTAATACGACGAGAGATGTGTTTAACAGTCTCCGACACGCAAACACATTGTCACATACACATATATTCACTCCAATAAATTGTAATCTATGTGTGATTCCTCTTCCTTTTTTTTTAACACTACTTCGTATTCAGATTCATAAATTATGATGAAAAGCAGTGCATAGCATGTTAAGAGCTGGTGCCAGTATATATATCTATATATTATATATACATGTATATGTTGGTATGTTGTATGCAATGACTATGAATTTAGTATCATAAAAAAACAACAACGGCTACGACGACGACGACGACGACGACGATGAGAATGCGCGCGCGGCTGTATGGTGAAAAAAAAGGCAAGAATGAAAAGAAAGTGCCACATAAAATATAGAGAATATCGTGTAGTGTAAATAGAAGAGTATCCGCATAAATCCGGTAGCGCGCGGTGCACAAATGAACAAAGCGATTGAATGAGAGAAACAGAAATACGAAGAGAGAGAGAAAAAGACAAAGAGAAGAAGAAAATAAAGATGTAAAAGAAAGGAATAATATGAATTGCAACAAAAAACCAAAGAAAAAGTGAGATAGAGAATGCTCTCTCACAAAACCCCGCGAACCAAAATGAAAAAGACAACACAAACAGGAGAAGGAGAAAAAAAAAAACAAGTAAAAGCAAAGCAAAAATATGGAACGAAATGAAAAGCAAACAGCAAATCTGTCAATTGCTCTCTAGAGACATTCAATGAAGAATGAACAATAACATGCAACATCTCTGAACAAAAGCTCCATCAAAATGTATGTATGTGCCGAAGACAATGACCAAAGAAAAAAAAAATAACTCACATACGAGAAAGAGAGCGAAAAAAACGCACAACATCGCATATATTTTGTGTGCATGCGAGTTTGTGTATTTGAACGAGCGGTTATCATATTTCTAATGGATGGAGCAAAAGAAGAAAAACCAAAAAAAAAAGCGGCAAAGAATTAACTTCGTCTTCGTTCATACTGAGATTTCGTAGATGAATGAACTAAAATACAGTTAAATACATTGTCCACAGTGTTTTTGTACTTGCCGGTGTAATTTTTTCTTTCTCATTCTACTTCTCATCTCGTTTCTGATTTTTCTCAACTTTTTTTGTGGCACTTTTCCTCTGTTCAATATTGAATTGCATGTAAGATATGTACAAAGCTCATTTTGATCCAGATCCAGCACATTTAACGAAATGCAGCATTCTCGCTGCTTCTTTCTTTTCGTTCTCGTTGTTGTTGTTGTTGTTGTTTTTTTTATTAAACACTCATTCGTACGATGTATTATGTTTTAGTTTATTGTCGTTGAGTCTTTTAACACTTCCACATATTTTGTGCATTGTTCATATAGAAGAAGAGAAAAAAAAAATAATTTACTCTTACTCGGTTTGGTTCCATAATAACGTCTTGGATAGATTGTTGTTTATGAGTCGATCTTTTGTTTTCATTATATATCATGGTATGCCGTATTAAAATGTCTGCTTTGTTCCAATTTTTTTGTGGTGGTAAAAGAGAGAGAAAGAGAGAGAGAAAGAAAGAGAAAGAGAGAGAATGAGAGGAGAAAAAAACTACGTCTGATTCATAAACGGTAATACGATGAGATGAATTTCTTTGTAAAACGAGAAAAACCAACCGGAAAACGAAAGCATAAATACTGTGATTTCAATAGATTTTCACAAAATGCACAGACAATGTCATTGAAAAGCAGAAACCGTATCGTCTCATTTCTAGCAAAACAGCATCATAATTCTAATTGAAATGTTCGCAGGAATCAAGAGCAGTCTTTCTTTTATTTTCATTTCTTTTTTTTTTTTGCTTTCAAAAGGTGTACATCATCATCATAAGTCACTTTGGAAAAAGGTATCTAGAAGTAATAAAATTAAAATTCATTCCAAGTTGAAGTTTTAACAACCAAAGAGAAAAAAAATGTCGACGGCAGATCCAGAGAGGTGAGTGAATGAGCCAAGCGAGTGTTTGTATGTGTGTGAGTGCGTACAATGAAAACGATTTTATATGTTATTGCCAAAGTTCCTAATTGACTGTAACCTTTTACACCGATAAATGTCTGAAAAAGACGAGATCAAACTCATAAAAAATGGTGTAACGGGCGAAGAGAAAGTGGATT
The DNA here is from genome assembly GCA_029041755.1 of Resseliella maxima. NCBI lineage: Eukaryota > Metazoa > Arthropoda > Insecta > Diptera > Cecidomyiidae > Resseliella > Resseliella maxima. The sequence continues at coordinate 912,458 of JAQOWM010000888.1, read as the reverse complement.
AATTACTTGAAAAAGTCCAAAGATTACGGTACAGTATAATCAAACCACTTCTATAATTCTCTTTGCAGAGAAACCAAGCAGTTTCACGTTTTGTTTTTTTTTCTTCTACTCCGATCTTTTATTCGGGCGTCTTTGTTGTTTTGATGCCCAATTATTGTTATTGTTGTTCTTTTTTCTCTGCATTAGAAAAGTTTCCAAGTCATCACAGCCCTACCAACTTCGTCATATTTATTGCCTTTCGCACAACAATACCAGCTGAACTATCGGTTTGGAAAAGACCTTTAACGAATAAACGCACAATCGCACACGCACAACACACAATCCACACATCTGTCTATTCGCCTAATTAACCGTATCCATTTATGACGTTTCTATAAGACAAAACTTTAATGAAATAAAGTTTAAATTTTATTATTTTGTTTAAATTTTAAGACTCATTGCTTGCCATAATCTACACTTTGTTATACACCATTTTGAATGGCATGCCGTACAATATTGCTGTAATTACTTATTGAGGTCCTTTATGCCATTATCTCTCATACGCACATACTGCCGAATACACACGCTCCCATACACTCACAATTCCGAAAACATGCACACAACTTAACACACGCCACTCAAAACTAAATGCACACTTGATACTCGTTTTGGATTATTTGATAGCTGTTTGTATGCGAAAACACTTGCTATCCTAGTTCCAAGAAGTCTTGGTATGTTATTTGGTGTTACTCTCTGTGCGCTTTTTTTGCTTTTTCTTTCTCTCTCTCTCTCTCTCTCTCTCTCTCTCTCTCTCTCTCTCTCTTTTACCATCTCTTTTTCTATTTCTCTCTCGATCCCTTCCTTCACTTTTCTTATTCTGTTTCATCGTCAACCATTTTGCAACTTGTTTTATGTGTTTTTGTGAATCCTTTTGCGCTTGTGATTTTCCAAAAGCATTGCTCGAACGTCATTTTATCATAATCAAAAACTTTTGTAATTCGACTAATTGAAACCGCATACAACATCTTTTAAAGTGCTATATATACGGCATGGATTTTATGATTTTATCAAAACAAATTACACGCTGAACAAGTCGAACCTTAATCGCAATACAGCCAACAAAACTTTGTATTTGTGTGTACGCTTGAAATTTGAAAAAAAAAAAAAAAAAAAAAAAAAAAAACGTTTCGAAAAAGTGGGTGTGTGGGTCTCCCAGTTCTCGCGCGCTCTTCCAGGGCATGTGTGGAAAAACCAGTTGGTAAGAATTTTTGATTAGAAACTTTAAACGGTGCCGTTCACTTGCTCTCTCTCACACAGAGACGTTAACTCTAATACATTGTTTTCTTTTACATCTACTCATTGCGCATTAAAAGATTTTGTTTAGATGGCCCAGCACTTATGCTATATTAAATTTTTAATACATCACCACTTTCAGTTTTCTACCAAGATTGTGGCCGGATTTAATTTGCACTGTTGCAAAGAATTCGTTTTATTTTCGCCCGTTCTCAAAAGAAAAAAAATAAAAAAAGAAAAAACAAAACTTTGAATTCCAGCACTATCGTTTGGAGATTTTATCGAGCACGAAGTTATACAATAGAAATTATTTTCGTCTGAAATTGTTTTAAACCAGAAGCGCGCGCTTTGCACTGTGACTCATGATTTATACAATAACCACAAATGTAACCGCTTCGTTTATTCTCATTAAATATTCACGCGAGTCCGGTTTTACGTTCATCATTTTCCGACTAACCATTTTCCATCGTATATTTTTCGATTAACCTCAAAAGGTTGATACGATAAAACGTTAATCGTTATGTCTGTATCACAGTTGCCGCTGATATCATATGGAGCTGTTTAATAAACAGTGTTTATCACATTACAATCAAAATTTTTTTTCTCTCTAATAACAAATACTTTTATTAAAAATAAAAACAATTCATTTACAAGAAATTATCAACTATGAAGGCACATTTCTCGTAGAAAAGCATAGAATAATTTTTTTTAACTTCACAAAAATGATGATGAATTGAATATTTACCATTTATCAACATTATTACTTTTATCGTCAGATAAATGATGTGCTGGATATATGCTTTTTAATGCATTTTTCAATGCATTTGCTAACAAATCAGTACTTTGATTGCACGACTCATTTGGTTTGACACCCAATGGTTTTTCATCTGGTTTCAATTGAGAATTCAAGCCATTTCCACCTTTTGAACTCAAATAATCTGTTACCTTAAGTGTACAACCTTGTTTAATAATATTCATGAGAGCATTTCGTGAATCGGTCAATGATGAAATAAAAAAAAATCAATTTTAATAGAATTTGGATGGAAAATCATTGTTTAAATGAATTATTTCATAAAATATCATTTACCTAAGGCATTTGATGAATCTGACACAGGTTTATTTTCCAATTGCAATGTACTCAATGGTGGTAGTGGTAGTGGTGGTGGTGCTGGTGTTGGAATAACACCTGATGGGATTGGTAATTGAAGTGGTTGCACAGTGACATTTACATGTGGAAGGGGCGGTAATGGCCGTTTTGAAATTTGTACAGTTGAATGCTTTGAAAAATACAATTAAAAAAAAAAAAAACGTCCATAATTTATATAAATATTTCACGATTGTTCGAATGTAAAGCATACATTTCGTATTGGAAATGTTGGTTTTTTTTTCTGCTCTTTTTCCCATTTAACTACGTCCAATACATTATGCTTGTGAATAAAATCACAAATGAATGTGCATGAATTCTGGTTTTTTAACTGTTTTTCAGATATGGCAGCCTTCTTTAAAAATGAATCTAAATCATTGACATTTTCGATGCTGAGCTTTTTTCTATTCCGTCCGACATGTGACAAATGCATAAAATTAGTTGGTGTCGAAATATCGTCCTTCGTAAGCATGCGATCCAATCTTTTCAGAGTTCCGTTCAATTGTGATTTGGGCGGAAATTCGGACATTTCTGATCAATGTTGAATTTGAAATGATCAATCATTTTTGCATAATATCAATATTATCAATCATGATTTCATCATGTTAAAATAAAATAAAATAAAATTAAATTAATCGAAATACCTGTGTCATTTTTATTTCTCAGCATAATGACTGAATCATTTTTGGTTGTTGTATATTTTTGATTTTCCGTTTTTTTGCACTGTTTAATAACTGTAATAGTCATATTATAAAAAATATTCGCCTCCTCATCCGAAGCAAAATTCAAGCCAACAATACAATTCTATTTGTAAGTAATTATTATATGATGAATTAGTATGCATAATGTTATATGTAGATATGAAGTAAAAAATGACTCACTTTTCCTTCAAAGTTGATAAGAAATTTGCATGATTTATTTATTTCAATTGAATCATACATCTCTTCTTCCCAGTAAAGTTCATGTTTTAATAAACAATAAATTCGAATAAAATATGATCGTTTTGTAGCATCTTTTACAAAACAGGCAATTCCACTCATTCTCTTATTCCATGTTGAATGTGCTGGTGCTTTTGTTGTAAATAGTTGAACCACTGCCGTGCTCAATGTCTATATTTAAATGAATTTCATATTGAAATTTCATTTATTACAATGTTTAAATTAATTACATCGAATAATCCAATATTTACAACATCCACTTACCTGACATTGACTGCCCAACATGGAAAATACCAAATCATTTTCATCTTGTGAAAGAAGAATACTTGGTGTATTAATGAATTGCTTGTTATTTCGTTGTGTCATTTTGGCTGACTTAAATATTAAAAACAACAACAACAATAAATCAAGCACTTTTTCAATATTGAATGCAAATAATTTGTAAACGATTTTCAATGAAAACGATAAATAATATTAATTATGAAATAATTTTTAAATCACTTTTGTGTTTTCCTGATTTTGCAATTTAGAGAATAAATCAGAGAAAAATCAAAATTTATACTACTTAGATAAACCAAATAGGACTATAGACTACGTACTTCTTGCTTTCTCTATTCCAATGTTTTTTTTTTTTCAAATTTTATTTCGACTTCATTTCAATAGTGGGAGTTCTTATGCCAAAGTGTTTGTAAATTAAAATTCATGCTTAAAAGTAAGGCTTTATGCTTACGATGGGAATATCAGCTTGAAATAAATCCATCAGTTGGATTTATCCGATGGATTTGACGCTGCGTCACATTGAAAGAATTCCGGCAAAATTTTAAATAAATGCAAAAAAATTAAGGCAACCAATGCAGCGTCAAATCCTATCGGATAAATCCATCTGATGGATTTATTTCAAGCTGATGTTTCCAGCGTAAGTAAAGCCTTGGTTGAAAATATTGATAAGAAAGTATCAAAATGCTGTTTATGTATAAATTATACTGTATAATTACATTTATATGAAATCTATCAGATAAAATACAGTTGATAGAGTGAATTCACGATGAATTCAAAATTAAAAACATTTTTCCAACAAATTATAACCAACTTATTTCATCTTTATCGTATTGATTATTAAAATGAGTGGTTTTCTAAAACTTCTATGTATACTCAAGATTAATATGGTTAATTTAAAATTGAAAAGATTTACATTAAAAATCAATGATATGTTTTCAACATATAATCGAAAAATATTTAAAAAACTCAATATATTTGCTGAGAGCGTTAAATGTATTTAATTCATAATGAATGCATGAAAAATGACATTGGTAGCTGACCGAATAAAATTGTGAATTTCAAAAAAACCACAATAGAAATTGCATTGGTATTTGGTGTTATTGATTCGTGAGAATTTTTGGTGAATGGTTGACAGATTTGTAACCCTTTTATACAAATAAATTTATATATATCAACATTGTGAACGTGTGAAAATCATGTAAGCAATATTCCAACGGCATCTGGTCATCACATTGGGGAATAATACAAAAGAGGGTACATAAAAATGCGCCATTTACCGTGAAATCCATTGGGCATACTTGCTGGTTACCGCTCTAAATTATGAATTGAAGCTGTTATCACTTGTGTGTCAAGTGAGTGTATGTGAATATTTGCCTCTCGTGCTCTCTGCATGTTCGTAATGATGTGTTTTGTGAGTCTATTTTGAAATGTTGAAATTTGTCAACGGTGATTAATGGATAGAAATTTATTTTCAATTACACGCATGCATAATCTACCGTAGAATTACTGTCATAAAATCTTATTTCCCATTCGTATCATTCATAATGCACACAATCTTTAACCGATGATTTCAGATTTGTTCGTGAATGATAGACGCAAGAAAATAAAATACGAAAAGAGACAAGATGACAGTCACATCAATCCAGTTCCAACAATGTTATGATTAATGAAATGAATAAAAAGTTACTCAAGCAATTCTAGAATTTATATGTATATATATTGCTTGGGTTTTTTTTTTTTGTATCAAAGCTTCATCCAAAATAAACGAAATTGAATTGAACGAGAAAATTGCTTGGCGCCTCACACATTTTCATCCTTAGTGCATTAACATTTTCATTTGCGGTGCAAATCATATCATATATTCATGTAAAAATGCAAAATGCGAATGAAATTATGATTATCAATGGAAATTCGTGGCATTTCTAATAAAAACGTTCTCACGTTTCGAATGATTAAAATTAAATGGAGCAAATTAAGACGTGTTCTGTTATCGTTATAGTCTGTCGCTTGCTCTTTTGCTCTCTCTCTCTCTCTCTCTCTCTCTCTCTTTCTCTCTCTCTCTCTTTCTCTCTCTCTCTCTCTGTTTCTCTCTCTCTCTCTCTCTCTCTCTCTTTCTCAAATTCTCTCACTTTCAATCTATTTTGTTTGCTTTTTCGCTTTCTGTCGAGTCACTTCGTCTTTCTCTCGCTTAGTCAATTTGTGTTCATTTTGTGCACGGTGTTTTAGGTTTGATTTGACTCGTTTTTTTTTTTCATTTTTTTTTTTGCTTTGCTAAGCTCACTTTCGTATTGCATTCACATTCGCTGTGTCATATCTTTGTGACGATGGTGCGTGTTATGTGTGATATGTGTAATAATGTGTGCATTAACAAAATTCCAAATAGCTTTTGCTATTAAGTTAAAGCGTATCAACATTTCACGAGATATATACAACCATACATTTCTCTACCTTATTTGATGTGTAGACAATGTATTTGTGTGGTGTGCGCACGGGGCCGAAGCAATTGTGTATATAGATGAAACTGTTCATCGTTGGGCCTCAACAAAATAAGAGAATTCAGAAAGAGAGAGAGACTTTGGTGCCAATTTGCATATTAATTGAAGTAAAAATAGAGACAAAACACCAAAAACGCGACAAAATCATTATCGTTTATTACGATGTTCAGTCATTTTGAAAATTTTCCCATTCTGCCATATCATTGCTATTTTCTGCTTTCTCACTCACCCCTCTATAACTCTGCGGGAGTTTTTGACTAATTCTATTGATGGCATTTACAGGCTAGGTTCATTTTGCGTTATCCCTTTACTTACTCTTCCTCTCTCTCTCTCTCTCTCTCTCTCTCTCTCTCTCTCTCTCTCTCTCTCTCTCTCTCTCTCTCTGTGTGTGTGTGTTTCCTCTCATCCTCAATCGTTTATTTATATTTTTGTTTGGCGCTTTGTTGTATTTCTGTCATTTTTTAATCGTGTGAAACGATTTTTACGAAAATGTCAATTGGCCGCTGATTCATTTGGTGCTTTTGTTTGTTTTTTTTTTTTTTTTTTTTCATATTCCCCCACAACTAAAACGATGGTTGTTTGTAATCGACGATAAATGAGTGAATGCGGAATTTCAAGCAGCATAACAATTGTGCAAAGCATATAATAGAAGCTGGGAATTGCATGAATCTTTGTTGTTGAGGGTAAATGTAGAAGATGAGATAAATTCATACACCCAACGAGAATGAGTAAGAGATAAAAGAGCGCGCATACAAAGTATATGCGATAAGCCCCTACTGATGTAATCCAAACGGAATCGTTGTTTGTGCGTAAAAACCGACATTATAAATATTGGTCTTATAATAATAAAAATGTATAAAAATATAATCACATGTTTCACATCAAAATGCCACCAACACATACACACGAGATACAGTGTGATACTCTGAACAGAGTGAGAGCTCGCTCATTCGTTCGTTCACATATATGTATATGTATCGAGCCTCTGTGTGTCATCTCGGTGTCTCTATCCTTGTGCCTTTTGCAAACGACTTCATATATAGATCCATACATGTATCTCTCTTGGGTTTGTATCGTTTCTATTTTGCCAACACACTCCAGCACACACATAGCGTATCGGCTGCATACAGATTTTTCGACGTTTCGTGCTTCAATGGGAAATTGTGTTGCCTTTTAACGTATCACATGTATCACACGAGTATGAACGTGCTGTTCGTTTTTGTTTCTTTTTTTTCCGTTTTTTCCCGTTTTTTTTTTTTTCTTCGTGTTTTTCGACGATGGAATGCCGAACGAAGCGCTTGTTACACGATCCAATGTTTATGTATATCAGAGTGTGATTTTGATGATTGTGCCAATGAATGTTTGGTGGCGCGCATTCTAAATGCACGAAAAATCGTGATGTGATTTTTTAAATGAAATATTGCGCTTGTTGGTTTTCGTTTATTTACGTCTGTCGTATTTTTGAGTTGCTGCTGCTGCTGATGCTGCTTTCACGATATGCATGTGGATTGCGGAATGACGAGAGGTAGGAAGAGAAAAAGGGGGAAAAGAAGAAATTTGTTTCAGTCTCATTTATTTCACTCTCGTTTACTCCCATTTCGATGCAGATGATCAACAAGAGTATGAAAATGTAAAAAAAAAAAATAAAATAAAAACACATACACAGAAAAAGAAATGGCGACATGTCTTGCCTGTTCATTGATTTACACCGATAATAAATGAAGCTGCTGGTACTCACACTCAACGCATGCATAAATACAAGAAAAATATTTGCCGATTTCATGGTATATTCATTTCTCTACTGTACAATTCTTGTATTCATGATGGAAACGAACAACAATCAAGATTAAAATAATGAATTGCATGGTTTATTGGCTCATTCTATCTCGTTTCACAATTTTGCCCCCCTCCCCCCTTCACCACAAAACAAAGAGGAAATATAACAAAAAAATATTTTACATTACATCAATGGATGGAAAGCATTTGAATGAGAAAAAATGCACCGCGTGAAAGGAGCGAGTGAGAGAATGAGCAATGTGAGAGGAAGAGATGTATAGATAGAAAGAAAGACAAACACATACAGAGAATGGGAAAGAGAGACATAGAGAGAAGGAGAGTGAGAAAAAGTGCAGAAGGTAGAAAAAGAGAGCAAATGTTTCTTGAAAAGAGTAATAGCATAGCATAAGTGGGAAGAAAAAGAGTCCAATGAAAGAGGGAACGAGAGAAAACACGATGATTTGTATAGTATGTCGACAATTTTTATAAAACAAAATCATAATAATAATGTCAAGTTATTTGGCATTCCATGCACATATAATATGGCCTGTTGTAAAAAAAAGCACAGTGCACAAAAAAAAAAAAAAAAAAAAAAAATGATGTGGCATTGCCGCTAGCCAAACGCATCAAATCCTGATTTATGGATTAAAATTTCATTTTGTTTCAATATTTATGGAAATCCATAACACAACGCTATTTAAAATCATGATAATCGTCTAATCTGCAATGATTAGTCAATTGGACACATTTATCGCGCGATGCATTCATTTTCCGTGTCATTTTCATATCAATCTAAAACTTTATTTAGGCCAATTCGAAATGTGTCACTAACGACAGGTGCTTGAATTTTTAAAGAGCGTTTTTATATTTTATTTAACAAATCAGACGGTTGAATTTGAACCGCATGCCATACTGTTATACCAGAATTTCTCCTGAAAATCTGGTACACGCTTAAAAAAATTCCAACATTTCAAATGAAGGGGAAATTTCAATATGAATTTTCACTGTTAATGCGCACCAAACAGGGGCAACAATAGCATATTTGACAAATACCATGCGGTATCCGAATTCGATGCGCAATGCTGTTGCATTCAAAATACCATTACCTAGGTTCAGATTTATATTCCCTTTAGATGAGCCACAATTTAATGAAATTATGCTGTCTACATTCTCCACCATTTTCTCCAACATCCACTGTTATAAGCGTATTGTCAATACAAATGTCAAATTGAATCATTTCAAACGAATGGCACAACATATCGTACAGTGCAGATGATCCGATATACAAACAACGTTCATGGAATACAAAATAAAATGAGTGCGAGCGTGCGTTGCGACCGTAAAGCTTTCAAGAAAATGTGGATGTATCCGCTGCTGGCTGGTTTGTTTTTTTTTTTTTTTCATTTCGTACATCTAACCAGAGCATTCACGAGAACGCATTTAGTATCGGTTTAACATTCGTACGGTTATCATCAAAAACAACGTTACTGTCCGTTCGTTTCAAAGAAAAGACAAAACGAAAACGAAAACGAAAAAAGAAAATTTAACGTAACATAAATTGAAACACATTTCACAATTTACAATCCAATTTATATCCAATACTTTGTTTCCATTTTGCTCTTGAAATTTTCTTTTCTTCATCAAAAAGAAAAAAAAAACACAATGAAAACTCGAAGTATTTCGATTATTTGAGCATTTCTATGTTTGTGTTTTATAAATCGATTTCAATTTATTGAAACTCATAATTTTTCCATGGAAATAAAATAAAATTTGATGAACCGAATCGAAATCTTTAAATAACAATTTTTACAAATAAAAACAAATAAAAATTGAAAATATAAACGTATTTGCTTGTAAAAAGGGAAAAAAATTTCGGTTTTGGAAACGATGAGAAAACAAGAAAAATAATAGTGTTTATAATGGTTGATTTTGCTTGAACTTTTCAATTGACATTGTCTGAATAAATAAACTGAAAAAAAAAAGAATAAATTCCATTGAATATAATGATCTGTATAACATATTACCGTAGGCAAAATGACATTGTATCGGAAACGAAATGGAAAATCATAATTGATGGTATTCGTTTGCCGTGAGTGACAACATGTCAATTCATCAAAATCTATTAGCTTCGATTGCATGCAATTCATTCTTCGATAATTTGAAAGCGAACCAAAACGAAAAAGAAGAAGAAATCAAGGGATAGCTAGTGTTGGTCAAGCGTGTGCCGTGTATGAAAGTGTGGTTTGCAAGAAATAAAAAAAAGGAAGAAAACGACAACAGCACCGACGACCGATTATTATATATTACTAGCAATTTTTATAAACAACCAATATCGAAGGCACCCTCAGAGAAAGCGGCTCTCGCAACATCAATCAGTTTGAGACCCAGTTTCGTGTCGATAAAAATAAAAGCAAAAACTCAACTCAGCTCAACATCAGCTAAAGCGAATAACTAACCGACTGTGTGAAAGACCGAAATACCAAACGTAACGAAACAAAGAAATATAAACAGTAAAAATTTCTGTGCACCCTTTTGCTCTTTATATATATTTACGTATTCGCTGCTTTTTATTTTTATATGCGAATAAAAATACCAGAAAACAGCAACAAACTGTTCGAAAATAAATAAATAAAGAAACAAAACACATACACATTCTCGCATATAAAATACGAGAGGGTAAACAACAACAACAGCAGCCCACAAAACATTTGAATGAAAATAAAAGCGGGCGTGCATCAGCAGTAGCTTAGTGAACGAAATCGAAAACAAACAGTGAAAATAACGCACTAAATGTGGAATATGTGAAACACAGTCAATGAGCTAGAAAGAGCGAGAGAGAGAGAGAGAGAGAGAGAGAGAGAGCGAATTATTCATTCTGATCGCCCGAAATCGATGTGCAAATCATAAATTTTCGTGGAAAATTTTTGTTTCAGCAAAAAGCATGTGTTAAAGTACTTGTCGATAATTCGACAACAAACTGGGTTAAAAGTGACCGTTTTTTTTTTTTCGTTGATATCAACCACACTCTCTTTCAAACCACCCACTTCGAACTGAAACGAAATTCATCGGAACGAGTTAATTTATTTCGTGTGAAATTTCATTTCGTAATACAAATGTGTTATTTTATGTGCTCTCGAATGTCCATCACGGTCGCACATTCTATGGGCAATTTACAGTCAATGCACGATTTACAGTGAATTTTATTAAAATAATAAGACCGAATCAATTGACAAAGTGAACTTTGCCTTTTAATTGTGTAAAGTGTTTTTTTCCGTAATTACAGCGGAAATAACTGTAAAAGAGAAAGCATGATAGAGAGATGGAGATAGAAAAATAAAAGGAGAGCAAGAAAGAAAGAAAGAGAGAGAAAGAGAAGGAGAAAAAGCGAAATAGCTTGAAATACAGTGAGTAAGACAGAACAAAACGAAAAATAAATGAGAACATATCAATGAATAATTGTTTTTGTGCTTTCTTCAAAACAATTCATGACAGTAAATATTACTTTTCAGTGCTGGTAATATAAGGCTTCAGTTGTAGTATTAATTTTTCATGTGACATTCATTCGTGTTGCGACGTTTTCTTCGTTGTTTATTCAAAAAAGATGACAAAGTAAAATTGCGCATATCGCAACAACAACAACAACAACAACCAACACATATCTCAAATATATATCGTTGAAAATATCACTGGGAAAAAAGACGATGGTTATGAAATTAAATATCGCCGGCAAACTTTAGTTGACACAGTGGTGGAAAATAAAAGTCATACATTTTGAACAGAAAAAAATGAAAAGCATTTCCGTTCAATTTGAATAATGAAACGTGAAAAAGAAAAACAAAAACAAAACTAACAAGTGAACGAAATAATCGCATCGCATTTCGTTTGCGGCAGTATTGTGTTGCTTTGAAATGTGCAAGTGTAAAATGTGTGTAATTTTCTCGCGTATTACAGAAGCCGAAAAGACTTTTTTTTAAAAAATAAAAAAGAACGAATTCTATGCACATCACAGTGCGAAAAGATCAAAGATTCACATTTGACTGAGAAACAATGAAGTAAGTTTTAAGCATATTTTTCTTTATAAATGTTATGTGTGTTTTTGACAAATATTTGAATTTGTTTGCCGATTTTGCTTTCGTTGCGGGAGGATGAACGACATACGAATTTAGTTGTCAAAGGACATCTGAAAGAAGAACAAAAGACAAATATCGATTTTTTTTTTCATGGGATTTCGTATGCCGTTTTGTTACACAAACTAACCCGCGCGGGGGCTGCTTTTACATCGTACCGAAATATATTCGGTTATAATATGTTTGGTTTGTGAATTGGGGCGGTGATTGCATGAGAGATTTACTGCATTAAACTTGCTACTTTCTAGAAAAATAGTTCTAAGTGGTGTGTGTGTGTGTGTGTGTATGTGTGTTGCGAATTTCGGTTGTTATTGTTGCTGAAAACCATCACAAAACGCACATTGTGCAACAGTGAAACACATGTGTGAATCGCTTTATTTTTACTTCCCTCAATTTTTATTTGTGCAGTAATTTTATTTATTGCGAAACAGTTTATGGTTGTTTCTAACAAGGAATCGACTTTTTTTTTTCTCTCGTTGAGGATTTTTTTGTCATTTGTATGGCGTTTTCTTCGTTGGTTTTTGTCTGCCGCATTGAGGAAGTAGCGGTTTTCGCATACGCATAATGATATTCCTCGTCGAAAGTTACTTTTATTACGAATGCTGCTGTTGTTCCATTTGTGTGCTGTTGTTGTGTTTTCTTTTGCTCGTTTCCTTTTTCAGTCCACTCAAAATGAGGTTACGATCAAGAATGAAAAGACAAGTCTGAATTTTTTTTGTCTTGTTTTGCTCACCGATACGAGAAACATCTTGGGTCTTTGCAAACGAAAACAGTACTCGCACACAAACAAACAAACGAAATGAAAGGAAGAAGAATTGCCGAAGACAAAGCGTCAGCATGTTTTTTGGTCGACGAAATTCATTCTTGCATTGCTTACATTCGTCCAAGAAAATGTTTCGAACGGTTTAAATTAACCGAAATAAGCGTATGAATTTCAGTGTTTGGTGTGATGGTGTAAGCTGGCAGAAGGAGGCGTAATGATTGCAGCCAAAACAATAAATTTTAATAGTATTTTATCGTTTATATAATACGGAGAAGAAAGAGAAAAAACACAAAAACCTCAAGTGAAAAGAGAGAGAGAGAGAGAGAGAGAGAAGGGGGAGGGAGAGAGAAAGAGAAAGAGAAAGAGAAAGATAGAGATGGGAAAAATACAAGAGAAGGTAGAATGGGAGGAAAAGAAGACTCCGAAAAACGGAGCGTTAAATAGAAAGAGAAATAAATCGAAACATCGCTGAAGAGATGATTTTATCGTTTTATAAATACTATTATTATTTTGTTCTTTGGCTTATGCGGCTCTATCGCCATACAATGTTTGCTCAACAATCATTTTGTTCATGTGGCATTTTCACAAACAGAATGTTTAAATTAATAGAAAACCAAATGCAAAACCATCAAATGTTCCCACAAATGTTCTTGTAAAAGTAAAACGAAATAGAAAAGAAAAAAAAAGAGAATTGCACACAAGCTCTGGTTTGTTTTTCTCTCACAAAAATAAAAAGAAAAAAATAAAATCCGAAGAAAAATAACGAGAAATAGATTTCTTTGCACCGGTTTAAGAATGGAAGCGTGTTCGTAAGCAAACGCATTTCCACGATTAAACAAAGCGAAACAAACACAATTGAACACATAACCAATTTAATGTACTGTATGCTAATATTGAAGATAAAATAAATGAATATGGTAGCGCCCGTTTGCTGTGCTTATGCACATAAAGCGGTTTGTGTTTGTTTGTCGAAATACGCCTTGCATTGATATATTGCTAATCTTTGTCTAAAGCCGCTAGTTTCACACACAAACTCACATTTTCCTTTTCTTGGATTTTCCCATTTTAGTCTAGAATTTTTGTTTTTCTTTCATCCGCAACACACAACACAATTTGTTTGGTGGTTATTTTTTTTCTCTCACTCTCATTGGCATGAAATATTCAAGTGAAATGTGCAAAGAAATTTATCGCATAAACCGGAAAAAAGGCGGATTGTTGATGGTTTCAATGAAAACAAACAAATGGAAAAGGAAAAAAGAAAAAACAAAAAAAAAAAAAAATTCAAATGGATAAATTAAAACCCTGCGTTCGGACATTTTCCAACATTTGAAATCTTCATTACAAGTGCTTCGATATCAATTGAATGAGCGCACTGAATATAATCAAACTATTGCGTTACAGTGGGCAAACAGAAAAGAATAAACAAGAAACGAATGTGAAACGAGATTTTCATTTACCTGATAATTGGCATTGTAAAGCAAAAGAATAGCTCGCATATTTTGATTTTTTGTTGTGATTCGTATCTGCATGTTTGAAATGCTTGGGATATTGTTCAAATGGTCAAAAACATGCCTTTCAACATATAGCAAAAATCCCGGCAATTTTTCACACACAAAACCGAACAAAGCTGAATTCAACAGAAGAGAAAGACAAAGACAGAGTGAGAGGGAGAGGGAGAGGGAGAACACAATCGAATTATCAAAGGTATTTGCATGTGAGAACGTGTCAGTTTGCACTGTTCAAATTCATTGTTAGCTACATTTCCAATGAACACATAAAATGCAATCCTCAGGCACGCCCAGCACTTGAATTTATATTGAGTAGAAGAGAAAAAAAAATTGTTGTGCTACAATGTATGTGAGACATGACACGGAGTGTGTGAGAGAGAAATAGTATGCATAACAACATGTGCTCTGTCGATTATATTTCCTGAAGCAAGATGGAATTTGGAAAAGAATGGAGAAAGAGAGAGAGAGAGAGAGAGAGAGAGAATTTGTGTGAGAAAGAGAACGAGAGAAATGGTGGGAGAAAAGAGAGCACGGGACCAAGAGAGAGAGGGAAATTTCATATAAAAAAAAATTAACTCAATTTGAATCGGACATGTGAACACAGTTGAAAAAGAGTCAAAAGTAGAACAAATCAATTTTCATGGCAGTTAATTAAAACAAAATTTCCGAATATGTTGGAATAATTGCTATGATTTGATTAAAAAAAAAAAGATGAAAAAACTATTATTTAAACTGTAAAAACGATGTCGGTCATTAAACTTGTATGAGAAGTGTCCATTACATTTGCTTTCAAAAACACGAGTGAAACATGTTGAGAATTAAAGAGAAAAGATTGAAAGAGAATCATAAAGTCAGCGAATGAAGAAAAAAAGTAAAAAAATTTTGATATCAATGGCGAAACAGTTGTTCTATTCATTAAGAAAACATCAGTTGGTTTGATTTTTTTCTCACTCCAATTAAATTTCAATTCTTCACAATATTTTTTTCCTTCTTTACCTCATCGATCAAAATAACAAAAAGAAAAAACGAACATCAACTGCACAAATAAACATGAAATCGACAAAGTTTCCATAAGGCAATAACGACGATAATCACATTAATGAAAATTGTACAAATTGTTGCGGAGAATTCGTTTTTTTTTTTTATTTCGGGGAGACAGAGAGCGTGGAAAAGAAAACGTATACAAACAATGTGTGATTTAGCAAAAGAATGAAAAACATACAAACACAAATACAAATTGGTATTCAAATGCGATCCGTGCCGAAAGCGGAACACGGCATCAACAACTGCTAAACAGTTGAATGAAAACAAGCTTAAGGCTTTCATAGAAGAAGAAAAAAATATATCGAACAATTGAATTGTTGTAATCAAGCGAAAAGCAGATTTTCACAGCACCAAAAAAACGATAACATTTTGATTTCCTGTGTGTAAATGGCATTAAATGTTGGAAAATCTTCACCACGACCAACAAAAATTCAGCAAAAATTCAACAGAATAAAACACACAAACTCAACAGAACCGCATTTCAAATCGAAGGAAGAGAGAGTAAAGCAAAAAAAAAAAAAAAAACAGACGGCAAAAACGTTTAGTAATCTGGCATAAGGAAAATGCGAAACGAAAACTGACGATTTCATGAAAAATGTGCATACATTCGTTCGCATACACTTTTTTTTTCCATTCTACTATGTAGTCATTCAATATTTTCTTTTTGAAGCCAAACAATATTTTCCACACAATTTTTCGCTGTTTTCTATTTTTCTCACTCACTCACTCACTCTCTCTCTCTCTCTCTCTTTCTCTCTCCCTTAATTTCTCTCTCTCTCTCACACGTTCAGAACACTTGCCATACATTGACTTTGTTGCGTTTGTTTTATTCATTGTCGATGAAAAGTTTACAGCTTCGAGCTTTTCAAAAATGGTTTTATTATTCCAAGTGATGTGTTTTTTTTTTCGTTCGTTCGTTCGTTTGTTACTCTGGTGTGCGCGTGAAAGAAATTTATGTTCATTGAGTAATTTGCATTTTCTTTTAAAATCTTGCCATTTTCATAATAATAAGCATGCTACCATCTCGGTATACATTCGACACACATACGCACAAAATGTGCTCAATTGCTCGAACGAGCAAATATGGAGAGGAAGCGAGCAAGCATGCGAATGAGACAAAATGAAAATGAGAGGGAACGAATTATGGGAAACGAGAGAACGACACAGATAAA
Organism: Resseliella maxima; assembly: GCA_029041755.1. NCBI lineage: Eukaryota > Metazoa > Arthropoda > Insecta > Diptera > Cecidomyiidae > Resseliella > Resseliella maxima. The sequence goes on along the minus strand of JAQOWM010000888.1, from coordinate 895,940 downwards.
TAGAAAGGGAGAATGAGAATGAAATAGATTAAAAGAGAAAGAATGAGCTAAGGCGTAAGGGAGAGGGAGTGGGAGAGAGATAGAAAGAGAAGGGAAAAGAGAGAAGAAGCGTGAGGAAGAAATAGAGAAAGGGACATAGAGGGAAAAGTGAAAGAGAATGTTTGTGAGTGAAAGAGAAAATTGCCAGCGAATAAATGTTGCCGTCATCACGTTTCAACAAACGAATTGAAATGACGGGCTATTATGCATGTGGAAAAATATATAAATTTTTCTCTGTTTAAGATTTTCACCGGGTGTATATTTGCACACAATCCACAAAATCAACAGTGCCAGAAAAATAAGCTGTAAACGTCATTTGTCTATGCATGCCGGGAAAATGAAACCATTTTGATCTAATTTAGGGCTATGCTTGGTTCTTCAATTTCATCATCTTTCATTCGTTTGAATTTTCCCTTGTTTCTGTTTCTACACTTGTTACTGTTAATAGTTAAATTCGGTGTTTGCTATGTTTATTCGCATCTGAAGCGAGTAATTGTTCTCTGACTTTTTCGAAATATTTCTATTCTTTCTCTCGTCCTCTCTCTCTCTCTCTCTCTCTCTCTCTCTCTCGCTCTCTCTCTCTCTCACTCTCTCACTCTTCTCCTGTGTCTTTTTTCATTCTCATTTGTCAGCAAGGTGTATTTCGTTTACGTAAGTATTATCTGCAATAATTTTTATGGTTGTTTCGTGTGTGTTTGTGCGTTTGTGCGTTTGTCTGTGTGTTTTTCTACCTTTTTTCCGTTATTTTGCTAAAGCATTATTACGCAACAATAGTGAATGAGTGAAGAAATGAATGTGATGAAGCGAAACACATCGAAAACTTTTCATATTCATATTAACAATAAGAATGAATGAGCGCCTCCATTCACAGTTTATCATGGATTTATTCACGGCAATACACGCTTAACAAACCCAAACACTATGTGTATCTGTACAAATAATAAAATATTATGAGACTCAATTCCGTGAATTAGAATGAAAATATTCAACGAAGAATAGAGAGCGGTAGAGTTTTCTCGTACACGTTTATGGTGCGAGAGGGATAAATCGGTTTTTTGTTCGGGGTATGAGATGCACGCGCGCGCTCGTGTGTGTGTGTGTGTTGTGTATGTGTTTTTGTGTGTACACATTCCGCACCATTCGCATACCGTTTGTCTTGTTTCATTGTTCCCATTTTAAGCGCATCATCCGCTCCATTTATGCATTTGACTTGAATTGCAAGCTCTTTATGCCTGCTGCTCTAGTGTGATACATTTAAGAGAAAAATAGAAAAACAGATGAACATTTGAATAATCAAAAATGTGTTTTCTCACGTTTTTCACACGCGTGCATAACTTGCTCAACAGATTCTCTTTTTTTTTCCTTTCTTCTTTCCACACACTTCCTCGAAACATTAATATGCGTTCATAATAAAATTGCAATTGCTTTAACAATGTTGAGCCCCGAATGACTAGAGAAAAATATGAGTGAATAAATTTCAATTTACGTTATTAAACGTTGTGCACGTTGGTTACAACGATATCAGAAAATACCTAAATCATGCTATCACTCATCATAATAAAGTGCTCATCAACCATTTTCTCGTGCACCATGGATATCTTTGTTCCGAGGGAATAAATGAATATCGCGTGTTTGGTTCGCTTTGTTCTGCTCCCATTGCGACTCAATATTCAAAGCAATCGCGAAACTTCATCCCAGTCTCTTGAAACCATTTTTCTCTTTTTTCTCTTTTTTTCAATTTCAACGGTTCATGATGAGATCAAATCGAACGGTTTTTTTAATTCGAAAATCAATTCAAACCAATTATTGAACACCCACAAAACGAACAATTATTGATAGTTGCTTCATTCCAACTCGAAATTGTTCAACTTCAATTGCACGAATTCAACTATTTTTTGATAATTTTTAAATTAAAATATTTAATAAAGGACATTTTCAAAAGGAGAAAAAATTCCACGTCGTCTTGATCAATTTCAACAATTTTCAAACTTTTTCTAGACCCAATCACGATTAAAGTATTTCCTTCATGGAAAATAAAATTGTCGTTATTTTTATTATAAAATACCTTGCATTCATGTTAACTCTTTTTCAACGTCGTCGTCATTCTGTTTCATTTTCTCTTTCCTCCTTCATCATTGTAATTCACATAAAATGTTAAACATTTTCCCAATATATCACAACGTGATTTGATTGTCTGCAAATGTTTTCAGCTCAAGCGTTCAGTTTTCAATGACATTATTTTTAGAAGATTTGAAATATTCACAAACTTGTACTGAAAATTCAACCGTTCGATGTGTAACGTGCCTGAAAGTGAAAATAGATAAAATGGAGAAAATTCAAACGTTTTTGTTGAGCATTTTCTTCAAATTAAATGAATAAATGACTATGAAAAATGGGAAATTTTCGTTCAAAAGCTATAGTATTAAAAAGTTAAAAGCTCGTGACATCGGATGTAAAGGATCAGTTTTAAAAACTATGCAATCATTGCAGATTTTATAGAAAACTTTTTTCATTTTGAAGTTAAACGCTGGCTGCTGCTAATGCTGGCTGTATGTTGAAGATAAAGAATCAATGACAAACAAGAAGAACAATGCACACTCGTTTTGAGTTTGTTTCTCTTTCACTCTTTCACCCCCCCCCCCCTTCCTCCCTCTCTCTGATCTTTTGTTCAAACAATAATTATTCCGATTGTTTTATTGCAGTGTATCGATGAACAATTGTCAATTGGTTGTCAATTATGCAAAACATTTTCTATGTCATGCGGAACACAGTATTCGTTTGTGCAGCTAATTTAGCAATTTATTTCTTCTTTTTCCTTCTGTTTTTCTCCTTTTGCTTATCCTTTCATACGTTTTCTGCTTTTACGGCAAATCGATGAGTAAAAAACTCCATTGTGATTTATTGAGCAATCATCAAAAGATGCATTCAAATGAAATATATTCGCATTTGTCAATCGAATAATTTCATTTCGAAAATAGTTCATTGAAATGATGTAAAAAAAAAGATGGTTGATAGCAGTTTATGGCGCAATAATTGGTAAAGAAAAACTTCGATGATCGGAAAATTCATGCGAATTCCAAAGAATGTTCAAGTTACTCAATTTCCAACGAATTTTTATCAATGTTTGCAAATTGTATTTTTAAATATACAATTTTTCATTTGATTACAAACGAATTAGTTTGCAATTCATGCAATTTTAAATGTCTATTTGGTGTGAATGTCTTTCCAAAACATTTCATACAACCAAATTCATTTCAATTTTCTCTTTTTTCTACAAATTGTTTAATATTGAATTTTTCTGTTGTCCATGGCGCTAACGTTCATTTATGTACAGACGAATTTAAGATGATGCAATCTCTCACAAAACAACAAAAAAACTTTAGAACAATTCAAGTTTCATTCTGTTTGGACAGATTCCTTTTCGTTTGCCAGTGCATTTTCATAATCACAAAAACACATCACAATAACAGCATGCTGACCCATGCCATGGCCAGTCTTCTTCATAAACAGTAAGAAAAAACCGAAAAACGAAGAAAAAGAACTTTTATATTTAATAGGAATTTTGACATTGCAACTTTGCGGAATAAATTCAATATTTGTATTCGGACTGATACTTATGGTATCCGCGCCAGGTTTAAATCATGCCTGAAATTATATTTTGCTCTTTTTCGGTGCACCCGGTAACTTTGACTGTTTGTTTTTCCTAAATGAGCTTTTCAACTTCTTTTTCTTTGTCAACACACACTCTCTCTCTCGCTCTCTCTCGCTCTCTCTCGCTCTCTCTCGCTTTCTCTCTCTCTCTCCCTCTCGCTCTCTCTCTATCTCATTGTCTTCATCTTTCTCTCTATCTTTCTATCTTTTTCAGTTCTTTTCGTCCTTTATATCTCACTCCCTCTTACCTTTTGTTTGTCTTAAGCATTAAATTCCTTTGAGCATTCTTTATTCAGGGTGCACAAAAGCATCGGGCACAAAAATACACAAAAACCATGTAACATCGTTCGACCACAACAACAAGAGAAACGCAGCACATCACAGTACATACCCAAACACACACAACACATACACACACAAAGCATACAATAAGCAGGCAGAAAACATTTTGCACAAACATTCAGTCCAAGCTGAAAAGAAAGTCAAGTATTCGCTAAGAAAAGCATAAAAGAAATGTGAAAAGAGAGAGAAAATGTTGAAGATAAAAAAGAAGCGACAAAAAAAGGCAAAACTATAGTATACCAATTCATTTTCTCAATGAGATCCAAGAGAAGATGAGGAAAAGACCCACGAAGAATCTTCTATGCACAGTGTTATCTATTTAATTTGTCTCTTATAATTTCTCATTAATAAAATTGCCATAAAAGTGGACGAGAGAAAAAGAGAAGAAAAAAAAAACTGGAAAGGAGAGTGAGAATGATCAGAAATGTGTACACGGCATGCAAAGAGTGGCCATTTTCAACGAATGATAGAGAGTGGAAACAAAGCAAGCAATGCGAGAGGAGAGAAAAAATACCAAAGCAGGAAAAATATTTAACTAAGAAAATAGCGTCACATTATGAATGAGATAACGAACTCTTGCTTTGAAAGAGGCGCAAATGATGACGCATATAGTTCTATGTATATGTGTATTTGGTGAAATATACTGGCACACAACTTTTTAGATGATGACAATATGACTGCTGTGATGATACTGTCCCGACTCACACTTTACGAATCTTAAAAAGTAGCCAGCTTCAATAACGGGTAACAGAAACTTTCGGTTAGAAGGAGAGAGAAAGAAAGAAAAAAAGAGAAAGTGAAGAAAAGCAGTGCCCAACGAACGAGCTATGAAACGCAAATTACCAACTCAAACCAAATATTCATATAAATATAATATGGCGCACTTGCGACAAAAATTGGATTGCGAAAATTAAGCGGAAAAAATCACACAGAAAAATGCAAACATACACACAAACACTCGCATACACACAAACACTCACACACAACTACCAACAGTCCAACAACTAATATGAATAATAACGCAAGCAAGCGTACGGAAAAAAAGGTACTCAACTGGCCATGATGTTAATTAATTTTTCTCAGAATTAATTGTGTGTGCACAATGAACTCACAAGCAACTCGCTTTCGATTCAGTATTTCATAACCCTCATAGTGGATGAGTTTGGAAATTCCGAATTTGTTTGCGAAAGTGAGAAAAAGTGAAAGGAAATGTGAACGAGAACGATTAACCCGGAAACTCATGCTGCACTTTCACAAAGGTTAAAGAAATGTAATAAACAAATAACCATAAGGAAGATTAACCATGGCAAATTGTAAAAGCAAACACTCATTCACTCAGTGGAACTCATTCATATTGAGGGAAAAAAGGCTTATCGAAACAGCTCTCTTATTTGAAAGTGAGAGAAGGTTAGACTGAAAGAAGGGATAAGATGAAGTTAGAGAGCTAAAGAATTATTGAAATGAGCTTCATTTACCCGGCAGTAGTATCAAATAATGAAATCGAATCCATGATCATGTTCATCGAAATATAGTTTGTGAAACATTTTTGTTTGTTCCAAAGAGTCTTTGGCAAAGACATACATTCTCGATTGGCATCGATTCAATCATTTCCATCTTCTTCATTTTCTTGTTCTTTAGCGTGAATATTCAATTAACCGTGAATCATGGACGTAGTTTTGCTTTGCACTAATTTACTTAAATTAGTTTAATTTACTTGAATATTCAGCCCACGTGCATTGAATCGGTCGAATTGCTCCGTGTATTTATTTACGTGATTGCCGAAATAGTAGGATAATGAAAAAGAAAAAGAAATAACAGCAGAAAAAACAGCGACCATATCGAAATGCTAATCTCGAACAAAACGGTTTTGCTTCATATTTCGCAACGCAGAATGCACCTCGAGCGCAAAAAAAAACGTACTTCGTTTTATATTTACATACATCTCCAGTATTAAAGTTCTGGTTACTAGTTTTGCTTTCGAAATTTTAAGCCTATTTCAAATGAAACGAGAGAGAGTTTTTTCTCATATGTGTTTGCACACTTGCGCATACTATTTGGTTTTGTGGCTTTTCTTCCTTTCACTTCCGCTTCAGCACGACCACAGCGATGAAAAAGTTTCCATATGAGTGTATGTGTGAAAGACCTAGAGAGAGAGAGAGAGAGAGAAAGAGGGAGGGAGTTTTTCTTTCGTTAAGCTGAGCAAATTTTTGCCAAAATACAGCTAATTTACTGTCGGTTTTGTGGTTACCGTTTTTTCGTCCAGTTTTTTTCACTGTTTTTATGTTTCAAACTCGAATATTTGAAGCTTACAGAACGGAAAGTACATAATTTGACCCAAAGATTTCATTTTACTGTTTTACTGCCAAATTAGCAACAGACATTTTCTACTCACAATTTTCAATGCAGCTAACATTTTTTTATTAGAACAATTCTCATTTATCCGGAAGATTTATTTACAACTAAATTTATTAAAATTGATACCATTGAGGTTTTCTTGTGTGGTTCATGTGATGAAAATATGGCAGACATTTTGTGTAGGAATTGGGAGAAAGTAGAATGAAGAAAAAAAAAAAACAAAAAAGAAAGCGAAGAAGAAAGTGAAGAAGGAGAAGAAAAATAGAAAGAAAAAGATAGATGGGGGCAGCGTAAGCGGGTGAGATGTTCTACATTTCATGTCCACTGAATTCATTATTAATCTTTTGTAAAATGCTAAATCATTCATCATCGCGCATAACCTTTCAAAATAGCGAGCATTATCAGTGCGTGCATCTTATGGTAACCAATTAATTTCACTTTGTGTTGCCATTTACTTAAAAACCATCTGCGATTTATTCAAATTAATTTATTAAATAATAATCATGGTCACGTAAAGCAGAAAAATTACATCCCAAATATCAAGATGAATGACCATGGAATCCCACTTTCTGCGCATATATATTATTTCAACAATAAACAACAGACTTAAATAGTAATAATTTAATTGTTTGCATCGATTCAAAGCATTTTCTTTAAAATTTCATTGAAATGTCTGTGCAGTAAATTTACTTGAACATAATTCAAAGATTGTATGTCTTTGTTGAAATTTGTGTTGCAAAAATTTGGAATTTTATTATTCAAAATAGCTTTCGAATGCCTGTTAATTCTTTTATATGCAATTTCCCTTATTCGAAAATAGGTCAATTGAAATTGGACGTTTATTAAAAAATACCAATGATGATCGAATTTAATGAAAATTTCAATCATTGCACAGCGGATTATAATTGTCATGTTTAACCATTGAATATACCGCAAATTGGTTGGATAACAATTGTTAAAAGCTTTGTTTTACACGTACACACTTTGGGATCTGAAATGCAGTGTAGGCGTAAAATGCTATCAAATTCATGCAAAATTATGTGATGCCGCATAAGCGCTGTTTAAGTGCGGGATCACTGTTCATCGGTCTATGTTTGTATGTGAATGTATGCGGGATAGCTACATGATTGCAATTAAATGAACTAAATCCCGGTAAAATAAAAGAGAGGCCGACTAATGTTCCAACCATTCACTTTGGTATAATGATATTTTAATGCGCACTTCAGATGAGTAATTAACATTTGAATGCGTAGATATAAGATTTGGTTTGCTGTTTTCATTTATATTACAGTGATTCATCACTCCGCATAAATCCAACCGCAAAAATCCGTTTTCTTTGCGGCCTTTTTTAATCTAATTCGAATACACACTGCACATTGCCTTCGAGTATTTATGACAAAGATTTCAAAGTGTCATTATTCATAATTCTGTATGAGATGTCAACAATTTCAATGAAATTTCCAGCTTATTTTTAGCATTTGACTTAATGACTATCACGTCAGAATATTCATTGTTTTTCATGAGTCAAGCAGAGGAAATGATAAGGGGAAAAACGAGAATTTTGTCGAGTTGCTATCGGTTTTTGATATTCTTAAAAATAAATTCATTTTTCTATTCGTGTTGAATTTGTATTCATCAAAACAAATATTCTTATTTTGAAAACAACGTATTTTTCGCAAAATATTTTGCATATTTTTATTCATTCATTGTCACTTATGAAGGAAAATGTGTCGATTAAATACGGGAGTTTTAATGTCGAAAATGTTGTTGACTACAGGGTTTTGTCCACGACAGTAAATTTCATTGTGCATGCAAGAATTTCGATTATAATTGCTTTGAAATCGTATTGACATACGTTCATTCTAGCGTTGATTACAATACGGCTGTACTTCCAAATCGAAGGAGGCTCAACTCTGCTGAAAATACATTAACATTAATTATTGTGTGGGACACAATGAGTAAAACAATCGGAATTAGATCCCATTTTGAGCGATATCTTGAAGTAAAGATATGCATTCGATGTGGTTTAGTTACAGTTCGTGAAAAGTAATTTAAGTTTCAAACAATTTTCAAATTCACATTTTATTATGATGACAAATATCTACCAAACTTTTACCTCCCAATGCACATGTATTATACCGATATCATTACATTGGAAGCAGTATGAATGAATGATTGGTTTATTGTACCATATACAATACTTTAACTTTACTTTCCGAATTTCAAATAAGTTTCAATTGAATGCAATATCGCTTAAATGTGTCATTTTCAATCACAAGCAATAGTTATTGCATGAGATCAGTCTTTGTTCGAAATGTTCAGAACTTTTTTTTTTGGAAAATTGTAAGAAACGTTTTTTTTTATTTCTGAAAATTTCCAGTCGAAAAGTTTTATTATTGCTCAAATGTGAAAACTAAAAAAAAAACACTTTTGCTCGTCACTTGATTCCCCACTATAATCAATCATCATTTGATATTTGCTTAATTAATAGACAAACATTCAAACTAGAATCAGTATATGAAATTAAAAATAATGTTTGATATTTCATTCTAGTCAACTTTAATTAAGAAATAATGACAGTGTAAATGAGACATTGTTCTGTCATACGCTTCACATTTGCGACTCCTTTCATTTCATTGAAATGATGCCTTTCAATTAAAATGTCTGTGGGCGTGAAATTGTATGCATGATTTGGTCTCTATATCTATATATTCATTGATTGAATTTCGTTCCCTTTATAATGAACACGTTTGCACAATTTTCTTTTCAAAGCATTCAACACATATGAATATTTCAATGAGTAAAAACGACATACTCACTTTACAGTTCAAAAGCAATAGGAATTTGGAAAAAAAAAGCAGAAAAAGTCACAAAAGCTGAAACAATAATTTAAAAATCAACAGTCATTCAACCGCTTGATTAAGTTGTAACTCTGAACTTTACTGAAAGAAAGGAAATTTTCTTTTTTTTTTTTTTTTTGAAATATGGTTTTTGAATAAAATGTTTGCATTAAATGTTAAAATGTTGGTCGTTATGGTTACCTGATGGTATTTCGTTAGCCATCAATCCGCACGTGGACTGGAAAATCGAAATATCGAAATGTTTTTTTACATTCTTACCACGCACCGAATTTCCCCATACGAATATACTTTCTTTTGGACTGTTTTTCTTTTTTCATCCAAGTCCGAGTCCATTTATAAGTCATTTTATTTTTCTTACTTTTTATTTTTTTTATTTTTTGTTTGTTCACATAATAAAATATCCATTGAATTGTAGCGAATCAGAAAACTGATGCTGATACTAATGGTGGCCCAAGAGACAAGTAGCTCATAGATAAAAAGCGAGTCAGCTTTAAAGAAAAACATACCGCAAAATGTGTATATATCTCTTTCTCTCTGTGTTGGGCACTGTGTTAAGCAGAAAATGGAAGAGGGAATGAAGCAAGAAAATAAGCGATGGTATTTTAGCTATAAATAATACGGAAGCAGACGACCGCAACGATAGAAAAATTCTGACAAATTTATTTTCAGTGTCAATGTAAAGCAGTTGATATATTTTCTCCATCGATCTGAATGAACCCAAGCAGTTTAATTTTTTTTTATTTTCTCTTCTTATTCTCCTTTGTTCTGTGTCTTCTACATCTTCGACCTCATAAATTGTTTCAATCAAACGAAGCGCACACATTTTGAGGCCAATTAATTTGCATGCACAATTTTTAAGTCGACCAAAGAAAAACCAATTCGGAAATCCCCAAGAAATGGAAATAAATGAAAACGAAACCCAATCGTAACGAGCGGAAACCCAATTAAAATTTGCAATTTGTGTCACACAGTCCAAAGTTGCGCGTGTTCAACCTACACTCTGTATGTATTCGACTTTAGAACTTCTGTGTTGAACGCCAACGTTTTTATTTTTATTTGACTCTGGGCTCAGTTTTGTTATTGGCATCATTTTTTTCCGCGAATTTTTCGGAAGAAACTTGAATGATTTTCCACTTAAATATGTATTTGCATGTGTTCATTAGCCATGACCCAAGAATAGTCCTAGTCCGTATGCAACGACAAAAGTTTCAGTCGATTATTTTTTTCTTATTCCATTCTTTTCTTAACTATGGAAAATCATTTTTGTTAGAAAATCGTATCGCTAAAAAAAAGCCCGTACCTTATTACAAACTGAACAGAACATTTCAATAGAATTGAGAGATAAAGGAAGAAATGAAGAAGAAACACAATAAAAAATAACAATAACAACACATTTGTATATTACAAAATGTAACTTTTTTTTCAGTTCGAACCCATTTGATCGGATTGTCATTTCGTAAACATTATTTTAAAGTAGCAAATTTATTGATAAGATTTTGCTTTGGTTGAATGGCTTGTGAATTCCATGTGATTGTGTTTTGTGTACACATTTATTTCTTCGTTTGTTTTTTCAACTCAATTTTCTGAATACCAAATGTGTACAAAGTATTGCTGTTGATAATGTCCGTTTCAAGCAAATAACAAAAGACAGAGTGAATCGTTTTTCTTTTTTTTGCTTCAGAGAATTCCGCTTTGAGACAGCAAAACTAAACAGACGAACACATCAAAAACAGAAGACTGTTTGTTTAAGTGAAAGCATGTCCATTTTTGAATTTGAAAACAATGCAACAACGAATCGATAAAAAGTTTCAATTTCGAATGCAATACATTTCATTCGAAATTCATTGAATCTGAAAAACTAGAAAAATTTTCCGACCAAATTTCAAATATTTATTTGAATCGATGTTGCTTCCGGTAGCACATTTCCATAGTATTTTCATCTCTTTAAATGTGTATGTCATGTGGATGAGTGTATGTGTGAAAGTATGTTTATGTGCATATTTATGTATCGTTTGGATTGTATGGATGGTGTTTGTTTGGCTTAAATAGGAAATTGATCGAACTGAATGAGATGAAACAACAAATTAAATATTTGACTAGTCGTAAAGTACGTGAATGAATAGTACGCCGTCGTTTGGCAACTGTTTTCAAATATCTTTCATTGCATTGTCATTGGCATTGTTGCAATGCACAATCCGCGATGACATCTGTATTTCGATATTGTCGTCGAGCTAAACTTTTTCAAATATCGTCGAAACGGCAGAAAATTGTCGTAGAAAAAAAAAATAAAAATCTTTGCAGAACAATCGAGCGAATAGAAACGAAACGAACTTAAAACGGCTTGGAAAAAGAAATTCTAGAATGAGTTTCTGGTCGCATCTAAACAAAATGAAAATAGTTTTGTAAGAAAATGGAATGCCAGTGGTAGCTGGAAGACAAAGTTTCTATCTTTTGAATTTTATTTCAGTTTTTTTCTCTTTCATGTCTCACTCTCTCTCTCTCTTTTTCTTTTCTTTTCTTTCTCTTTCTACTTTTTCATCATTGTCGTTGTTTTGTGTTGAATGTTGGTAGCTAGCAATTTTCCTGATTGTCTATTCTATTCGGTGGTACATAATCAATAGAGTTGAATTGTGCTCTCATGCCGCTTTCATGTATTGGCATCTGGTATTAAATCAGAAAAAGACATTGTGCGCACGAGGTAGACACACGACCATCATCACAACAAATCCATCAGTTTTCTCTTTTTTTTTTCTTCCTTTCACAAAATGAAAAGCATCAAGCAAAGACCGGGCTAAAATAAGATGAAAAAAAAAAAACGAAAATAAATAAACATGCCAAAGTGCAAATAAAAATCTATGACAAACTTTGTACAAAGTTCTTTCTCTCTTTCTCGTTTTTCTTTTCCAATCTTTTTCTTTCATTTTCTTTCTGTTTTCTTCTCTATGAACATGTTTGTCTTTGTCTTTTCTCCTCTCATTCACTCTCTCTCTCTCTCTCTCTCTCTCTCTCTCTCTCTCTCTCTCTATCTCTCTCATTCTTACTGTTTCGGTGTTTTCAATTTTTTTTTTTTTTTTTTTTTTTTTTTTTTTTTCAACCATCATGCTAACAAACGCATCAACACACATATTGGGTAACCGAACCGATATAATAACAAATCCACTGAGAGAGAGAGATAGAGAAACAAAATCAAATTCAACAGAAAATTCTTTTCTTTCGTTCATCGTAACGTGCAACGATACAGATAAGAAGTTTGTTGAAGTGAGGCAACTAAGCAAACGAAAATTACCTTGTCATATAATTGAATTTTTGGCCATCGCAAGTGTTGACAAATTCTTTTTGATGTAATCGTCTTAAAGTACTGTATTTATGCTCGTGACTCTATTTCTTTCTCTCTCTCTCCCTTTCTCTATCTTTCCTTGTTTCTCTCTCTCTCTCTCTCTCTCTCTCTCTCTCTCTCTCTCTTTTTTTCTTTCCTCTGACACTCACTCGCTCAGAAAATTCGTTTCAGTTCAACCATTGAAATGTCTCAACTTTTATGTATTTTTTTTTTTTCATTTTCATTTTCATTTGTATTTGTATTGAGTCTATTGATGGCATATGATTGGAAAAAAAAGTCTTGCATTCAAACTGTTTTGGCGAACCATTGCTTCAGTGAAATGGTTTATTTATTTTAAGGCTTAGTTGTTGGTCGAACGTTGCTGTGTCGCTGTGTCGTTTAGTTCTCTATTGAGCGAAAAGAAAAAACCTCAATCAAAACTCATCAATGAACAATAATTTCACATGCTCAGAGCTTTTTTTCCTTTTTTTCGCTTTCTTTCATTCTCTGCTGAACTTTTTTATTTAAGCTTCGATTATATGTGGTTTTTCTGTATGTTCGTTCGATTCAATAAAAATCTCTTTCGGGAGAAAAATAAAATTGCTTTTGCGAAATGGAAACATGGGAAATTCGAGCGCATTTGTTTGTCGGCGGTCACTAATGGAGATCGAGCACAAAAATCGAATATAATGCAAAAATTCGCAAAAATTCGATTGTCTGCTATTGGATTTTCAGTCGATATACATGACGTATGTGTATATATGTGTGTTTTTTCTCTTCTCTCTTTCATGTGTATGATTTCAATTTGGTCCATGCTACCGTCATCATTCACTGCTGTCCATTCATTTTTGCTTATTCGCATGTTTTCACGCCCTAAGCTGCAACTTAAATGCGACATGCAAACTCCTATCTTGTCTGCTTGTTAATGATTGACAAATCAAAATACTCGAATGATTTCGGGAATAAAAACAAAAAATGGCATTTGTAGTGAAAACGCAACTCAATTCTCGAATGTTGAATTTAACCTTTTTCCATAGTGTCAAATGTATTTTACCTTTTGCGTGTTAGATTTTTGCTATACAAAAATCAATGATGGACGATTTCGTTGTGAAAATATACAACTGACGCTCATTATATTCACAAATGGAAAATTCAATGCACCACACTCGCTCATATTAAACGTCAGTCCCGATGGGAATGCATCAGTTGCAGGTGCATGAGACTTTTAACATTTTTACTATTCTTTTGCACATGTTTCAATTGCAATATAGGCAAACATTGACACTATTTTATTGATAAACGAATATCATCCAATTCAAAAAAGAAAACAAAAAATCAACGAGAAAAAAGTCAATCAAATGAAATATATAAATATCCGAATGGGCAACTCGATTCATTCTCGCGGTAACTCTTTCTCTGTTTCTTTCATTCGCGTTTTGTTTCTCTTTTTCCACCCGTCTCTTCCAATCTCTTTTTGTCTCTATATCTCACTGAAATTGACATAGAGTTGTAATGAACGTACACTCGATCAAGCCAGGATGACTACCGGTGAATTTCAATCTGTCCCCTCATCTCTTCTTCCCGCCCTCTTTTTCCTCTTTTATCGTTCTCTTCCTTCCCATTTATAACAAAAAAAAAGTGCCATCGACATCTTCTGAAACGTTTGAAGCGTTAAATGAAATCTCTTGGTGAAAAAAGGAAAAAAAATGCTTGCATTGTGCCACGTTTCATTCAGTATGCCGCTTGCGGCCAACGCAATTAGAATTGAAAATGTTTTCCAGATCAGAACAAACGATGTCGAAAAAGTTTTAACGAGCACTGAGCTACATCAAAATATTCAGCATCGTCTCATATCAAAAACATGCTTTTTCAAATATTAAATGAAATTTTACATTTTTTTCTCATCTCACATAGAATCACATTCATCCTGCTTTACTTAAATCGTATTTACAACTCAGATTTGCATTTTTTTGGTGTGTGAATGTGGATGTGGATGTGAATGTGGATGTGTGTGTATTTTTGTGTTTTCCTCGCCTTAGATACGCTTTTAACTTTGAATGTTTTACCATTGAAGATGTAATTTAACTCTTGTATATTTGGAATGCTGTTGCGTACATGAGAAATAAGAAATCGTGATGGAAATAATAGTGCACATTCAATATAAATGGGGAAATGAATATAGAAACGTTATTTTTTTTTCACTCTCAACACAATCCTCACATCAAATATTCAAACCTAAATCTAAAGTTCTCAGTTGATCCAAATTAAAATCTAAATGCAATCCACTCACATTCTCTCACTTTCTCTTTCTCTCTCACATACACATACACACACAGTCTCTCTGGCCTTACTTTATGTTTTTCAATCGTATTTTGATTTGTATTCCAATACTGAATGCGAAAGCAATTTGTTGAAGCCAAAAAATAATTTTAAATCGAAAATTTTAATTGCATCTCAAACAGAAAGCAAATACTTCAATGTAATCTGCCTATTGGTGTTCGTTAATTTTCAAAGCAGAGGAAAGTGTAGAATGCAATGCTCTCTTAGAAAATCCAATTTATTTTTAACTGCAATGGATTTTGATTATCGAAATGCCACTATTTGAAATATTTATTCATTTTATTTAGTTTTTTTTTCCTCTCACTCTCACTCTCACTCTCTCCCTCTCTCTCTCTCTTTTCCTTTCTTCTCATTTCATTTGGCAGTGCTATTGAATGATTGGATTTTCTGTTTATGACATTTGAATGCGGAAAATGTGCGTTCAAAAATTATTTGCGCTGAAAATGTGTGTTGAGAGCCAATTTAATGTTGATTTTCATCAAAATCAAAAATATAATTTTCGTGTCAATTTCATATGCATTTTTTTGTTCGCCATTCTGCCACGATTGATGAACAACAACAAAAATTCAACTATTTATGGTGAAAATACCGAATTTTGTTTTTCTTTTTTTTCGAATCGTCATACGGAAATGAATTTTGCTTTCTAAACAGTTGAATTCAGAGAGGTATTTTTTTGCGGTTTCCCAACTTTCGGATTCTCTTGATTTTGTCCTTTTCTGCATCAAATTGAATTGAGTGGCTTTTAGTTTTAATTTTTCTAGATTATGTCATTCAAAATCTTTCGAGTGGTTGACCTTTTTACTATTCCTTTTGGCACATTCGAAATGCAAACCAAAGTTTACTTTTTTTATTACTATTATTGTTGTTGTTGTTGTTGTTGTTGTTGTTGTTATTTCTTTCTTTAATCATTTTATACAAAGCTACGAGCCAATTTATGATATTGAATCTCTGTGAAATCTTTTTAACAACTTGAAAATTTCATATGTAAGTGCTGTTTACTCAACAGAATTCAAACATCAAATTTGTAAATGGGAAAAGAATATATATTTTTCTTTTATTTATTCAATGTGCTAAGCTTATTTGTCATTTGACATTTTGAAATTGATACACGAACAAAAATCGATTTACCTTCATATTGGTGAAGTGCAACCTTTATTCCATTTCTCACAGTACACAATTTTCTTTTTTCGTTGATATTCTCGAGATCACGAAATAAAAATGTGTAAATAATTTTCTTTTGATTTTTGGTAGTAGAAAATGGAAAAAGTGTGCTTACAATCGTTGAGTTTTTTTTTTACGTCGCCATCGAGACTTTATTTCATGGAATTTTTTGATTCGATCATAAATTATTAATTATTTCTCAAGTATATGTAACGGAAACGAAAGAAATACACTGAATACATCCATTTTCATAATGGTTTGCAACACGAAATGTGAACAAAGACATTTCGCTCTATAATTTTGCAACCCACATTGAATTCACGTCACTTTTACATTATATTTAATAGAACGGATTGTACATAACATGGATTACGACATTTGTCTGTTGGATCGAACAACAAGAAGAAGAATATGAGGAAGAAGATAAGAATAAAGAGGAAGAAGAAGAAGAAGAAGAAGACGAAGAAGAAGAAGAAGAAGACAAGGAAGTAGAAAAGGTGAAAAAAAAAGAAGAAGAAAAGCGTCCACAAGAAAAGTGGTACGTTGTAATGCCCTAGTTGCTTGTAAAATGCAATGCTTCAATTTATTTTCAATAAAATTCAGGGTAAACGAGTAAAATAGCACACAAAACTGCGGTTCATAGAATCACGACACTGCCTGTCCACAAATCGATGCTTAACCATATACAATATCGTCGATAAATAATAAATTGCGAGAATGTGCAACTTTAACTTAATAAATATTTACATTCGATCGATGAGAAATGGTTTTGATAAATAACACATAAATTCCAATGCCAACTATGAAACGATGAGTCGAATCAACGGAAAATTATTACGGAAATCCGGAAAGGATTTCTATTCTGTCAGAGTAGAAGCAGAAAATGGCAGAAAGAAACATTCATTTCGTTCCATATTTTTTGCATTATTTTGCCCATGCGATGTTGAGCATCGTGTGATGGTGTTGCATAAATGAGAAACCATTGAATATCATGAACGAAAGGGAAAGGCGAATATGAAAAATCCGAATTTCATGCAAAATAAAATCGCTAAGATATTTGCTTAGAGACATTATTTGAATAATGGCATAGACATTGAATGGTTGTGTAGAAATGGGAGCACCGCCAATACACACACATATCAAGACATAATGCTGCGTGGTTTTTTTTTTCTCTCTGTTTTTTCTGCTTATGCTCCATGAACATGTGATGTCGATACATTGTATCAGGCGAACAGAGTAGCCGAATGAAATCAGTGTTTAATATATTATCGAAACGATTCGACCCCAAATAAATCTTCATATTGGCTCACTTTGCCGATCAGAATCAAATAGACCAAGAAGAAGAAGAAAAGTGAAAAACTACATTTTTGTTATTCATCGTGTCGTTTGGCCTTTGTTACTGAGACTAAACGATGAACGAAGCATTCGAAAAATTTTTCAACATTATTATTAAAAGGATGCTCCCGTCCATCGACGGATGTCTATTGAGCCCATCATTTTTTTTTTTTCTTTTTTGGCAGCTTCAAAATGGGCAAGCAACAGTATCCGAATATTGTAACGAAAATTTATCTCAACAATCCGAAAATATCAATAACAGTTTTTTTTATGTATCTATCTGATATAATCAACATTAAAGATGGAATAAAAAATGAAAAAAAAAAATTCTGTATCATTTTCATCGTTTCAAATAGATTTTGTGTACGTTTGCGGTTTATTAAATGAATCAAATGCATAAAAAAGGGGAAGAAACTGAAAAATATTTGGCATACAAACTATGAATAAAATGAATTGAGGAAATCTAATAGCCCGAATGAATGAATGAAAGAGAAAGAGTATTACATATGTATGGTTTCGGTTGAAATGTTCGTATTTGTGAAACTGTTGTGTCGACACAAATGGACTGATTTCGATTTGTGTCGACATATTTCGTTATAACCATCGTGTGCCAATTCACATTAATGTACCGAAACGAAAAATGATAAAGGGATACATTGAATGATAAATTTAATTTTCGGATATAATATTTCCGGCTTGTCGTCCAATGCCGACTGCTTAATTCATTGATATTTGAGGTGAGCATATTATTTACACGGGCACACAATATGGGAATTTCACATGAGCATGCCAAAATGCAGAGCGCACGCCGCACGTATGTTAATTGGAACACTCCAGTCCATTCACCTAGGTAAAAGCTTTTACAAAACGCCAATGATAAATATTCTATGTATATGATGCAGTGAAATATCTTTTGGAACTTCAATTGTTGATGCGGTAGCAATTCAACATTTTCACATCACTTTTAAGGTCTTTCTTCGTATTTTTTTGTTTTGTTTTCGAAATCATGCCGATTTTAGTTTATGTGATGCCAATTTCCTGCACTTCACGAATTTTCATAGAAATTTCAATCCCGACCACAATAAACACAATTTACTTCATTTATTAGTCTCGGTAGGTGTTTTTAACTCATGGAAAATTCCAATTTATAAAACTTGCAAATGATAGCACAACAACATAAAAAAGAAAAGGCATTGATTCAAAACAACAGCCATGAATGTAATAGAATATTCTGTGATGGTAAAATAAATGAATGGTAAAAAAAACATGCGGAAAAAAATAATAAATCATTGAAATATGCTCAAATGTTCAAAAATACTCACTGATGAATAGCACCCAAAATATACTTTCTTTAGTTTTTCCTTCTCTCTCTCTCTCTCTCTCTCTCTCTCTCTCTTCTATCTTTCTTTCTCTCATGTTTCCATGCTCTCCACGCTCTCTTTCATATCTCGTCCTCTCTTATTTCTTTAAATTTTTCTTTTTTTTTGGTCTTTTTACCTTTTTTCTCTCTATCTTTCTTTCTTCCTTTTTTTCAATATCTCTCATTCTCGTCCATTGTTATTAAATTGCAAACCCATAAGGTGGAATCCTTTCCAAGAATTGGCTGATGATTGTGCAAAATAGCCAGTCAACGTTGGTTGACTCGAATTCAAGTAGATCCACATTCCATGCCATTCATACAATGGCAATAACACATATTGGCTAAGCTGCATGCTATCGAAAAAAGTTTTGTTAGCTAAAATAGGATGGAATGCAAATAAAACGCTCAACAACAACAACAAAGTGGGAATATTCCCCCAAAGCTGAAAAGCACATGAAATGCAAAAAAACCAGAAAGAGAGAGAGAGAGAGAGAGAGAGAAAGAACGACAGTAATAGAACAAAAATAGAGAACAAGAGAATGAAAATAGTAATAGCAAAAGAAAAACTATCACTTCGCAATCAAGCACACTTTTGCCTTACAAAAAACTTGAAATCGAAATAGAGAATGCACGAGGTAGAAAAATGAAATGAAAATTATAAAGAGAGCACACAGCGCACACACATATATACAATACACAATGGTATTCTCCATTTTGATTCACTTGGCATATATTATATTTGGTGAAAAGAATATGAAATATTCAAATTACAATATGCGTTTCCGCGTTCTGCATATTTTCCAACACATAGAAAGTGGTAATATTCAAGCGGCATTGGTTCATTGCATTTTATGTCCGTGTGAATATCGTTTTGCACAATACTTTTGTTTGGCACACTTTTCGTTTGTCTCTCTCTCTCTCTCTCTCTCCTCTCTTCCTTTCTCTCTCTTTTTCTCTTTACTTCTTTTCATTCTGGATCTCATAAAACCGAAAATTTCATTTAAATGCCGGTACGGTTTCTTTTGCGTTGGTGTAAATGCAACAAGAAGAAAAAAACGTGGTTTAAAACTGTGTCATCTATCGCTTTGTTCTTTATTACACATATATTTCTTCGAATCATACCATATGATTTCAATGATAAGAACGTATGAATGTGTTCGCATGGAATATTTTTACAAGCTTTTTACTACATTTTACGACGAATAAATATGCGAAAGTAAAATGTGCACATTATGGCAATTCAGAAATGAATGGAAATAACAACGAAAAAAAAAATGCAAACAAGAATGGATGGAATTGGGACATTTAAGAATTCATTCGATTCATGTTTGAATTTAATTATTTTCTCAGCTATTTTCGTTTGATTATATTGTAAATTTTTTTCATTTCTGTTGAAATAAAACATAATTACACCGCTGGCATAACAAGAGCAATACCGCATTACACTGACACAAAGCATGACGTTGTAATAATAATGTCCTAATTAAATAGAGGCTTATGGAGAGAATGATACCGCCCCCCCCCCCTATTTACCCGCCTGAACTTAACTTTTTTTGAGACGCTAAAGTATAGCCCTCCAATTGGCGTCGGTATTGATTTTGGGCGAAAGATCGGGGGAAAAAAAAATCCGAAAAAGAGATTGAGGGATTTTCAGGTGCCAAAACTAATGATGCAGATCGATAAAGCATAAAAAGTTACTTAAGAATGTTACAATATCTAAAGAAAATTCGCCGCATGAGATAATTAGTTCTCAGTGGACAAAAAATAGTGCCCCTCTCGCACATGAATGCCTTCCATCCAGATAAATAAACTTTTATTTGCGATCATTTTTTTGGTTTATCGCTTCGAAAATATGAATAATTTACGGTGAAAACATTTTTCTATCTAGATAGAATTTTTCTATTCGGCTAGAAAATTTCAAAACCAATTGAAATGACGAAAGCAAAGAAAAGATTAAAGAATCATGGCCAAAATTGGATTTTAAAATTTTCTAGTTGGTTGGAAAATTTCTAGCCGAGAACATTTACCCAGTCTGAAAAAACTTTTTTTTTTCTTGTTAAAAAAATGTAGAAAGTGTCCTGTTTGTGTCAGAGAAAGCTTAATAGAATTCAAATCGTTGACATTCTTTTCAAAATATTTACGGAGTTGAACTGAGCGATTGAGAAACGAAAAAGCAAAGTCATAGCTATATTAGTGTCCATTATAGGACAGATCAGTAAAAGGACGAATAATTGATGTATTGGCCACATATCGCTGTCAAATTAATCGAATATTCCACAATTCAAACTATTAATGAACAATTTTCGAAGCTGATCGTTTATTTCATTATTAATTTAAAAAAAAATATATCCAACTTCCACTCAAACTTTGACTTCACACCCACACAAATCGGTGGTTAAGCCATTTTTAACCACAATTTAGCCTAAACCGAAGCAGGATTCAAAGTAACAATTCTATATATAAATTGAATTTGGTATTTTAATTCAATGAACATTTATTAATTCATAAATAGAAATCTCTAAAAATTTGACCAAGTTGCTATGTCCAAAAAAAGAACAAACTATACTTGGAAACAGTCAACAATGTAGAAAATCGTTCAATTTTTTTTCATCTTTCCACTAGAGTAACTTGAGCAACGAATAGACGTTCACTATCCTTTTGTTGAAATGGTAAAATTTCGTCCATTTTAAAATCTTATTTGGCCAATTTCAACTGCCAATTGAGTTAAATTTAACTACAATGCTTGACGTAAACTGTTTCATTTTGAAGATAAAAATCCAACAGAATTCAGTTTTAATTCTCAAGCTTCAATAAAAAATCAATTTTATCTCAAATGTTTAATTTATTTCTTTGCTTTCAAATGGTTTAAGTTAATCAATTTCATTCAATAACTGTTTAATTTCAACCACAATTTCAATTCAATCAATTCCAAAATACGTGGGTGGGAAGTCTTTTTGAAATTTAAAATTCTTGAACATGAACTTAAACACACAAAATACATAAATTGAAAGTTTCTTGAACGTCTCTCTCTGTGTGTACATGTTTAAATTTTGAAATCATGAAACTTTTTATTGTTGATTATAAGTTTAGGAATGGTGCCGCTTTTCACATTGATAACAAACAACCCCAAAAGTATTTTCTTTTTCATTGCCAAAGGTCAAATGGATAATAAACTGACCAAATGATTTCGATTGTAAAAATGTTTGAATAACAAAATGTTATGTTGATATTTTACACAAAATTCTATGGGGCAAATAGTAAAAGTTGAGGTTAACTAAGAGAGCAATTGAGTTGAAAATGTATTTCAAAAATAGCACTGAAAATTAATGAGATGAAATCTTAGCGATTGAAAACTTCTCTAAATTCATCTGTGAATCCAAATGAAAACAAATATGTTTATTCGAATTTTGGTATGAAAATGAGTTTAGATGGCCCTCAAATCCGGCGATAAAGTTCAGCATGTAAATATTTAGATAGTAGCATTTTCTATATGTTGATTGATCAAATTAGAGATTTATTCTGTGCTGTGTACGAGATTTATTTTGATTCATCTAGTAAATATTGATGAAATGTGTATGGAGCATGTGAATGAGTGAGTGTGTGTGTGTGTGTGTGTGCGTAAGCTCGTGTGCATGTGTTATCTAAATGATAACTGCAGTAAATGAGTGTAAACATGAGTGAATTACATGCGGTACGACGCTGATAACTATCGAAGTTCATATTGACGTAAAAGACAAAAGTTTTATGAAGATATCATGCGACAGTTTGTGATTATGTTGATATGTTAAATGCTTACACATTATCAATAGTTCATGCGGGTCTAATGACAATGGCATGCACAATAAAGTGGTTTGGCCCGGCAAATAATAACAACTGACAAAAGCCAACCGCCCTATTTTGCGCGTGCGACGAGCACAAAAAACAAAACAAGAGAGCAGGAGAGCGAGAGAGCGATTCGGACAGAAAAAAAGGAACATAAACAACACAACACACAACCTCGGCCTATCACCGAGAGATCACATTCCATCATTTTTCCGCTGGCATTTTGCTACCCAATGGATTATTACAATATACAAGTTTTCTGTTATCTTGTTTAAGCATTGTTTGTATCGCGTGTTTGAAAACTAATTAAGCCATTATAAATTGCTCTCTGTCGCCGCACAAACAATGTATTCAATCATAATATTTTAAATTTATTACATTAGCTCCATTGTCATCGACGGTGGTTAACATTTTATGATATGTGTGATAGAGAGAAGTGTGTGCAAGTGTGCATGTGCTTTGAATATGTGCCTATTGTTCATATTGTTATATAGTCGCACTTTACATTTGCGATTGAGTGAGCCCGTTGCTGACTGACAATTTCCAAACTGGTCGTTTTCAAGTATTTGCGTGCAGTGTCAAAGCGATCCATATCAGTTGTGACTGTAAACGGGGAGGTAAAATAAGCACACATGAGAATGAGACAGACGAGAAGAATATATACATGTCGCACTGTGTGTGTGTGTCATGAGCAATAACACATAATCATTGAAATGTGAATAATAAATACGCGCACTTTGCTTTTCATCAATGTTGTTGTTGCCAATCGTGAACGACAGAGAAGGAAATAGAGAGCAAGAGACTGAATGAGAAAGAGAGAGAGAGAAAAAAAGAGAGAGACATAGAAGGAGGGAGAAAGAAATGGAGAAATATAGAAAAAAATAGAAAAGAGAAAGAAAGAGCCATGGAATCAAGTAAAAATACGCCGCTCGATTGACAGTAAATGCGCCGTATGATTTGATATGATGATGGTGTAACCACACGATGAAAACCACCCCAAGTACTTAGAGTAGTGTTCATAATAACAGCGGGAGCTCAATCGGACAGACAATGTGAATGAATGAATAATATGGAAGACATGGCTGGAAAAAAGCTCGCTCACACATGTTTCACATTCATCAAAATAGCTCGCCGCATGGCACCACCAGACATTCTCTCGCCGTTTGCACACTGAACGAGAAAATAAAAAATAAAAATCCAACTGAGTAAGGACGAACACAACACATAAAAATCAAGCCAATCGATGCAAAGCAAAAAAAAAAAAAAAAAAAAAATAAACATTGTGTCGCGTTTCGCATTGATGACAATCGGTATAAATATATGTTTATTTATTTTTTCTCGTGCTCGGTTGCTCTTTTCATCTTGGTTTGTTTTGCGTGCAGAATCGAATATTTATAAAATTGTAAAGCTTAATATTGCAGATTTTATTGAATGTTTGCCGAATATGCCGCAGTGAATGAGCACGATTTGTTTGCCACAAACACACTTTCTACTTTCTGCAATATTTACATGTCACATGCTCGCGTACTTCAAACATACTTAACCAAATGAATAAATCGTATTAATTTTCATCAAGATTTATTGCAACTATGTGCCGGCTGCTATACATTTTTTCCATCGGCAACGCTTGTAATGAAAATCGTAAAATTGTCGATTCTTTTCAACACTAGCATTTTGCTTTCTTAAACTTAATTCTTCACTTTTCTGAATGCAGAATAGAATGGAAACCCAAAATTTTCTCTTGGCAAACAAATTAACTTCTTGTTGGTTTGCAAAATGATAGCAAACATCATACGATATGAGAGAAAACATATAATCGAATCGGTCGATGAAACCGCAGATGCGTTCACAACCATTTAAAAATTCATTTTCCTATTCTATTCCATTAAACATAATATCATGGAGAAAATCAGCACGTTGAAACTAAACAACAGTTGTTGCTTGAATGGGGCTCAAAATCGAAACAAATTACATCAGCACAACGCATTTTAATTTGCGTATGTTGAATCGCCGTCTGCATAACGATAACTATAATTATCTTTGTATCTGTGTGTTTTCAATGAAATTATGGCTCTTTTCACTCCTTTTGTATATCTTTCTCTCTTTGTTTTTCTTAACCTGACCTACTCTCTTTCTCTCTTTCTCTCTGCCTCTTTCTTGCTGATTGTGTTTTTTCTCCTTTGGACATTGCTCAACAACAAACTTAACATACCATCCAATACAAAATTCCAATGAATATATTGAACAAACAACCACAAGCAATAAACATCATTTTCGGCCGGCAATAGCAATAATAACTGTTGGCTGCAATAACAATGATAATATCGTTATGTTGCCATAAAAATATACGAATTTTTTTTTTTTCGTTCCATATTGGATGGGTCAGAGAGTACACAGTACACATTTTGTTGCTTACATGTAAACTTGCAAATTTTTGCTGTTTCATTTAAAATTCGGTTTAATTTTAAAAACATCAAATCTAAAGATGAACAAAACATGGATAACGATTCATAAATTTTAAAGCGTGCTTTACACAATTTTCAAATGAAGAATTTTAATTGTTTTTCATTTCATTCCGTTGTGTATTTGCATTTTGTTCTATGTTCGATTTCCATTGATATTGAAAGTATTCACATATTTTCAGATTGAATCTAAATAGATGGAATATAAATTCCATCAGTTATAAACGTATATCGATCAAATAATATACAAACAAAGTTTTAATTTCTCTAAAGTGAATGTCATTTCAACGATTTTTACATATATAATTTAAGCATTAATATGTGGTTTAGTATGGCACATTGAATGGAAAACTTTGCCCTAAATCTATAACATTCGGCCCAGTTTATTGTGCATATTACAGCATTGAGAGATTGAGAATTGGCAAAATATCATATGGCATTTCAATGTTCAGTCGTGTGTGTGTGTGTGTGTGTGTGTGTGTGTGTGTTGTGTGTGTTTGATCTGTGCATTCTTTAGAAAATTGAAATGCTAATGTTTCAAGCATATTGTTTCGTTTGAAATATTTCAAAAATCGTTGGCAAAATTCAGAAAGCAGATTGATATCATAGTCGTCGGCGTATTCGTCGTCTTGGACGACAAACATTGCATATTCTTAATGTTCTATTTTATCTCGATTTTCTCTGAATGTTATTAAACCAAAAATACTTTGAAACCGGCCTCTATCTCTCTACATCTATGCATTTTCTATTTAGCATCACTTATGTCAGTTTGAGTGGAAAAATTGTTGTCGCATGACCGAGCAAATGCCAGGCCATTTTCAAGCCGATTATAATCGAAAAATTCCGTTTGGTTTTGTTTTGTTTTGTTCACATTCACTGGGCATTATGGATATTTTACTGGATTTCAAACTATTTCCAATAAAAGCGAATTGTTTTTTGAGGTTTTCTGTGCTTTCTGTCAGTGTAGTATATCTTGACATAAAATCTGCTTGTGCATTTCAATCGATAATTATTTTCGGTATATATGCTGAAATTTTGCAATATTTTGAAGGAGAAAATGTGAATGTGTTGGAGGGGGGGGGGGGGTGGTAGGTAGAGAAAGACAGAGAATGAGAATGAGAATGGAAAATAGAATGAGAGAGTGAGAAAGTGAGAAATAGAAATAGTGACCAATTTTGGAATGAAGATCTGAACAATGATGACGTTGCATCTTATCTGACCGAAAACACTCGCAAAACTGTGTGGTCATTTTAATTTGGCAAGCAATCAAATATTCATTCGAATAATCAAGCATGCTGAGCTATGACATGCCAATGTTGGATATAATTAAGTTTACTCTTATCATGAATTTTAGCCATTAATCTAAGAGAGTGAAGGAAAGAGAGAGAGAGAGAGAGAGAGAGAGAGAAGTAAAGGAGGGAAAGAGAAAGTGTGAAAGCGAAAGAGAGATGAAAAAGAGGGAAGAAAACTGACATAGAAAATCGAAGCTTCCGTATTCAGCAGGTGTGAAAGTTTATTTAATAATGCCAACGGTGGTAGAAAATGAATTGAATTTTTTTTTCTTGCATCATCACTATACATATTATACATTGAAGGTGCAAAATGCCCGAAAACTATTCCAATTTTGTGGGAAAATTGAATGAAACAGCTATTGCAACTGTGAATATTGTAAATTGTAAACTGACACAAACATTTATATTTCATCAACAAAAATTAAATATCGAATATGTATGAGTTTTGAAGCAAAAACGTCCACCAAAATATCTAAATATGGAGAGCAGAGATTATGCTCCATATTTGATATGATGTGCAATTGTGCAATGATATCAATTATTTGTGCTAATTTTTGAATAGATAATGCGAAACGTCACTCACAACAAACCATTTGGAATTTTGTAATTTAAAATGGATTTTGCGAGAAATAGAAAAAAAAATCACAGTAAGCAAACAAAATGTCTGATTGATTTTATATACAACATCAACAAATATAATTTATCCGATTAGGATTTTATTATTTTGAACCATTTCCAAATTTTCAATATTCCAAACATGTTCGATTTTGTTTTGCAGCATTTTAATTCACTTTTCCACCCACTCTCTTCTTCTTCTTTCCATTCCATCTCTCTTTCTCATTATTATTTCGTTCTTTCATGCCAAACAAAATATTTTTGCGGAAATACCGTTTAATATTCCAATTGCAAGAGAAAAACGCCGAACAAAAATAATAAAAATACAAATCAATCGACAATAACGAAAAATTTACGCAATCAATGGTAATAGCTTGATATTGATTTTTTTGTTTACTTTTCAAATAATTCAATTTCGGGCCAAATGAACTAATCGAGCTAAGCCCACTGTAATTTAATCGAGATAATAGTCATAATTCATGGCAATTGTTAAGTGGATTTTTTTTTTCATTAAAATTTTTATTGTAATAGAAACTGATATAAATAGGAATCAAATGTCAAATATAATTTTTCTTAATGCATTTAAGATAGAAATATTCATGGAAATAGATTTTTAATTACCAACTATACCAACGGTCAACCGTGAGAATTGATAATTATAAAACGGTAAAAATGAAATATTCATTGCGAGAAATTATTGAAGAAAGCGACAATTGTGTGGATTATCATTAGTGGTATTGAAAATTGAATATGTTTCATTCATCGTAGGAAGATAATTCGAATAATTACAATATCTATTGATAAATTGAGTGAAAGAGTTTTTTTTTATCGCGGTGAATTAAAAATTGACTGTTTCAAAAAGCAAATTTAAGCCACAGACACATACATATATTGTATAAAAGATGTTTATTTAACACAAAAGCGAAATGACTCAATGTCTTCTAGATATTATCTAGTTTGAAAAACTACAATTTATTTATAAATTTATTAAAATAATTAAATTTGAATTCATTCGGGCACTTATCATTTTCACCACAATCGATGTCAATTATTCATTTTAAATACGAGAATTTTTGCGATGTTTCATTTGACAAATAATGAAATTTTCATAAACTAATCTTTATAATGTCCAACTTTTGTGTACGGAAGTATGTTTAGATGTCAAATTTAACATAAAAATTTCAAGTATGAATTATGAAAAATGACAATTGAATTATACAAATGTGAATATATTAGTAATGTGAAGACCAAAACATTCTTACATTGAATATTAAGAACATTAAATCAATAAGAGCATATTCAATCTTTCATAGATATAAAATATTTCAACAATTCCATGGATTGTCTCGTTTCAAAGCTAATTTTCCATTTGTGGAAATCAATTGGTTAAATTGATATTGATGTTCCTAGCTAACCGCATGTATCATTAATTTATAGCTAAAGCTTTTCATTCTGGCTAATATAGCAAAATCAATCTTTTTTTTTTTTTAATAGCACACATGTATTGAATATTTCTCGTTCGGTTATAAATACAAGATTCAATTCACTAATCAAATGGAATTGGTAATTCATAGCACGAAGCGATCGAATAAACCAACATGAATATCGATGCATTTTAAATTTCAAATTTTGTTGAAAATACGATTGAATTGCGTACAATCGAACTATGGAGAGGGAGAGAGGGGAAAGAGGGAGAGCGAGAAAGAGAGAGAGAGTTTGAATGAGAAAGAGCGAGTATGTGAGTGTGGAAAAGGGAGATAGTGAAGGAATATGAAAGAAAAAACGAAATGTTTAATTACATTCATTGGTATTCATAGTCAATTGATTTTGATTGATTTTCGGCTTATTTTTCCATACCAAATCCGATTTGAATAATTTTTTGCTTTTTACCACAAATTTGTTTCGGCCAGCTGATTGATATTTAACTGGATGGATTTGCCAATTTGATACAATTCAATGGATATCATTGGAATTGAGGGGGAGGGGGAGCATTAGATTGCTAATTAAATTTTACCATGCCGTTTCATCGAATAAATCGAGAACTGGAAATAATTGTATGTAAAAGTGGATGTGTGTGTGTCTGTGTGTGTGTGTTTGTGCGAAGAATGTGGTTTCAGGTGCGATTATGACTTGAAATTGATGGATTTTCAAAATCGTTTCCGTGAAATATTCCTTTGTGGTGATTGGTGATTGGGTAAATAGCAATTTGATCACAAACAATATTCATTATTTATTTGATTATTAAAATGAGAACAATATCTGAATGTTAGCTCGCAACTCGTACCTGGGTGTCTGTTGACCTCACCTCGAATATTTTGATTAGAATGAAATGAATGAAATGTGGACCATGAAACATGATTAAATTATAGTTTTACTGCAATCACTTTTCCAATGCAATTTAATCATGTGCGTGTTGATGACTCTTTGTAAAGTGCGGTTTTGTCGATTCAACAGACTCGTTTCATGGCTCAATACGCATTTGTTATGCATTTCATTATTATTACTGAAACCATAGACACTCAAGCACTGCATATTCACACAAACACCGACACACACTCACATGGACTCTTACAGGGACGGACGGACACGCATTCCCATAGAAAATCGAGACAGACAACAATAGCCGCTCCCAATTAATATTTATGAGGCAAATGTTATTAATTTATTTGCGCACAGCATTGCTTCGTTCAAATTTTTTCTCTCTCTCTCTCCCTCTCTCCCTTTGTTCTATGTGTCTCTGCCAATTTTAAAATGAATTCATTGTCAAAAAAATGCACGCATTTTTTTTTTGATGCAATTTCAATATTCGGTTTTTATTTAAACGTTTGATTTAATTTTACTCTTTTAAAATATAACTGAATATTCGCGTTTTTTTTCTCTCTCTCTTTCTCTTTCCCTCTTTCGTTCTCGTTCCCTTTTTTACTTTTTTCCTTCCTTTTCACTCTTTCCCTCTCACTGCCTCACTGCCGTACTTGCTTTTTCCAAGCGCATCATATTATTTAATCAAATGAATGCGAGCAAAAAAAGAAGAAAAACAATTGAAAGCATAAAATTAAAAGTCCTTTCAAAATCGGTTGATTTACATCATTTTGTAATTATCATTATTATTTATATTAATTTAATTAATGAATGAAATTGATTTTTCCGTTCATTCAGTTTCGCTCGAGAGAGTATAATAATATAAATAAAATTCGTGGATTTTCCGCTGTGTGCACCTCAAATGCCTTAGCTAATGCTTTTTTCCCTGTTTCTCCCCCTCTCACCCCCCCCCCCCCTTCTCTCGCTCTCGTTGATGAGTGGAGAATAAAAAAAAAATGTACAACAATGCGCTGATTTCAGCAAAAATGTGAAAATCCAGCCGCAAAGGCAAAAATGCGATCGCAATAATTTTATTTAGGATGATAAATGCGATGCGTAACGTAGACTGTGGCAAAAACGAATCTGGCCAAATCGTGTATTCACTTGAAAATAATGCGGTTGTGACTTTTTGAATAAATGGAAGACAGACCATTACTATCAATTTGGTGATTTTTTCGAGCATCGTTCATAGAACGTGGACCACATGAAAGAATGAGAGAAAAAAAATGATAGTTTATTGCGCTGCTTTATGTTTCGAATATTACTCTTTCTATTTTCATTTTTACTTATGATTAGCAAACGGATTTTTTTCGCTTCTCTTTCGTTTTTCGGACGAAAAATCGCGCAAAACGAGCAATGGCACATGGCATAATGTACGGAAATTAAGGTCTATGGTTGAATCGCGTTTTTTTTGTCTGTTCTCCTTCGAGAGTCATTTGGAAATACTGCAGATTGAAAACGTGTATAGCAGTAATTAATATTTTCTTCATTTTATTTTGTTTCACGTTTAACTTTTCTCTTGAAATGTGAAAGAGAAAAAAAAAAAACGCTTTGAAGCGACGACGTAAACCATCCATTATGGCACATAATCATATTTTCACTAATGCATATGCAGTGCTACATATTCAACATTTTGACATTTACACGTATAAACGCCGATTGCATAAGCGAATCTCTGGATGAACACGAAAAAAAAGCGCGCAAGATCCTTGCAGCAAAGCGAGTGGCCACCACGCAATGTGCATGAAAAAAAAAGAAAAAAAAAATAACCTGTTACGATATGATAAAAACGAATGGGCTATTATTTTAAACCGGAAAGAACCAACACACTCACTCACACGCGAATAAAAATAAAATATTATTTCAGCAGTGATTTCTGCCGTCGATGCCGAGCTCATCGTTTGCTGTTCAGCCACAATAAAAAGAGAGATAAAGTACAACAACAGACTGAATAAAATTTGTTAAAATACACATACGGATTCATTTTATTTTATTTTATTCGCTTTTTTACGCTTTGTTTCGGTATGCCAATGTTTCTTTATAATTCAATGAGTATTCTTTTTTTTTTTCATTCGCAAATTTATGTCTCGCATTTTGCTTGGTAAATTTTTATATAATTTTTTGTTTTTCATTTGTTTTTCAGTTCATTTATTTTGTGTTTTTTTTTCTCCTTTTTTTTTGGTAAAATATAAATCCTGCAAGTTATCGTATCGTGCTGTCGAATTTGCACAGAGATAGAGAGCAAAAGAGAAAGAAAGGGAAAAATAACAACCAACAATAGCTGCGGTAAGAAATCACTTACAAGCTCTCGTCTCATTTGTACCGAATAAATAATGTAGGTTAGTGACATAGTCAAGCGATATACAAATAAACAAAGCGATTATTATTTTTCCGCACCATTTTTTCAGGCGCATTTAAACAAAAATGATTCAGAGAGAAAAAATGGATTTTTTTTTTTATTTATGCGCTCAAAATCCTGGCTTATAATTGTTCATTGAGAGATGATTTTTTACTCTACACACGAGTATTTTTTAATATCTATATCCTGTTTGTGATTTGTACACAAAAACGAGTCTTTTATAAACAAAAAGAGGGTAAAAGAGGAGGTAGGAAAGAGAGATTGAGAAAGAGAGAGAGAGAGAGAGAGAGAGAGGAGGAAGTGTGAGCGGGTGTATATATTCGATATGGCTGCTTTCGTTTGCGGCATTTTTAAAAATATAATGAAATAATTTTTTTCGTAAATGTTGTGAGGTTTATTACGGGCGCATATCATGCAATGTACATACACACAAATGGCACATTGTATGCGTGTGCCTATCTCTGTGTATGCTTTAATTTATAAAAAGCATTGACCGCAATAGCAAATGTATACGATCAAAGAGAAACTCACGCGTTTTTATTGTATTCATTATTTGTTCATGAAGTTTTAACCATTCGACATCTGTCCTTAAACATCCAGACCTGGTGCTGTTACGTACGCATGAAAAACTTCTTTGTCTCTCTCTCTCTCTCTCTCCTTTCGTCTGTCTCACTCTCACTCTCTATCTCATTTTTTTCATTCAAGTGTCATTATAAAATACAATGGATAAGAACGACGCAATGATAATAATAATAAAAGCACACAAAGCGTTTGTATATTTTGTGAGTCACAAAGAAGATTTACTAGCAGCCAAACGCAGAGATCACTCTGAATGCGTGCATGTTTTTTTCCACTAACTTGCCTTTGCGCTATGATATTCAGATAATATTTTATTTTGTTCGCTCGTTTTACATTTCGAATTGGCAATTTTTTTTTTTTTTGTTCGGTTATTCATTGCCGCTGTATATTATTCTCATATTTTATTTAAAATTACCGTGTCCATATGTAAATCATTTGTGCAGCAAACGGATTATGAATCCGATTTTCACTGTGAGGACGAAACGAAACAAAAAAAAAAGAAAAAAAAAAAAAAATTGTATGACAATTTTAATCTTATCGTAAGCCTAGTAAATATTAATCCGAAATCTATGATGTTTTACACTCATAATACCAATCGAAATCCATCTCTTTTTCTCCTTCTCTTTACTCTGCATGAAAATTCTTTGTTCCGCCCGAAAATACTTCTGAATAGATAATTATGTTAAAACCACTTGATTTGCATCTTTTAAATCCATTTTAACCACTTAATTAAAGTTAACATTGCGTTATGGTCTAATAAATTCGAATCGATTGAAGTTCATTTATTTGGAAAATCGTTTTTATACAAACATTTCATTTTCCAAGATTGACTAAATTCTAACTGAATGATTATCGGATTCAAGACCATCTCATGGTTTTGATTGAGCATTTTTGTGCGCGAGCATTGGTAGTGGTGGATGGTTAGTGCGGTGTTTGCCAATGTTAAATAAATTTTCTCACATAATTCCATCATTGTTTCCTACACAATGCTCTTACATCACTTCGGGGTTCCTTTAAATATGCGCAATGGTGCGGTTTCGTGCATGTGGTCGCAACGCGGAAAAATGAATTCCATGTATATTATGTAATGCAATGTTCTTGAAAACGATTGCTGCGAGAGATGTTTTAGAAAGAAAATGCCACAACACAACTTCACTACCCAGATGAATAAATCAAATAGCAGCCAAAAATGTATGGAGAAAAATGACTCTAACATATGCAAACGAAGTATACATCAAATTGCTTTGGTTTCACCAAAGAAGGTGAATTTAGAAAAAAAAAAAAAACAAAAATATTTGAAAGGGAACACACACATTTTCACGAAATTCTCAAGCATGCTTCCGATTATATGGCAACACTCTAGAGACAATCGCTACCGAAAAAAACACACACGAAAAGTACATAAATGCGAATTGTGTATTCTTGAGCATTGTGTATTCTTGAGCGTTGTACGTTTTTTCGTTATGCTGGCCACTCAAATATGGAAATCACCATTCACAAAAAGGCGGTATGGCAAAATTGCTCATCGTCATATCTATTAACTTATCGTATTGAGACAGTCACC
Organism: Resseliella maxima; assembly: GCA_029041755.1. NCBI lineage: Eukaryota > Metazoa > Arthropoda > Insecta > Diptera > Cecidomyiidae > Resseliella > Resseliella maxima. Next base: position 862,129 of record JAQOWM010000888.1, on the reverse strand, counting down.
ATTGCTAGAGACATAAACGATACATTTATTTAGTGGAAGAAAATGCTGTCCCGGAATAAACGGTGAAAAAGAATGGCGGTGCAAGAGCAAGGATTACCAACACACACTCCCACATGAGAAAATGGGTGAATTTTTGTGCAAAGAATGTGGTAAACGCACGACTAAAAACAATAAATTAAATGTCTGTATATAATTTGTACTTAATGAATATAATATTCTACTTTGGCTCTAATTCGTATTGCCATTAACATGTGACCGCACCATCGCATATCAACGAAGACGATGACTATAGCTACGACAACTATGACTTTCATGGCTAAATCCAAAAGGAATTTGCGATATCAGGCACGAATTAACCGAGTACGTTGTTTGTTTATGTAACGTAGATGAAAGAATGAATGCCAAACGCACACACGAAAATTGATGTGTCCGTATTCATTTGAAGAATCTCTTCCTATCTCTGTGATTGTTGCTCATGAATTTTCGGCTGACTATTGCATATTTCTTCCAAATACTTTCTTATACTGAATAGAATAATGTTGAATGCCGTTAAATTACCGTTACCTAAATCGTTTTCATTTTATTGCACTTTGTTTTGCGTCGAAATGATGGCATACCGAATTATTGTTCACTTTTCGGAAATGATTCGACAGACAATTGACGCAATGACGGTTGTGAATTTACCATTCTCATTTGTTCAAAATGAATCGAATTAATGTACTCACTTGTAATGAAAGCACAAAAACAGTCTTTGGCTGTATCCTCATCCCTCTCCATTGCGCATTGTCGCCACCGCCACCACCACCTCCATCGTCCCGACGACGAATAATGTTTTCTATTTGCTTGCACAAGGTAATAAAGTGTTGAATTTTTGCTTTGCTCGCGTCTTCATAAAATAAACAATGAAAGTGGTGATTCTATCGCATCTAGCTTTAAATATTTTCTATTAGCGTTTTTAATTATCGCATCCCCCTAATTTGACATTTGTTGACTATCCTCTGTAATTAAGTTGACGTTTTATGTAATTTTTTTTCTCATTGTTTTTTTTTTTTCGTTTTCATTTTTGTTTTTATGCGAGAGTGTGTGTGGATTTTTTGTTCATGTCATTACACCGCAAATTGCGTTGATTCCACTGTTTTTTGTGCCCAGCAGACTTTGTTTGTTCGTTTAATTGCGAATTGGTTACATAAATATATTAGGCTAGTTGAATGTTTGACAGGACAAAAGCGTTGAGAAAACAAAAACAAAAAAAAAAAAAAAACATTGAAACAAAAACGCCAAAAATTCTGTTGCGTGAATGGAATTTATTATTGTCAATCGAAACGATTCATTATCTTGTTGGTAATTATGTGGTGTACGCATGTATGGGTTGCAGTCAACTATTATCTATTAGCCATTTGCCGTTTGCTGTACATCATTTTCAAAATCACATGTTGACCTCAGTTCAGTTTGCATTGTCTGTCTTGTAGCTGTCTTTTCGACTTTTTGTCTTTTAATTTGTTCAATGGCATTCGATGTCAAAACCAATACTACCTTGTAGTAAACAAACATATATTCATTTGTCAGTCTCAATTCCGATGCACTTGGAATTTCACGGTGAGGTTAACGTACTCAGCAATAGAAAAATAATTGTGCTACATTGAGGTTCAAAGAGAGATAAATTCCGTTGTGTTTTCACATAAATCGCATTCTTTAATGAAGTTATGTTACCTCATACGTTAATACCTTCATGCTCCGCATAGACAACAAATTAGAGTTTAGCATATATAGCGGGATACATTACATACACGTAAAAAAAGCTCATTCCTCATTCCTCATTCCTCATTCCTCGTTCCTCATGACTCTGGTGTATATGTTTTATTTATTAATGCAATAGCAAAACATAAATGCCGTTATTTATTATTTTGAACGGTTGGTTTGCCGAGTAGTACACTTTTTCCTGTATATAATTGCACATATACTCTTTCTCTTTCTATCTGTCTTTGTCTTTCTCTCTCTAGATTCACCTCGTTCTATCTCATTCTCTCTCTCGCTCTCTCTCACCGTCTCTTTTCTGTATATTCACTTGCTCAGAAAATGACGGTGGAAGCCAGTAACAACTCAAGAAATTCAGTAACAACGCAGGGCTTAATACCATTTCAAAGACTAAACTCTGTCTTGATGGTGTTTAGCTTTTAGTCTTTTAGTCTTTTTACCGTTCTACATCGGTTTTTAGTTACTTGGAATTTACTGCATACAATTATTACACAGTGCTATAAATACAGATTATTGCTGTTTTAACCCAAATAAACCAAAAAAAAAAAAAAAAAAGAAAGAAAGAAAAAAACAATAACAAGCACTGTCTGCGAAAAAGCAAACACAAATTCATTTGTTGTGAAATTTTTTTTGATGGGTTAACTAATTTAGCTGGTTTACAGTTAATACTAACGCTATCACTGACTTTGACTTCACAAAATACTAAAATTGGCTATGCAAAAGTCAAACAGTAACATTTGTTCTTTTTCTGCATCTAGAGGGTGATAAAAAGAGATAAAAATATGAAGAGTGAAAAGGAGGGAAAAGGAAAAGAAGATGAAAAGTGTGAGAGAAAAAAGGACAGAAATCACAGAGGGAGAGGGAGACAATGACAGAGAAAAATGGTGAAAAATGTGAAACAAGCGGAAGTAAAGCAAACCGTCGACGCAAATAGTTTTCGGATATAAACAACGAAAGTTAGGATATCACAAAGTTTAACCAACAAAAAGGCAGACAATTTTAAAAACACGATAACAAACTTTGACTCTTTTTCGGTCTATTCTCACTTTTTGTGTTTTTGCATAGCACATATGAAAGTTTTCGATAGAGGTGCTTTCTCTCTCTCTCTCTCTTGCCTCTCTTTCTCTCTGTGTGTTTATTATTCAGGTCAAAAAATGGTAACAAACAAAGTATGCGTCCGAAGAATTTTAATTTTGATGTTTTTGTCACAATGATCCAAAAATACTATTCATTTCACAACAAACTATACTTGAAACAATTTGTAATCACTGATGCTTGAAATAAAATTACCTAACGATACAAAACGAATGTGTTTAAATCACATGTGCCATACAATTTTAATGAACATTGTTTACGAAAAAAGTTTTCAGGATTTTCAACGAAAATTTGTCTATATATCATAGAGAAAGCTTTATTGAATTTACAAAAAAAAAAAAAAAAAAACGAAAAAAGAATTCAGGCTGAAAAATTAAACTATAATTTTCCCAACGTCGGTGAACTCGAAATAAAAAAATAACGATAACATTTATTGAAAATATGTTCGTGCGTTTGCCATATTTTATTTCAGTCGCTGCTTAAAACATCCGGTTTTGTGTTGTTGAACTCAGATAATCTACTTAACTTTACCGAAATACGAGCAAAAGGTTATGATATGGATAAATTATTATCGTTCCCAAAGTCAAAACTGAACATCGTCCAACACTTATCGAATGTTTAATGTGTTAAATAAAGTATTTGCTCTTTTTTAGTTTGTTCGATTTTTGTGTTCAGAACCAATGTTAACATTTCAATATCATAATATTGGTTCAGGTAGCACATATAACCTTCAACGTAGCTATTTGAAGTAATTTTGATGCAGCGAATCACAAGGAAAAACAATATTTCCATGTTTTTGACACCGTTGTCTTTGTTAACACCATTTTAAGTTTCTACACACGATTGCTCTTGCTTTTGCTCATAGATAATATATTGATGTGTTCTGTTTGGTTGTGTTTCTGAACGTGTGTATGCGAGTGTGTACAATATTGGGCAACATGTTTAATTTCATAGTCATTCGCACAAAAGTGCTTTAGAGTTCCATGGAAATTTTGTGTTTACCCACTTTTGAAAGAGTCCCCATCAGCAACATGTATTTTCAAAATTTAATGGCTTAGATCTTGCTATTGCAGCCATGTGTATCGTTACTTTGTTTATTTCTCTCTCTCTCTCTCTCTCTCTCTCTCTCTCTCTCTCTCTCTCTTCGCTTCCAATTTCTTGCTCTCAATCCCTCTGTCATTCACTCATTGCCTTTCTCTCACACAATCGCTTTCCTCACTATTCCCCGTCACTCTTCCTCTTTTTCTCTTTCTAATTCACCTCTATTTCTCTCTCTCTCTCCACACACACACACACACACACACACACACACATATTCGATTTCATTCCTCTCCATACAAATATGTGGGAACTTTACTAACCTATTTATGTGCGCAATGTATCCAAATCTCGAGCACATGGGATATAAAACATTTCATAAATGACATACAGGCAACCGGAATTGTTTTTACTTCATTTCCACACCCGCTGTCGCTGTCATCATTCGGCACCAAAGAGAAAGAGTACATGTTTGCTCTTTGTAGATAAGCGACAAAACACACAAACAATGCACATAAGCTGAAGCTTCAACATCAGACGCTTTGTTAATTTTAATTTTATTTTGTGCCATAGCACATTCGTAGATTAGGCGCTCTTTTTGTCGTTCACATCTCGTTGTTTGGTTTATCATGTGCATCGAGTGTGTGTGTGTGTGTGTGTGTTCGTGGATGTGTATGTTTACTGTCATCTCGGGCGTTAGTGTAATACTGTGTGCCTGCATTGATTCATTGTGATTCACTGGCATTTTTTTTTTATTCTTCTTTTGCTTATTCTCCTCTTCATTCCCTTTAGCCATTTCCCATATTCCATATCTTCATGTCTTCCTCTGTTTCTATCTCGTTTACTGTAAAATGAATATGCGACAACGATATAGAAATACGAAAATGCGAATATGAAATAATCGTAGTTTATTAGCGTCGAAAAGCTTTTATAGCGAACAATCACATTGAATGCATTTGGTTATATCATAAACATGGTCTACTCTGGATGTTGCCGCAGTATTTTTCTGTTGCTGTTGCTGTTGTTGTTGATCCAAACAAAATGTTTATTTAAAAAATTTATTTTCTTATGGCACAATTTTTGCTCGTAAAAGATTTTCATATAAATTTTCCAGCCGAATTGTGTGAATATCCATGTTGTGTTTATATTATAAAATAACAGCATGCGGAAACACATGGCAACCGGCATAATCATGTGTCTCTTTTTCTTTTTTATGCGAAAATTGTGAGTACTATTTGCACGATAAAGGAAGAAACACGGAAGAAGAAGAAGAAGAAGAAGAATGAAAAATTGCGAGGAAGAAGAAAAGGCACACAGTCATCGTGTGTGATAAGCGATTTACAGCGGATGTATGGGGTTTTTTCTTTGGTAATGTTCAAGGTCGATATGCGACGCCTTTTATCTCTCTCATTCGTTTAATTTTTCCTTCGCTGAATTTCATTTTTCTTTTGAAATTTAAATGGTGCATGAGTAACATTTATTAATTAAAGCTCTCCAATGTATGTTTTTGAATATTTTTTTTTTTTTTTTGGTTTGAATAAACATGTTTCATTTAAACGCTTGTCTTCTCAGATATTATGTATGCTTCCACCGCGGAAAGTATGACATCGTTCATTTTCCATCATTTAAATATTGATGAACATAAAACCAGGCAGTTGTAAGAAGAGAAAAATCGCTTAAGCCGAGAATCGATTAGGAGAATTATTTCAAAACATAATTAAGTTACACCAAAAACACACACGCATGATGAAACAAAAACATCGCGAACGCACACATATATGTATATTCAACGAAAATATCGCGCGCGCGATCGAACGCATACACATCACAAGCCATTATTGTATTTCGTTGTTTAAATAATGCATATTAATAGATTAATTAAGATACTTTAACTCATTTTTCATAGTATGTCGGAAAATTATATCCACATTTACTGTTCGAGCATTCATTCAACGACACATACACATACTGACTGAGAAAAATAGACCAAGGAAGAAAGAGAGCGAAAGAGAGAGAGAGAGAGAGAGAGAGAGAGAGAGAGAGAGCGAAAGCGAGCGAGAAAATGAGAACTTTTAAAGTCCCGACATTGACGACTCATGAAGCCATGTTGTTATTTTAGAAGAAAAATCGGCTCAACACCAGCCACCACCAAATTTTCACTGTTGTTGAGCACACTTTATCGGCAAACACATGAATCAATTAAAGTTGAATATTCAAAAATGTCTGTAAAAGCTTGACAAAGTTTATGATAGTGGCCGTTTTGTTTTTTAGCGGCAGAAAACAGTCATGTTTTTAAGCCATTTACTTTAATAAATCATCAACTTATCGTACATTCGAGAGCACAGAAATTCTCATTGGTATGTGGGGTGCCTTTGACTTGGGTCTCTAACTCAGTGGCAACTCAAGTGTCGATGGTGTTTTTTTTTTTTTGCTCATTCACTTACTCATTGATATTTCGTTTGCCAATGTTATTTCGCTCCACCATCATATGCTGTTCCATTTGATGTTCGAAAATAAAGTTATTACGGGACGAAAGTGAAAAAAAAAATTCATTTCATTTCATGTTCGTTTTGGCATTTTAATTTCAATCAAAATTGCGCAACGCATATGTTATAATTTATTGTTGGCAAACCGACCAAATTTCAATATTTCGTGAGAATTCCCAATTGGCTGGGTGCCCATTGTGAACAAAATTGTGCGCAAAATAATCAAATCCAATATACACGCACACATAATTAATCAACAAAATTACATGATTTTATTTCGGGATTTTGATTTGCTGTAATAAAAAAATATCCTCGCCTTGAAGTGCCTTCTTCGGGGCAATTGTTTTTCTCTTACTGCTTTCGTCGTCATCGTCGTCGATGTTAAAAAACTAATACGAAGCTCGTCAAAGGTTTCTGTCGAAAACAAAAGACTGTTCATTGTTGGATGATGGGCGCAAAGATGTTTGGACGAATAAACAACCAAAAAGAATATATGTGAACAAATGCAAATCTCAAACAAATTAAAAATGCATTAGAATATCCACTTGAACGACTGCAAATGAATGAAAATGATGAGTCAAAGCATTACAAACGATTGTAATGATCTGATTGTCTCAAATAAAATGGGTTGTGATTCAATTTGAACTTTAATTTGATACCTGCTGTCCAACAGCCTGAAGGTAATTTCATCAAAGCACTTCGATTTTTTTTCTCTTCTTTTCTTTTCAACAATATACGGTCGGTTTTTTATTGTTCTATCGTTTGCTCCTTCTTTCTTTCTTTTCCTTTCTCTTTCTCGTTTTATTTATTTATTCGCTCGAATGTCTAACAATTCTGCTGGTCGCAGTGGTATCGTAAAGGTGAAAATACGAACAAATAAATTCGAGAGATACGAAAAATGTGTGCAATTCAATGCGCATACCGTGGTATACGTCTACAAACAGAATGAAAGAAAAAAAAATTTACAGAAGAAAAGAGAGACCAAGAGAAAAGGAGAGAGAGAGAGAGAGAGAGAGCACCCCTTAGTTAAAAACCTTTCATTTCGAAAATTGAGATTTTATTAAATTTTCTTGTATTGTCGTGGTGCTTCTGGCTGCTGCTAATTTAAAATATGCGCGCATATAATTGAAAGAGGATGAAATCGAAAATTCGTTGTTACTGGGCTTCAATGCAATACTTTGATAAATGGTTCTTTGCTGGTTGAAATACAAAATAAAAAAAATTCAAAATTAAATTAGACACAGAAAGAGGGAGAGAGAGAAAGAGTGAAAGAGTGATAGCGAGATGAAGAGAGTCAAAAGCGAAATGTCGAAATGGTTATTGTTGATGATATAAACTTGAGTTTTTGGGCGATTCGTTGCAAGTGTGTCTTGAAAAGGCATTTTGTGTAAGATCAACATGTTCACCAATTGCTGACGGATGTTTGTTTAAGTATCCAACAGCTCTGAAACATTGTCGAATGTTCTCTTCATCTTTTTTTTTTCTTCTGGCTTACTCAGAATTGTTCAATGAAAAGTGCTATTCTTTGGTAGTCCTTTTACGAAAAAAACAAGCACTTGTGAATATTGGCTCATTTGCCCATCCATTCAATGGTCTTTGTTGTTTTTCTGCGTCCATTGTTTACATTGTTTTTTTTTTTAACTGTCACATTGACTTTTGCCTATTGGTTTCAATTCATTGAAAGTCAGCTTTATTTGTGCTCGCGCACTCTTCAAGTGTTGTCCCATCATTTCTCATACCAAAACATTTTTTTTCGCTATTTGTTTTCCATTCATTGTCAAACATTCTATTGGCTTGATGTAAACAAACGAACAATCTATTTATATTCTCTGTTCTAGTTGTGTGAACGCAGTTTCATTCAATACAAAAATCAAATGAATTTTCATCCGTTAACACAAAATATTTCAAGTGGTTTGGCCGAAATCAAATTAAAATAAATTGCTAAATATATGCAAGTAGCTAGTTTCTTCGTGAATTCGCACCATTTTCAATTTACAAATATTTCGAGCACAAACAAACACAATTTCGAAATTTGATTTACATTTAATGCTTAAGACGATTTGAACACCTTTCATGCCTTGGAAAAAGGGGTCGAACAAACTGATTTATATGGAATTCATTTGAAATCTATTTCGTACATATTTTATGCGCTAATGAATTGAATTGGTACACAGAATATGAACAAAACTGGGCCAATGCATGGCAATTTCAATGAACGAAACCATGAGTAAGAGTGAGAGAAAAGGAAGAAGAAAAATGAAAAATGATACATTTTCAAAATCCAGCCATCAGTCACAAATCCAATCAACAAGACAGATGGCAGAATTCGGCGAATGTTTGTTGTTGGGCTTGCTATTTTTCTTTTACGCGAAATAGTAATTTTTCTTTATGGCCAATCGTCAACGATTATCATCGTACACACTCAGTTTGAAAAACCGCGAGAACAGCTTTCCTTTTCTCTCTGGTTCCCTTTCTCCTCCTTTATCTTTTTCTGGTTTTCTCTCTCTATTTTGTCCTCTCTCGCACAATTTCTTGCTCTCTCTCTCTCTCTCTCTCTCTTTCGCTCTCGCGCGTTCTCCATTTCGACAGTTTGCTTACGATACATCGATTGCCCTCATCGCATTTACAGGCACGCTAATTAATTACAACGCATGAGTATCGTCGGGGAAATATTGTTGTGCAATGTGGCCTGCTTACAAAACGTAATTTATTTATCGCGCTTCGTTTGCACGATTTCAAAAGTTTTTTTTTTTTTTTTTTTCATTTTCCATTCGGTCTCCCGCTGTTCACCCTTCCATTGAAATGCTCAAACTCACTTGCTTGCTGAACCACAAACAACAGAGAACATCATGGCAAATGAACAACAGCAATGTGCCCTCAAAAGCATCACAACACAATCATATTATCTAGTCAACATACAATTGCTTAGTGTTTGTTTTAAACTTGTGCCACTTGTTCAATTCATTCAATGAATGGCATCGTTCACTGATTCCGCACTTTTTGCCCGACCTTCCCCCTTTTTTATCGAATTTTGCTGGTCTTGCTATTGAATTTGCTTCTCTAATGGCTTACCAATTGACTGAAATTCATCAGATTCAAACTGAATACGTATGTGTTGGTGTCTGTCTGTGTGCTCTTTATGATTTCAAGTTGATGAGGCCAACAGCCAGGGTTAGTGTCTACAATAGCCAAACCTTTTTAATTCAAACTGAATGATTAATAAAATGAACAATTTAATAAATTATGGACTTTTCCTATTATATTGTGTACACAATATTTTTCCAGAACTTTTTGAATTTGTTGAAAAGCTTTGAGTTTTTTTTCTCTACAATTTACACCACTAATGATAAAACCTTTTCGTTGAAACCTTTTCTAAGCCCATTTACGATGATGAGTCTTAACACAACAAGTTTTCGTTAAAAATTTTTATAAAAAGACAGTCTCAGGAATGAACATGCAATTGAATCAATATAGTGATCAATTAAATTTGGAATTCGCATTGAAAAGTCATAGCGCAAAAACAACCCTTATAGAATTTGACGTAAATAAGAATCGCTCATTGAATTATTGTACTTGCTTTATTATTTTTGCTTGTGATTATTTTTCTTCATTAAATTGTTACATTAACGTATTAAACATTTGACGTTGGCTGGGCTCAATGGTCATCAATTTCATTTTAATTGAATAAAATGAATGTGTACACAGCTGTAAATATAAAAATTATCTGCTAAAATGCTTGTGCAGTTTACATTGAAAAAACTGTGAGAAAAAAAAAATCAGCGAGTAAGCTTATTAGATTCGTTTCAGGTAATTTATTATCATGGCATCGTTATTGTTTTATTTTCTCTTCCAATTTTCGTCTTAGTCGAAATCTACACTTGCATCAACACATTTCCGAGTGTAATCCATTCTTTTTCATCTCTCACGCTCATTTTAAACGACGCTTTTTTTCTCCAAGAATTTTTCTACATTGCAATTGAGTGCAAATAGTTCATTCGATTGAATTCATTACAGCATTGTTCAATCAAACAATTACGAAAAACTTGAACTTTCAATTTCATTTTTTTAGCTCCAACCAAACTTGTATTTTGTAGTAAGTATATAGCGCACACTTTGATTCACTCATTGAATTATTAATCATAGTGGGAATTTTTGCGATACGAATTTAGTTTGAACATTTTTTTCCCACATCATTTCCACTCATTTTATTTTCTTCTTTTTTTTCCGACGTGCTAAAATAGCGTACTTGAACGAATATCGCTATCGAAAATAGTGCAATATTTTAAATGGCTCAAAACTTGTGCAAAGAATTCTTTTCAATTTTGATAATAAGAGCAGATAGGTGGAAAAAAGAATAAGTAAAGTAGTTCAAGAAGAAGAAAAAAGAGAAGAAAAATTCCACCAAAACGCGGCTATTTATTCTCACATAGAATTTCAAATTTCATTGAAGAATATTGCAAAAGAATGTTCAAGTGCGATTTTTTTCATGCGATTTTTGTTAATTAGTTAATTCACGGTAATTATTTCGGACGATGAATTTTCCGATGCCTGATGGTGAAAATGTTTACACATAACTTAATGATGATTGGACAGAGTTCTCATTCTCATCTATTTGAATTTATTTACACAAAATATATAATTATAAAATCATTATCATTGGATTGAAATATTCGGCTTTTTGATATTAATATATACTGTTTGACAACATTGACTTGGATGATGCATTGAAGTCGGATATATCAAAAATTCAAATTTAAAATCAATACACGAAACGGGCCCGAAAATTTATGATGGAATTGTGATATTGGAATAAACATCGAATGACAAGAATATTTTCAATTTGTTTGTGTTATGTGATTATTACCATTACGAAACGGAAATATATATATATATATGCATGGGACACGAATATGTGGAAACATTAAAATCGCAGTGAATGTTTCAGTTCTGTTTACTGACACGCTACATTTGATGTCGCATATGTTGGGAACAACATTCATTTGTAAATTCCTGAATAATTTACGTTCATTCCCCCTAAATAAATACGCACTAATGTTTATACCGCACGTGAAATACGTTAAATTAAATGTTAATGATGGCATCAAAGCACCAATCTCTTTGATCGAGAAAAAAAAAAACAAAAAAATGGAATCAATAGTGACACAATTCGAAACGAATTTTCACTTTCGCACACTGAAATCTATCAAATTAAGTAGTTCAATTTTTAAAAACCCATTGAAAATTACAGTAGCAAAAATATTAATCCCTGAGTGAACCATTAAAATGTAGACTAGTCGGAATTTGAGGCAAATGTGGTTTCGAATGCGTACATTTTTCAAGCACATCGCAAAAAACTTTGCAGGAGATTGGTAAAGAAGTACTGAAAATAGAAGAGGAACACTTTGAAGAGATAGAGAGGGAGAGGGAGAGGGAGACAAAGTACGAGAAAGGCGGAAAGAGAAGTGGAACAGTGAGTAAAAAAGGAAAGAAGTAGCGAGATCATGAGAAATGAAAAAAGAAAAAAGGTCAAATATCTTGACGGCGAGAAAAAGTGCCATTACCAATGAAAACGATTCCTTCTCATGATTTTTTCTGTATGTTCTATTGTACTAGTACTGACACCATGCAGTATTGTATACGCACGGCTGGACGAGGGTAGCGAATGTGAAAGTATGCTCATTTTGAATAATTATGCAAAATAGCAATCCCAAGCATAGCCTATAAAATTTGTCCCCGAAGACTCATTACGGATTACATAAAAATATACTTTCGCATGCATGCATGCATATTCGTGAATGGGTTGTATTGTTAGCTTAAGGTCTTTACATGTTGAACACATATATATATCCGGTATTAAATTCATTCCATTCAGGAAAATGATTTTTTTTAAATCAAAATCTCATTTTCACATTGAAACACACGCGTATAATGTTGGCTTGTAAAGTGGCATATTGTGGATAGGTCAATTTTGTCATCATCGCACTAAAAGAGCATATTAAGCACAAAATTATATTTTCTTAATACGATGTGGCCGGCCATTTCAAATAGTTTAACTATAATCATCGTATAGTTTAATATGGTTAATAACGGATAGACGATAGAGAATCGTTTAACACATTACCGTATTGGTTGAGCACCTTAAATGGTCAACCAATACCAAAACATAATGGCTTTTGCATTGATTCGAGAATGGATTTTACACGAGAGAGCAATGTTTTAATGGAATGTATTTCATTGAATGGCCATTTCGACTTGAATGTCTGTGATCAATAAGTTTATTGCTTTCGGAGAATGGTACACAGAGAGAAACGAAGATAGAGAGAGAAAGATAGAGAGAGAGAGCTAGAGAGAGAGCGAGAGAGAGCGAGAGAGAGCGAGAGAGAGCGAGAGAGAGCGAGAGCGAGCGAGAAAGAGAGAGAGAGTGAAATCAATGCAGAACATCAACGAATAACTATGCGAATCAGTAGTATGGAGAATATGTAATGACCTATCACGCTATCAAACAATAGGGTGTCAGATTTAAAAGCAAAGCCAAATCGCAATGGCATAAAAATTGATAGTCGTTGCCAATGAAAATAAATCACTATGCCCATGTCTTCTCTGAAGGAGGAATATATTCGATTTTGAAAAAGACGAAACCAACGATAGAAAATGGAATTAAATATTGAGTTTTGGTAAGCCTAGAAAAGTGCCGAAATGTTTAATGGTATGCTTGTTGATGATCCACATTTAAATAGATTTCATTACAGCGTTGGCTAATTTATTGTTTGCGGTAAAAATTGTATTATGTTCAGCTAGCTTTCGGAAATGGCACAGATGTAAGTCTTGACTACAAGTTGAAATGTTTTGATTTGTTGTTGACTTTTCGATGTGCAATTTTGTAAGATTCATTTTGAATGTTCGTTGACAATTTCATTCTCAACATTGCTTTGTATCAATGAAAATCAAATAATTAGAGACAAATTTCTTGTCATTGGAGAGCAGTACATAGCATAGGCACCTGATTTTCACAATCTTGGTTTTCATACATTGTATTCAATGTATGTACACACCAAATAATGTTACAATGTTACAAAATTCCAAAATGAGAAATTTTCTACGTCAAAATGAGAGAAAATGTCGGTTTGTTCAACTGGGAATTGGATGCTATACTGGCATCAATGGATTCAACGATTTTCAGACCAATTCACAATTGCGTGTTTGCAATCAAAATGATGATACAAATGCTCGTCATGTGAAAACAAACCGAGATGAATGGATGATTACGATGTGTGCATGGCATCGCATCGCATGGCGCACATATATTCGATGTGTCGCTGTTCAAGCGAGATATTTAATGAAGTGAAATTATTTATTCATGCATCATTACATATTCAACCACACTGCACAGTGAATTCAATTAAACATTAACGTTATTCATTGGAATCTGTACTTATTTTTGGTTATTTTGTGTATGTGAGTGTGTGTGTGCGTGTGAGATAAAAGGAACGAATATTTCATTTCCGGATTCCTGGAGATGTCCTGCAAATAATTTGAAACATTTTTTTTTCACCTATTGATTCATTCAGTGGCTTCACTTTCTCTTTTTATGTTTTTATCTCTCTTTTATTCTCCTTCAGAATCCTTTCATTACTTAAACTCTCTCCCTTTCTCAATATCTCTCTCTCTCTCTCTCTCTCTCTCTCATTCTGTCTGTGTAATCTGCCCTAACTACCTCATTCTTTGCCTTTCACACCTTCTCCTTCATTTTCTCCATCTTTCTCTTTTCCTCTCTTTCTCCCATGTCCCCTCTCTCCCCCCCTCCCCACTGACTTTTTTCTTTTCTTTTCTCTCCCTCATCTTTTCTGCTCTTCATAACTTCACTGTCCATGCATGATAATCGATTGAAAAAAAAAACAATTTTCCGATAACACATGGGAGATGATTTTCAACTGAATTCATAACGGTGAAAAATTCCAATTTTCGCTCAAGAACACACAAACAAATTGCGCCAACAGTAATGAAAATTGTAATCCAGTTAAATCAATAATGAAGAAATATATATAAAAGCGACATGTTTGAATGTTCTTTTTTTGTTCACCTGCGTATGCGGATCAATATTACAACAAAAATAACCATCAAAGCAATAATCTTTTACGAATAATTACGATTGCAATTGTTATCATTTTGGAATAGTTGACCAAATATTAAAAGCGTTGCAGATTATAATTAAAATATTTACGAGTTCGAACACATTTCTATGGATTATTTTGTGTAGGCCAATGAACAATAGAAGCAGAAGCAACGGCAGCAACAGCAGTAATGCCCAGCAATTTAATTTTATTTTGTTGTGCCATTATGAAAGTGATATAATCGATGCCCATCCCATTCATTGCTCGCACTCCCTAAGCAAATAGTCAAATAGAATTTTGGGATAACAACGGCACAATACATACAATCGTAATACACAATACACACCAAATGAAAATGAAAATGAAGTGGTCAATAATGCATATTTGTCAATTAATTAAATTAAATTAGATTCCATGTGTAGATTCAATCCAATCCAATTGAATGAGGCAATACACAAAATGGTTGAACTAATGTTTCCGACACTGAATTTAATTACAAACCTAATGAACTTATCTAACCATTATATTTTAGCGATTCACTGGAGCCAGCGATGCTTATGCTTCTGCTTCTGCTTCTGCTTCTTCTTTTTTATGTATGTTATTCATTATCAAACAAATACTGATTTACATTCAACAATTTATCGAGTTCACATAAGCGTAAAATGAATACTGAAAATCCTTTAATTCTAATTTCTGTTGAAAATTTTGATAAAATTTGAAGAAAAAAAAAGTCCAAATTAAAACAACCATCAATCATCACTGCTTTTGAAGAGCTGTGAAATGCACCAAAAATGTAATTAGATCATTGGTTTGGAAGTTTTCATTCAACTTTAAAACAAATTCAAAACTTTACCTTTTCCAACAATTTTCGACGAAAAAGAAATAAACAGAGGATTTTGTTTTGACAAAAAACAGAAACAAACACATAAACTGGTATTCAGTTCTATTTGACGTAATGGATTTTCTTTAGAGAAACAAAGTCAACAGTTTCCAAAACAAAAATATTTGCAAATGAATAGAAGGGAGAGGGATGAGGGAAAGAAGAGGGGAAGAGAGGCGAAAAGATTAAAAGTTCCTCAACCACACCTCAAACAATTCAAATGTAATTAATCAGCGCCATAACTCATTTTTCGCATCTTACCTGCCTCGACTTTTGACTTGAATCCGAAACCATCTCCTTGTTTTGCTTTGAAAATTAGTCGTTGTGTGTGTGTGCGCACGTATGTGTCAGATGATGATATGATTGTTATTCGGATGATTGTGTGTATTTTATGTGTGTTCCCATGTGCGCATCAGAAATTTATCCTGTGAATAAGCATTTTGTTTTGCAATACGGCAATTCAAAATTAACGCTAACGAAATGCAGACGAATAAATCATAATGCTATCATTTCCAAAAACCCTGAAACACACATAATAAATGTTAAGATATTCCTCCATACACACACACACACACGTCATTTCCTCACCTCAGAAACAATAAACACAGTGACGAGCGGCTCTATATCTCTTGCTTTCTTCTTTTTACTCTATCGTTCCTTCTCTTCATCTCTCTTCACTTGTTCTTTCTCTCTCTTTCTCTCTCTTTCTCTCTCTTTCTCTTTCTCTATTTTATATTCTTTCTATCTTTATCTCTAACTCTCACTCTGTCTTGGCCTCTTTCGCGTCAACAGAATTTGACTCCTTGGTAAAACGTAATTTTCTCGCATTTGAACTCTCAACGTACTTGCTAATTATCCGAATTGTGTTTAAATTCCGATCGGTTGTTGTGCAATTTCTATAAAATGTATTTGCTAGTATTTATCGTTATTATTTTGAATTACAGTCTAATGCTTTTGGTATATAATGTATGTTTGTTTCATTTCAGATTAGACAGGCATCATCGTCGACAGCATAAATTGAACAAAACCACTACGAAAGTGTGTGAGACAACGCCAAATGCTGACTAACTAAGAAAGAAGTGAAAGAACGAACAAACGAAAGAACGAAAGAAAGAAAGGGAAAATCCATAGAGGAAGAAAGTAAAAGAGATATAGCGACAGCTTGAGAATCGAGAGATCGAGATATTTGGAAACTCAAGGAGCTTAGAGAAGCAGGTGAAAATGTACATTTATTTGGTGTGGCATAAAATTCAAATCTAGTCATTTGTCAGCAATTGAAACTAGCTTACGGGCAAATGCGCACTAACAACAAACGTACAATGACAAATTGGCTTTTACAATGCAAAAGGACTACACTCGGTCTTGAATATGTGTGTATGTGTATAAGTGTCAGTATGTGTTTTGATCGAACGCGTTCCATGTCGTCTACACATTTACTTATATGTGATTGTCAAAGTTAATACACCTTAATCGTCTAACATGTGACTTGAAGCTCTCACAGCTTATTTGCTTTTTGAATAAGAATTGTTCCATTTTCTTGGCCCTCCAACTCTTATCTGTTGAAGAATTTCTTCGTTTGCCATATTATATAATTTTCATACAACGTTCGATGGCAAATAATTCCTTTTTTTTCTGACAAAACAAACTGAATCAGCTGAATCTTACAAAATAAGATTTATTACATGCATTCGCCCTGAAACAGCACATTATCTCTCTCTCATTACAACGATCAATTGCATAAACAATTTCTACCTTCAAAATTTAATTAACACCCAAGTGTGAAATGATGATTTTATATTGGAATTTAATCTAAATTAGCTATGATGTATGTGCGACATTCATACATTATTAAATTAGATCGAGCGAGATACACACACAGACAGAGAGAGAAACATATTTCTATGGAAAATGTCACCAAAGTAAAATAACAATACATTGAAATCGATTACCATGCAATCATTTGGCTTGTTTGTTTATTTGCTTTCAGCCTCCAATATAGTCTTTCATTGTATGTATTCCTCTTGCCATTTTCCTCGGAATGGTTTTCTGCCTATGGTTCCCCTTCATGTTTTTTTCACTGTATAAATAGTGTATACACTCGAATATATATATGCATACATCAAAACATTGTACACGTAATTAAATTGCCACAATTTTGAAACATTGACTCATATCGGCGGGAAAATAATGATTTGTCAATCAAAATGTATTGTTGTTTACCACACGAAAAAACATTCAAAACCCCAATCGTTCGATGCGAATTGATGAAACGCATATAGTCTATTATAAAATGCAAAATTTGCACGAAACATTTTGGAAGAATTAATTTTCGCCAAAAGTGAAATAAATGTCAATCACTTAAACCAAAATTATCTCTAAATATTAATTCATGCAAATGCGAAATATGCACAAAAGACAAAAACCTATAATTGAACACATTCATTTATTATCCAAATTGCTTCGAAAAACTTGAATCGATTAGATGACTAGTTTACATTGTACTTGTAATTTTGTGCCATTATTAATATTGATTTTTTGTCATTTTGTTTTTCGTAAAAAAAAAAACAATTTTTTTTGGTCCCGAAATTGTATTCTCGTTTTGTATGTACCATCCAAAACGTTATTAGCACACAAGTTAATGTTAAATGTAAACAAATGAGAATGTTATTTGAGCAAATTCATTTCGTATTCCAATTTAACCATCTATTTTATGGGGGTTTAGGAATTGATGGCACGTTTTGTGATCAAAATATATTTCAATTTTTGCTATGCGAATGTTTTGTGTTTATGGAACTGTCATTCCAAATGCGTCTTGATGAAATAGCGATTTTATAAAATGGAAAGGTAATTTTTAATGAATCCCACAGTTTCAAATGTAAACTTGAATTGAAAATCGTCTTGTAATTATTTACCTTTGAAATGTTTCGAAAATATTCGATTTTGTTAAAGCATGAAATATGATTTGTTTGTGTGCGAATGAATGTTTCGAAAATTTTGCTATCCGAATGATTGAATGTAACATTATTGACTGTCGGCTTCATTGTAATACAACTAACAGGTATGTGTCTGTTGTGAATTTGTACGATTTTTTTTTTCATTTCAAATCGCGTCGCGGAACGTTCTACTTCGAACAAACCCAATTCGAATAAATGCTCGGCATGACACATGAACCTCAAATTATGATTACCTGTGATTACTGCAGGTCGTGAAGCTATTTATATTTTGACGATTTGCGTGCCAAAACAATGCCATAATTCGAAATGTGTGTATTAATATCCATTGGAACGAAATGAATTTATCTTTGTAAAACGAAATTTTTCAGAATTTGTTGGAAAAATATGATTTTTCAAAATCATTGTCTCCATAGGTTTTGACACAGGGTTTCCAGGCTTCCAAGGGCTCTCTTGATAGGTCTCTTTTGCCTTTCAAATACACTCACTTTCTGACAAGGTGGAATCTAAAACAAAATTAGGATTTCGTCCGTGGACCCTCTATGAATTTCTTTTCTAGCTGGACGTTGTCAGAACTTATGATTTTGTCTTAAATGAAAGAACGATCATCGACTTTATAGTATCTATTTTTCTATTCTGGCGACACCAAAGTAGCCATATAAATCTCAAAAGTGGCCAATAGTAAAACATAATATAGTGGTTTAAAAACAAAACAGTATAGAAACACAGTCTCAATGACGAACGTTCTTTTGGAATTTTTAAAGGATAAAAACCCCTTTTTAAAGCAAAATTAAATAAATTCAATTTTTATTCACTGTCTGAAAGTGTCCAACTGAGCCCATAAAAATTTCGAACAATTCCAATACTTTTGTGCAAACCAATGATGCGTGCAGAAATGTAAAGCACAGTTGCAAGCACCGATAACTACGACGACGACGACGACAGCAACGACGACGAACGGTGTAATAACAAGGATATATTTATATGCTAATGTGGCTGTATTACACACATTCGGCTCTATCATAATCGATTATACCAATATCGCTATAGTTGTTCACCATTTGTTGTTGTTTTTTTTTTCTTTCTGTCTTTCTCTCTTTTTCTCTTTTTCTCTTTTTCTCACTCACTCGTCGTCCTTGCATGAAATTTGTTTGGTTGCAATCACGAGCGACTGGCAATAAACGCCAAACCATTCCATCCAAAAATAATCATTCACGTAATTTCGAACACATTGTTTGCTGAATTTAAATATACATATGTTAACAAAGCGATTTTGCATTTCACGTCACTAAAAGCCATTAGTGGCTCAAACGATAACCCAAAATGTAAAGAATGTTCCCCGATACACACATGATTTCTTCATATCATTTCCATTTTTTCCGTATGTTAATATTTTCTCTTTCTCTCTTTCTCTCGTTTGCTCTCATTCTTTCTTTTTTTCCCAAAATTACTTACTTTTCGTGTCATTCATGAAATGGTTTGGCATGTATAACTTCATTGAATTATACGCTTTTGTATGTTTGTCGATGGCAAAAGAAAACGACCAGAGGCACTATTTTAAAATACAGCACACGCGTGTTCTCACATGAACACTCTTTCTATAACACACACAAAACCGTCATAGATTGTGTCATTCAATTTGATTGGTAATTTTGTAGTAGCGCATGGAAATGCAATCAATATTTAATATGTGATAGACGCTGTCTCCAGCAAACACCTCATTGTTAACAAATGAATATATGTTGCACCATATTATTTTGAAAATGAGCACACAATTACCGCATTTCAATGAGAACGGATGAATGAATATAGCATAATAGCTGTTTTTCATACATGACATATTCCCTCTCTATCTCTCCCTCCCGCCCTCTCACTCCCTCTCAATCTCTATCTTTGTCCTCAAATGCTATCAATATGAAATCGTACACATTCATTCATCCAACACAAACTATTATAGCTTCAAATAGTGAAACACAAAAATTGAAGGTATGCCGAGGATCAGAAAAAAAATTGTTCGAAGATTTCAGAATAATTCATCGATTTCTGATTGAATAATGTGTTATTTTACGAAAAGGATATGCGCAATAAATGCTGTTTTGCATTGTTTTCACAATTCTGAAGAATGTTTGAATTTATGCGGCAAGCTTTGGCTGTATGAAATGCGATAATAATTTTGATTATAGTGTATTGATATTATCGTAATGATGGTCACTTCCTTTGATAGTTTGTCATTTTCAGTTGTATTAATGTTCAACCATAGAAAATTGGTTAAAATTATTATCATCAGCATTGTCGTTGTCTTTTCATTGTAGTTACTATTCTATTGTTCACATTCTATTGGCATTGTCACTTGCAAATATT
This sequence comes from Resseliella maxima, assembly GCA_029041755.1. Taxonomy (NCBI): domain Eukaryota; kingdom Metazoa; phylum Arthropoda; class Insecta; order Diptera; family Cecidomyiidae; genus Resseliella; species Resseliella maxima. Next base: position 841,452 of record JAQOWM010000888.1, on the reverse strand, counting down.
TATGCGAATTGTGTATCCATTGAAAATGTTCTGTCTCAGCAGGATATTTACACAATTTTAAAGTTCAAAACATTGTCAGAAAATCGATTCATCTTTCAAACACAAATTCAATCATCACCAATTCTCTTTGATTGTCGCAACTAATTCAACGAAAACGGAACACATTTCATAGAAACGAAATTGGTTTTGATTTCCGTTCAAACTTGAAATGCATTCGCATTTTGCTTAGATGGAAGCGAATAAGAATGAAATTGAATGAGGTTGAAAAAAAAGAATTTGCTGTGAGATTGCCTTTTAGAGAAGGAAAGGGTAAGAGATAAGAAGAACAATAGAGTAAGAGAGAGAGAGAGAGAGAGACTCTCTCTCAGTGGGTGATAGAGAAATCTACAAAAAAAAGATGAAATAAGTTAAAAATGAGAGAAATCAATAAAAAATGTACACAAAAATTCTTTGTCAAATCCGGTATAAATCGAATAAAATCCATTTCGAAATAACTATCGAAAAACAATACGAATCGAAATAGAATATCAATTTATCTTTAAGAGCATTGAATTTGTGTGTGTGCGCTCAACAAACTACAGAAAACAATACAACACGTACACTCTTTCTATTGAAAATCGAAATAAAGTTGATGCTAGAGTGTTTTGCTTTGTAGTGCTTTTTCTATATTTGTGGGTGTGCAAGTTTGAGGGTGCATAGGAAAAAAGTGTGCCAAAGTCACATACCAAATCCCCACAGCACAGCACAGCACAGCATAGCACAGCACAGTACAGCACAGCAGACAGATAGATAACAGTGCACTCGGATGGAATCGCCAAGAGAACGTTTTCTAAATACCAGCAGATAGAAGAACTTTAACAGACTAAATGCGCACCAAACTGAAACACTGTGTTAAGTTGAAAACTGTTCCGTTTTCCGATTCGTCTAAAATTGAAATGCTTTGAAAATGCGAAATCAGAAAATACTTTCGAGGTAAAGTTTGAGGCAAACTTATCCAGTGCTATTGCTGTTGCTGCTTTGTGCGTGTGCTTTTTTTCATTGAATTTAATCCAATACTTTGACGATGATATATGTTTCACTTGAAGGAATGGAATGCATTGAAGATTTATCGCTTCTCCATAGTTTTACCACAGATACCACGCGATGAAAATTGATCCGATGAAATGAGCAAAAATATACTAATTTCATGCATTTGCTGGTGCGGTGCACACTTTTTCAATGACATACAAGTTTTTAGCCAGTTTTGATTGAATTCAAAACCAAACTACGAATACTGGAAATATCATTTAGGATGTGAACAAAAAAAAAAGTAAACTGCGCCGTTACTCTTCAATGTCAGATTATACTTGATGCCATCGAAAAGAATTCAGTGCAGATAAAACTTAAGATTTAGTTACATAATTACGTTAAATATCTATCTAAGTACCTGATGAGTGCCATTCATTGGAAAGACCATTAATTGCACTGATTTTTCGAAATGAGCAACTACGAACATGTAGAAAAGAAAATGGAAAGTGAAATGAAGAGAAAAGGAGAACGAGAGTAAGGAAAATGATTGGGAGAAAGAGATAAGTAATGAGAGAGAGAGAGAGAGAGAGAGAGAGAGAGAGAGAGAGAGAGAGAGAGAGAGAGAGGAAAGTAAGCTATAAAACAAGCCAAAGGAATTTTATATAATCTATAAAAATGACAAGATAGAGAAAGAGAAAGTGCGTTAGAGAAGAAAGAAATTGACGCCCACCCAAATCATAAAGTTACTTGAGATGTATTTGTTAGAAGTTTTCTTTTTATCGAAAGTCGAAGAGCTACAGGTTTTGTAAAAGTGCGACACACAGAGCGAGAGAGAAAGAAAGAACGAGAAATTAACAAAGTCTCGACGGCAAAATAATTTGATTCGTATCGTTTTTCCAGTCGTGCACATGCATATCAGATTTTGTATGTGTGTATATTCAAATCCTCTAATCATCATCACCATACAACGCACAACACCGTAACCAGAAAGCTGGCAAAAATATAATAATTACGCAACAAATTACGTTCGTCTACAAATAAGTAATTGAAAACATCTATAGTATGGCATGGTGAGTAAGCAGGCAGACAGACAGGCAGAGACAGAGAGAAAGAGAGAGAAAGTTCCGAAAAGAGAAATGAAACGAATGAGAGAAAAGTTCATAAAAATCGTGTTCTCATCAATCAGCCTAATGGCGTAATTTAAGTTCCATTTGCTGACATTACTCCGGAGAATTTAATTTGATATGAAACTAATGCGAGTCGAAATTCTATCGGTTACAATTCGTAACTTACGAATACACAATGGAAACGAAATGCTTTCGGCGATACACATAGAGAACGAATAGAGAAAAAAAAATTACATACTATATTTACAACTAAATTCGGTGGCAAACAGAGAAATACTATCGTGCCTTGACTCATACTATCCAGATATACATAAATAAGTAGGAATTGTGCACATTCACAAAATCTTCCAGCATTTTTCTCTCTTTTTTTTTCGATTGCAAAATTTTCAAATGCATTGGTTTCGATTAAAATGGAAGACCCCCTCTTTCCATGCTCTATCTCCTTTTCTCTCTCACACAAATAGCCTCTCCATCGAATTAGTAAAATTCGATTCGGGCAAAACATGTGGCACACATACACACATAATCGATATTGGAAACTTTCAACCAAAAATGCTGCAGGAACTGAATGCTTAGAATTAAATTAAATAAATCGCTTGCCATAAAGTTGCTCTTATCTAATGCACAAGCAAAGACAATGGCCACAGATGGTCACATGACCGAAACAGTAATAGTGAAAAATTGTCTGTCTTGTTGAATAAGAACAATTTGCTAAATGCATATTTGTCTGCAGTCATTCTTCAAATCCATAGCATATGCACAATCCCACAGCACAGCCACATAAAGCTCAACACAAACGTTGATGTTTGTTCGGACTTATCCGCTGTATGTCTCTTGCCTTGGACTCAACTGTTCAACAACTTCTGTAAATGCACAAGATGACCACATACACCAAATGCTTAATAACGACACACAAAAAAAAATGATTGCAACTAAATGCACATACCCTTGTGTTCACCGAACATCTCAAGAAAACCATTGTTCATTTGATGACAGCGAAAAACAACTAAAGGCCAAAACGACGAAGAAATGCCAAAATTAAATAACTTGCATCTTAATAGAGTATTTTCGTTCATACACTTTGTGATATATAGTCAATGTAAAGAGCCAAGAAAACCATTGAAATGAGAGTTAACTGAAAAAACAAAAGAAAAAAGAAATTCTGATGAAATCTCAGCTTAATCACATTTTGCCCCATTTTCAAAGCATGCTGCTAAATATTTAATACTTTTTCATGAGTTCAGTTTCACAGGAAATTTTCGCAAATTTACTAATGATTGCTTGTATTACATGGCCTCGGGTAACATGAACCCAGTTGTTCACAGTTTTTTTTTTTTTTTTTTTTTTTTTTTCTGTTTAGCCCCTCATTATATCAATTCATGAGCTTCTACAGCAACTTTTTGAGGTTCAAACTTTCAATGCAGCATTCCCTTTCTGGCATACATCATCGATGAAAGAAAACTAAACTACATTATTATCTCAACAAAACAAAAGAAACTCATACCAAATGTGCCAGAATCCATCTCATAAACAAAAACAAAAACTCAAACACTTTACATACGCTCTGGGATTCTATTTTCGATTTTTTCGTTTTTGCTTTTTTCATCATTTCACCCTTTATGGAGGCGACATTCGTTACACTCATATCAGGAGTTGGTTGTTTGACGAACCAAAATGATAATCAACAGAATTCGCTGATGTAATAATTAATAATCGATATTTAATTAAATGAGTAGTTTTAAATGAACATTTGTCATAATATTGTTCATCATTTAATTAAGAAAAACATTCAATCAAATTGAACATGGTTGGAATGTGAATGAAACAGAAATAAAAGCATTTAATTGAATTATAATTATAGTTTTAATTGAAAAAAAAAATATTCGATTGAACTGTAAATTTAGCACTATAAATGCAGATGATCAATCAAATTCAAATCGATAAAAATGTAATCTCATTGCAAGAACTTTTAAAACATTTTCCATTTAACGAATGGGAATTACATGAAATGAGAATATCTTAAACTGAAAATATTATAAATTATTCAATAATATTTTTTCTTGGTTTGAATTGAACATTTCAAATTACACATTTTCTTGGATAATATTGTGATTCACAATAAAGAGTCACATTCAACAAAAAAAAAATCAAAAAATTCGAAGTGAAATCGTAATCAATATCCGGAAAATAATACAACGTGAAGTTTCTTAATTAATTAATCATTTAATTAGGTTAATTAGCTGTTTCGTATTGAAAAGTAAGATGGGGTGGTGAGATTTTGTCACGTTAAAATTGACAATTGCTAGTAATTGTGGTATGTGTGGTTGTAACTTCAGTAGAAAATATATTGAAAATGTATCGGAAAATACGCCTGCGTGTGTTCAATGGAAAATCTGCTGAAAATGTATAATTCTCGGAAATATCTTATCGACAATATAACCTGGGATTTGTGTTCCCGGTTTCGCGTTCCGTGTAATGAGCCTTTTTCAATTAATTATCTTGAACTATCTGTAACTGAAAGCTCGGAATGTGATGATGCCTTATAAAGTGCAAACAAAAAAGAAACAAAAACCCAGTATGCATTGAAACTTTAAAAGTTTGATATTATAAACGCGCAATATTTTCATTCAGAGAGATGGATGATTGAGGTAAAAACTAAAAGAAAAAAAACAATTTCATTTCGTTGCAGATGTTAAACTTAATTACTGTCTTGAAATCTTGAGTGAGCGAGACAGATAAAGTCTATGTGTATGCATCTTGGCAAAATAGAACCAAAAAGAAAAAAAAAACTTATAAAACATTTGCAGCGCCAATGCATTATGCGCGTAAGGTAAATCAAAACGAGAAAATATGCGAAGCGACAAATGCACAAACACCACAACACATGTGCATTGAAGGTAGCAATTTATCACTTTCATTGAGCCATAATTACTTTGGTAAAATTAATTTTGAACAAAGTAAGAAGTAGCGCGAGAGAGAGAGAGCGCGGACAAGAAACGGACAAAGTACGAGAGTCACTGAACGCGTTGTGACCGTTCATGTCATAGCCCACCATACAAAGTAGCAAACAGCAGAAAAAAAAAATTGCTCAACAAAACACAGTGAATGTGACTACCAGCCAAAGTATTTTTCAAACTCTGTTTCTTTCCGCCTTTGTTTGATTGTTTGCTTATTTGTTTGTTATTACAGTAAATAGTGTTGGGCAAACAATGGCGGCAAAACTAAGGTAAAATGAAAGCTGAAGAGTCGTCAGCAACAATACAATATTCCGAATGAAATTGCAAAGTGCAGAATGAGAGAGATAGAGAAAATAAGCGCACACACGTACAGCGCGTTGCGAATAGAACCTCAAGCAAAAGCATGTAAAATGCAAACAAAAACGGAAAATATTTAATTATCGTCATTTTTACACACGTTCACATTGACGTTGTGTATAAAGCGTGTTCGTTTTGAACGTATTGTTGTTTCATCGTTTGGATTTGCTTGCAATTCGATCGTGATACACTTGCCGATGATGAAACATCCCTCATCGCTCTTTCAATGCCCTTCGATGGCACGTAATTTGTGACTAGTTTTCGTGGTAACGAAAAAAAAAACGCGTTCATTTAACAGGATAGAAAAACGTAAGAAAAAAGAGAAAAACAAAATCAAAATCAGCAAGTCCGTAGCCCACAATATATGCATTGAGCAAAAATTAATCATATCAACTCAGAAGAGAGCGAGACAGATCCCGAACGAGCGAAGAAGAGGAATAAAGTGAGAGGAAGAGAGAGAGAAAAGGAGAGCTAGAGAGAGAAAGAGAGAGAGAGAGTCGATAAATCAAGAAAGCGATAGACTAACCAACAATTTCGAATTGAGCGAAATAAAGAAAAATGCCTTGTCATGAGTAAGAGTATACTCAATTTAGAATTTTCTCTTGAACATTGAATAGAGAACGCAAACAAATGTCATCGCATTGAATTGTTGGATGGTATGTGTTCGTATCCGTGAATTGAATACATGAAAATCTGAATGCCATCATAAAAGCTGAGATATTGAAAAGGAAAAGGCATTTGATTGAAGTATACATACTAAACACATTGGCCTGCATGCATAGAATCTGTTTGGTATTATATGTATGCATAAATAAGTTGTGCGAAAAGGCAAGCTCTTATGGAAAATATTGTCGCCATCATATTCAATGGTCGGTCGAGCGAATATAAAGATCGAAATAGGGAAATACGAAATAAGGTGAATTGTGAATGAAATCCGTTTTTGTATTTGTTTTCACTATGAAAATAAGTGGAATCTTTGTGTGAACTGCAAATGATGCATAAGCATTCCGACACATGTGCTAATAAATACAATGCCGATTTGTATGCGCGAGCGTAAGTATGTGAGTGACTGTATTTCTACTCTCTCTCTCTCTCTCTCTCTTATTTTCGTTCTCTTCTTGCTTCAACATAAACCTCAAACCACATCGACATTCACACAGTACAAGCAATAAACATAAAACATAGGCTTATTCGATTGAATGGCGCGAATCAATTTTTATCTATTGCTATTCGTTCGTTCTACACTGGCACTGTGTTAGCATTTCGCACCATTTCTTCATCCATACACACGGTTTGGTTTGATTATACGTGTACCTCACAGCTTTGGCATGGCTTTCATACTAACTCAACAAAATTCAGGCAATTCGCAATTCCAATCAATATTGAAAATGTCTAACGAACGTTTAGCAGACTTTATTCTTCGTACACACATTTTCCTTTCATTCGTCGTCTGCGCCGCCGTCGTCGTCGTCTTCATCGATGTCTATAATTTTCAAGTGTTACGTATAAGAACCGATAAATACAATTTGCTTACGAGTCGGATGATAATGTAGCAGAAATCGTATACATTTGGTAGACTCAATTCAGCAGCCGTAGATGTTTGTAAATGTATTTTGAGCTTTGAGCTGTTTTTCATCAACAATTCAAGTGAATTTCCAATCTATTTGCCGAGTTTTCTTTTTATCCCTTCTTACATCCATCATTGTATGCATACATGTATGTGTCTTATCGTGTCTAAGCTCAACTCAATATATGTATATATCGATCATAATCAAAGTTGATTTTACCATTCAGGTAATTCCCACACAAATACCAAGCGAAATTTCAGCTAATAATCATAACAACATTGCATAGGGCAAAGAGGAGTGAAAATTTATTTGAATTGTGAATATTGACGCATTTATCTGTCTCCTCCTTACATATACAATTCTCAGCACCGTATTCATCAAAACCTTATGTCATGCCATTTGCTATATGGTATGCTTATCTTTGTTTAGCGCATTTGACACGGACCATTTATGGGTTTTAAGCGACCGCATCGTTTGTATTTATGTTTAAATACATGCACGTATTTGTGCACACGGAACAAGAGTGAAAGATATTTGCATTTATTGCGATGACGACGACAACGGCAACGGCAACGGCGGCAATGATGATGACATGCAACAGCATATAGGCCATCGTGACAACATGCACAGAAATGTTTGTGTTTTCAAATTGTTTACCCAACGAATGAACGGAACGTAAAACCAACAATAACCACCCCAATACAAAGACGACAGCAACAATGGTATCGAAACACAGATGATAGAAAAGGTTTTATATGAAGTCAATTTGAAAATTGAAAACTTCCTCGTTTGAATTCTCTCTCTCTCTCTCTCTCTCTCTCTCTCTCTCTCTCTCTCTCTCTCTCTCTCTCTCTCTCTCTGTCTGTCCTAGTGTGTAAAGAGCAAGCCATATTGTTGATTGCACATATGTAATGGGCTGAATTATGTCAAAATATTCTCTTCACAGTTCCTATTGATTCAAAATTAATTACGAATACGATGAGTATGGAAATTTCGTCCAAAGTTTCATTATAAATGCGTAATATCGTTGTTTTTAATTTAGTTTTCATCAGATCAGAGTTTGTTTATTCACTTTTTCTCTCTTTTTGTGTAATGATTACCATTTTGTTGGTTTTCTATAAAAGGGCGACATTCGTTTGGTAAATGAATGGATGACTTTTGGACAATTTATGCTTTTTAAATCAAAAGCTTTTTGATATCTTTTCCTTTTCAATAAATTCACTTTGCATTCTGATGAAAAGAGCCAAAAGTAAGAAAATGAAAGAAATAGAAGAGAAAAACATCAAAATAAATTCAACTTTTTTTTTTTTCTTCTTTGATCGTGTTCTTTTATTTTTCCATCGAACATTCAGTTTCATTCATTCGAACCGTGAATCGATGATGAAATTCAACTTATTTTTTTTTCCAACCTGAACATATTTCTGTCAACCTTTCACCCTAACGATGCATTTATTTCGTGATTTATTATTGTAGGTATCAATTTGAAATGGAATTTGATCGGAATTCGGTGTTCACCTTTTAGCAATGAAAGTCCAAAATGGATGGTCATTATTATGTGTGTTAATTAACCATTTTCGATTTTGCTATAAGTTTCGCTTTTCAAATATCGATTGCAATTTAATTGACATCGAATTACAAAATTTATTGCACACGAGTGACCGTAATTTGGAAATTGTGCTCTAATTTTCGAGAATTCAGTAAATTAAAGCCCTAAATTAGTAATGTGCATCGAATGAAATGTGCTTGTTAACAACATATTCGAGGAAAATGAATGAGGTTTTCCAACAAAACTAATTTCTAAATGAGACTTTTTTCTATTTTTTTTTTTTCTTCTTTGTTTTTTTCGCTAACACATTTGAATTTATTTTGAACAAGCAAACAAAAACAATAATAGCATAATTTGATGATTTTTGATCGTGTTCAATTCACGTATAAATTGTAGATGATGGAAGAACTGTACGGAAGTGTCAAAGTGCTTTTGTAATAATGGAACGGAATCATGGTTGATTGATTGAATGTGATAAAGAAGTAAGTCGTGAGTTTGCGATTACCGAGGCAGAAAATAATGGATAGCGATGAAAATCGGCACAATGTTTGCGTAGATTTAGTTTCTTCGTTGATGTCTTCATTCGTTTCGAATTTCACATCGATACACTCATATATATGTGTATATATATATATAATTCCCTGACGCTATTCGGATTTATTCAAACGAATTACAAAAGTCAGTGTATCGGTGTGTGGTTCTATCTGTGTGTATGTACATTATTTTGTGCTATTGGTTTAGGTTAAGTTTTCCATTGCAGCCGCTTATAAATAATGCAATAAACCGGAAACACAGATTGGTGTCGATTATTTTGATACTGTGAGATTTATATCTTTGTTCATTGTTGGGCGTCTTGCATTGAATCTTGGATGCTGTTGTGAGACCAAAAATTGCGAATTACTAAGACGGTACAATACACGCTAACCGTGCAAAAACATTTAATGACAAAGCATATAAATACAATGGGTGATGGCGACTGAGAGAGAGAGAGAGACAGAGGGAGGGAGAGGGAGATGGAGAGCGACTGAGAGTGATAGAAAGGGAGCAGAAAATTGAAAGAGGAAAGGAGCGTGAGATGGTGATATAACTGAATGTGCTTAAGTTTCAACACAAACACAGGCGAAAACAGAAACATAAAGAGCTTCCGTTAGTGCTCGTTTTCTTCAGAGAATAGCCCATTTTATTTCTATTTATATAAATAATAATTGAAATAAAATGATTGAAGATGTTTCCGTTGGGAAAACACTTTGATGTTGACTACATACAAGCTGAAACAGCATGTTTCACTTCACAATCCAAGCTGTAAATACTCAAGTGCAGTTTTTGGTTTTATTGTTCTTGAGCAATGCGAAACTGGTTGGCTCTCGAGCAAAAACTGAGATTAATTGCGGAAGCTGGAACTATCTTGTGTAATGTGCAATGTGAAGTCTGTGGATGGAATATGTTTGTGTGTGTTGGAGAGAGAGAGAGAGAGAGAGAGAGAGAGAGAGAGAGAGAGGGAGAGGGAGAGGAAGAGAATGATGAGAGTCGAACTCAAGTTGCGGATGGGATTTGTTGCTTTTACGCTTTTATTATTGCTGTTGTTGTTGCTGTTGCTTATTACAACGGACTAAATTATAAGAGAAATCCAATGAAATGGTCGAATGAATAGCCATAACCAATGATTAAATAAGCTAAGCTTGTTGCATAATGTAAATTCTGCATACATACATCATATCACTTGTGCGGTTGAGCTTTTGTACGATACTATGAACGTCATTGCTAGTGGCTGTAACTGTGACTATGTGATTATGGGAAATTGCTGAATTTGTTATAAATTGAAACTATTATAGTATAGTTTCTTGCTCTCTCTCTCTCTCCTTTTCTTGTTCTCTGCTCCGCTCCTTCCATTCAGATTTGGTCATATAATTCTCTAATTAATTAATTGGAGGTAAAATTGGCGCAAATCACTTTCGTGATCGTTTTTACTATGAAATATTTATGATGCACGATTTGCACATTAGATTTTCTGAAAATGAACAACGACCATCATATTCGACTACGACCGACGATGGTTACAACGTTAAAAATAAAATTTGTGCGTTCAGTGTATACATTTTAATAATTTTTTTTAATTTCTAAATTTAATTAAGCATTTTGTTAACCTTTTAACCTTCGAAAGATTGAAAATTATGAAAGACACATAATCTCTGGTTAAACGGCGAAAGTAAAGTGCTTAAAGCAACTCAACACGTTTGTTAAGTTTTTATATAGTTGTCATTCAGTTAAACGTTTCGCTCAATATATGAAATGTTTTAAATGTAGAAAATGTTCAATGAGTTGCGGTTGATTTCTCTTCATCCCATTGAATCCCCTATAATCAAACTCATTTGACTTTTTTATTTATCAATTTGTTAAACAAATAAAGAAAAAACAATGTTGCATTCGTGGAAACAATGAGCGAATGATGCGAGAGAAGAGCGAGAATAAAATCGTGAAAAATTGCAAGTGAAGCAGACAATGAGAATTCTCACTGAAGCTTAACTTAAGTTTCAAATGAACCAAATAGTGAACAATGCGACAAACGAATGAATTCCAATCGAAAATTGCAAAGGATCAATTGACAGTTTATGCGATAAAATAATTTGGTAATTTGGATTCTACAATCTTATATTGTAATTATGCGTAATTAATCGAAAATCACGCTTGTCGATATTAAATTATATATATTTCTCATTTCACTCACTTCGGACCGGATTATTCGCATTAATCGTAAAATCAGCATTTGCCAAAGTCAAGCGAAAGCAATTCATTCGGAATTGTGCTTATCCATGCTTAATTCTTAATCCCAAGCTCTTTCGTCATTGTTTATATGTTGTGTGTAAAGACTGGAGTGCGGTAGTGTATGTTCGCATCAGCCAAAACTGGAATGCACACGAAATACATTGGCATTCGGATAGTTGTAATCGATGTAATCAACATTAACATTTGGTATATTTGTGATTTGTTTTTCCATGGTTGCAATCAGGTTCACCTTGATAAATTTTCCTGCCCCTAAAATTTGAAAGGATTTACAGTCGTATACATGAAATTGCGGCCAACAGCCATCTGTATATTTCGATTTAAATTGTGGTCTTCATTATGGTTTAATTGTGTATAATATCAATTTGGTAAATGTGGTTTAACGATGTCGAACATTTTGAATATTTTACTGTATTCGATGTCGATAGATCGATTTTCAAATATTATACGAATTGAGAAATCCACACTAACAGTATATTACTCAATCAATTCAACTAACGAGGTGGAATAAAAATAAATAACACCATCACGATAGATACAAGTAACATCAACTATGAGATTTGCATTCCAAATCCATCGCTTATCGTATTCTATACTCTTTATTTATATCACTTTCTCTGCCAGTTACTATCGCTGTCACTGTATCTCTCATCTTTTTTGGAAGAAAGAGGGACACACATACACAGAGAGAGAGAAAGAGAAAGAGAAAGAGAGTGAGGTCTCTCCAACTTTCCCTTTCAATCCTTCTCTTTCCCCCTCCCTCCCTCTCTCTCTCTTACCAATTCCCTCATATTCATGTTCATATGATTCAAATCTCTTGGCTTTTGTTCATCGATTGATATTGATTTGGTTCTGAATATCAGCTAGAATGAACGGGAGTCAGACAACAATTGTGTAAATCAATTAATTAATTAAGCTATTCATGTGATTGAGTTTATTTGGTATTTGAATGGATAAAATTTTAAGGCAATTGGAATAATTAGGGAATAATTTTCTCAATAAACATTGCTAGCATTTGTGCCAATTGCAATGTTTATCAGTTCATCAAGTTTGTACGAATGGACTTATCATATATTTATTTGCATGTCATAGGTAATTATAATGCCACACATTTATATACTTACGTGCGAAATCGCCTTCCGACCAACTGTCCGGTAAATTCACATCGATACACAAATACAAAACTGTCATTCAAACATGAGTTTTGATGGTGTACAAATACACAATATTGTCCCATATACACATTGGTATACAACAATTCAATTTTTCCAACTCGAATACTCTCATTTTTTTTTTTTGTCGTTATTGTCCTATTCGAATTAATGTTTCTTCCCATTTTAACTCCATTCTACGTTTCACCCCTTTTTTTGTTTATTGTTTACCACACTCAATGAAGAACACGTTGTTTTGTGAAAATACACATCATTAAATTAATGAGCATATTACAATGTTGTACAAGTGAATACATTTGATAAAATCTAAAATTGTACAATTTTGAACTATCGTTTGGCCGCATAAAAGGACACCAATGACAACAGCGACAATAACGGCATCGGTGGTAAAACCACAATCGAATAACTCATTTTCACATTTTAATATGAAATTGTTTGCAAAAGTTTAATTGGTTTTTATAACGAGTTTTCAAGTTCTTTTTTTCTCTCCCCCGCCACGCTCATTTGTTGTTGTTGTTGTTGTTGTTGTTATCGCCCTTCTCGGTTCATAATGTGTCATATTGACAGTTTTCATTGGTGTGTCGCATTTTAATTGAATGGTACCATCCATCGTTTTCCATTTTATTGTGGTGGTGGCGGCATTCGCGGCAATTGTGGTGGCGATGGGGATGCACCAAGTGGAAGCAACAATACAAAATTAATATCGATTTTGAATGATTTTGTTTGCCCGCTCAAACTAAGTTTGCCAATGAAACTGATTGTTTTTTCTCGCAACGTAATTTATTAAAGCCTCTAAAATGATGAACACAAAATCAACCACACAAAGAGTATGAGAAAAAAGATTCGAAGAGAAAGTCAGATAGGAGGCAAAAGTGAAGGCAAGAGAGAGAGAGTAGAGCAAAACGAAAGCAAAAAAATAAAATGAATTTCAAATAACGATGGAAGAAAAGTTGAATAGAACAGTTGGAGTGTGTCTAACCTTCTTTCATTATGATGATTGATTCGTTAACACCAAAAATTGAGACGAAAATATACACATGATACTTCGAAACGTCAGCGCATTCAAAAGTTTATCTAAAATGGCAAATGATAAATATTGGAGAGCAAAAGTTTATTACAGTGGCAAAACTTTGTGGGAATATTAAAGTTGAATGGCACATACGGTTGCTTCAGGATCATCGATTCTGAAATTAAATTTTATATATATCAACGCCACCAAGATGCCAGCCCGTCAGTTGTAATCGGATAATCGAAAATTGAAGAAGAAGAGAGAAAAAACCAAAAAAGATCTGTTTTTGAACCGAATGAAGAGAAAAGAAGCGGCTGACGATAAAAACATAGAAATTGAAATAGAAAGAGCGAAAGAGGAGGAATAAAAGATAAAAAAAAAAATAGAAAACATCAATTCAAAAGTAATTTCCACATTGTGGCTGAAATGAAAACATCATAAAAAAAACTGGATCTGGCAAACAAGGTGACATGTGCGACAAATTTTATTCACCATGATCTGTTTTCTAAACAAAAAACAAAGCAAAATTCAGTCACAATTTTAATTTATATATATATTTTCCATTTCTGAAAAATGAACTTTAAATGCCAACCACTACGATGCTTGCATTTAAAATTAGAACCATTTTGGAAAATTCAATTCAATTCAAACATAGAAAAGTTTCTGTTGTTGAACGAAACAATGTAATCGCCTGAGTCCTTTCGTTGTAAAATCAAAAAAATAGCGTTTCACTTTGACGTCAGTTTGGCTGTTGGTCTTGATAATGCTGGAGTCACTTTAGCAGAACTGCTTTTATGTCATTATAATATGCAGCCACATCAACTTCACTTTGTGATAGTGTGTATGTGTGTAAGAGCGTGTGTGTGTGTGTGTGTGTGTGTTAGCCACCGAAAAACGACTTAATATTGAATGCGATACTCTCTTCGAAGCACGCAAATAATAATAATAAAATGAAAAACACCCTTTGCACATATTATATTGTAATCGTGTGCTGGTTGCTAATTTTGTTGTTCCAATGTTACATGTTTATCGTTTGGAAATCTCTCGGAGCAAATATTAAATCATATTTTTGTATTTAGACATTTTAAGATTGGTGGATCAAGGGAACGAGGTAGCAAAAGGAAAAGAGGGAGCAGTAGAAATTGAGTGAGAAAGAAAAAGAGATAAAGAAAGAGAGAGAGAGAGAGGGAACGAGGGAAAGAGGGAAAGAGGGAAAGAGGGAAAGAGGGAAAGGGGGAATAAAGTGGTGGGGATAGACGAGAGACAAGTGGTAAAACTTTCATAAGTGTATAATGCATCAAAAGTGTGTTCGCAATTCGGTGAATTTTAGAGAATTCGTCCATTTTTCGTTTACGTTTATGTTTATGGAAAGGGATAAAGTACCCATTGGGACTGTGTGTTCATTGTTCATATAGCCGCGCGCCCAAAGGCGATTCTTCAGATTTAAGCCAACCGTCACTTTTCTATCTTACCGTTTGTGAAAATTTCCATTAAGCCGAGTAAAACTTTCAAAGCATCTTTTGCAATATCTGAATCAAACAAACACAAGTAGATCCACTCAACTGTTCAAAGAGCGAACGAGACTTTTGTGTGCATTACATTTCGAATTCTTTTTTTTTTATTTTCCATTCGGTTTGTTGTTCTTCATTTTAAAGTTTCATTATTATCCGACTGCGTGCGGCCACGAATCCCTTACTCCCATTGCCATTTCCAGTGGTTCGTTCTTTGTTGTTGTAGTTTTTTTTTATCGTATTTCGCATTTCTCTTATATATATTTTTCTGGTGTTGCTTGTTTTGTCTCGTCCTGTCCGTGCTTTATCAATGGCGCATTCAACGCGTTGGTTTTGCTCGATAATTTATTAAAAATTTATGATAATAAACAACATCTGGTGATCGTATTTATTGGTGTCATTGGCAATGGCAACAATTCGCATTCCGTTTTGCTACTCTCGCATATTTTTTTTGTCGTTCGCTCTAATTTCTCCCTTCAGCAAAATATTTCTGCTGTGTAAACGTAGCAGTTAACAACATCAGCGTCGGCGGTCGAATGAACCTAACCAATAAATCGTATGTCATTTTGAAACGATAAACTCTCTGAACGAAAGGAGAAAAAATTTGAGGCAGAGAGAGAGAGAGAGAGAGAGAGAGAGAGAGAGAGAGGGAGGGTGGGAGGTAGAAAAGAGTGGGAAAAAGAGAGGAAAGTTTTACGCGAATTATTTTCGGTTGATCCTTTTTTTCCCTCCTCTGTACTGTCGTTGTCGTTCGTTTTCTTCATTCGTTGGAAAATCATTTGCCGCTCATACATATAGATTGCTTATTATATGCTAATATCTATATCAATGACACACCAAGAACACTTTGAAATAATTTCGGAAATGTTTATGGTGGCGATTGGATTAGCATTTACGTTCGTCGCGGCAAATCGATGACATATACATTCTAGATCTATTACATTAAATTACATTTGTTAGATATACGTATATATAATCAACACCGTACCACACCGCACCATAATGGATTACAATTTAACGCTCGTTTTGAACGAGCTTTCGCAATCATTATGGCATCAAGCAAAGCACACATTTTTAAAGAACTTCCATAAAAGAGCTAAATATTGAAGGGAGAGAGAGAGAGCGGCGAAATGAGGGTGGATGGAGATTGAGAAAAAGTAAGAGAAGAAAAAAGCATGAACCAATGGACGTGAACCAAATGTGCGGTTTGGCGAGACGAATGGAAAATATTGAAATTAAAGGATCATTTGGAATGTGTGGCCCAAGTGTTCTGAACATCTTTTTCCTTTGTACAATTAAATTTTTGGAATTGCAATGGCAATGGCTTGTTCAACGATTGAAATGAAACGGGTTTTATCCTATGATTTTCTTTTTTCTTTTTTCTCGACAAAATGCGCAAAAGAGCGAAATTTGCTGTGAGAGAGAGAGAGAGAGAGAGAGAGCGCTTGTAAAAAAAATTTCCATCGCAGTGGACGCATAATTGCGATCTTGAAAACAAGCATTTGTGTCGAAGAAAAGCGATTTTGTTGTTAAAAAGCGGCTGCAAAGCAAGAGAAAAAAGCACAAAAACAAATGAGATAAAGAGTGCGAATGTAAGTGCGAAAGAGAAAAATGAAATTTTCGCGGCAAGCGACTAACAACCGCACACTAAAGAGAACTTATCCAAAAGTAAGCAAAAGAAAAAAAATTAATTGGTTTTCCTTTTGATACCTAAGCCGAACGCAAAAAAAAAAAATGGCACAAACAGAGGGAAATTATTGCACAGCAAAAGAAGCAAAGAAAAAAACCCATAAATTTATTCAAGTAAGCTCGTTAAAATGATTTGATTTTAATGTAGTACATGCATGTGAACAATACAGTCTCAGACAATCGACTTGCGTCGCGTTCTGCCTACAAAACAATGGAATTGTGCTCGAAATGCGCTTTCTTTTGCTTGCGATACACACTTTTTACTGTCGCATTCTGTTGTTTTTGTTTTAATGTTCATTTGCATTAAGACCGCACCGTACAACTCAGCGCCTGTTAAATACTTTTTTTTTTCTTCATATTTTCCGACTATTTTTTCTCGTTACGTGTTTAGTAGATTTTTTGTATAACAAATCTAAAATGTTATTAGTCGCATATTCAACCGCGACTAGATCGACATTGTATTTTTTGGGGTCGTGGTTGGTTTTTATGTTCTACATTGGAATATATATCTAGAGAGATCTTATTGTTCAACGGTAGCTATTGTTCGAATCAAACTTTCAACCTTTCTCATATAATTTTTTTTTTTCTTCTTTCGCCGCATCGTAATTTTTTCTTTGCCCGTCCACATCCTTCTTTTTTTGTTCTCACAACAATACAGAATTCGTACTTTTATTTAACGGAAGCAGCATTTTGCTCGTGTTAATATTCGATTTACATTTTTTTTTTCAACTGTTGTTCTCTCCGCCCACCATTTTTATGCTCTAGTCTTTACGTTCTGGTACACACATTTTTGCGGTGTAATTACTGACCGCCATTCAAACTTGTCCTTACGACTCCTTTTCTTTTTCATCAAAAAAAAAAACGAGAAGATGTCGAAGCAAAAACATGCTATTCATCCATCGCGTTGCATGCCATTGATGTGGAAGTTTTACGATAAGATTTTCAATGGTCATAATTGACACAATTTCTCGATGAGAAGTTTTTTCCCTTGTTCTACTTGCGCAAAATTAATGGGATTCATTTAAATATTGAATGAAAAACTGTTTGTGTTAATTTTTCATTTAAATTTTCGACTATGAAAACAAAGAAACTTTTAATGCTTTGAGATATATTCAAAAATTCCATAAATTTGACGAACGAGAATGAGAACTAGAACAAGAGAGAATGAGAAAGAGAGAGTGTGATTGAAAGAGAAAGAGAGCGGGAAAGAAAGAGAGGAAAAAAATAAACTTTTTCAGCTGAAGCTATAATTGGGGATGAAGTGTAGCCAATTCACGCTGAGAATAAAAAAAAAAAAAAAAATGAATAAATGGAAAATTCAAATTGCGATTGGATGTAGTTGGGATTTTTAATCAGCCGAAATGTAGTCGCGCATTTTAGACATCGTAACCCAAAATGCTGTGATTTTGTGTTTGTTCGTAACTTCTTACACAGATAGACTTGATTAAAATTGGTAATGATTTCGGTGAAAAGGATTTTTTTTTTTTGTAATTATCTCGATTAAAATGTACGGTTTTTCTGTCATCATTTTCGTGGCAAAATATCACAAATATACATCTCAAAACTTAATCATTTAATGATGCTTTTCAAATCGAAATAAAGTATCAAAAAACAAAAAACAAAAATCCAAAGCAAACATCACGAAGCTACATCGTTACATCAACTTGTAAATCTGACTCATATGTATGTTTTCATTCAGTTTAACATTACTTGAGCTATATCATCATAGCACATCGTATTCCATTTGTCAAAAGTTCAGAACAAGTGTTTGAAAAGATCGTGTTGTATCTTTTGCCAGAGAAAGTGTATGCAAGAAAGGAGGGAATGCGGAGGAGAAAAGGAAAAATAGAAACAGAGAAAAGAGAAAGGGAGAGAGAGAGAGAGAGAAAAAGAGAGAGAGAGAGAGAGAGGGGGAAACCCAGATGAGAGATAGAAATAGAGTTGATATTCATGCCACAGTGGCGAATCCAAATGGAAAATTACATCGAAAAGTGGATAGATAAGAATTTGCTTTACAAGCAATATTTCAGTCCAAGAATATATACTTTTTTTTAATTAATATAGTGAATAAATGATGAGCAAATAGCATGGTCTTTTTGCATTTTCCATGCTATTTAAATATTCACGGGCGAAGAGTTTTAGCGAAAATTTGTTGAACGGAGTTTTGCACGGTAACATTCACAGCTCGTTCGGGATTGCATGAAAAAAGAGCATTGAGTTTTGACTGAATCGAATTGTAAGAGAATGTTAAGCGAATACTATCGAATGTTCATTCAAAATGATAGACTCTTCGATTTTTTGGGTCGAACAACACCAATATGATTTCACATAAATGGAAAGATAAAATGGTTGAACAGAGAGATACAGATCTAAAGACAGATCGAGATAGAGAGAGTGAAAGTAATAAAGAGAAAGAGGGTGAGAGAAAGAGGGAGAGAGAGGGAGAGAACGATAAAAAGTAAACGAGATAAATCAAGTGAGATAGAGCTAGAGAGCCGAAAGCAGTTTCACAACGAAATGCAAAAGTTCAATGAAACTCGTTCGCTTTATGGATAATTTAATTACCGTTTGAATGGTAGAATGATGGCATAGCGCATACGGTTTGAAAACTTTCAACGTACATTCCACATCTGATATAACACATTTGATACTTTAGTGTATCTCTTGTTTGGCCCCGTAATCCGCAAATTCCATCGAAAATGTTTATGCAGTGGAAATTAATGAAAATTGATGAACAAACATGATTTTTCTGCCGCTTCTCTCTCTCTTCTCTCTCTCTCTTCCTGCCTTGCCCTCGAATGGAGTGAGCAAATAAAAGTTTTCGAAACCCAAAGGGAATCAAAATTTACTAATTTCATGTAGCAATATACAATATATCTTAAGCAATCGCTTCCATTTGCTGCATTCATATACAATCCGATAATTTTAGCCAAATGCAATGCAAAAATCATTAAACTTTGATATGTACACTAAGTAATAATTTAACTGTAAATATTCCAGCTCTACGCATAATAACAAAATAAGCATGTACTATATACAGAGAAAGTTTAATAATGTTCAAATCTATTTGACCTATTATGGCTTAAATATTTTTTTGTTCTAATATCAATTGCGTATTTCGTCTCAAATGTCACATTTCCATCGATAGTTATGATGCATATTAGTAGTTTACGTGACATTTTCAACGTTAGTGTGCAACATTTCCAGTAAAATTGATTCAAAATGTAACACTTTTCATAATTTTCAATTTTTTCTTTTCTTTTTTTTTTATTTTCAGAGCTCATAAAATCGGATTGAAGGTTTAACAACGGCTAGATGCGTGCACCTGTGATATGGGGCCAAACGAGGAAATTAGAACAAAATAAAAAGATCGAAATCAAATCAATGCGATAACGATTACGACGAGACAAAACCCCCCATAACGAGATAGATCGTAATCATTTTTTTTATTCGACCATCGAGTTTTTATTGCAATTCAATCGTAATTTTTCGCGAATAATAATACGCGTTAGCACCATAGTTGATTGTGGCTCCTGCATCAATGTAATTTTTTTTTTCGTAAGTGTGACAAACGCATCATAACTTTTATTTGCATTTAAAGTATTCGTCGAACGACGAATTTGTTGAGCAACAGTAACCGAAACAAAAAATTACTGTATTTTCCGATTGGAACTTTTTATGGCATGTCATTTGGCCGAACGGACAATATAGCACTTACGCCAATTCACCACATGCGACCAATACGGCAAAAACTCGACAATCCAATGGAATGCAAAAGCGTCCGTGTCCAATAAAAATTTAAATATTTTTTTTCTCGTTTTATTCAATTTTTTTGCGTTGTTTTCTCTGCTGGTTTGTATTCAAACGCGCCCATTGTAACGACGACACATTGCGGACAAAAAAAAATCATGAATTAATTACCAACAATGAACATCGCAACAAAAATTTAATCTTGTACAAAATTGAAAAATAAAAAAAAAAAAAAAAAACGAACCCTTGGTTCTGAATGAGATATGCTCGTGTGAATGCGAACAAAACAGAATGAAAGAGAATGAATGAAAAAAAAAATTTATATATTTTAAATTATTCTGCATTGTAAAAATGTGTGTTCGTGAATAAATCGATACATGAATTGGATAAATATATATTCCCCGATCACAATAATTCGTTTTAACCTGAAAACCAGAGTAATTTTCACTCGAATTTAAATAAAACGTTGCAATCATATTTTC
The DNA here is from genome assembly GCA_029041755.1 of Resseliella maxima. NCBI lineage: Eukaryota > Metazoa > Arthropoda > Insecta > Diptera > Cecidomyiidae > Resseliella > Resseliella maxima. The sequence continues at coordinate 820,495 of JAQOWM010000888.1, read as the reverse complement.
TCATTTGGACAGCAAAAGATTAAAGTGCAATCTAGCAACGAACGACCAAACGAACAAAAAAAAACATTCCAACCAAATAAAAGGTGTGTTGGAAACTAATTTCTGATTGATTGCGGTAAATGCGTTGTTCTGTGACAAATTTAATTTGCTATTTTCAATGAGAAAAAAGGGAATTAATACACAAAAAGAGATAAACAGAAAATAAAAACGCTGAAAACAAATTGAAAAACAAAAAAAAAAAAAACAAAATAACGCGCATCGAAATTTTTCGTCGCAATAAAATCAAAGCATAAAATGTTGTCGTCTGGTCATTCGATAGAAAATAAGCCAGTGAAAACCAATTGATTAAATTGAGTGTTCAACTGTGTATGTGTGACATTCATTTATCGCTTCGACACTGATTAATCAACTAGTAATTTTGTATGATTTCACACGCTTTTGATCGCGAAGCCGACAAGGAGCACAACCATAACCAGCAAAAACCATATCAAACTATTCCACTGTGGAATTTTCACTGATAATAAAAACTACGCCAAATGCACACAATCGAACGTATATCGATTCAAGGGTAAATTGAGAGTGATAAAGAGAGGACGAGTAACCGAGAAAGAAAAAAAAAGAGAGGAAGAAAGAGAGAGAGAGAGAGAGAGAGAGAAAGAGTGCAAGTGAGATCTCCCAGTAATAAATTGTGAAATAACATCAAGTATACAAATACAAATTCGATCTCTCGCTGCGGGCAATTATGTGACATTCGTTTTCAGTCATCCGAAATGACCATAAACTATTTTCTGAACACAATAAATTAACGAAATAACAAATGTGTGTTGCCAATTTTATTTGTGCGTATACAACACATATTCCATTTGGACATATCACCCCTCGCCCCTCACCCCTCGCACCTATTCTCCCATCGGCCGTCCATCGTTCACTCCTCAGTTAACCATTTTCTACAAACTGCAGTAAACGATATACTATAAACAAATGCAATTCAGTGGAAAAATGCAAATTGGTTCAAAAACAAAACGACATTCGTAAATAATTGGGTGAATATAAATAAATGAAAATAAACAAATAGCGGAAACCAATAAGTGAGCTCGGCAACAGGATATTAAAATTAAAACACAAAAAAAAAATTACCCCTCTGAACAGAACAGTAAAAATCGGAGCTTGTACGCATCCCATAGAAAGCGACAAAACTAATAGTTTAATTGTGGTAAAAATATTTAATTAAATAAACTGAAACGATATTTCACTTATAACATTTTCAATTTGCCAGTTTCAAAAATTGTTAATGTTTTGTAATCGATTATTATTGGTGTTTTTTCAATTAGATTATGTTGAAAACCCCATAAATTTCGATTTGATCAAAAGTGTGTTGAATGTTTGAAAAAAAAAAAAAAAAAATCACGCATAACTCTGATAAAATTCACATATCGGAACGAGTCGCGGAGTTTGGTCAAAAAATTAAAGCAGATTGTGTAAATTAAATGAAAACAGGACGGAGGTCAAGGGACTAATCTGAATAAAAATTCCAACAATTTAATCACGAAACAGAAAAACGCAACATAAACAAATCAGAAATAAAAAAAAAAACACTTGAGTGAATGCCAACGAGACAGAGAATAAAGAGTTAGTGTGAAATAAATAATTTTTTTTGAAACAAGTGATCAACATACATTAAACAAAAATGGAATCACAACACGGTAGAAAGCTTGCTAACAGCAACGGAAGCAGGCGATACAATGCTGCAATAACAAATGTCAACAATGCGCAGACACACAAAACATCGATTGCTTATCGCAATCGTTCGCATTTTTTCAATTTGATCGCGACCATTTTATTTGCAACGATTATGATTGTCAATGTTCGCCATTCATGCGGATTAAATGAAATGCAAACAGAAAAGGAAAAACACGGTAAGTAAACAAACGCAATTATTTCATTTTTTTTCAAACAAGATTTACCTTTTTTTTTAAAGCAACCCCTGAAAATCAGCCATTTAATTGTTTCGGCTATTTTTGTTGAAATTCGAACGGAAATTCTTTTTTTATAAAGGCCACTCTTTTTAACCATCGACAATGAGTTGAGGAAAAAAAAGTCTACGAAAAAAAAAAAAAAATGTTGAATGCAAATGAAGCAAATTGAAACAAACATACAAATTGGTGGGAAAAATGAACCAATAAAAATATGTTACAATGTTTGAATAAGCTTAAAAGATAGCTTGGAAAAGTCATAAATCAAAGAGGCCGACCTGGTCTGTTTCTATTCTCGACTCTGGGTTTGCATGCAACCTTTTTTCTGAATACATACAATTGTTTGTAGTTTTAGTGCTCGTCAAGCCATCTGACCTGTTAAATTGGTTGGAAGTGGTGTTTGGGATTAACCAAGTCGTTTTCTCTCTCTCTCTCTCTTTCTCCATTTTTTTTTTTTTTGTTTTTTTTTTGTTTTTTTTTGAAAATTTATGCTTTTATGAAGTGCCAGCAAATTTGATAAAACACTAGATTTGAATCATATTTACGTTTCAAAAATGGGAGCGCATCGTTTTAATTGTTTCAACTTGAGTATTTAAATCAATTGATGCGAAAATTTATTTATTTATTTTTTTTTTTTCTGTCGAGTTTAATTATTCGTTTCCGTTTATTTTTGTTCGTTTTAATTTATTCAGCACTTTTTATTCCGGTAATAAATTTTAATTCCAATTGTCCGATTGATCGTTGATTTTGCGTTACGAGCGAAAATGAATTGTTTAGTGTGCGGTAAAAATTATTGCTTTTTTCCCATTTGACCAATGGATTCTGAATTTATTGAGCGTGAAAATGAGGTGAAACAATTGAAATTTATGGAATCTAAACGAATGAAAATGGAAAAATGCTTGAAATATGAAAAGACCATTGATGGATGAAATCTCAAAATTGGAAAATAAGTCCTTAGTATTGAATCTCCGTTTTACATTGATTTTGCATTGCATGCATTCAAATTGAATGATATTCTGAGTGTGGATGTATCAGCATGTGTGTGTGTGCGTGTGTTGAGTAAAATTTATTACAAAGGCATTTCAAAATCTGTACACACAAATAGAATTTGCATTGTACAAACTTAAGCATCAATTCGGGGGATAGAATGAGATCGTTAAATGCGCGCATCTTTCATATGAATGTTGGGATAATAATTCGATGCCATGTGCGGAGTGATAAATTCAACTGTGAAAAGATTCAATTCCACATTACAACGGATTTTGGTTGTTGTTGAATGTGCGGGATACGAGAATTTTCTACTATATAGACAATGCACACACATTCACACATCAACCATGCACAGCACACGATGTAATGAAATGTGAGAAATATCTATAGAAAACTTTGTTGTCTAATACACGCACTTGCACTCAATTTAATGAGCAAATAAACTGCAGGTAGTGTGCTTAATTCAGTTCACAGGTTCTTGCATCGCAATTTATCGTGCACACATGAAGCAACATCAAATTAAGAGGAACGCAATGAATGCATCGAGGGATTACAAATAGATGCAACATACCTCATGAACATTTCTATAATCCTCCCCCCCCCCCCATTCTCTCTCTCTCTCTCTCTAATCCTCTTTCTCTCTATCTCTCTTCAAATGCTGTTTCCCATTCACATTCCCACCCTTTATCTCCCCGTTGTCTATATCTATCACCTTCGCATTCGCATTCGGTCTATTCTAGTTGCATATTCGCACATTGCACTGGGTTATTGGTCTTGATGCATGTATTCAGTTCGAACTACGTTAACAATAAAGTCAAATGCAATCAAATGTAAATGCGAATATTGTCGACAACAACAAAATGCCTTTTGATTAATATTCGATTCGGTACTTTTTGGCTTTGCTCGCAATTCTCGGTTTTGCATTGTTTTTACAATGTCTCACTTAGTCTCTCTTTCTCTCTCTCTCTATCTATCTAACTCTCCCCCTCTCAATTACCTCTTGCTCACACCCTCTTTCTTTGTTTTGCAAAATTGTCTATGAACAATTCAGCTTTTAGCGAAACTAGATTTAAATGAGAATTTTCAATACACTTTCACGCAATTTGCAAGCATTTTTCATATCAGTATTGTTTAATTTTTTTTTTTTTTTTCAATTTTCAACGCAATTCGTTTATTTCATTACTTGCAAATTGTTCATGCATTAAATAAAACTGTATAATAATAGAATTTATGGATATCAATTACGCATACAATTGACAAAGTGGATTTCGTTCATTCAAACGTTTTGCTTTTCGTTGTTGAAATCCAATTTTGTGTATTGTGTGTGTGTGTGTGTGTTTGCGATGTTGGTGTTTTCTGCAATGTTTGCACATTTTTAACAAACCGAAAAAAAGTATATATATATTCGTATCAGAGATTTGGGTAAATCAGTGTAGCTCATAAACCCTTTTTCAATTCATTGCACACGCACAAATTGCAATTTTTACGCGCAGTATGCTGAATAAGTTGATCGTTGAAGTCATTGTTTTTGTTTTACCATTTGAAGTGTCATCAGCCATCGTTTTTACAGTGAAACTCAATTGTATTTAATCGGAGTGCATGTCGAATATGCATTGAACCGTTGCAATCACACACACGCGCTCGCACATTCACTACATGCAAAACCGCCTAGGTAGAAAATTCATAAAGGTCCATACTCAATGCAATTTCTCTCTCTCTCTCTCTCTCTCTCTCCCTCTCTCGCACACTCTTCATGACATTATCATGGAATTGTGTGTTTTTGCCTCTGACTCTGCCAATGCGTGCAGTTGGTATGATCGTTTGCATTTTGTACGCATCGTGCAATGTAATTTCGCATTGCATGCATAAATTTTTCTGTCCGCTGAATGAATGAATGAGTGCTCGATTTGAATGGACTCTCATTCCAACAAAGTCAGAATAATCAAAAGCTTTCCAATGTTGAAATTCCGTTGTTTTAATTTATTTTGCAAACGTCGTCATTTTTAACGCCAAACCGTTGCGCGGCACCAACCGTTCAAATCAAAGCCCAACTCTCTGATTGTGTGTGCAACAACATTGAATGGAGAGCTTTTTCTATTCATTGCATTCACTAATTGGAAAGAAGGTATATTCGCACATTCACTCACGGATTCGTTCATTACATACGATGTTACGTCCAGTTGCACACTGACAAGGTAATGCCAATTTTTTTTTGTTGCCGAAACAAAACAATAGGGCAACCGTTTTCTATCCAGCCGAGTTTAGAAATGTAAATACCTTTACTGTGTCGTATCCGGCCAGTGCAGACATCGACTATTAGGCAATTAACTGAAACCGCAGTAATTTTATAGTTTTGCAGAATATTTACGATTTCAATACACAAAAACGGATTTCTTTCACTTTGAATGGAAAATCGTATTTCACTCTCCACTAACCCCCCCCCCCCCCTCTCTCTTTGTCGTGAAAATATCAGAAAATCTGAATAATCCACACTGAATAGCATTTTCAAATGTGTTTTTGTGACGAAGTAACGTTGGCTTTTATGTCAAACATAAATGCGGAATATGATGTGTAAAAAAGTAAAATACTTCAAATGTCATTTTCTGTGGAAAAAAACCTCGTAAATGTAAAACAATAGGAAAAATGAAAGTAAATGTGAATTCCAGCAATTTATTCAGAGTTTCCGCTTCAAAGTAGTCCGAAAGAGTGAAAAAAGAGAAAATGTTTCAACTAACACTGTTTTTCACTTGATTTTCTATATTGTTTTTGTTTTGTTTTTGTTGATGTTGATGTTGAAATTGCAATGAAAAAAATATTTTCACTGGAAAAATGTTCGCTCTCATTAAACATCGTTCATAATATTTGCATTAATTCCACTTGAATTAAAATAGTTTCATCAAGTTGACAGATAATATTCTAGGTAAAAAGAAAATTATGAACCAAAATAGTCTTAAAATGAAAATTGTTCCGTTGAGAAAAAATGAAAAAAAAAAAAAAAATGATGATAAGTATGTGGTCTATTTGTGATTCAACAGAAAGTAGCTGTGTTATGTCATTTGGCATTAAAATTCACAGTAAAATACACTGTATTTACACATACACACAGAGATTGAATAAAAAAAGACGCCAATTTTACTTAAACGATTCATGGAGCAGAATAAAATGTTATTTAAGAGATAAAATGTAAAGGAGAAAAAGAGAAAAAAAAATTCAATGCAGACATTCATTCACACATTGTAAGTAACCAAAAGAAAGAGAGCAATCATTAGAAGTGTGAACGATGTAAATCTTTTCACAAATACCCAGGCAATGAAGCAAATGTGTTGTCTGCATTCGTGCCTATATATCGAGCAATTCAATGCGGATTTGAATGGATTTGCTTACATTCAATCAGAAGCACTTTTTTTCATATATTTGCGCTTGATGGATGACAAAACCATTCCAGCTAAAAAAATCCAGTTGTCCATGTTTCAATGTTGAAGCACGTGTCAAACTCAATATCATCCATATTTTCAATGTAATGTTATCATTGTTGTATGGTCTATTTTGTCTTGATGATTTTATTTTTTCATCTTTTTTACGAATGAAAATAAAAGTAAGCGCGAACAATGGAAAAAGAGGCAGAAAGAAATTGTGCAATGGAATTGGAATTAGAGAGAAAGAGAGCGAGAAAAAAAGCAAACAAGAGTAAAATTAAGAGAGTGAGATAAAGCGAGAAAGGTGAACAGAAAATGGAATGGGTAAAGAAACCTGATCCCTTTTGTGTGCTATTCCTCAAATACCTATTCTTATCATTGCGGTCATATTATTGGGTTTAGTTATAGTCACATACATTTTTGGTATTCATGGCCAGAATTGTATGCGAACACTATAAGCTGCATAGTTTTAACCAAAAATCATACAAACACACAGAAGAAGATTCGTAGAAGGAGAAGAAGAAGAAGAAGAAGAAGAAGAAGAAGGGAAAAAAAAATTTCCGAGTGAAAATATTAAAATTCTGATAAATAAAGAGCTAAACAAAACGCAAACATGAACATTGCAAAGCGTAAATGTGTGGTGAAGCCCAAAGTAGCATTTGAATAAGCGAGTACTTACTGAATAGCCCGTACGATGTTCGCTGTTCCACCGGTTGTTGTAACAATGCCAAAGATTACGAAATATAAATAAACGATATGATGTCAAAAGAAAGCAAACTTTTGGGATAAGTTTATGGTAATCTTTCGGTTTTTGGCTTTTTTGGTGACCAAATCCATAAACAATAGCTTTTGATTTGGTGATTTTGTCTGTTGGCCATTGTACGTACATATATGCATGCATGAGCGTATTTGTGTGTGTGTGTGTGTGTGTGTGTGTGTGTGTGTTGGTCTCGTTTATGCTATTATATTTTACTACCTTTGAATTAATCGCAGAAGTTGGTTGTTTCGTACGAAATTGAATGGGTGAATATTGTTTGCATACCTGATTCGTTAAACAGAACACGCACAGTGTACGCGAATATTTGTTTTTTATTTGCGGAGGTTTTGCTCTCGCTCATCTATATACATATATATGGAACAACAATGTATGCGATTATTGTATAAATGAATCATAAATATTCAATGGTCGCATTTTGGCAAAATTGAGAACAGTTCCGTTGATTCGAAGGCCCGAAAAACGAAATAAAAGCATTGCAGTCATGCGTTTATCTGCACTGCCAAATAGCATGTATAATGCCGAATGATCAGTCGTTACGATTAATGTATGAACGTATAATGTGTTAATTCTCGATGTTTTGAGTAAGCTGTTTGTTTACCCACAGTAAACAGACTGTCACCCAATGCTATTTTATACTGAACGCGCTGAACAGGTAACTGCGATTGCGGTGCTTCCAAATTCGAATTAACCAATACACAGAGAGAAAGAGAGAGAGAGGAAAAGAGAGATATAGAGAGAGATAAAGAGAGAGAGCTAGAGAGAGTGAGAGAGAGAGAGAGAGAGAGAGAGACTAAAAGGGAGAAAGACAGGGTAAAATACACAAAAACGTACACTGTACATACACAATGCTCCAAATATTGAACTAGATTTTCCCATTTTCTGGCTTCGCAAAAATATTTCCAGCTTATTATTTATTCACCACTCATACTTTACAAATGCGAAACGTTCATTGTTTTGTATTTTCGGTGGCGATGGTTTATTTTTTTCTCGTTTTTCTTTCTTTTTTGTTTTTGGGTATTAAACAATATTCACAGTATGTCTGCGGATGCTCGGCAGCTTTTGTACATGTCGACATAAATTGTTTAATTGTTTGTTCAGAATATTCCGTTTTTGAGCGAATAGATCTCATAAAATATGAGCGAAGCGACTTGATTTTTCCCTCATTTACCATTTACCACCAGGATGTTTCATTATTTGCACACATTCACACACACACACACCTTGCCAATATATTTGCAAAAACAATTCAAGCATTACGAATTTTGCACAGATAGAATATGAACAAGAGCAAAATATAGGGAGAGAAGGACAGAGAGTGAGAGAGCGAAAGCAAGAGAGTCTCTTCATAAGATTTTAATGAAAACGCACACGGAAATATTTTGCAAGTATTTTGGCGCGTTCACTGTAGTCGTCGCACAGCACGGTATTTTGCATGTCTCATATAATTTTCTTTTTTTTTTTGCTTTTCTTCCATTTTTCTGCTTTTCTTAACATACTTCACTTTTTCTCTGGCTCTCTATATCGCTCTCCCTTCCCTTCCCTTCCCTTCCCTTTCCTTCCTCCCTCTCTTCCACCATACTCTCTCTATCTCATTCTCATTTGCATAACCATTTGTGAAAAGCTTTTTCGAAAGATTTTGGAAATATGATAAAAGAAAACACTTATTTTTACCGAAACCATTCGAGATGTCTCTGAATATTTGAAATAATTGCTCTTCATTACTTTGTGCTTATGCTTTTACATAGAAACATGCTATACCAAAGAGAAAAAAACGATTCGGTCTTTAATTCAGCATTACAATTTCATTGTTTGGCCGTCGTTGTTGCCGAAATTATCGTGCACCGAATGAATGTTCTTATTAAATTGCGTAAACTCAACATATACTATGGAAGCAACTCAATCATAATTCCATTCGTTATGAACCACTCAGTGCATAATTGCGATGCTAATTTGAATGACATTCATTTCTCTCTGTGTTTGTGTGCGATTTTTTTTTTGTCCTTTTCGGACGAAAATTCAAAAGCATTTTTGAATCGTTCATTTCACAGTAACTGTTGTGTCGAAGTCATAAATTCAGGTATTTGATCCCCAGAGGCGAACAAGTTTTTTTCTTCTTTCATTTCCCTTCACCATCTTTCGATCTCTCTTTCCTTTTGTTCTCTTCACATTTTCAAGAGACGGGAAAAAATGAAAAAAAGGCAATAAAACGAGTTTTTCATGCTCACTGTTTCTATGCTGCTTTTAATTTGAAAATGTAACCCGTTTTTTCTTTGCACATCAAATAAAAAACGAAGAATATTCTATCTTTCTTTCCATTTTCTTCATGATTTTCAAAGAAACTAATCAAACTGTGATGACATCAAATATACTTTACCGTTCAGAAGGAAGTACGCTTTCTATATTCTTTTCCCCCAAAAAAAACATTTCTGCATAAATTTGACTGTTGATTCAAATGAATGATTCACATCCAAGAAAATTCGTCATTGAAATTGCAGAAAGGAAAAAATTGAAATTGCAAATGGGAAAATCATTAAAAAATACCGATGGCATTTTCGTAAGGACATTTTTATTCAACTATGAAAAGTAAGATTCTTTGCCGTTTATATTGTTATTAGTTGGTTTGCAGATTAAATGATGAACAAAAAAATTGGAATGTCAAAGAAGATTAAATGGCAATGAAAAAAATAGCCTGAAATGAAGACAGGAAAACATGAAAATGAAGACAAAAAGTAATGGAATTTTTGCACAATGATGACAACAAAAAAAAAAAAAAAAAAAAAAAATGTAACAAAATTGCTATGTGACTAAATGATCCGCTGAGATAAAAAAGATAATATATGTCATCTTTGATGTATGAAAGTATGACACACTAAAAACATCCAAAGAAAATATTTCAACATGTTCTTATCAATCGCATGTAATCACATTGTGCAATTTCTGACCCCGGATGTGAATGAAGAAAATTACAATTTATGTCACTATCACTCGACGACTCTCTATGCCACGAAATTCGCTGGAATTATAGTTACTAGTCGGCCCATTAAACATAATAATCTCGATTCTGTTCGCTTCAGCGATAATATCATCGCAAGCTCACCTGCCCTTCAAACACGTTTCATTTCATTTCATTTCATTCCTTCTCTCTCTCTCTCTCTCTCTGCTCTTCGTCATCATCTTGCTCTTCTTCTTTCGTTTATTACAAATGTTGCTTTTTTTTCATGTCCCATTATGTTTAGAAGCTAATGAAACCTTTGCCAATTCCATGAATTAATGATAATTTTCGTTCCTTCTTAATGGACAAACGAAACAATTTCTTTTTTTTTTCTTTTCTTTTTCTGTTGCTTCTTTTAAATCCAACAAATAAAGAAAATGTAAAATATGGATTTGGTTGCCATGGTACAACAAAAGGCCGCCAAATCTTCATGAGATTCATTTTTATTGTCTATTCATTTGACAAAATAACGATATCTTTTCTTCTGCAGCAAGAAATGCTTTTTTTTAATAAAAAATTCCAATTTAATGAGAAACGGACAAAGCAATCGCAACTCAATATATCTTGAATGCTTCTGCAATGCTTTTTTAGCTCATTTTTTTCTTTTCGTTCGTTTGTTTCTTTCATTCGGTATTCATTGTTCTGTTTATGCCTTTGAAAATGTTAAGCATGCGCTTGACATCTATAGAGCTAAACACACCGACAAATAATTGCATCGATTCGGTTTTTATCATCACCATCAATGTCACTGCGGTTATTTGATGCCGTCTCTGATTTTCTTTTCACTTTTTTTGCTGTTTTTTCATCTCTCTCTCTCTCTCTCTCTACTCTCTCCCCTTCGGTTTAATAAGTAAATTGACGTTTATGAAATTTTCACCGACACCATTCGGTGTGCACAGTTCTCTTTTAACTTAACGTAATATGGAAACGACTGCAAATGGGCGCGCTCATAATTCTAGCCGTGGGCAGTTTCGTTCATTCTTTTGACTCTCTTCAGCTGTGCATATTTGTTTCGGCATTTTTTTTTTATCACTTTATTCGGTGCTCAGTGTGTTTATGTCGCATTCACCATCGTTTTCTTCTTCGGCAATTTTACCAAATCTTGTTTCATATTTTTTGCACTAAAATTAAAAGCTGCCAATGTCAGAGGGTGCAAATTCACGAAAAAACAATGTTTAGGCATGAGAAAAAATTACGAAAAAAAAGAGAAGGAAAAATGGAAAAAAGTAGAAAAAAACCTGAAAAACAACGAAAACAAGCAAAAAAAAAAAAACAGCAGACACTTGAAGTTACGACACGCGCTCAAGTTTTAAGCAAATGTTCTGCCGAAAAATGTTTGCCACCAGTCGGCCAATGGGAGATCTGACGGAAGGAAAACAGATCGGTATCGACCACTGAGAATAGTTCAAAACGTTAATAATTCAGTGAAACTCATAAAATAAATGTTTGCTAGCGTTGTAACATGACGTGCGTACGTGTGTGTGTGCTTTTATAGAAAACCACAACAGGACAGAATAATCGACAAGCGGTCTCAGTATGAATATCCGGATCGTGTCTAATTTATACAATATGATCCATTCACTGGAATATTCAATTCGACGCGTCGTCGATGGTGGTCGTTCACATCGCTCATAATTTTCTTTTCTCTCTCTCTCTCTTTCTCTCTTTCACTCTCTCTCTCTCTCCATCCCTCCCTCTCTTTCTCTCATTCTGCTTCAATTTCTTTCATTCGTTAATTTTTTCTTTCCTTTGTCGTAAAGTTCGTCACAGCTTCTGTTTGTATTCGCTTCGATGACTCTTGACAATTACTTTAAGGCGCACAGTTTAACATTCAGCTGGAATGTTGTGTAGTTAAATTGCGTGTGGCGCTGTCTAAGTGTATGACGAAAAAGGACAAGAAAAAATTTCCCTTCATTTGTCTTGGATGTGTGTGTGTGTGTCAGGAAATTTTTTTGGAACAATTGGCAATGTGAGAGATGAAATAAAGGAATAAAGAAAGCAAAGAATAGAAAAAAACGACTTACTTTCCGTGGTATTGAAGGCGAATCATCAAGTGAACAAGGAGCAATGCATTTAGAAAGAAAAAGCTTGTAGAAAAAAAGCGGCTTTTGAAATAAATTCGTATTCATTCATCATATTCGTGAACACATGAACAAACAACGATGCTAGCAGTGCGCTTCATGCTTCTTGAGCCATTTACATTGATACAATACGCACAAATACGCTACAAGACTTGTTATGTCTTATTTATGAATGTTACAATGCTCACTCTTACTGTTACTGCCACTACCGCTGCTGCTTTTGTCGCCGTCTCCGTCTTCATAGTCTTTTTCGCACTCATTGCCACCGCTTCCATTCTCATTCTCGTTCGATTTCAAAAGGCATTGCGTTTAGCAGCATTCTTAAGATAAGGAGCTTGTTCCCATTTTTACTCCATATATATTAAGTATGAGAGACAAATTCAACAGTGTGTTTTTTGGTAGCTATATCATCGTAATGCAAAAATACCCAGAAAAAAAAAACAAGAAAAAATTACGATGAAGGCTATCTGAGCTCCCAGTGTGTATATGTCATGCGTATACCTACTTATGAAATTATTGCCATTATTATATAATGTAATGCGTGGATGTTGAAGCGATTCATTGTCGTTTTTCTTTTGCAAATTTTTATTACGAAGATACAACTTGAATTTCACCTAGAAGACATAATACAAAATACCACCAAAGGTGCTTTACGAGATAAATAATAGTATCGGAAAATCACACATTTTACCTTCCTCTCGGTCTTTCTATCTCTCTATTTCTCATTCTCTATTCTTTTCATTTTGTTATCATTATTAGATTTGTTAATAAATATAATAAAAAAAAAAAACAGAAAAAAAAATTTTTTTTTTCGCCAAGCGACTGAAAAACCGAGCCCATTGTTAAATTGCCACGACACGGGGGACCGATGGAACAATGAGCGAATAGTTATCGTAAATTTGTTGTCTGATGGCGATATAGATACGAGTGTATATGATTAGCCGGGCATTTTGTTGGCTTTATGGAATATTTTGAGGGCGCAAATCGATGGCAAACATCAGTTCATCAGTGGTGTTTGTGGTGGTTTGGTTGTGTCATTTTCGTAAGCGCATCATTCGCTTGTACACATCTTAAATTAATAGCCTCAGGCCATTGAGGTTACTTTTGAAACCTATTTACCAATTTATTACGTACCACAAAAGGTTCTAAAAATGGATCCTTTGCCATCGCATTACATTGAAAATCATATTCAAATTCTTGTTATTAAACTCGACCTATACACTTGGTTTCAAGTAACCACGGGAATTACATCGAAAAATTAAACATTTTATTAAAACACTTTTGTTTGGAAGAAAATTCACGATCTCGCCGAGCGGAGGAGGGGCTTAATAAAATGAAAACGAAGAAGAGAAAAAAAAAATCAAACTTTAAACGATTTTAATAGAACTTCGTAATTTGATGTCACGTTCATAACACTCGAAAAAAAAGAAAAGTTTATTGCTAATTCGTAAATCGATAACAATTAACCGCTGATGCTATGAATAAACATAATTACGATTGTCTTTTTATTCTTTTATTTTTATCGCATTTTCGAAAATGAATCATGAAATCTTGTACGGAGATTTGGAAATGAAATTGTCGGCATTGCTGATGCAGAACCAAAAATTTCTCATCCAAACGAAATTTATTCGCAAACACATTGGGCAATGTGTAACAGACGGCTCTCACATAACCACAATCCGTTGTACTCATTCATAGAACAAATAATGGCATTTTTGAAGATGAGACAAATCCATTGCAGCAATTTTATCTCTTTTCTACTTTGTATATTATTTTCTTGCCATGCCAATTTGCATGGTGTATGCTGATACGCGTCTATCTCTTTTTTCTCTTCTTTCCATTTCTATTTCATTCGTTGTCTTCCTATAAAACTTCTTCTCTTTCGATGTTGCGGTTCTTTCCCACAAAAGAGAGTATTTCATTTCCTTCTAATGCTCTACATCATTCATTTTCCTCTCATTCCTTTTTGCTTTGCTCAATGATTATGGACCAAGTCTACGATATTATTCTGCTTAATTTCTGCTCATTTTATAATTTGAACAGATTTTCCATTGTAAATATGCGTGTTCCAAATGTGCCGGATTTGATTCAATTTTTATCGTATAATTTTCTTTCTCTTTTCTCTTTTGCTCTCTAAGGGAGGACTCCTTGGCTATTACGATTCCTCTCAATATATTTTTCTTTGTCTTTGTCTTTTTCTATCTTTCTGTTCCTGTCTTTCTGTCTTTCTCTCGTTTCCTCTCTATCTTTTTCACTTTCTCTCCATCTCTCGCTCGCTTTTCTTCTCTTACGCTTTCTGTTTTGTTTCTTCTCAATCTTTTCAATACAGCTATGAGGCCTTTCTTTGACGTTCATTTTAATATTTGTTGAATCCGTTTGATGCTATGCGCTGTTTGTATGGTTCGTGGGTCTTATTACTTTCTCTCTTTCTCCATAACAGCTCCATATAAAATAGTTGTTATTTTGCATCATCATCTCTTTTCATAAATGTATAGATTTTATTAGTCTTTATATTTCCGTATGCCATTTCTGACTGTCGAACGATATGGTGTTACTCTATTCTCTTTGTTCTATCACCGAAATTTACTTTTATGCATACACAAATGTATATTTAGTGTTGCGATAGTCTTTTGAGTTGTATGATTTTTTTTTTTTTGTGTATGACTGAGATTCGTGGGGCCGTACTGCCGACATTTTTATCCTATATATCTCGTAACACTGATAGAACATAATAGAGTTGAGCTGAACAACAACAAATAAAAACCAAGACAATATGAATAATAAAAATGGGAAATGTAGCTTATCCTTTTTATTTGTTTTAATATTTCGGATGGATTTTTATATACAATGTTGTTGTTTTTTTTCTTTTTTTTTTTGTTCGCCTATTTCGTTCATTCATTCATTCCTTTTTTTCATTGAGTTGTTGGCCTATCTCAATGCTTTTTACGCATTTATTTCCCATTCAATTTCATTGGATGGGCATTTCATATGATCCGCTCATTTAGTACGCTATCATTATCATAATGCTTAATACAATTTTAATGATTTCCAAATCCACACATACAAATACTTAACTCTTTCTTTTATGGCCAAAAAGAAACTTGTAAACTCCTCATACACACAATTCGATTATGATTCTTTCAAAAAACCAAAAATTCAGTACCTGCTGAAATTAAATTGCAAAAAAATAAGCGAAACAAGAGAGAAAAAATATGAATTTAACATATGAGCGTGGGCAATATATACACACACATAGAAAGTAATAATGCTGAGATTTATAAAAAAGGGGCAGAAAAATCTAGATATTCAATATTGGTTTAATATATTCTCTTTGCGCTGACGTCAAAAGCATATCGGAATTCCGTAGGATAATCGTCAATGGCGCTTTAGAATATACACATAATACTATTGATTTTCCTTGTTCACTTTTGAAAATGCCATCAAATTAAATTTGGAAAACCACTGTATACGATTTTTTTTCTCCCCAAATGGCCGCGCACACACACACACACTCACATTCAAAAAACATAAAACCAGCCATCATCTGAACGAAGAAGAGACAATTATTAAATGTACACCATTTAATCCATAAATTTGTGTGCTGCAAAAGATAGAGAAAAAAACGAGAGATATATAGCTGATAATTCGGTTACGGAAAAGTGCGATGAAACAAAGCGGAAAGAAAACAAAGCCGAACAACAACAGAAACAAAGTTATTAAATTTTTCGAGAACAAAACGTGATGAAGATATTGATAAAAAAAAAATGAGCCGCTTTTTTTTGGATACGTGTTGTTGTTGTTATTGCTGCTTCTATTTTTGACGCAATGTTTTAATAAAAACCGGCATTAATATTTCGTTCGGTACGCATTGAAAATGCTGTCAGTGCCACTAAATCGATTTTTTTCTATTGTTTCATCATTTTGGGCCAAACAAAATAAAAAGTATAACCGGTTAATGCGACTTTCGATGGTAGCTAGAGATTTGCTTCACCCCACCGCAGTCTCTCTCATCCTCTCTTTGTCCGTCTCCTTTTTCCTTTCCCATTCCCTCTTTTCATCACCGTCGTTTTGTCTAAAGCTTGCCTTTTTTTTCGCCGCATTACTTTTGTTTTGTTTCAATTTTTACGGCGCTCATGAACAGAGGAAATGCAAAATTCAAGCAAACAATCAACGATAACGTATGATCGCATTGAACAACAACAACAACAACAAAAACAAACCAGCAACAATAAAACGCAATAACAAACCGTGATTTCCACTATGTTTGGGTGCTATATAGACAATAGAAAAGAGTGTGTAAGTATGTATTGGAAAAATTGGAGGGTCGTTTGCTTACACATAAATATAAGCCTCTGTCGATAACCATTCTATCCAATGCTTTACTGCTCGTTTCCAATTCCATAAACCATATACCGAATATTGTTGCCATTTATTTAAGCGTTGTTTTCTCTTTTTTTCACGACATCATCCGTTCGGCCGTTGTCGTTGTTGTTTTTTGTTTTTACTTTTTGCCACGAAAATTTGTTTCTCTTGTTCTTTTCTTTTGCTGCCGTCGTTTTCGCTGTTATTATTTGGTTCTTCTTTCTTTTTCTCTTTTTTTTTGTTTTTTTTTCTGTTCGTCATGCCTGCGCTCATTCTATTGAATCACAATGGCTATAATTCATGTTTGAAAATTGATATTTTGCATGCCGGAAAAAGCCATGTGAAAATATTCACGAGCGAAAAAGTGAATATAACAGTTGGTGAGAGTGTTTTTGTGTATATGACGACAACGAAATAGCACCAACAAGAACCGATTGAATTTTTCCCGATGATATAATTGTGAGAACAAGAAAATTGGTTTTCATCGATCCAAAAATTATAGTTTAACTTATTGAGTTTGCATTTCGTTTATTTTTGCATCGTCAATTTTCCATATCGACACACACACACACACACACACACACACACACACACACACACACACACATACACACACACACACACACACACACACACACCACACACACACACACACACACACACACACAAACAATTGTGTTCCTTTTTTTTCAGAATGAATTTTACCGCATATAACACGCATACTGCATCTTTTTATGAACATTTCCCAAATATAAGCTTTTGTATTTGAAATTCAAATATGAAAAACTACTTAAGTACGTTTATTATTTTAGCAGCTTTAGCCCGATTATTGATGTCAGTCGTTTAAATTTTGTTTTTTTTTTCGAAATAGTTTTACATTTCCAACCTTTAAACTTCTTTAATCCATTCTGGAATCCAATTTTCAGCTTGATTCTCGATTGTATGTTATGTAACAAATGTTCATGTTGACTATGGTTGCCAGTTTCACTAACCATTTGAAACAATATAGAAAACTTTTATTTCTTTTATTTTGACCAAAAATAGCAAAACAAAAACTATATATTATCACAACTTGGAATGGATTTGTGGATTTCAATTAAAATATTAATAATGCCATCAAGTAATCCAATTTGATGTTTGTTTATTTGATTGTTTTTCTACTTAAATTGAATCAACTCTCTCAAAAAGTTTTCATTTTTTTTTTGTCTTTTGAATAATTCAACAGTTGCATTGTTTCTAGCGGATTTTTACCTCAATTTTAAAAAGTCAAATTTGCGATGACTTTTTTTATAAATCAAGAGAGAATAATCCATGAATGATGCTTAAACAATATGAATCCATACTTAAGCGTGGATATAAACAAAAGTTGTTTAAGCGTTTGTCTGTGTGCTACAGCTGCCGTCACACTACAGTAAGCCACAGACTATATAGCAGAGTGGTGCAATTACTCGTGATCGTATTTATAACTTACAACTGCAACAGATCAACTTAATGGATTAAAACACTTCAATTTCAATAATGACGAAAGTCTGCAGACAGAACTTGCGAACATGACTATAATGTGAATGAAAAAAAAAATTGAGCAATAAAGAGAGAGAGAGAGAGAGAGAGAGAGAGAGAGAGAGAGAGAGATGGAAAAAAACTGCTAGCTGGCAAAGCGAAATATTGTTACCATAAGATTCATATCCGCACTGTTGGTTACGTCAATTAAATGGAGAAAAGTGACACAGCAATGTAAGCAATGTAGGCAACTAATGTTGCATAAAGTCATATATCAAATGAAATGTTTTTGAGAATGTAGCTTATTAAAGCATTTGAATTATAATTACAAAACATGCGATTTTCATGTAACTTAATTGCTTGTTGGGGATTTATTTTTATTTTAATTTTCCAAAATAAAATATATTTTATGCTTTATTATAAATATTGCCATGAGTGATAAGAACAAAATGTTGTATTTTCATCGTTCGGTAATCCTTTCAGTGGTAATATTAATAAAGAAATCGGATTAAGATCCTCAACATTTATTAAAATTGTAGTGTCTATCGATTTTAATGTCAATTACATATTTATATAGCAATAAAAACAATGTCAATCAAAGTTAACTCCATTCATGTAACGAAGCAACAAATCTAGTAAGCATTTAATTTGAAGTAAATCATAGAAATAAAATGCATACAAATATATTATCAAAAATTGCAATAGATGTGTATCGACATTTAAAGTACTAAGTTATAAATCGAAATTACTAATTGATTGAGAGAATAAATATTTTGATATGAAGTTTTATAAGATTGACTATGAAGAGAATAAAATGAAGCATATTGGTGAGGAAAGGTTTTCGGATTTATTTCGTTCAATAAAAAGTGAATTTCAAATCAAATTATGGCGAAAAAATTTCAAAAATTATTACAATGACGATGATTTTACGGTGCTATTTAGTGATTTATTAAAATCTGCATTGAATGAGCTATCAATTTGTATATATTTATCTCACTAAAATCATTGAAAAAAAATGTTTTTACATTTAAACTCAGTTTAATTTAAAAACTGAGGACATTTCTTTGTTACTCAACGAATTCAAAGAGAATTTCGCTTAAGATTTCAGCGATTTAAAAACCACCGTAATACAATTGAATATGGATAATAAAGAAAATATGGTAAAAGAAGTGGTTGAAGCATCTGGGAAAGGACCAGCTAAGATCGATGCAGCTTCGATTAAAGCAGCTGCTATAGAATTAAGTCATCTTATAAAGTCCGAATTTGAAATGAATTTACGTTTGAAAATTGGCATAGAATATCATAATGAGGAAGATCTTGAGGTGTTCTTTAATAATTCCGCTATCCACTTGTATATTTTCCTGGCTAAAATCACTAAGAAAACTATCATTACGTGTGATTTTAGTTCAATTCAATAACAAAAGATACTACTAGCTTACCCAGCGAATTCAAAGAGAATTTCGCTGAAGATTTGAGCAATTTTAAGACCACCGTAATGCAATTGAATAGCAAAAGTTATGCTTGAAGCACTTGAGAAAGGTTCAGCGAAGATGAATATAGCTGCGGCCGAAGCAGCTGCAAGAAGAAAGATCTATGTTGTCTAATAAAGGCTGAATTTGAAAAAAATTTACGTTACAAAATTGGCAAGGAATATCATGAAGAAAACGCTTTTTATTAAAAAAAATTATGTATTTTCTACATAATGGGCATGATAATAGCAGACAATTATTCTTTGTATTTAATATTATCAAATGATTTTTATCCATTTGAAGGATAATACATTGAATGAGAAAGTACGCGTGAATGATGGAGCCACTTGTTGAAAAAACGATTTGGAAAAATAATTACAATTCATGAAGCTGAAAATAATATTTGTAAATGTTCGCTCCATATGTAATCATACATTGACTCATTTCACAGCCACTGCCACTGCCACTGCCATTGCTATATTTATCCTTGAACGCGTACACAGCAAACAATTATCTTTCATGCACATAAATACTATTACAATCATGAATGTTCACGCCAAGTTTTTATGCTTTCACGAAACTGAAAGATATTTTGCAACGTCATATA
Source organism: Resseliella maxima (assembly GCA_029041755.1). NCBI lineage: Eukaryota > Metazoa > Arthropoda > Insecta > Diptera > Cecidomyiidae > Resseliella > Resseliella maxima. The sequence continues at coordinate 800,327 of JAQOWM010000888.1, read as the reverse complement.
TTACCCATTCAGAGTTTTGTCGCTGGCATTAATGTTGCTATTCAGTTGTCGGTTGGGCTGGTTGCTTTATTTTTTTTTTTGTTGTGTACGAGTATGTATTGTTATTTTCATGAGCATCGTTCCACTCATGCTGTCTACATATGTGTGACAAACACTCAACCAAGCAAGCAATCAAGGAAAATACATGTTTTTTATCTCTCTCTTTTTTCCTTTCTTCACAGCCATTATAATTTTTGGTTAGCCGGTACGCGATTCCGGGGAAATTGCTATCACCGATGGTACAAAACTATAAAATAATTGTGTCCATTCATGTACTTACACAATAGCTGGTTGGTTTTTCGGGGTGGTTCATATCATATTGCTTTTGTAGCGCTTAGAAAACAATGATAAAATGCGATAAAATTCAATGGTAAACAAAAAGTCATTAAATTCGACAAAAAGCGATGTGTCGATGTCCAAGAATGGAAAAATGAACGCAAATAAAGCCAGTTTTATCTGGACGAACAGCACACGACCAACAAACATTTCCTTGCACACATACTCTCATTTTTCTCACTTTTTCTATTGCTTTCTATTTCTCTTTATTTCACTCTCACCATTTCTCTCTATTTTTCTCTATTTTTCTCTATCACTCTCTTCTCTCTCTCAATCTCTCTCTCTTTTTTTCTGTTTTTGTTTTGTTTCTCTTCGCTCCCCCTGTATTTATAAGTGAATGTAATAAAAAGTCGGAATATTTAAATTACATCGATGACCTTTTTGTGTTTGGTTGATCACATCGTGAGACCGGCAAATTGAAATTGAAAGCGTTATCGATACGCATTGACCTCTTTATCCATGACTAAATCGCTTTTGCTATTTGCCACGCTTCGTTCAGTTGCATCAGATGCTATTTTTTTCTGTTTTCGGCTTCTCTTCTTTGTTGTTTGCCTCTCTTTTTATTATGGCATACTTCAGTCGATTCTATTGCAGTTTTCTGCCATAAAAAAGTGTTTGTAAGCGTGAATTTGTATTTGGATTACGACATCAACATAGTTATTCGATGTAACTGGCATGAAAAAAGCAACGCAAAAGCATCCGAATGAGAAGGCACTCACACCCTCTCGCAATCTACATATACTCTTTCTTTTGCTTTCGCACACATTCAAACGCTCTTCAGCCATAATGATTTTGCATCAACAGGGCACAACAACGACATGAAATTCAATAGATCCTATTAAATATCGATTTTGCGTCCATAGAAGAAAGAAAGAAAAAAAAAATGAACGGTTTGTTCTCGATTTCGGTTGGTTTTCGTTTTCAGGCTGCTTGCGTTGATTGAGTGGCGACCCGAACGCCTGATCACATTATAATTTTGCTATTTGACTGAAATTTGATGGTAGATTTCAAAAGAAAGCCCATCACATCTTGAATTGAGTCGATTGAAGTGCAAAAAAGGCCTCACCGCACATACAATTTATCCCTTTTTCTATTTTTTCTTCTTTTTCTATTTCGATTTTTTTCATCTATTGAGCTTTGGATTGGCATTGGGGAAAACTGCTCCATGGAATGTTTGTTACATGAATGTGTCATTTACGATTATTTCCAATAATCTTATTGGCATTGAGAATAAGAACATCGAAAGTAAAAAATTGCCAATAAATTTGTAAAGATCGTCTCTTTTATCCGTTCACATAGTTATTTTTTTCTTCTTCTTCTTCTTCTTCTTCTTCGGATGGTGTTGTTATTGTTGTGTCATTGCCTTTTATTTCGATGTGTTAGTTAATGTTTAAAGTTTTCCGTTTGTTTATCCATTGATAGAAACTTTGTAAATTGTAGAATGAAAATGTTTCCTACTCGAAAACTGTGTAGGCATTCAGATCTTTTCTTTTTCGTCTTTTTCCCCTTCACGTCCGATACAAAATGGTTTTTGCTAATTTATTTGGCTTGCTTTGTTCAATCCACCAACCATATCGGAATCCAATGTATTTTTATCAGCCATTCAGGTATGCATGCAGATCCAAAGAGATGTTGAAATGAATTGATATTTTTTCTTTCCTTTTACTCTTTTTCTTCAAAATTTTCTGCTCGAACGGTCGGTATGCAGGCATCCAGAAAAATTATCCATAAACAAATGAGAAAAGAAAAAAACAAGGGAAAACAGAACAAAAAAACGAGAGATAGAAATCGTTTCTGTAAATAACATCTGATACAATTACATTTACAAATGTTGATTCATCTTCCAGGCGGCCGCATTTTTTTCATACAAATATTTTGAATGGCCATTTCCGGTTTGTACAAAAGAAAAACTACTTCAACCCATTGTTAGTGCTAAACAAAATATATACCCCACGATTCGCTTTTCATTGGTCAAACGATACGCATAAATTTCCATCAAAATAATATGAATTTCAGTTTGAATATTTGTTGTCTTATATAACATCGATTGACGTGTACGAGAAATTGTTACTATTCAACACACTTTCACGCCAAAAATATCGAATTGAAGACAAGGATTAAGAGAGACGGGTAAAGTGAAAGGAAGCAAAGAGGGAAACGGAAAGGGTAGAGAAGTGAGAATGGGGGGTGGGGGAGAAAAAGAGATAGAGGGAGAGAGATTGAGGTAGAGAGAGAGAGAGAGAGAGGGTGTGAAGAAGAAGAAATTGTAGCAAGGGAAAAGAAAAAGAAAGGGAGAGTGTTGTTACGCCACATGTAACAAGCATTCTCTGACCCTCTTATCTTAGCCTAATCTTTATGTTCGCTTTTCATTTTCATTTTCACTTTTATTCGTTTTTCTCGAGTTTACGTTTTATTTTTATTTTTTTTTTTTTGTTTGGTTTTTGTCGTCGTTCAGTTAGTTAAAAGAACCCAGTGGTTGTTGTTGGTTGCTTTTTTACGCATTGACCTTCAAAGCGATATCAAAATCAGCTTTTGTTGCAAAAATCCATGTGTTTTTCGTTTCCATTCAATCAGCGTAAATAATCAAAATAGTGAAAAGGAGTCGAAATGCTCGATATGTGTTACTGTCTTTGTTGTCGCAACACAAACATAAATATTTTCCCATTATATAGACGTTTGAACCATTTGAATAAAAGAAAATACACAGATACTATGGTCGACGACGACGTTGTCGCCATCGTCGATTGAATTTTACATGCATAAAGACCAAAATACAAAACCATATTTTACGGTTTTACAGAACCGAAAAAAGGAATACGTAAAACTGCTTGTAAAAATTTATAAGAGTCGGAATAAAAAATGAACACTTAACCACATATAACCTTTTCAATTCAAGTTTTGGATAAAAATGGTGGTGCGTGCTATGGCAATGGATTTGTAAAATTCATTTCTGCTTCTGTCACTTTTATTCCGCCTTCTTTTTCTTTTTATTCATTCAAATTTCTATTGTTAAACTGATTTCAATTGATTCAGTGATAATGCATGTCCAAAATGTATAGTCTCTCACTCTCCCGTTGGATATTCCGGAATTCAAGGAATATCGTTGAAGGGGATAAAATTGGCTTGGAATTGCCCACATAACCTTCACATGTTTGCATAAACGATGGTCATTATAGCCGTGCCTTTTTATAGCCAGTTCTTAAGCCAAAATTTATTGCTAATACTTAATACATTAAAAAAAGTGCTTACAATCCATATAAATTGTAATACATATTGTAAATATGTGAATGGAATAACGGTGGTACGCATTTTTAAGCACGTCATTATTTTTTTTCTCTCTTCTTTCTTCCTTTTTGCCTTTAACGAAATTCACATTTTATGATTTTATTTTTTTATATCGTCGCAATCGTCATCTACGTTGGTACTGCCGGTTTTTTTCTTCCATTTTTTTCGATCACGAAAAAATGCGAATGCATATTAAATAACAAAATGATAAAAGCATAATAACAAAAGGCGAATCTACAACACCACTTGAGACTGCAGATATATTGTTGGTGTTTATATTACCGTGACGGTGGTGTTCCACTAACATGCTAACCATTTCCGAATCACATCCATTTATATGCAGAGCAAATTTTTCGGCGTGAAATATTTGAATGGTAAAGAATTTTAACTAAATTACACATTTATTGATGAATGTGTAAGGCATCGGGAAATCCAAACGACGTTTATAATGAAATCGTGTGGAATTTTTACATGAATTTTATAACCATAATTCTCATTAGAATGGACGCTCTTTAACGCAACGTTTTCGCATAATTTGTGTTACAGTTTTTTTCTTTCTATTGCTTCTCTGTCTCTGTCTTTGTCTCCCTTTCTTCTTCTCCATTTCTCTTGATTTCGATCTGTTTCTCTCTCGCGCTCTTCTCGACTCTTTCAAATTTCTGAAAATTTAAATCATGTGTCGATTTTCAGTTTTCATTTTTACTCTTTTCCATTCTGCTCTTTCATAAATTATTTGTGACGGTTGCTTCAAATTGTTGGCATTTATAAACAAAAAAAAAACATTTCTCTTGATTGACGTAAAATCGCGCCATGAAGTAAATTTTCTCTGCAAAATGCGTGTGCAAAGAAATGAAGCAATTTTTTTCAGCATATTTTAGTTTTCATACAGCAATTTTGCTTAAATACGGATTTTGTCAATAAAATCCCATTACACATTAAATCCGTAGTAGGAATTCCGTGCAAGGTTGTTTTCGCTAAATAATAAAATCCACGAAAGCTGCTCGAGACAAGTCACAATAAAATGCAAATTTGTCGGTTCGACATTTGAACTCCGTATTGTGAAGAAAAATTGGAGGAAAAGACGAAAATCGAATGCATATTCGGGGGGGAAAATAATCAAATCCAAATTCACAACGTAAATTCGATTATACGCTTGAAAATCATTTGAAATTTGATTTATTTTTTTGATTTAAATAAACGATATATACAAATAATCATTGAATGTCTACCCCGATTTTAACTCCAATTGGCATAGCAATGGAATGCTGTTGAATGTAATTTTTTGTTAACATATTTTCAGTAATGCACAAATACGAAGAGAAAACAAAATAATTTCAATTTAAAGACGAATCAATGCATTCGTCTTGAAATTTAACTGTATGTTTCTCAGCTCGTTTATACACTTTACATTCATTGTTTTTTACATTTCTCTCGGTTCCCCTCTTTCTTATTCGCTCTCACTCTCTCTCTCTCTCTCTCTCTCTCTCTCTCTCAATCTCTCAAACTCTTTGTTCTCTCGAATATACCGAATTATGTGGGAAGACTTTGTTTGTTTCAGCAATTCTGAACATCAAACTTGAAGTCGATGTTCAAAGAAATATTTGGCACTTGACAAAAAAAAAGGGCTGTGAGATATGTAATATTCTCAATGATGGGAAACATTTTAATGAAAAAACGAAGCCTATTCAATTTCATCACAATTCTATTCATCACAATGAATTTGCTATTTTTATCTCTTGAATTAAATAAAAATCGATTCGTTTTCATGTAAAAGGGCTTAAAGATTTTGTTGCCAATTCAGCGTATTTTACGTTTTTTTTTTCTTTTTGCTGAATCCCATTTGAAGTTGAGACTAAGCACCTTGATGACAATGACAAGAGCCTTAAAATCAAAATCACATATCTTTACAATCCGGTTGAACATGAAAATCAAACAAAAGAGATCAAAGAATGGAAATGTGACGAACGAACAAACGAACGAATGAAAGAAAAAGAAGAAGAAGAAGAAGAAGAAGAAGAAGAAGAAGAAGAAGAAAAAATTAAATCCAAAAGTATGGCGTGGAAAAAGGACAATGCTCGTTGCCAAAAATAAATGTCAAAAAGGCAGATTCAGCTTTATTCATATACGAGCATTATTAAAACGATTCGTTACAAACATGCAAGTATTGAATGTTCAACACAGACATACGAATGAAAAATTCGATACGGCATTCGAGAGAAAGACAGAGATGAAAAAACACGCTAATGATTATTTTATGATATTTTTTTGTGGAATTTGAAAATATTTGGAGAAAATGGCCAAGAGAAGCGAAAATCTTTAGAGGAAAAAATACATAAGACAAATTCTTTTCCACGTATTTTGTCGATTTGATGTGTTCGTTCATGGCCAAACGAAAGTAGCAACATGAGCTCTGTGCCGCTCAAGTGGTCTCATGAATGCATATGATTTCATCAACATAGTCTCGACCCAAACCACCGAAAGACCTCCAACAACCGAACACACAGAGACTCAGAGAGGACCAAAGTGTGAAAGAGAGAAGGAAAGAATGATTGAAAGAAAGAAAGAAAGAGTAAAGAAATGACTGAATGAGAATAGTAAATACTCTTTAGTAAAGAGTAAAAGAGAGAAAATGTGATAAAGTAATGCAGTGAAGTAACGGTACGTGTTTGATCAGAATGAATAACATTTGTATTGATTCGTTGAAATTGCTTGTGGCAATATTTTCCTGGAAGCATTAGATGAGCTGCTGTACATACTTTTATTATGTATGCTTCATTTGTTATTCTATCCTCCTTGGCCTGGGCCACATTTTCGATGAAATCTCTTTACAGCGATCGGCATTTACTCTTTTTCGCAACGGAGCAATGGAAATACATAAAATAGAAAACAAAACGGATATAAAGCGCACACGTGTTTCAATTTTCCTCCATTGCTTCTTCAATTCGATTCGATTCGATTCGATAACACATTTTCCACTACTGTTGAGCTAATTCATGTTTATGCCACTTTATGGTGTGTTTGCATTTGGGCTGAAAATCGAACACGCAAAATAACACACAACGAGACGATGGAATAGAAAAAAAAAAAGAAAAAATTTTGAAAAGAAACCTGGCCCTTGACATCAATCGACAGCAATTCACAGATCCATACATATTCCATGTGTATTAGTTGACTATAAAACAATTTTTTTTTTCTTTTTGGCAAAAAACCTGCTTACACTCACATGTCGAGCTTTTGGATTTGGTTTCGTCATAACTTCTTCTACTTTTCTTTCGTCTCTTCATCGTTTGTTCTTTTTCAACTTATTCTTTCCTTCTTCATCTTCTTCGTCCTCATGTTTCTACATTTTGCTCCTCATCATCATCTTTGTTTTTTTCCATTTGTGTCGATGGATCATCGGTAGAAAATGCTTTTGACGAAGCAATGGGAATATTTTGACGCACGCATCGACCGATATCAAATAATTTTTGTGTATGCATACACAAAAGACGAGTGTGAAGAAAACATACTTGCCGGTTACTATGTATCACAATATTACGTGCCATATTTTCCTTGTTAGCTCATATTCACGTACAATTCAGTAAATAAGCGAAATGGAGGCAGAGAAAAAGAGAGGGATATAAAGAAAATTGAAAAGAATACGTGGATGTGAATCGGAAATTGGGCGAAGCAGTAATGACTGAATATTGAGTTCAACGAGAAAAAAACAAGAAAACGAAATCCAACACAACATGCACCATCCAAAGCCAAACATGCTCTCCGTGTTTTTCCTTTTTTTCTTCTGTCTTCTGGTATTTTATGCGTCTCTGATGAAAGTACCATCGCTCTCAGGGAAAATTTCAGCTGCAGGAAATTAAACTATACGAAAATCGTACTGAAATCAAAACTCTTTGTCATGTTGCCGAACACAACAAGCAGCATTAAATCACAATGACGACGCAAACGCTGATTCTTTATCCGCTGATTATATGCGCTTTGCAGTCAATATTGCTTTCGTTGGGTATTCATGTTGATGCCGGAAATTTTAATTCAAAGTACATACTCGAAGCTCAACCAAAGCCCCACACTCATATTCACTAACCCAATGTGTGTCATCGGTTGAAATGACTAAAATTTTCGCTTACTAAACGTTTACGCTACCACAAAGAATACTTTAGCTCTCATTATGACAGTCGCTCTGAAAGTGTTTGACAGTAAATTGTGGGAAAACATGAAAAAAAGACGACAACAACACGAACAACAGATACGTAGAGAATGAACAACAAAAAAAACAACAACATTTGACGCAGTAAATGTGCAAGTAAATGAATGAAAGTGAAAATAATTATTGCCTTGAGGCAAGAAAAAGTAAAAAGAATTCAATAAGTACACACAAAGCTGGCTGCAAAATCATTGCGTTTGGCATGTTAACATAGAGCAAATATTTGTAGGCCAATCTCTCACTCATTCTCTGAGTCACAACAATCACTCTCTGTCGTTCTGCATAAAGCCAACATACGTTCCTTGAACGTCTCTTTTATCTACTTTTACTTTGGCGCCTCAAATGAGCATTTGTGCAGCGATTTTTATTCGGATTTTTTCATACGCGTTTGTTGCTGTTTCTTTCAAACTTGTTTTTCGTCTTCAGTAACAACATTACGCCAAACAGACACACACACACACACACACACACACACACACACACAAACGCGTGTTCTAATTCACTCTAATCACGCGTTTATACCACCTTTGATTTGTTTTCTCTCCATAAATCCGCCCGCTGAAATTGAGTTGTTTGTCTTTGTCTCTTGTCGGCACGGAATTACTAGCTATCGCTTTTCGAGGCCCCCAGTGATTTACTATATGAAACATGAAATGAAATAATATTGCTGCTGCTGTTGTTGGGTGCTTTATTGCCAAAGCTTTACCACTCATTGTGTTAATTGGACATATGTTCGTATTCGTTGTGAGGCACAATTTGTGACTAGAAAACCTTTTTCTACATCATTGAACTTACTTTCAACTCACAGTCGACAATGCGTCGAAAAAAAAAATTGTTCAAGTTATTTTTTTCTTTTTTTTTATTTCTGGGTCAATGCGAGCCTTTCAGCTGGTCGTCCTGATCAAGGTAACCTGAACGATATTTGTCATTTTACATCGATATATTTAGTCCAATATAAAAAAGACACCTACTCATTGTATGAATTTCATAGAGTTTTTAGTGTTCAAACATAATGCTAAATCAGGGAAAAATAATTACGATAAAAAAGTGGACAATGTCAACGCACACATTCCCATGGTTTCGTGTATAAATTTGGAAAATTCCAATTGGATTCTGCCAAATTATTTAATTCGTTTGGGGAATTTTGAGTTACTTACCAAAATATCTCTCACTTTCGCTCGCTCTCTCTCTCTCTCTCTCTCTCTCTCTCTCTCTCTATCTATCTATATATGTATATATATATATATATGTATATATTAAGCAGTTTATAACCAATTCAAACCAGCACACAATTGCACATGTCTTTGTTTAATGTTGTCGATAATTCAAGTTGAACATATGCTGCGTGTTTGTGATCATCTTAGGCCTATCGTAGCATCGCACCATGGAATATCAATGCATAAATGTTCGTATGAATATAAGTGGTATTTCGAAAAACGTTTCATTCCCAAAACGAATATTTTCACCAAACTCTCTCTCTCTCTCTCTCTCTCTGTGTGTGTGTGTTGTTGAGCAAGAAATAACCGAAATCCATTTAAATGCAATTTCCTATCTTTTAAATGGGATTATGTGTTTGATGCTCGATGCGAAAATCGAAAATTTATTGAGAGATAAAAATAAAATATTGATTTGAATAACATCGATTAGCGTTTTGTGAATTTTCCATTTCATGTGAAAAGACATCATTGGATTTTTCATTTCGTATCGTTTTGGCTCCGTTCATTTGGCCATTTTATGTTTTCGATTCTTTTCTCTCATTCTATTTCTCATTCGAATTTTTCCGTAAGTCATCGAATAGCGTATTTTACGTGAGTGATGTGAAAATATGTGTGGTGGCATTTGGATTTTGGTCTCTCTTTCTATTGTGTGTGTGTGTGTGCTGCTCGCGCGTGTTTATTGTAACAAATTTCCCCAATCTATATATGAATGTGACCCATTGTGAGTAGCAAATCAAGCTTCTTAATCTGAGACACGAAATCACATAAATTTCATCGCAGACACATCGACTTGCCATATTGCCAAATCACAGCAATTCACGCACCAACGCAACCCTGGAGACAAAATCCACCATCACAACACCAAAGACATCCAATGCCACACATTGTATTCGCATACAAAAGAATTGTGTTTTTCGAACTAAAAACGAAAATGAAAACACAATGTATTTGTGTGTGAGAACGTATGAAAGGGAACGAGAGGAAGAGAGAGAGAGATGGTACATGTGTGCAGGAATGTGGTTGAGTTTTTGTTTGCTTGCTACAGATGAACTTTGATGATGACTTTTCCTGGTTCGTTGCTTTGGTTTATCGGGTTCATGTGATGACGATGCGATTTGACGATGTCTCGGTTCCGCTCGGTGACTTTGTGATTATTTTTGAGCCAAAGCCGAATCGAATCACATCAAAATGTTCAAATTGAATGCGTTCAATTTCGATAAGGCGAATGCATCAAATTTTCATCACATGCCTTTTGGTTTTTGTACTACTGATTAAAACGTACGTTTGCATCAATCGATATCTCTGCATATCTTTCTCTCGTTTTATCGCCGTTGCTTTCATTCTCTCCCTTTATGTGCGTATATCTATGTATTGTAAAGCAAATATGTGCCTTTTCGCCATCACATTGCTTAGCTCATGAATTTTCGAATATATTGCTTCCTCTAACGAATCAAACGTGCCAAAACGTAATATTTCAACATTTGATGCTGTTTAGATTGAATTCAAAAAAAGACATGAAACAAAAACTCCTTGCCAGCAATGCAAGTTTCTTTGACATAGACAAAAATGAAAAATCAACATTACTCGTCACACAATAAATATTCCGGAATTACGGAAAACCAAAATATACAAATCACAAAATATCGATACATGCTTTGTCTGTTTCATTAGGCATGACAAAAAATCTATCAAATCCTGGCTGGCAATATATTTATAATATTTTTACCGAAATTAAATGATTCCTGTGTGGTCGTTGTATCTTTTTCGGCCTTTAAAATATGTTTCATGTTTTTATTAATATTTCTTAACAATTTGAAAGATATTTTAAACTTTTATGAGTACATTTAATCAATTTATTTTCATAAACGTACTCATTTCATTTTTTGGTTGAAGTTCAATGCCTTTATTAGGTTTAAGTTTAAAGTACATATCAATTTTAGGCGTGATTATTGAAATGGCTACAGCGAAATTTTCACATTTACATCATCATTAAAATAAAATAAAATTTAATTGAATTTTCTTATTATTTAATTTTAAAATGATTTTTCCCTGTTTGTTTAGCCGATTTTTATCGCTCACAGATGAAAAAATAGATATAAGTGAAGATCCAATTGAAAATGCATGAAGAAAAGAATGCTTTTGAGATGAATCAATTTCAAATGAAATTCCCATTTTTCAAACTCTGGCCGAATTTTACATAGAATTGTAATTTTTCTAATTGAGTCAATAACAGAGATTACATTCGAAAAAAGAAGAAACTGATCCAAAGTTCATCACTGAAAATGCAAAATTCAATTGGATACCAGGCCATTTTTGTTTGATGTTCAAATGGAATTTAACTAAAATTAAGTGTTTCTCAGATATTTTTGTGCAATTTTTCTCATCTTGTTCTTTTACTAACTTTTCTGTCTTCTCATTCTCTATATCTTTTTATTTAACTCTATTTTTATCGGTCTCTCTCGTTATCCCTTTCATCTCTCTTTATTTTATTCGCTCATTCATTCACTCTTCTATTTGAAACTCTCTTTTCACCCAATGAACGCTTGACGATGCTTGCAATCACAAATATTGATCTATCGGTTAAAGGTTTTTGCTATAGACACATGACAGTCACAGTGCAATGCGAAAATTGAAAAGAATCGAATCGAATCAAATGGAATTGTTTGCACACAAATCGACCATATAATGTCATTTGCCAGTTGGTTCAGTCATATTATATTCATTGCAGTGTCTGTATCTAGCTGCGTTTAACTCGATTCGATCACTCTCTTTTTATACATTTTTTTCCTCTGTATTTCTGTCTCTATGTGTGTGTTTGTCGTTAGCTTACTGTTTTTACGCTAATGCATCGAATGAAAATACCAGAGTGAAAAGTTTTCGTTTTCCATTTGCAATGGATTGGATATTTTTGTTTTTGTTGTTTCCTACTGACAAAACTTTTATACGGCATAACATTTAACGGGATTCGAATTGTATTTTGATTGTTTACTTCGATCGCATAAAATCGGTCGCGCATTCAGGCTACAACAATAACAACAACAACAACAATAAAAACTGCCGTACTACGGAAATTCCATGAGGTCGAGGTAAACAAGATATTTTTGAGAAGGACAAAAAAAAAATCCATGAATGAAATGGTTTTTTCGCTCTCGCTCTCTCTCTCTCTCTCTCTCTCTCTCTCTCTCGTACGATTTTCTCTCTGGTATTGATTGCAATCCAATGTGAATTGGAATGACGAATGAGAAATACAAACAACTGCCCTCGGGTTTTAAAGATCCGTAGTAAGTGCTCTCGTGACCAGACTCAATTGGTTTTTTTTTCTCGTCAAAATGACAATCACACCTAAAGAAGAGGAGTGAGAGAAAGAGAGAGGGAAAGAGTAAGGGGGACATAAAGGAGAGGGAGACAAAAAAGGAGAGGGAATTTGAAAAGAAGAGAATGGAATTGAAAAAAAAAACAATCGATAAAATTGAAAGAGACGTAAACGCGCAAAATAAAGTTGATTAATCAAATGAAATCGTGTGTCTCTATGGGCCATTATAATATGCCACAATTCAACTTATTTAACTTATTTTTTCTCACTTTTTCTCTCTCTTTCTCTGCATTTGAACAATATTTATTATCGTTGAAACGGCATATTCGATTCGTAATCAATACAAAACAAAATAACTGAATTGGGTTCAATATGAAGTGACTATCGACTTTTATTGTGAGATGTTTTTCGAGTCAACTGCCATCTAAATCGCTGAAAATACAGCGTCAATTTGTCATTGTGAAAATCAGAAAACAAAAACTGGCTAAACAAAAAAAAAAATGTCGACCGAACGAAGGCAGTTGAAGCCAAATATAATTGAGCGTCCGTAAACCGTATCTAATTTGATAACAGCGTATTCTTTGTGCATAGTTTTTTTTCTTCTCTTTTTTTCATTTATTTGTTTTGACCGTTTTGTGATGAGTGTTGTTGGTTTCTAGCCGAGGCCACATGCCGAACTAAAAAGATTTATAGCAAGAACCTTCCATTTTTCTTACGTTTCGCACACGTATTCTTTTTTTTTTTTTGTTTGTCTGTGTCATTTAGTGTTTGAGCGCCAGTTTTACTCTAAAATACCGCACCTTTTTCGATTGATTTTTTTTTGTCTCTTGTTTGTGTCTCATTTCGGTTCGTTCAAAACTGTGCGAAACTGATCAGGTCAAACCTGGTGTGCACCGATTTTGGTATTTGTTACTTTTCAAACTGTGTGTTGTTGTCGTGTTGCTTTGGAAACTTCTGGTTAATGCCATTTTTAAATATGTTAGATGTAACTGAATGTGAGTGTGTGACTGCAAAATCTAATGACATTTTTTCGTTATATTTATCTGTCGTTTATCACACAGCCTCTATTTATCCACCTTTGCCATTTTCGGCTCCCTATTCTTCCACTCTTCCTACATTTTCACCCGGGCCCCACACATACTTTGGATGGAAAATTATATAAACGTGAAAAATAAATTATCACCAAAAACAAAAGTGACACACACGGAGGAAGGGCATGCTCTGTGTGACATTGATTACAAAACAAAAAATGAATAAATTCAAATGTTATTTCTTGCATGTGTATATTCCAATCTATTCTATTTGGATTCGCATATCCAAAATAAAAATGAAATGATGATGGAAAAAATCGAGTTGCGGACACCGATGATACGACAACCTGGCAACAATGAATGACGAACACAACTGTGTGAAGGTGTGATATTTTATGCGCATCACTAGAAGCTATAATGAATAGCTGGTAAACCTCATGCAATGATAATGTTTCAAGAAGAAGCGTAATAATAACAATAATAAGCAGAATAACGATGATAATTTTAAGATAAAACTACACGCGGTATGCTGGAATGAGGATAAAAAGCCCAAATTTGTAACATATTGTAATGCTTTTTGAAACAAAGCAAAAGAGAAAAAGTGTGAAATAGAAAGATAGAAAAGGAGAAAAAGATAAAAAAACAGATGAGCGCAAGTTAAAGCTAAGCGACTGCCAAAAATTCTTTGTCAATTAGAACATTGTGAGGAAAATCAACGAACAACAGAAAAATAAAAGATCTTACCGCTCTAAGACGAACTTTTCCACAATGCCAATCAACCGCATATAATTTCTTCTATAATTGGAAACGTATTCAACATGATTTAAGTTTTCCATAAAATTCGTAATGAAATCTATTGAAAATGTTGAATTAAAGCAATCTGAATTTAAGACATTTTTCTTCAAAAGAAATTATATTATAAATATTGCATTCGCATTGAATAGAGAATATTGGATATACAAATAATCTAATCTTAATTTAACGTTAACATGGAATAGACTCACTTTACCCCAATCTAAAAACATCAAATTCGTATTCACTGATGTTCAAAACAAAAAGAAAATACGTTCCGAGGTTTATTGAAATGTTGACCGATTGCAGTACTTTTTTTTGCATGTGTGGAAAAGTAAAAATATATTTTTTCACGATGTGTATCTTCGGGCTCACATTGAATGGGGATATTTTTTTAAAAATGGCATGACACAAGCAAACATTTTCTCGTTACGAATCGCATACGAAATGCGTTTGTTTACTTTCCTTTGTTATAGAAAATTTATGTGATGCTGCTAAATTTTTGCCATGTCATTCAACATTTTTGATGTGTCATACACTCCAGCTCATTTCTCATTCATTGTCTAAACCATCTATTTGAAATGCATCAAGGAAATTTCTTCAAGCGGTTTCTCTCTCTCTCTCTCTCTCTCTCTCTCTCTTTCTATGTACGTTGATTCCACTGCCATGTAATACGCTTCCACTTCTATATCAATTTATTTTCGTTGGCAAAATGGATGTTGAGATAGAATGAAAATATCTCCGGTAGAAATGAGATTCGCATATGTGATATGATAAATTAGATTGACAAGCAAACAACTGCACAAGAGAAACTGAAAGGAAAAATGTTGAAAGATTTGAAAGATATTGCGATGCGGCAAATACTTTGGCAAATAAATAAGTTCCGGCTGTGAATGTGATGGGGACCGAACAGTGAACAATAGTCATGTATGGAACAAGCACGTGATGTATCGTGTCATTTTGAATCAAACATCCCACGTATCATAAATATGATGTGGCTGCAGAAGAAAAAGTGCGTGCAAACGGTGGAAAAACCGTCGCCTTGCCTCTGCTCCGGTTCCTGAAAAGAGCATATCTCTGCAAACAATGATACGAAATGCATACACCATGCCAACAAATCTAATCAAATCATATTGTTTTTAACGACATACGAAAACATTTAGAGGCTTACATTAGATACCATTGACGATAACACAAGTAACTGGCATGCACATAAACCCCATGTAAATCCTCTTAGTTTTCTCATAACACACCTGCACTGGCATTCAATTGCAGTAGATTGCTTTCGTTCTTCTTCTCTGCCCCATCGGCGAATTCACATCAAATACACTGATATACCAAACCATTCGAATTTCGAAACTAACAAAATCAGTTGATCCAATTTTATTTATGTTGCAATCGTGCCCCGGTAATGAATACTGAATACCATTCGACTTTCGAAACCTTCAAGTCACTTAACACTCACGTTTCAATTGCGTGCACATTTAACTTCTATTTCGTATTCATTTTCCCATGCTCATACACATACACACACACACACATATACACGCAAATGGCGCACAAATCTTTGGAAAACAATATGAAAACATGCTGGATGCGTATAATTCTCATTTATCTCCCGGTCAATTGCATTCAATTCATTTATATGGGGATCATAAACATATTCCATATTATTATGAGATTTTAGATTTTTATTCGCTTTCATTTCTCCGCAGTCGGCAATCCCCGTCCCCAAATGCGTTCTGTCTTTACGATTATATTCTATTAAATATTCTCATTCTGAATTATGCATTTTTTATTGCATGAATTAGTTGTAACTTAATACTGAATAAAGAAAAACAAGCAATGCCATTGAATGGACTCCAAAATGAATTTTGTAAATGAACGACTCATGTTTTTTTCGCAGAAATTATTGAAATAGATTAGCCTAATTGACGATCTTAACTATGTCACTGGAAACTGCAGTTTCAAAATACCATTAGTTCTCGCCACCTCTGAACTTCTTTTAAATTCGGTAATGAATGGAAAAGAAAAACAAAAAGCGAAAAGAGGAACGAGACAAAATAGAAAACAAAAAATGTGCATGAAAAAGAAGAATTCAACCACAAAAGCGCCACAAGAAGACTTATTACTAATTTCGAGGCGCATATATTTTAATCTTTTTGAGTCATTATACACATTTAATTGCCATTAATTAAGTCGAGAAAAAAAAAATGGAAATAAATTGAACGTCCGTTGTGCAAAGCGTTTACACGCTCACATTGGACAACACCACACCCTGGTCGTCGCCGTCCTCGTTACCGTGGTCGACATTATCATCATCATCGTCGTCGTTGTCGTCCGAGAAGTAGCATCAATACTTCTTGCCGCCGTCCACACTGTTGGTGAAATGGTGCTGTTTTTGTCAGTTATTCTCTCCTTCCCCTCTCGCCTTACTTATATTTACGGTATTTTCGTTTTCTTCTCTGTCCACTGCATATTTTTCCCCATTTTCATTTTCTATCTTCATTATCTCTTATTCATGCCGTATGTTTCAGCTTCTGTTCTTTCTTTTTCTCTATTTTGCAATATTGTGTTCTGTCAAGTAGCAAAATACCTTTTTTTATCAATCGTTTTCGCTTTTAGGTTTCAGTTTTTTGTATGCTTCTTTTCATTTTCATTTGCTTTGTTTTTGATTATCGGAATTGCCATCGCCACACGATTGCAAAACACAATTTTCGGTGAGATCGGTGCCAAAGCAAGTACAAAGATAGAGTAGGTAGTGGATTGAGACTGAGAGAGAGCGAGAGAGAGAGAGAGAGAGAGAGAGAGAGAGAGAGAAGAGAGAAAGAGAGAGAGAGAAAATGAAAGATTGAGGGAGTGGGAGTGTTAGAATGTGAGAAAGAAAAATAGAAAGAGAAAAAAGAAAAAAAAAAACAACAAACGATGGCAAACAAATAAAACGTGTCTATTTGCAAAGAAAGTCAAAAACACGAAGCGAATAAAAAGAACGCCATTGGGTCGCGTACAAAAGATAATGGCCAAAAGAAATGAAAAACGGGACAAAATGGCATAGTGGAAAAGAAGTAGCGCGAGCAATGAAATAAATAGAGATTACACAAGGAAGACAACGATGGGGACGAAGACGCCGATGAAGAAGAGAAGAAGAAAAAAATCGACGATGGTGCCCGAAAAAGAAAAAAAAAAAAAATATGCGAGCGCTGAACATACCAATTCAATAGCTCATTGCGCTCAGGGAATATAAAACAATTCAAACGCACGCAGCAATACGTTCCAACAACAAATGGAACTTATTGTACTTTCTCAAAGGAAATATCTCATTTTCTACCAAAACCATTTCTATTGAAATTGTTTTGTAGACCTTGTTTTGCCATGGCAATTTTTTTTACGTTGCTTCTCCTTTGGCGAGCGCCGTTCTTTTTTGCTTTCTTCTTTCAACGTTCCTTTTGGCATCGTTTTTTTCTTGGCTTTGAATGGTTTTGTTGTGATGTTGCTTTTTTTTTTTTTTTTGGTTTTCTCATTCAACTTCAACATAAACACATAGATTCAATGAAAATGAATTGTAGTTCATCCGGCAATACAATAAAATTAATAGGTATAACTATGACTACATCCTACATCCTCAGCGTATCGTTAGTGATCATATACCTTGGCATGTTAGTATTCGTGGCGTGGCAATGGAAAAATACGACAGATGAATACTTGATAAACAAGCATTTCTGTCAAATGAATGGAACGACCCAAAGATAGCGCGCGCCTTGATGGCGAAACCAAAAAGGAATTTTTCGCTCAGAGAAAATAAGAATGAGAGAGTGAACGAGATGGAGAGAATTTACTGTGTGTTTAGTCGAAAGATTCAATGCAGCAATGGTCCCCCGTTCATAATGCATGTCAACATTTAATTTCTTTGTCTATGTTGTGTGTGTTTTTTTTCTCTCTTTAAATTTCATTTGAGTTCAGGATTCGATATCATTATCAGCAAGCCTCTGTATGTTCGTTTCATTTCGTCTGCATAACTTTGTGTCATCAGTACGAATACCAAAGTGTTTATCAGTGCGGTCTTATGTTTTTTTCATTTTTAGTCGCTTGGTTTGGCTTAGCTTTTGTTTTCAGTTTTCAAACGTTTCCACGACCAAAGTATATGTCTGGGCGACTTTAACATGTTCTACTATCACTACATATAGACTTTGCCTCTTATCTGTGCGCACGCTTTCAATGTGTTCTGGTTTTCTCTTGGCCGAATTCTTAATTCATTTCTGCAAATTGGCTTCTACCAACCAAGATCTGACCTTCTTGCCACTTTCATTTCTATTTTTTTTTTTTTCTGTACATCATTTTGACCCTGTCTCTGGTCTTTCAAACGGGGCTTACTTCATGCAATGCCATTGTCGTTTTCATTGTTGTGGTTATCGATGCTCTTTTCATTCGTTGATTCCGGCCAACTAACCACACCATTTACGATTAATTTATGTTCTTACCCCATTCCGTTTTTGACGCTCAACCATCTCGTATTATTCTCACTTCGTAATTAAAGTTTGCCTATTTACATAACTCAATGAAAGCAATTGTACCGAGTATGCATTGTGTGTGTGTGTGTGTGTGTTAGCGCGCCGGGTGAGACATTTTCGAATCCCATGTGGCATGCAATGCTTCCATTAAATACTCACTATCTACTCTTTGTCCATCCCGTTCTTTCAATCTATTTTATCTCTGGTTATGCTCTATCTCTCTCTTGCTTTTTCATTCAGAATATCTCTTTTCTATCTTTCTCTCGTCCAAAGATCACTCATCATATAAGTGTTTATAATTTATGTTAATTTAATACATAAACAGACTCATCTTTGACGTATTTAATGCGTCGTTTCTAACGACTGAGGGCTAAAAGAAACAAGGAAGAGTGAGACAAGTACAGATAAAACAAGAGAAAAGGCAAAACTTAGGGTGGACCGACAGACGAACATTCTTTGGAATAAACTTTTCTTAATGCACATTTTATTTTCGCCTTTTAATTGCATGAAATTGCTCGTTTCGAGATGTCTAGCTACTTAATTTTTATTCCATTTTCAGCCTTTGCATGTCCCGTCTCGTATCGCATCAAACACATTTTTCCTTCCATTTCATCAAACATTTGAATTGGCATTTATGTGCAATTTCTTTTCATGTGCATTGCGCAAAATGCAAATCGATTCGGTTGGATCAAAAGTGCCATTGATGTCGTACTTTTATTTCGCATAAAATATTCAGTTGGTATCCATCAATTTTATGCGCCCGTTTAGCAAGGCATACCAGACGCGAAAAAGGAAATTAGGGAGGTATAGAGAGAAACAAAGAGAGAGAGAGAGAGAGAGAGAGAGAGAGAGAGAGAGAGAGAGAGAGAGAGAGAGAGAGAGAGAGAGAGTGAGAGAAGTGAATAAGAAAGAATGAGGGAAAAACAGAAAGAGAGAAACAAAACACCGATAAGGAGGGGGGGGGGGGGAATTGAAGAGACCGAAGCTAACGATGTGCAAAACGATGAACAGCAAATGCCAATGTTCGAGCATGAAATGCACGACGACAATAAAATTCAGATCAAAATGCATTTAAGACGACCATTTAAAAATCGTTGAAAATCAATAAAGACAAGTAGAATTTGCTGCTTGAATAGGCAAACCGCCACGCGTTCTCCAATTCGTTGCGGTTCAGGTTTAACTCTGTCATTATTTTTTTTGGTGTACTCATCACCTTGGTGTTTAGCATTTAATTGTTTATGTTGCCATTGGGGATTAATTTATGTGTAATAATAATGTATCGATAATTTGACCCGTTCAGCCATCAACTTGCTTGATAAAATTAATTAAAGCGGTCGTTCAATAAAAGAAGAAGAAGAAGAACACGAAATGAAAACATTTACATTGAATTCATTAAATTGATGTTTGACTGAGTGAGAGAAATGCTTCGATCAATTAAACTGAAGAGAAAATGTAATACAATCGCGTATACCATTGAATTGGCAATGGATCATTGAGTGATTTACCAAAAACGCCATTACTCTTTTGCCATCGCATTGATTTCGCATATAATTTGCTAATTTCTTGGAATAAAGTTCAGCCACAAGCAAAATACTGTATATTTAAGTTTGCTAACATTTTATCATGAGAAGAGGAAGATGAGAAGCACAGAAGAAAGGAAGAAAAAAAAAATGAATGAAACTTTTTTCCCCCTAATGGCTATATTATATCCGATATTAATACTGATGCCATTAAAATAACGAATTCCCATTCCCTTGCTCATCATCATCTTTTCGAAATGAATTGTTGCGCGTCGTTTGTTTTTCTTGTGTATTTTTACATCGATGTCTTATTGAAATGGGCATTTTTGAAAATGATGCGCTACCATTGCGCTTATTTGGCTTGTGATAGCATTGTGAACTGCTATGAAAAGAAAAGAAAAGAAAAGAAAAATAACAATCTCATTTAATTTTTTTTTTCTTTTTTCTTCGCTTGTCTTCTCTTTCTTCGTTTCAAATTTATCAGGCTGAGCCCGGTAATGCTGTTATTGGCAAGAATATGGGCCATTGATCGATACAAATCAATATTGAATGTTGTTGTTTGCAAGCTGATAAATCTAAAACTGCCGAGCACTTGATTCAAGTTTTCTTTTTTATAAAAATCTGTTTATGTTTAACGATGTTCGTGTTTGGGGTGGCCGGAACTGTTTTACCAATTTTTTTTCCTCTCAATATATATAAACAGTTTTTTCTTCCATCTCATTTTTGACATGCACGCTATGGAAGAATGAGAGAGATAGTGAGAGATGAAGGTAGAGTGGAGGCAAAAGAGATATCGGTTAAAGCACTTTACATTGAGCTCACCATTTTGAACTTAAAAAACAATGGCAACGTTGGCAATAAAATGAAAAAAGTTCGTATTCCTTATTCGGAACAAAGACGAAAAGAAAAGAAAAATAGAACGAAGACGGTAAAAAGTGAATCAGGTCGAGGCAGAGACCAAACGCAGAATAAATTATCTGAATACAATAAATTCAAGCAAAAACGACGGAATAAATTATATATTTTTTGTCTGGTGCTGCTGGTGGTGATGGTAGTGCTGTTGCTGTTGCTGTTGCTGTTGCTGTTTTGCATACTTTTTGAGTAAAACAATGCTTTCTTTACCTTTTCCATTCGAAAGTAAGAAGCGAAAATTGTGAGCACCTCTCTCTTCCTCTTCACCTGTAAGTATGTGTGTGTGTGTGATTGTTTACCCGAGTAAATACTGCAACGCATCGTAAAATAGTGAAATACAAAAAAAAAACATCATCGTGATTGGTTTGTACGTTTGTTCGCGCGCGCATTCTTCGAAATCATTTCTTGTTATGCAAAGAAGTCAAAGACAATGGCAGCTGCCGAGGGTCGAGCGAGTAAAACAAAAGGCATCCCACAGTATAGTACACCGTGTACAGCATAGCACATTTAACTGGCATTGTTATCAGATAATAAGATATTTTCGACTATTTGTTATTTGGTACAAGGCACAATCACATCTTGTTGTCATACGTTTTACGTTCTCTCACGCTTACCATATGAAACAAGATTTAACACGTTTCAAGAGACACTTTGCTGTATGGTTTTTGGTTTTGTGTGTGAGCTTCGTTTTATTTCATTTCATTTTTTTCTGCTACTTTCTTGTTGCGATCTTTAGGTTCGCAATTTTCGGTAGCGCTGTTGATGCCAACAATAACAGAACCGAAAAAATGAAAAGCAAGAAGAAGAAGAAGAAGAAGAAGCAAGAATGAATGGAATAACAACGACGAGTGAAAAAGACGCACAGACGAAACGTTCGATAAGAGCAGTGAAAATTGTGGGTAAGTGGAAAAGACAATGACAAATCTCTCGCAAAACACTGTCGGATAGAATGCAAATTTCTCAAGCATAGACAGATGCTCTCCTCTCAATTTTCACACCCGCCCGCTATCTATCGTAATAGATACGTTAATCTTGGCCTTTTTGAAAGTTCTCCCATTTTGAATGAAAGCACTTGAGGTTGAGCACTTTTGTGTATACCTTGAAAAACAATGCAAACAGAAGGAGGAACAAAAAAAAAAGTTTGCCAAAAATTCCATATTTTCACTTTTCATCGAGCAGAGACTGCCTTTTTTCTATTAAAATGAACGAAACCAGTCGAATATAAATCTAAAATATTTCGTTCAATTGAATGTTATGCAAAAATACTGATTTTGCGAACCTCAATAGGAAATATCGCATTAACTTCCAATCAGTCAATCATTGCAAATGTTTTGCTTGCTCCACAGTAAAATTAGTAGCGTTGTCCTTTGCTTGCTTTTGCATTGTCTATGATTTGTTTTACGATAAATGGCAATTCTTCACTCGTACCGACATCCATTTTTCACTTGAAATCGATGTCAAGAAATGCTCAGTTCCTTTTATTTGTGCTTGTTTAAATAACGCAAACAACATGCCAACAATTTCCAACAGATTGATTCGTATTCAGATGTTCGGAAAAAAAGAAAGAAAAAAAAATATTGCGTTTCACAATCACAACGTTTTATTTTTTTTTTTATTTTTTTTTTTTTGAACGAATGTTCCCGGAAATAGCAATGTTTTACCTCGATTTATTTTCTCATCGATTTGCTGCTACCTAGAAATCGGAACAAGCCAAAAAATCTTCACGCACACATGAGGTTGAATTGATGAAAAAAAGAGAAGAAAACAAATGCGACTGCACAGCGTAACACACAACTAGACACTATTTGCTTGACATATTTGTTCGTTCAAAATACAATCAAAGATTACACTGTTTTTCGTGCGAACGTGAATGGAAATGGAAATGCAGCCATTTTCGTTGTCGTCTTTCTCACACCAATTTCTGTCAATTGTATCGATTTTCCATCTTCCGCCTACGACATACACAATGAAATAAAAATAAAAACAACAAAAATGCGCTCAAAAGTATAGAAATTCATACAAATTGAATTGGCAATGTATCAAAATCGTTTTACATCAAAATCCAAACAAAAATCAACTGAAACACTGTGAGCAAAGCGAGCGCTATGCTCGATGACATTGTTTTTTTTTTTCAGACGGAGAAAAACAAGATTTTCAAATCGAATCAAATAACAACGAAAGATAATATGATTGGGGACACGTGCCTAAGGAGGACGACTTGATGCGAAATAAAATTCATTGTAATTTTTAATCAAAAAATGAACAAGACATTTCCCCCCTTTTTTTCACTGAAGAATTATATTTTATGTAATATAATTCCTCGTTGATTGTTGCGCTTCGCTTTCAATGGTACTCGTTTCGTATCGATGAGAGATTGTTGATTAAAATTGCGCTCCACGCGAATACAGAGAGAAAGGAAGAAAGAGAGAGAGAGAGAGAGAGAGAGAGAGAGAGAGAATTAGTGGGAGCGCAAGAGATGAAAAAAGGAAAGATTTTAATATTCATTTGAATGAATGTTGCAGCTCTTGCTTCCGCTGAGCATCTCAGTCGGCAAATGAAAAGCAGCTTTTGTTTCATTTTAACTAGCTTCTGTAATTGTTATCCCAGATCATCGTTAACTTGTTAAGATGGGCAATGACCGATATATTTTCTGATGAATTCATCATTTATGCATGGAAATTGTTGCCGCACTTCAAACGAAACAACGCGCAAGCAGATTTTCATAAATTAAAATTATGATTTTGTATTGCTTGCCATTGTATATACCAAGATATTGTAGAATGAAACAATGAATGTTCAAAGACTATTCCTCCTCCTCGCCCTATGGTAACTATCTGAGTTGCCATTACTAACGTTACAATGCTGCCGCTTTTAGGTGATGGAGGCCTTTCTTTTCTCTTAGTCATTTGCTCGTTTTTACCACTTAATCAGGATGTAATGCTTGCAAAACCCATTTTTAATGGAACCGAAAATGCTGTGAAGTAGAAACAATGCATAAACAGCCTTAACAATTTTATTTAGTACGATGATATGATGAAAATTTTGTATAGAGAAAGGAAGAGAAAAAAAACCAACCGACGGTAATTGTGGATTTACTTCTACCATGCAAATATCTTTCCGAAGAATTATGTTTGTTATTTCGCGTTTATTTTTGTTTGTTTTTTTTATTCTTTTGCACTCTTACTCATTTTGTTGTTATCTTACTTGCGTTTTCACTCAATCTCTTGTTCTCTTACTCACTATCTTTTCTCCCTCTATCTTTCTTTCTCTTACACTCTCTCAGTCAGTAAGTTTCATTATCTTTCTTTGTCACTGCCTCTCATTCTTTCTCATTCTCATTCTCTCTCATTCCTTCGTTTTCTCACTTTCGCAAGGAAGCGTTATTTCGTCGTTGTTTTCATATGCCATATGGTGTGAAATATTTAGCGTAGGCCGATATCGAATTATGAAGCTTTGTGCAATAGCTAATTTTTGGATGATTTAGCGTAAAAGAGGCAATGAGTACACAAAATGTTAGCCATAATCGCTTGTGTCATCTCAGAAAGGCCAACATGATGAATAAAAAAGCAGTACGAGCGCGCCCATAATCTTTGCCACAAAGCATAAAGAAAGATTTTTTTTTTTGTTCACCTCCGAGTTATTTAGCGCAAAATTAATTACACAAAGTGTTCATCAATTTTTTTGTCCGATGTTGATTTTTTTCTACTCTCTTTCATCGGCAATGGCAGTGATGATATTTACATTGCGTACAAAAATGTTTTAACCATCTGGCATACGCATTTAGTTATGCAATTGCCCATAATTTTTCATAAACGCTTTATTACGCTTAACAAAGGTCCTTTTATTCGACTAACAAAAAAAAAAAAAAATAGCATACACACACACGAACAACAAATTGAATGTGTGTACGAACCAACAAAACGAAGGTCGTTTATTGAATAATGCTGAAAAATAATTTGTACAATTTTTGTAAGCAAACGGTAGTTCACATTTTTCTCTCTTCTATCCGCCACGATTCGTACACGTCGCTGTGTCATCAGGATTATGGGATATTTGGGCCACTTTGTGTTCTTGGTTTTCTTCTTTCTTGCACCCTTGAATGATTCAATATATTTGCCATAATAACGAATCGGCGATGTGAACACGAAAATCTCATTATGACGCCATATAAACATACAAACACATGAGAGTGAAACGATCAAGACCAGAAATAAAATCACATTTACGAAACAATTTATCATTCGAAAAATAAACGAACAAATTTCAACAGCATTTGATTGTGAGATGTGTAAAAAAAATAATTTTTAGCAATTCGATTGGTGCAAAATAGAGAAAAGGGAGAGAGAGAGAGAAACAGAAGAAATGAGAGAGAGAGAGAGAGAGAGAGAAAACAGAAGAAATGAGAGAGAGAGAGAGAGAAACAGAAGAAATGAGAGAGAGAGAGAGAGAAGAGAGAGAGAGAGAAACAGAAGGAATGAGAGAGACAGAGGGAGAGAGAGAGATTTGGAGGAACGAATGAGAGTAAAGTGTTTTTCATTGCGACATAATATACTTATCAGTTCACATGAAATCGTAATTCACACGGCATTAACAATTTCGATGAAAAGGCAAAGCTAATGGTCGGATCGAATGAAATTAGAACGTGAATACGCATTGTCGACATACATTCAAACACACATACACACACAACGATATCATATTATTTGATAATAATAACATCTTTTCGTCGCAATCATCATCAATTTAGTCAACATGCGTCTTGGATGCGCACAATGTGCGGGAGGAAAAAGTAATTCATTCGATATTCGCAATCGGTATTCGGCCTTTGTGCAAAGCAACCATTTTCGCACGTAATCTCATTACTTACACATATTTATTTTCTCTATAGATCGAATTTGTAATTTGCAACTTGCTTTCAATGGCACACACACACACACACAAACTCTCATAAGATCTCACCATTCATGTGTCAACGAGAGATGCGTTTTAAATGTGTATAACTACTTTCATCACTTGTTCATCTCCCTAGCTTTAGCTTTTCTATTCAGTTCTCATCTGATGGTTGAATTTCTCTTTGCTTAACCTTCCGTATTTTACTCTCGGTGCGACTATATATGAATCCGATGAAAAAACAATTACAGTTAACAAAAATTCAATCAAAATGGGATAAAAATCATATTAAAGAAATGCAACTTACAAATTCAATACGTCAATGTTGGTCGGGCTCATATGCTCGCAACGATAAAGTACACTGAATACATGAACACACACACACACATGTATATGCGCATCGTGTGAAGTTTCAATAGTCGGCACACACACACTGAATGTGAGGAGACTGATAAAATATCTCCGTTTGTATGACGAATAACGACAATGAACCAAACACAGAACCAACGATCTTAGCTCATACAATCATTTATACTCAATGCTCAAGCTCATATATGGCAGATAAATAAATCCGAAAAAAAAAACCATCAGATATATTTTGCAAGATGAACAGTGCAATGAGCAATGAAATCTGAAGAAGAGATGAAAACGAAGACGGGAAATCAAGAAGAAAAAAAACTGAATAAAATCCATCGTTGATTGCCAACGAAAATGGCTGAGAAATCAATTTTATTCATTCGATTTTGAAGCAGTTGAATCGCGACTTTTTTTTTCTTTCATTTCGTCAGCCATTCAGTCGATCTAGTGTTTTGGCCTTTTCATCCATAAGATTTTAACGCAGCGCATTTGGCTTCGCCCAAATCGATTGGCATATTTATTTTTTATTTTTTTTTTTTTTTGCACATGATTTTTGATCGAATCGATTCTGATTTTCGACGCGGATATGATTATTCTCTCCGCGCCTTTCGCTTTCTCTCGATGTCTAACTGTTCAATATTTGTTTCTTTTTATGTTTTAGTCCCTTTCGCGCTCTGTATTGTATTTGTATGCGTTTCGACAATCATGAAACTTATACTTACGAGATTATGTGCTTGGAATCAGTATAATTTTTTTTTTTTTTTTTTTCAAAGATTGCAACATTCGTTGGATTAGCTGCCGATCCGTTAGGACATTTATGTGTTTTAATGGCTTCGCCAACATATCGCATCTCCATATTATTATTTCCTTTTTGCTTCTCTCTCTCTCTCTCTCTCTCTCTCTCTCTCTCTCTCTCTATCTCTCTATCTCTCTTTCTATGTTCTATTTTTGCCTTCAACTCTGGACTCGACATCAAGCATTTGTGGCAGTTCATTTTGTCAGCGATTGTATTTCAACTCATTCCAATGAAATCCGGTTTACGAGCAAAAATGTCGGATATTTCAATATGAGATTTGATTTTGCTTCGACGTATTTTTTTTTCTCTCTCCTTTCGCTCTCTCTCTCTCTCTCGCTCTCTCTCTCTCTCTCTCTCTCTTGGTTTTGCCAGCCATTCTTGTGCTCACTCATTTTTATTTCTTTTTAATTTTCCACACGATAACGTCAGAGCAGCAAAAACACATCGAAATGCGCAAATATCCACATATACAGTTGGCATTATACATATATCGAAAAATCTATCAAAATTCGTTGCCGTTTTATTTTCCCGTCGTTTGTTCTCTCACTCTCCCACTCCCTTGTTGTCGCTCTTTTGCTTTTTCTTTATTATTTCCGTTTGGATGTTTTGCAATTGATGTGTTTCATAAATCGAATGACGCTGCGTCGCCTCTATTTTCATTCATTAAATTCGGATTAACTTTCATATGCTATCAAGTAATGCACCATTGAGTGGTGCTTGATTTTAGCGCAAGCGAAAATGCCAAATCTGATGCTACTGCTGTTGATGATGAGATTTGAAAAAAAAAAAAATGGATATCGACAACGACATTGATTTAGAAGAGAAATGAAAAAAATAGCGTATTTGTCTTTGCAGCTGCAAACAAAAAAAAAAAAAATATGAGAGAGAATTTGATTGGTTCAATAGCGAAATATATTTCATGCAATTTCACTCAAATTAAATCAGTGCTTGTTTTTACCTTGTTCAAAAGGCCACATTCATATTCACTTCTTCATATTTTTGCGGTGGAAATTCTGCTGGATTAATAGAATTGAATGTTTGACTGAATTAGATTTCGAATGAACGTAAGGTGGGCGACACACACAGAAAGAGAACGAGTGGGAAAGAGGCGGAAAGAGAGATGAAGTAGAAAAAAAAATGAATTGAAATTGCCGTCAAAGTCAGTGGTATTATGTAATGCTTCACAACGGATAAATCGAATCGCTAATACATTTGATTGAAAAGCGTTTCTTTTGCGTGAACGAACTCACTTTCTCTCTCACAAACTCTTCTCATACTCTGTCAATTGACTTTGTTCGCTTCTTGGAAGCCAAACAACCAGTTTGCGGATGTCGTTTTATGTTCGCACTTTGTCTGTATGTGTGGAATATGTTTGTGCAATTTTCCCATTTTCAAATCAACATTATCGAAATGTATCAACAAGCATTGAGACTTAAACCATTGGATGACTCAATGAAAGGCACTTTTCATTTCGCTTATTATCTGCGTAAGTGATAAGTACGCTTAAGCCGCTTCAATACAACGAGCAAAATCAATAATTACATGAAAATAAAATGCGACTGTCTCTCAGTCACCGAGAGAAAACTAAAGAGCAAACAAGTGATACTAAGATAGCGACAGACAGATAGAATGGGATATGAATAAACATTAAAGCATATGTACGACACGTAAATGAATGACGTAAGTGAGAGTCAGTTGCTTGACTGATTAATTTGTTCTCACCCAAACGGCATGCAATCAATCTGATGAAAAGAGCTCTCCGTTTTGATTTGCATATCACGGAAAAATATCTGCTGACACGTGTTAAATACAAACTGCCATACATAAATTAAATGTGAATTTCACTGTGAATGTGTTCTTTTTTTTTCCTCTACTCATTTCTCTCGCTTATTTTTCGAATCCTTTTCATTTTCCATTTCAAGCAATTCCAACAAATGAAATGGTTCAATTAACAAATCACTGTCATTGAGTCCATTTGGTTCCCATTTGTAAAGTCAACATTGCATTTGCATTTTGAAAAAAAAAAAAAAAGTGTTGAATGAATAAGAATGTACACACATCGAGACGCAACCAATGACTTTTGACCGGGAAAACGGGAAGAAAATTGTAAAATGCCGAGAAAACAGAAATAAATATGGATATTTTGTCTAACAGTCTACGTGTGTTCATTTTTAAAATGTATAATTTGCGGGTTTGTAAAGTCAAGCGTGTAAAAATACGCAGAAATAGAGTAATGCAATGCCAGCCAGCCAGCCGAACAAAAGTGAACCGAACCAATGCACCGGCAGTTGCACATAGTTTTGCGTACGTAACAACATAATTTGCATTGCGATAGCATCTCAAAAATTCAACCAATAACCAGCTATATACGTCAATGTCAGGCCATTGCATTTACATAACATGCATTCCACAGTGCAAGCACTGAACGCTAAACAGCGGCAACAACAAAAAGAACTAAAATTTGCTATGTTGTACATTGACTCGGTTGGTCGGTTATTCCTATCAACATTTCCACATTATGAAAATGCATGAAATAGAATGTAAAACAATAAAATTAATCAAAAACTTTCCCCATACACATTATACACAAATGAAACAACAACAACAACATAAACAAAGAGCATTTTCAAAGGCTTTTGACTACGCGCGAGAGAGAGAGAAAAAGAGTGTTTGGATTTTTGACCACTGTCGACAAGCTTCTACATTTTGCTTATTACACATCTCTCTTCATTTTCCCTCTCTTTCTCTCTATTTGCCACTGTTCCTCTCCACCAACTATTCATTCCCGGGGTCTCCCTACTCTTTCTCTCTCTCTCTCTCTTCTATTCCTCTTTTTCTTTTTAATGCAATGCTATCTCTATCGTGCACTCTTTGCTATGATGCATGGCCAATTGGTTGCACCGTACAAAATGAACAGACGAATATTCAATGCGAACGCATTGCTGTAAAGTCGAAATGCCGTGAAAAATCACATGATCCCTCGAACGAATTTGGTGAGTGGGAGGAAATGACTGAAAATTTTCACTATAGTAGTTTCAATTCTAAAAGCACGAACACTGAAAAACAAAGTAATTACAGTGCTTTAAACAAACTACTCTCCATGTTGTTTTCCCCAAAAAAAAAAACTATGAATGTGTGTGCTTGTAAATGTGAATGTGTGCATATATGT
The DNA here is from genome assembly GCA_029041755.1 of Resseliella maxima. NCBI lineage: Eukaryota > Metazoa > Arthropoda > Insecta > Diptera > Cecidomyiidae > Resseliella > Resseliella maxima. The sequence continues at coordinate 769,961 of JAQOWM010000888.1, read as the reverse complement.
TAACGAATGAAAATGGCATACATTTGCGTGCTGTTGTTTATTTTGGCTGATATATTCCATCATTCAAGCAAACGCAAACTTTTCAAACGGTTATTTATTACAGCAAAAACCATGATTTAATTTATTGCACACATATGAATCAAAGTCCAACTTTAATCTCTTTGTTATGACATGACATGCTTTGTACACTAGAATTGAAAAAAAGAGAGAGAGGGAGAGAAAAGAAATTACTATGCTTACATATCGGGTGGGAGGACATTGTTGAGACCAAAATATTATTTAAAGGTTTTGTTTCGCCAATTTTGTTCTTTGGATTGTTCGTTTTGTCGACGGCTTTGAAAATGAATGGTAACAGACACGGCAAACGGAGAAGAATAAGAAGAGGAAAACCAACTTCTATTCATAACGGAAAAAATCAATATATTTTTGACTGCATTTTGAACACTGCTTTAGATGCTTGAAATAGCTTTTTAGCCGACGGTATTTTATGTAAAACCTACGCCCTTATGTTTCATATTTGATGAACAATTTCACTTGTACATTTTGTTAACAATATACAATATATAACCAATTTACTGATAACAGTTTTATATGCTAGAGAGCTGAGAAAATTTTAATTTTGAAAAATTCGAGGAATTTCAATTTTAAACTGTTCAAGAACCATTGAAAAGCTTACAAATTATGTTCAAGCAATAATATCATGAAAATTGGATTATCTATGGGAAATGTGAGAAACCTAGCCAGGAGTGTCAAAAATTGGAAAAATTTCCGTTTTTCATGCCGCCGTGAGCGTAAAAATTGTTTTCAATTTTCTTTTGTTTCTTTCGAAATAACGCTAAGTAAATTGTATTTTTTCTTCCGCAGCAATATTCTTTTTATGACCCTGTTTCATTTTCATTTGAGTATAGATTTGAAAATGCTTTTCCATTTCAAAATCCATAGTTTTACAAAAGAAAAAAAGTAAAATCGATTGCCAAGAATGGCTTAGACACAAGGATGTAAAACCCACATCTCAATTGTGCGAAAAAAAAAATGTTAAAAGCTCCTCTTAAGATAAACATCCTAGAATAGAAGCCAAGCTGAGCTATACTTGAAATTATATATATGAGGTAATATAGAAAATTCAATGCGCTTGTAACATGTGTGGATGGCATGAATTGGTCGAGAAAATGAGTATTTGGAGAAGCTGACAAACGATAATGAAAGTAGCAATGAAATTTTCATTCCAGCTTCGAAACATTTATTATATCCCGATTACCAAAACGACGTATGACACGGTATTTTCTCTGTCGATTTTGCTGTACTCACTACTCAACACACACACACACACTTACAGCTCATATGCGTGCATAGCAACTGTAAATTTTTTTCCCTCTCATTGAACACTTCAAACGAGAATGTTATGTGGAAGAAACAAAGTGTAAAAGTTTGCCGTACAAATCCTTTTCCTGCCATTCATGTTCGGCACATTTTTTTTCGGCCAAATCCTCACTTTTTTTTACTTTTTTTTGTTTCTTCTCTTTCTCTTACTCTTTCTTTCTTTTTTTTCCGTTTTTTTTCTTTCCATCTCTTTTTCCCACTCAGTCCTTTCTAACTCAGTTTTTCACTCAATCTCACTTTCTCTTCGACTTCTATGCTCCTTTCCCTTCTTCCAATCTGAAATTCATGTTTTTTCTTTTCATTCCGAATGGATGTTCGTTCTGCATGTGTTTATTAGTTGTTTTCTTGTTCACAACCAGGAATAACATGAAAACGGTATTGAGCTAAGTAAATGTGTGAAATGTACGATATCGCATATATGAAATCTTGTGGTCGGCCTAATGTAGAATGCATCATTGAAATTGCATTGGTTCAGCAGTTAATTTCTTTGAGTTCTCTCTCTCTCTCTCTCTCTCTCTCTCTCCAATGGAAATGACCTGAATGTGTATTTGTTTATTTGCATGTAAGTTCCATTAGTGTTTCACCATTTTACTATTACTTTTATTGAGGCGAGTGTTATGCCGCAAGAGTTTCCAATTATTTTCATTCATATTTGAAAAATAAAGAATATAATTTAGCTACATGGCAAATTGCCGCTTTCAACGCGCACGCAGTGCATTCTTGTGGCTGGCATTTTAGTCGAGAGAAGAAAACCCAAAGTTGTATGTAATTTTGCACGCGTTGATTTTCTTGCGCCATCACTGCATTTATTTTAATTTCATTTCGATTCGATCATCGTCACTGTGTATGTGTACCATTTAACTTGAATTTAATCCAAGACGAGAACTGAACGACTATTTTTCGAATTACAATTTCCCCAACAGTATTTTCGCACTGTTCGTTATAGAATTTAAATGTTTGAAACATTAAATCGCATTCAAAATTGCATTGTATGTCGACGGCATTTAGAAATTGCACTCACATACACACATGATTATTCATACACAATATTTTCATATTTGTCTTGCAACAAAAAAGCCATAACGTTAAAGTTTTTCCATTGGCATTTTATCTAGCGGAATTTTAATAGTCGTTTATTAGTTTTATCGACAGAAAATCTCATTGGAAATTGTTATTGCGGTGCAATTAGTGTGTATGAATGTGTGTGTGTGTGTATGTGTATGTATAGAAAATTCGACACCGGGTGGTCGTGCTGTTTTACCATATTCAACATTGCCATTTTGTTTTCTGACAGCATTTGCTTGAACCACACCGTTAACGTTACTTCAATATAAAATGCAAAATACGAAAAGCAAACCACTGTAAACGCTTGATATTTTCAATGGAACACGCCTCTCGTAAATGCAATTATTTGACTCTATTAAAAAGCATGTAATTAAAATATCTGTGTGCGTGTTGCAAATGTGCATTTTCATGTTATTTGGTAAAATAAAAGAAAAAAAAGTAAAAAAAAAAAAATAATGTATTACCTATTATGGTGTGTAATATTCATGCCTTTTGGAATCTTCATTCTTTCGTTTTGATTTGCCAATTGCATATTATTAAATCAACAATTAATTTGAAAATTGTAGACGATGAATGAAATACATCATCATAAATCATGAAGTGTGTATGTTTGTGTGTGTGTGTGTGATATGTTTTATAACAATGTTTTGAAGTTGTGAATCCTCAGTTAATCTAGATCAAGAACAGTAAAAATTGTAATAAAACTATACAAACTGAAGTTCAAAATGCAAAATAAAATGATCGAATTGCTGTATTGTAAATCTCGATATGAAAATGCTGTAAACTCACTGTAAATCGCAGTGATCAATCAAAGAAACCACAATCATTTTTTGCATTTCACAAAGTTTTTATCATTTTCTTGAAGTCGTAACTTGAAGTAACGATGATGTAAACTAAAAAAGGGAACGGCGAGTGTTGACATTTTATGTGCTCAGGTAGATGATTTAATCGTAAAAATGGGTGCATGCAAAAATGTACCATTGTTAGAATGTGAAAATGTGCCGATTTTTATTGCATTTTTCTTTTTTCTTTTTTCTTTTTTGCTTTTCGTTCCATTTCAAGATGAAAATTGCAAATAGAGCTCGCTCAAGGGCTCACTTTAATCACATTTAAGCTAACCGCGTTGAGAGAAAGGGAAAATGAGCCGCATGAGACACACAGATTGAAAGAAAACCAGAGAAAGAGCGGAAGGAGGGAAAAAAGGAAAGAAAGTGTGAAAAGAAAATGAGATCGAAAAAGAGCAAAACAAATTGAAAGAAAAGAAGTTAGTGAGAGATGAAAAAAAGGAAAAAATGGAAGAAAGAAAGAGAAAAAGATAGATAGATAGAGGAGAGAGATAGAGAGAGAGAGAGAGAGAGAGATGAAAAGACCTGCAAGATCTTGAAAGACAGAGAGACACCGCTCCAAGACTGCATGAAGAATATAAAAGAGCATTCGAAACAAAAGTGCACACATGCCAATGAATCACATGACGTCTTAACACCAGTCGTGCCATGAGCAGCATGAGCGAAAACTCAAAATGAATGCATGCATTTAATGTTGTCTCCATGTGATACAACGCGTGCACTTTTTTTATATTTCGCCTGTATTTTCCCTTTTATTGCCGAAACCATGGTTGCTTTTCTGCTCGGTTTGCCTATGCTCACCAAAATACTTTTGTGCGATTCTATTTGGGGCGATGATATCGATATATATTATTGACTTTGTCGAATTTAATTTTTTTTTTCTGCTGATTTGGTGTATTGTCGAAATGACATCGACGGTATTATTTCTCTGCAGTGGTAAATCGTTGTTAACGGCATACAGACACTTACGATATCATATTTTTTTTTTTATTTTTTTTTTGGTTTGTACGTGTATGACGCAGTCATTCACATTATTTGTCAGAGCGGGCGCGAATCATTTAACGGTATCGAACCAGCGAGCATGCACATCAAAACCAATATTTTCAACATAACAAAAGAGACGCAAATATACTTAATACGAATTTGTGGGGGAAAACCACATAAATAAACGAAAGAGGGAAGAAGGTAATTCATTTTGGTGCAATCACGAGCGAAAAAAAATGGGAAACATTTTGAGGGGAAAATCGAAGAAATTTCAAGGAAAATCAAAGTGTATAATTCTATGTTTTGTTGACTTCATAGAATGCCGTCTACATATTTGGGAGTGAAGACAAACCGCGGTGTATGCATATGTGTGTGTATATTGCATTGCATAAAAATTTAAACCATGCTCAATATTCGCTATGGTATTAAATTTATGACCAAACATGTTGTTTTTATAGCTCGTTGCTAATACATCGAATGATGTTATGCACTTTTAGTCGACACATATACACACACGCGAAAAAAAACAAAAAACACTGAACGGGACCAAAACGCAAAAAAAAACTACGCCATCGCGTTCAACCCGAATATGATGTTTTATTTGCCAGTACGTTTGTATGCGTCCTATTTATGTTCTTATAGTCGTTAGATCTATTCTTTTTTGTTTCCATACATATATTCATATATTATATATTTTTTTAAGCTACATTCATTCATGCTTTTTCCTCGTTTATCCTTTGCTTGCACTTCGGCTTTTCTCTGATTAGGTTTTTCATACATTAACCGGTACACACACTTGTCTATATGCACAGTGTAAAACGGTGTGCACAGCTTGTTATCGTTGTTACAACACATAAAATTGTTTTCTTCTCTCTGATACACAACTTTTATAATATACTATGTGCATTTACATTGACGAAACGTAACAAAAAATAAAAATTGAAAAAAATCCAAGAAGAAAAAATTGGAAAGAAAAAGAAAGAATATATGACGAGAGTGAAAAAATGTAGAGAAAAAAAAGTGAAGAAAATTACGCAAAAAACGAAAAAGGAATGGAAAAAAAATTGAAAAATGAAAAAAATGAGGAAAAATAAAGAGTGAACAAAAAATCGAAAAGTAAAATGAAGACGAAAACATAAGCAACAAAACTAAATTATCATAAACTACAGAGGGATTTTCTTGTACAAAAAATCAAATGAAAAGAAACATTGTCAGTGTTAGTCAATTTACTTTCACGAGAAACAAAATAAAAAACCAGTTTTGCCTTCCATCAATGTGCCCGTTGATAGTTTTTCTCTATCGGGAATTTTCGATTCGAGACGGTATTCAGTTCATTCAGCTGACGCTTACAATTTTCTTGTGCACCAGACAAAATAAACCTTTTTTTTTCCATTCTTCTGCATGTTATCCGATGTATTTTGTCTACAATGGATTTTTTTTTTGCATCATGCTTCCATAGTCTTCGACAACAAAACCTTTTTCTTTTTCTTAAAAAATAAAAACATGTTCAACAAATGGATGAAAAATCAAAATAAATTCATAAACTTAAACAAACAGAAACTGAATTTCAAACCAAATGGAACTCTTTTCAAAGAAACATTGATAGATCGATTTACAATTGTTTACAATAAATCGATATTAGTTCGTCAATTTACACCGTTAATTTATTATGCATAGGTCAAATGAAATATTTTCGACCTATTCAAGTTTTCTTCAACATTCTCCAAAACAAACATTTAATGATTCGAGTTTATGTGTTTTTCATTTAATTTTCTCAATGTAGATGTACACATTTTCAAAAAAGTTGTTGAAAGATGAAACATGAGCCGATGTCGAACATACAAAATCTACAAATCATTAGAGTTGTATTTTTGGTAAAGTTTTCAATACGAAATCAGTGAAGCAAACATTTGGCCAATGTCTACAGTGTGCTTGATATGACTAGTGTTGCTGTTGGGTATAATTTGTGGTTCAATTTTCATGGAAGACGACGCATAATAGTGATTTAAGAGATTTTTTTCTTCCATATTCAAACAAAAAGAAAATTGAAAAGAGAGAAACGGGTCAATCGACTAAAATCACGCATCAATTTCATCCGGTCAATTGTGCAGCTCAATCGATTATTTGCACGCAATCGAATATATATATATATAGCCATTGAAAATATCGTCCGACACCATTGCCACTAGAAATATGCAATCAAAATTCATCGCTACAAGCAATTGGTCGGTAGAGTTGCATTACCTCGAAAAATGGTCGAGCAATAATGGCACTTGTGCGAATTTACAAAGCATTTTGGCCAATTCCCTGCAGCTGCCAAATGTGATTTTCAATCAAATATTAGGTGCAAAAAGCCGATGTCTGGTCATTTGGTATTATAATGTTTGTATTGTTGAATGCAATTCAATGACTTTGGCAAATTTTGAATGCGGTTACCACCAGTAAATACACTCGGATGCTCGATCTATATATTAGAACTATAGGTGAAAAAAATACGTCGCTATTGTTCAAGTGTTTAATGCAAAAAGCATTTTATGTGGCTGGAAGTGAAATGTGTTCTGCAAAAATGAGAGCGATTGAGTGAGAAAAAGTGTGTGAGAGAGAGAGAGAGAGAGAGAGAAAGAGAAAGAGAAAGAGGAAGGGAGAAAAGAGAGAGAGGGACAGCATAAAGGAAAAAAATGGATGTCGAAAACATTGTGGAACCGAAGAGAACTACGAGTTTAGTTCCGTTGCAATGTGTTTTTCAATGAGTCAAACAAAAGTGTATAATAGTTTGGATTTGCAATGAAAATTCCGTATTTTGAGTGAGCTGTAAAATGTATTAGATGCTCCTGCAATCCGCTGCCGATTCCTTTACCACACTTTACAGGCATCGCACTTCAGCTAAACGTTCTAAAACCGAACTCAATCTGTTCATTACAAACACAAACCCACACGGTCTCTCTCTCTCTCTCTCTTTCACTCAGCATATTTAGCGAATACACCATAAAATGGCATTATATTTTAAGACTAAAAATGCTTCTTTTATTTTGCGACCGCTTTTCAAAGCGCACCACACGGATTATTTGAACGGAATCCGCATTTCTTCATCCACATTTTTTTTACGATTACAAATGTTTTGTTCGCTTTATTCGTTTTCTCTGTCTTTTTTTTTTCTTCGTCTCTTGTTTCTGTGCTTTTTTTTCTCTCTTTCTCTGTGTGTATGCTCTTCTGCTTTGCTTGTACACTTCTTCTCTACCTTTTTATTACAATATTATGTGTATTCGTATTGTTTCTACTGACAAAATAACGCTCACTTTTACTCTGGTGTTTATTTTCTTTTACTGTTGTTTTTATTCGCATCCACTTTTGTTTTGGTTTTATGACCGGATACACTGTCAACCATAATAACTGTGTAATTCAATTTTCCATTCTTATTCGCTATCTCTTTTTCGTTTTGCTCAAATGTTAAAATCCATTCTATCTCTCTATCGTTTACTCTTTGTATTTCTTCCGCTGTGTTTGTTTTGACAATGATTCCAGTCATTGTTTGCTTTACGGTGGTAACTGATGGACGCTTATCTTGGTGATGTTTCCTCAACAAAGACCACAACCACAAATGGAAAATAATGGAGTGTGGATTTAGTATCGCAATATCAATTGTAATGGTCTCTTTTAAAAGAATGCTAAAAAATTTACATGTGATTACATCGCATTTTTTGCTATTTTTTTTTTTCAGCTCACCGGTAAAAGAGTTATTTTCTTTCGAAAAATTACGCACTTTCGTGTACATTGGGGTGCTATTTGTTTAGACTTTCTTAAAAAATGATTTGATTTTCACTTTGTAATTCCATTAGAGATACCCATAAAGGCTTCACTCTAGCTATGTAATAACAATCAATTTCATTTTACAAGCACGTCATTTTACACGAAAATATTCTTTATCAAACCATGGACCAATAACCTGTTTGCAATTTTAAATTCTCAAAGGAGTAACATTGATTGCTTCCATTATTCATTTTATTTTATATCATCGATTTACTTGCATTAAAACTGATGAAAAATTATGATTTTCACATGAAATAAATCTGCAGTTAAAATTGGCTTTTGCAAAAAAAAAAACCTTTCAGTTTTAACAAAGGGCGAATGGACAAAAATGCATTTTTTATATTTGAAATTTGAAGTTCGACTTTTTTTCGGCATATACAGAATTTTTTCAAAACAAATTTGGCACGAAAACTTCTTTAAAAAAACTACGTATTTTAAATATTTTAATTCTTTGAGAATGTTCAATGCCCTCACAATAATCATCATTCTCCATATTAAATTTGTTCGAAAAAAAAAAGTTTTTTTTATGACTTCTTAACTTTCCATCAGTCACTCGTTAATTTGTTTATTTACTTATGCATTGTGCATCGACAACAACAAAAACGGTAACTATAAAAGTCGATCATAAATAACGCAAAGGGCTTATGCATTTCGTTTATTCGTCAAGAACAAACAAGTTTATTTTTGTTGTGCAAATAACTCTTAGGCAAATATGAATACCACTGCAATGAAGTTGTAGCATCGCATTGTGTGTAATTCACTGTAGTGATGGGGTAATTTCAATGGTGAGCAAAACTTTTATTTAAATATTTACCTCTTAACTTAAAAAGTTATTTCGTCAATAATGCGCATGAAATTGATGCAAATCTTTTTTTATTGCAGCAGTCATGCATTTTTCCGTAAATAATTTCAGTGCAATAAAATTGGGTTGAGAAATGCTATAAATGTCAAAGACTACTGATCCGTTCTAAAAGGGAGAATGACAAAAAATGAAATGTTTGCTTATATGTCAATAAAAAACTCATCATATGAAACCTACAATATTATGTAATAAAATGAGGTTTGAAAGAGTATGCCATGAAGAATACCAAGATTACTGAAATGTTTGAAATATGATATGCAAACAAACCGAATTGGTCAATGCATTGCCGGGTTCCCTTGTGGAAATGGAAAAATATATACGCACAAAACCAACGCAGAAAATGAAAAGAGAATAAAAAAAATATCGTTTCAAAACGGAGGAAAAAAAAGTGTTCGGAAATATATAAATGCTAAGCCCATGGGTTCAGACTTTACCAAGCATTTGGTTACATGTCATTCATTTTTATAAAACCTTTTCATCTTGAAATAAAATCACAGCAAATCAGAAAATCCCCTGACCGTTTCTCCATTAATCAAAAATGATACTAGCCAGCAGTTTTTTTTTTATAAATAAATTCGGAAAGTGCGCATGGCGAACATTTTTTCTTCTTTTGCGTTCGCATACTGTACGACTCTTTTATCTAAATATGTTGTAGATTGAGCACTGTATTTGAAATTGCATCCGATAATAAAGTGAATTCTAGCGAGAGAAAATGAAAGAGACGAAAAAAGAGAGCGAAAAGGGAGGGGAGAGAGAGAGGTACAAAGCAACTATTCAGTTTATAAATTCGTAAACAAAATCGAAATGGATTATGACATGAACGGCTGAAAAAAGCGGATGTAATTTTTTACAATTTTATAGTTTTCGATGTGAAATTTGATATGGTGTGTACGTGTTCGGCTATTTGTCGACCATTTGAGAATGAAAAACCCTTCATTCATGTTCAAAATGTGCGTGATTGTAATTTAGACATAAAATTCTCAATTCGGATATCACAAACGAAACAAGCAAATTCCGACTATCTTTTTGTCCATTTTTACCGGCTATCTCTATCGCTCCACATTCTATGGATCTTTGTCGTTCTCTTTCTCTCTCATCCTTATTCTCTTCTTCTCTATCTTTCAATCTCTCTCACACACGTTGTCTTCATTTCTCATCATTCCGCTAGCCATCACATGCTAGCCACCACATGGAGCGAAACCAAAACGAGATTGTGAAAAACCAAAAGTTTTTGGCTTTTCATATGAAAATTGCATGCTAAGTAATATTGTCATTCGATGGGGGTAGTTTTGTGTGTGTGTGTGTTTTTTTTTCTGAAAGCCGACTGCATGCGTTGCTGTTGTTTGAATGGTTTCAAAATGGTTGCACATCGCATGCATGAAGAGTGTCATAATCATGAAAGTTAAAACGACAACGGCTCACGAGAATCTGAATAAAACCAACAAATCAACTGAAGTATCTGCATCAACAAAACACAACAACACAATTTGCTCGTTTTCCGGCTCTCATCTCAACTATACCAATCTATCGTATCTCATATTCATAATTTTGCACCAATGGTGAACATTGTAACAGCTGAACATTATAGTTTGCTTCCAAATTGATAGTCCCTACATGAAATGCAACGAACCGTACCTAAATATGTCCGAAAAAATATTCCTTCTTTTTTTTTTTTTCAAAAAAAAACTTTTCCATTTTCTTTTTCATTTTCTCTCTAAATAGTTAACAAATTTATTTTACTCAACATTCAATAGTTATGTAAAGAGTCCATTCAAAAAATCTAATATTTGGCATGTCTGCAGTGAAAAAAAAAACCATTCGACGAGTAGAAATTATATTAAACGAAATTCATTTGGAAATGGGGTATATTCATCAAATGGTGTTCATTTGATTCATTTTGCAGCTATAGAAGTCACATACACACACACACACAATATTCAACTTTCATTTGACACCCAAATCTGTGCTTGAGTTTTGGCAGACATTTCAAAAAGTTTTCGATTGTTCAATATATTGCGGCGCACATGTGCCAACACTGAACCAGCTATTAGTGTTTAAGATTTTGATATGTGTGACGCACAAACTCTTTTCACCAATTTCATTTCAATACGAATAATTTTTCCCTTGAAAATTATGCCAAAACAGATTTTATGGCTTTAATTCACCGAAATATATTCGCAAAAAACTACAACAACAACAACAAACTTTTTCTACGACTTGATTTATTGTGTTGATGAATTGAAAGTTATTCGAAGCAGTTTGGGTTATTTTTTTTTTCAAACGGCAATTTGCGTATATTTATGATCGATTTGTGCTTGGCATGTAATTTTTACTTGGCATTTTTTTACCCAAACTTTATTTGATGCGTTGACAGCTCAATTGAGTAAATATTTCTTGCTTTTCTTCTTTTTTTTTTCTTTTGGTTGTGGCAATGTAACTTTATCTCTCTTCTTCGGTCTGTTTCGTCTCTGTCTCGCTCTATTTAATGTTTACATTAAATGATGTTTGAACGATGATAAGTAGCCGACGTCCAATATTCACATTTTTCAATACATTATTTTCATTTTCGAAACACTTTTGAAAAATTTCACATTCAACAAAGTTGTTATCATTTCGTTTTTGGTACGTCCATAACTTTGTGGCATACAACTGCTTTCAAAACATTTATTTTGCTTAACTTAATATAGTTCTTTTAACGTTTTTTTCTTTCTTTCTTTCTTTCTCTCTCTCATTCTCTGTCTCTCTCTCTCTCTCTCTCTCTCTCCCTATCTCTCTCTTTTTCAATCTCTCTCTCTGTGTGTGCACTGTTTCTTCTTTTTCATCATCTACTTTTTCTACTACAAAATGAATTGATGAAGGAGAAGGAAAAAAATTGTTTGCTGAAAATAAATAAAGTTTATACTTTAGCAATCACGAATATTGTCACGCTTAGATCGGCTTGGGCCTGTGTTTTGACAGGACCGGGAAACTTGGTGGAGATTTAGTTTATGTTATAGTCACTGAGAAGGCGAGAGAAAAGTGAGCGAGAATTAGGGAATACAGACCGAGAAAGAGAAAGAAAGAGATAGCAAAAGAAAAGGAGCAAGAAAATGAATGAAATGTCTGAAAAATGAAATAAGTGATAACAAGCACCAGAAAAAGAAGAATAAGTCGATGAGAAAAAGCGATACTAAAATATCCGCACAAAAGATATACAGAAAAGGTACTTTCAAATTACCACAACTTTTGGCAGAATAAACTACGGAAAACACACACACACAAGGCAAAAGAGAGAGAGAGAGAGAGAGAGAGAATCCACTTTCTACCAGCACAAACACTTACGACATATATTCAATCAAAACTTCGTTTGATTACCGACTACCAATGAATTTGCGCAAAGTTTTTATTTACCTCATCGGACAGCTTTCACTGTTCGCAATAATCGAGAAAGAAAGATAGGATGAGAGAGCGAGAGAGGGAAAGAGAGTGATGTGTTTAAATATGTGAATTTGTGTAGGTGAGGTTTTTATTTCCAATCTGCAGATACTAAAGTCATGTTCATTTCGTGTTGTTGTACATCTTCATTATTTGCTTTTCCATTTCTGTGAAAATTCCATTATATAAAGACAAGGTTTCGTGTGTCTTGTATGGTGTCTGTTTTTGTTGGGTATTTTTGTTTTTGTTGTAGTTGATGGTCGCCATTTTTTGTTGTTTCTCTTGTTCAATATTACATATGAAAATGGTTTTTTTTTTCTCCGATGATCTGATGTGTGTTTTGCCTAGTGTTTTGCAAAGAAAATTGGCTTTTGTCATAGGCAGCAAAGAGCAAGAAAAAATTTTCTCAGAAAATCACATCAGATCTGGGGCGTCTCAACAAAAACAACATTTCCGGCGAGGAAGAAAGGAAAAAAAACTTGAAATAATTCAAGAGGGGGGTGTGTTTTACAGTGACTGTTGACATTCAGTTCGATTTGTTGGTATTATCAATGGCGTTGAGTCGTTTTAAATTTTCGAGAAAAGAAAAAAAAAAACGTTTCTGTACTCTCTTCCGGCGGAATATCAGACAAAACTCATTAAATATGCCGATTTTAACGAGATCGCAACGAGAAATACCAAGAAAGAGGGGGTGACTATAATGTTCATCTATAAATAAAACGGAAGTCAATGGAAATCTTTCGAACCAAATCAATCAGGCCAAATAATAATGCGAAAATCTCCTCGGCCTTAAGCAAAACCAAACGAGAAAACTTGGATAATTTAATCCGATACTTTGGACTCTCGCCGTTTTCGTTTTCTCATACTCTCTCTTTCTCTCTCGTTCGCTCTCACTTTTTGACTGTATCCCTCTTTGTTGGCCCAAAATCCACCAAAAGCACTTTATCTTCGAAGAAGGGACAACTTCTAACAAATATGAATCAGTGCACACAAAATGGTTCAACATTGTTTTGTTTCAGATCCACTTAATCGGCAACAACAGACAGATACGGACGTGTAATTCAATTCAATGCGATACGATGCGATGCACGCGCCGTATTGTAAATGTGATGCAAATCAGCCCAAAAGAAAAGCGAGCAGTTAATGATCATCATAAAACAACAATACAGAGAATGAACGAAAGAAAGAAGAAAGAAGAAGAAAAAAATTATGGAAATACATTAAAAAGTCACACAAAGATATTCAAGCGTGGAACGTGAGCGCGGCTGAAATGTTCGCCATATAAACGAGAATGGTTAAGAGTACCGGATAACAAAAACGATTTTTCCATAGAACTACTAACAGGCAAACGCAAAAAGTATTGCAAACAATTACACAATAATAAGAAAATTTCCAGCTAATGTTTTTCTGTTTGTATATACTTTTCCAAGTCACCATCAAGTCTATCTTTTGATATTCGCTTTTTCTCTCTCTCTCTCTCTCACTCTCTCTCTCACTCTCTCTCTCTCTCACTCACTCTCTCACTCTCTCTCTCTCCCATTCTCTCTCTCCCACTTTCTCTCTCTTTCTCTCGCTCTCTCTCTATTTCTATTTCTCTCTTTCTGCGTAGTTTGCTCGCTCGCTTTTTCTTCGCTTTATCCTTTTGTTTTCGTTAACTGCTGTGCGTTCGTAATGTAATTGTAATAATAGCTTATCTCAAAGCTGAACACTGTTAAATAAATTTTCTGTTCAAAAATCATGTTAGTCTCATGTTGATTTTGAATTTTCATCATTCGTTCCAATGGCTGTAGATTTTTCTCTGTCTCGTTTCCGAATCGTTTTTTTTCACTCTCTTTTTTTTACTTCTTCTTCTTCATCTTTCACATTTTTACATAACTGCTTCGCATTCCTTTATCTCCAATTTCATTAACGAACAATTCGCTGCTGTGTTCGTGAGTTAAACTGTGTGTGTATCTATATATAGAGCCAAAAAATGGCACAAATGCATGTAGTCTATGTTGGAGCCCTGGATTTTTTACGACTTTCATTACATAAATACGTGTGTTGGATTGCTCATCTCGCATTTCTTTTTCACCGAAATTTTTCTATCTTCCTCTGTTTTTTTTCTTTTTTTCTTTTCCTCTTTTTCTCTTTCTCTCTCTCTCTCTCTCTCTGTTTCTTCTTCCTTTTTATCTCCCCCCCACCCTTTCTCTTTTCATGTATTCCACATTTCAGTGCAAGATAAAAGAAAAGTTTTAATTGATTCGACTCTATTGACATAGTCAAGTTCTATTTAGTTAGAGATTTTCTTCATTCTTCGATTCTTAGATGTGTTGTTGTTCTTTGCGATGGTTCGTTCGCAATAAGGAACGAGCAAAAAAAAAAAGAAACGAATGAAGAAGGGGGAGAAAAACAAATAAGTACGAATAAGCAACAGTCATTGAGAATTAAGCACAACAAAATGACAACGAAAACGACGACGATGACAAAAACAACAATCGAGCTGTTAGCTGTACATGAAAGTAAAAGAAATTTCTTTAAAGACAGACAGAAAGAAAAATTGCGATACAAAACAACAATAATGCGTTGTGTTCATGTTTTAGCGAAAAATGGAATATCGTAGGTGTTGTTGCACACGATCAGTATCAAATGGTCTGGTAATCGTGTGCAGAAAGAAAAATTGCACACAAAACAACCAAACACAATACAACTAAGCGCACACAGCACAACTGAATCAAAGCAAATCAACTAAATCACATAAAGAATACAACAAATGTGAAACGAACGAAGTAGAAGGCGGAGAGAGAAGGATTACGTGCGTATTATTTTCACTTTTTTTTTTTTTGTTGCCACTTCGACTCTTTTCCCTTCGTTGTTCATTCATCGTGTTGATTACATGCCAACGCACGACCATACAAGCCAAACCAGTATTAATTACCTACTGCATTGTATATATTAAGTTGAAAACCCAACGCTTATAAATATCAACCAACAACAAACAACTACAACAAAAACAACAATAACAAGTGTGAGAGAAGACGCGTTGAATGAACTTTTGTCGGATGAAGAAGCAGAAAAACCAACAATAATAATGTGCTTCTAATAATGATCGATATATGTATTGCTTGTGTTTGCCTTCAAATCCACCACTTGTTCGCACCAATTGTTGCTCCATGTATCATAACAGATACTCTGGATAAATCGATGGAAAACAACAACAACAACAACAACAACAACAAATAAAGAAAAAGAAATATAAAGAGCTTTTAGCCTCAATGCAGACTTTATCTTGGATCACAATAACCAAGAGCGTATATTCCAACCAAATATTATTCTTTGATGAACAATATAATAATGTGCAAAAGCAAATGGGCTTTCATTGTGATCAGAAATAAGATAATGATTGTAATACGAAAACTTTCATTTTAGTTGGTGTTAATGTTAATCATGTTTTTCGACCCTTTTCATCCAAAACATTGGCTTGGGATTGGAAATAAACAAAAAAAAAGAAAAAAAAAAATACGTTCGAATTGTCACTCGTTTTTCGAAGTTGGGTCATTCATTAATTAGAAATGAACATGATCATCTTTTCAACAGATGATTCAATATTCCAAAGATACAACAAATTCCAGATGTTTTTAAGCTAATGGAATTGTAGAAAAATCAACAATTTCTTTTGTTTTTCTACTAATTCTAATTTTTTCCCTTTTTCTTTTGAATCCATTCAACGTCTTATTGTTTTTTTCTTTCTTATCTTTTCTTCTCTTTCATTCTTTCTTTTCTTTTGCTATTAATACATACCAATCGTCATCTCCTTTTCTACAATCTATTCTCCTCTTTAGCTCACGCTTTAAAGGCATTCTTTTCATGCTTTTCATTTAAACATTATATTTATGTAAATTTGAAAAAATATTGCAAAGTATTGCGTATCGAAAATTTCGTTTTCTATATTTAACGAAACAACAATTGTAAAATTCCAATCCGATTTACATTCAGCGAATGAAAACAATTCAATATAAAGGGGTTTTGTTATGAAAATAAAGTTCCTAAAAATAATATGTAGAAAGAAGAAAAGAATGCTTGATAATATTTTGAGTTAGACCAACTGTCACTGTCAATTAGAAATTCTTGAGTCAATGATGAAAGAGTTCGTCAAACAGAGAAGAGAAAAAAAGTGAGTAAAATTGTCGAATTTATTAAGCCTTATTGCTCAAAGAATGCGTGTGCATTTACTTGCTGTCGTGTGTGTTATAATGACTTACCTTTGTCCTTTATGTCTTTGAAATTATATCGCAAATGTTGCGACGACTTTCTCACAAATAACGAGAACGTTTACAACCTACTTTATTCTAAGCGTCACATAGTTCTTTTCGTTTTGTATGGCATGAATTGATTTAAAAAGGTAAAAACAGCGACATACATTCAGAAAAACAGAGAGATTGAGAGAGAGAGAGAGAGAGAGAGAACAGTGGAAGAAATAATAAAATGGAGAAAGAGAGAGAGATCGAGGATATCGGGAAAAAAAACGTTGAAAATGTTTTGAAAAGAAAGTCGAACAAACGTTTTACAATAAGCGATGGTATTTCAGTTGAATTTTAAGGCGTTCTTCAATTGGATTCAACTTTGAAATTAGTTTTTTTGCACTTATTTTGTTGGTTTTGTTCGTTGTTGTCAAGACTTTTTCTCGTTTCTCTCTAGCTCTCACTCTTTCCCCTTCTTTTCCCATTTCTTTCTTGCTCTATCTATTTCCCTATTTTTCTCTTTTTCTCTACATGCCAAAGTTGCGAATATTTGCATTGTAGTCAGTTTTTGATTGCGTATGTTGTATGCTCGATGACTGAGTGAAAGAGTGTGTATGTGAGCGAATGAATGAGTGAAATGAGATCGTGTGTATTTGGTGAAATGAGAAAGTAATCCGCCGACAAAGCATATGCTGGCTTCGAGCTTTGAACGCGCAAATATTCCGCTTCCGACATTAAAGCAATGCTAAAGCAAAGATCTGAAATGTACTCAAGGTATTTACATTCGTGGCAAAACTTGTCGAATAATTTTCCGTACAGAGCTTTTCGTTTTTCGTCATATGTTTTTCATTCTATGCCGCATTTTTCTCTCGTTCATTTTTTTTTTCTTTTCTTTTGGGCTTTGTGCGATTTTTTTTCATGTTCGTTCACTTTGAACGACATGTGCACAATATTACATACAGAGAACGACTTGTATCTTCTTCGGGTGTTCTTTTTTTCGGCGAATTTTTCTGCTTTTGCACTTTGATCTAGTTAGCATATCTAAATATGCATATTATTAGACATATAACGTACGCACACATTAGGGAGTTTCTCTTTTCCTAGGCATCGCACTTATTCACCAAAACGTACACGTATCGATAACGCACCAACAAATACCATCTTTTCACTTCTCGTCGGTTGCATTTATTCTCGTTTCTCTTCCTTTTGAGTCTATTTTTATTTATTGAACAAATTTCCCCGCCCATGCGTTGTCACTTGACAAAGAGAAAAGGAAGGAGAAGAAGAAGAAGAGGTAGAAATCACACAGCTTTTTCACTTTACAGCTGAAAATTTCAAATGCTAAGCATAACACCCAAATATGCGGGGAACGATATAATCTCAAATAGTAGAACATAATGCAAAATACATATTTAATTTATCCCGAGCGACACGTGAGCATATGCGGATCCCATCCAAATAGAGTCTTCTATCCGTTGTCAATGTTACTTTTTTTTGACAAACTCACCCACTGTTCTTCTTTCTTTTCCCTCTCTGTCCCGATTCTTTTTTTATGTCTTTTGCCGTTTCGCTTTTTTGTGGTGTGGAAAAACGTTTGATGATGAAGAACGAACATCGAAATTTGGTTTAGTCTTTGATATTGTTTACTTAATGTATGCGACACATTCGCGCACATCTCTTTAGAGAGAGAGGGGGGGGGGAGAGAATCATGCTGAGAGTAAATCGCTCGATTATTCAAGGAAAAGAGAAGAAGAAGAAGAAAATAAAAAATATGAAAAAGCTTTAAAGCCAACTTTTACGTTGAATTAACCATATTTACATGTGCACAATCTACATATCATCAATGTGATACTTTTTCACTCTATCTTGGTTTCATTCTTTGTTTGAACGTTTTATAGCATTTGTCTTTCTCATCGCATGCTCATTTATTGCCACTTCCTTTCATGCTTTTCAATTGTTTTCTAAATTGAAACGCTTAGTTTCAAACTCACACCACGACCTTTGCGACTCACACTAGCTCTCATTCGCTGTCATATGCTTTTTCATTCTATTTTTCTATCATCATTGTGCTGTGATGTGATGATGGTAAATGGGGATCATGATGACAACGATGATGATGATGAAGATGATGGGATGGTTTTCGTGCGGTTGCATGCACATTTTTAATCTGCTTTTATGAGAGTTTTACGTGGGCGTTTTTGGTTTACGAGTGGTTATTGAATAACAACTTTGCTTGATAATTGCAATTTATTTCCCTTTGATCGAATATTTGTTTATTGTTTTCTTTTAATTTAACCAGTTATCAAGTGCACCTACCGTGACTCATGTGGGTGTAGCAATAATTTTGAATTTTTTGATTTAATTATTTCTAAAATGTAATATCGTTTCCAATTTTCACTAGAGTTTTACTTAATAATTCAATGTGCTCATAAGATTCACATATCTTTTTTCTTTCATTGTTTTTCCCCGTTTTCTCCTTCTTTCTTCTCTCTCTTCTTTGGCCCGTGCACTCGTGCTTACTCACTTCTTTCATCTTAATCTAAGTACATTTTTGTGAATTCATGCAATGCGACAGCCACTTACTGTCGCATTACATTATTTTGTGATTAATTATTTGTTTCATTCACCATTGAAATTTCCCTTAAATCAGACATGAATGCTCTAGAGTCTAGATAATAATATTTGAACACATCATCTGCCATGACGGATTTTTCGCATCGCTATCGAATGTGATGAAAAACAAGAAAAAAAAAACAATAAATAATACTTGCTCAGTCTGTTAAATTGTTAACAGTCGATGGTATCGATAAAATTGTCTGTGACACTTGAGGCAAAAACGTATCACAAATTACAAAAACATTTCGATTTGGTTTATTTATGGTTTTCAAATATTCATTTAACATGATTCAGAAAAACAATCTTTAAATCACATTGAGTGCTCATGTCAACGGCATTATACTCAAAGTTTGAGTCTTGAAAATGTTTTTGGATAAAAAATTAAGCTTTTCATGTATTTTTGTGACGGCTTGTGATAAAACATATATTCAAGAAATGAGTGCAATTCTTTTCAAATAGAAAATTTTCTGGAAATAAATTGACGTGTGACATAAACAATAAAGAAGTGGCGTAACCTTTAATTAGATATTTGCTAAGGAAATTCAGTGTAAATGATAATTGAAAACTCTTTATGCTTGAACTTCGATCACATAGGTCAAGAAAATCAAGAAGTTTCTTTCAAAAAATATATTGATTTTATCAAAACAAGTGCAATGTCAATGTCATTGGTCTAATAATAGATCTAGACGCAATCAGTTGAATGAAAAATCTTGTTCAGCTCATCAATAGCACGTTTTGTGTTGAAAAATCTAAACGATTTGGTTCATTGGTATGCTTTGACTTTACATTCAATCCAATATTGATTTGCGTTTGTCTCGAAAAAAGTGCTTACATCATTATGTAATTTGGTTTTTGTAAAAATGCTGGGCATTATTTTACACATGGCATACGAATCGATTTGCGCCAACCCGTCTTTTCATTTCATGCATTATATTAACCAATAGCTCAATGTTTGTAGCAGCAAAAAATCGACACGATATACAGAGAGAGAGAGAGAGAGAGAGAGAGAGAGAATAATGGAAAACGTCTCGAAAAGCGGAGATAGCAAATTTTAACGAATGAGAATCCAAAACGATTTATATATCTGTCGAGAATCCATCAAAGTGTTGAAATACATCAAAATCGAGTTGTAATGTCAAAAAGGATGGGAAATCGTGCGAAATGAATTCACTTATTGTCTGTCATGGTGCATTGAACGAAACGAAGGAATTTAATGAGTGAACGACAGAGTGAGATGAAGAATAAGAGAAAAAAAAAAAGTCATGTCGTAGCACTTTACGTGGATTTTTTTTTTTTTTTTTTTTTTTGGTAATGGGTGTATGGCGTGTGAAACGGCTTTTTCCAAATATCTATTCGATTGTAAATTTGATTTGCAACAAAATGAGAAAATTAAATTTGAATTTAAATTATTTCCAAACCGATTTTCACCTTCCAAGAAATGTTCGACGACCGCACTGAGGCGTTTTTTTTTTTTTTAATTTGCACAAAACATTTTCATTTTCCGATAGCAAATGGAAAAAAAAAGCGCTGAATTGTGAATTTGAATGGTAT
This sequence comes from Resseliella maxima, assembly GCA_029041755.1. NCBI lineage: Eukaryota > Metazoa > Arthropoda > Insecta > Diptera > Cecidomyiidae > Resseliella > Resseliella maxima. Next base: position 749,217 of record JAQOWM010000888.1, on the reverse strand, counting down.
GCTTAATTGAAGCGCCACCGGGAAAATGCTTAAAAAGCTCGAAATCCAATTTCGTACCACAGGCAAATAATCAATCAACACGTCCGGTGTTTTTTTAAAAAATATTTAAAATCCATCGTTGAATATGAATGAGCGAAAGTGTAAATCTTACGTTTTAAGTGAAATTTCGTTTTGCTGTTACAAAATAGAATTTGTACAGCATCAGACGAAACTTTGATTAACACTTTGCTTTTTAATTAATTGGCGTTCACATTTTGCTTCTTTTAAAGTTGCCAAAGCCAAAACGTGCGTATGATCGTTCATTCTTATTAGATCGATATTATCATAAAATTCCGATTTTTCTGTAGAAATTCCCTATGCATCATTCGAACGAAATATTACGCGACACCAATTTTCCCAATATTCCAATATTTTTCTGTCGTTTCGCACATTTCTTCCCCTTTTCTCTTGTCATCCTATTTCCCTCTCTTTTTCTCTATTTTTCTCGCTCATTTCCGCTTAATCTATCTCTCACTTTTACACCCACGCTTGCTATCGCTCATAAATATTCGATTGAATCAAGCGGAAAACATTTTTCAATTTATGTCGACACCGTAACGAGATGCTTTTATGCATTGGACGGGTGCGGAAGAACAAAACAAAGCGATCAACAATTGACGAATATCGTCGTAGAAACATATGGTTCCTTAATCGTTCTGTGGTACAATGAGCATGTTTGAATGATGAAAAATGAATTCCGAAATATTTTCGCTTGAATTTCACATTGCAATGGCAGCTTGAGAAGCATTAGTAACAACATCAAAATCCAAAGATGAGATCAAGAAAACGCAATGGAATGTTGTGAATAATAAAATTCACATCCATCTCTTCAAATTCACAGTCATAGAAAGTGTCTGCTTGACGTGCTCGCACAAGCTTAGTTTATTCTATTTTGTTTGGTTTGATAGTATATTTGCTTCGATATTTTGAGTGCTTACGCTCTTTACGATTCTTCCTTTTCTTTCATTCAACAATTGTGTTGTTTGGTTGTTAGTGTGTTTGCGTTGGCAGCTGAAGCGTTAATACATACATCGTCTAACAATATTAGTGTCATTTGCAGTTATTTTATAAAATCTCATCCCAACAACGATATTTACAGTTTGCAATCGCATGAATTCAACTCTCTTTCTTTCTCCCTATCTCATTCTTTCTATTCTCTTCTTTGATTGTTTCTTTTCATTTTTCTCTTTCCCTCTCGCATTATTTTTCTGTTCCTTGATCTCAATTCTCCCCCCCCCCCCCGCATTTGCTTTTTGCACATTTGGTCTCTGTGTGAGGTCTATAAACTCGCGAGCATGTTTACTTCAAATTCAATGAAAATCTTTTACCAATGGATTTTCTTCAACTACAAACAATTCATCACCAGCATCGTATGTTGTGTGAGCTTTATTTTGCAATCACAACGATGCAGCCGCTATTCCTAGTATAACGACAACGATGACAACAACAGGGAAAAAACAAAACGTTAACGTAATTTATTTTATTGATTCTGACTTTTGATCATTTGCGTTCATTACACATACTTGTGAAAAATTTAAGTTCAGGATAGTGAAACCGATTAGGTTAGAGAAAGAGAGAGAGAGAGATGAAGAGCGGGTATGAAGCGATGCGAAATAGGAATGATATTGGCACTTTAGCGCTTTTTCTATTTCACCATTTTGCCTCATGTTTTATGAAGCAATCTTAGTCACATGCATTGCACATGGATAGAAAAGCAGGTAATAAAAATAGCAAAGTTCTATCAAACGAAGTTTCATGTCATGGAAAATGTTTTAACCTACTTCGATGCACACATGATACCGGTAATATTGTACGAGATGGAATGCATTCGACGTCGACTTCATTTCGCCTTCATTCACATTCACAGTCACAGTCACATTTGTTCAACATTTCGAGATAGGTTTTATTGGAATTTTCTCTGTTTTTCTCTCTCTCTCTCCCTATCTCGCATTCTTTCCCTCTCTGTGTTTATTTCCCATACTCTCGTTTCGTTTAGTACGCGCATATCGTGGAATAAACATGACGGCACCAAAATTTATTCCACATTTCACATATTGAAATTACATGTTACCTTGCTCTTTAACGGGCGAACATCATACGCTGTGTGTATGTTGTTCGCTTTCGCTCACAGAGAGAATGTAAACTGAATATTTACTTTTATGCATTTTCATGAAGAATGATGTTTTCGCGAAATTACACACAAAAAAAAAAAAAAAAAATTAAATATATTTTTCTGAGCAGCTTGAAAATTTTCATATGAAACGCGCCACATCGACTGAGTAGAATGCATATTTTTTGGCAGACGTACGTTGCATGTCGATTTTTAAATGGGATTTCATTTTCGCAAACAATTTTCAAAATTCAACCAAATGAGAAAGAGAGAAGACACTAAGAAAGAAAGAGAAAATGATAGCCACAATACGAAGATGCAAGTGACAAAGAGAGAGAGAGAGAGAATGAGAAATTTTCAGCATAAAATTGGTTTCGCATATCACTTAAACCGTGTGCAAATGATTCGGCGTCGAGACGCGCGACCATAAAACATGTAATCATTTTTACAAGGAGACGGCGAAAAAAATTGAACTAATCCGAGAAATTTGCTGGAAAGAATTTATAGAGTAGAAAAGTGACGGAATGAAAGAAAGAAAGTGAGAGGGAAATGTTGAAAAATATTGAGAATTTGAGAGAAATAGAGAGAGATATCGGGTTAGTGTGCGTGAGAGAGAGAGAGAGAGAAGGAAAGAAAAATTGAAAGCAGAAAAGGCAAGCGAACGAGAGAGAAAAGCATTCAAATAATGAAAAATAATTGAACTGAAAAATTACAAGCGACGTCTCTTTTGCATGCTGAGAAATTCCAATCATCAAGCTTTGAAAATGAGCAAATATGTGAGTGCTATGCATCATAACGTCCTTTTTTGTGTACGTCGAGATTGTTCACTTGCTCATATGTCATGAATTGAATCGCATGAGAAGTGGCATATTCACATTCATTTTCTTCTCAAAAAAGAAGAGAAGAACAAACATACACGGTGAACGCGAATGAAATCGATAGCAGAAACTGGTTTAGTCGATTCGATTTCCAACCTCTTTGGCTAAAAATTTTTTGGACTCGAGCAAATATAAAAAAAGCAATGCTCGTTTTCCTCGGGCGCTGGGATAATATAGAGGTTCAATGGTACTTTGTTTTCTAATAAATTTCACTCGCATAAAAGAAGATTGTGTATGCAAAGTCGAAAACAAGCTGATCCATTGAGAATCGCATCGAATCGATAGAGATTGGAATATGGCAGTCGAAAATTGCTAGCAAATGGCTTCTTTCTCTCTCTCTCTCTCTCTCTCTCTCTCTCTCTCTCTCTCTCTCTCTTTCACTCTACGTTTTTATCCCTTTTTCTCTATCTCTCTTGTGCTCTCTGACTAAAGTATACATATTTGAATCAGAATGTAGAAGGACACGTGCATTTTCTGACATAATAATCAGTAGCTTGTTGTACATGTCGAAATACGAATGCTCAGGCAGAAAGAGAAAAAAAAAGCTTAACATCGAAAAAAAATTCGAAACGAAACGAAAGAGTGCTCTAGCATATTTCGAAAAATGTTGAAATGATTTTAGCCGAGAGAGAGAGAAAGAGAGAGAGATAGAGAAGAATAACTTCGATGGAAATTGGGTTAGTTTTGTATTCTTCGTGCATGAAAGTTTGTTTATCATTCCTGATATTTGAGAAAAAGATAATACCAATAACACAGCCGACAAATTTTCATCGTCTTGCGTGTTTTTTTTTTTGCTTCTCGCTTTGTTCATGCTTAGTGAATGTATCGGCTTTTTACGTTCGTGCTAAAACAGCCTACGCCGTTCTTCGACAGCCCATGCACATTGAGATTTTGGTTTCATCTTCGGTGGTTTTTTCCATCTTCAACAATGTTTTTTTTTCTTCTTCTTCTGTCGGCATAAAACTGGATAACGAGGAGTAAAATCCTTCACATACCGCATTTGAATCAGTAGTCGACCAATATTTGGTTGCTAGCAGTATTCGATACATTCATGAGAAAATTGAGAGTATGTAATGTGTATTGTAACTAATACATGCCTGTTAAATTCAAAATATGAATACAGATGCTGATGCCATCAATAGAAATGAACGAGCAAAAGAAGCCGAGCATAAACTGGAGAGAGAGAGAGAGAAAGAGAGGGAATAGAGAATAGAAAATAGAGAATGAGAAAAAAAATCGCCCGTTCAAGCAAACAAATATTGATCTTGTATGGTTGACTGCGCTTCAAATATATCGGATGCGGATGTGTCTATCGAAAATAATATAAAATCCATATTTCATAGTCTTCAGGCACACATAAAATTATACCTACATTTAAATGCATTGGCAAAACAATATCACAAAATGTTATGGTTTTACTTAGTCTATGTGTGGGAGAAAGAGAGAGAAAGAGAGAGAGAGAGAGAGAGAGAGAGAGAGAGAGAGAGAGAGAGGTGAGAGAGAGTGAGACAGAGAAAGAGAAAGAGAGAGGGAAATGGAAAGGGAAAGATGGAGAGTGTGTGTTTTACATGTCTTACTGGTTTCATACGGTTAGCACAATTTCATCCGATAATTTGTTACATTTTCGATAGCAATCATGCCAAAATAGTGATGATAAGAACTTGAAAGCACATTTTCATAGCCAGAAAATTTTAGACACAGAGAGAAAACGAGAAAGAGAAAGAAAGAGAGAGAGAGAGAGTCTTTCACAGAAAGATGAGAGAATGATGTAACGCTAACCAGTGATCGTTAAAATGAAATGATAACAAATGATTTGGCATTTTGCTGTAAGCGTACAGGTAATTTTGCCCTTGTATTTTGATATTGTTATTACTTTACTTGGCCATTTTATTTTGAATAATCTCACACATTCTAATCGATTTCTCTTGAAAACTCAATTCTTTCCAATACTCTGTTGTTTGCTTCTTTTGTTCTTTGCTGAAATTGTTTGATGTTAAACAGTTCATGTTGAAGTTTTTCTTAGAATTTTTTTTTTTTTTACAGAAACTGTAAGTAGCCAGATTTGTTCGTTGTTCTTCGTCAAAATCTTATATATATTGTAACTCTGAGAAAGAGAAAATGTAAATAGGAAAATTAGGAGGAGGAGGAGGAGACAGAGAGGTGGTGCCGTTACAATCCCTTATATGTTTCGATGTATTCCGATTCGCTTCGATTCGATTATCTTGAAAGAAGTTTTCGAGAGGATTTGTCTAAATCCCAATTAAGAATGATAATATTGTATTAATAAATAGCATCGCTCTAAAGAATATTGAATTTGTATTTCGTGGAACACCAATGAATTATTCGATTTGTAAAAATATTAAAAACAATTGTAATTCAACTATGTTATTTCAAGCATAGGTTCTGACACCGCCAACCTCAGGGAAAATTCCAAAATCAAAAATGCAAAGGCAACCCCTAGGCAGATACTTTCGGTTAAAAATCAGTGGAATTGACAGCAGATTCTCTAAAGGGAAGAGAAAGTTGAAGCATGGGAGTCGTGAGCGTCAAACTAACCTATTGTTAGAACCTATTCGTTCAAAATGTCGATTTCCATTCAAATGCAAAAAGAAGGTGGCAATTATTGCCATTATGAGATTGTTTTCCTTTGCAAAATAATGTTTCTAGTGTGAAATGCTAAAATCATTTACAATTGGATTAAATGTTAGTTTGAGTAATTGCTATCAATTTTCCAGTAAATTATATTGAACGAAACGAATGGAACATTGAATTGTTTGCAATGTATTGACATGAAAAAATGATGCATCAAGTGGACATTGGATGTCAATAGCATTAATAACAAGTGATGCATTTTATTTTCTATTAACAATATTGTTTTCTGCAATTTCGCTATGCGCTGAGCAAATACTTGAGCAATTTATCGATTACAATGAAAATTAAATTAGGCTCATAATTTCCGATATTGCATTCGAATATCAATCAATAAATCTATCATTGAAATGTATTTGTTGGTGTTTAGGCGTGGCTGTCTTCTGCAAATCGATTCCTAATCGAATGAAAAATGATGTTGAATGCGCAAAATAAAATATATATGTATATAACATAAACAATATTCATCGTTCAAGTAGATGTATCACGTTAGAGTAATTATATGAATATTGAACGGAACACATTTAAAAAATGAAATAACACATTAAGCAGCAATGAAGTAACAATATAAACGTTTAGTAACAATTGTTATGAGCAAATTAAAATTTATATCAAACTGACTTAAGTTATTTCTTACTGCTTCAAGCATTTTCTGTGGATAATTTAAAATGTTCACAGCCTTCGATGGTAATATCGCTCATCTATTATATCAAACTTTCCCTTTTACTTTTTCCGAACTCGACGGCACAGCACTCGAATTAAATCGATTTATTTAGGTTTTTTTTTTGCTCTCTTTCTCTGTTTTCATTCAGTATCTATTACTGCGGGGCACTTTTTTATGCGTTTGCACATTACCTCGTCCATTTTCATATAAATTGAGTAAGAGAAAAAAAAACCAACAGCCAAGTGGCACTGATTAATTTGTGAGTGACGGGCGCATTACATGGGTATTGATGTGCGCTCAATACGTTATTAAATTAATATCACATTATTGGAACGACGAGCAAAATGAAATAAATGAAAAAGAGAGAGAGACAGAGAGAGAGAGAGAAACAAAAAACAAAATTATCAACATAACATCAATGATCAATGACATAATGGCTTGTTTGAAACGCGGTCAATTGTTTATTTTTCGTTATTAATTTGATGCGGCAATGGATGGTTAAAGAATTGCCATTTAAGTGCATTTCCCTTTTCCACTGGCACTTATGTACTTATGTTTTGGATTGCGCCGTCAATAAATTAAATACATTTTTGAAATGAAAATTATTATTGCTCTGCTCTCTTTCTCTTTCTCTCTCTCTCTCTCTCTCTCTGACTCTATCTCTCTTTTTCTCTTACTCACGTACATTTTTCGTCCTTTTTTATGCGGAGCATGTCAACAAAAATGCATCAATTCACCGTCCATTGTTTGGATATGCCAAATATTATTTATGAATTGGCTTTTTGTCAATCCGGTCAAAAGATGAAAAAAAAAATGCAGATGGGACACACACATATTGGATAGAATGGCTTTGCCATTTGAATTGTACAAATATCATATTCCAGTCAAATACGAATCATTTTGACACTGAATTTTTAGTAGAGAAATCATCATTTCTATTGTTCAATACATCATAAACACTCTATAAACGCCACAAATATTCATGGACCTTTTTTTATAAAATATGAATTATTATTTTCGACTGATTAACTCTTTCATCGTTCAATAAAATATAAATGGAATTTCAATAGAAAATTTACCCAAACCATAATTTTCTGTTGAATTCATTTTGATTGATTGAAAAATTCATTTCCAACAACAAAAATAGATTGACGCGGATGTGTCAATTTGGGTAAACATTTTATATAAATATACTTGGACACTGGATGGACAATATACATAATGGTAACCACAAGCAAGAAAAAAAATCTTCTCGAAATTTACATTTGTAATGCAACGAGGGAGAGAGAGAGGGAGAAAGAAAGAGAGAGACAGAGAGAGAGAGAGAGAGAGAGAGAGAATGCAAGAGCAGAAATGAAGAAGTAGAAAGAATCAATATGAGAGATAGAAGAGAACGAAAAACAGATAGGACGAATGAGTGAGAATGAGAATGGGAGCGGTTAGATTTGGAGAAAAAAAGTGAGAGAAAGAGTTCGAACGAGGAAAAAAGTAGCAAAAAAACATGAGTTATGTGTGACATGAATGTGTGCATGGTGTGTGTGTGTGTGTGGTTGGTGTTGTATATTATATGGTGTTTATGATGATGATGATATTTATGAATGATTCCGTTTTTGTTGCCTGTTTCAATCAACATCCAACATGGATTCATCGGCAAATTTATAATTTAGCAGATGCTCAATAAAAATGACGCAGTCACGCATTCGAATAAAAACCCATACACATTTGCTATGAGGTTTTTTTGTTGTTCTAAATCATAAATGAGCCTTCAACCGAATTGCAAATCGAAAGCGTCACAACTTTTCCCTTCCGCAAAGACTTTATGATGTACGAATTGTGATTGTGTATATTAATCATAACACTAAATTGGGCTGCTAAGCAATTGCGTATGTGCTTCATTTTATGGATGATGAAAATCCCATGCATATGTCATTATTTCTCAGCAATCATTCTTGGTTATGGCCATTTGTTCACTTTCAGTGCGCGAAAAGAAACACCAGAGAACAAAAAAAATGAGAACAAATTACTCTGTAAAATCAACAAATGCAGCACACTCATTTCGAAATTACAAAATGTGTATACACACACACACACACACACACTACCTTCAACGATAAATACACAATTTTTCTTCTTTGTATTTTTACATTCGTTTCACTTTACTGGTTTTCAATCATGTTTTATTAGATAGCTCGAATCGATTTGTTCGCAAAACTTTAATCAAAATAAATAAAATTACATTTTTGCAGAAAATTCATTGGCAAAAACCAACAAATGACATTGTACATCTGGAATGTGAAAATGAAAGAGTGTTCAAATGCAATAAAAAATGCCTGTGTGAATTGTTTATGAAGAAGTGTGAGAGTGAATAAATGAATGAATGAATGAGAAAGAAATTGGGAACACCATAGAATCAGTGAGTGAACAAGAGGGAGAGAGAGAGAGAGAGAGAATCATCTATGTGTCGATATAAATTAAAGTGTTTTTTGATCTGTTTGTATTGTGATTAGTCAATGTCATCACTTTCTTTCAACAACCAACTTCCAATTGCAACGAATGCGCACATACACGTATTCCTGTCAATCATAAATGATCGTCACGTATTCGCAATAATACAAAATACGCGTTGAATAAATGTTTTTTTGTCTTTGTTTTCATCGTTTGTCTCTCGTTTTTCCTTTTATTATCATTCGCTTATGCAACAGAGAGTTGATTTGATGAACAATCATTTTGTATGCGGATCTATCATTTGCACACATTGCCAAATCAAGATATGATAGAAAATTGTTTTTGAGCTCTGCCATCGCTATTAAACGCAATTTTACGAGCTGTATGTCATTGAATTGGAAACACAAAAGCGCAACACAAAGATTAACAACAATGTCCAAAGTTCTAACTATTAAAATCATTTGTCGTAAATTTTACGCTGGACGGTGGTTTGGTTTGTCACAGGTTTTAATGCTTGAATCGAATGCGTGCGTTCGTGCGTGCGTGCATGTGTTTGTGCTTTTAATTAGAAAAAGTCATAAATTACCGAAGACTACCAAAAATCGTTCCGATTAGCATTGTGGCTATAAAATGACAACGGGCATGACCTTTCCATTTAATCAAAGTAGCAAAAATTAAATGACCGTCGAACCAAATCGCGCACGTATTCACATATATGATGAAGGTTTTCTCTACATTGTTCGTAATTTATTGCCAATTTGATTGCATCCATTGATTGTTCATGCACATTTCAAAATAAAAAAAAAAAAAAAAAAAAAAAAACGAGAAGAAAAGAAAAAGAAAAAGAGAAACACATCCACCGAATAATGAAATGTTTACACACTTCGGCTAATCTCGTTGCCCGTAAAATGTTTTCGAGATAGAAAAACCAAGAAGAATAGAAAAACGAGCACATTTTTGGCGAACCACTTGCCGCAGCACGTATACCAAATGCTAGTTCAAAGTTCATCTTCGACCAATTTTCAAGCTTAACATTGACCGGATGTTCAATGGCGGCGCTCATTCTCGTTCATCCTTCATTCCTGTCTCAAAGTCCATTCTTTTCTCTTGAACCTTCTTTCTCACGCTCTTTCACATTTTCATTTTCTCTTTTTTCCCTTTCATTCTCTGAACTATGAACGAATGAACGAAGCAAAAAACCTTTGCTTTGAATGCAATTGATTCTACTAAACAATTTCTTCTCAGAAACTGTGAATGCGGTCATTCTGCGGCGAAAACTTTTGACAAAAACCAACGAAGAGAAAGAGAAAATCGAAAGGAAAGGGCCTGGGTGCGAGTGAGAGAAATAGCCAAGCAAATTGTGTACTTTCTCTTCGGATGGTAATTTCATTATTGACGTGAACCGAATATATTTTTTACGTTTGTCCCATTGATGTGATGTGCACGCTTCATATAATATTCATGTGTATTATTGTGACCAAAATGAATTTTTTTTTCTTCTCTCTATTTCCATTTTCACTTGCTGTTACTGTTGGTTTTTTCTTTAGCCTTTTGCTATGCTGTGCTAAATGTTGGTATTCGTGTGACCGAATCGGATATGAAAGCATCAATGCTACAAATGGGCATATTTTTCGTCGAGAAATTGTAACTGAAGTGAATATTTATGGTTCGATTGTCATTAGTGCAGCTTAGGAGTTGGTCATCGTCATTTTGACTTTTGCTTTGCCATTTTCATGCAGTCAACATGTGTGCAAAGCTCATTTTCTCATTCGATTTATTTCGACGCAACCATTTGATGATGAATCATCATTGAAATTGGATACAGCTTCGAATTATGTGATTACTTGGATATACATTCAGTAGAAAAACGTGAAATAAATAAAAAATATTATACACTATCTGTTTAGTTTTGTTGGACGGATGAACGGACGGACGGTTGGTCGGTGGGTCGTGTGAATTTCGTTTTCATTTTTCCCTTTGCTCATCCTCATCCGCTTTCATCTTTCGGCTCACAATATGTTTGTTTTTATACCGCTTCGGCTTTATCCTTTTATTTTAGCATTATTGTTCGTGCTTATATCAGCAACAATTTTATTATTTTTTTTATTTTTTTCTTTTTTTTTGTGTGTGTTTGTGTATTTGAGCCCATTTTCTACACATACTCGCTCTGTCTCCCCCGTTGTTTTGGGTTTCATTTTCGTAAGTTGCTTTACGATGTGAATGGTCTGGTTACAATTTCAGTTAAAATTGTGTGCATGTGCCAGTTTGTACAAGGACTGAACTGTTTTTATACATTTTGCTATCCGTTTATCGTTGACTATTGTACTGGATTGTTACTTCGTTAATACTGATATACTGATGACGCTTTGTACACTCTGTTCCAAGTATATTTCTTTGCTCTGCCTGTATATGCGAATCATTACTTATTGTGACTGTTCTTTGGTACTCTTTTTTCTGTTTTTGTTTTCTCTCTTCATTTTTTTTTTGCATTTCTTTTCTTGCTCTATATCTTTCTGTTCGTTTGTCTGTCTATCTTTCTCTCACTCTCTCATTGATTTTTCTTGTTCTCCCTCTCTCTGTCTCTCTCTCTCTTTCCATTTTGGGAGAGCTTTCCACTTTGTCATGCAATTGCTTTCCAACATCGAACATTGCTCTTAAATTTGTAACGGGCACAAATGCACTACGTAGTTTTGTTGTATTTTTTATTTTAATTCTTTGAGAGAGATAGAGAGTGAGAGAGAGAGATAGAGAGAGAAACGAGTAGAAAAATAAATTCTCACACTTGCATTGCAATTTTCAGCATAGAGATCGACTGAAACATATATTTTCTTGGTTGTAGTATTTTTTTACGGGTTCGAACATGAAACGAAAAATATCGATGTCATATAAAACTTACAATGAAATGCTCCCAACAATGTGAACTACAACGAAACATAGAGTGAAATAAACTCAAAAAGAGATAACAATGAAATTGGGAAACACGATGAGATAGTCAAAGGAAAGGAAAGCATTCCGTTTTTTCAACCACAAAAAGACAAAACCAAAAATAACAACAACAACGACAACAACAAACTGCGACAAACGAAAAAAGTATAGAATGAAAAAAGGAAACATTGAGAAATGAATGTGTATCAAACGCGAACGCGCCAAATGTGGGCATCATCATCATCATAACACCAAATGCGATTCAACATACTAAATAAAACAAGTCTCATCGAAAAATATCACAACGATAACAAACACAAACCATCCACAATGAAATGGACTTTCTCTCTTTTTCTCATTCTTTCTCTCTCTCTCTCTCACAGATTCTCGCTCGCTTTGTCGCTTACTGCGGTCGCTCTATCGCCTTCACACATTAATGCTTACACAGTGCAAACAGATATATACACACACAGTGCTGTTCTTCACCAAAAAATAAACAAATAGAAAAAGATAAATTATTGTCATTTATTTTTTGATGGATCTTCTATGGGGTTTAAGCTTTTATTGTCTCTCACGCTCATTTTGATTCACGCGATTTTGGTGCTGCGTGTTGTAAACTGTTGGGGTATTGGGTTTGTTTGACTATATTCTGCATATAACGCAGTGTTATTCGCCTTTTATCTTTTTATGACATTTTGGATGGCATCTTTCTTCGCCAGGCACTGACAAAGCATCGTTTCGACATTTTTGACGCTTTTGTTCTCAAATGACATTACCACAGTCATTGTTGCCACTACTGCTACTGCTGATGGTGGTGCTGTTGTTGTTGTTGTTGCTTAAAAAAAAAACTATTTATTTTGCAAAAACACGAAGTGAAACATGCAAGTACTGTAAAAACAACTGCTTTTCATACTTTTCACAGTCGTACACTGGCTATTATCACGTTTGAACTCATTTCACAAAAACGAATGAAAAACCAAAAGAATGAAACTAAAAGGAAAAGCCAGCATAATTACATTGATTGCTGTGTTGATGATTTTTCTCATGGTACGGTGATAGTCTTGAGTTTTTGTATAGTGGCAACAGAATCGTGCTGTATCGCATTCTATGAATTGATTAGAAATTGGATAGATCATAATGTATGAGTAGATATGAAGAAAATAACGAGGTTAATTTAATGGAAATTCATGATAACGATTTTCAGCAGCAAGTGAATTGCCCATGCTATTGCATTTTCCTACATGTAAATACTTGTAGCCAATTATCTTTTGTATTACAGAATGGATTCTTTTTTTTTCTTTTTCCTATTTCTTTCTCTTTCTCTTTGTGTTTGTGTGTTTGTGTGAGTGAATACTTACACGAACGACTAGAAGAATAAGCCAGACGATGATTCACAAATCACCATCATCATTATCATCATTGTCGTTTTGCTTGCTATTTTTGTCATTACCATTGCTATTTCCAAATGTCGCCGAAAACAATGTATGCTTCATCAAATTCCATTTCGCAATAGAATTCAAAATATTTATAGAAATGATTATATCGTTACGTAAAACGACGTCGAATACGACAATCTAAATGGAAAATGAGTCTTCAGCTTCAAGTGAATTAAATATGTAAACCATTAAATTGGTTGAGACGATATTTATACTAATAAGGCTTTTTCTACGCGAATTCCCTTGTACTCACATTCCATATTATGTATGTGTGTATGTGCTTTTTTTTTTGTTTTAATTTAATATTCGAAATTATATTAAAATTCGTATTTGCCAAAACGAAATGAGACAATGAACACTTTGAAGTACAAAATGAAAAACAACGGTTAATTGTATTAAGCACATTGCAGTGTACAATAAGCACTTGACTGCAAGTGGCACACTCTCTCACACACTTCGTCTCTCTTTCTCTCTGTCTTCCCTTTCCATTCATCACTCTTCCTCATCTCTGTTTTCTTGCGCAATTTCAAGATCATTATGCATATAGGCTGGCTAAACGAATGAATTGTATTTTATGATCTTGTTTAAGTGGATATCTTAAGAGCATAATTGTTTCACCATTAGTTTTTCACCACCAAGATATACATGAATTTAATTTATCCGTTGTTTTCAAGTGGTGGTCGTTTGGTTGGAAAATTTCTGGAATTTCTGGTTTTTCAAGTTGTGTATTACTTGTGACTGGTAAAATCCAATTTCAATTGGTTAATATGTCTGCATAGAAACATAACTTAGAGAGCCGTTAATTTTCAAGGCTGTTGTATGATTCGATGATGACAAAATTCATGTATATGCGTTCTGTGTCTCAATCTCTCTCTCTCTCTCTCTCTCTCTTTTTCTCTCTCGAGCTATTGAGTTTTATTAACTTTGAGTGCGTCTGTAGAGTTTGTTGTTTCAAGTGGTGGAATAGCGTTGGTTTTCCACTTGTATTTAAGCTCAATTGAAATGTCAATGCTGTGTTGAACATTTCAGCAATTGTTACACACCATTCACTATTTTCACCAAGTGCCCAGGCACAATATTTGCCTTATCAAATTTACATTAGAAACGCACAATGATTGCTGCCATACACCGCATGACCCACCACATGCACACTTTGTATCTCAACCAAAAAACTTAACGCACATGTAATCACTCATACTGCCATATATGGTATATGTACATTCACATCGATTCAACATGAGTGCGTATTCATGAACGGAACAACTTTAAAAAAAAAAAAAAACTTAGAAAAAGAGGAATAACAACAAAAAAAAAAAAGAAAAAGAAATTGATTTCCAAGAAAAAAAAACACTTTTGTGAACTTGATCGTTGCTAGGTACATTAAGAGTTTCTTTCCCTTTTTCTACATTCTACTTCGAAACATTCGCACTTGCTTTGACTTAATACGAAAAGTTTTGCAACTCTTTTTTTTTCTTTCGCATGTGCAAATACGAAATGGCATAGCGACCAACAGACTTGAATCATTTTCATAATATTACACAAGCCGTTTATCTTTATCGTTTGCATGCGTAAATTTTATTTCAAATGCAAAAATTTCTGTTTATTTTGCGATGGAATTTATTCACAGAAAATTTTGTTTTGGCTTTTTTACGCTTGGTTGATACTACGCTTATTCGATTTTCTCATTTCTGCTATATGTGTCCTTTTCCCACATAATCTTTTTCTCTTTTTTCTCTATCCCGCTTCCCTTCTCCTTTACTTACCACCCACATTCTCATTCACTCCCACCCACATCTTTTCTTTTGCTCCTTTTCTCTTTTCACCTCCCTCGTCGACTTTATCAAAACTGAAACAGGCACACATGCCGAGAATCATACACATGGCCTGTAATAATAATGAAAGAAGTAAAAGGGAAAAGGCAGAAAGTTGAGTTAAAGAATGTGAAAACAAGTCGTTTCCAATAAAAAAAAAAAAAAAAAAAAAAACTTTCTCATGAACTAATTTTATTTCTATACAACGGCAGAAATGTTCAATTTTGCTCATAGAATTTGCACGTTTTTGGTGCTGAATTATTAGGTAACCGTATTTCATATTTGCGAAGAAGAAGGTGAAGAGAAGAAAAAAGAACTGATATGATTGAATATTATTATTATTTAAAGTTTTTCGTGCAAGGTGAAAGTGTTTGAAAAGTTTCATAAAAGTATTTATAAATTTATGCCATAATATATCAAAGCCAATAAATTATCTCTTTTACAGTTATAATCGATAAATTTATGAGTTATAGTTTGTTTGTCAGTGCATTTTGTGTTGCTAACCAATCAATTTGAGAATTGGTTACCCGACCGAAAGAAAAACTATCGTTTTCGTGATCACTTAATGAATATTCATATATGCATCTGTGCTCAACGAAAATTTAATTACATGAAATGGAAAAGGGCGCACTTGTCGAACACCTTCTGTTTGTGAAAAGCATTGAGCGAAAAGAAACCAACACTCCTTGATTTTCAAATAGACGAAGAAGAAGCAGAAAATTTTGTTATTTATGAATAGAGAGAGAATTCGTTCAGACTAAAAAGAAGAAAAAAAAAAACAATATATACGTGCCATTTTGAACTTGCGTTAGATAAATACGCCCGTTTAAATGACTTCATATGAGTTGTTATGTTTATATTTGGCATTTCATTTCGTATATATTTCCTTTTTCCATTACACCACCATGTCATCCATATATTGTATGGTTTGTTTGCATTTCAGTTTTGAATTGAGTTAAGCGTTTTACATGCGAGCATGCAACGCAATTTTGTGCAAATAGATTTGTTCTATTGCCACACTGATGCTTCTACTACTATTGCTGCTGCTGCTGCTGCTGCTGCTTCGAATGGAATGAGAGCAAAGTGAATACATGCTTTAAAATTATGTATTTGTATATGATTTATGAATTACATCATTACAAAATCTTCCGTTCGGTACGGTGAAACGCTTGAGATATGATTCGTAAAACATTTCGAGTACAATTTCATGTAGTTTTAAAGTTTTTCCAAACTTCGGCACTTTAAAGGCAAGAACATATGCTAAAACATGAATGCCAACGAGCTTGCTAAAGATGAAAACTTTAGATCATCCTCATAAATTAGCTGAATTATTACCGAAAAATGCGATTTCCTTAGATAAGCATGACAATTTTACAGTGAAATGTGAACACTGAACGCTGAACGCTTATTTCCGAACATTTAACGAGTTTCTATGCATTGCATTTAGTCGGTTCCATTTTTATTAAACTAATGTAAATTCCATGTTGAAACAACCGGTTGAAATCAATTTATTTTGCCGGAGAAGGAAAAGAGTTTATGTCACCTTCCGAAAGGTCCACTGAAACATTTTCAATCAACATATTGCGTCGACTTGAAATCAATTCCCAGGGATGGTTCAAAAATTGCATGCTATCAAAGTGGCGATGTAGAGTGTTCTGTTGAACTGCAAGCAAAATAGTTGTCTTGTATCGCATTGGATCTAATTATTATTGATTTGTAATACTCACGTGGCTAACACTGAAATTGGAAATCAATTGATAACATTTGCCTGCCATATCTATCCGAGTTAAGTGGGTCACACATTGGCATTGGTAATGGCAATTTGGCCAAATCCCAAACCACTTGTTTAGCCACTTTCTGTGACATTTTTCACACTCACTCTCTCTCTCTCTCTCTCTCTCTCTCTCGCTTAGTTTATTGTCAGGTCTTGTTTATAGTTGTCGTTTCTGTTGTCTCTTTAACTTTTGTTGCTGTTGAAAACTGACTAAAAAATAAATCGACAACGTCGTTTCTTTGACATTTTTTTCTTCATTCCCATCTCATCTGATCCAATCCCATCTAAAGGTTCTTCTCTACATTTGCTTTAGATAGTCTTATTTCGATTTACTTCAGATATTAATGATTTCACCAAAAAGCCAGCCCGAAAAAGTGACCAAAATCAAGTTTTAGTTAGAAGCAAGAAAAAACAGAATTCGTGGAGGTTATTTTACAGATGGACGAAAAAATTGAAAAAAAAAACTGCACAAAATTCTATTTTGATATTAGGTTAAACTGAATCTTTTACCATTGAATTTGGTGTGACGATGTGTATGTGTTTGAATTTAAGAACCCAAATAATCGAAACGGCACCAAGTCACTAGAGCACAGATACAGTTACCAATGAAAATCGAAAATGTGCTTGGGAAAATTACGTTTAAGCCTAATGGATGAGAGCTTCGAATTGAAAACAATAAATTTAAAGATTTATCTGGACTGAACCACTGCCGAATACACCAGCATACGCATCTGAAATGCCGAACTAAAGCGACGGATCAAGAGACGAAAAGATGGAAATGAAGAAAATGAAAAAAAAAGGAGAGATAGAGATGGACTGAAATAGAAAGGTAGGGAAGAGAAAGAAATAGAATGAAAGAAGTAGATTGAGATTTGAAAAGAGAGAAAAGGAACGATAAACATAGAACTGATGGTGCATGTGCGTTCGTGTTTGTGTTTGTGAAAATGTGGCAAAATACTTAAACCGTTAGTGTTTTTCTTGCTGCGGTCGAGTATAAAATATACTCTGAGCAAAAGGATTTTGTGTCTGGCGAAAACAAACGACTTTTTTGGTTAAACAATAAACACTCAAGTGAATGCATTCCATGTGGAGAATATATTAAACTCTGTACACAATATTTGGATAATGAAAGCTTTCAGTTGATACTTTTTTACCTAGGTAAAAATAGAAACCCGAAATGAACGGGGTAATTCGAGTTTTTGAGATTCGATCTCATTTCGATTCGTAGCTTTTTTTTCCCTTTTAATTATGGCCTCATTAGTCGGTAGAGTCCCCTTTAGCAAATGCACAGCAGGCTGAAGCCCCAAAAAGTATTTATGTTTATTTCCGCCAAGCTAACAATGTGGAAATAATTTGGTGTAAAAAGATGCGTATGAGCTGAGCACTGAGCATACATACACAGCAAGCCAACTACCGAGAAAGCCTTAAAATCACAAATTAATTTTATTCGAAAATTTAGAGAGAAATTTCCTCATTAAGTTTTCACGAACAAAAAGACACTTTTCAAATAATAAATCGTTGAAAACACCTTTCCGTTTTATTTATAAATCTTTGAATTGGCAAAACTGTAAAAGTTACAAAGTTTATATGGTGCTCTAAGGCGTACTGTTTCTCATACACACACCGACGCGTACTCGCACGCGTCTTTATAAAGTTATTCATTTGCAAATATACACACACACACACACACACACACACACACACACACCGAATTAGCGAGAGAAAGAGAAAAAACGTATTCACCGCTGCTGTGTGGTGAATATAACAAAGTTATTATTATGTTTCATCATTTTCACCGAAAGTTTTGTATCGAGTCGTGCAATGGTTTTTTTCCCTCATTTAACTTGCTGCGTTGTTGGAATCTCTTTCCCTTTTTTCTCTCTGCTCATTTCACGTGTGTTTTTTTTTTTTTTTTGTTCATTCACCGACATTCGCTGGTACAAATTGAAACAATTTGCAACGAAAATTCCGCTGGTATTGAAAGCGTTGACATCAGCAATGGTAATAATAATGACGATGGCATTGCATAGTTGAAACAGTTTGTTGCAACGGCTGCGTTCAATTTGCTACAATTTGTTTTAAATGTAGAAAATTTTCTCTTCATTACGATAATAAAATATATTGCCATGAAAATTTTGCATCGCATATATAGTTGATATTTTTCGGCCTGCAACAGAAAAGATTTATTAAATAGCTTAAATTTTAATTAATTTAATGAATTCAAAATATCTTGCTATAGCGCTCTGTCTCACTACCTTCACTTCTCCCGCATTCTTTCTCTCATCTCTTCCACTCATATGGGTACAATTGAATCTACCTATTTGATGTGTGTGTGTGTGTGTGTGTATGTGTAAGTGTAGCTTTGCAAAGTATTTTCGCGAACGTTTGGTAGAAAAATTTTCATCACTTTTCTGTTTTTCACTTATTTATAAAGTTGTGTAAGCGTGTGTCTTTTTTACAAAATTGTTTGTTCGAATGCCGACACTTGTTTTCAGTTGAAAATATTGGCTTTTCGATAGTAAAATCCTCTTTCACTCTGATGTTCTCGAAGAGATATGGCACTTTTTCTTTTTTGTTTGTTCATTTCTGTTTCCCATTCTCTTTACCCTTAAGCTGTCATCTTTGCACAAAATTAACACAATTTCGTTGTTATTATTTTAGTTTATGCACGCCAAATCTTTTTGACGTTGTGCAATTTTGCCGCATATTAAATGCTCTGCCATGAACAAGAGAATGCAATACAGAAGATTTTCAATGCTAATGAAAGATGGTACGAACGAATGCTGTTGCAAGCGCACACAGGTGTGTTTAAATATCCAACATAAATCTTTCAATTTTGTTCTGCATGCGCATAAAGGATATACATGCAATCGATCGCAGAAGAAGAAGAAGAGAAAAAAAATGTGTACGAGACACTGGTTTTGATTTTTACATGCATTAGACACTGATTGACGAAAATTAATTCGTTTTTTTTCTGCTTCTTCAAAATGTGTTATCAAAAATCAGGATAAAGGTTATGATTGCAAAGGAACGGTTTTGCATCTCTTTAGGCAAAAGGAATGCTTTTGCATATTGAAACACAAAATGTTCATTGAAAGATTTTTAAACCGTAAAGATCATGCATGAATGCACAATGAACATTGAACAGTGTGCACTGTGCACATGAATATATTTATGGCATGGTATTGCTTCGTTCTATGCAATGCATTAAAACAAAAGAAGCGCTAAATTAAAGAGCGAGAAATCGCATAAAGTTGAAGAAGCAAATATCCGTTTCACAGAGGAAAATAGAAAAAGTGCGAAAGGGAACGATATCGAATAGAAGAGGGTAGGGAGAAAAGAGAGTGATTGAGAGAAAGAGAGAGAGAAAGAGAAAGAGAGCACGCCGATTGTCTTACTACCGCAAGAATCTCGAGAAAATATGCTGCATTCATGAAATGTTTAAACAACAAAAGCTATGAATATTCACAGATCAATGAGCATATAAATACGTGAACAGAACGCCGCAGGCAATCGAATGCACTGTACACAAGCTCAACCGAATCTGTATCGAACACACTCACATTCACACAGACATAGACAAGTTAGTATTTGAAATTCAGAGCCAAAGCAAAATACCATAGCAAAGTATGTTGAAAAGCCCCACGGTACACTTCATATCGATATATTCACTTGAGCAAATCGCAGTTATGTATTCGCCGAATCACAAAATTCCCACTGAATTAATCAAGCTGATCTTGCTTGATATATTTTATATACACATTTATTTTGGATTTTTTTTTTATGTAGCCGATAAAGAGGAACAACCAAATATCAAGTAGTGGAAAGAGTGTATGTGGGTGGTAAGAAGAATTGTATAATGCACCAGGCGTCGTTTCTGTGGAATTAAATTTTTCATGAATTTCTCATACAGCGAATTGAATTCACTAATTCGCAACATCAATGGCGCTATTCGTGAATGCCGAATGCACAATTTCTATCTCTCTGCTGATTGAAATATAGGTTACCACAATGCAGTTTGAACATCATTGTTGGCACCGCCATCGACATCGTTATCATTCATGTGCTTGTTGTTGGTTGGTTGGCTGACTGGCTGGCATTGTCGTTGTCGGGGGTTTTTCGATCCCATTCATATTTCATTTCCCTCTATTCGTCAGTGTGTTTATTGTTAGTCGCTTTGTAACATGTGCATTGTGCATACAATATAATTGATTTCAATTATAGATAGATTCAGATGACAAACGCAATTTTCTCAGTTACATTGAAACCTGTTCAAATATGCACGTTTTCACCGAAAATTTCCATACGAAAATTGAAATATGAATACAATACACGTCAACGATGCAACTCTACCACGAATTAATTCGATCTCTACGTCTCTTTGACTCTCCTTCTCCCTCCCCCCCTCTCTCTCTTTCTCTCTTTTTCTTCCTCACTCTCGCTCTCCTTCTCGCTTCCTATTTCAGACACGAAAAAATAGAAGAAATGTCTGTGAGTCCATGTATAATTTAATTTTAGCTTTTCTTATTCCTATTCGTGTTGCGATTTTCTTCTTGAAATAGCTTTTATGAATTTCGGTGTCGTTGCACGATCGTATCCGTGCACATTTAGTTCGAGTAGTATTAAAATTGCAAACGTGCCTTGCAAATATTCCATCATACGTTTTAGCTGCCACTGTTACTTCTGCTGAAGCATTTTTTTTTTTCATTTTCATGGCTTGGCTCCTTTTTGACAGCAAAATGCAAAGGACATTAGAAGAAGTAAAACTATTTGTGTTTCCATGGGATAACATTGTGTCGATGTTTTCAATTTGGTCGTATGTTAGTAAGATGTGCAATACAATAGTGCACTAAATACATACTCACATACACACGACCACACAAATCAAGATTTTAATATTCGAGCACAATTCATCATTTCAACAAGCAATGTGCGATATGATATGTCAGAGAGAAAACGCTTTAGTTCACAGAAAGTATGACTGTACGAATAAGATAAACGTGATCTCAATTTTTCTTTGATGAATTCATCAGTTCAGCAAGTTGTAACCAATTTTGACGAAGTGATCGCAACCAACGATATACGCATCCCAAAGTGTTTGTCCCGTTGCAACTCTTGTCGTGTAATGAAGTGTAAATATGTGTAACAAAATGCTGTGATTGCTTTCCACTATGGAAAAAAAAGGATAATGAAGCGTATGCAAATCACCGACTGATGTTTGCGATTTCGTAATTCGCTTCACGACCTTTTTTCAACCATCAAAGCGCTTATGAAATGTAAAAAAGAACGAAAGAAAGAAAAATCGTTAAATTAAAATTGTAACTACAATGGCATGTGAAGCCATACAGTCTCAGTCTCCCTCTCTCTCTCTCACTCTCTGCGTGTATTCCCATTTCTCATCATTTGATATTTTACCGTTGAACACGAACTAGCGATAATAAAATACATTTCCGCGGGAAAAATATGAAAAATTACTATTCACTTCTCTAGCACACTATTTCTCCCTTTTCACTCTCTCTCTCTCTCTCTCTCTCTCTCTCTCTCTCTCTCTCTCTCTCTCTATCTCTCTCTTTCCGATTTACGATTCATGCGATTGTTTGCTAATCAAATATCGAATGTGATCGATTTATTTTGAATTAATAATTTTTGCCAGCGCATTCTTGCATGCGTCTGTGTTCCATCGTTGTATTTCGACGTACATTCATTCAACTAGAAAAATGTGTGTATGTCTGAATATGTATGAATACATTCGAATCAATCGAACGTAAACAACTTCTTTTTGACTTATAGATATTTATTCTTTTTCCCTTTTTTTCTCTCTCGCTCTCTCTCTCTCTCCCTATTTGATGTGAGTGAATTTTATAACAATGCAATTGATGTGTGAATCTGACGAACATCAATGGCAATATGCAATAAAAGTTGAAAAAAAATCCCACCGAAATAAAAAAAAAAAACAAATTCACATTTATCAAATTTTATTTACTGATGTTTGAGGTTGTGCATCAGGCACGGAAAATTTTTCCATCATTTTTCCGTTTCATTTTTCATCTATTGGGTTCGAAAATCGTTTTTCTCTTCTCTCTTCTTCTCCACTGATTGATTGCTTTTTATGCGTTGATTCGTGCATTTGTGAACATGAAATGAAAGATTATTTTTTTCATAATTCAATCGACGCGACTGCATCTGACGAATTCATGCAAAAGACATTTTTCGTTTGTGAATAACTTTTGCATTATGATTTGTGTTGACAAACGGCAAATAAAAGTGACTATTTTCAACGACTTTTAAGGGAGAGAAAAAGAAAGAGAAAGAAAGAAAGAAACAGAAAGTGCGCGTATGTGTGTGTATGTTTCTTCTTCTTCATTTTATTTCTATTATTATATTGGTTAAAGTGAAATAACTTTTTTTTTCCTTTGCTCTAGCGTGCTTCCAGTTCAATTGTTGAAAAATCACAGGCGTTGAATAAAATTCCGTATTGATAACGATTTTCCGATTGAAACGAAGTAAAAATATTTTTGATGAAGTGGAGCGAAAAATACCAAATAAAAAGAATGATGAAGAAAATATGACGGAAATAAATGCATACAATATTTCGCTTTCGCATATGATTACGATGAAACACACACACACACACACATTCATAGCAGCAACTGCAAATAGAAGGGGGATCCAATTACCATTCCTAAAAAAAATTTAAAAATTTTTAATTTAATTTTTGGTTTTTTTAAAAAATAATAAAAAAAAAATTTAAAAAAAAAAACCAAATACCCAAATTGGAGGGGAAAACCCATACACTTCTCAAAAATGTGAAAATAAGGGGCAGTAAACATTCCTTCTCTCCCATTCCCCCTTCTTCAGTAAGAGTGGAAGTTGCGTCCCTTATTCAATGGATCTGGTGATATTCAATTATTTTATAAATTTAATTAATTTAAAATTTGTGTGGTATTGGAAATCCAGTTATATTCAAATATTTCAACATATTTTATATTTATTTATTTTATAAATTCCCCTTATAGAAGTATTTGGCAATGTTGCGAAATGTTAAGTTGATAATCATTGGGAAAACTCTCACGTTCGTAATGAAAAATCATATTTAAAGGAGAGATAAGCGAGAGAAAAGAGGAAAGGAGTGGAACGAAGAGAAGGAGATGAAAAAAAATCCATAGCGAATCGTTTTTAAGTGGCAATGAAATGGTTAGAATATACAAACGGCGATATGGATATAAATCAAAACGAATGCGACGAAAGGCAACACTCGCACTCAACTCTGAAAATTTAAAAAAAAAAAAAAAAGAAAACCAACGGCAATGAAACGTGTTTTCTTTTCAAATCGTTCAGCCAGTTACAATTGTGATAGCCGGACAAGTTTTGCGCTTCAATTTTGGATTTCATTCACTCAGTCTCAATGGACAACACATTTCTACTGTATTTGAAATTCACAGCACTCATCTTCAGGCATTACACATTCTGTCAATAGAATGTGTTTCTCGGATAACACGTTTTAGATTTTTCGGATACAGGAAAACTTTCGTCGAGATTGAGGTTTTATGATTTTATATCGACAAAGATAAACGGAATCAAAGCCCTTGAATTCTAGTAGAATTATTCTACTCAAAAGGATGAATTGACAATTTCAACGGAGACGAAGATTTAAAATTGTTATCATTTTAATTAATATAAAAGGGAGTGTTTTGTTGAGTTTTGGACATTTCTTATTTATCGCTGGGTAGTATGAAGATTTTCATGAAAATCTTAAAAAATTCGTTACCGACGATGGTTGAAATGAGCCAACATTATGTTTCGCTTGAGCAAAAATTAAAATTAAGTGCAAATTTATGAAATTAGCGAATCGCACACAACCATAATTATGATGGATCCGAACTATGTTTGAAATTCAGTGGATGCATTCAATTGGTATTCCACGACGTGGTTTTACATTTAAAAATAATCTCAAACAATGGCTCTTTTCTCTCTCAAACACCGCATTCAAACGAAAACAAGATGGAGAGGAGAAGAGAGGAAGAAGATTGAGATAGAAAAAAGGAAGTAGAAATGTTGAGAGTGAAAGAGAAAAGAATGGTAAGCTATGAATTCCGAGGCACTGCAAGTATTTAATATAAAAAAGCGCTGTTTAATTATGATTTTTCAACATTTTTCTTGGTTGTTGCTTTTTGCTTCAACAGCTAT
Organism: Resseliella maxima; assembly: GCA_029041755.1. Taxonomy (NCBI): domain Eukaryota; kingdom Metazoa; phylum Arthropoda; class Insecta; order Diptera; family Cecidomyiidae; genus Resseliella; species Resseliella maxima. Next base: position 724,299 of record JAQOWM010000888.1, on the reverse strand, counting down.
GCCGAAATGTGTATGTTTCAATGTTCACCAAATGAAAAAAAAGAATGGGTGTGGGACAAAATTACAAAAAGAAAAAAAAATATGCGAACTAGAGAATTCGACGCTATTATGCCACTTGGCTTGATTGAATATTAAATGGTTTTCATGGTGTATGCTTGCGTATGAGTGAGAGAGAAAAATATTAATAGAGAGAAAGAGAGAGAGAGAGAGAGAGAGAGAATGAGAGAGAAAGAAAGAAAGAAAGAAAGAAAACGTGCAAAAGAGTTAGCGATAGAGATAGAGACGGAGAGCGAGAAAAATGTGCAGCCACTTAAATTCCGTTCACGAGTCATTTGGTACAAAACGCGCTACAACCATTTTATAATGTGATTTCCAGTCATTTATAATATTTATGTTCGACCAGCGAGTTTTTGTTCGTTTTATGGTTCCGGGCGTTTGCATTTTTCCAACTCATGTGTTCATCTCTCTCATGTTTTTTCATTCTTCTTTTTTTTTCTTGCAGTGAGAACTATCGACGTGCAGGCTGTTGAAGGGAACCGAATATCTTTGCCATGTCCGCTAATAGCTCCGTCCAGAGATAAGGTCTACATGGTGCTATGGTTCCGCGATGATGCCGGCATTCCCTTATACAGGTAAGTCATTCCACTGAATTATCGCTGCAGCAATAAGCATGCATGCATGCTTACAATTGAAATTTTCTTGCGAACAACGAATCGTTTATTTTTTTTTTTTTTTATTTCACTCTCAGTTGCATTTTCTTATCGACAAAATGAAAAAAACCTTAAGAAATTTCACGTGGAATTAATTAAAGTTTTCAAGTTGATTTTTTACCTCAAAATGCTTTAATTTCTTGCCACCGAAGAGAATGACAAAGGTACAAAAAAAACTGCACACCAATTTTCCATTCATTAGATTCTTTGGTGCGCAACAGTAGCACTAAAACTCTGATCCTTGATTCTGATTCTGATGCACAAAACAATATCCCATTCAATTGCGAAAAAATTTCTAAGTACGAAATGTTATTAAATTGACGTTCTCATTTTATTTCCACATTTTGTTCGGGCACCAATTGTGATTACAGCAAATTGAGAAAGGAGAGAGAGAGCGATAGAGAGAGAGAGAGAGAAAAACAAGTGCAAATCTACAAACTGTTTGTATGTGCACTTATTACGGTATAATTGCATGTGAAGCGAACAAGAAGTAGGAAAAATCCATCCAACTTACAATTAGTGTAAATGCGAATACTGAAATGAGCGCAAATAAAATGGCATACAATTACCAACACACTCATTTACATTTAGAAAAAAACTGAAAAAAAAAAAAGAAAAACAAAATGAAGCAAGAAAAATCGAAAGCAAAAACAACGCATGGGAACTGTTACGAAACATCCTAGATACACAATAAACGAATAAAGTGTATGGGAAAGCAACAAAAAGCGACAAAACAGTAACAAACAACAGCCATCAAAAAGTACCGTAAAATTGACAATTTTTCGCATTGTTCACGTTTTATTTAATAGTTTTTCGAACAAATACATTCGTGCAAAGCGATTTGCTGTTTTTCCCCCACATCATTTTTTTTCTATTCATTCTGTTGTTGTTGTTTTACTGTTTGTCGTTTTTTCTTCTCATTCATACCGCTTTCTCCGTTCGTTCCTTCATTCCGTCGGTTCGTTTGTTTGTTGGGTTCAACATCGTTTTGCCATTTTCCTCATGATTGCGGGCCCAACATTTGGTTACACATCTCCCATTCCACCATACTTGACAATTTGCTATTGTTTTTCTAGTTTTCTTGTGGCTGGTCTGATGTTTGGCGGTTATTTCTGCTTTATTTCTCTTGCATCATACACTTTTTCTGCTCGACGCAATGAAGCTAAATGTCTCAGTAATTCAGTAATGCTTTTTGCTATATCTCACTGCCATTCTCACTTTTTCACTCACTCACTCTCTCTTTCTCTCTCTCTCTCTCTCTCTCGCTGCCTCTTCTACTCTCGTTTCTCTCTGTATGTGCACGCGCCCAGGTATTTTTATTACTACCGACATTATGTTTCTCTCTAGTCTACAACATTTTTATTTGGTTTATTGGATTGTTACTGTTTTGACGCTGAGTGATGTTGTTGTTTTGCCTTTAGCATTGTTTTTCCCAACATGCCGAGACCATTGACTCTTTTGCTTCCATTCTCTATTTTTTCTTCGTGTTTGCGCCTCTTTTTTTGCCTATATTTCCCTAATCATCTCAATCTATGTACCGCTCTCTTTCTGACTTTCTGACTTATTTTGTAATTCTCTCGTTGTCTCTACTGATCTCTGTCTTCCTGTTGCTTTCATTCTCTGTCTCTCTTGTTCTCTCTCTCTCTCTCTCTCTCTCTCTACATCTTCATCTCTAAATTATTCTCATTTTCTCTCTCTCACTCGTGCTTTTTAAATCTTTCTCGCTCTTTTACAATTTTCTTCGCTTTCACAACCTCTCCCTCATTCTCTTCTTCTTACTTCTCCCCTCTCTTTCTCTCTCATCCACTCTTTCTTCCCCTTTCACTTTGTTGCTCTCTCTCTCTCCCCCCCCCCCTCTCTCTCTCTCTCTCTCTCTCTCTCCCTCTCTCTCTCTCTATTTTACATTGAAATGCTTGAGCCACTCAATGACAATTGCACTTTCATTTCTGCCCCATTCCGTTTTTCACTTGAGATGAAATGTAAATGGTAAATGTTCACTTCTATTGTTATGTTAATTTAATCAACCTGCCCATCATCCTATGTTGTTGCTCTACAATGACAAATTAACTTTTGATTACGCTCCTTTACTTTTATTGCCATTGTGAAAGCGCTCGTTCGTTTGCTCATTCACTCGCGTCCCGCTTATAAGTCTTGGTTCCACCCGTAACTGTAACGAATCACCAAATATCATGCCAAACATCCGAAATGTCTCATTGTGAGTTGTAAAATGGTGAGCACTTGGCATCAATTCAAATATACAAAATAAAAGAGTAAGAGAGAAAAGGCAAAAGAAAAAAAAGTATACGTCACTCGTTATTTCATTGATTGTCAATCGTTCTACGGTCACATCAAATTCACTGGAGAACCGAATAAATTCGTCTTTCATTAACTACCAACCATAAACAAATGGAGTTCGTTTTTGAAATGGAGAAAGTTTTAACGATTTCCATTTGAAAAAGTCATTTACATTTTCTTGTTTTTTTTTTTCTTCTTTGCTTTACTTTTATTCTCACATCCGTTGTGTGTTTCTTGCCATTATGTCATTTGATTTTGAAATTATTTGCAGAAGCTATGTGTGTGTGTGGCAAACGGTTTTCTATTGTTGTTAGGCTTTTGAATGGTTTTTCTGTTCATCGAAGGTGGGCACGGGAGTCGATTGTTATTTAAATGTATCAATAAAATTCTGTGAACAATTGTATCGTTTACGAAGAGAAATAAAGAAAGAAATGTAGCGCTATAAGCTTAACTTATTAAAATTTCCTTTATGGGTGAATTATGCAGGAATTTTGTTCGTCCGTAAATTGTCTCGTAATTAAGTAAAATTGACTATTTTCACAGCATAAACTAATATTAAGTTCATATAATATTTATATATATTGAGAAAGATAAAGTGAACATTGAGAAAAGGTGCACAAAATTCACTGTAAGTGATGGTAATGAAGCGCTTTTTTTTCGTTCGCACTCTCACATTCATTCCCTTGCCAATCTCGTTTAAAAGTTACACGTGCATTAGACGTGAATGCCTTTCGAAGTTAATTTGATTTATACTCTTGCTTTTATCTTAAAGTCACACATTTGGTCCATTGTTGACACACACAACTTGCAACCATCATCATTGTGCACGTATGGCCTTATTTCTTTTGAGCTCATCCATACCGAAAAGTTTCTTTTGTGTAAGATGTCGTTGGTTTGTCAGTAGACCAAAGGCGGGCGAATGAGCAAGGCTCATATGTGTACAGTGTACACATGGCACACAAAAAAATAAGAAAAAAAAAACCATATGCGAAACTCATGCTGAGTGCATTGAATTCGCAAGCGACTCAGCGATTCTTCTTTCTGTTGACGATATCACTTTTATTGGGAAATATATCCATAGTCAACACACACACACACACATATTTACTGAATCAAATAACACACAGATTCCAACAAATACACGGAGAAAGATAGAGAGTTAAAGTAAGCAAAGATTCATTGTATGCAAAATGAATATTTATAGCCGATTTGGCCGCCCATCGAAAATCAATCATAATTTGTATAGTGTCTGGGCTTTTGTATTTGAGCTCGCCTTCACATCTTTCATTTTCGTTCATTTTTGCAAAACTTAAATCACATAGATCATCGCAAAACATCAACCAAATGTTATTTATAGTCAATGTATCGAGTTAGTTGGATAGTAAATCGGTCATGTGCTTTGCATACACAAAATAAATCGAGAACTTTGTTTACATTCTATAAATAAATTGTCAATTTTTGAAATGAATGGAAATATGTGAAAATGGATCGGTGGCTGACCAAATTAAGTGGGTAGAATTTGTATCTCAAACCTTTGCATTTCATTAATCTGTTTCGATTTGATTGGAAAGAACGACAAAATATACAGTGTTTCATATTTATAAACAAGCATTTTTTGTTTTCATTTTTCTCATTCGGAATTTCAAAATACGGCAAAATTGTAGTAGTCTCAACAATCTCAACAACAAATTCAATAAAATTCACCTTCACTCATATTCATTTTGTTTTGAATAAATGCCAAAGAGTTATCTCAGCATATCTATTGTGGATGAAGATAGAGAGAGAGGTGAGAGATGCTGAGCTATATATTCGACCCGCATCGATTGGCATGGGAACGATTTCTGAAGTGATCCCACTTAAATTGGAGAAAGCCGGAATAGAAAATAACACCGTCAGCAACATACAAAACAGATGCAACATTTGTCTAGGCTTGCTCTGTTTGCTTCTATTGGATTTTTGTTTCACTCATTTCACCACCCTTTCCCCCCCTTTCCCCCCTCTCACACACACTCTCTCATTCTATTTTGCATAAGTTTTGTCGTTTTTTTTCTCTCTCTCTCTCTTTTTCTCTTCGGTAAGTTCGTTTTGCTTTTCGTTACTCCGTTTTGCTGATGTAGTTTGTTATGCTTACGAACTCAATCCGAATGTTTTTCTTTTGACTTGATTGTTTTGTCTCGTTATGGCGATGTCGATTTTCAGTTTTGATTTCCTCTTCATTCTATGTTATTCCAAATGCATTTTCATTCGATTGTATTGAAGCTTTTTGTGCACAAAATAAATGTGTTTGTCTACTTTGGCATTCAATACGACACAAAAACTCATTCTTTGTCTGACCGATTCAGTCCGAGTCCTTTTCTCTTTTCTCTTTATTTTCCTTTGTTTCCCTCATTTGCTTTTGCTCTCTCTCCTTCCCTCTTTCTCCCTTCTTCTCTCTATATATATATATATATATGTATATGTAATGTATCTCTCTTCCTTTCCATCTTTCAATCTCTTCTATCTGTGTCAACGGAAAACTAAATTCCAAACAAAGTGCAAGGTGAAATGCATAAGAACTAGTAAAGCACGAATGGGCGCATCGTGTGCTCAACGAAACATTTAAAAAATAACAATACCAAAGTGAAATGAAAATAAACGACAAACGCAAATATAAGCACAATATGAACAAACAAATTCATAGCACAACACAGCACATCACATCCGACCGAATATCAACGTCGACATAGTGTAGAATATATATATGCACACATGTTGTACATGATATTAAATGAAAAAAAAAAATGAAAATCTTCAACGCCTCAGACAATAACAACAAAAATCGTTGTTTTAATTGTTATGCCTTGGGCACGCTTCTATTTGTACAATTTGTATATGCATTCTGGCATTTTGGTGCTTCTAGAACCATTTTACAGCCATTTCTCTTTTATACTTTGACAATTGTTCCGATGCTACTGGTGTGTAATTTTATTCAACATTTCCGTCTCACGATTTACATCGAAAATTTCACATACAAAATGAAACTTTGCAAACATGATTCTAATCTTATGAAGATTTGTTTTTATTATGCCATCATACAATGCAATACATCTTTTCACTTAATTTTTGTCAATATGTTTTGTTCGAACAGCAGAACGTTAAGGTTAAATTTATGTCAATTACGATTGAGCTCATCAAATCCCTTAACAATTTCCTCATTATCAATTTTTATCGCTTGTTTATATTGGAGAATTTAGGTCAGATTTATTTTCACGGTGCAATTTCAAATATAAACAAGCCAAAGTGGAAATATAATATTTGTCGAGAAAATTCAAATGAAAATTGCAAAAGCTTTATTTGCGTCGCCGCTAGCTAATAAATAAATTAACTCGCATTTTTACAATGCTATACATTTTATTGCATACAGAGATAGCTCAGTATAGTCGTATATCATTGCAATGGACACATTCCACGAAGAATCGCATTAAAAGTTACAATTTATCTGGAATATGGCTAGTGAAAACACTTTTCAGAAGCGTTGGTCCACACATTTTCCATCTTTTTTCGGCTACATCAATTTAATTAAATTGGGTGCAACTTCAAAATGCATTGTCATTTGAATACATTTGTGAATGTTCATATTTCACTGCCTTTTTCTCTGTGTCTTTCTAGAAAAAAGTGTACCACTATGTGCATCTGAGTCTGCGAACAATACATAAAATACAACGTAAACTTCATTGTAAACGCATATGTGGTGCCATCTATTCCTTTTGTAGTTAGTTATTTTTGTAGTTTCCTGTTACTATGTATCGGATTGACAGCATTGGGTGTAGATGGTGCTTATTCGTCGCTACAATGATATTACTGCCATTTGATGTGCATATGTGGTCGAATTAAACATTGCCATTTAGCGAAATGAAATCCGGTGCAGAATACGAAAAATCTTTCAACGTCAAAGGAACGTTTAATTATCGTTCTGTGAAAATGTTTTACATACAGAATGCTAATCAGTCAAAGGTACAAATGTTGTAAATATCATAATTTCAAGATGTACTGTAATTGTGATGAGCTGAACAAAATGAAGTTTAAAATGGCTTGAATACGCATTGCCCGGTTTTCAGTTGGCATTTGAAAAAGACAACCAATCTCTCCATTTCATTCTCTCTCTCTCTCTCTCTCTCTCTCTTTCTGTGTATATATTTCCCTATTTGTGCATGTTAACGTACATTCGATCTTTCAGGATGTTCATTTTAGCTTCGTTAAATTTAACAATGATTGTGTTCACAAAGCTGCACAGGTATGTGTATTCGTTCAGTTGAACTCATGATAAATGCTGGCACAACACTGAATTTCAACGGCTTAAACTCAAAAGGTGTACGGTTTTTATTTTACCAACCGATGTTGCGTATGTCTCTCTCAAAAGCAACCTCGACTATTTTTAGTTAAACATTAATTTACGTGCTCAAAAACAAGATGAAAAGGGAAACAAGTGAAGCAAATACAACAGACTCTGAAAGAATGCTGTTCTCAACAAAATAATCCACACTGCACAATGGCAATTTATCTGCATGCAGTTCATGCAACCAAACATTACAAAAACTGGAAAGAACAAGGAATTGTTGATGATGATGAGGAAGAAAAAGAGAAAATGGGAAAATGGGAAAATTGTGAACACTGAAAACTTCAGATGTATACCGAGAATTTTGATCACTTGATTTTTAGTGTGGCGGAAATGCGTCAGAGCGTGTGATTTTTGGATTTTCAAAAAATGCATGACATTCTAAAATTAAATCTAGTTCGTTTTGACCATTTCTTGAAATTTTTTCTCTGTTTTTTTCCACTGTTAATGGAAATGAGATTTCTTTAGGTATGTTTCACTATGTATTTCTCTATTTCTCTTTCTATGTGTCACTCTTTCTCTTTCTAATAGAAAGTCCTCTATATATGTTGCTGAGCAACAACAAAATGTTCACCAGCATAATCATACAATGATACTGGCCAGTGCAATAAAAAATTTATATGTGAAAAAGTGTAATTTTTCTTGCTTATTTTTATACACGGGCTAATAGAGTTTTATTCGTTGATGATGAACGTGGCAAAAGTTTCAATTGAATTTTCAGCATGGCTGGACTCATTTTAAACAAAAACTTAATCCTATTTGCTTTTGAACATACAACGATAAAAAAATTTGTGCGTCTGATCAAGTATTAAGAATCACATTTTGCTGAAACTTTTGATCCAAGATTGCATTTGCCATACGATAAAATGTTCATATCTATTTCATTTACTATGGCAAATAATGAAAGTGTCGAGCATCAGACAATGAGCTCAAAATTAACCTTCAAATATGTTTGATAATCTCATAAAACTCATAAAAGGCACAAAGTCAAAAGTCTTTCGCTAGACTGTTTTTGATTTTTCTTCTCTTCTGTATTTTTCATACAACGACGAGCGAAAACGAGAGAAAATTTGAATTTCAAGTGTATTTCATCATTTTTCAACCTAATTAATTGGCTACACATTAAAAGACTTTTTCATTTTGATAGAAACATAGTGTGATATATTCATTGCAGAGATAATATCTCGTCTGCAATAGAACGAGCTTTTCATTAGCCAACCATTCTTGACATTTAATTTTTCACCTCTAGCTGAAAATGATTACTATCTCTTTTTCGTATTAATAAAGTTAAATTAACGAAATGGATTTAGCCGAGAAAGGAACTTTGTGTCAGAAAAAGGACAGAATATTCAATTTTTCAGCCACTTTTAGCACCTGTAACCTTTTATATTCAGTTGGTTTATGTTATTGTTTCGAGTATGTGTTTGAGATGACTTTGCCGCGACGCATCTTCATTTTTCACATTGAAATTTGCAGTTCTCTTATTCATCAAATTAAATGATATAATGAATGTAGTATGTGAAAATTTATCGCTTTAATTAGTGATTACGCAGCATATTCATTGCTTTTTACACTTCACAACATCGATGCAATATTGAATATAGTGGAAAGAGATTGCAACAAAAAAAAAAAGAGATGGGATGAGGGAAGAAACGAAGGAGAGAAAAGAAAATGAGAGAGAGAGAGAGGGAGGGGGGAAGAGAGAAAGAGGGGGGATGGATAGATAGGGCGTAAGAAAATACGATGTGAAAATGCACAGAAACGCATCCAAAAATATACAAGGAACATACTTCAAAATCAAATAGAAAATTCTTTTGTCTGTGTTGCACTGTGACAAAAGTCTATTGAAAACGATGTCAGAAAATGTGCTTCACTAATTTAATTCGTGAAAATAATTTTATGAGTGATAATTTCGTTGAAATAAATTTTTGGCACTCGTAGGATTGGCATCGAGTTGGCGGTATCTATTAACACTAATTTGAATCGAGCTACCAAATTGAAAGATTCAGAATTCTATCAAAGTCAAAAGATATTTAGTATTACAAAGATATTAATTCGAAAAATGTTGCAAATCTTTTTGAGCGTCGTTCATCCTGTGTGTGGAAGAATATTTTTTGTATGTTTTGAACAGCAAAAATGATACCGTGAAAGTTTTGCTCGCATTATATGAGATTTTAACTAGAACTTCAATATTTAAATTGATGAAAGTGACGCAAAAATCCATAATGCAAGCTCATATGCTTATGATCACGCCTTTCATCAAAATTCTTTTTGTTCAAAACATGGAGCAGCTCAAATCTAAATTTAAGCGTTCTCACTTTACATACATATATGCCATCATCATCATCATCATCATGATCAACAACAGCCAATTGCATGGAGAAAAGTCGGTGATAAAACGCACGTCGAAGAAAGCGACAAAAAGAAACGATGTGAAATAAAGGCATATTAAAACATACCAACGTCAAACTTTCATCCAACTGTTAAAAGAAGGAAAATTCATTAAAATGTAAAACAAATTGAGGAAAAAAAAAATATAACTTACACAAGAAATTTTGTAAGCGTTGTCAAAGGATGACATCTAAACAGCACACATTCTCTATGATGCGTTGTAATATTACGAAATGACGGGATTTTTGTCTTCTTTTTCTTCTTTGCCACTTTTTGACACGAACCAAACGCACTCATACATGAGGTTTACATTACATGCTACTTCATTAAAACTCGATAAATTGAAGAACTTAGACACACGCGCGCATTTCACATACACATACATATACAAGTTAAATTCAAGACAATGTTTTAATTTCATGTTTATCCCAAAATGTATTCGAAAATTCAAAGCCAAACAGTGTTTCCATTTTACAATAACAACCAACAAATATCTCAAATATTTTCCCATCTATTAGAAAGTGTTTTCGTCAAAATGTTACGTACGGTTCGCTTATCTTATGCATTGAACAATTTCGCACCATTCAGCTTTTAGTTCGGTAGTCTTGATGAAAAGTTTGCGATTTATTCGTTGTTTGTGCCAAAGAAATTTCAATTTTTTTCCATCCAAAAACACAACAACAAGAATTTTCGTGTGGAAATTGTATTGAAATAGGTAACGAAAACACATTTTTCATAAAATATCCGAAATTATTTCGATCACATTTTTGAGATGCCAAATCTAATTATTTAATATAATCATTTGATTTATGAAAGTGGCATAATAAGCGTTCATTACAATGGATGATGTGTTGCTTGTGTACATCAAATATTCAGTTAACTGCCTATTTTTCAGTATTTATTTTTAACATTTGACGGAAATTGTTTCACCTCTTTGAAGGGTTAAATTTGGCTCGAATTTTTAAGAAATATAAACAAAGAGAGAATGAGATGGGAAAGGGGAGAAAGAGTTTGGAGAATGGTTGCGAAAGAAGCTTAAAACAACATTGAAAATTCGAATTGTCTGAATTAGATCTGTGGCGTCATGACGACCAACAATTAGTAGTTTAACTATTTCTCTTGAAGTGGGAAAACATTGATTACATCATAAAATAACTATAAAAACTAGATTGCCAGTACTTATTGTGTACTGCACATTCAATTCAGTTTAAACAAATTAAGAGTTTTAGTGAAAAATACACTTTTAATGCTCCTTAAAAGTATTTCCGAGCAACATCAAACAACAAAACCATCCATAAACTTAACTTAAACACGTAAATACGAATTGTGTGTCTGTTTTTCTATCTCTTTGTCTCTCTCCTTCCGTGTCTAACTATCTCTTTCTTATTATCCCACTATGTCCGTTAGCATGTGATGTTGTTATGAATTTGCTGTTACATTCGTTGTCGTTTTTTATCCATAAGTTCAGGTAGTTTTCCGACGTATTGAAATATACAATTGTCTCTAGTTCATTATTAACATCAAACAACCACACAGCGAGTTTACAGCTTGTCCCAGATGTTTTTCTGCTTATATTAGACACACACACACACTCATACATATAGACAAAATATATCAATTAAAAATGTTCAAGTACGTTAAAGTTTTGTGCACCATCTTAAAGTGTTCAAAACTTGATTCTCTTCCTAATGAAATAAGTGAAAAATATATAATTTTCCATTTGGACAAAACCGTTGTTTTCTCAACAAAAATTGCTTTAAAATGCAGCAATCAACATACGACAAATCATTGGTCCGTATGAAGAAGCTGCATAAAATATAGAGAAATATTATCATTATCATTGAGTGTTGAGTGTTGAGGAGAATATGATTGTGTGAGTGAGTTAGAGAATAAAAGAGAGAAAAAGAGAAAAGGAAAGGGAGAAGGAGAAGGAGAAGGAGAAGGAGAAGGAGAGAAAGATAAGGAGAGTGAGAGGGCGAGAAAAGAAGAAAGAGATAGAAGGAAAAAAAAATCATAAATGAACAGACAAACTGAGGTAGACCGATGGAGACAAACAAAGGACGTGATATTGAGTGAGAGAAAGAGAGAGAAGAATGAATGAAAGAAATGAGATATGCAGAGATGCACCTGAAAAACAAAAACTCTTGAACTAAGGATGAAAACTACGGGAACTAATAAATTTTACAGTAAAATTTAACTTTTTGTCATATAATTAACTTGGATTGTGACCCAAGTATGAATTCCAAAGTGGTAGCCACACGACGAATGAACAAACGATAGATGTGTTGGTGCCAAACATTGAACGAACGAACAAACAAACAAAAGAAAGGGCTTGGAATTTTGCGCATCAGTTTCAAAATGAATGAAGAACCACTCAATGGAAATTTATGGTTTTGCCATTGCAAATTAATGTTTACTATTTGGTTTTCAACGCTCCTAATCTTCCTTATATTGCAGTTACTTTAGTGATTCGTTGTACAACAGGGACTAACAAACTACGATGTTGATGGTGATGAATTATGTGGATTAAGCTGCTCAAAATCCATTTATTTACATATCGAGTACTTCTTGTTCGAGCATCACTGCACGCAATATCCACTAAATTTGGCAATGATTGCTAATTCCATTGAAAAATAAAACAATTCATGGTGTCGTGCACATGATAAAGCAAAACTATATAAACACTCTCTCACTCTCTCTCTCTCTCTCTCTCTCTCTCTCTCTCTCTCTCTCTCTCTCTCTCCTCTCTTTCTCGCCTACTCGGTCTCTCTTCTCAATTGCTATGTCGCATTCACTTCGATTGACAAGGGCCAATGAGTGCTAGAGAAAGAAAAATTCGTTATAACAAGTGCTTGATTTCGAAATTAAAATGAACGAAAATGTCATTCAGTTCTTTTACTCACTCTCCCCTTTTGTCTCCTTCTTTCTTTCTCTTTCACTTTGGTTTTGCGTGTACACTGTACACTTGAGTTTTACACTCGTTCAATGTTATCTTCAGACCAATTTCGCTTGATTTTAGTTTTATTGTTTTGACGATTCTGTTCGCTGCATTATTCCGTTATTTTAGTGTCTCTGGTCTCTTTCGCTGCATCGACTGCAGAAAACTTTTGTTTTATGATTCGTTCACTGGTTTGTGCACAGTGTTTTCGCCCAGCCACATTCGTACTGTGTAACAACTGACTTTAGCTGATGCGACACTCGCACACAAACACATCCAACATTGACAATGAGATTTTATTGTTTGAAATATTATTTGTTGGAAATTTTCATCAAGTTTTACGTTCCATTTTCGAATAGTGCAAAAACAAGTGAAAATTGCATGAATACAGACACAAATAGAAAGAGAGAGAGAGAGAGAGAGAGAGAGAGAGAGAAGACGCGAATTCGGAAAAATCGTCTAGAATAGTTTGTGTTTGTTGTTTGCAATACAGCCATACAATTTTATAGAGATAACTTTTGAAGAAAATGCACTGGCAAAGTGGAACGGAACAACGCCAAGAACAAAATGACGAAAGCAGAAACGTAAATAGCAAGAAAAAAAAGAGAAAAAAAAAAATTCAACAAAAATCGAGTCTCTATTTCATCTGGTGACAACATTGTTCCACTAGCGAACATACAGACTCATCTGTGTTCCAAAAGATCCAGCGAAATGCAGCAAGAGAGTTTCCCGCGTAAGCGTTTATGTGTGTATGTGCTCGCGTTTTACTATGAAATTAAGGACGACAAAGTACATTTACAAAAATAGATTTAAAACGACACAAAACTCTCATTGTTACATATTCGTATTTTACAAAGTAAAAATAAACATAAACAAAGTCACCAAAGAACAATCGAATCGTTAGTTCTACATCGTTTGATGGGGTTATTTTGGGTAGAAAAGTGAAAAACTTACCAGACAGCGATACGTTGTCACATTGTTTTGTCAATGCGCCCGAAATTTCAATGCAAAACACCATTGGCGTTTGTAAATGAACGCGTATGTATTCTCGCTTTTCCTCTTTCATTCGCTTTCCCCCCCCCCCCCCCTTCTCGCCCAATCTCTTTTCTTCGTTCTGAGCGTGTGTATTTGTGTTTCTTTTTAGGCTTTTTGCACGTTCTCTAAATTTACATTCGCTACTTTTTAATTAGAATTTTTAATTGCTTTCGATAAATTGTCGCTTGGAGAATTTCGGTTTGCTGTGATATGTGTTTGTATTTGAGTTTTAGAGACTTGTAAATACCATTCTTGTTCTCGATTTATAATCATTATACAAAATATTTACATTAACATTTTTGGTCTTTGGGCGCTTTCAAATAAACTAGGATTTAAAATGTATTTTTTTCCCCCATCAAATTTATATCAAATGTGTGGCATTTGATTTTGGCAAGAAAACACCATTTTAGATATAATCATTGCGAAATTTGATAGAGTAGAATCAAAAGCTAGATTTCGTCAAATAGCCAACATATTTATCAAAGCTCAACACTAGAAAAAATACAGAAATAAATTTAGGTCATTAGCGAACGAAGCACACGCAATTAATAAAACTAAGTTTATGCAATTTTACACATTCCACGCTGTATGAAGAAAGCCTGAGAAAGATTTTATCGTTGGCTTGCGGAAAGCACAACAATATATCGACCATAAAACTTAAGTTCGAAATTGAATTCTGATTTCACATGCTTGTGACATAAAAGTTTTGCATTGCACAACTTTTCTCATACTCTTACATTCTATAGAATTCACCGGCTAGAAAAAAGCCAAAGAGAGATAGACATAGTGATCGAGAGAGAGAGAGAGAGAGAGAGAGAGAGAGAGAGAGATAGAGAAAGAAAGAAAGAAAGAAAGAAAGACTAAAAAGAGAAATTGTACAGAAAGAGAAAGGAAAATGAAAAATGAATGGCGGAGAGAGAAAGAAAAAAGAGAATGGCAAAGATCGAGAATATGAAGAAGAATACAGATGACAAAAGTAATGTTTAAGTAACTAAAATCCCAAAATAAACCACGATATCAAACAAACAAGCAATACATAGTGTCACATCGATAGATCTAAGGAAAAGCTCAACACACAACAATGAGAGAAAATAGTCATGTTGATAAATCTTTGATGCTTACATTGGGATAAACTTTAATTGGCGGGGATTCTTTTCTTTTTTTTTTTTTCTTACTGCTCATTGCAACATAAAATAGCTGACGAGAGCAAATAATCATGTATAAGACCATAACACAAGATACTGTGAATCATATTGTTGTTGTTATTCTACTTTCTCTTGAAGACAAGAGAATAGAAAATTTGATGTCTTTCAATCGCATAGTTTTACTGTCAATATGTACAAGAATCACTCCGTTTGATCTTTATTGTGAGCGTCATAATGTTTGATGACATCCACAGAATATTCATCGTTATTATGCATTCGAGAGCTTACAAAATTACATTGTTTCAATTGTTTGAAAATTTGATTTCAAGATGCAACTGTGAGATAGAAGGCAATGAAAAAGATAAAATGGAAAAAGACAATGAGAAACGATTTTGACTTTACAAATAATGAAAATGATGATGGAAAAGAAACCATTTTTCGTACATTGCATATGTATATTCATTTGAGTAAAATGAGATGATACACACGAAATTCTGCGATAAACGGATAACACAAGTTGAATGGAAATTTACCAATTTCCAAACCGGATACACGTATATACTTTAATGTAACATTTGTTGAATTGATCCATGTTTTTCGCTCACTTGGGGCATATTTTCAACAAAATATATTTTCCACCGCAACAACTGCAATTTCAATTGTTCGTCGGAAATGCTTGTGAATGAGACATTTTCTTCTGTGGCTTTTAAACAACAATTGTGAGAATTGGCAAGAAAATGCCATCACAATTATGTTCGAATGTACACATGTTGTTGTTGTAAATTTGAAAAAAAAAAAA
The DNA here is from genome assembly GCA_029041755.1 of Resseliella maxima. Taxonomy (NCBI): domain Eukaryota; kingdom Metazoa; phylum Arthropoda; class Insecta; order Diptera; family Cecidomyiidae; genus Resseliella; species Resseliella maxima. The sequence continues at coordinate 708,611 of JAQOWM010000888.1, read as the reverse complement.
AAAATCAACGATATTCATTGAAATAAATTGAAATTTCTGAAAATTTCGAAATGTGACAATCTACATAAAAGTTCATTGGGTGTACATTTTCTTGTCTTGAGGTGAATGTCATCAATTTTTGAATTTTATCGAAACCAACCGAAACATCTAAAAAACAATACGCCTTCACATTTTATTCAACATACAAAACCATTTTTGGTCATTTGTTTAGAACAAGTTGTTTTGAATAAAAAAAGCAAAAGAAAAACTTTGAGGAATTCCATTTTAAGAAAAGTAAGAGTTATATGATTGTGTTTGTTGGTGTGAAATATGTGAGAGGAAATTATATGTGAAAAGGGCTACAAGTAAAGCCCAACAAATGCGGATTACATTGAGTTTCGTTTGCCATTTTCAAGAGGTCTTAAAATGAATGGAAAATGGTGACAATTCTTTGGAATTGATTCTAACATTATTTCAACAGTACACGCAATGGGCTCAACGTTAAAAATGGATCAATTGCTGAGCTTTTAACCGTTGGTAAACAATAGGACTTGTTAGTTGTGCATTTTACCTTGATTCAACCAACAACAACCAACCATCACCATTATATATTGTCAAATGATATTCATGCAAATGCGACACACCATATTACCATTTCATATAGTTTTCATGTAGCTGTTTTTAACCATGATGATGCTTGTCGTCGACGTATAATCGAAAATTTGAGGTAAATTTAAAGCGTCGGTGATTATGAGCTTTCCACTGACTTTATGGTAAATACTTTAATCCTTTAATAAATAATGATTATGACCCATGCTTAGATGCGATGGTAATATTACTCTTGCTCTAATTCTCATTCTCTTTTCTCTCGGCTCAAACTTTCAGTTGACTCAACTCGGTTGGATATGCGTGTGTGTGTGTGTGTGTGTGTGTGTGTTTGAAAGAGTTTTTTTTCCAATGTTGAGACCATTCGAACCCAATTTCAAATGTGTTTATCGCGTGTGCGTGCTGCAGCATTAACCAACCAGCCAAACATTCAATCCATTACATAAGAGAACATCAACATACCGTTTTGCCTTGGTCACATTAATATGCATGCATGCGTTACTCATTAAGCACCACCATAAAATAAGACGAAATTGGTGTTTCTTAGCAGTGACATTTATGGAGAAAGAGATAGAGCGAAAATGGCTGAGAGGCTGGCTGAGTGAGAGCAAGAAGAAAGAATGAGAAAGAAAGAAATGAAACGATAGCTTAAGAATGTCAACTGACCGCACACATTAATAATTGTCATTGTGAGTATTTCAACAATGGTTTTCACTGTTGAAAACTAGTCTCTCTCCTTCTCTTTTTCTCTCTCATTTCTTCTTCTTCTTCTTCATCATTGTTTAACCACATGATTCCTTCGTTCCACGGCGTTTATATAGTTATGTTGAAAGTTGGGCACAATTTCTTGCCATCGATCCATTGGCAAATGTTGAAGATTTGTCGTTGTTGAAAAATTCACACAAAGTTCATCCATTGGGAATAATCAGATTGGATTTTCATTAAGTTTTCCAATAAAACAAATGTTTCTTTGAATTTAGTTCAATTTGATCGTATTCTATGGATTCATTTGGACGTTTTTTTCTCTCTCTTGTGTTCTTATTTTCGCTTCGATTCTGCTAGTAATCGAATGTCATTTGAAGCTTTTGAGCGGAAATGCCCTCTTCGGTTTTTTAACAATTGTTTTTTTTTCTTCATTTGATTCTGAAACCCTGATTTGAGCCGTTTTTTTATTTTGTTAGCAAAATTGCTCTTTACCTTCGACGAGTCGCGTTTACTTTTCTTCAAAAACACTTGCATGCTAAAAAGAATCCTAGAATTAACAAAAGAAGACGAAAAAAAAATAACACGAAATCGACAGGGAAAAAGAACAAACTTGTTAAAACAATGGATCGAAAATGGAACAAATGCCGTATCATTCTTATGATAGTACTTAAAATCTGATGTATATTTGGATGCTAAATGGAACTCGAAGATATCAGAGAAGAAAAGGGAAAAGATAGAGAATACTGGAAGAAAGTGAGAGGGAGAGAGAGAAAAAGAACGAAAGAGAGAGAAGGGAAATAAATGAGAGCCAAAGAACGAGAGAGAGAGAGAGAGAGGAAATAAAAAAAGGCAAATGAAAGAGAATGAGTGAGCAAGAAGTGGCAAAGAATAAATGCTTGAACGAGGTAATAATATGGGATTATTTGCTTAACCTCATAGTCAACTCGACCGTTGTTCGGTCGCCTTGGTACATCAGATACAATACGAAATACACTTTTTTGGTACAAGTCTTGCAAAATATCTTTCGCATCTTTGCTTAGTATGCTCTCGCGCCATGCCAGAATGTACACAATCACAATGTATATACAAACACATACACAGCCGGCATTATCTATTTTAATCTATTATTTTGTATTTAAAAGGAAAAAAAACACGAAGAAATTCAGCGCAACGATCAATTCGCTGGGTTGTGTTTTGTGCTTGTGAAAAAGATGTGTAATATATCGTGCGGCGTTAAAATGCGATTCATTGCTGATGCCATCACTGATTAAATATGTTCTCTAAATGGTTTGGAAGAGAGTTGCTAGTAGCCATTTGATTGGGGATGTCTCGTACTCTAAACTCTATGCTGTTTTTCTTATCTGTTTTGTCGTCAATAAGAATTGGTTTGAGTGAGTTGATTTTGATGTGCTCTCCAGCACTTTAAAATAGTTTGCAATGTGAGCCATATTATTTTGCTTGAGATGTTGACAGTTATTGCACACAGAATCTAAATTTTATTCTATTTTATTTTTTTATTATTTTGTAAGTACTTTATCTATTTTTCGCGAGCATACTTTCTTCCTTTTTCTCTTTCTTTTACTCTCTTTCTTACTTTTTATTTCGTTCTTGTTCTGTCTCGTTCTTTGTTTCTGTTCGTCACTTTATTTTACTTTCTCATTTTTTTTTTCTCGCAAAAATGTTCCCCTTTCGCCACGTAGTCACGATGCACACTTGTACAAGCCGTAAAAACAAAAGATATACGATCGAATGAGCCAACACACAATGCAAAACAAATACATGGAATAAAACAAATACATATGCCATTGCGTACCAGCGAAATGCGAATAAATTCACTTGTTTTAAGTGATGCGAAATGATTGCCATATAATGTGAATGTTTTTGAGTATGAGAACATTTTGGAATTTATTGTTTGCTTTATATGTGTGCGTGTGTGTTTGCTGTTTTGTTGTTGGTCTTTGCCAACAGAGCTTACGAAATCAACGAACGAATGGTTATCAAATGCATACATAAAATCTCATCAAGAGAAATAGCTTACTGAAAATTGAAAATCTTTGAACGAATTTCGACTTATAGTCAATATAATTTTCAAGCATTCGAGCAGTTAAACAATTCAGTGACATGAAGACACAGATAAAAAATAAAAAAAAATAAGAGTGAGACCGAGAGACAGAACATTGGCGAAGCAGTTCATTGTCTTTTTCATCGATGTCATCTTGCCAAAGTTAACGACAGCGATGACAATTTTGCATTGTACGTCAATACTTGAGAAACAATAAAAGTTTTTCGGGCTTTTATTGGTATCATTCAAGCAAAGTACAACTTTGATAAGATGCTTGAGATATCATTCGTGGAACAGATTTCACTTGAGCTGATTTCGTGGTTGTAAATCAAAAATCCATGACGAAATGAAGAGAAAGCACACAAAAAGCAACGAAAAAAAAAATCAAGTCTTTCTTTCAATTTTCATTCTCAACGATCATTCACATAAAAATGATATATTCCATGCATAGATAGAGTCGACAAGCATCGTGTCACATGTAAATCTTTGTATTGGCCCAATGTCAATGGATTCTAAATGCAATCACATAAATGCTCATGAAAATATTTCCGTTGCGCTTTCAACTGTTTGCTTAGAATGAGAAAAAATAGACGTCGACGAACAACAACCGAATTGAACAAAAAATCGATTTTTTTTTCTCATGTTAAATCTCAGAATAACTCGTGGTTGAAAAGCTTAATGAACCATATTATGCTCTTTACTTTGCCCCATCTATGATTCTCTCTTGCTTACTCGCTCGCTCACGCTCGAACTCATTTTTTTTGCAATTTTTTTTCTCCTCTGCAACTCAACTTTTACCACATTCTGTTACTTTGGTATCACGTTTTAACTCTCGCATGAACGATACACGGTCACATTAAATGACATTCTTTTGAATACACTCGCATAATATGTAAAGTTTTTGTTCAGTAATTAAATTCTATAGCTTTTGCTACTCAATGAGCATGAACGAGATGCAATGAACCAAGCAGCTTTACTTCATTCGGCAAAAAGTGAAGAGACGATACTGAAAATCATAACTGCAAATTCCGAACCATGTTATGCCATTTTCAAGAATCATAACAATAATTTTCCCAGAAAATGCTAAAAGGTATATGAACTGAGTTTTCTTGCATGGTAGATGCATACTGCATACAGAAAGTATGCGTCAAACACACACACACACACACACACAGTGCATTACTTTGCAGTGTGTAATGAAGCTCATTCTCATGAAAAAAAATGAATGTGAGCGAAGAAGAAAAAGAAAAAGAATAAAAAAAAAACCGAAAATTGGTACGCAAAAATGCTTCTTTACAAGTAAATCAATTTTGTTTTCTGTGCAAAAGATACTTCGATTAGTTAAAATTAGCTTTCGGAAGCCATTAGAGCGGAAATGGTATTTGTGTAGAATAAAAATAGAAAATGAGAGGAAGGGAGGGGGGGGGGGTGGTTGAAGGAGTAAGGGAGAAAGAGTGAGAAGGAGAAAATACTCGATACTCGTGAGAAAGACAGAAATTATTGAACACATGCTGATGATTATTTTTAAGATGGAACAATACAAAGCTCAAGAATGTACTGAAATACTCAAGTAGAAAATCTGATTAGAAAAGATCGAACATTATTTTAATCTTTCGCATAATTTTGTGACTGAAAAAAAGTAGCGAAAAAAAGAGAAACAAATTTAAGTACAAAAAATCGTTTCAAATGACAAACTTATGTTAAAGTTTTCGAAGAGGAAACAAAAGAAAAAAGAAAATAAACTTCGCTTATTTATTTACTTTGAAAAAGTTTCAATTCAACAACGAATATCTTCGACGCTCTCCAGACAAAAAAAAAAAAAAAAACTCTTTGTAAATTCTAGAGTGAATCATCCGAAAAAAGATTACATCTATTATTAAATTTCATAGAATGGAATTTCTTTTGTTGCAATCCCGTATCATCGCCATTGCCATCATCATCGTCATCGTCATCGTCAAACATACAATTTAGTTAAAATGTAAACAAAAATGGTAAAAGTGTTTTTAATTATAATCATTTGCATCGCACAAATTGAAAACATTTATTTGTTGCTCAATTTCAAAGTGTATGGTATTTGGGATGAAGTTAAAGCAAGATAATGGTATTTCCATTATTTGAGTTTTAAAATGTCTTCTTGGATCACCGAATTTGATTTCATTGTTGCAACATTGATGTGTGAAATTCAATGCTGTGTTCATTACCAAAGTTGCTATAGCATGCAACTTGCATTTCATAATTATCGTTGCCGTGCAAAGATAATATCAAAAGATATCGCTTTTCATAATTATAATTTCTTATTGGAATAGCTGCTTTTTAAAATAGTTTCGCATCATCTTAACGAAGTCTATTGACGTAAAACTTTAATTCGAATATTATTTATCTCAAATGATTTTTCGAGTATCATTTTAATACCCATTAGGTATATTACCCAATAGGCAATTGGTCATGTCCAGTATTTTGCAACAATGCTACTGAATCTCTATAATTTGTGATGAAAAATGTCTATGCTCTAAACTTTAAGTTTGAATAATGAACTGATTGTTTGCATAAGTGCACATAAAAACTCTGTCTAAATAGCTTCAGGAAGTAAAAAGAGATAAAGGAGGAGCACAACGATGAGATAAACGATTGCATAATGGTTGAGTGAGTTGATTGTGTCTTGGTTTTTCATTTTCCCAAAATTCAACAATTAGAAACGGTGTATGTCAGACGGAACAAGAACAAACGATGAGGAAAATGTCAAAAAAAAAAAAAAAAAAAACTGGCACAAATGCAGAAAGTGAAGTGACTCACAAGCATCTCCATCACATTGAATGTGCATGAAAATGGATGTGACATGACACGAATTTTGGCTCATAACTTATGCAAAAGAATCAACTTAAACGAGTTTGGGCTAATTAAGCAAAAAGCTTTTTACTATCATTATCCAACGAGTTTTTACCGAGAAATTTATCCAACTTCTGCAATGCAATAGAAAATAGATGCGGACGAAATGATGTCGCATATGCGTCTCAATGGATTGTAAATTTTTAAAAGCCAAACGATAATAATTGCGATAAAAAAATGTTCCGGTTGAGTTTTAGCTCAAGCAAATCTCTATTTCCATCTTGCACTTAATATTCTTCCTGAATCTATGTCACTCACACACACACACACACACACACACACACACATTTTTCATGAATTTTGCCAGTATTATGCGAATAGAGAGACGGTTTGGTTACTTTGCGAAACTTAAATTATTTATTCAGTTGTTGATTTTTCTTTTGTCTATGTATCCTGCTTTCGCTTGTGGGAATTTTTCGTTGAGTTATTTTTCTTACTTTGGTTGTTTTTTTTTTTCGTTGGCTTAATCAAATCAAATTCATTTTCCAATAATTTCACATCGTTCTCAATTCGTTTAAATTTTCTTTTTCAGCTTTGATGTACGTGGACGACCGTTGAATGATGCTCAACATTGGTCAGCACCAGAAACATTTGGGTCACGGGCTCGATTTAATGCAGATGTTGATCCGGCTACGCTAGACATTAAGGTAGGTTCTTCCTTTTACTTTAAGCACGGATATCTTAATGTAAAAATTCAACGTGACGAAAACTATTTTGCATTTGCGAAATATTTCGCCTTGAATTGTACACTTGATGTAAAATGATGGTATTCATTGTATACACTATACAAGCAACAGTATGAAGTGTAGTATACTCCACAAAATATCGAATGCATTCTATAGAAAGCAAAGTTGAGGAAAATGGCTTAAAGAGAAGGAAGGTAAAGAGAAAAATTAAGCCAAAGTGGTTGAAAGGGATAAAAAGGGGAAAAAGGTAAAGAAAAAAATATAAAAAAAAAAAAATGGAAATCGTGAAAGGGAAAAGTACGGCGAGTATAGAATGCAAATTGAAGTTGCATTTTGAGCAATTTTCATCGTAAATGAAATTGAAGCCAAGTGCTTCCATGTCAACTAAATTGGAAATTACGTGCCTCAAGAAATGGCGTTGAGAAAGTGTAGATTTTAAATGTAAAAAAAAAATGGAGAATAGGAGGATCATAAGTGGGGTATTGAAATATTGACGAGTCGAGTAAAATGAAAAAAAAAGAGGAAGAAAAAGAAGAAAGGCAAGAACACGAATGAGAATGAAAAAAATATATCGCAAAGTAGATAGAGAGCATAAATTATGAGAAAAAGAGAAAATGAAATAGAAATAAGTTGTGAGTTCAGTGCCATTCGCATTAAAATATATTTTTACAATTGATATGTATCTTTGGTCGTTCACGTTAAACTCTGGTAATAATTTATTTTTCATTTTCACACACACACACAATGCGCATCGAATCGATTCAAATTATAATTTATGATTTATGATTTATAAATAACTGAATTAATAATGAAAAAAGAATGAAATTCATAATAATAAATAATTGCAATCATAGTTAAAATGGAAGAATTGCTATGAATTAAAATTGATTGAAATGTTCCCATTTTTTTTCATTGAATGAAAATGTTGGAAAATGCAAAAACCCACGTTGGATCAAAGTAACACTGTGAATACATTATGTATTTGTTAATGAATGGAATTATATATTTACATTGCATTTGCAAGGAAAATATGTAAATAACCGCTGTATTAACAGTTTAAATATGATTTCAGCTCGTTCACACACACACACACACACACACACACACATAATCCAAATATTATTGTTTCTTTTGCATTAAGAATGATTTCCAAAGATTTTCCTTTGCATTGCAAGCAAATGTCGTAACATTTCCAATGGTTATTTATTATTTATGTGCGGGAAAGAGTGAAAGAGCGACGAAAGAAAAATGGAATCAATTTTTGAATTTCATTGCAATGTTTATATTTGTTGATGTGATGATAGATATTTGCCTTTCGATGTTTTGGCATTCAAACAGCAGCAGTGTTTGGTGAAATGTGGTTAACATGGATTTTGAATTGAGTATCCAATGGAATGCTCATTTTTTTTTTTGGCCTTGTGTACTGATTACCAAAATAGCTCGGCATAGGCATATGACGTGGCTGGATACCATGACAAAGAAACCGGCAGCCAAAAACTTCATACAACAAGCATAAAAAGTGCCTTTTTGTTTATGTGCTCAAATATTCCATACATTCCGATAAAGGAGAGATGGAGTGTTACCATGGTTTGCTTTTTGTTTGCTTCACATTTTCGGAGTTTTTTTTTTTAAACGTGAATGAAATTGGACCAAACATACAACGAACATCGGCCAGGCATGAACGCAAAAAAAACTCAAACATACGCAAAACAACCTTTTTTGCCATTTAAATGGAGATGAAATCTAAAACCATATCCTCATACCAGCACAATGTTTTGCATTCGCCAAACTACATTGAAACCATTATCAATTTACCTGTTTAGCTTCAGCATTTTGAAATATATACCGGCCAAAGACACCACGTTTTGCCTCGATTTTAGATATGTCAGTTTTATTTATGTTGATGATAGCTTTTTAATTATATGGTTTGTCCTCAACTTATACGGTCGATGACAAAAACTGAATTTTTGTTTGACGATGAAATTGTATATTTTTGTTTTGATAGACATTCTTAGCAAATTCATCCATAATTATGAACTGTTATCGACAAAATACATTGATTTTTCATCAAATATACGGCTACCTCAAACAAAATCTACTTATGTATTCAAACCAAATTCAAAAATGTGGATCAGACGATGAATTCCTGTTTCAAGTTGAACAATATATACATTGTTGAGCCAAATTCAAAATTCAAAAGCCACTGAGCAAAAAGTCTTTTGGTATGCTCGACATTCTTTGGTAGAAAAAGAGATAAAAATTGTTGGGAAAAACTAAAGCCGAAAAAGTGATTAATGAGTTGATGCAAATGCTTGGCTAATAGTCGCATTTACGTGCATTTGCAAGAGGTGAAGCAAACTTGATTTAATTGCATTTTGCATTTTTGTTTTACTGTCTCTTTCTACATTTTTTTCGAGCTTTTTTTCCCTTTGACCAAAATATGTGTTAATGCATTCGAATGGCACTGTTTATTCAAACATACTGCGATATCTTTGTAACTGATAATTTCAACAAATCATAAAAGTCATCCCTCCTTCCCAGTCGCAAATGCCTTTCTATTGTGTATTCTTTCGTTCAACGTTTACCCAACTCTGAATTCATAGATAAAAGAATTTTTTTGTTTTTGCTCAGTTTTGTTGGGCAATACGGGAATTCCATTTGACTGGAAAAATAAAAGGTCGCACAGCTGGAAAAATGGGATTCGAAAAAGCTAGCATTTTTGTGATGTTAAAACCTCGATTCCCGTGAAGGCAAAAAGTAAACAGTGTGTGGGTTTTGTGGACATATTTATGAAATCCCAAATATGTCATTTTCGACACTCAATAATTCTCGATTCATAACAACCAAAATACATGTGACGTGACATGACACAATGCACACTAACGCGAATAATAACCACGCTTTTTTTCTCTTTTCTCATTTAATAGTTTCATATTAATTCATACATGCCACAATGAATTCAGAACATTTTCATTTCCGGTGCATTTGTTGTTTGCTACGCTGTGTGCTGTTGAAGGAACAGCATGCATGACAATTAACAATTTCGGGATTTTTGTTGTTGTTGTTGTTGTTGTTGTTGTTGTTGTTGTTGTTGTTATTACTGTTTTGTTCTGTTCACCTCACTCCATTCATTTGCTCGCTTCGCCGTTTTTAATTAGCAAAATAATTAAATTATTTATACAGCATTTGTATTGTTTCAGGTTTGTGTTTTTTTCATGAATGTTTTTTATTTAAATTCAATTTCACATTCACATTCAATGGAGTGAAATAAAATGGAGGGCTAGATTTTATGTGCATGTGTATGGAATCATTATTATCAATATTTTAATTTTAATTTCTGTTTTGTTGTATCAGTTTTTTGACTGATAATCATTTTACATTGCTCCTGTTGTGCATGTGTGGATGCTGGTCATGTAAAATGTTGCTTCAATGGCCAATTCTGTGGCGTTTTCGTGAATAAAAAATAAGTTTTTTTCACCGATGAGAGAGTACTGGAAATCATTACACATATTTTTTATTGTGCTTAACAAATTTTTTAGTCATAAGTTTCCGTTGTTTGTACAGATGAGAGCAACAAATTAACAAGTCGAATATATTTCCGATCTATTGAGCATGCATAAAATAATATGAATGAATGAGCGGATTAAAATCAATACGTTTTTTAATATTGAATTTGCTTTACATTGACGCACTATATGTGATTAAAGTCTTTTGTTTTTAAGCCAATTTGAACATTCACAACAAGTGGGTGGGATTGTCATCTTTTTTATTGCATACAAGATGGTTTTCACCCTCCTAGCTAATCTCTTGAAGACTGGAATTTTTTCTCTCGAAAAATAATAGATTTTCTTCGTTTCACCTGGAGGAAAATTAAAAATTTATTTATTTCTCTCGGAAAAGGAACTTTTTTCTAATATACGGTATTGATTCATTCTATTTAATATTTTTGGATTTCTATGTCATTTTATATATACGAATATTACTGAGTTTCGTTGTTGTGGCTAAAAATGTTCATTCATAGTTGATCCCAAAGTTGAACTTTAGATTTGTGTATTACAAATACAAATTTATAAAACACATGAATGAATTAGCCACCTTCTCCACAATGGCTGGCTTCAAAAATTCATTGGAAACATGAAAGTTTTTCAATTTGTTACAAACCTCAAATATTTTCACCAAAAGCACTAATGAACAACTAATAGCCTTAATATCTTCAACAATCTGTTCATTTTACATTACGAGCTTTACGGGAAAACAATTTTCACTACACAATGTAGTGACGCGGAACAAATTTGTTTAAACCAACGTAAAATATAGTTTGAACTTTTTAAATTAAGTCAAAAGGTCATGAATTTAGACATTTTCTGCATGGAAAATATTCCTTACAAAATATTACGGAAATTAATGATTATCTCATAATTTGTTAGGAAATTTTTGTCAAAAAGCTGTGTTATTGACATTCTTTTCTTCGGAGTTCATCTCTTGCGAATGCCACAAATCCATTTGCGTGTTCATAGTAAATTGCGAATTCTTGACGAATTCGAATGCGAATGAGACTATGACACTTTTGGTATTAATTTTGCGACTGAGTGAAATTTATTAATAGTTACAAATATTTTGCATAGATAAAATCTCCTAGTTGCCATTCTTTCTGCTGCAGAAGATTTAATTAAAATGCATCTTGTCAATTTTTTTTATTACATCATCTCTTTCAAAAACATTTTGCTGTCGAAAACATGTCAATTCATTAAACCTCTTTCTTAATGAAAAGTCATAACAGAAAATAAATTCAATTAATTTTTTCGCGTAATTCAATTGAAATCTTTATTAAAATTCATTTACACGATTCCTTTGGAAATATTTGAAACCATTTCTTTCGGTGAAATTTTTGTCAAGACCAGATCTATTGAGTAGATCGAGAGGAGAGTACGTGAAAAAATTCAAAATAATTTTGAAAAAGGAGAGTATGGAAAATATCAATTCGGCTATACTAAAGAGGAGAGCATGTTCACTTAAATACTAAATACAATGCAAAATCGTAAAATCCGTACTCTCTTTTAACCATTTTTAGTGTTACAATTACTTACTCTCCTTTTTAGCTATAAAGTCGGATGAACATACTCTCTTCTCGATCTACTCAATAGAGATAGCAATCATATTTTGATTGGCACAACTGGTGGTCGGATAAAAATAAATTCCTTGCTCATGCACAGCATTTTATTTATATGGAAATTTTTTTTTTCCATTAAAATTATTTTAATTGCGATAGCGTATGCGCGAATTAACATAAATATTGAAAACTTATTTATTAAAAAAAAAAAAAATATTTTCAAAACCAGGATGGTATATAAATAAGAAATTGCCATATGAAGTTAAACCAGTTCGAATTTGTGTTTCATACTCTATTTTCCGGATGTCAAAATAACTTTACTTTAATGTGTACATCAATGAGTATATTATCGAAATTACTAAATGTATTACTTAAAATTTTGTTCATTTTTGATAAGATTTATAATAATACTTGAAGAAATAAATGAAATAGTAACTAAAAAAATAGTAAAAATGGTTAAAATAATAAATGAACTTTTGAATAACGTTACATAAAAAAGTACACTATTCACTTTATATGAAGTCCAGTGTTTTTTTTATGTTAACGAAATTGAATCTGTGCCATAAAATCTTTATTATGGAAAAATATCCAAATTAAAATTATCGTTTTGTTTTTGTTGAAAAATTCCAAGCAAATTTGCAAGGAACACTTTTTTAGCTTGGTAATATAAAATACTTTTATATTATACTGTTTCAATAAATCCTTATTTGTTTACAAGTTGAATGAAATTTTTTCATTTCTTTTTAAGATGAATCATTAGTAATTTGAACATGAATTTTATTAAAAACAATTACCGATTTCAGAAAGGCAAATGATAGCCTATCAATGATAGAAAACTATTTAACCGCCGAACCATATTCATCAATTTATCGAAAAATAATGTAAGAAAAGTAGAAAAAAATTATTAGGAGTCTAAATTGAGGACTACGCCCATTTTGGTCGTCGATAAGCCAAACGACTAGTTGAAAAAAAGCACTCAAAACTAAAATTGATGAAATGTAAATTTATTTCATATATTTTCATTAAATTCAAATTTATATTCGAAATAGTGACGCAACGGAAGAGAGGGTAAAAGTGTAGAGACAGAGAGACAGAGAGAGAGAGAGAGAGAGAGAGAGAGAGAGAGAGTGAAAGGGAGAGAAAAAATGTCGGCAAACACATTTCACAGCAGAACATGAAATTTTGTTTGACGTTTAGCATTTCGAGTAACAAGGAAATTTTGAAATGGGACATTCAATATTGAGGAAAACAAATTCAATCAAACAAAAAAGTAACATGATGTGGCTCAACCGGAAATGTTGACCATCCGAAATCATTCATTCATTTTTTTTCATTTTCATTTCTGTTATTGATCAATGCTGTAAAAAATTGTGTACACTTTCAATTCGTTGCTTAATTATGTATTCAGAAAATACAAAATATATTTCAACTTTTGGTTGTTCCTTGGAAATGTGTTGATTTTCATAACATTTGTTTCAAAAATGAAAGTTTGCTAAACTCCATAAATATTCATATATGTTAAAATCACAGCTCACGTATGTATGCTATACATTGTACTGTGCACAGTCGCCTTTTACTTGAATTTTGAATACATAGATTACATGAATAAAAAAACTTTTTGATCCATAATGATTTTAATTAACTTGACGTAATTCCAAGCAAATCAAATAACAATCGATTTAATCTTTTCAATTTTATTTGTATGAGAAGCAATTAATTTTATTAAGATTGAACAGATTGAATCACGATCTTAAAAATATTTCGCTAAATTTTCTTCGAATTTAATTGTATTTTTGATGTTGTTTTCCGTCTATTTAAGTCGTTTTAAATCGAGTCAAAAATTGTTTGGAGAAAATTCGGCTGCAATTAATGCGCGATGTTGTCTCATTCAAAATTCGTTCAGCATGCGGTTCAGACGACTGATACTCATGATGACATATGGACAATGCATAATTCTCTGAGATGTTTTTTTTTTCATTCTCATTCGGTCGCTCGGTATAATTTCCACCGAATATTAAGAAAATGAGAGACGGACAACGACAGGAAACAAAACAAAAAAAAAAAAAAAAAAAAAAAAACGAAATCGCACACAATATAAATGCTAATGCAAAGAAGTTAAGTGAGAACAACAAGAATGGTATAAAAAAACAAAGATTTTAATGAAATGAGGAATTAATGTACCATTTTTCGAATGCGTTGTGTAAACAAAATAATGCGTGGCTGTGATGCGACTCTGAAACACACAAAACCATTCCAACGATTTTAAACGATAGCGATTTTTCTCTCCGTATTTTGTTCAGCTTTTTTCTGCACTGAATGTTTAATTAGAAAATCATCAGTCTTGTCGTGGTGTTGAATTGTTCACGAAGGTATGGAAATTCGGATGGTTTCGAATGGTTGCTGTTTTGGTTGATTCATGCTATTTTTTTCATGCAAGATTGTTGTTGCCTTTGGCCGAATTGTTATAAACGGAGAGAGAGAAAACAGCAAATGTAGGAAAATATTTCGTTGATCTACATTTCGGGTGCATAAACTCACCGAAAACATTTTGTTCAGATTTTTCCATTGAATGTGGCATGTTTTGATTCCACATCGACGAGACGGAGGTACGCGGTGTTGCTCATGGTAGATGTGAAAATAATTACATGGTTTTTTCGGTTCCTTTTTTTCTCCTTTTTCTTCGTGTACATAATTATTATGTATGTGTGTAGAATTGTGTTTCTTTTTTCCTCTCTTTATTTTGGCTCTCTCTCTCTCTGTGGGCTGGTAGTGAAGTTTTTGTAGCGTGTGCAGATTATAGTTGTTGAACATTTAATTTGGATTATATTATATATGGAGTGCAAGGAAAACAGCGAAAGTGAATGAAGGGACGAGAGAGAATAACGCAAAATGAAAAGGAAACAAAATCCATAAAATAGTTTTCGTCGCTTCGTGTATTTTTTCTTTACGTTGCCATTGCCATTTTTTTCTTATAATATTTGTGCGAGTGTTTTTTTTTCTTCTTGTTTTTGATATTTTTTCGTCGGTGTTTATGTTTTTCAACATTTTTGTTTCAGTTTCCGATTGCTTGCTCTTTATTACGGACATTGGTTGCTCTAAATACATTTTGGATTTCAAATTGTTACTATTTCGCGAGTATACTAGAGAAAGAGCGAAGGAGAAAAAGAGAAAAAGAAAGAAAAATTAATATTCACTTTTTCTTTTGCTTAGTGAAAATATTTCGAAAATATAAAAACTCCGAAAACCATAAAAAAAACGAACACTTTGAACGAATGAGCGAAAAAGGCATGCAATCGGCCAAATGAATGAAGGATAAAACATCAACACTTTCCGGGACGTTGTCAAGAAATGTTTTGAAGCGTTATTAAAATGAGAGAGCTTTTCGCGTTAAGAATGAAATTTCGTTTCTGTACACAAATGTATTAAACTAGAGAAATTGTCGAGGTTTTTTCTTTTTCATGTTTATTTCACATGCCAGTGATTTGGTTTTTGGTATTTGAGCTGCTGTATGCATAGTTATGGTCGTGCTTCATGATTAGTTTTATTTCAACATTTGAAATGCATCTAACATGTTCCTTTTGCTTCATTCCGCTTCAGCTTTCTTCAGTTTTACTATGCAATTTCATTCCATTTGCAGTTGTCGTCAGAATTTCTTTTCTATTTCTCTCTCTTTCTTCCTCTCTCTCTCTCTCCCTCTCTCTCTCTCTCTCTCTCGCTTTCTCCTTGTTTCTTTCTTTCTTTCCGTCTCTCTTTCACCAACTTTTGCTGTCGCTTTTTTCATGTTTTCTTCCTTGCATCTTCTTGTTCTTATTGTCCTTATTTCAGCTTTCTTCATATTTATTATATTGCATTTTAGAGAGTTTTCGTGCTTTTAATATTCAGTGAATGTCATCATTGTCGCTTTTGCTCATGCTTTTGACACAGTTTTTCTTTTTCGTTTCTCACACTCAATGCTCTTCTATTGCTTTCGTAACATTTCATATGCGTTATTAAATTCTTTGAGTGCGTTATGTGTAAAGTTTTTTCTTCTCATCCATGAGTCCAGTTATATTTTTACTCTAACTATTTCGTGACAAAACTTTGGCCATTGTTTGATCCATTCAACATATTAATATGCTCTTCACTGACATTTATTTCAGTCGTAATTGCGTACGAGTTGCAAAAAGATGACGAAAAAAAAGCACACAGCATTAGTCAGTTGATTCAAGTAGCGTTGCACTTTTGATTTTTCTCAAAACAGTAAATACAATTGAAGAATTTTTTCGAGTTGCCAGACATACGAAACTCCATTGCCGACCCATTCATCACATAAAATTGTTAAGGAAAAAAAGAGCTAAGGACAGGATAAAATGGAAAATACAAAAAAAGAAGAACGAGAACAACGAATGTCTAGCTAAAAACTTATATATTTTTTTTTTCTTCTCTCTTTCACTCTCTCTCTCGGTACATCCGTCGAAACAAAATAAAAGTGAGATTTGTTTGAAAGTTATTTCATGTTCTCTTGCTACTTAAGACTTCCGAGACAATTCGCTAAGTGCGAAAAAGAATAAAATAAAATTTTCGTCTGAACGACTGAGCGCACTGAACAACACAAAATCAAATGAAAAGAAAATCGCGAAAACTTGGAAAAATTACAATTGAAGCTGACTGTTTGAGTTGCATCAAATTTAAAAATGTACATTTTCAATGCTTCCGTCAGTAGCCTCCTTGAAATGAACAGACAGATAACAGAAAAGTGAGGAACAGAGACATGAAAATGAGGAATAGAAAGATTGAGCAAAAGAGAGAGAGAGAGAGAGAGAGAGAGAGAGAGAGAGAGAAAGAGAATGAGAGAGAGAGAGAGATAAAATTCTGTGCAAATATTTTGAAGTGATGCAAATGATGACAAATAAATGCTTAAATGAAAGGCACTAACAATTTGAAATGAAATGTCAAAATGATTGCAATAAAAATATCTAACTTTATTTATTTCCTGTTTCTTTTTAGAATATCAAGCGACACGATCAAGGCGTATATCGATGCCGTGTGGATTTTCGAACCAGTCAGACACAAAGTTTTCGCTACAATTTAACCATTATAAGTAAGCATTCACAGTTCATTTAATTTTTCATTTTCATTCAATTTCATTATGTCGATTCGGTGTAGCTCCCTTAAATTTAAAACCCATTTCTTATGAAAGCAATAATAAACAACACAAATATTTTATGTAATCATTAAATAATCATCGAAAAATCCGTTGTTGGTTTTTTTTTTTTTTTGTTGTGGAAAATATTTTATACGGAAACGAACCAAATCGTCTCGTCTTGATATTAAGTAATGTGAACCCAACTGTTTTACTGTCAAGTTTTGGAGATTGCTTAAAGGCAAATGAAATCATCAATAATTTCCGTATTTTTCACTCCGGCCAATATCCGGCATCATCGTATTAACTTCGCGAAAATCGTATTTCCGTCAGATAGACAGACGGAGGCTTGTCGTCAAGGTTTCAGACGCAAAAGAAAAAAGAGGATTTAACCGAAAAGAAACACTCAAACGTCAAACCGACAACGCATTTTTCTCCATATTTAAGCTCAGGCATTTATTTTTACATGGAAAATATATTTGTCGCTATAAGAACGTCATTCCATTAATATATTTCAATCGATTTTACCAACACAATGAATGAAAAGAAAAAAAAAATGTTATTAATGGCACTCGATAGTACTTTGTGTGATCAATTATTCAGTATTTACTTTGATTGTTCAAATAATATAGGTGAAATCGTTGAAAATCTAACGAAAATGGACATTGAGTCAAGTTTAGCGCAATACAAATAATTAAGTTTAGCGTAACTTGTGTCGAAACTAAAATGTGAGGATTTGACCAAATGAATGACCAAACGTCTCTTAATGTTAGTTATAAAGCCAGTTAAGCATATTCATGGAAAATACGAGCACTGATTTACGCAAGTGAGCACAAAATTAATTTCCCGTAAATATTATAGTTTTAATCTTCCTAAGGCTCTGACTGATTCAACCAGAAAATGGAAACACTCTCGTTCTTACATTGATTGAAACAACAACAGTCGAGTCTTGGGAAACATTATCCGAATTTCTTCCGCGTGTTTAGGCTAACTTTTGACTAATATGTGGTGGCACTGCTTTAAGATTCTACTGGAGTTTTACAAAATTTCGTTGTTGTTGTTGTTGTTGGTTTGTTTGAAAGAACAAAAAATCAAGTCTTTCTTGTCGAACGAGAAAAGGACACCTCAAACCCCCAAAAAATTGTTCATTTAACAAAAATCACATGGAGCGAAATGATT
Organism: Resseliella maxima; assembly: GCA_029041755.1. NCBI lineage: Eukaryota > Metazoa > Arthropoda > Insecta > Diptera > Cecidomyiidae > Resseliella > Resseliella maxima. Next base: position 690,276 of record JAQOWM010000888.1, on the reverse strand, counting down.
GAGCACACAGAGTGACGTTCAAATTGAAGACGAATTTTGAAACGTGTAATGAATAGTTGGTGTTATTTCGCTTGTCTTCCCACAACATAGGCATATACATACCATTTTTGATTTGTGGCTAAAGCATCTAACCTCACATCGACAACGCATTTGGCTGTTGTCTTTATAATATGCACAGACTATATTATGCTTTTGGGGGCGTGTGAATGAAACTTATGATGCGCTTTATTACGTACGATAAATTTTCTTCTGCCATTTGTCTTTCTGCCGTATAAGTGATTTAATTTAACAAGAAATATTGCTATTAAAACAGCTTGATCTATATTAAGAAAGGGAGAGAAAGAGAATGAAAAATGGAGACCGAGAGGCAGAGAGTGAAAAGAGAGATTTAAAGGGAGAGGAAGAGAAAATATATGTAAGTGTCTTGAGCAAATATGTGCTCGGTTCATTTTCCAAATATGCTGCCATTGTTGTCTCCACCGAAATCATCGAGTCAATTTCATGCAATGAACATTGAGTATACAGTATTTTCACATTGTATCATCGCATAAAATTGAATGCGGCTTGATTCTAATTCAAATATGCATTTTGTAAGGGAAGAAGAGGAAGAAAATGACTGAAGAAGAAAAAGAGAGAGAGAAAGAGAGTGTGTGTGTGTAAGCGAGTGAGCGAGTGAGCGAACCGATATACGTTTATTTGGCATGACACAAGAGCATACCGATTCAATTTTAATTTAGTTTCGAAACTTATGTCAATATTTGCAATCTCGTTCATTATTCGATTTCAAATGAGATTTTGAATAATTGAATAGCTTCATTCACACTTAGATATAGCTAGTCAAAAAATTGTGATTGTTCAATTGCCTGGACTGAAAAACGGTCACAAAGTTAACCGGAACAAAGAAGGTGTTGCTTTTGCATTGTTTAGCAAAAGGTTAAAATTCATTTCATTCCGTCACTTTAGACGCTTGAAAACAAACAACTTTTGAATTTGTGAATTTGTGTGTTGGCTTGAAAACATAATTATGTTTTTGACAAGCTCGGCCGTTCTTTGACACTCGCCCGGAAAAAGAAAAGTTTAAAAGCGTTTATTTCTATGCAACAACAAACATTGTTGTTTGTTGAACTACTGCTGCGATTTTTTTTTTTTTTTTTTTTGTTCATTTTCTCCCTCCTCTGAATAAGTTTTTCATTGTATTAAGACCTTGATATTGTTTGGTCGTTTGTTGAATTTTCGGTCTTCATTCAAATAAACTCAACAACAATCCAATTTTTAACAATACACTAGAAAACACTTTCATGTTCCTGGCTCACTAGAAATCATTTCAATTCACTTTGTTAAAACTAATTGCGGCATTTTGTTAATAAACAACTTCTCATCTGATTTTTTTTTTTTTTTTTTTTTTTTTTTCAAATTAATTTTTAGAAACTTGAACATTTCCATTAGATTCCATTTTGAAAACTATTTATAATTTTGCAACCCAAATGTATTGAAAATACCACAGACAAATGATGAAGATTTTCACCTACACACGCACACACACACACAAATTTTCATTTCAATTAATGCGTGCGGCTTCTGTTCTCTATCATTTTTATGCATTATTTATGAAGCTTACTAGACTAGATTGGTCGTTCAATTAATATTTTTCGACTATTTTATTCATCAGACAGATGATTTTCATCTCATTAAATTATAATCTGGATAAAACATTCATTAAAATGAAAATAACGTTTTTGCAACACACAATCTAAATAAGTTTCAGACAGATTGAAAATGGCTTTTTATGCGTCTGCCAGGTAAATTGTATAGTTTCGTCCTTTTACTATTTATTCATAGCAAGTGGATAAAAAGCCAACTAGTTTCGACATCACGACAAATTCACATTTCATTTATGTCAAAATTTAAATTTGTGTAGGATCTTTTCAAAGAATATTTTTAATTTCGCGAAAAAAAATTCATTTCGACAAAAGTTAAAATTTCATTCAAACATTTTGATTTCGCTGGATTATTTCTTCTGTTTGACAAAAACTCCTTTTCTATCTTCGGAATTTTCAGGCAAATTTCCCCATTTTTCTTCAACAAATACATGTTTCATAAGAAAATTTAGGGCAGAATATTTTACAGATAGGCCTTTAATCAATTGTTTTTTCTTCGCATCCACTTTTATCATTCTTTTCGTCTATAAAATCTTGAACACAGTTTCTTCTTCTGAATTTCTCTCAAAATTATTCAATTTTCATGTTTAAGATTTCTTTCTTCGTTGAAAAATGTTAATAACTAGTGAAGAATGTTCATAAAATCATTTAATTTTGTTACTTGAATGAAAAGTTGGTGTTTATTTCTCATTGGATTCATTTCATTGACTCAGTTTAACTAAATAGCATTTGAACTTGATATAATTGATATGTAACATTGGACAAATCGATTGATTTGAGTCCAATAACTCAAGTGAACATTACAAGTAGTTGCTATAAATGTTTTTTTTTTTATCAATATTTTCATTTCGATAATCTGTACATTCTTTATAACATATTTGATTAAATTACGTGAAAATAGCGATTATGAATGAATTGAAACGAAAATATTTCTGTTCAGAAAATAGCGTTATCGCCTTTTAATGGTGCATAACAACATGATTATATATTCGGAAAAGAAAATCGTGACAAAATGAATTATTATTATCTTAACCTGTATAATCGTAAACTGTGTTGTAAATAATTTGTTTTTACGTATTTATGAATGGAATGGGCTATGTAGGCTTGAGCCATTATTATGAATAATTCATCACGGAGAGATGTAAATTTATAGCATTCGATCGTACATTTGGCTCGAACATTTTATTCATCAAATTGTTCGTTTTGAATAAAATTTATGCACATTTGCCGAAAAATTAATATTCCATGGAAATTACACATATTTATTGCCTGAACATGGAAATTACAACAACAACAACAACAACAACAATCATTTAAAGACCATTAATGCCTTCCAGCGTCTGGTCTGTTTTGTAATGGTCGGCCAACAACAATTCTCCTCCAACATACCCTATCGAGAGCCAGGTCTTCAGTTTCCCTATTCCAGTCATACCCTCTTTCACTCAAATCATTTTTTACCGAATCCAAATATCGTCTTCGCGGCCTACCTCTACCTCTCGGTGCATTCACTTCAGCATTCAAAATTAACTTTGGCAAACGATACTCATTCATACGCTGTACATGACCAAACCATCTCAACCTAGACTTTCTTGCTACTTCATCAATCGAATCCACATTCAAATCTTCCCGTATTCTTTCATTCCTAATTCTATTTTCCCATTGATCCCTACGCGACACACCCGAAATCATACGTAAAACTTTCATATCAGCCACCTCCAAACCATGAATTAAATTATTTGAATCGACCCAGCTCTCGCTGCCATACGTGATAGTTGGTCTGAAGATTGACCCATGAATCATCAACTTCGTCTCCTTACTCAACTCTCGCTTATTGAAAACATGTGACCTAAGTTGAGCAACAACTTTGTTACCATTCACTCTGCGATGTTCGAACTCCTTATCCAGTTTGCCATCTTCCGAAAAGATGCATCCTAGATATTTGAATTGCGACACCTGCTCAAGCACACCTCCATTCAACATACAATTTACTTGTTTCCTATCTTTCCCTATATGCATAACCTGTGTCTTTGAGCTGCTAATGGTCATTCCATAGTTCGTACAAGCCGCTTCTAAATCGCTAATGCTGTTTTGTAGCTCTTGTTCTGAGCCCCCAAACAATACTAGGTCATCCGCATATGCAAGAGCGGAGATAATGTTTCCCCCCAAAAATATGGAAATTACATAATTCGATTTTCGTTCGATATGGAATTTAACTGGGTAAAATACAAATAATTCGACAAATTTCAAATCGAAATTGATGCAATGAAAAATTCCATTAAGATTCTAATTATTTGATTTCAAAACATTCGATGATATTACACAAGTAAGCCATGAATATTCAGCCGTGGCAACAAAGGCGGTTATTGCATCAATAAATCGTATACACAATACAATGCACAATTCTTATTTTAAACGAATTGCAACCACAAAAAAAGTAAAACATCGCTTCTCTTTTCTCTGCAATCTTTTCATTCGAAGATATTTTGCCGGAAATTTTCATTCATTGTCGAACGAAATATTAAATTAATATTTGCACCGAAAAGCTCAGCGTACGGCTTATGGGAAATTTACTTGAACATCGAAGCAAAATAATATTGCAAATGCAATTTAATAAGCGCATGAAAAGCGATCATCATTTGCCGATAAACACTATTGTGTTAGCATTTTTGTGGCGCCACTGTTTACAACTTCAAAATCAATAATCATTTTTTGAATGCAAATACCAAGGGGTAAGGTCACTGTCTTTGGAATTATAATTGTTTGGGGAGGGGAAAGGGGGTTTGTTGCGAGAAAATTCGAAATTTTTCACAACGATGAAGTAAATTTGCGAAGGATTTTTCTAAATTTTGATCTAATTTTTTTGATGATTTGAACTTCATTATTGTTCGTAACTTTTATTCGATTAAGTGTCGTCGTTAAAATTGCAAATATATTTCGTGATAAATTTACTGCAAACGGTATTAGATGAGTAACGTGAAATGTAGTTTTTAACGTGAAAATTGTTATACAAGCATATTCGAGTGATTTGACAATTTCGTAGCTGGTTAGAGCTATATCGATTGGCAATGCCAATTTGGCACTTGTTATTCTCTATTTTTCCCTTCTCTTTACCGATTGGTCTCCCATAATACTATACTTCATTTTTTTTTCAAATGAAACTCATATTTCGCCATGTAACGACTTACCGTTACTTTGCTTTCAAAACGGTGTTACTTCTTCTGCATATCGGTAACAACAGTAAAGGATGTTGAAACGAGCAGCCAAAGTGTATTGCATGTACAAATTTATTCTGCAGATTATTTATGAATTACGATTATAGACGTGCAGTGAATTAAATATTAAGTGCAGAAAGTTTACAAACACAAGCACACACACGCACACTATACAATGTTCAGACTCACCAAAACTCACACTCACAGAAGTTCACACTCAGACTCACACTTAGTCTCACAATCACACTCACACTCATACTCACATATTGCATTCGATAGCGTCAGATTGTTTTAGTTTCGAGTTGCTGACGCATTGAAATGGAAGCAAAAGAAAACAATGTATGTGGTTTATATTGGGAAAATTGCAACATTGTAATGTGGAATGTTGTAAGAGATTCTTTGGTTTGCCGAAGGTATTTTCCATGTGCAAACATGAAGACAATTTCAGCGAAGTGGTTCTTTTATTGGATAAAACAGGATAGAAAGAGCGTATTATAGAGTTATTGTTAAGAGTCGCATCGTCGTTGTGCTGATTGGACATAGCTGGTGGAAAAAAAACTTTTTGCATTTTTTAAATCACCAAAACTTATTTCCTCATATTTCTTCTTGATTGTGCTTGTAGGTGACTTTCTATCCCTCTCTTTCTCTTTCTCTTTCTCTTTCTCTCTCTCTCTCTCTCTCTCTCTCTCTCTCTCAATAACATAGAAACTTGTTCGTTCACAAGTCACTTAATTCATGTGTTAGAAATTGAAACAAAACAATAGTTAATCACAGTTTCGCATCGTTACACCGTGTCAATCTGACCATATTCGATTTATTAGGTTCGTTTGTGCGAGAGAAAAAAAAAAACAATACAGAACACAAAAATGAATAAAAGAAAGTTATTTTGTTTTCTGTCCAATGAACAACGAACAACAGCAATGGTTGTTGACAGCCACTAATAAAAACAAATGTTCAATGACATAACACATTATGGCCAATTTGAATTGTGCGATACATTTATGAATGCAAACGAGCATAAGTTTCAGCGTAACTATCGATTTTATGTTATGGCCAAAACTTCTTCAACAACATTGACCAACAACAATACAATGCTCATGTTATATTGCACGGCCACTTGAAAGTTTATTTTTTCACGTTATTTATACCACAGTAGTCTCGTATTACTTTTATTACTTCCGATTGGAAAAATGGAAACAATAACATAAAACAATTCGGCACATTTTTTCACCTAAAATTTTGATGGTGAAAAAACCTCGAGCAATAGTTATTATATGATAAATTTACAAGATTTATAATAGATAATTATCCGGATCATCGTTATTTTCATGATAAATCGAGACAAAAATTACATTATGCATCACAAAAATTAAAGTGAATTTCAACATAAAATATCGTTTTCAATTCAAAAGAGTATAATCGTTGCTATAGATAGTTATTTTTGAAATTTCAATATTCTGTTTTTCGAGATTTTCGTTTTCATTTTTCACTTTTCCATATTGAACATTTCTCAACATAATCAAAATTATTCATTCGAATAAAATATAAACCAAATTTCTTCGCAATTTTCAAATAAATTCACCAATATTCCATGTCGTTGCGTCCAATTTTCATGTTTATATAAAAGCAAGTGATGACCTTACCTCAGATGTGGTATCAACAACAAAATCAATTTCTCAGTTTAAATTGATTTAAATTGAGCTGCCTAGAATACAAGTGAAAAAGCATTGAAATTCAACGGTCAAATGCTCAGTCAAATGGAATATTGGCGAATCTCTACGATTTGGGGATTCAACAACCGAAAAAAGAACAACAAACTACAATCAAAAATGAAAAGTAAAAAAAACAACATCACCCAGTATGCACCCAGGAAGAAACAACAACAATAAACGGATAGATTTTAGCCAAGTTTTGAAAGTACAGAGCAAAAGACACTAAAAAACGAGAGAAAGAGAGAGAGCGAGAGAGAGAAAGAATGAGAGAACGAGGAAACTGAGACTCAGTTTTCAATTTTACCCAAAATTACCTGCAATATAAGTCTGAACTGGTTTGAACAAATATAATAAAAGTGTTTTACATGAATCCAAATATATGCGCATAGTTTTTCTTGTTGTTGCAAATTTTCAGCCATTATTCTTGGTTGCACTTTCTGTTTTCGACATTGGCTTGGCCTCTCTGTCTCTTCCCTCGCTCTCCCTCTCCCTCTCATGCTCAGTTAATTCGACTATGAGGCATGAGTAGAGAATGAGTCACCTCAGGTATGAAGCTACACCAATCATATTATTCTCGTGTATTTGCTGTGCTGTGCTGTGCAATGTCGAATGTGCTGCATTGAATTCCCTTTTATTTCTTGGTTGTGTAAAAAACTTCGGTTGGTTTCGACAATGTTCATTGGAAATATTCATGACCACAGCCAACGTTTGTTAAAGCTAAAGCACAGCCTCGAATTTGGAATGTAGAGAGAATTGCCGGTACTAGATCGCAACATGCACAAGAAAAAAAAAAATGGGCAAAACTTTATTGGCTGCATTTAATATTATTCATAATACAGAAAGACCACACGAATGTATATTGAAAACGATTCGCACGTAAATCGGCAAAGCTCTGTCGTCTTTTTTCCCATTTCGTTCTTTTACGGGTGTTGTGTTGTTTATGCAAAACAAATGTATTTGAGCTTGTGTGCCAGTCAACATTGTGTTTGTTTGCTTCACAAATCTAAATCGATGCTATCATCGTGCAGATGGGCATGTGTGTGTGTGTGTTTGATATTTTTTTTTATCCTCATGTCTCTCTTAACTTAACCGCATTTCTTCATTCGGTTTCTGCAAGAGATGCTCGAATTTTCAGCGGTTGACATTGGTGCATGTGAAACAGAGATGTAATGTGCACTTTATGGATTGCACAACAATAGATGAGAGAAAAATAGAAAGAAAGAAAAAAAATGAAATAATCAGACAAAACGATACATTGGAAAATTCGGATTCATCTGACAATGTAGTATGACACCAACATTCGAATAGTAAAGCTTCATCATATTGAAATTGCTTTTCGTGCTCAATTCCGTATTGTTGTCTTCAATTTCTTCCATTTCCTACACAGCTTACTTTTTTTTTAGTTTTTCAAGTAGTTTCGTCGATTTATTTCATTCATTTGGTTGTTCGTTGTATGCTCGATACACATGATTACATATTCACAACCGTGGAACACAAAACACATTGAAAACACACTCTCTCTCTCTCTCCCTCTCTCTCTCTCTCTCTCTCTCTCTCTCTCTCTCTGTGTGTGTGTGAGAAAGAGATTGAAAGAGAAAGAGAAAAAGAAAAAGAGAGCGAGAGATAAAAAGCTAAAACATAGAGCGAAAATCCACAAGCTGCTACACTGTATTCATTTAATTTTATTTATTTATTCATGTGAACGTTAATCATATTCCAGCATTGGAGTTTTTGGGGGTTTTTGTTGCAACTTCAACTTGCAATCGATTTGTTATGCTTGCGAATTTAAAGACACGTAATCTGCATCCACTTACATATCAAACGAAATGTTTCTCTAAACCGTATTTTATAACTCAAACATTGAAACCAATCACATTCGACAATGCTAATTCAGAAAATTGAATGGATGTTGCTTTTTGTCATCGTCTGCGACGTGGCCCGTGTATTTGGCTTCCCTTTTCGACTGTCTCTGTTCTCTCTCTCTCTCCTTCTCCCTCTCCAGAAATTATTTAACATGACACACTTGAAATGCTTCCCATTCGAAACATCGGTGCGGAAAATATCGATGAATAATGGACCATTCAGCACTGTATGTAATCATTGAAGGTTTTATTGTCGTTGTTTGTTTAATGGATTCACTTGCACATCAAATGGTTAAATGATAAGCCTTTTGGATTAAATTACGTTAAAAAAGGCTTTCAGCAAATCACTTGCAAAACACATTGAAATTGTTTTGCGAATTTGTTTTTTTTTGCTCATTTGTTGTTCGTATTCTTGTTCGCTCATTTGTTGTCACCATAATTCTTATGCGAGATGCATGTGCATTTTTGTACAACCGAATAAATAATGGAGATTTAACGTTTTTAAAAGAATTAATTAAATTAACATGACATGATTTATTGCTTCCTTTGGAGTTATTTATAAAAACACGCTATTTACCAGTTGATATAGCACGAGATAATGGCATTTCACTATGTCATCCGTTGATTTTCTCAATATCTTCTCATAGAGTTCAATGAAAGTTGTCAGCAATTGATATAAAATGTATCCTCTTTTTATTCACGCTTCCTCTTTCGCCCTATTGTTCACTCTCTTTTTCTCTTTCTCTCTTTCTCTTTCTCTCTTTCTCTTTCTCTCTTTCTCTCTCTCTCTCTCTCTCTCTCTCTCTCTCTCTCCCTTTCTCCCTCTCTCCTACCATTTCTAACTTTCGCTTTCTACGCGTCTCTAAACCTTACCTGCGTGCTTTAATATATTTGCAAAAACATTCATGGGATCGATAAACGCCACAGTATGATAAGGTGCACAAATCGCACTGAATAAAAAATTCCATCAACACAAATAAAATATATAACATAAGCAAACAGATGGTCGTTAAGGTTCTTGTTATATGGCAAATTTTACGATTACCACCATTTACTTAATAATGTCCATTATTTTGAGCTGTTCTCGTATTCAATTCGATTCTTCGCATTTTATCAACATGCTTCGACTAATTCGTGATGGCGTTTAAATTATGCCAATGATTGACATTCATTGTTCTTTTTGGCCTAGTTTTTCTTGCCAATACCAAATGGTAATTTTCTTGAGTAGATTGTAATTCTCCCTCAAAAACCAATATATATATATATATATATATACACAAAATTGAATTGAAAACAATAGAATTATTTATGGATATCCATGGTAAAAGTTCGTTTTATTTCAATTTATTTGCTGAAAATAAATTGGGCTGGGAATTTTTCTTTCTTGTACGTCACATATGTGTTACAACAATCTTGATTTGCATTACTTAGAATAAATAGGAAAAAATTCCCATTTTGTGATTTAACATAACAAGCTTCATCAAGAATAAAATTGATTATTCAATGTATTTTTAGAGCGTATTGCGTGACTCAATTAAAATAATAAGATTGGATTGGTGATTTTGTGCTATTCGCAAACTTTGATCTGGACTAATGAGCAAAATCATTGGTCGCATGCAAAGCTAATTTTTCTTTATGCCTAACAAGGATTTCCGTAATTGTTTACCCATTTCCTTGTTCATCAAAATCAAGGTGAATGTCGATATAGATTTAAACTATCCACAAATCTTTACCTCGATTTCCAATGCATACTCAAAAATTATTATAATGATGATCGCAAGGCGATGAGTGGAAAAAAACCATTGACTGATTACAATTAACGTTTATTTCCGACGGTGGAAATATTTAATAGCAATCAAACTCACTGAATTATTATACTCATTTTATCAATAATGGATCACTAATTGATTGTAAACTTGAGTTTGATGTTTGTGTTGTTGTTTGTTGCTTTTTATTGGTTGAAAGTTGGTTATTAAACATCATATTCAGATAAACCAATGGATTTTTCCATTGATCGTTGGAATGAACACATTTTTTTTTTCTTTTTTTTTTTTGCTATTTGTTTCGAATAAGCTTCGGTTTTATTTCAATGGATTTTCGAATTTTATTGGAATTATATTCATATTTTCAATTTAAATCATTAATCCGTTGTCATGGCCTCTGTTGAAAGGCTAACAAAAGAATCATGTCATTTTGTTTGGGGTTTTACCTCATCATATATTTTGTTTGTTTCAATTCTTTTACATAAAAATAGAGGGAAAAAAATCTGTCTGCCCATACAAAAGGAAGCGACACTAATGTACTTTGTACATCATTTATTAAAAATTTAATATTAAATTCCAGCAAATTGAAATATCACAATGATATTTTTACTGGAATGGCCTGAAGTTGCCGCTTTAAGTTATAAAATTAATAAAAATGTATTCTCATCTTTTCTTCTTTTGTGTCATTTTTCTTTGATTTTTTTTTTTTTCATTGCTGCTACCGTTGCTGCCGATGATGCTGCTGTTGCTGCTGGTACTGATGTTGTTGTTGGTGTTCTTTGTCGCGTTCAAATCGCTTAGTTCCACCCGAGTATCCATTAGTATTGAATCGATGGGGTCATCAATTGAATGGAACAATACTTGGACCGATGGAGGAAGGAGACGACATTGTGTTAACATGCCGAGTTACTGGTGGTAAGCCAAGAAATTCAATACCTTCTCATTCTTCTTTCATGGTAGATTCTTCTCCTTCTTCTTCTTCATTTTTTTTTTTTTTTTTCGTTCACTGCTCAGTACACAATTGCCATTGCAGTTAATTCAATTTTCAGCTGAGTTTTCCCATTTTTCGTACGCTTGTTCATTCGCTTTTTGTCGTTTTTTTTTCTCTTGCCATCTTTCTCTTTTGGTGTTTTTTTTTCTCTTTTCCCGTTTCATTTTTCTTGCTACTCTTATTTCTATAGTTTGGCATCATCAGACATTGCCTTTCATTCAGTTCATCGCTGAATCGATCCATTGAGTTCATTCTTTTCGCTTATTGTTCGCGTCGACTGAATGCTTTGGCTCTTTTTTTTCATTGCTGGACCTTTACACTAGCTTCTCTCTATCTAGCTTATGGACCAAAAGATTTTCAAAAACGTATGAAAAGCAAGTGTAATCGAGTCAGGCAAACGAGCGACTTCGTTTCTCTTGCAATTTCTTCTTATTTTCCTTTTTTTCTCTTTTACGTTTGAAAAGAATAAAATACAAAACTAAAATCCCCCGGAACATTTATGAACATCGAAAAATTCAATGGAAAGAATGCAAGCGTCTCTTTTAATACGCACACATCGAATACGAAGAGAATTATGATGTAATTTAGATTACGAAAGGCGAATCGTTTCATCGAGACCATAAAGACTGCCACAGTACATTTGAAATTTGTGTGCGAATGGATAGAAGCGCGTCATTGCCTTTTTAAAAATGGCTCGAAAACAATTTGAAAAATTTCCTTAAAAACGGACGAGGTTTTGGTGTATATTTCAGTGAACTCGTAATTGGCTCACAATGCACTCGCATTCATTCACAAATGCACAACTTAATTCGATCTCTTTTACACTCTCTTTTTCATGTTCCTATTTTCACTCTCTCTCCCTCACACTCTATACACTTATTAAGCTCATTTCTTTCAATCGATTGTTCTCCATATCTTTCTTTACAATCCCTTTTTATGTATCATTGTCCGTTTGATATCGACTACTTTGTGCATACATTTCATGTGCCATACCCATAGCCGTAGATTTTTTTCTTCTCTTCTGTTCTCAGTTCATCTCATGCACTTTATGCGCGCATATTTTCAACCGAGTCGATTAACTTAACATATTTCATTATGTAAATGCGTTCAATATTGGATATAAAAAAAAAAGAAAAAAAAAAAAATTGCGAATTGAACATGCCATTGGCCATTTTCCATTGAATTTTCTGGTTCCCCGATCTTCATCAAAATCCCAAGCGAGTACATTATTTTTTCGAATAGAATGAAAATGAGACAAAAATCACATGACTTGATCGAAATTTTATTCAAAATGAGTTTTTTTATTCGATGCCAGAATACTCTCAATGGAAATCATATATGAAATAGAGCGAAAAAAAATTGACTATTTTTGAACAAGCTTATCGTTTCCACATTCAATGTTGCATTGTAATATAGATGTTTAATCAGGTTCATGTTTAACATACCCAAATTCAAATCTCTATCACATGATTATGCATTGTTTGTGTTATCGGCGTGCATTTTCAGACTATTTTTTTCTGTTTCAATGAGTTTGGGTCATTCATCCAAAGTAAGCTGAGATTGATGGGGAGAAAAAACATAATGGAGAAGAGCTGAAGAGGGAGTTGGAGCGAAAGAGAGAGATAAAGAATTGGCCTGTCCCTGAAAAAATTCGTGGAAATTGTTCCATTTGTATGCTCAATATTATTCGTGTCTTAAAATACTTGAGCACTTCAAAAAACCAAAATCAAACAAATAATCACACGTGATGAGCCCTTGAGTCAATCGTCTGATTAATAACCAATTGTATAACGAAAACGATTAAAACTCTAGCAATAATTATCTTCGGGTTTTTGTGTGCATGTTTACACATCCATTTCGAAATTACATGTAATCGTGCGAAAAACCAAAGAACCGTTATTCCTTTTGTCAAGAATTAATAACAAAACTTGATCCAATGAATGTTTGTTATATTGTAACATGAAAAATCACTTAGACGCGATTCAATATCAATACCATTTAGAAATTGAACGACGATGTTGTTCCGTTGATTTAGGGCTTTCGAATGGGTTGACGGTTAAATAAATAATGTCGAACCATTTTCGCTACCACTCAAATAATGTGGTTTAATTTATGGTTAATTATTATGAGACAGACAGGATTTTTGCTTTCAAATCGAAAGATAATTCAGACTATTTGTTATCTTGTGAAGACTATCAACGATGAAATATAAAGTGGCAGACACAAAACTTTATCAAATTTTTCCAGTTTTCACATCATTATTTTTTTCGTCTGCAAAACCAATATAAATAATCCAGAGAGATATAGAGCAAGAAAGGGGAGAGAAAGAAGGAAAGAAAGAAAGAAAGAAAGAAAGAGAGAGAGAGAGTTTTCTGAAATGAAATTGCTGCTCTGCCTGATCACTGTTTTGTCATGTAACCACAAAAATAATTCGCTTAAAAATAAAAACCATGATGTTGATGGACCATTTTATTCCATGTCAAAAATTTCTATAAAAGGGGTCATTTGGCTTAATTGCAATGTAGTTTTTAATTATAAATCGCAATTGATGAATCGCATTACGCGCAGTATTCGTAGTTAATTCAGTGTTAATTCCATTCAACAGCACTGAATTGCGTCAAACATGGTTTGACGTAATGAAGCTAATATTCATGGTACGATAATTCACTAAAACCATTTTCAACTTTGAATGGATCAATTATTGTGTGTGTCAGTGCTATGCACAAAAAAAACCGAATTGTTTTTAATTATATAAACCAAAACACGCAATTACATTTCATTTCGAATAAATGTAACTGCAATACTACATTGAATCATTAATTATCGAATTCAATTCCGATTTAATGACTGAAAGCTTGTGAGGTGATGAAAGAGAAAAGAATTTCCTTCGTGCTAAGTGACAATGAAAAAATTCACACAATGTATCTCATTATACGGTTCTTTGAAGCTTAAAACTATATACTTTCAATTCTTTGTCTCCATTTGAAAATATTTTTGTTTTATCGATTGATTCAAATAGGAAAAAACATGTTCATGAAATTTTATCATTTGGAGACTACGCCAACTTTTCCATTAGTCTGTGAGATAGAAAATAGGCCAGTAATAATGAATAAAGAGGTATTTACGACCTCGACTTACGCATATTTTATTTATATTTCATATGTGATTTTATTGATTTTTATAAATATTACGCCGCTCTTTCTTTCCCATATCCAACTCATATCAGCTAAGCTTATTAAAATATTTTGTTTGATGAGTGATTGTGGCATATATTCGAATAAAGTGAGATACATTTTTCTCGTTAATTTTTTTTTTTGTTTTCCAAATTATGCACATTAATGTCACTGATGCACACAAAAAAGTAAACTGACAAATGACATTAGAAATCCCGCTAAATTATGACATTGCGTGAAATCCGTTAAATTATTTTGAAGTATTTTTTACAATTTTACATTTGTTAGATTTCAATTTTTAGAAACGTCAGTCATTTGAATGCTTTAATTTGACAAATCTCATTTTATCGTAACAATTGTAAGGAATACATCAAAATGCACTCTTAAGTATTTAGGTACATCTCAAAGCCAAATTCAGCATTGTAATGTGAATTATCTGTCACACAGATATAAATACGCTTACCATGCAAATTTTAGCTAAATTTTAACCGAAATTCGGTATGGTAGTGTTGTGTTTAGCTGAAAGTCAGTAAGGTAGATTGAAGTGTCTGTATTCAGTATTAAAGTGTACTGTAATATTTAAGAGTGTGACATTTGAGTTCTAACAAATTCCTAACAATGTCAGATTTTAGCGGAGAATTGTCAATTTGTGTGTGTGTGTGTGTGTGTGTGTGTGTAACAAAACAGTGGAACACAGGGTACGTAGTGGTTACTACGCGTTTGAATGTGCTTTCGGCAACCACAAAAATGCGTCTTCGGAGTTCGGAGATACATTGTTTTGTAATAATTGATTGTGATGTTGAAAATTCCCTTTCAAATCAATTTTAAATGTTGTCGACCGGTTTTTTGTTCTCAATTCATATAAATGAAAGTATGTGCTCACACGCGAAAAAAATTCAGGGAGGAAAAAATTCGTTTTACATTAAAAGGTTTCATTTGTATTCAATCGATGAAAAGAGCTTTAGTTATTACTATTTGATTGAAATAAATAAATGTCATTATTTAACAGAAAGAAAAAATCTGACAAAATGTCCCTTAATTTCACACTGTCATTCACATTTTTTTTCTATTTGCATATTAAAATCATTCCAAATATTGGTTTGATAAATGACGAATAATCAATTTAAAGTTTATTAAAAATGCAATTGCTCTATGGAAATGTGTTTGCATTTTATTGAAAAATAGACACAAAAATTCGATTGAAATCGCTGTACATGATTTAAACAGAGAAAACCATGAAAGCATTTTGAAACAGAGTCGGGTGTTGCAACTAATGAGTTGAAATAGTGCATTTATTTATTTTTAATAATTAGAAATGTATCAAAATGAAATGGGTAAATAAAGAAGAGAAAAAGTACGAACATCGAAAACATTAACACTAACACCAAAACAAACTACAAATAACTGTGCGTTGTTTTAATGATAATTCCACCGATGCAATTTCATTTTGTAAGTCGATTTTATAAACATATTATATTTGCAAAACGTTTGAAAATTTTATTAAATAGCTAATTGATTTATAAATGATTGAACATTTTGAAATCCAATAGAAGCTATTTTCGCCAAAAAAATCGATAATAACAACAAATTGCACAATATTGACAATATTGGCAGTATTGGCAATATTGAATATTTTTCGGGTGGCATACATTTGATCGGACTATTTGTCGAGGCGAAAGAATGAGAAAAAAAAAAGATTTCTGAAGCAAAAACTATAAAGAGAAATTGATGCACATGAGTGAACATAGTTGTTTTGTGTATCGA
The DNA here is from genome assembly GCA_029041755.1 of Resseliella maxima. Taxonomy (NCBI): domain Eukaryota; kingdom Metazoa; phylum Arthropoda; class Insecta; order Diptera; family Cecidomyiidae; genus Resseliella; species Resseliella maxima. The sequence continues at coordinate 674,141 of JAQOWM010000888.1, read as the reverse complement.
ATATTAGGATGGCATTTCATTCATTATCATCATCATCATCATCGGGTTGTATAATAATCATAGTATGATTTTGGGTTGATTGCGTTTCGGTCGATGCAAAAATTTATTGCAACTGATTGAAACGTTGCATGATATATAACACGTTGTTTTAATGGGAAATATTCCATCATAATGGCAGAGTTTTGTTGTTTTGCGATGCTTTAAATTAACATTGAATTGAATGCATTCTATGAATGTTAATATGGTACAGGCGGTGGTGATGATGTACATCCACTTGTACATCGAACTCAACTGAACTGTATAACACCGAATACTGTATGCAAATTTCCATAAACACGATTCATTCAAGTCACTTTTCTGCAACGTCAACAAAAATTTATTAAAATCAAAACATTGCATAAATTAATATTACGCACAATGGCATCATGTCTATGCTCACTTCATCTCCCACACTCTGTACTTCTCTCTCTCTCTCTCTCTCTCTCTCTTTCTCTCGAACTCCCTCGATCTCTGTCTCTGTTTCATTCACTCTTGCTCACCCGCTCTTTTCCTTCCTCACAAGCTCCCATTCACTCTCTTGCCATCGATCTCCTTTTTACTTGTCTCCCTACTCTTTCATTGCTTTGAAGCCTGGGGACGAACTAGTAATGCAATCACATTTCACTTCAATCAGCAGTACTCGATGCTATTCATTCAGATAATCCGCTCTGAGCTGGGACTTGTATACAATGACAACACATACAAATATATATGCACACATGCACACGGTATGTTCAATCAATAAGTTGAACATTTATCATGTGTGTGGGCACCAGCATACAATCACGGTACTAAACGATGAATTCGAACATATCGGCTCAACGAACCTCTTTCAATTGCATTGCACATCAAATTATGGCAAGCAACAGCAACAACAAAAAGAAAAGAATTATTTACAACATTCAATTAATTTCGATGATACAATGTGAATGGAAATGTGACCAATTCATGCTTCGAATTCGATGCATAGCCGTGTAAATGTAATTCATCGATATTTAAACAATTCAATGTGTATCGTTACCGAATTGTCATGGACATCGAAACCGAGTTGGCTTTTACAATTTTTGACTGCGTTCGAATGTGGATTATCCTCTTTATCCGGCCAGCATTTTCAAGCTATATTTACCCATTTATTTGTGTGAACAAATGTTTTTTCCATCGTTCTCTCTCTCTCTCTCTCTCTCTCACTCTCGCACTCTTTTTCTGTAAATGCATTGATATTCAGGTATAGCAGTTGGCTATCATCATATTTTGAAAATTGTATATTTCAATTTCAATGCAAGCATTTGCCATGCATTAAAGTGCAAAATTCGGATTGCATTCATTGAAATCGTTTCGTCCATTTTTGTTGTTGCATTTAAGAGTTTTGACATGGAATAAAATTGAGATTTTTCAATTTCAATATATTGACAGATCCCAATCTTGATCAATGCTAATCTCAACAGAAATCTACCTGCTCGAACATTAGGCATGAGTGACATTCATTTATGTCTCTAAGCTGTCCGTATTCAACGGAACTAAGATGTAAAAGATAGACATAATTCAAATGCAACGATTTGCAACTTTTCGCATCATGCGTTAAATGACAAAAACACACTTTAACATTTGCTGGTGTTCAAACACATTCAATCATTTTTGCAAAGTGCAAATTCAATAGAAAGGTAATATAAATCACAGTATGGCACATTGGATGAAAAATACCAAATTTTCTGCATATACAAAGGGTGACCAAGCGAAGATACCAATGACGCATAACATATCGAACATAACAATTTATTCAAAATTGCTAACAACATGCAAAACCTAATGCGATATCGTGTACTGCATTGAAAACCATACGATGCTTTCATATTGATTCGGTTGCTGATGCAAATATTATTATATTGCAAGCAATGTATGTGTGAAATACCAAATTATCATATATCACAGATCACATATCTGTATCCCCTTCTACTTCTCTACTCTCTCTCTCTCTCTCTCTCTGTCTCTTGTTCTCTATCAATTAAACTTAATAAATCATAATTATTCATAATGGAACTCACGTTGGCTCGATAAATATATGAATATCTGTTGATTTGTGATTGGCAAAAACACATTTTATTCATTCATAGTTCATAGGTAATGAATGACTGGGAAATTGGCTTTGGATTTTCATGTCGTTTTGTCACGTGAATCTTACGTTTTTTTGTGTTCGATATAGATTTTGATGTGAATTTTCATGGATGGTTTGTGGCCAGTGATGAAAATTAATGGATGGAATTTTCGGCGGTTAAAAATGTAGTCAAACGTTTTTGAAAATCATTTTACCACAACACCATTTATGGTCATGGTAGAGGGACCTTTTCATCTCGTAAATTTAATTTCACTTCATTCCAAACAGTGAAATGATTTTAATCCGAATTTATTTCATTCAGCCCAACTAGGAACTTTAAAATCTTCGTTATAATCTACTTTCTGCTAACGACATAAATTCATTCTGTAAATCGAATATCTCATATGATAAATCATTTTACCGAATCAAAGTCACAATATTTTTGTGTATATTTCAACTAATTTCGGTAACAAAATATTTTCATCAAAATGATATATCGAAAGAGAAATATCAAGTGATTTTGAAATAGAAAAATCCAAGCACTCGACAAAATCGCATGAATGTATGTGAAATTTCACGAGAAGTTATCATTAAAATGTAGACAGAAAAAAAAACACTTAAATTGGTTTGTAGACGATATTTGTTAGTTTGTTCGTTGTTGAACAAGACGATCTGATGATTGGGGTCATTTCAAAGTGCCATTTGATTTTTCGCTTTCTTTTTGCAGCTCAAATGAATCTTACTTTCATAAAATTGTGATTGGTTTTATTATGTGTCGCATTCAGGCGTTGTTATCGATTGTTGGGTGGTAAAATGATTTCTTTTTCTTTTTTTTTTTTTTTTTTTTCTTACCAAAAGGCGATGACGAAAATGGCAAAATCTTTGTAAAAACTGACATACATGAGTGCTTGAAGGTTCTGAGAATTTTGTTGCATTGAATGTGACAGTTTTTCGCCGTAAGTCATCTCAAAAACCCACACAAACATAAATACACTTAACGATATCTGATTGACGAATGGAATATTGAACATTTGCCAAGCAACAGAAACTTGACTTTTGCCAATCTATAGATACATCCAATATCAACAATGAATGTACGAATACATTATCAATTCATTTCATTTTTAAAACGTATGAAAAACAAAATAAGCGAATATTCTATTGAATGTCACAACGAAATGGAATTGTTTGAATCGTATCGATGCTATCTAAATGAAAGTGCATTGGAAATTGATGATTGAATGTGTTTTCATCGCTCGCGCGTTTCTCCACTTCACTTTGACCGTGAACACGTGTGGCAATCTTTGCACCCACAGATTTCTATGGCAAACGATCAAAGGTGGAATTCAATACGTAATTAGATCATGATAAAAGCGAAAAGCTTCCATGGTGACAAAGAAGAAAAAGTATACAACGTAATCAAAATGAATTGGTGGCACAGAAAACCGCTACTATAACAAACATCTTGAACATTTGAAACGGTGCTTTGTTTTCACATGAATAAAAAGAAATGGTTTCCAAGTGCATTGTGTAGCATTGCCGAACATCCAATTTTGTAACATTTTCTGTAATAAATTATTTAACATTGCAGTCTGTGCAAGTCATTTCCAATAACAAAGCAGATTGAGCGGTTTGCATTGTATTGCATTCAGCCACATCTATTTGAAAAGGTGTAACAAGCACTTAAGAATATTGTAGATTCCCGTTTCGTCTCTTTGATTCTTCTTACACATCTTTTTTGTCCTGCTTTTTTGGCTCTGCTCTCCCTCGCTCATCCACACTTTTCCGTACTCTCTCGTATTTTCTCTCTCCGTATTCTGTCGTTTGTTTTGTTCATTGCATGAAAAATATGCGACATCGTTGTTTTTGTTCCAAAATGTCCGTCTTTTATTTTGTTTTGGTCGGTCGTTTCGATACCGTAATATTAACGAAGCGCATTCAGTTGTAAGAAATATTTCTCATATTTCAACGGTTTACGGTGAATCGAGTCATTATCACAGTACCAAGTACCAACAAAATTTTCTCTGTCTTGACTTTTCCAAATTTCTCTCAAATTTTTTTTTGTTTCTTTTATACTTTTCGCCTTTTCTTCTTGAAGTATCAAAAGTGGGTGATGTCAAGAGCGAAACAGATGTAACAAATGTTGAATCTTTTTCATATTTGCGACAGAAATTCCCTTTCCCCTTCCCTTTCTCTCTCTCTCTCTCTCTCTCTCTCTCTCTCTCTCTCTCTCTCCCTCTTTATTTGACATTTTTCATAACATTGTGTGTGTCATCGTTGGTTGCGGTTGATGGCAACAATGCGACCACAATCGCCGGAACTGTACCGAAGCACATTACTAAAATCGTTGCCCACAACCCCGAATTCGTGAAAAAAGGAAGCCAATGTACGAAAAGTGTCACTATATTTATATTTACAGCATTCACACAGTGTGTTCCGGTCTAAAGTTCGAATTTTCGTTTTTTTTTTTATTTTCTCCTTGCAGTGTGTCAATGATTGTGTTCTTTTCTTTAATATTTTGTTGTTTTTTTTTTTCTTCTCTCATTCACAGGTCGACCACAACCACAGGTTCGATGGCTTGTAAATGGGGTGCTTGTTGACGATCAGTATGAGCACAATACCGGTGATGTAATTGAAAATCGACTCTTGTGGCCAGCTGTACAACGATCCGATCTCAATGCAATTTTCACTTGTCAGGCCGTAAATACAATTCTTGTTGAACCAAAAGAAAATAGCTACGTTCTTGATTTACACCGTAAGTATCGAAACAACAACATGAATAATAACCGTTTACATTCTTTTTCTTCTTCTCATGATTTATTTGGTTTTTGAAATCATTTATTGAGAGATTTTCGGGGAATTTTTGTTTTTTGTTTTTTTTTTTTTTTGTATCAGGAAGCTTTTACGTGAAGTGTGTAGGTCAAATACAAACATGTCATAGAGATAATGCGATAAATGACAGCAATGCATCATTTATGATTCAAGTGGATCATTATAGGCTCAGAAAATATTTTACGAACGACATATGCGGTTTGGTTTTTTTTTTATTCTCGATTCGATCTTGATAAATTGAGAAAAAAATGTGAATCATACTGTGATGATATACAATAGAACATTTACACAAAAACCAAATTATGTCATCTTGATAATAGCCACAATGATTTATCTAGCTATGTTCATTGTTCATAATGGTTCCGTATATATTTTTGATTTTATGTATTTTATTTTATTTTATTTTGCTTAAACTTTCATGAGACACTAATGTGCTAACACATTTCATCAGTGGAGAATTGAGTTTCACATTACTGCACCCATGAGTAACACTTCGTTAGACTTTAATGTTTTACTCAAATTGTATTTTCATATCAATGAATGAAATTGATTTGTTATTGATTAAAAGTTTCAAATCGAATTTCAATCAAAACGAAAATAAAAAGCTGTTGAAATTCATTTAAATTGTCAACATCTCTAGTTATGTGCCATTTTCGCTGGAAATTTGCATTAGTTATGTTTAGTTCAAACGATTGTATTGTGAAAACTTTAATTTATTGCTGTGCAATGTTTTCATTTGACTGGAGATGAATTCAATTGCACGTACAATAAATAATAAAGCCGATGATATCTGTTTTATTTAGTGTGTGTATGCGTGTCATTGTGTGTATTGTGAAAGAGGAAGAGCCAACGAATCAATTGGACAGACATTTGATGTCTGCGTTAAAAATGTATAATTTAATTTGATAATTTTATATTTTTTTTTTGTTCGTTTTTTATTTTCTTGTTTCTGAAATTTCGTTGAATGCCATTTCATAATATATAAAATAGAGTCATGAAAACCATTTTATAGAGCATCGTATATTTTAGAATTAAAATTTGTTTTTGTTGTTCATTTTAATTTATTTGTGTTTTCCGTCATTTCTCTGGTTGTTGATTTCTCTCTCTCTCTCTCTCCTCTCTCCTCTCTCTCTTGTTGAGCTAGGAGCTAGAGAATCAAGTCTACCGGCCATTGCATAAACTTGTTCTGATTCACACACAATATCACAATCCCATTTTATATGAAGCAATAAAAATGGAGATATGGATGCGAACAAACGAAGGAAATTTTTTTTAAGACCATTTATTTTTGTATATTTTTGGTCGTCATCGTAGCCGGTTGGTATTGTCGTTGGTGGTGGTATGAATTGAGACAAAAATGAAATACATTTTGGGTCAATGCATTTCAAAGTCACTTATCAAAACTTTTTCCGCTTTCTGGTTCCATGCAACATGAATTTTACAACAATAACAACAACGAAAAAACACGCACATACAATAATCAACATTTGTACAAATGAAAACGAGACACCATAAATTGTATGAATAGCAGAAGCAATGTCGACACAGAACCGATACCATGTCCACATATGATATATACAAACATATATGAGGCGATTTGCTGGTGTGATGTGCTGTGGTTCGGAATTCAAGTTTCCAGCCAATGAATTTATGCATAGGCCACACAAACACAAACACATTTACAATGAACATATCTAGCTCAAAACAATAAAATTTATAAAATAATACAATAATTGTAATGAGACAATGGAAATTCGGTGAACTGTTCGGGGAGAGCTGAATTTACTGTCTTTTCGGAATTATGGAGCAGTCAACACGATATGTCATGAAGACACACAAATGATCGGAGAGACACAAAGAGCGAGAAGGAGAGAGGAATAGAGAGAGAGAGAGAGAGAGAGAGAGAGAGAGAGAGAGAGAGAGAGAGAGAGAGAGAGAGAGAGAGAGAGAGAGAAAGAGAGAGCGAATATCATGTGAACAGTTTTCATTTCTCGTAAGCAAACCAACGAAAACCACCGTCAACGAAATACGACTATTTGGCTACCATTTGATTTCGAATATAAGAAACGAATAGGACAACGGCAATAAAACACAGAGAAAAGAAGAAGAAGAAGAGTAAAAAAAGCACCGAACGAACGAGCGAATGAGAAAATCGGAGCATGCAGTCATATACAATAGAAAACCATTTGACATTATGCCGCATAAAATCAACACACAAACAATAAACTGGAGAAAGAAAGAGAGACCTCATTCGTTTTGCCATAAAATTGTAAAATTGGATTCTTGTCATCTGTTAAACGAATCGGTTTGCTGTGTGAACGTTCGTACATTTGGATGGATATGTTCATGTTCAGTGTGTGTGTGCGTGTGTATGTTCACTGTTCAGAGCTTGGTTAGTCGGTTGTGCAATGTGCACAAAATGGTTGTCGCTTTAAATGTTAGACAGCGTTTTCCGTTTGTTTGTTTATTAGATAATTTGGTTTTGCCTCTATTTCATTATTCATGAGCATATAACCTAATATAAGAAATTCGGAACAACTTTAATTTACTGGCCAAAAATGTTTGGTAGTAATTTTAACACCAAGACATTGTACAATTTGCCTCGTAAATGCAAACGAATCGAATTTACTATACCAATATAGATAAAAGTCTTTATTTATCTCACTGATTGATGTTATTTCATTGTAAACGATTTGCATTTGCAAATTGTCACAATGAATGCGCTTCATATTTTTTTGATGTGCAATTTTCATGTATTTTTCAGACAACTTTGATATTATATGATAAAGGAAATTTTACATTTGTTACTTATTTTTCTTTACTATGAAATTTTGAAAAAGATTTGGTTTTTCTTCTCTAATTTTCTGCTTTTCTTTATGAGCTATTCTCATGAAAAATGGCCAAGTCAAAGAGAACTTATTCGAAAATTGGTTATTTTCCGACATTTTAATTTAAATTGTCAATCATTTTAAATATTTAAAGATTTGCAGAATATTTTGCGACAGATGAGCAATGAGCATAAGCTCTGTTGAACAAAGTTCTCGATTTTAGAGTGCACATTATCCAAAACTAGAGCACATCAGTTCAACTAAAATATTTGTGGTTTATTCGATGCCATGAGCAAGGATTTTGTTCTGGATTTAAATGCGTTTTTAGCGGTGAATATATTCTCCATTTTAGATGTTGAAATGTGAAATTAATTTTCGCATCAGCATGATAATAATCCCATACTGTGTGTGTGTGTGTGTGTGTGTTTTTTGTGTGTGTGTGTGTATTTGTTTGTTTGATTGTTTGTTTGTATAGTAGCGGTTTGCCTGTCTTAACCAAAACGCATTTTTGGATATATTTTCCAAATAATCCAACGAGAAGTATAAATAAATGATGTCGCGGCAAAATCTGCATGGAAAATTACGACAAAAATACCATTTTCAATTCTATTCATATTTTAACGTTGAATATCCTGAGGCTAGCAGCTACAAAATGGTGCAATTTTATGACGCACCTTAGGTTAAGTACTTTACCACTTTGTAGAAAGAGAAAGAGGAAAAGATAGAGAGACAGAGAGCGAATGAATAAAATGGTGAGATTGAGTTAAAATAACCGAAAACGAAAGCAAAATCGAAAGTGGAAAAGAGAGAATGTGCGAGAGTAAGAGCGAGAGAGCGATTAAAATTGTGACACTGGAAATATCCACATTTGACATTCCATGCGTTCAATTACTTTATGTTCTCGATTGTTATCTCATTTTAATTGGGGTCAATTAAAGATTTTCCTTTAAATTATTTTACGAGCATTTTATTTGAAGTGCGTTTTTTTGTTAAAATTAAACTCGAATTTTTGCGACCATTTTATTATGTGCATATATACGTTTTTGTCGTCTATACTAATTCCATTTTTATTGCTATTTTTCGGTCATTCATTTTGTCAAACATATACATACACATACACCAGTGCGACCATTAAACGTGGATATTTTGGACACACCATCACAATTAGTGGCTGAAAGACGATATGAAATTAAATGCGAAAGTAACGGATCTCGACCGAATGCCATCATAACATGGTACAAGGGAAAGCGTCAATTGCGACGGACAAAGGTTTGTATTAAATACACATTTACTAACACTTATACTGTTTTGTAATCACACTGTAAAATAAATTATGAGCAGAGATTTTAAATTAGTTTCGGATTAACGTTGATTTCTTTGCATAAAATTTCAATGGCAAAAAATTTAGTTTGCATGTCTTTAAGCGAAAAGTAGTTTGCCTGAAAATTGGCTCGGACTTGGGATTATAGTATGAAAATTATAAATTTCCATCAACTTGTTTAAATATAATGTGACTTTGTCACTTCAACCAATGTCACTTTGATTAGTTTTAATTGCTCGATTAAATGCGGGATTTTTTTTTTTTTTGTTCAACGGTGATGTAACATTAACAAAAGTAACATTATGTCGCATTTTATTTAAAATGGAATAAGTGAAAGAGTGAGAGAGTTATATGTAAAAAAAGCACACGAAAATCGGCTATAAAATTTAATTCCATCGAATTTAAGTCAATTATGATGAATTAATTTGATTGTAGTAATTAAAGTAACGGAAAAAAATGAGATACGCTTGGTTTTGGTGCGTGTGTTTTTTCGGTAAATGTATTGAGTATGTGGTCTGAGGCTGTGGGGATGCATACCCAATGCACATGACATATACCATGCAGAATGAAAGGATCACACGAGTATGAATATCGAAGTGAATTGTTGTATTTTGTTGTAAGTAAATACATAAAAGATATTTTAAATGCTATTAAAAAATTACACGCTCTCGTAAAATGAAATTTTTATTTCATTTTAATTGTTTGAACAGCCGCAGAAATAAAATTTCATGATGGCAATACATGTGTCAATGTTAAATTGTTAAAAGCGACGCTAACCTTACATCCCCTCCCCCCTTCCCCAAATTTGATTCCACGAAGCGGCTGGAGCGCCATAACAATCATATCATCATCTCATATAATGCGCGCCCAGTTTATTTCAATAATTTTAAATAATTTAAATGCATTTCATGTGCCTTTTGTTGCGGTGCCTCGTTTTACCAAATATACATATGTATATAAATCCAAACACACGATAAAAGCCATAAATAAAACGCATGACATGATGCGAAAAGCGGTAATTGAAGTAGTAAATTTTTTTTTCTTTTATTTTTGGTTTGTTGTTAGATGCGCATTGGATTGAAATAAAGCATTTAATAAAATTGTCAAAGTGAACATTTCTTCGCTAAATTTAACTCGAAACCGCCCGAACAAAAACCAACACAACCACAACGAATGGATAAAACGCATTTTGTCATAAAAAGAATTAAGTAGTTCTTTTTGTTTTGTTTTGCGAAACAAGATGAAAAAGGGGGAGCAAACATAGAGAGTGAGAATGATAGAGTGAATAAAGTGACAAAATTTTTGTCGCTGTGTGTATTTCACGCACGACTTACTAATGCTTTGAATGTCATGAGATTTTATTGCTGTTCTCTTTGGTTGCCGGCATTTAAAATGAAATGTTGCGTTTGCACTTATAGCCCCAAATAAAAACATAAGCTTGAAAACTTTCAAAGCTGAATCATTCAGCTCATCCAAATGATGATTTCTTTATTATTATTATTTTTTTTTTTTTTTTTTTGCAAACGACAGCATGGCTTTAACAAAACCACAAACGCAATTTTTGTATGACAAAGCCGAATGAATCCAAACAAAGAACCCATAAAATAGAATGTGACCATTAAACAAAAGCATATTAATGCACATGCATCTAAAGACCAGACAAAATATCAACTTTTAAACATTACACGAACTATACAACTATACAATTGTATTTCGGCTTTAAGAAACCGGAGACAAGTTGCTAATAAAATTTGTCGTCAGTACGTTGATGTATTGCATTGAATGTGAATGTTAGTGTTATAACACTTTTGCTGAGTGCTCAACATGATCAACTTTCGACAAATGCACTATAAATGTACTGGAAAATTCAAACTTTGCAGCTCGATGATGTTAAATTGACAGTTTTGCAGCAAATAAAAAGGGAGAAAGAAAGAAAAAAAAAGAAGAAGAGGCAAAGAGTGGAAGAAAGAAAAAAACAGTAGAAGGAGGAAAAGAGGCACAAAGTAAAAGAAAGAATACGTAAATGATAGCAGCAAGTGAAAAGTGAAAATTACCAACACACAGTTTCCATATTTGATTGCAAGTGCATGCACATTGTTTGTAATCCATCTCAAGATTTTCATAGTTTTCTTTCTTTTATCTCTTTGCCACGATGCACAATATAATCACAAAAAAGGCAACACAAATAAAACGAGCGGAAAAATCATCTTTGCAAAATATATATATATATATTTATTTCTCTTGTTGCTAGTTGGTGTTGTTGCCTTGGTTTCGAATTCATCGAATAAACGATCATGAGACAGAAAAAGTGTGAGATGGAAAAAACGAGATAAATGAAATTTTAAAAATGACAATTTTTTTTCTTCAGCAACGACAATAAGAGTTATTCCAACAAACTGTTTGAAATTCATCCATCTCCGTTTATATAATGATGTCGCGTACATAAAATTCGTTACTGTTGTTTTGTTTTCTAGCTGCATCTTGAACTGTGTGTTTTGTGTTTTTGTGTTTTTGGAAAAACACATCGTATATACTTGAGGATTATGCGAATGGTGTTTATTTTGACTACACCCTGAGGATATTATAATCAAAACGAATAATAACAATTCAAATACACATGCACAAATATACATTCAAATTTTGCATTTGCTCGCTTGTTTGTCTGGCATACATTTTCCATGATCTAAAAGACGTACAAAAAAAAAAAACGAAAAACAAAAACCAAGGGGAAAAAACTTTATGTACATTGTACATACATGCACAAATGAAAAAGCATGAGACACACAGCTTTTAAAAAGAATCACAAAATCATCTAAATTCTAGTCAATGAGATCCATTTCATCAAATAAGAATAATCGACAAGTTTGATGGCATTTATAGATAATCTAACCAAATGTTATAAAAAAAAAACATTTTTAAAAAGAAGAATAGAATAAATACAAATACAATTTAATTTATTTGGTATTTTATAATTCATCACTTTATATCGCTCCATGTGACACAAAATGGTGAAGAAGTGGTTTCATTTTAATATTTGCAAAGAGAATTTGTTTATGGTTAAAGAATGCAACAAAATATGAGTCTAACAATGAAATACTGTAACGTTTTCTAAACGGAAAACACAAATTTCATTTGAAAATTTTCTTAAAAATTGTCTTTAAAGATGAAATCTGTTTAAAAATTTCAATTAAATTTAAACTGATTTCACACTATGTCTTTTCTTAAAGGCAATGCATTTTGTAGACGTAGTTTAGACACCACTACTTGCAATACTAAAGCAATAATTTTTTACATACACACATGTTATATTCGCTTTTTATTTATCTACAATGCACAATTGATTGAAAATGCAAATAAACGAGCTGTTTTTTTGTTCTCCGCATTCTATAGAATTATAATGTTTGTTCGATAAAAACGAATTGACAAAAAATGCGAGATAGAGTGAGAGATTTGCACTTCGTTTGACATTGTGTCGTATTGTTCTTGTTTTGACAACGAACCATGTCGTTTATTCGCTACGAACTGTTTTCTCGAAAGGAGAAGTGAAAGAGAAAAGGAAAAGAACCCAAGAGCGATCGATATGGAGAAAGAGAAAGGGAAAGCGAAAGAGAAAGAAGGAGAAAGGAAGAGAGAGAGAGGCAAAGAGATGAAAAGAGAAAACGAAAAAAAATTGCTTATTTTCAAAGATATTCCTTGCGAAAAGAGATGCGACAACACCAAATGAAATAAATAAAAGAGTGGCGGGAAAAATCAGCGATGAAATTTTCCTGACATGAAATCAAAAACAATACGACATCGAATCGTCGAAGGGATTTTTATGAGTGCGAAAAAGAAAAAGAAAAGAATAAATAATTCAAAGAGAATGCAAAAGATCCACACAGAAAATCACACAAAATGATGACATTTTGAATGGGTGCGACAAGAAACATTTTCCAAAATGAAAAGACAATAGCAAAACTGTGAGTTTGACTTTCGATCCATCATTGTTTGTGCCTCATACAAACAATTTGCTTAATGCAAATGTGAATGCTAAAGTAACAGAAAAAGAAAAAGAGAACGAAACACAAAAAACGACAAAAATATAAATAAGTGAAACATGTCATCGGGAGAAAGTTTATTTGAAAAGATGTAGATTTTTCTATTGTTTGATAAGGTGAGGTTGTCACATCTTTGTGTTTTTTGCATTGTTTCGGAGTTTTTAAGTTGTGTGCAAAAAAAAAAAAGATGAAAAAGTCTTTTGAAAAAAGAAAAAAAAAATATGTCATTTCAAACCCAAAACGAGAAACGAACAATGTATCAAATGCATGATGAAAATTCCCTTTGAAAATGAAACATGGAACAGACGTGAAAAAGAAAACCACCGAATTCCAAAAGAAAGGCAAAAATCATTGTCGTCACGAATGCGGTGGTTCGTGCCGGTTTCATTGCTTGCTATGGTATCATATTTTTGGTTAAAATGTTGTTCCATTGTCATTGTTTAAAACACCTTTTCGTTGCACACACAATGCAAGCGAAATGGATCTGTGTCGAAATTGAACTATAAAATATTAATATTTCAATTGTAAAAAGACCATTAAATTGCGAGTGAATCAGCAATAAAGCACCAACGAAAAAGGTATTTCTCTTTTTGTACCATATGCACACATAGAGAGAAAGAGAAAACAAAACAAAACAAAATGAAAAAAAACTCTTTTTGGTCTCGATTTCGATGATGATGACTTGTTATTCACAACAAATTGTATTACATTTTATTTCATTTAATCAAAAATAAACAATTCGATTTATTTCAAGAGTTCGACTCTTGTGTGTGTGTGTGTATCGAAGCGCAACCAGCAAAACATACTATTATGAAAGCACCCCACAAAGCGTCATTCATTATTCATAATATTGTCTTATTCGCATTCACTCTTTCACTCTATCTCCCCTTCACTTTCGCTCTTCCACGCTATTGGCAATATCAGACGCGTCGCAATTTTTTTTTATTTATGTTTATATTTATAGGCAATTTTCCAGTTTGAGCAAAGAAAAGAGAAAAAAAAATCCCACCTGCTCAGACACATGCAATCATCTCTTCTATCGAATCTGTTGAACATTTCAATTCGCTTCAATTTTACTTTTTTTTCTTTTCTCGTGTATTTTTTCTTCATCTTTACAAATAAATTTGTGTTTTGAATTTTCCAGGATGAGACATTCAATACAACAAGTCGTTCCGAATTAAGCTTCGTGCCATCGACTGAAGATGATGGTAAATCGATAACATGCCGTGCTGAAAATCCAAAAGTAACAGGGCTATTTCTGGAAACAACGTGGAAATTGAACGTTGTCTGTAAGTACAATTGACATTTTCAGTAAATAGAGAATGAGAGAGAAACAAAGAGATGGACATATTCCAGTTTGTCGATATTTGATATTATTTGTTTATATTTTCGGTTTTCGATTTCTTTGCATTTAATCATCGGTTTTATTTGCTCTCTTTTTTCCCTCTCTCTCTCTCTCTCTCTCTCTCTCTCTCTTTCTCTCTCGAAACCACTTTATCATATTGAGAATTTTACATTAGGAGCCTCTTAAATTAATTGTATTGTTTGCAATTTGCGACGGAAACATAATTTATTCAATTTTGTATAAAAATAGAAATTGTTCGTTTTTGGTTCTTTAAAAAACATTGTCTTAGACTTCTTTTTTTCTCTGGAAAACAAAACCCCGAACGGAATCAAGTATTTTTGATTTGCACATACATACTGAGTGGCATATTGATTGATGTCAATAATTTACAAATACTTCAACATTAAAACGCTTTTGCCATGTAATTTCAATCCAAAAACGTTTCGAATTTGATTGAATCCATTTTACCGAAGCACAATATTTGATTCAAGAGTAGTTTAAATGAATTATAAATGAATCAACATGAAATTTGTATTTCACGCGCTCACACCATTTTGTATATACATTTTGCAAAAATTTAAATTCGTTTACAAATTTTATGCGGCAATCAGTTTTGTTTTTTGGAAAGCGTAAATTACGGTCATTTATTAAGGTGGAACATTTGAAACAGAGCAAAAGCATAGGTTGATTTTCGTACCAAACAGCTGGGCTGTTAATGTCAATTTTGCATTCAAAACCATTGATTCAGAAAGTCTATGCAAATGTTTTGTAATGAACGAAAATGCACGATAAATCGCATGGAACTATATAACATCCGGAATTTATTTCGGTAAATTTGCATTCGGGGGTGACCTTTGATTTAGATTGTAATTTGATTTCATCAGTTGTCAGTGCTCATTCATATAACGTGCTCCGACGATATTTCACCGATGGGCATTTTTCTTTTCCTTTCCTCGTACTTCAATCGCTCTTTTTTCACTTTTGTATCATTTTCAAATCGAAAGTTCCGATCAATGACAGAACCAAAATTTACTGGAAAAGTTATTTTCAATTCAGATTGAATGATTCAGTTGAATTTAGTGCCAAGATTTTTCCATTCAGCTCAATAATGTTTACGTATAAGCGTAATTTGCAACGAAGGCCTAAAATGATTGAAAAATCGATTTTTTTTTAGTCTTCATCCGTTATTGCTCTTTATCACTTGTTCAATCGATCAATTTTGTCAATTTGAAATTTTCGAGTAGCTTTGAACTGTTTCAAACCACTTTAAGGTCGTGTAGATATTCAATCGATAAATTTAAAAAAAAGGCAAAGCTTCGAATTTTGCTCCGAAATTGAAACTGTAGAATCTAGTTCAAATTCAAAGCGATTGAAGTGTAACAAAGCATTGAATCTGAAGCCAATGTTATCCATGAAATGAAAACCGCTTACTTGATTCGATTTTAAATGAAATACAAAATTGGTATCGAATATGGTCATCAAGTTGCATTCATTTGTTGGCAATGCACTCTTGAATTTTAGAGCAAATCAACCTCTTCAAATTAGTGATTGGCCAAAAGACAGCTGGAGCACATTAGTTCAATACGATGTTGTTACACCAGCAAGGCTATCAATGTCATTTCAATAGGCCATTCCATAAGCAATGGGAGTTCGATAGTGTGCGACTTTTTTCTTTTGATTATTATTCATTTGATTTACCAAATACAAAGGCTAAGTTACTGTTATATAAAATGATTTAAATTTGGGTTCGGTAACCGGATCAACCTATGTTTGTTGAACAACAAAGAGACAGCGAACGCAAAAAAAAAACGGAAACAAGAATTTCCGATTCGGTAAATTGACCATATTTATCTCTGTCTATTTAGAACTATTTGCGTAAGCAAAATGAATTCGATTGCATGTGAAAAGCAAACCAAAATGATAAATGATTTGATGTTTCAATGTGCCAATGTGAATAAATGTGAAACGACAAAGACAGAACGAAAGGGAGAGAGAGGGAGAGAGAGAGAGGGAGAGAGAGAGAGCGAGAGAGAGAGAGAGAAAGAGAGAGAGAGAGAGAAAGTGGGGAAGGGAGAGAGGACGAAAAAGGTGTGTATGCAAATCGAATCGACTGAATCACCATGAGTACGCTGCTTTTCCATTTCAAACATTGCATTTAATATATTTTTTGGCATAAAATTCTTTTGTTGATTTGCATGAAGCTTCATCGTTTGCATGATTCTACAGTTTTTTCGCTTCGTTTTATTTCATTTTGTTCATGGATCATGATCCATGCATGGATAAATATCTTTGGAAATTCATACGAAATACCTTGCATTCATATGAAATGAAAATGATTGACCGCAAAGATTGCATGTCATATTTTGTCCAATTTAAACACACCGAGACAACTATAATCCATATTGGCGGAGTGATATTGCACAACACCCAATATTTAACCAAATACTCTCTTTTATCTTTCTATCTATTTCTCTCTTCCTCTCATTCTCTTTTTCCCTGTTATCGTTCTCTCCATCGCTTTCGATCCTTCTTTCGTTCTTTCACTTGTTATCATTCTGTTTGCTCAAACTTTCCTCGCCTTGAAAAAAAAAAATTCATCACCATTGAATCAAAATGCTGGGAATTTTGTTGAATTCAGAAATAACGTTATTTCCTCTGTTCAAAACGTCGATTGATTAGCATGTTTGATTTCATGCTGTGCATTCTAACTCGTGTACCTCTCCTCCGCCTCAACGATTTTCAAATTTTATTATTCGCGAGCTCCGTTTCAAAATAGCCGTGGGTTCGGTTTGATTAATCCATCGAATAATTTCAATCGAACATTAAACATGAATTTTATGAAAAAGAAATTGTACAAAACATGAAAAACATACAAATATTGAATACAATACGTTTCGATGGAATACCGCAGTTTGAGAGTGTGTATTTGTTTATGCAATTGATATTTGCGGAGATAATATGTCCCGAATTCTCTTTTCATCGAAGTTGTTTACTATTGTTTTTCTGTTGGTTGTTAGAATGTTGGTTTGTATTCGACGGTTTTTGATTCTTATTCGATTCTTCGCATCCCATTTTTATTTTCCGCATTCCCGGCCATCTCTCTTGTAAAAGCGAACGGGATATGTTTCAGTCAGCAGTGCATAAAGAACGGGACACTACAATGCGAATCATTGGTGTTTGTGTGTGTGTGTGTGGGCCGTAATTCGGATACAAATGACAATCACCAGCATATTCGTATGAAGGTTTGCGATATACCGGAGGTTTACCAATGTACAACATTTGCCGTGGCTGAGCTCATTTATCGAATAGCTTTCAATGTATACAAATATGAATACACTATACCATAGCACAATTTTTAAACAACGAAATCCAATGTTTGTTTTGTCGAATAATTTCTTTGTCCATCGTTTGCTATAGCGGAAAAGGTAAATGACACACAAGCAACAAAAACAGAAACAGCAGCAGCATAAAAGAAAAAAAAAATATTATATAATTACACAACATAGAAAAATAATGCTTAGTCAGTCAGTGGGATAATTTTATTTATGTGCGTTTTTATACGAACAGTGTAACTAATAGCGTTCGGTAAATGATAATATACATAGAAGCGATGGCATCTAATATATAGTACACACAGAGACACAAATGTTCTCAGAATATAGACGAGGTGAATTGTGGATGTGGGAAAAGGACAATCGAAACGATGCTATGAGCACAGCATCACACACACACATACTGAGTACAAAACCAATGACGGGAGGAGGATTGAAATGAACGCCACAAATTATACAATTGTTTGGTTCAAGCTCAGTGAATTTATAGTTCTCTCTAGAGTGTGAATAGCATGCAATTGCACGTTGTAAGTAGAATTCGCTTCGTGTGCATTGTATACTTTTCTACTCTTCTACACTTTTGATTCTATATTCTAGAAAACCCAATTGTAGATATAACGAGAGTGTGTGTTATTGCACAAGTTACAAATGTACGCGTTAGTTTACACTAAATATAAGCCATAAATACCCATTCAATATAAATATCGAGCCACATGCATGTGCAACAGTACTACATGTTGGCCCATTTGAATCATGCACAACAGCGTATCTATTGCCCTAGGAACGAATTATTGAAACAGTGTTTTAACGTAAACATACAGGCACTAATGAGGGGGCAGTTGAAAAAGAAGCTGAGAGAGAATGAGAGAGAGAGAAAGAGAGAACGGGGGAGACTAAGAATAATAAAGAAAGTGAGAGAGAAGAAAGATTTTGTAAAAAAATAAGAGAGGAGAGAGAGAGAGAGAGAGAGAGAGAGAGAGAGAGAGAGAGAGAGAGAGAGAGAGAGAGAGAGAGAGAAAGAGGAAGAGTGAAAAAACCGTGAGAAACAAAAAAGAGATAGCAAAATCGAAGCAAGCTCGTTAGATGCAAACGTGGCCCATTTCTTTTTTCTCCATAGCTCTTATTGCACGCTGATTTTCCGATCAATGCCAACAACTTTAACATTTATATGCCTATAACTATTTATTTACAACGTATACAATAAATGCAGTAATCCGAACAGAGTTTATTTTGCAGTGGTCTCGCGCGTGCATCGCTCGTTGTTCATTCGATCCGATTCATGCGATCAGGATTAATTATAGAAAGCTGATGCCATTGAATTTTGTCATGACACTTCTTTCTCTCTAATGTTCATTCTATTCTAGCTCTCCCACTGCTTCCCTTCCTGTCTAATTTACAGTAAATTCGAATTTATTTTTTCATTCGCACTCCGTTCAAAATGTCTACCGTCACTATGACCTGATTATTGTTTAGCTCTGTGCAAAATTCGTTTTTTCTTTATTCATTCTTATGTTGAATATAAATGATGAATATAGGCTGCAGTACTGACATTTACTTCAGCTATACAAATCTCGAAACATATAAAACATTGTGCATGAAATCGAATTTTACATCAATGTGCCAGTGACAATAAACATGAGCCAATGTTGAAATAAAAATAAAAAATCTCTCGCGCTCTCTTAATCAATAATTTAGATGCACAATCGTCATACGTCAAGCGCATTTTTGCTGCGTCATTGTTCTCATTTTAATTACATTTTGATCTAATCTGCAGAACAGATCGAAAAATGTATGCATCATACCGGGCATTAAAACTGCAATTGATTGAGCGTTAACGCTGATATTGATAGTTTTGAATATATCTATCGTTTGGATCAACCGATATACTTTCCTCTATTTCACTCTTTCAGTCTCAGTCTCTATCTCTTGCTATCGCTCTATATAATGCGTTGACTTTTTTTTGTGAAATTAAAATTGTTTTTCCATTAATTTGGTCGAGAATGCAGAGAAAAATTGCAATTCATGTTAAGCTATTCGAGTATGTATCAATCAAAATTGGTTTGCCATTTTTATGCAACAAAATTGCAATATGAATTTTTGTGATTTAGATTTAAATTTGGATAAAAAATATGCAACACATTTGCATAAAAAATGGAAATCATACTTTTGTCTCTATTTTTTTTTTTTTTTTTTTTTTTTTTTTCTAGTTTCGAGCGTTTTTCGCAATATTTTTTTTCGCTTTCTTAAGCATTTTTTCTGGTGTTCATAAATTTTTCCAAATGATGCCTGCTAGCTGTGATTCATCAAAATCCCTCGTGAAATGATATGAAAATAGTTTTGATGTCAATAAAAACAATAAATTTTTTTGTCTTTTTGCTTTTCATTTACAGATCCACCGATTGTAACATTGCGCCTGGGATCAACATTATCGGATAACATCAAAGAAGGCGATGATGTGTATTTCGAATGCTTGGCTGTGGCAAATCCCCAATGGCGAAAATTGTACTGGTTACACGATGTAAGCAAAAATTTTTTTTTATCTTGTTCGTCCTTTTCTTGGAATCTTTCTTTTTTCTTTTCATTTAATTCTTTAGTTCGATTTCAGTTTCTCGCTCTTTCTCAGTCTGTGTGTTTTTTTTTATTCTCTTTTTGGTTCGACATTTTGCCATTCAACATTTTATTTGATCGGTTTTATTGCACAATTTTTATTTGGGCGAGAAATGCATGAAAATGTATTCGTCGCAGCGTCTAAATACACTTTAATCAAATAAAAATGAACTTCGATGTTATTTTCAGCGTTTTTTTTTTTTTTTTTTTTGGTTATTCTTGTTGTTCGTTTCGAATATGCTCATCGGAAAATGGGTTGGACAAATATTTTTGCTGCCGTAAAGGTTCAATAAAAAAAAAAGCGATGATGAGAACAATATAAATGTTTTTTTTCGGCGAAAGGCGATTTTTCTGCATCAGCATTGACAGTGGACAAATATTTCGTGTTTGTTCGCCTGTTCATAGTTCGCATCATTTACAATCATATCAATATACACAGACACACAAACATACATGCGAAATTTTCCGCATTTTATTTATTCAAAAGTCTTATCAAACGGTTCGCACGCATACTGCATATTCGGTAGTCATAAAATGTATTATTATCAATCTGGCGTGACTTTTATTTCATGACACAAGTACTTTTTACAGATATTGAAAGTCCTTTTTCGCATCATCCTCCTATAACCGTTTAATGCTCTGTCTCTTTGCCTCCTATCTCCACTGCTTTTTAGAGCTCTTTGGATCTTTTGCTTTCTTTATTCGTCTGTTTCTTCCATAAAATAACAACAAAGCAATTCATTTATCAAGTTAAAACATATACAGTCAAAATTCGATTTAGTTTGTATTTGTGTTATCATTCAAAAGGAAAATATACAATATAACCAATTACAGTTGAATTGTACGTCATCATATCACTTTTCAATACAGTTCAACCATGTTTATTTTCACTATTTCCGTTTATACGGACTACTTTACCGTTCGTTGAATTTTACCCAATTGTTGCAATTTCACTACATTAAATCGCTTTGTTGATATCGCTTTTGTGCAATTTTCAACATCAATCGTTTTGATAATGTTTGCAGAAAATTTAAGTGACTTAAAAATACGATCGAATTTCATGGGAAATCATAAAATATTGAAAATATTGCATGAAAAAAGAAAGAGAGAGAGAGAGAGAGAGAGAGAGAGAGAGAGAGAGAGAGAGAGAGAGAGATAGAAATGCACTTTTGAAAATGGGAAAACTAAGTCAAGATTTGAGCCAGCATAAAATCGTCAAACAACTTAAATAGAATCATATAATTCTTTTAGTTTATGAAACATATATTCTCTGCCATGATTTTTGTGTCCTCTTCTCTGTTGATGTATTTCATAGTGGTGCTCGTTGGTATTGCCTTTTCGATATTTCATTTGTGACTCTGTGACAGCAATAAAATCTCCTCAAACCGTAGTGCTCAAACATTGACTGATTTTATGCTGTGTCTTGTGTATTTGGGTGAATTTCTCTGTATATATTTTGAGCATTGAACGTTGATGTTTACATTCATCTTACTAGTTTTATGCTTCTAATGCTAGTTGCATCATCAATGGACTATTTTTTCCTTGTTTCGTCTATTGGTCATCATTCCGGTGGATTTCTTTTCTCACATGAATTCGATTAAGCTTCAACGCCATTTGAAATGAAAAATGTGAAGATATTTCTCTCTGTGTATCTCTTATTTTTCTCTCTTCTCCTCGCCTCGCTCTACCTCACATCTTCTACTTTATCTCTCTATCACTTTCTTTTTTCCTCTCTTCATCTCTCTTCTTCTCTTGTCAACTCTATCTTTCTCAATCTCTTCACCTCCCTCTCTCTCTCTCTCTCTTTTCTTCTCTTTCTCCATTTTTCTCTTTCTTTCACAAAGCAATGTCATTCTTTTCTACTTCCATTCGTTTTCTCACTCCATTTTCCGCTTTTGGTCATGTTTTTTCAATGATTTTGTATGATATATTTTGTCATGTGCCCGGTTCGACATACTCATGATTCGAAGAACGTAAAGTAAACTGCAACCATTGCATTCAAACTATAATTGAGGAGTAAGTTCGAAGGAAAAGCAATGATAATAACAATAACATTGAAAGAGGATCTGTCTCTGTTCTATACACAAACACAAACACAAACGCCACACATACAATTACTAGATGCTGCTGTTTTGCAATTCGATCATAACAAAATGTCATTTTTCATTTCTTTTACCGCTTTGCTCAAGTTGCAATTATCGATTACGATTATGTTCATTTCTGTTATGCGATACCCATCTGCACTATACAATGTATATTCGATTATTCTGTCGAATCAAAGAAAGAGAAAATAGAGAGAAGCAAGAAAAAAAGTCAAATGCTAACACTTTTTTTCCTTTCATTCATTTTATTTAAAGAATTTTTCTTCTTTCGTCTCAATTTCCACTCGTTTCATATCAGCTTATGTGCAAAATTCCTATTTTTCTTTTCTCAATCCACTGTTTGGGTCCCATTGCACGATCGTTTTCACATCGATGCATTCCAATGAAATGAATTTATATGACACAATTTCTCTTCCATTGCAGGGAGTCGTTTTAACGCACAATGCAAGCGCCCGTGTCATTCGATCCAATCAAAGTTTAGTATTGCAACGCGTTACAAGGCATTCGGCTGGAAATTATTCGTGCAGCGCAATCAATGCTGAAGGCGAAACTGTTTCTAATCAGTTGGAATTGCGCGTCAAATGTAAGTATCATATTTTCAATTTTCACATTTTACATGTTTTTTTACGAAAAAAAAGAATAATTTCTTGTTCACAAACAAGTTGAATGAGAGAGAATTTATTGAGTTATACACTAAATATCCTATTATATGCTTCTATGACCTGTGAATAAGATGAATTTTAATTTTCATTCATAATCAATGCATTGAAAAGTTGTTTGAACTAAAATAATAATCAGAACATTTCTGAAATGACAGAAAATTCATTGCGGAAACCGAAAATTATTTTCGATCCCGATGTTAATGTTGATGCCAATGCTTATTGCAATATTTTAAACATTATCAAAACATTCGAGAAATTCTTTTCGATTTTAAACTTGTTCAACCGCTTTAGTTGATGTTGTACATTTTGCAATGGCTTTGAATTTGTCGAGATGAATTTTTGTTGTAATTCTCTTTTCATTCCATGTTTTCGGTTTTGATATTGCTTCTTCTTCATCTTTGGCCTTTTACTGCCTGATGAAAAGTTTTTCATTACAAAAACTATTTCAATAGTTTGTATCTCGAGTACAGATTCAATTCATTTAAAATTCGACGAAATCTGTTGTAAATTCCGAGAAATAAAGCAGGTCTAAGTCGATATTGTCAGACGATGTTGCTTATGATTTTGAAAAAAAAAACAAAATTCGGACGCATGGTTCGGACAAGTTAGAAATCAAGTGTGTTGTACAAGTATTTCAATCAGCAATTTGGTGATGCATGCAAAAGATTAAGGTAAAACCATCATCATCATCTTCTTCTTCATCAGTAATAACAAAAACAACCATTTTCAACCGCAAAACGAATGGCAGATTACTGTGTAAGTTTGATTTCATCCATTCAGCATCTCAAATTCGGTTTGTTGGTTTAATTTGGTCAGATATCTCTTTGAGATTGCTGCACACATCGTTTCAACACTTGTCTCTCACTCAACGCTCTTTACACTCATGCTCTTGTTCACTGTCATTCTGTATCTATGTTTTTCAGTCTCTTTCACCCTTCATCATTCTTGTTCTTTGTGTCTTCCATTCGACCATTTCAAGTCAAGAAGAAAATTGTTACCATTCTGAAATGGAAATTTTTCCAATTTTCCATTCATAATCAAGGATTTTTTTCCCATTATTTGTAATTGTTGAAGTGACCATATTTTGTACAGCATACATTTTGGAATTTATGTTTCAACAAAATTCCATTTCGGATGAAAACTTGTGCTGTGGTCAAGTCATCTTCAGTTGCAAATCGGCCAAAGAATTGTTGTTAGATAGATAGAGATATTCTCTCTCACTCCCCTACTCTTTCTCACCCCCTTCTCTCTCCCTCCCTCTCTCTCCCTTCCTCTCTCTATCTCTCTGATTCTGATTCACTAGAATTTCTCAAATTATTTTATACGTTTACATTGTTATATTTTGTGGATGAAAAAAGAAAAAAAAAAAACGAATAATTTCTAACAATATTATATTGATGATGATTTTGTAGATGCACCGCTTTGTGTTACTGATAAGGTTGTCATTGTTGGTGCATTCCGGAACGAGAATCTCAACATTTACTGTGAAGTGCATGCAGATCCACCTCCAAGGTTTGTATTAACAATATTTTCATTTTATCCTTTAGCCAAACACCAAAAACCCCACAAATGCTTGCGTAATTTGTATACCAAAACAAAATGGAAATCCATTGAAATAATAATAATAATTATTTGTATGTTTGTGCATCGTTCTCATTTTACATTTTGGATATTGGATTTCAGTTTGTGGACTTTCTAAAACGGTACAACTAATCATAGACACATAAACATTCTCATTCAATATCGTTTGATAAGTTTAACATTATCTCTTTGCTTACGGAATCCACTAATTGGAACATTTTCAAATAGGATAAATAAGCTGTCATTCTATGCAAAATCTAATGCATTTGTCCGATTCGCATTGAATGAACACGGGAATTAATAATAATGCATTTCACTTCGACGAATATCATGAAATCAATTTAATTTATGCAATATCAATTTGAACACTTTTAAAGACATTAATTTTAGCAAACTCAATGATATCACGAATGCCGAATGTCTATCATCATACTTAATTTAATCAAAATTAGCTTCATTCAATATAAAAACTAATTTAAACAAATTTATTTTGTTTAAATAAAGTGTTTCTTTTGAGATGTTATAGTTTATTTTCATTTTAATTGATTATTGATTTTAATTAAATCATTTCGTTGCACATTTGATTGAAAATTTAACTAAATTAAATTAGATCAAATTAGATCAACATTATCGTTATTTTTTTCACACAAATTGCGCAATTTTCGTATTATTATTTTTTCAATTAACGAACATTTTAGAAATGCCATTCAAAATAATCATTAATTCAAACTTTATCTGCAATGATGGCAAATCAGCGACAGAATGCTCATTTAAATAGCAAAAATATATCCAAATTAATCTCATTCAATCTGATAATAATAATTTATCAGTTTATGCAAAATATAATTTTGAAATTGAAAAATCCATTTGATTTATTTCATTTATATCAATTTATGTCGAATTTATACGTCCAAATAGATCGTTTCGCTGGAAATTTAACAATTCTGGAGAGACTTTGGATGTGGGTAAGGAACGTCACCACCGAAATGGATCCAGAAGCATTTTGCAATATACTCCCGTCACAGATCAGGTAAGTGGTTTTTCACACATCTCAATATTTTAGTTATCTATTTTCGAGCGTTTTTCGTCTGTTGGCCAACAATGAGATTTCGCCTGTAGCTTCAATCAACGCTTTCTTTCCATTTGAAATTGTATGTTCTATTCTGTGTGATTGTTTCATTGTTTCGATGAGTTTTAATCTAGCTGACTTAATCGTTGTTCTCATGTAGTTTACACGGAAAGTTGTGATTTTTGAAAATGTGTGTTTTTCTTTCGAAAATTGCAAAAAGAATTTCACATTTCAGGACCCGAACATTTTTGCTCTCGACCCGTTTCAGTGGCAACGGCATTTAAATTATAAGTTGTTTTTCTCCCTATTTTCCTCTCCATTCCCTCTGTTTACCTTCACGAAAGGCTAATTTGAATAAGTGATTAAAATTCGCCGAAGAAGTGCTTGGCCAACTTTGCGAGGTACTCCTTAAAAATTCACAAACAACTTGAAAAAAGAATTATTATTCTTTTCAAGTGTTTTGTGAACCGTTCACGCGGTACCGTAGTGCATCGCATCATCAATTTTTTTTTTCTACTTTTCGCTCTTATTCCTTTTTTTCATCTATGTAACAACTTCTTCCTCTCTCTCCAAATTCTTTTTCTTTTTATTTCACTCTTTTTCTCATTTTCCTTCACTCTTTCTATCTCTTTCAACCAGTTTCGCTCTCCCGTTTTCTCTTTCGCCGTCTCTCACGTGTTTGTATCTTATTTGCGCAAGTTTTTCAGCAAATAAACACACGGAAAAAGAAAAAAATGAAAGGTTTATGCAATGTTGAAGTGCATCCGAAATGAGTAATTGCTAATTAGGAGCTCATTTCTTGCTGTCAGTGCTGATATTTTTTTTCTTTCATTCATTTATTCGCCAGTTTGTCTACGGGATATTTTTTTTTTTTCGTTTTAAATTGCGATAGCAATACGTTCTTCATTCGTCTGGAATTTCAATATGCAAAAGGTACTTGTTTTTTTTTCTTTGTTTTTTGCACTCTTTTTTTGATCAAACAAAGAAAAACCAGGATGAAATAGTTGAAATAGCTCTCTTTACCCTTTTTGCAAAATTTGTTTCAATAATTTTTTTTTTTCTTTCTTCTTTTGTTTCTTCTAGCCGAATCGATATGATTGAAAATATAACTTTTTTTTCTCTCATTCACGATTTTCGTATTGAATGCAAATATTTTCGCTCTTTGTCAAAAGAATAATCGCAACTTTATCGCTATAGCGAAATGCGATGGAAAACTAACGTCAAACATTTTCTTTTTGCTCTGTGTGTGTATGTTTTTTTTTTTGTTGCACT
Source organism: Resseliella maxima (assembly GCA_029041755.1). Classification (NCBI taxonomy): domain Eukaryota; kingdom Metazoa; phylum Arthropoda; class Insecta; order Diptera; family Cecidomyiidae; genus Resseliella; species Resseliella maxima. Next base: position 647,022 of record JAQOWM010000888.1, on the reverse strand, counting down.
GTCCAGAAACGTGAACTTCATAATTCACCGTGATAATAAATGTGTACGTAAAAGAACCATTTATCTTGAGTGGAATTTTAGTTTGTTCGATAGCATGAAAACTTCTTTGGCTTGATCACCCTTTTCCGAATAATCTTCCGAACAGGAAGTTGTCGTCCGTTCGTTCGTTCGTTCGTTCGTTTGCCATAATCAGCATCATCTCTCCGCTCAATAGAAAGGCATTCGCTAACAGTAACAATAAAGTAGATGAACAGAAAAACGAGAAAGAGAAAACAAAATATAATAAATATTTATGATCAGCATAAAAAAATTCCGAACACCCAAATGTACGAAATAACGAATGAGAGACCGTTGAGCAACTCAATAGCTTTCGCCAATATATACGTTATTTTATTATTACTGTGTTCCATGATATTTCGACAATCTCCCTGTGGGAACATCATGTAATAAAAAAAATAATGCAAAACTTTGCTTCTTTCTCTCACATTTTTATTCTTCAATATTTTGTTTGACTTTCACATCTCCTTCCTAATCATTTTCACCATATTTATTCGTCTCTTCCTCAACTAAACCAAAAACCAAAGCACTAGATACGAGTGTGTGCAAACTGCCGCTGAGAAAATCATAGAAATTCAACCTTTGAATCATATCTTAGAGAGAAACCGAAGAAGAAAGAAAAAACAACACCATAGAGTAAATTGCAGTCGAACTAATATTATATCATCGAACATAATATTGCCGAGTCTTTGAAATTTTTCCGTTACTTACAACTTTATGTCGCATCGATACAGTATCTGTATATCTTGAATACTATTGCAAGATTTTGGTCGCTACTCATGCAATATTTTGTCTGATTTTCATACTGAAACAAATCCATGCAATGAGTTTTTTTTATTGAATTTAACTCACTGTGCACGAAAGCACTAAGCAAATGGTTTCGCAAAATGTATTTCGTGAATATTTCATCACATGAAATTGGATCGTTTTAGAAAAATGTTTAGATCGGAATGCTATTTACAAGTCAATTGAACATGAAAATTTTTAAACAAACAGTTAAACTGTTGCTTTTCAAGATAAGAATTTTCAATAATTTAGTTCATGAAGCGTTTGAATGGAACTCAAAATACAACAAAAAAGAAATTATTTTTTTTTACTTTTGTTTCAATATATGGTATGAAACTTACGTTTACCTTGATTCAGAATCATGTTTGTTTTCGAAAAAGCTTAACATTACATATTTCTTCATGGATGGATAACTGAATGTTTGTTATACATGCTATCAGATTTTTTTCAAAACTGTGAAGATTATTATTGTTAACGATGTGAGGTACAGTTCGTTATATATATTTTTTGAAGACAGAAAAACGGTTTCATCTTGAAAAATGTGTTGAATGATAAAAAAAAATGGCCAAAATTCAACGTTTGAATTTTCAATGGATATGAACAACTAATCTCATTCATTGCAAATGACCACATGTTTCTCTGTTTTTCATTGAAGTACCCCCAAAGAGGATTAAAACTTAAAAATATACATTTTTTTCCCGTCACAGCGATGGATATAAAAATTATTTTATTGCTGGATACGTGTTCCGATGTGAAATACGATACAATTTTGGACAAAAATTCCTCTGGTTGCGATCGCACGTAATATGAAATATCATTGAGGCTCAAATGCTCTCTTGCTCTCTTTCTATACATTTCCATTTATTCCTTACTTTCTTTTTTCTCTTTTCCTTATCTTTCCCTTTCTTGCTGTAATCCTCTCTCTTTTTTCTCTCTGATTCTCTCGCTATGTCTCTTCGCTTCCATTTTTTATCTTCTCTTCCTTTCTCTCACTATCTCTATCTCAACTTCTCCTTATTCTTTCTTTCACTTTTTCCCCAAAAGTCTTGTTTCAAAGATTTTCCTTCATTTTTTTTTCCATCTCCTATCCCATTGATCGACTTTCCGAGTGTGTTTCAATCCGTTGAAAGCGCATTTGGCACGAGCAAAATAAAAATGAAAGAAATCATAGTGTGAACCAAGTCAAAAAAAAAGAGCAACGTTCTCTCACGCTCAAATATTCAATCGCTACGTGTTTTATATCTTTTTTTGAATATTTTGCAAACGTATTTTTCTGAAAAGTTCTTTTTTCTCATTTCTCATTCTTTCTCATGTGCTTGTTCACAAGAAAAATATGAAGAATAAGAATTTGTGTCATGTTTGGATGATATAGTTTATGAGTTATATTCAGTGATCTGGGCAAAGAGAATAAGAAGAAAAAGAAAAAAAAGAGAGAGAGAGAGAGAGAGAGAGAGAGAGAGAGAGAGAGAAAGAAAAATATGATTTAGTCGTCGGGGCTTATGAAAAGGATATGAGCAGCTCTGAGGCATTGGCATCACTGTATATAAACAGAAAATCAGTCGAAAAAGAAATTGGTTGTGTGCTTTTGTGACTCTGTTTTGGTGTTTTTGGCGTGTATGCATGTGTATGTGTGTGTGTTTGTGTTTGTATAACGTTTCGATTTTGTCTACACGTTTTCATATTTTCAGTTTGTTGCGATGATGTTATTGCTGTTTATACTCGTTGTGTCGCTCTATCACCGTCATCTAGCAATATTTATGCATTTTATTTTCCTCGTCATCTTTTTGCAGCCTCATCCCCCCAATTCGCATCTGTATTATTTTATACATTTTCCAAACGAATCATATAAATTTGTTTCTTTTTTTTCGCTTTACACCCGCCGTACCCATTACCTTGATCAGCTATTTTTTTGTTGGTGACACAAATATTGTTATCACTTTCGATTCGTTTTCTTTTTTTTTCTTTTCTTTTTCCTTCTATTTTCTCTTTTGCACGCTCATTTTTTGGTGTTCATGTCATTTTTATTTATTTATTTATTTATTTGTATATAAATTATTTGGCCTGAATCAGAATTTACATGTTCATCGGTATTTGTCCAAATGAAAATGCTACTTTATAGCGTAGAAAATGCGAGAGAGAAATAGTCGTTTATGTTTCATTTGCTGCCGTGTGTGTGTGTGTGTGTGTGAGTGTGTGAGTGTGTGAGTGTGGGGGTGAGTGTGTGTTTGAGTATCTTTTTTTCACTCTTTGTCAATTTATCTGACATGTTATTCGAATGTGTCGCGTAAATGCGTATCGGATTTTGGACGTAAAGCGAAAGGCTCAAAGCAAAAATCATAAAAAAACGATTTCGAATCCCGTTTAATAATATGCATGTCGCTCAGAGGTGTGTAGCAATTCTCTGTTTGTTTGTATTTGTATGTATGCTATCAGTGCATTTGCATTGTATGGCATCGAAAAAAGTTAATAGATGACTATGTAGTGTGCAGTGTGCAGTGTGCAGTGTGAGTGAACGTATCATTTTCGTTTTCATGTTGGTATTTGTGCGCAAATATCTATATATATGTCGATTTTATGTTTGTATCAAATCATGAAAATAAACCGACGCGAGATGCGATAAAAATTTGAATAATGAACTTAAAAGGCGTATGTGTCAGTATACTTAACATGACATATTCACACACTTATTTTAAATGAAACCCATCATAAATTTGTGTGTGTGTGTATGTGTTTGTGTGGTGCGGGCCCCGATTCAAAATGATATACGCATCAACCATTCATAACTAATATTTTATTAATATTGTCGATTTTACTATTCGTTTGGATTTGCGATGTTAAATTTTGCATTGCTTACAGTTGGATGGAAATTGATGCTGCTGCTGTTACTGTTGTTTGGATCCATTCATCCAAATAGACTATCCGATTTAATATGATGAACGGATCAAATACATACATTTGACTGATAGATGGTAGCAATTTAAATCTATACCAACGCTGTCTGAATATGAATGAATATTATTTGTTGTTGTTGTTGTCTACTCTTTTCTATTTTCTGTATTTGAACAATTTTCGCATTTCGTTTTGGCGCAACATTTCCATTCAACATAGTTTATTCGAATTATTTTCTCCTCGATAAATTTCAAAATTGTACTTTTCAACTACTGTTTCAGTTAGGTAAAAGATTATAACAATTTTACAACTTGCAAGTGTCCATCGTTTGAGTGTTTCATTTCTTATCTTACAGCATACAGATAATATTCAACAAGTATAAATAAATGAAATCATCATTTGGTTTCCATAGTTTCTGCGAATTATAATTGGCTACAGTATTGCATATTTTAACGTTTTCATTAAATTGAACTGGATTAAAATTACGAGCAAAAAAGAAGAGAAAAAAAAACAACAAACAGAAAATCAAACAAAGATAAAATGAAGATGTACTTTGAAATAATGAAAAATAAAAATTATCTGAAGGATATTTAAATGTCATGAAAAGAAAATAGAAAGAACGAAGAAGTATGAAAGATGGAGAGGGTGAACGATAAGATAAAGATCGAGTATGGAGTGAGAGAGAGAAGAATAAATGGGGACAACAAAAGGAATCAACGAAATAGAAAGGAAAAATGATAGAGACAAAGAGAAGAAAGGAAAAAACAACGAAAAATGAAAAAAAAAGAAATAAAAAATAAATTAGTTGCTATTTATAAAAGTACTCTGAGAATGCAAATCTAGTTAAATGTTGCCGAGTCAAAGATCACTTTGATTTTATGTTAGTAAGTTAGTCAGAAAATGGTAAAGTTGATATTTGAAGAGAATTTACTCTTAATTTTTGTCTATATCATCGCTTCATCTCTCTCACTCTCACTCTCCCATTCTATCCTCATTGTTTGATTTACCATCCGAAAATATTCCGACAATATCAAATAACAAAATAACAAGGAAATTCCATCTCTTGAAAATTGATTTGGATTGCATATTACCAAAACAAAAGCCCAACAAATTCAAGACAACTATGAAGTAATGAGAATACAATTAGTTTCTGGCATTGGTTTTCGGTCGAAAGATCAATACAATCTACATAAATCGAATTTTGTGAAAACTTTCGAATCAATTAAATGTAAATGAATTTGATTTATGATCTAAAGCACTTGCTGGTGAATTGTTTGCTGATTAAATTTGGTATTCCGTAAGTTGTTTTGGCATGTTGAGTGTTTTAAGCTTTCAATGGAATTATGAAACGTTTTGATAGCCATATTTTTTTCTCTCTTTTATTTCTTCTCTTTCATTCAATCTTAAACTGATGCATAACATAAAAATTCAATTAAAGTTAAATTTAAAGGAAATCAATTGACGTGACTCAACTGAATTTTCATGTAGATTGTAAAGGTAAAAGATGATTTTCGTGTTGTTTTTCAATGCAAATGTTGTGCGTGCATGTGTGTGTGGGCTCTGTGTGTGTGGTGTCGATGTGACATGGACGTGGTACATTTAAGCTGGATTTTGTTACACATAAATAACGTCTGATCCGTAAATTGCTTTGGCATCGAAAATTGTGTTGTAAAGTTAATTAAGTTTCATGAATAGTGAATAGAATTTCAGAATGCATTGATAAAATAAGATGTCGTTGTTGTCGTCATCGTCGTCGTCCAAGCCATTGAATATGCGGGATAGGTGTTGAACTGAAGATTATTTGTATTGAAAAGCGTCACAATGGCAAATGTTGTATTTAGTCAGTTAAAGTAAATCCAATATGCACGCATTATATCAGTTGTACAACCACATGCAAATACTTTTGCCACTGCAAAATTGGTGTTGCATTTCGAAGCTTGGCATTGCGAATAAATACATGTCTTATTTGTTTGGGGTGAAAAAGCGATGCTACAAAAACAAGCAACAATAGTTGCTGTAGCCGTTGTAAAAGCAGAATCCGTGTGTGTAAACGTTTCTCCCATCTTCAAATAAAGCCATTTTCAATGTTAATTTCGAAATGTATGCAATGTCATTCATTTAGCTGAGGCCAGTCTGTTTATTTAGAACAAGATTAAATATGTTGGTCTCAGCACCGAATAAATAAAGTCATTTCAGCCATGCATTCCAGTGCATGCATGGTAAATGCGATGGTTGTTTTGTTGTGCGTCATTCTACAAGAACAAACCCTCAATTACAATGTCGAGAGAGAGAAAGAAAGAGAGTGAGCGAGAGAAAATGGAGCAATTGAACGAAAGCCTGAGAAACATGAACCATGTTAAGAAACCGATATTCGTCCGCACGGATTCTTGTATACATTATGCCATAAACAAAATGACTCACTTTGCCATGCTGTTGCACATCGCATCGTATACATTTCATTAGATTCGACGTAACTTGTATGAGAGTATTTTCTAGTTGGGAGGATTTTTTCTCATCTCCATCTTCTTGTTGCATGTCAATTGAAAAACAACGGCAAAATCGTTACCCAAAACAAAATTCCATCTCAATCTCTTGGTCTCTCTTTCTTTCTCATGCAAGTACTCTCCCTCTCTCTTTCTCTCTCTGTCGCATTCTTGCTTTTTCGTTTTTCTCTTCATTCCTATCTCTTGCCCTGCTCGTGTTTTTGTTCTCATTTTCAATTTCATTTTTTTTTTCTACTCAATTTTTCTGCTCTATCTATCGCGTTTCTTTTCAATATCGTAAATTTTTGCACACGAAAATTTCGCACTCTAAGCACATTCACTGTCAACGAATCGGAAAATTGAAAGCATTCACACAAAATTTCCATGAAAATTAAACAATAAAGTGCAAACGAATACAAATGATGTAAAAACCGATAACTGAAAAACATAACTTGTGAAAATGAAAATGAATGCAAACGACTCAGTGTGCAGATAAAATGAAAGGAAAACTAAAAAAAAAAAAATAGCACACGAACTGCAAATTCACATTTGGTTTGTCTGGTTGGCAATGCGCACGAACGAAATGCATACACAAAATGCAGTATCGTCAACAACAAAAACAACAAGAGACAACAGCAGCACAAGTAACAACGCAATGAATGTGCTTGAACTATGGCTACAAGCAAACATATGAAAGGAAAAAAAGTCGAACAAACGAAAAAAAAAATGCTACTTCGCGGTATTTACAATGAAAACGTGCCGATCGAGCAAATAACAATAACAAACGAACACCAAAATCGATTTCTATGCATTGAAGCAAACGATACACGAAAATGTGTGATCTTTATTTATTTCGATTTTATGCGCATTTTCTCATTCATGTGACTACCAATTTTCGAATCGGTACAAGCGATTGAATACATTGTCTCTTCATGTACTCCCTTCTGTTGTTGTTACTGCGTGCTCACTTCTAAGCCATTCACTATTCGTCGATCTTTTTTTTCATCGTCACCATAAAAAAGGACACAACAAATTATGCCAATCCTTTTGCAGCGCGTATGTTGTTGCTTTTTTTGTTGTCACATCGTATCGCAACACACGTATGGAGTTGGTTAACTGTTTTGCTAGGTCTCTTTCTCTCTCTCTCTCCCTCTCTCTCTGTGTGTGTCTCTCCATTCCATTCCATTCCATTCTGTTGTTCACACTTTGGTACAATTTATAGATAACACATAGGCAAAAATTGGTTGCTTTCGAGCACAACATTTCTGGATGCGAATCGGATTTCAATGCGTGAAATGACATACATTCTCTATGCATACAATGCAATTAGATATGTTTCATTTTGCCAGTATACAGACGTATTGATTTGTCGGAACAAACCACTTTGTCGCCTTTGAAAAATTATCATGATTCACAATCCTGCATTCAAATTTGTATTCGCATTTCACATGCATTCGTTTCACATTTGCCACTTGTACACTTGTACGTATGCATTCAATGTAGTTGATAACTAACTTTTGTTTACTTTCGTATGATTTTTCATTCATATATGCAAAGTATTGTGTAAAAGATCGAATGTGTACCGTTCCGTTAAAAGTCTGAAATTATTCAATAAAATATTTTGATTTCGGTCAGCGAAATATGAATTTTATGTATAAATTTCGAATGAATAAGGTGTGTTTTGTGCTTGTTTTTTTTTCATCATTCCACAATGTTGTCATCATTGACATATATGTTCTCTTCTCTCATTTTCCCTTACGCTCTTTCACTTTGCTCTACCGTTTGGCAGTGATCCATGAATAATTGTGTAAGTACGTCTGATTCGATGTGATGTGATGCTTTGCCTAACTCAAGCATTGAAATTAAAACCGACTTCATGAGCATTTTCCATTTTCATTCATTCCAATTCCAGTTCTGTTTAGTTCATGGTTCGTGAGCCAACATGAGCGAGCAATTTCTTTTTCTATTTGTTTCAGGATATGGAAGAACCAAGAGGAGACGGTGATTTAGATTGAATTGGGATGTGAGTTGAGTATGGCGTTTTGTAAATAAAACTGTGTATCATGATGAAAACAAGTGCAAAAACGTTTAAATTCAGTGGAAATCTCATTTTGGATATCTTGCCACACTGCAAACTGTACCGAAATTTCAAACGTGTTACCATGGGGCAAATGGTGACAATATTACACAATGCATTGTTTTAGCAAAATAACACAAACAAAACCTAGGCAGAACATCGTTAAATAAGCGCGCGCGCGCCCTCAAGTTGCGCAAAAGATTGGACAAATATGAGAACGGAAAAATAGAGAGAGAGAGAGAGATAAAGAGAGAGAGAGAGAGAGAGAGAGAGAGAGAGAGAGAGAGAGAGAGAGAGAGAGAGAGAAACTGGCAAGCACCTCATGGAAACGGTGGAAAAAAGAAACTTTTGTAATGAATAAATTTTGAGAAAATGGAAAATTTATGCGCACATTTTTATGTTAGTGAAACCAACAGACCGAGACTGAATATCACGCCAAAAAGTGTGTAAATTTGATGTAGTAGTCGAATGTCGACTTTATCGTTGTATGTTGCGACTAACGATACTTAACTTGTGTGAATACAGTTATGCAAGACTAGCAAGGGCGAGACACAGAAAAGGGAAGAGAGATGGAGAGAATGAGAGGGAGATGGAGAGGGAAAAAGAAGGAATTAGAGTGAGATTGAGAGAGCAAATGCGAGTAAAAATGTATTTGAATGGTGAGATGAGCGTGCATTTTTTTGTGTTTCTTTTGAATGTTGTTGTTGTTAGTTGGTTGCTATTTGCACCAATAATGACCAAAATGATGAATACCATTCAACGTCACATGAATAAAACTCTACTATGTTTCACTTTAATATTTTTTCTTCACAATCGTTGAAAATCTGTATTCAGTCATTTTGTCTATGGTTGAGAAAAGCGTAAAAATGTTTTGCAAGTTGGACTGAGCTGTGAGTCTGGTAGGTGTCTGTAGAAATGCAAAAATCATCAAAATTATTGGCATAAATTTGTCGAGAAAGTCATTTCAATTTGTCATTACTGCAATTGTTATTGTCGTTTTCATCGTCATCGGTTATTTTATTTTATATTTTTTTCCTCCTCTACTTTTGTCATTACTTTGGAAAAACTTGCACAACATTGTTAATGAATGTGATGAGAGACTGGAATATTTCACCGAAAACTTCCAATGAAATTGCAATGAAATTATTCGCATTTAAATTATTTTGACCTAATTTCAAGAAACTATTTCCATTCTTTTTTTTTATACATATTTCTGGGACAATCTCTGCATCAATCCATCTTCATTTTCGCTCGTTGGCACCAAAAAAATCGCTCAATATTTCATTTGATGACCTTTTTGCTGTTTCATGAATATTTGTGTGCATCGTAAATTTCCAATTAACAAATTATATTTCAAACTTTCACACTTTTTCCAAGCTTTTTTCTTATTCATTTTTTTTTTTCTTTTTCATATTTTGAATGTTGTTTCTCTTTGCAGGATTATGGAACATTATCATGCTGGGGCCAGAATGAAATCGGTGTTCAGAGTCAACCATGCGTTTTTCAAATTGTTTTAGCAAGTGAGTGAAAATTTTGAAAAAAATACATTTTCCAGCGAATAACCAGTTTTTAGTATTCATCCGTTGACAAAAAAAAAAAAAGAAAAATGATTCCAAGTTGGAAAAAAATAATGATTTTCGAAGATAAACAATGCGCAAATGGAAACTAATTTCTTTTTCTAGTTCTATTTGCATTTATATCATCTTATTCCACGCAAATATTTTTTACCAATTTGTTGATAAATATGATTGAATTGCATAACATAATGTTGATCTAGATGTTGTTTCCCCTCCGTACGACAAAAAAATAATTTCTTCATTTCAAGAACAAATTGCACCTCTTGCGCGCTATGTTCTATTCATTTAAATGCCATTGCTCAAAAGAGAAAAAGAAGAAAACTTCAATTCATATAATTTCATTATCGTTGAGATTGTCATAGCTTTTGCTTACTCAAGACATTCTCTTAACCACAATGGTTCATTTTCAAAGAACTGATAATACTGTCATCACTGTAATCTACAGAAAATGTTTTATAACGCATGTTGCAGCAAATTCACAGTCACAAATGTACATTTCGCAAGGCAAGACTGTGTGTGTAAACTGATGCAAGTGTTTCTATTTACTTTGGAAGACTGCAACAATACTAGTTTTGAAAAGAGCATTCACTTTGATAAAATCTTGGTTCTTTCACATTTTATTCTTAAGAACGAATACACACTTGTATAGTTCTATATAAACTGAGTTGGCATTGCCTCATGGCAATGTACATTGTACTTGCTTACACAAAAGACGATACACAATTTCTATTCAAATTTCATTATCACTCACAATAATAACAGGTAATAAAAAGGGGTTATGACAGAGAACAGACACACAAAAATACGTCGTCAAACAAAATATTTGGAAAAGCTCATTTTTGGCGATGATGAGGAGGAGAGGCAAAAGAAGTTTTTTTTTTTCACAAAGAATCAAAGTAAACCAAAACACTGAAAGAATATGAAATTTCATCATCATGAATATGATCGCTTGTTGCTTATATTTTTTGTGACATAGTAAGATTACTGCTGTTTTTGTCGTGTGCATACTTGCGAACACAAACACATATATAAATATATGAAACAACAAGACAACAACGAATAACCACGTTTATGGCCCTTCGAAGACGACGTGAGATAAAATAATATGAAATGCAATCATAAGATGAGCAAAGAATGAAAAAGAGATACAGAAAGAGATAGAGAGAGAAAGAGAGAGAGAGGGAGAGAGGTGAGAGAGAGTGGGGAAAAAATATCAACCCACCAAACAACACACGACACACGATTTTGATTTCTCAACGCGTACGTGAGCGTAAACCAAGAGCGAAAAAAAAAATCAACCAAAAACGTTTTGCGCTGATGATAGAAACGATGAATGCGTCACAGCATCGAATACAATGCAAATTTAATTTAAAATAAATAAAACTTTATGTTCGCACATTACACGTCGTCATTCGTGACACCAAAATTCAATTGGTTTTTGGTTGGTCGCCAGTTGCTTTTTCTATCAATTTCATTCAGTATGCATAAGTTTCATCTGGCCATATAGCACATGATATTTAAAAAAAAAAAAATACGAGAGAAAAAGAGAATGAAAATGAGAAAGAGATAGAGATAGAGAGAGAGAGATAGCGAGAGAGAGAGAGATAGAGAGAGAAAGAGAGAAAAATTCATAATTCATCAGCAGCAACTGAAACAGTATAAATTGTGATACCAAAGCGGGTGCGAGAAGTTGACTGGCTGATTGAGTGGTCGTGATGACGGCTCTCATTCCAACACCAACTCATCGATTCAAGTGGATGAAACCTCCTACAGCTCGACACCTAATCAAATTTTCCAAGCAATAAATTCTTTTACTTGAATTTCTCACATCTTTCATACGTTTTTTTTTCTCTCTTCCGCTCTGTTTCTTTTTTTTCCTTCGTTCTCTCTTTTTTGGTCATAAATTTCTCTCATTTTCCTCCTCGGCTCTCCCTCGCCTCTCACTTTGCATATTTCTTTCTTCTTTGATTTGGTGCGTTGCGATGGAATACTAAAACATGCCACAAAATAGAAATCAGACATTCTAATCCATTTTGCTTAGGTGGCTTATTGAGCAAAATTTATTCGTTGAAATTTGATTCATTGCACGTTACAGAATATTTGGAATGCAAAGTTCCACAAAGATGTCATTTAAAAGCTTTAAAATTCGTCATTTTAAATGGTTTGCATAAGAAATGGATCGTTTTTCATTTTTTATTTATTTTTTTTTTGTTTTTTGTTTTTGTTTTACTCATTTCGAACAGGTCTTCCTTCGGCTGTAAAAAATTGCACATATAGCAATCAGACACAAATTTCCGTTGAAATTCATTGCATCTCTGGCTATGATGGTGGTTTGCCGCAATTTTTCGTATTGGAATTGATATCGACACAAAGTGGACGCGTAAGGTGCGTGAATGTTTAAATTTATCAAAAACAATTTTTATTTTTTTTTTTTTTTTTTAATTGTTTCCCCCCGAAAATTCCTCTTCAAAAAATCTCGCAACACATTTCCAACATTGTTGATATTCCCATGGTTTAAATTACAGATTCAACTTAACAAATGCGGATGAGCCATATTTCTTGGTCGAATCATTAGAAGCATTGCATTCAATTGATAGCTTGGAAGATCGTTCATTTCGAGTATCTATTTACGCTGTAAATCAAAAAGGACGAAGCACAAAGGTTATTCTTAAGGATTTACTAATTGGTGATCGTGATCATCATTCAGCTAGTAAGTGTTCAATTTATCATTTCAGAATGACATGATTATACATTTAATCAACATATTTGTGTTACAAACTGCTTGAATAAAATGCTGAAAATGTCTAATAAATTTTTTTTTGGAAAATTTTCATTTGATTTCAAAGCAGTGGAAAGTGGTACAATGCAGTTGTCACCGATATTCTTTGGCATTTTGTTAACCATCTTATGTTTGCTGTCATATTGTGTGGTACGCATTTTATGGAAACGTTCACAACAAAATAAACCGGATGATGTCACTGATGGCTCGAAACAATCAAGCAGTTTACTATGCACAAGTGTTGTTGGCAATACAAATGGGACAGCCAACAATGTCAATCACACGGATACGATAACAAAGGTTGGTGGTGTTTGTTAAGCCATGCCAAAGTCAACATTTTGACTTTTGTGCAATGTTGAGTTTTCTTTGTTTTTTTTTTTTTTTTTTTTTTTTTTAATTTTTCATTTTGGATGAAATAAAGGACCTGCACACTGTACCGATGCAAAGTGTGTTCTATTCAGTCAACAACAACATACATATTGCATTTTCAGTGTTCACCTTTAATGCGACCATCGTTAGTTTTGCTCCACGTGTTTCTCTAAATAACGATTATTTATGCTTGCATATAGAACGCGTTTTTCGTCGTTCGTCCACTTTCCACAAAGTTCCAATAATAATAACAACAACATCAACTTGTTTCATTTTCAAGCGTTGTTTCATTTTTTGTTGTTTCTGTTGTTTTTGTACGATGTACATTGAAAACAATCTCTGTTTCGCGTCATTGTATGCAAGAGAAAATGTTCAAGCACCAATATTCTAAGTTTAAATTGAAGCTTTTGTTTTCCAAAACTGTACCGCACCGACGCTGAATTTAGTTACCACATCAGTTCCATAGTAAACACACACACACACACACACACACACACACCACACACACACAGAAACTGTGCAACTGTACACAATTTGGCTTGCATTTTAGTAACAGCCATTTACGGTAGCAGTTTTGCGATAATAATGATTGTAATAAGTGCCCCAAACCATCATATTCATATTTTATAAACGAATATATTTATTTGTAAGCGTTTCTTCACTCAATGTTGTAAGTGTGTGTATGTATGTATGTATGCATGTCGTTCGAGTGGAACTCTGTTTGCATTCGATATTAAAACGCATAAAATACTAAAACTGCCACATTCAGTCGACGTAACGAGAGTTTCTTCTTTGTCTGCTGCTTCAATAATAATTTGCGCATTACGTCTACCGACTCGTCTCTTTTATGCTTTTTGCAAAAAAGTACGAAAAAGTTGAACAAAAAATAAAAATTAAAGGAAAAGGGAGTGAGATGAAGAACTAGGGAGGGAGGGAGGTAGGTAGGGAGAGAGAGAGAGAGAACAACATCGAGAAGGAAAGAATGGGATCGATACAAAGAGAGAGTGAGACAGAGAAAGATAAAGAGAGAGAGAATGTGTGAGTGGGATAAATACAGAGAGTTTGGGAAGTAGATATGTAGGTAGATGGGAAGAAGGGACGATGGTGAGAGAAGAGAGTGAGAGAGTAATTTGAGAATTCCCATCAAACGACCGACAGTATGCAATGTAAACAACGGCATACTCGATTAAAGTTTACAACATTGAAGAGAATTTGTTGACGTTGTTCATTACGCCTTCTCCTCTCTTGTTTTTTGCTCGCTTATTCACTCTCCCTCATGCTCACGCTAATTCTCATTCTCTTCTTAAGTAACAATCACAATATTCATATAAAATTATAGTCGCTTAAACGTTATTATGTCACATTATGCATTATTTCTATTATAATATTCGTCAAATGCATCAAGTGTGGTGCTTCGGGGCTCAGGTTAATTCAAATTCCGTACGGATTTTGCGACAAGAGTGAAACGGATTTTGTGATGACGACAGTAAGGGCAGTCAGTGAAAGCAACGCATACAAGCGAATGTGTTGGAGAGAGAAAGAGATGTATGTGATCCCGCAACATTGCAAACAGAAATAATGCATTTTTTTTATACAATTTTATATTAACGTCCAATGCTACTTCTTGCAATCATGTATCGTACGATAATCTCTCTGAAAATAACAAAGCACTGAAATAACAAGAGCCAACAAGTTTATACGATTTTTTTTACTCTCGATTTTGCTCTTGCTTTCTCTCTCTCTCACACAAACACACACCATATGTATGTTTCTGTTCACCGATTCGATGTTTACAATTTTTTTTAGCTATTTCGCTTTTATGCCGTTCATCCATTTAGCACTGAGGGTACTAAATCACAACTATTTTATGACTTTGCCTGTTGTAAAAATTAATTAAAAAAAAAGTTTCAGCGTAAAATTATGACTTTGAGAAATAAAAATTTTGAGAGAAAAATAGAAAAAATGAACAAAAGAACAATGTGGAGCAAAATGATCGGTTTCATGTGTGCCTAGGTACTACCTTGGTTCTTTTTATTTTACTATTTAATGTTTGTCACAAATTATGCTCGTAAATTCATGTAAACTGAAAGATTTTTCCGTCTAATTTTATTTTTGTTTAACTTTTCAACCATCGTCACATTCTCAATGACACGATTGTTTGTGTATTTTTTGCAATTTTTTCCACATTTACATTTCCGCATTGAAAAATAACCAACCACCAGAAGTATTCGAAATCAAGCCCACGATGGCAATATAATAATAGTGGCAACAAAGACATTAAGGCTGCAACCGAATTACTAGAAGATGAACGCGATCCCGACGTTATTCCAGCACAGTTTTGTAAGTTTATTTCTTCAATTTTCATATATAATGAAGTTTTTTTTCTCTTTTTCTCTCTCTGAGTAACAGCATTCAACAACATTTAGTATGCAAATAAAAATTAGCACTTTTTTTCACTTGTAGTCTTATGTTTCGTGAGTTTTGTGCACGAGAATTAAATAATTTTTGCATTTAAAAAAACTTTTTCTGCTGTTGCTTTTTGTTTTTATTTTGTAAATTCCTTTTTTCCATCCGGAGTACAGTTGAAAATTTGTAAATGATTTACCTCTAACGGAGTCATTGTTTTTATTTCTCTCTCTCTCTCTCTCTTTGTTTCCATGTTATTTTTTCTGTTCGCTCTCTTAACGATGGAATGTTACAGCCGCTAACGATATATCACTTAGTAATTACAAAACAGAATGGTCGGACGAACCATATGTAAGTATAAATGAAAAATTTCAATTCAACGAAAATGCCCATCCCGAAAAATTGAAACACAACAAAAACAAACAAAAAACACCATTTTTATAGACGATTGAGGAATAAAAACTCTAAACTTTTACATTTATTTTTGGATACACGATTTGATTGGTCACTTTTTTGTTATCCAATGCAGTTGAAACATTTGATTTTAGAGATTCAAATAAAACGCATTTTTACATTTTCATTCAAATAGCATTCAATGAACAAATTCCATGATAAAAGTCAATCGCAAAAGAGAAATATTAGAAAGCAATAAAAGTGGATTTTATATGTTCGTTTAATTGCGTTCTTTTTTCCATCCTAGCTCAATTTTTGTATCGCTTTCACAGTATGTGCGTGTCATTTTGTTTTCATTTCCAATAAAATGGTTGCCGCGAATGAATGATATTGCATTTGATAAAAATCCAAAGCAATTGAACGCAATTTCCTTTCTTTCTCTCTCTCTCTCTCTCTCTCTCTCTCTCTCTCTCTCTCTCTCGTTCACTTGTTCCATATTTCAATAAGCCGATTTACATGTAATGTCCATTGATTCCAACAGTTTAGAAAAAATCATGATTTCGAGAGAAGGAGTGTGAGTGTGAGAGAGAAACACAGATATTTTCTAAAGTTCATGCGAAATCGTATCAAATAAAGTGCTCAACGCGAATAAACATTTTTCGATGTCGAATTTATGGATAGAATTTTACGCGCTACAAAACATTCGGCCAGACAAAGCTGAAACTCGTTAAATGAAATTATTTTGAAAAGGTGCAAAATAGCAAAAATCCACCATTTCATTGCACAGCACTTTTTTGTTCGTTTTCCCTCATTTTCTGCTTCTTCTTTTTTTTCTTCTTTGCTTTTTGGCTCTCACCTCGTAATTCCATAAAACGTTTTGCACGTGGGCACCTAAAATGGTTGCTCGTACTTTTATTATGTTGTACTGAGTAACCATTTCAAAGTACTTCTATCAACATGAGTGAGATGTGATTCCACCGACACATTATAAACTTCGGAAATAAAATTTCGAAAAACAAAAACGAAATTCTATGGAGATTTCAAGTGTTGAACAGTTTATCTTTATTTCTTTTCTCATCAAATGATAAAACACAAAAAAGTTCGGCATAAACGAATCACACATTTTGGATGCGGTTTGGAAAGAAAATGAGAACAAAATAAAATTTGCCACAATTTCAGTCAGGCAATTAAATGAGATGCGCGAAAATATTCATTAAATTCATCAATCATTTTCAACATCAATTGTCACTGTTTTTTTTAATGAAAAATATCAATTTGGTTGTAGCGAATACGTGAAATTGAATGTGAAGAAAAATGCATACGAAGGGTTATTTCGACGTAAATATTGAATTTTTCCAATTCAGATTTTTGTCAATTTTTACAATTGTATGTTTGATGGTATTCGAAAAAAAAGCCAGTTGCGACAAAAATTTGCTGCGAAGAAATACATTTCAGCTCAAGTATTACGAAATCATTTAAAATTCCTTACAAATATGCACAACAAATTTCAATGCAATTTATAGGCGTGTGGCAACCGAAAAAGAAAACAAAAAGAACAATAAAATTCCAAGTAAAAAATTAGTGTAAATACTTTTTGTTTTCGTTGAAAAGACAAACTTTTTGATATAATTATTGTTGAACGTCGAAATGAGTGAAAAATGCCCTAGGAATATTGTGGTATATTACGTATGTAAAGAAATGGAAATGCCAACTGGCCAAAAGCAATGCTTAAATAAAACAACTTTGTGCCGTACGATTTTTGTTTAGTTATTATTCTTCTTTGGCTTTTGGTCCTATTATTTTATTATGGTATAGAAAAGTTACTGCATTCTCATTCTCAATGCACCTTTTTTCTCAAAAGTGCCAAGAAAAATGAGCGAAGAGAAATTAGAAAAAGTGATCAAATGAAAGAAAAAGAAGAGAGCAAAGAGAGATTGAAATAGAGAAAATGAGAGAATAAGAATAAGAGCGAGAAAATATCATAAGGAGAGAAAGCGATAGAATAAAAAAAACAAGCAGACGAAATCCGCTTACCGAATGAAAAATAGAATAATGCAACACGGTAAAAATGCCGGTGAATGTATAATAGGTGCGATAAATTTGGAAGAAAACCAGTAAAAAAGAAAGAGTCGGGAAAATTTCCCTGGAGATTGATTAGTAACGAGATTTTTTATGACACTTCATCCCTCCTTGAGCATGTTCAATGTGGTCTTTATATCGTGGATGCTTTTTTTTATGGAGCATTTCACCAGCAATTTTCTGTTTCGTTTTTCTGCTTCATTTTACGAATTATACAAAGCAAGCCAGCTAGAGTGGGAGAAATATAAAAAAAGAAAATGCACCACTTGAGTCGACAGCGATTCGCCAGCAGCATCAGTGGCATCACACACAAGGTATTTACTCGAACGCGTATTTTTCATTGACTTTCCGCGTTATATACATGCTCACGTGCAATAATAAAACCGCACAAAAGCTTACTGATATTCGAACAATTGTCTCTCTCATTTTCTCATTTTCTCATTCTCCGGTTGCTGCGACGAGCAAAAACAAAAAGAATGCCAAGCTTATTTTTCAACTCATAAACTCTTTGCACTTTTTCAGTCGAGCGATACTTTATGACACACGCAATCGCGAACCGAGAAAGAAACACTGCGCTTCACAACCAACAATATTATAATTTCATCTGACAAATATCAGCTATAAAAAGTTTGTTCGTATTTTTGCCTTTGGTAAGTGCCGATAAATTGAAAATTCAGACCTTGACGACGAAAAGGAGTTAATCATATTTTTGATATTTCACACGTGAATTAAGAAGAAAAAAAAAACGCACACGATGATATTATGAGTAACATTTCACGTGGGATGCACATGAATATATTACATCAAGCTATACGATATTCTAACACAATGAAGAGTAGACAATGCAAAACTTTCCGCATTGAAGACAAAGCAAGACAGATCCAGACACTGAAACCCATTTAATCATTTCAAGTCACCCATTTTTAACCTTTTCAAATTCAATTCTTTTTTCTCTCTCCGTTCACTGGGCTGCAAACAAAAACAATAACAACACCAGCAGCATCAGTGCAGAAATATTTTTTTTTTTTTTTTTAAATAAAATTGAACAATGCACGTTTGAGTGCGCAAATCGTGAAGAGCACGCCAGCCAAGAATTATGATAGCCGACGCGCAACAAAACGAAAATAAAAGGAAAGAAAAGAATGAAGAAAAAAAATTATAGAAGGAACGGAATGGAAGAACGAAAGTATGGATATCATTGTTTAAGGATCGCATGTCGAGCATACACAGAAACTTCTTGTGTTGTTTTACTAATATTTGTTGCTTGAACTTGATACAAATTTAATTTGACATACGATGCTGCTTACAATATTCGGCAACGACATTTTCTCGCCTTTTTACTCATTTCTTTGCATTTTTTTTTTCTTCTCTTCTTGTTGGTGTTGACAAATTGTGTTCACTACAAAACGAAATACCTGCAAATAATAAGTTTTTCCGCTTTTTTAGGCATCATCAAGATGTGATATTTACGGTGTATTCATCTTTTCCGCATGAGATTATTTCATCACAATTCTGCATTCAAGCAAAAAAGTTGACTTAGTGTTTTGGCTCATTTAAAGTAACATTGTAATGAAAATGGGTCAAAGTTTTGTTACACACATTTCGGTTCGTGTCGGTACAATGATACACAAACGGGTAACGAACAATGTGGACTGAAAAAGAAATAATTTTTATTGATGCGAAAAAATGGTTCGAAATTAAAGGCTTTTCATTCATTGTGCCGCACATAGAATTCAGTATGAATAGTATGGAACGATTTTTCTGTTTTTGATTTTTCGAATTTCGGGAAATTGGGCATTTCGTTTTGATCTGATAACCATTCTTTTTAACCATTGATTTTTCTTCTCTTTTTACCTTTTCTTCTTCTCATTTTTCTTCTTTTCTTTTTTTTTTTATTCATTTTCTGACTTCGACTGCTGTTACCGTACATCGCTGTGTACATTCAGTATGACATTAAATATTCCGGTCATGAAAATCGCCCGAAAAATTTACTGCTTAAATCTGTAACAACAAATGTTCCATCCCAAGATTTAATACTAGGTTCATACTTTACGAATAGTAATAACAGTTGCAGTACAACAACAACGCCAACAACTGGAACAATAAAGCCAACATCAACGGCAATGGTCACTGCAGTCGCAATGGGACCGACAACGACAACAGCTTCAGCGAATGCAACATCAATCGATTTAGATATTAATGTTCACGCTATTAAAA
Source organism: Resseliella maxima (assembly GCA_029041755.1). Classification (NCBI taxonomy): domain Eukaryota; kingdom Metazoa; phylum Arthropoda; class Insecta; order Diptera; family Cecidomyiidae; genus Resseliella; species Resseliella maxima. Next base: position 626,910 of record JAQOWM010000888.1, on the reverse strand, counting down.
ATATGTTAATGGCAACACGTGTGCCAGAAAGTTGTGTATAAATCACTCAATGGGCCCCAGCCAATGTTTCGGATTGCCAGCAAATCAAATTGTTAGAATGGGTTGAACGCGAACAACAATAAAATATATGGTATATCCGAAACACAGTCATACAGCGTGTCGAGTGAAATGAAATGAAGAGAAGAGAAGACAAAACAATGAGGTTTGTGTGTGTACATATAAAATATGCCTATAGATTGTAAGTTGAACATTTCAAATGTTTCGATAGAAATAATTCCAGAAAGTGAATGAGAATGACCGAAAAAAAACCTGATAGCATTAATAATAGTGCATAGAACAGGACTTTTTTGTTGAGAGAAAAAATTGAAAGAAAAAATTCAAAACAAAAAAAAAAAACATAAAAAAGTAGAAATATGAAGGATAAACGAATCGTTAAACCGAAACGTTTCATTCAAACCGTTTTAACGAACTATTTCACTGAAAAATTGAAGAAAAACATTTAGAGAGAGAGAAAGAGAAAGGGAGAGAGAGAGAGAGAGAGAGAGAGAGAGAGATATAGAGAGAAATCGAATGACAAATGGTTGAATATTGAAAGCGATAAAGAAGAAAATGTTGAACATAATCAGTGAATAAAAACAAAGCACGCGACTGTATATCATTCATTCCGGATGACGTGGTTCTTTACAGCGACTCATGTCGTTGCCTTCATTTCAAACTGCTCTTTTTTGTCTGCGCAAAATTAACATTTAAATTCAACATTCACACCTGTTCATTCTTCCACATTTTCGAAGAAAATCACGAAAATGGTTCGAAATCGTCTCTTTGAAGCAATAAAATATGGCGAAACTTGGCAAAATATGTTTCGTTCATGGATATATTTTTGGCAGAAATTCGGAACAGGTTTTAAAAATGTGAATATATTAAGTGGAAATGTGAATTAGTAGGCTGCGATCATATTTGATTCCATGTTGAATGTGCGAAACAAATTATATTCACATATGTGATATCATGAGGAATAAGAAAAATGCTCAAGTTATTTTGTTTCTTTGGATGTTGGGCTTTTATACATAGTTTAAATTGTGAGAAAAGCTTATTGTATGGCAATAAAGATGTGATGCAATGGAATTGGTAATGAAATTGATTTTGTTTCGCGTGACCCAATTCTTGATTTGCATGTTTTTTTCTGATTTCCTGCAAAAATGATAAAAATGATGAATAAATGGATCATCACTGATATGTGAAAACATCAAAGGGATTTTGCAAGTTATTCATAAATTTTGTGACAGTCAAGAATTGGATTACACGAAACACAATCAATTTCATTACCAATTTCATTGCATCACATTTTGTTGCCATCTAACAAGCTGTTCTCGCAATTTAAACGATAAAACCCAACAGATCAATAAAATAGTTTGAACATGTTTTTTTTATAGACAATAAATTCTTGCTGCATTTCGGATTGCTCTGGTTTAGTTCTCGATTTTATTGTTCGAACAGAAATCATTTCATCAATCTGAAAATCATTCTGTTAAGCAAAATGACCGGTTGCATTTTTCCCATCTGGGTCAAACTCTATTGAAAAGCACTCAATGGTTATCTTACAACGCTAAATTTCCAACTTGAATTTCTTTTAAATTTCTCCGGGTTTTTGTTTTCTCTCATCCACTAGACACTTAAACGCTTTAATACCAATTTAATTGATCCACTTGAGAGCAGGAGAAAGGAAGACATAGAACGAAAGGTGAGAACAATATATGCACACAACGAAAAGAATGATTCGTTGCAAGATCCTTTTGTATTCATTGCAAATAATTTCAATGCAAATTTGCAATCGATTTGAGAGCTTTTGAAAATTGAATTGGGGAAATAGCTTATCAATTTCAATGATAAAGTTTCCAATGGAATCCATAAACAAAGTGGTAATTTTTTTTCCTTTCTCAATACTAGGTGCTCTCTCTTTCTCTCTACCCTTTCTTTACTATCTGATCTATGTTCTCCGCTCTATATTGTGTGTTGTTCAAAAGCCATTTTCAAAAACCGAAATTCAATCAATATTCAGCTCTTCTACATAAAAGTGGCTCACATATCGATTTTATGGTCGTTTTTGGTATTCGAAATTATAAGCGATGAGCGCAAACACATTTCGTTCGATTTTTATGCGATTGCTCTCATTTTCGCACTTATGGAAAAGCATCCAATAATTTCGATTTTGTTCGAAAATAACGATTTTAGACGACGCACAAGAAGAGTGAGAGAGGGAGAGAGAGAGAGAGAGAGAGAGAGAGAGAGAGAGAGAGAGAGAGAGAGAGAGAATACGAGACACCATCGACACACATGCATATTGCATACAGATACCAAGAAAAAGGAAGAAAAAGAGAAAAAGAGAGAGAAATAAATGGAAATACAGCGAGAGAGTCAGAGTGATGAAATTGTGGAAAAAACTGTAATATTGCTAGCATTTATTATCCGCTGGGCATTTTAAATAAACCAAAAACACCATGTGCATGTGATGGGGGAAAAAAACGAACGGGAAAATTGAAAACGATGAGAATTTATGAGAGCGAAAATTATTTTTAATATGAAATTTGTTCGTGCTTTCGCGATGTGAATGTGCTATTTTCTGGCAAAGCATTCCCACGGGAATCAATGAACTTTAACTGTATATGTGTTGAACATAAAGAGACAGAGTGAATGAATGAATAAGTAAGACAGAGAGAGGAAAATATAAAAGAAAAAACTGAGAGCGGCTGATGCAGCCTGGTGAAAGGGATAGCTTAGAAATTTGTGCACCAAAGCACAGATATATATATAGGAAGAGAGAGAGAGAGAAGAGAGAGAGAGAGAGAGAGAGAGAGAGAGAGAGATAGAACGAAATTCGCATTTACAATGCATAAACGTTAACCTAACGAGAGAACATCAAAATTACCACATTCACATTTTAATAGCACCGAAGAATATTACTATGAGCCGAACCATCGAATTACTGCTCACTTTATGAACTGCTTAAATTCAATCTGAAACGAAGACATAAAGAAGTGGTTGCAAAAGAATGATGTAATATTCCAAATGGAATGGAAAATAATTGATAAATACAATGTTATGAAAATCGATAACATCCAAATTATTCCAAAGCGAAATTTCGTAAGAATGGGAGAGATATTCACGATTATCTGCACAAACTTTAATTATGCTGAAAATTTATTCAAAACGTTGAAGCATTTCGTTGTAATTAAAGTCAAAGTAAAATCAAAGTAATTATTATTATTCAGAATAATTTGAATAATTGCTATTCATTGAAATCACAATTTGTGTGTGTGCGAATGTTTTGTATATGTACGGCTATGGCTGTTGATGGATCTGTGAGTATGCATCGTCAATAATTATAAACAATATACAATTGAATATTGTCATTGAAGATGTTCGTTCATTGTTGAAAATCAAATGTTGAATGTTAAATTGGCGAACTAATGAAATTTGCTCGTATTGTGTGCATTGAAATTGCAATTAAATTAAATTTCACCATCCCCAAGCAAGTATTGTCTTACTTTATATACGTAAAACAACGAAATTAGTCGACAACATAGTTGTTATTTCGTTTTTTCTGTTTTACTTTGCCCCATTTCAAAGTTTATTTGAAAATACTCGTGCAAAATCACTTCCGTGAGATACAATCATGTGGTACAAAACACATTGATGTGAATCTGTGAATCGAATTCAAATCGAATCATCAAATTTCGCTCTCGTATTAGCATAGCAATTTTCTCTCATCATATTTGTGTGTGTGTATGTGAATGGGCAAACCTTGTTCTCATATTGCAAAAACCCTGTGCAGGAAATATTAATTGCGGTATCGCACCAACGACAAAATACTGCAAATTGCTATGTTCACTTATCATATCGTTTAAAATTTATCTTCTTTAATATAAAATAAATCGAAATTGCACAATTAAAATTACTCTGTTTGCTGTATGTATGCTCTGTGTGTATTGAGAAATATTTTAAGACTTAAATATAATTACTGTTATCCATTTTTACGTTGCGTACATATCAAGAATTTTAATGTGAATTAGTAGAATGGGACGCATTTGAACATGTATGCGTTAACCGAAAAATCGAGATTCATTGAGATGCTTATAACGATGCTGGAGTTTTAATGAAAACACACTGGTTGTGATGGCAAACGATTTCGTTATGATGAAGCTCACAAGAAAACCAATGAGCTAATGCAAAAGCACTCAAAAGACAACAATAGACTTGGTGATATTGACAGCATTACAGCTACCGTAATAGCAACACAATGCATTGTATAATTTCATATCTCAGATTCATCTAAAGCCATAAATAGAAGCTAAACGAGTAAACGTGAATCGTGCACACACAATTCAACCGATGAATACAAACACAATTCAACCGACGAATCACAGCATCAGCTTGAGAGCGCAGGAAGATTGGGTGAGAAAAACAACAATGAGAATAGAGAGAGAGAGAGATAGATAGAGAGAGAGAGAGAGAGAGAGAGAGAGAGAGAGAGAGAGAGAGAGAGAGAGAGAGAGAGAGAGAGAGAGAGAGAGAGCGAGCGAGAGAGAGAGAGAGAGAGAGAGAGAGAAAGAGAGAGAGAAGGAGGAGGAGAGGAACAGTGAAACTGATGGAAGAGGAGAAAGATGGAGATAAAAACCGACCGATAGAAAGTAAACACAGCACATCATAAACGAATTTTAAATGGCCAACGAGTTCGAATTTTAACCCAAAAAAATAATGAATTTTAACCCATACAACGACTGATTAAAGCCGTATTATTCGATTCATACTTTGACTTAAAACAGCATTTGAAATTCAGTGAAGCATACACCGACAAATATCGCGCTCGCCGACAAATATTACGATGTTGTTTTCGGCCATGTTTATGTGAATGTTCGTCAACAAGATAACATTCAATTCAAATGATGAACAGTTTACAGAAAGTTCCTCTCACTTTCCTATCTCTAGTTCTACGCTGCGCGTGTCTTTTGTACTTTTATTTTCTTTGTTTTTCCAATGTGGCATTCATTAAATTCCGTCTATTTTTGTACACAACATTCAAAATTGCAAAACAAAAAAAAAAAAAAATGAAAAAATGTGCGTGGGCACACACATGCTTTGAATCAAATCTATTTCAAAAATGAATACGAAACGAATGCTTCGAATAAGAAGAAATATGAGTAAAAAGTCATGTAATCGGTCGAAATTCATCACAAAATTTACATTCAACCCAAACGAATTGGTATTTTCTGTTAAAAATGAATACACATCTTTCGACTTAAAAATGGATTTAAAGTTCATGGATTGAGTCAGATGACTGCATTTCGTTTCAAAATGAAACGTGGTTTTCCTTTTAAAAACAAAGTAAAAACAAAAAATAGAAACCGAAATTTCATTTTGGTAGACAAAAATAGAAATTCGCTCGCCAAAAATCGTATGATGATGTATTGCTTTGTATTTTCCACAAAAACAAAATCCACACGGAGAACAAAGTTTGAAAGCTCTTTTTCCGGGGCAATAAATTATTGCTCAAAATGAGAGAGAGAGAGAGAGAAAGAAAAAAATTGCAAGTTTGAGAAAGAAAGAGAAAGAGGGGAATTACAGACAACTGTATTCATCGTGTTCTGAAAGATGTGAAGTACTCGCCAAGAGTGTTACTGACGATGGTTGACACTGTGTCAGTGGCCATGATGATGATGATGATGATGATGATTATGATTATGATGACGATGCCAACAGCGGTGGGGAATGTTTCAAGGAACTTGTCATTCGATTTGTTCACCATTTTCATGAAAACATCGACAAGTTTCTGCACAGCAAAAACCGCACAAACCAATGTAGTCATGTCAATTTAATGTTCATATTGACTCAACAATAATCACCTTTGAGGAGCCGACGGTTACTGCAATACTTGAGCAACTTACTTGATAAATAACGTTCAAATAATATTGCGTTCATACGTACAAAATCAAATCCGATTTCATCTTTTATCGGTAGCAGAGATAGATACGGTTAAGGAGGATATGGGCAAGAGGGGTGGTAAGAGAAAAGGAGAGGGAGAGGGGGAGAGGTAGAGGGAGAAATGGAGAGAAATGTTTCGATTCAATCCAGTGGGGGTTTATTTGGTGTAATAATTTTCAAAATTCAAAACTATGAAAGTGAAAATTCCTCACACAAATTATCCAAACTGGCAATTGGTATGAGTTATATCGACAGTCTTTCGTTTCTATATAGCAAACCCGGTAAATGTTACTTGATCGTAAATACATACGGAATGCGAATAGCATGAAGAATGCTGTTATTTTAGCTCAACTCAAACTCAATATATCAGAAATATTCGTTTGGCTATAACCGCTACAGTCATAATTCTCATTGCATACAAAATTTAATATTCTATTGGATTGCATTGCAAGATGCATGGACATTCGCCCAGTGTCCAAGTGTGGAAAAGCTGTTTTAAATGCTTAAGCGGCAACAATGCGCTTGGATAATTGAATTGTGCACTTTATTTTCAAATGCAGCAGCAAAAATGGGGCAAACAAACGAGGGACGGCGGCTGAGGAAAATATACTCTATCTCTTTCTCTTTCACTTTCATCTTCTCTCCGAATGGGAATAAAATTCTTTCTCATCTGTGGATTTATGTGGCAGCAATTAACAGACGAACTTTATCATATTAAATAGAAATTTATTGGGCGCTGCATTTGTAGATACTTGGCCAACTATTCAAAATGCATTTCAACGCTTCGAAAACAAGAAAACTAATTGACACAAAGTGTGTAGTTTGGCCAAAGTGTTCCTTATGCACACTTACTTATTTTATTCTTTCACAATAAATGTGAGTTCATCACAGTGCTATTCATTCGAAAATTGTAAATTCGTGAAAACTTTATTTGCAAACGTATAAAACTATACTCGCCCCGAAGAATATGTTGCCTAAATGAAAAACTATGAAGAAAATTGGGAAACAGAACGAGAGGGAAAAAGAGAGAGAGAGAGAGGGAGAAGAAGAATAAGAAGAAGAAAGACAATTCGTTCATTTGTCATTGTCATTGTTTTGTTTTGTTTGTTTGCAAGATCTCTAAGTAAACAAACATGAACATAAGAACAGCTTTTTGGCCAAGAAAATGCAACAGAATGTCAAGTGAATTTTTGTGATAATCGCACAAAACATGAAAACAAATACAAGCTTTCGCAGCCAAATGGTGAATGCATTTCCACTTGTGCATACGATCTTTTGATTTGGAGAGTACAATAAAAGAAGGGGCAAAGAACAATAAGAAAACAAATGGTTTCTTGTGCGCCGTAGATTAGCTACAAAGTAAACACTTTGTGGGTATTTACTGCCAACAACAACAAAAACACACATACAAATAAAGAAAAGAGAAGAGAAGAATGGAAAAAAAAATGATTGAAGATAGAAAATGGAAATGAAAATTGTATAACGCACAATGGAAATACCGTTAAAAATCACATATTGTCAAGATAACGACATAACACATATTCATGGCATATCAAAAGCCTGAGCAAATACAACTCGGCCCATCCAATCGTCATATCGATTCATATATCAATCGAAACATACATATGAATGAATTAATATATTATCAACCCAGAAAATTAATGATGATGAACGAAATCCAAATGAAACACAAACAATATATCATTGTAACATTGTCATAAAACTTTTGAATTTCTTCTACAAATTGTTGTTAGTATTACTCAAATTATAAAAGGAAATTTATGAGCAGAAAAAAACGAATGCATTTTTATTTTAATTTCATTAGTTTGTAAGTAAATTTTAAGAAAAATAAAATTATGTTATACTAAATACATGTGGTGTAAATAGTTAATCGAATCGTTTTTATTAAATCTGAATGAAGAGAGGATAGAAAGCATGACGAAAGGAAAAAAATATTCCCAGAAAACATGAAGCCTAGCACGTAATTATCAACTATCAAGTTAAATTAAGTTTTATTAAACGTGTAAAAAACTAAATTATAATTTTAGAAAATAGCATTGATTTTACACGATAAATTCATATCGAATGGAAACCATGAATAAAATGAGTAACGAATGAACTCCATGAATGATGGAAAATTAGATCGTAGACAAAAGAGATTGTACATTACGTAAAATGGACAGGCGATCGATATGTGATTCCAAACTATATGTTATATATAAATGTTATAAATGATTAATGATTTTTCTCCCCTTTTTCCCCAACATTGATGGTGATTCAAACAATGATATATGAATATATTGTTAAACTGCCAATTGATTGATTGTTTAATACATATTATAAGTAAAGTAATGAATACGAATAAATATGCCGCTTATATTGCGGTTTAAAATAAAAATCCTCAATGGCACAACCCACAAACAGGATTCAAGATGAAAATAACCTACATAAATATACAAACAACATATCCACTTTTCATGTATTTAAATAAAAATTGATAGATTGAAATGGTATTTCAAAGCAAAAAACCAAAAAAAAAAAAAAAAAAAAAAAAAATGATTTAACGTTCGTATATTTAACGAATTAATGAAAATGGACGTTTCTTAATTGTTTGAATGATCGACTAAATAAATAAATTAATTAATTAAGTAAAAATTATTCGAACACACACACACACACACAAAAAAATACAACCATAGATTTATTGTATTAAATGTATTAATCAAGTGGAAGAACGCGAACACATCATATCTGTTTCCAAATGGCAAACCTATTGAATGTGCGGTGCATCTATTCAAATACACTAGTATTCAATCTTAATTGTAAGAAACAATTTGTGAAATTATCATGAACAAAATAAATGAGGCGAATTACATTCCATATAAAAATACACAATAAGAATTTATGACGATCGATGTGTTTTTTATTCATATTTTTTGGCTTTTTTTTAGGGACAAGAATGTCATTTATTTTAAAGAATATCTTACAAGAATGGTAAGAAATGCAATGAATGGTAAGAAATGCAATGAATGGTAAGAAATGTAGTTTGATTGCAATATTCAGAATCTATTTTTATTTCATCATAAGTTTTGACGCGTAAACATTAACATTTTTTATTCAAATAAAAATGTCAAATTTCGTACCAGAAAAAGTGTTTTTACAGGGAATTCTTCTTTATTATTTTTTAATAAAGAAAAGTGCTGTCGAAAGTCATCGTATTTTTGTGGAAGTTTGTGGTGAACATGCTCTAGTTGAACGAACGTATCAGAAGTGGTTTGCGCGATTTAAATGTGGTTATTTTGACTTGGAAGACGAGGAAAGGCCTGGATAGCCATAAAAGTTCTGAATTGAAGAATTGGATGAATCACTGAATCAAGATTCGTGTCAAACGCAAAAGAAACTTGCAGAATCATTGGGTGTTGATCACTCCACCGTTGCAAAACGTTTACATAATCTGGGAATGATCCAAAAGCAAGGACATTGAGTGCCATACGAATTGAAGCCAAGAGACGTCGAACGTTTATTAATTATATACGTTAATTTGTTTTTTATTTCTTTTTGGTTGTCAATGAGTTTAATTACATTTTTCTTTAATCTGATGAATGTAAACATTGATTTTGAACGGCTAACTGGAAATCACTTGGATACTTAAGACTTCCTTTAATTTCATAAAATGTGGTGATTCATGTTTTTGCATGTGTCCACTTGATATTTGATCGGTTAATCGGCTAACAATGTCAAACAGACTTACATTGAATGACATTCAGTGTGAAAAATGCAGTATATCAAGAACGAACGATGAGTGTAATCATCTTATTCAAATATTGATCGAAATAATGCATAATTTTTGGAGTATTGGAGCCTGATCTATTGGTTAAAATTCCAAATTACATTCGAAATGCCTTTAGGTACATTAATTACATTCAGTTTATTGTTTTTTTTTTTATTTAGATATTGTGGTTACACTAATGCTGTATTATTCACTGAAATTAACGACGATAATATAATAATTCCTTGCTTAATACCTAAAAATGCACTTTGATGCACTTTTATATTTGATAATGTTTTCAGTTCATTCTAATTCTTCATAATTCAAAGGATTTCCTATCCATTCGATTTAATTCCTATTAATTCAAAATAATTCCTTCAAAAAACAGTAATTCCTAATGAATTAAGTAATTCCCCTTGATCAACTACGATAACCCAAAACGAAAACAATCATGGGGTAAGCCGAGCCATGCATCGGCATCGACGGCCAAGCTGAATATCCATGGCGCAAAGGTAATGCTCTGTATTTGGTGGGATCAGAAGGGAGTGCTCTATTATGAGCTTCTAAAACTTGGGGAAACCATCACTGGTGAACGCTATCGACAACAATTCATCCGAAATAAACGCGAAAATCAAAGCAAAACGGCCGGAATATGCGACCAGACACGAGCCCATATTATTCCATGATGACAATGCTCAGCCTCTTCGCACTCAATCGGTAAAAAACTAAGTGGAAAACATCGGATGGCATGTTTTACCCCACCCTTATATAGTTCAGACCCTGTTCCTTCCGAATACCACTTGTTCCGATCCATGCAGAATGCTCTTGCCGGAATACGCTTAACTTCAATCGATGGAATCAAAAATTGGCTCGATACGTTTTTGGCCACCAAGCCGGCATAGTTCTTTCACGATATCCAAGATATTAGTGCAGTATAGTACGCATACACAAGCGCAACTGAACGATGAATCTCGTTAGTATAGCGATTAGGTTCGTTTGTGTTAGTATTGTGAGAGGTTTGCTTGTGTATGCTACTAATATCTTGGATATAAACGCCATATAGTATCGTGTCTATTGGAAATATCGCATTGAAGTTCTATACATTTTGGACACGATGAAAAAAATTGAAAGAATCCCAAATCATGATCAAAAAATACACGCAACACAGACATGTTACATATTTTTTATTCTCTAGAGGTAACATCAAATTCATTAATTGCGATAATAAATGAAAATAAGTTAAAATTTACTTGATGTTTTAATTCAAACCAAGTTTTCAACACATGATGTGAAACATTCATCGTAGTAGCTGCACTATAAAACAATAAAATATATTAAAATGAACAATTTTAATTTCGTCCAACAATATTTGCTACGAAATTCTTTTCATAATATTTCCAACCAAAATGAACTAAAATCTCCAACCTTTCAAAAGAAAATGCCGATAAGGATCAATTGCAATTTCAATGTAACCCCAAAATTTAATACCGCCTGATGTTGTGTGAACTTTTTTGTATATAAATATTTCAGCAAACAAAACGAGAATTGACGATAACACTAAAATACCGCAAAGCACTACCAGAACTATAAACTAGAGCTGTTCACGAACATGAATTGTTCGTGTTCGTTCGTTTCTTCGAGATTTAATCGAACACGAACGAACTCGAACAATATTTTCTTTATCTCGAACAACTCGGACCGAACACGAACGAACACGAACGAACACGAACACCAAAATTGGAACTTGAAGTGTTCGAATTTTGTTCGTAGTCCATTGCCACAAAATGAAGGCAAAAAACGCTTCACAACACAAAAAATCCAAAGTTTGGTCACATCACCAAATATTTTAACTTCACCAGCCAATAATACAATACTGGTTGTACCACCACCAAAGTCAGCATCTTGAGATTTAGCAATTATAAAGTTTATAATATAAACAGTGTTTTAGAAGCTGGGTGAACAATATCAACTGCTGCAAATAATCCCAGAAATTGCAGCAATTTATTCTTAATGAGAAAGCGTTCGCATTACCGCTTTAGCAAAGAAATTCATGTTTCTTACGCCATCTCTACGAGTATGGTGTGAATTTAAATGAATATCAAACAAAATTGTGATAGTTCATACAGTGGATTTTCATGCCGTGGGCAAATACATTAATATACGATGGCATAAGTCATACGACGTTAAATTGCAAACGATCTCTATCATATATACATTTAATTGCACATACTACTGTGGGCAAAACCTACCGGGAAATTTAAATTTAAACTTCATTGGTCTTCCGATAGGGACAAGTGTTTTTATTTTTAGGTTGGCAGTACTGTCTTTGACATCTGTGTCAAATTTCATGACAATATCTCTATTTTTCAAGTAGTTTGGTTTGTGATTTGTGAGCAACCAAAAGTGCATTTGGCGATTTTGCACATTTTTTCCATTTTTTTCTCAAAAGAAGTTATAATAAATTTTGTTTGCAATATCAAATTTCGACAAACAGATCTTTTGAGATCATATATTGAACCTTCCTCTATCGAACTGTAATAAGATCCAGGTTTTTCAAACGACAGAAAATTTTCCTAGAAGTTGAAGAACACCTAAACCTCTGAAAATCGGCTTGAACGACCATCAACATCAAAAAAATGAGAAAATTTTCAGTGAAACATCGTCGATGAACTTTAAGAGTGATGGTTAGATCTCTTGGTTCTCCACATAAACTATGAACACCGTGTGACTTCTGGCTGTTCTCTAAGCTAAAAAGACCGCTCCGGGGACATCGTTTTGAGTCGATTGAAGAGATTCAACGTGAATCGGCGCGCGCTCTGAAGGCCATCCCTGCCAGTGACTTTTTGGCATGCATCGAAGATTGGAAAATACGTTGGCATAAGTGCATTGCGTCGGGAGGGGATTACTTTGAAGGCGATGAAATTGATTTGGAAGAATAAAAAAAGAATTTTTGAAATATAACCAAATTCCCGGTAGGTTTTGCCCACAGTAGTACACCATTACGAAATGCAAACGACAAATCGTATCTTTTTGCCGTTTCCGTTGGTATAGTCAGTATACATTGATAAATCGTATAGGTGGTGTCAGTGTCTTGAAATTAAAGCTCTCCTCTTGTAAAAATATACAACAAATGCCACATTGGTTAATGAGCATAATACTTTTATGTTGTTCATACAAAATGCAAGTCCGAGCAGGCTTTGTTACATGTGTTGAATGAATAGAAGTACAAAAATTGACAGCAAACGCCATCTAACGGCCGATTGATCTGCTGAGTTGATTTGTTCGGTCGTTAAATTGATGTTTGAATTGAACGTTTATTTGAACTTTGAACGACCGAACAAATCAACTCAGCAGACCGATCGGCCGATAGATGGAATTAAAACCCGTCATATTCTAACAAAACCTGCTCGTGCAAGTCAATGAAATTGAGATTTAATCGAACACGAACGAACTCGAACAATATTGTTTTTATCTCGAACCACTCGAACCGAACACGAACGAACACGAACATCGAAATAGGAATATTATCGAACTCGAACTGTCCGAGTTCGGTTCGTGAACAGCTCTACTATAAACATATCGATACCAATTTCCTTAAATTGCAACTTCTGCTTAAGAACTGATTCAAATAAATTTCCTTTTAACCAATTAACAATCAAACCGTTTTCACTTGCATGTAGTATGAATTGGTTGAGCTCATTCTTAAGATGGAAGTCTTTTCGCATATACATTTTCAAATGATATGATTGTATATTGTTTGAATCGTCAAAGCAATAAACTGATTTTGAAATGGTTTGATCATTTCGAATCTGATCAATTGATGCAGCAACTGCCAACTTATCATTCCATTTTAATTGATGAAGATATTCATTCAAATCATTTGCAATTTTAAAATTGCGCAGAAAATCTGTTGGGTAAATCTATGGAGAAAAATTACTAATGATTTTATATTCTTTTATTTTGCAAACATATAACATTTACCATATTTTGTTGCTTGATTTTTGTCATTGCAAAATGCCCACCAACTAAATCAAAATGATCGTTTACGATTTCGTTGATTGTTTTAATTTGATGATTGTAAATTGGTGATGTGAACAATCCAATAACGGTTGTACTAAGTACAACTCCAAAAATAATTGCACCAAGTAAAACTGACATAAATCCAATTCGGTTTGTATAACTTTCTGGATTGTAATTGCATGGCAATCCGGCGTATACTCGAAATCCATTTGAACTTATGCGTAAAATGTCCCATCTTGGCGGTCGTTCTAGTTGTTGTGTAAAATAGCATATAACGGTAATCAATACGGCATGTAAAGCAAAATAAATAGCCACCATTGGATCCGTGCACAAATGAAAAATAAGTTCGCTGCGTGGTATTTGCTTTTTCTTTGATACACACCACGTCAAACTTTCAACCAAATGGAAACTAGATGCAACTACATATTCATTTGAAATGAGATTCTCTTCCAATGCTCCAACATAAATATCAATTTTTCTGAGAGATGGAGAGTTTTTTTGATTGATTTTAAATTCGAAAGTTAATTTCATATTTGAGAACATTTGTTATCAAGTCGAATACTTACGATTTTGTGAAAAATCGTGTGATGGATTTTCCTTTTCTGAAGATTTCACTCAATGTTTCGTTAATCACAATATATTCAACTTCACATTTGATTTTTTTAGCAAAAGTTTCAATTAATTTTTTTTCAAGACCGTTTGATGATAGCATTCTATGTGCTACGAATGGATCTGTTCGTGGTACTAGCACAATAAATTTTGTTGATGCTTCGATTGAAAAAAAATGCGCTAACAATTGAAAAATGATAAAATGCTTCATCGATGCCATTTTTGTGAAGCATTTGTTTTCAAATAGGTGTTGATTCTTAAGTATTATTTCTAAAACGAGCTTAGAACCTTTAGATTAGAATTGTAACGCACAGTGTTCAATGTTCAATGTTAAATGATAAAATCCGTGTTTATTTCTAATGAGAATGAATAAATTCCAAATAGCAAAGGACATAATTATCAAAATTATTTGTTGTTATTTTTATTCTCGAGAGCTATTCGATACAAGGTCAAGCTAATTACTGTCCGCGATGAATATCACAGCAACAATTTCTCATGCACTCTAAATGTGAATAATTGTTGATAAATTGTGATCTGTTATATATGATGGTTTCCATGTTATAAAATAGAACTTTTTAATTTTGATATAAATTCTTTTGGAGAAACACCATTGAAGCATTGAAATATTTTTCGAATTAATTACATTCTAATTTATCACTTTTTTTTTGTTCAATAATTGAAAATGAAAAATGATGTTCTTCATTCAAAATGTAAGTAAATATTTTGTTAAAATGAAATGTTTCGTTTAATTGAAATTTAAATCTAAATATCAGTCGTATTCAATGGTAGTTCCGGCCAAACATGGTTTGCTATCCAATCTGAGTAATATGCAACTCGTGTATAGATGCCTGGCAATGGTGTACCACAACTAATTCCAAATGAAACAATGCCCACAACATGAACAATGTTTGAAGCGCCACGATAAACTTGCAATGGACCTCCACTATCACCCTGGCAACTATCATTTTTTGCATTTGGATCAAATGCACAATATTGACTGCCACTAACACCATAACGAAAAGCGGGCAGATCTTTGCCTTGATTCCATTCAGTAAATGTTCGATTGCACTCCGATAATGATAATGTTGAGACTTGCGTCTTGAGCAACTCATTAGATAATTCAAGAGCTAAAGATGGAAAATACCATGTAATAATCTCTCGATAAATTTAATTATTTTTAACTCACTATCTGGTGAATTTCGACCCCATCCACTAACAATCAATTGAACATTGGGATTTTCGTCGCCAGTATCTCGTTGCAGACAAGCTGGTTGAATGTCAAATGTAAACTCAATTTTGTTTGTTAAACGAATTAAAGCAATATCATTCTTTTCAAAACGAACTGAATACTGTGGATGACGTATGATTTCCTATTTTCAAACAAATACATGAAATAAACCAATTTTGTTTGATATTTATTATGATATAATATTACCTGAATTGGATAATTTGGCGCATCCGGTGTACTCAAAGCAAGCTGAAAATGAAAGGGTAAATTTTTGAAATGTTTTCAATGTGATCACTGGAACAGTTTATTCTGACTTACTTCTCCTAAGCGAACAACAACGGGCTGACGCGATTCTTTTAAACAATGGGCTGCTGTTAGTATGAATCTTTTTGATATTACTGTGCCACCACATTCGAAACGAATACTTGAATTTTTCAACAAGTAACCTAATGCAGCCTAGTATGGAAAAGAAGTCGAATATTATGGATTTTTTATTTTTATTGTTAAGCTTACCATCCATGGAAATTCACCAGCAACAACGGATTGTCCACCAAAGATACGTCTGGCTGGAAACTCTGAATAGAGCCGACACACTAATTTTGAAAATAAAAATGTTTCATCTAATTAGCCATTAAAAAAAAAAACAAAAATTAAATCGTCTTAATTGCCTTTTCTAATGATTTGAATATTGTTTGCTGCTTTTCGAAGAATTTCGACAACATTTGGATATCCTTAAAATAAACATTTTATTTTCGTTGAGTTTATAGGCAAAATTCTTTTACACAATGAACGAACGTTTTCGTTTACCTTCTTCTTGAGCAAATTGATGCGCTTTTTGTCCTTTCTTATTCTTTATATGTACATCGGCACCCAAATCAGTCAATAAGCTAACAGTACTTTCAAAACCTGGGTCATAATTGAGAAAAAATTTGTTATTCAATAATATGCTCCGCTTGAAATTAATAAATCACCAGAAAATGCAGCCATATGTAGAGCAGTATTTCCAAAATCATTTTGATGATTTATTTCAACGCCTTTTTCAATTAGTATTTGCACTACTTCATCATATCCTAGAAGCGGTTGAAAAATAAAATGTATTGCATTGAAATGCAATGAAAAAGAACTAACCAAGGAAAGCTGCATTTATAAGTGGCGTAGTTTTAGTATCATCAGATGTATGAACATCAGCACCATTTTCTATCAACAAATTAACGATATTCACTCGACCTAAAATTTCATATTTATTTGTAGATAATGCGAACATTCAGTATTAATAGAATTGCGATGAAATTCGATGATAACGCTAACCTTTATTTGCAGCTATAATCAATGGCGAATATCCATCTTTCCCTTTGTGATTAACATCTGCTCCTTTTTGTATTAAAAGTCTTGCAATCTCTTCAGAATCTATGTAAAAAAATTAATGAAATTTCAATTAAAAACAATACTTATAATAACAATAGTTATGGACATTTCAAAAAAAATTAAAATTACCAGGTGTAAACAGTAGTACAGTATTATTCGCTTTATTCATAACTTTTACATCTGCACCATTGTCAATGAGTACACGCACTACATTCAAATGACCTAAACATAATTCAAAGTCAATATTTAATCCGTTTATATTTTCAAACTTATTCATGGACATTTTTTGCATAAAACTCATTAGATAACATCACTCATTAGATAATTCAAGGGCTCACCCTTTTTTACGGCTACTAAAAGTGCTGTATTTTGATCATCATTTCTAGAATCAATATTAGCTCCATTGTCAAGTAGAAGTTGTACAGTTTTTTCATGGCCTAAATAAACAAATAAAATTAAATAAACGAGAAAATAATGTTTGCTGCACCAGGGCCGTATGCAGGAATAGACAATAGGGTGGGCTGAAGAAGGCTCAGAACTTCAGAGTGTAAATCAAACACCATAGACAGTTGGTGAAAAAACAAGTTATTTTTATTTATGTTTTAAAAGAATGCAATTCGTCTGTTTTTCTGGGAGAATTTTTCGACCAAAATATCAATGTTCAAATCATCCAGCCTTTTCTTTTCAAATGCAATGAATGATAAATCTCTTAGACGTTGATCACTCATGGACATTCGACGAATGGAATCAATACGAGATAATGCTGAAAATGAACATTCATTTATTGCTGTACTACTTGCAATGGTTTCAATCGCATCAAATAAATTATAGGTTTCAGCAAATGCCTCTTTTATCGGATAAAATATGTTTAGTATGCTACGTTCTTTAAAATCTGGCTTACTTTTTTCCTTAAACAAATATTCTCTTACTACCTTTATCTCAGCATCTGATGGAATAATTAAACCAATTTGCTTTAGTGGTAGCAATTCACTTCGATCGAATTCGTCATTGAATAAATCTTTGGCTCTTGATAGTGTCATCAATATTTGATTATTTTCATGGAAACGTTTTTTTATCTCGTTTAAAACATAATCTATTGTTTCAAAGCATTTTGCCTTTAATTGCCATGTTTCTTCATCTAGAGGCTCACCTTCGCCAAGAGTTTCCATCACTATAGAATTGCTCAAACGACACGAACGATGACGAATTCTTTGCGTATTTGACACCATGTTCAACGATCTCATTACTTGTTCTGTTGCTTCGAGTATTCGATTGAACGATTCATCACTTCTTAAACGCTGTACACTATGTGTGACTGCATTGATAACACCCTCAGCAATATTATATCCAACATCACGTCGTTGTAGAATTTTATTCGCTGGTTCTAAAAGGTCAAAAATTTCGTTAAGAAAATGCAACATAAATACGAATCGTTTGTCCGTTATTGCGTTGAGAATTCCGATTCCGAGCGCTATGTCATCAGGTGCAAATTTATTTGATGCAGTAATATTTTCCAAAGCTGCACGGAGTTCATTGTAATTTTTCATTATGGACTGAATTGCTCTAAAATGTCCCGACCATCGCTGTTCAATTAGTAAAGGAATACTTGAACCTTCATATTCACTGCGTACTTTAAACCTTTTGAAAAAATCATGCAGAAGACTAACTTGTCCGAAAAAAAGTCGACATGCATTTACGTTTGATATCACATCAGAAACAACTAAGTGCAAACGATGGTTGTAGCAGTGAACATATATAATTTTTCTTTCATAATGCTGTTGCAAAAGAGTTTGGATTCCACCGGTTGATCCGCTCATAACGTTTGCGCCATCGTAACATTGACAAATTATTTTTTTTTCGTTGATTCCGTATTTCTCTATAGCATTAATAATTAAAGTTGAAAGTCCGATAGCTGTAATGTCTGTAGCTTTTTCGAACAAAAGGAGAGTTTCTTTTGGTAAACCGTCTTTGATATATCTAAACGCTATTGAAAGAATTTCAAGCCCATTTGAATCTGTAGCTCCATCCGCCAATAATGCATAGAACAATGCTTCGTTCATTTCCAAAATTATGTTTTGTCGTAGAACATCAGCTATGAGGTGTATCACTTCATTCTGAATAATTGCAGAAGTGTACATACCATTAGCGGGCATTGCGTTTTGACAATCACGAAGTTTCTCATCTTTCTCTAACGTAAATTTGAATAAATTTTGGAAAAGGCCGCTTTCTTGTTTTTCATCACAAATCCAATTTCCTCTAAATGGGAGTTCATTCCTGGCCAAGAAAAGAATTGTACTGAATATTGCTTTCAAATACACAGTGCAACACACTTTTTCGGGCATAAGTTTTCTCAGTTGCATCTGAAAGTACATTTCAAAACTTGATTTTCGGCATAATAGGTTTTGCCAATTTGGCTCAAGTTTTTGAGTTATCGCTTCGTATATTTTTTGGCTCAAAGTGGATTTTTAGCAATTTTTTGATATTTTAAGACGGCTATATCTCGATAAACCGAACAGAAAATTGTTATAGTGTCCAAATAAGAGTTGTAGCTTTTGAGTGGGAGGAAAAAATAAAAAAAAAAATTTACCCGAAAAAAATGCATCCATAGTCTCAAAATCACAAAAATGCCCATTTTTTCTCATTTTCTCACACTTTTTTTATCAATAACTTAGCAAAACCTCGGCAAATATGTTGTTTTTTTTCTTTTTAACTTTATTTCATATCAAACAAATGTTTTTTGATTCATTTTATAATTATGATTGAGAGCCTGGAACGCATCATTTAATTTAATTATCATTTGAGAGCCTGGAACGCATTAAAATCAGTAATCGAGGGTGTTTTAGGGAAGAATCGTGTACAACCAAACGATGTAAAAAAAAGAGTCGATGATTTATTGCTTCATTACGAAAGAATCGGTGCATCCATGACGTTGAAATTACACTTTTTGCATTTTCACCTTGATGCCTTTTTGCGACAATTGCCACAAGAATCAGATGAACAAGGTGAGCGTTTTCACCAGGTCACCAAGCCTATGGAATCGCGATTCAAGGGAAAAAAATTGGATGCATTGCTTGCCGAAGTGTGTTGGTGGTCAAGTAAAATAAGCGAATACGAAGGTGATGACACCGAAGATCCGGATGACAGTAGATATGATGGAAACACAGAAGCAGATATGCCAATGAATCCTATACCAAGCTATGGTTCAGATGATGAAGAAACCGAACAGCTCTCGAAAAGAAAGAGATTGCTATAGGCGTAAAATTCAACGCATTTCAACAATAAACATATTTTTATCTCATCATTCTCTAAGTTTTTTTTCATACATATATAACAAACATAAAATCATATTTTCAATGTAATCATAATTATAAAATGAATCAAAAAACATTTGTTTGATATGAAATAAAGTTAAAAAGAAAAAAAACAACATATTTGCCGAGGTTTTGCTAAGTTATTGATAAAAAAAGTGTGAGAAAATGAGAAAAAATGGGCATTTTTGTGATTTTGAGACTATGGATGCATTTTTTTCGGGTAAATTTTTTTTTTTTATTTTTTCCTCCCACTCAAAAGCTACAACTCTTATTTGGACACTATAACAATTTTCTGTTCGGTTTATCGAGATATAGCCGTCTTAAAATATCAAAAAATTGCTAAAAATCCACTTTGAGCCAAAAAATATACGAAGCGATAACTCAAAAACTTGAGCCAAATTGGCAAAACCTATTATGCCGAAAATCAAGTTTTGGAATTTACTTTCAGATGCAACTGAGAAAACTTATGCCCGAGACGATGACCCAAAAAATGTTGCACTGTGATAGTAACGGCGCTTTTCAATAACTACGTCATTCAACAGAGTCGAAATTTGTTGATTTTTGTTTCTTCTTATTTCATTTTCTTTCCATGATAACATTGCTCTTATATAAGCAAAAGATAATTCGTGTTGTTTCAAACCTTGTCCTGCACTAAGTGCATATTTCCAGTTATTGAAGCCCGATGTAATGAAAACATCATTTTTAAGAATTCCAGTAGAAAACTGACGGCAAGCATAACAAAATATTCCATCGAGTTGTTTGGAGTATTCAATCCAGTTATAGGATTCTATCCATTTTGGTTGAAATGATCTGCCTTTTGTCTTTGGAAAACTTTGTCCATGGAAATT
The DNA here is from genome assembly GCA_029041755.1 of Resseliella maxima. Lineage (NCBI taxonomy): Eukaryota > Metazoa > Arthropoda > Insecta > Diptera > Cecidomyiidae > Resseliella > Resseliella maxima. The sequence goes on along the minus strand of JAQOWM010000888.1, from coordinate 605,781 downwards.
TTGTTGGATTTTTTCTTGTCCTTTGGGACTTATATCTTGAGGTGCATCATCATTGATATTTATAGTAGGTGTTTGAATTGAACTTGGTAAGGTGGTGAAAAAATCCATTGTATCATCATTCATATCTTGCGATGCTTCATCATCGATTTGAATAGCTCTTTGGATTGAACTTGAAGATGTTCCGGCATCAGCTTAATATTTTAATAAAAAATACCAAATGAAAAGAAAGAAAAAATAAATTTATGTGTTCAACACAAGAACTTACAATCAATGACATCCATCGATTCATCATTTGATGGTTTTGTTCTTTTCGTAAACCATGAATCTAATGTATTAGTACGCTTTTTATTTTCACTCGTCTCATATTTTTTACTTTTACTTTTTTTCGTTGCCTCTGATAAAAACATGTTATAAAACCATTTAAATGAAAATGAATATTACGGAATGTATTCATAAACCAAACTAACTGTTCAATCTTCAAGTTTCAATTTGAATGTGACATTAAATGGTGTTAAATTGAATTTGCAATATAACGATATAAATATTGAAATATAATTTTCAATATTGTCAGAAACATTGCATACGCAGTGATTCATATGTAATTGAGAATAATATTTCATATCATTAGCAATATTGAAAAAAAAACCTAAAAGATTTCGACGAAAATGAATTCGCTGTTTTTATTATTTGTTTAAAGAGTGCACGAATTCAATAGATGATCGCTTCTTGAAAAGACAGTTCAGTTTATGCTTTATACGCGTATATCGCTAACGAACCATTTGCTGACAAAGCTATTGCTCTCATTTCCAAATATGTATAATTGTGTTTACAAAGGTTTTTGTTTATGTTATTCAACTTTTACTAAGCATAAACTGAACTGTCTTTTCAAGAAGCGATCATCTATTGAATTCGTGCACTCTTGAAGTGTTATTTTTATTTCATATTCAAAGAAATTTCAAAGCTAAACTTTTTAGGTGGGCTGACCAAATTTTCGGGTGGGCTAAGCCCACCTTTGCGCCCCTCTGTATACGGCCCTGTGCTGCACTGAAAATCAATCAATTTTTGCTGAAAATGCAATTACCTCTGTTTGCTGAGTAGTGTAAAGCTGTATCACTATTGGCACTTTTTGCATTAATATCTGCTTTATTTTCGAGTAAAAATTTAACAATGTCATCGTGACCTATCGTGATTGAAAAATCAAATCAGTGTGAATGCATCAATTTTTAATAAGATCTATGATTTATACCACTATATGCAGCAAAAATTAATGCTGTAAATTCAGTGTTGCCTCTTTCATCAACTTCAGCTCCATGTTGAATGAGTGATTTTACAATTTTATCATAACCTAAATGAACAAAAAAATTCAAGTTGAATTACATATATTTTTTGCAACAAAACTTTAGAATGTTACCTCTAACAGCAGCCAAATGTAGTGGTCCGTTATTGTCGTTGTTTTTATCGCGAAAATCGGCGCCATTTTCTAGCAAATATTTTACGACATCGTCGTGACCTTCAATATGAAAAAAAAAAAAAAAAAATTAAATCCATTCATGAAAAAATGTAATAATATTCTTTGTGAAATAGTTCTCAATTGTTTATAATTGTCAGTTTACTATGATCATTGTTCAATGTTCATGTTAATGATCATATTTCAATATTTACCATAAAATGCCGCATAAATTAATGGAGTTTCTGAAGAACTGGTTCTCAGCTCAATATCTGTACCTGCTCCATGTTCAATTAGTACTTGTGCCACTTTTACATGTCCTTTATTTCAAAAGAAACGAATAAAATAACGATGTGATATTTGAATTTTTGGAAAATAGTAAACCTGTAATCGCAGACACATGCAAAGGAGTATAATTGTCGTCATTTTTTACATGGATATCTGCCCCAATATCAATCAGATATTTTATGAATGTATCGTAACCTAAATAAGAAATAAATAATGAACGTTGACAATGAAAAAAATTGAAAAAAAAAAATTAAATTAATTTACAAAAGTCTTAAAAGACCCAGAAAATTCTGTCATCAACTTTAGATAGAAACATTTTCATTGATAATATTTAGCAGTGATGAATACAAAAATCACCTTCGTTGGCAGATATATGAATTAGAGTATTTCCATGTTTATTTTTTGCATTAATATCAGCGCCATTTTTAAGCAGCGGTAGCACCACCTTATCATTGACTAAATCCAAAAGATAATTTAAAATTAAAAAAAAAAACAAGTTTTTAAGTTAAATTTTAATTAAGTGAAAGAGTGTCATTGTTGAAATTTAATGTTCAAATTTATTACATGTAATTGCTGCGACATGAAGTGGTGTATTTCCAACGTTATTTGCGATATTAACATCGGCACCTTTATCAATGAGTAATAGTGCGATGTCATTGAAATCTAAGTCATAAACATTGAAATTAACAGTGAATTTAGTGGAAATTTTCAATTTTAAATATGAAATTTGCTAAAAAATTTACGATTTTGTATTGCATAATGAATTGGCGCATTTCCGTCTGCATCTTTTTCATTCAAATCAGCTCCATTTTCAATAATGATTCTCGCCGCAGTTTGATTTTCTATATAAACCGACAAGATTGAAAACAAATAAAAAACATTTATTACTTCCTTTTAGTTATATAACAAATCTTGATCACGTACTGTGGTGAATTGCATCGTGTAATTCAGTCGTTATATTTTGATTTGACCTTAATAATGAAAATATTACAAAGAAAATTCAATTTTTTCAGTTTGTTCATTATTACGGTTTTTTTTTTCGTTTAATTTTTTCCATCATAAAAATGTACTTACTGATCTTCTGTCTGAGCTGCTGAAATTAATTTGACAATTAGTATATTTGAGTTGGTTTTTGAAATTATATTTTCAATTTTTTTCAATAATTTGGCTCATTTCTAACGAATTTTTAGTTTACCTGAACAACCACAGGCGACAAAAATAATCAACATGATTGTGAACTTGGAAATGAACATCTTTCGAGACAATTTTTAATTCGCCAATTTCACAAATTACATTTATATATTGAAAGTGTTTGTAATTTGTTTTTTAAATTTATTTGAATTAGTATTTTAGATAAATGAACGCCAAAGGGAACTACTCAGCCAAACAATGACTAAACAAAGGCTAAAGACGATATAATTGACTTTTAACGCACAAGTAGAACATCCCATTTAATTCGAACTTACAGCTTTGAAGTTTATAACAAAAACAACAAATTGAATGATTAAATCAACCGATTTTGTCGTATAAACGAATATTGTTTTTTTATATTTTTAATTACTTTTGATCATTTTTCTTCAATGTTTGATTTTTCTTTTATTCCATTTTTATAGAATTTTTGTTTGAATTACAAAAAGGAGTTTGAATGATTCAGATTTTAAAAAACAACTGAATATACGGCAATAAATATAGAATTTCTTTAATGCATGAAAAACCCAACGAAATCAGGTTCTGTATTTAATCAGTTTCTCAATAGTAGACTCGTTGCATGTAAACCGGTGATAAAAGAGGAACACACTATGAAAGAATTGCAAATAAACAAATGATACGAAAATCAGAAGAAAACAGAGAGAGAGAGAGAGAGAGAGAGAGGTGAGAGAGAGGGAGAAAGAAAGAGAAGCAGAAGAGAACAAAATGCGAGTGACAGTCGTCCAGCCGGTTAACAATATGATTCAATGTCACAAGAATTAAACAAAAACCAATGAATAATTGGGATTATTTATCTGTGTTTTGACGCCCGTTGTGATGAACAAGAAGAAGAAGAAGAAATACTCACAAAATTCATTGATAAAACGAGTTAAACTCAATGAAAACATTTTAATTTGTTTTCAATATTTTTTCAAATTTTTTGTCAATAATATTTACTACGAAATGAAGAAACAAGTAACTTCTTGCTTCAGTTTATAATTAAATACCCTGATATATCTATCTATGTTTATGGATTTATTCATAGTAGGATTTCCTTAATACGAATTTCCTGAACTGTTAAGAAGTCATTTCGTCTAGCGTTTGGCAATATCTAAAGCATTCACTAGAAGTGGATTCATCGTGGACTTTTATACGTTTGGTAATAAGTAATTTTACAATAAAATTAAAATAAGTTACTTTGACAACGTTTAATCGTTTTATTTGAAATGAAAACAAAATTAACTAAAAGTACCGGTAATTAGCTTTAAGTTTGCTATTAACAAGAAAATGGAGACGCAAGTTTTATATGAAAATAAACTTAAACTTTAAGTCGGTTTTTGTAGAACATCACTTGCATTTTTTTTTTGCAATTGTTGATGAGTCACCGAAATTCAATTTTATCGCTCAAGTCTTCTCGAATATTGAAATGTGAGTTTTACATTCAAACGCAGCAATATGAATTGGAATTTTTTTCTTTTGATATTTCTGATATTAACATCGCTTTTATCTTTATGTAGTTTCTTTCATATCTAAATAATAAAAAAAAGCAATGAGAAATGTGTTAACTTAAACGTAAACAAATCCATGAAATGTTATGTCTACAATGCAAAATGTCAAAATGACTAAATGTATTACCATTTTAGTTGAAATCGATACCATTTTCGCTGATAATTCAAATTGCTGTTTAATTTTCCATATTATCGGTTTGCAGCGTGGCGTTCATTTTGATTTGACCTTGAAGATAGATTTAATAAAATATTATAGATTTCATGAAATGTAACTCATTTCGTCACGTGTGGCTACTTACTGATTGTCCGTCCATGCAACTGAAATGAACAAGCAAATCAATTTGAATGTTTTATTTAATTTTTTTTTTTCTTTTCTTCAATTATTTAATGATTTTAATCGAACTTTTCCACAAAACGCACTTTATTTGCACATAAATGAAGAATCAAAGAAATCAGTACGATTGTGAATAAAATTGTCATGTTTTAAAGAGCGATGTTTCGAAAATTTATTATTAATCGCTCTGCGAATTCTCCGTGTTATGTACAATATTATTGAATGGAGAAGCGCATCAAACGAAACCATAATGATAGAGAAGAAATTTTAGCGAAAAAAAGCACGTAGGGCCAACTAAATGCTACATACAAATGTGGATGCAAATTGTAACGATTGATTTTATTTAATTTCAACAAGAAATTTACGCGCCAATTTAGTGACAATATCTCAATTTATATCGTAATAAACAACTATGCACGATCAGTTTTTTCTTCTAAACGATATCTCAAAATTTCGAGCGAATCTAAAATTTGCCGTTGATTCAATTTAAGAATTCAACTGCAACAGCAAAAATGAGTCTGATGAATTCAGAATTCTAAAAACGACTGAATACTCATAGTAGAAGATGTTGAACTTTTAAATGCAATTGAAATCTTATAAAATCAAGTTTTTTAATAGAATGGTCAATAATCCATATGAAAAAAAAACGGTGATAAAAGAAGGAAATACTGAAAAGGAATTTCAAAAAGTAAACAAATCACGAATTTCAGGTGAAAAAAGAAATGAGAAGAAAAAAAAAACAAGAAAGAGAATTAAATGGGAGTGACGGTTTTTCAGCCAATTATTTAAGTAACACTCTCATGCACTAAATAATAAACATTTAAATGTAGACATTTACTGGTATTTCGATTTTGAAAATATTTTACGTTTGTTTTCAAGAAAAAAAAAAAAAGAATAAATGTAAATTGATTGCAACGTATCAATGAATGCGATTTGATTTAATTTTTTTTTTTTTCTCATTATCATAATTTTCGGCAAAAAAAAACAAGTCTGTTTTGATTTTAATGTGTATCAAAAAGTATTGTGTTTGAAAAAACATTTGCAATATACATAGATAGACGGTGGTGAAACATGATGCGCATTTTTCATTCTACATAGTTGAATGACTTAGTGAGACACTTTTACATTGAAAAAAAAAAACTGTTTGTTTGACGTCGTATATTTCAATGTCGCGGATTGATCGATCATCGATTTTTTTTATATTCAATATACAGCTATAAAACCATATACGTCACAGAATAAAACCATTTACATCACGTTTGGGAATGTCAAGGAATATGATGAGGTGTGAAATAATTAAATGCTGTGTCAAAAAATTGCCATCGTAGAAAGAAAATATGCCAAAAATTATCGTAAGAAAAAAAGTGAAGAGAATAAACAAAATAACAAATGGCAAGCAAATCAAGTATTCAGCATAAATTGTACATAGTAATGATGTTTATTACGTTTGTCGTTGATTATGGAAACATTTAATTAAATCAAAAGTGTGCTTATCGCTTCCGATATCCTGTATTTTTGATTCGATAGGCATTCGACGATAGCTTCGTATGGTATTTATCTCTCTCCCTCTCTTCCCCTCTCTCCCCCTCTCCCCCCTCCCCCCTCTCTCTTTCTCTCGAGCAATCGATAAAATCAGATGATAATATTGGAGACACCAAGCAAAATAGACATAGAAAAGGAAAATCAGTAAATATTTATTCGTGAACGTTAAGCAAAATATTGCTAACTCAATCATTTGGAAATTAATACATTTCATCTGTAAATGTAGATGTTTGATGCAGTAAAAGATTATCCATTCAGGGATTAGCAATGCTATTTTCTTGAACTTATTTCTCTCTCTCTCTCTCTCTCTCTCTCTCTCTCTCTCTCTCTCTCTCTCTCTCTCTCTCTCTCTCTCTCTCTCCTCGAGAAGAGCCATAGATTAAGTTTCTATGGGGCTATGTCCAGTACAATGAATTCCATTTTTGGTAAGTAGTTGTCTATTCATCTTGTCAGCTGTTGCTCTTTAGTGAACTTGTTCCATTTCATTTTGTGTGTGTCATGGTTCAGGTGAGTTTCATACATTTTTATCCATTGTTTTTTTCTTTTTTTTTTTTTTTTTTTTTTGATAAGATTCGATGCCATGGAAATCGCTTTTATGACCCTAGTCCGATTGATATTTTATTTATTGTTTTCTTTATGTTGTATCATCTGTTTATTTATGGAATCCGTTTTTCTATGGCTCGAATCGTAATATTTTATTTGACAGTGAATCGAACAATTTTGGGATTTCGATTTGTGCATCATTTATGTTCATTTTTGTTTTCTATTGATTGTGTGTCATCAACGATGGCTCACGAATGAGATATGCGAGCAGGTAATCATTTCACTTGTTTATTGACAATCAATTTCATTTATTAATATTGATTTATTTTGGCACATAAATCATATGAAACTTTTTACTTTATTATAGATGGAAACATCGAGCCGTTGTATTATCCAATACAAGACCTAATCTCCTTTCTCTTTTTCTCTTTTTTCAGTCTATCTTTCAATGTTTTTCTTTCTCATTCTTTCTTTTTTCATTCATTTCTCTCGTTATATCGCTCACAAAAGAACGAATATGGATTTTTATTTAGTCAATCATTTTGATGGTAAAACACTCAATCAAATGACAACTGCAAACCAGTTCAACACATCATATACAACAATATTGTTTGTATCTGAATGTTTGCAATGAAACATTCAATATGTTCAGTGGAAATAAAAACAAAAGAAACGAATTAACTAAAATGCAATCAACGAAATGAGAGACACAAATCTCAAAATGTGAAGAACATTTTTACACGGATAAAGCATAAAATGTATAGAAACAGAACTGAAATCACCGTTGACAATTTGCCATTTGGCAATCTCTCCCACTCAATTTCTCTTCATCGCTCACGTGCTCTTTCTCTCTCTTTTTTTCCATTTCTGCTTTGATGCCCATGTATTCAACATATTTTACCATGCGATTTTAATCCAAATTATTACGGATGCTATTTTATGGTCTCACTTTTATGTTGGCATGCGGATTGAATAAAAGGATGACAGAAATATCCCAAACCGAATGGACAGAGAGATTTATCCAGTTGTTTTTATATGTTACTGTGATAAATGTAAAATCAAGTAAAGTGTTTTCCATCTCTTTTGGCCAGTTGTTCTAAGCACAATTCATATATAGATATTGTTCACACAATCACAATTTCAACTGTTTCCGAGATGGAGAAGAGAGAAGGATGGGGAGAAGTGGTCAAAAGAAGCGATGGACATAAATTTTTTGCTTTTATCGAAGTTGTTGGTGCGTATTTTTATGCACATTCAACTCACACAGTGATTATGACTTGAAATGTTGTACATTTCATGATGCGTTTCATTGTTTCGGTGGACGCAAAAATCATCGCATCAAAATTGACAAAAATCAGAATTGTTTCCATTCAGTTGTGTGTTTGTGTGTGTTTCTCTCGCATTAAATGGTCGCTCGCGCATTTGGGCCTATCATTTTTATGACCGTAAACCATCTTTGTTCATCAAATATAAATAAATTGTGATAAAAACGAGGCAACAAATAAAACAAATTGTGTTCATGATAAACGACAAGTATGCGTTGTAACATGACATTGTTTAATTCCATTTCTATCGTTCTGTTGTTGTTGTTATTGTTGTTGTTGTTTTTTCTTCTTTTCTATCTCGGTCATTTTCAACATTCCACACACTCTCTTATCTGTCACTCACACTTATTGACTTTTATTACATTGCAACTAAACATAAATCACAAATTAGAATTGATTACTTGCAACTTTTGTCATAAATGAGTTGGGCTCGCTCTGTTCACCAATTTTGATATGTGTTGTTCTAGTTGCATCACACAGCTTTTAGGGGTAAATGTGTTTAAATGACTCTTCAAAATGAACAAAAAAAAAAAAGAAATTATTGTTATCGATTTGAACATTAAGTTTAGGGTATCCATAAATTCACTTCCGTATGTTTCAAATACCGAAAACTTTCTCTCAACTTAATTTTGTTGCTTTAATAAAAGAAACCGAAAGAAAAAACTTTACTCTGTTACTATGTGAACAAAATCTATTCTATGCTTTTGTTACACAATACAACTGAATTGTCTGCATATGTATGGCATTCGATATCGATTGTTTACACCGGCCCATCATCAATTGGACACACTGCAAACTTTGCAAACAAAACATATTGTAACGTTCAGTTATTTAAGCCGACAGTTAATACGGTCAATCACCGAATACAGGCAAATTTTCTTGTTGAATCGAAAATCAATTCTGTATTTTAGTTTCAACTCGATGAAATTGAGCTATAATTTGAATTCTATCGATATATTTTATGAAGTTTTAATTCGATAAATCGAAGACTTTAGAAGAAGAATGGGAAAATAGAGTGGAGAAATGTTTTTTACATTGAAATCGCACTGAATAGCAAATAAATTTGAATTCAAAATCAAATTAGTCATGTGAAATGCCATTGTAATGAGACACGGTCGAAATTGTTTTCAAAAATGCATGGAAAATTAATCATTTCTGATTGTTTCAAGGCAACTTTTTTTTCGAATGTTTTGATCAGTACGTGATATAAGCCATTACGTTCTAATTTCGGCTATTTTCAAGCCATACTTTTCAGATGAATCACAATGAACTTCGGACTCGTGTTGGAAGTGTAGACAAAAATATAATAATCTAGAATTTGATGATGCATGCAAATTGAATAACATTTTGAAATACAAATTTTGACACACAAAAAGAGCCATTCAATGTAATATCGACATTGTCATTTTATCTGATCATCTTGCGATATATTGTTAATCACAAAACAGTTTACGATAATGCTTCCTCGTGCAAAAATCAAACGATAACAATTCGGGTTAAATATGATTTGTTCACGTTCTCACCGGTTTTTATTTTGTAAATAGTGTAAATGTAAACAAAATTTAGTCAGTTGAGGTACACCGCATTTCATAAACAAATGGTGCAAGCACCGTTATGAAATATGTATATAAACTGCATCGCGCTGACAGAACAACATTATTCAATTTTCAAAAGCACAATGAGAAACTTACAATTATTTGTTATTGCGATTTCGCTGTTCGCTTATTTGACGGCGGTAAGTTTGAATTATATTTGATTTGCTTTGTTTCCCCAATTTCCCTTTGTTTCCAATTCATTGTTATGTTTTTAACTAATTCTTTTTAAGGAAACATTCGCATTTAAAGTACTTCGATTTAAACGAGGAAATGATGGAACCGAGGTTGAACCAAACGCAGAGCCGACTTCCACAGTAACAGGTACTACACCCGATAATGATGATGATGATGATAATGATGATTATCTTTCCTCGGCGAATGCGCCAGAAAATTCTTGGAATCAAACTGTTGAAACTAAACCAAACACTTTTGTAGATTCAACGAATGTGACAGATCCAACATCAACTGAACCAATGGCCGTACCTGAACCAACGACGACTACGTTGGCACCTGAAACAACAATGGCCGCAACTGAAGCCACCACAACTACAATGGCACCCGAAACAACAACAGCCGCAACTGAACCAACGACGACTACGTCGGCACCTGAAACAACAACAACCGCAACTGAACCAACGACGACTATGTCGGCACCTGAAACAACAATGGCCGCAACTGAAGCCACCACAACTGCAATGGCACCCGAAACAACAATATCCGCAACTGAGCCAACGACGACTACGTCGGCACCTGAAACAACAACAACCGCAACTGAACCAACGACGACTACGTCGGCACCTGAAACAACAATGGCCGCAACTGAAGCCACCACAACTACAATGGCACCCGAAGCAACAATGGCCGCAACTGAGCCAACGACGACTACGTCGGCACCTGAAACAACAATGGCCGCAACTGAAGCCACCACAACTGCAATGGCACCCGAAACAACAATGGCCGCAACTGAAGCCACCACAACTACAATGGCACCCGAAACAACAATGGCCGCAACTGAGCCAACGACGACTACGTCGGCACCTGAAACAACAATGGCCGCAACTGAAGCCACCACAACTGCAATGGCACCCGAAACAACAACAGCCGCAACTGAACCAACGACGACTACGTCGGCACCTGAAACAACAACAACCGCAACTGAACCAACGACGACTACGTCGGCACCTGAAACAACAATGGCCGCAACTGAAGCCACCACAACTGCAATGGCACCCGAAACAACAATATCCGCAACTGAGCCAACGACGACTACGTCGGCACCTGAAACAACAATGGCCGCGACTGAAGCCACCACGACTACAATGGCACCCGAAACAACAACAGCCGCAACTGAACCAACGACGACTACGTCGGCACCTGAAACAACAACAACCGCAACTGAACCAACGACGACTACGTCGGCACCTGAAACAACAATGGCCGCAACTGAAGCCACCACAACTACAATGGCACCCGAAGCAACAATGGCCGCAACTGAAGCCACCACAACTACAATGGCACCTGAAACAACAATGGCCGCAACTGAAGCCACCACAACTACAATGGCACCCGAAGCAACAATGGCCGCAACTGAAGCCACCACAACTACAATGGCACCCGAAACAACAATGGCCGCAACTGAAGACCCCATAACTACAATGGCACCAGAAGCAACAATGGCCGCAACTGAAGCCACCACAACTACAATGGCACCCGAAACAACAATGGCCGCAACTGAAGCCACCGACAACTACAATCGGCACCCGAAACAACAATGGCCGTAACTGAAGCCACCACAACTACAATGGCACCCGAAACAACAATGGCCGCAACTGAAGACCCCATAACTACAATGGCACCCGAAGCAACAATGGCCGCAACTGAAGCCACCACAACTACAATGGCACCCGAAACAACAATGGCCGCAACTGAAGCCACCACAACTACAATGGCACCCGAAACAACAACAGCCGCAACTGAAGCCAACGACGACTACGATCGGCACCTGAAACAACAACAACCGCAACTGAACCAACGACGACTACGTCGGCACCCGAAACAACAATGGCCGCAACTGAAGCCACCACAACTACAATGGCACCCGAAACAACAATGGCCGCAACTGAAGCCACCACAACTACAATGGCACCCGAAACAACAATGGCCGCAACTGAAGCCACCACAACTACAATGGCACCTGAAACAACAATGGCCGCAACTGAAGCACCAACCCCACCACAACTACAATGGCACCGGAAACAACAATGGCCGCGACTGAAGCCACCACGACTACGTTGGCGCCTGTAACAACAATGGCCGCAACTGAAGCAACCACAACTACAATGGCACCTGAAACAACAACAGCCGCAACTGAACCAACGACGACTACGTCGGCACCTGAAACAACAATGGCCGCAACTGAACTAACGACGATGACTTCGGCACCCGAAACAACAACAATATCGACTAATTCAACCACTCCATCAACAAGCGAAGCACCATTAACTACAGAATCGGCTGAAACCACAACAGAATCTGATCCTGTAGTCGGTGGAACTCAATCTACAACGCCTGCAACTATCTGCACAACACCTCCTTCAGCGCCAGTTAATTGTGATGGTTTGTAGTCATGTTCAACATTATTTTCTTAATTGAGATTTTTTTTACAAACATATTTCTCATTTTAGATTCATATGTTCCTGTTGTTCTATCATCTTATCCAGACAGCCAAAATGTATATTATAATACCGCTTACGGTGCAGAAAATCCATACATCATATACGATAATAGTGGAGTAGTTCCTTATGCCGAAAACACAATTTCAAATCCAGTTCAGTCGAATCCATCATACTATCCGAACTACGCACCATCTCCATACGCTCCATCTCCATTTTATGGCTATGCACCAGCACCAGTGCCAGTAGTACACTCATCCGCCCCTCAACAATACATTCCAACTGCGAATCAACCACAATACAGTTTTGATCCAGAAATAGAATCTCTACTTCAATCCATCTTTAATTCTCATCCAGATCAACCGTCGAATACACCAGCACCACCATGCATTTGCTAAACATCATATTGAATTCAACATTTTTCTTTTTTCTTTTTTTTTTTTTTTTGATAAATTTTATTTTGAAGTAAATAAAATTAGCAAACGCTAGAATAAGAAAACAAGTAGCTTTAATGAGATTACATTTTTTTCATTGTATTTAAGATATACACATATATTGTCGAAAAATAAGAATTACAAATAAATACAAATGTATGTGAAGCAATTTTTCTTATTTCTCTCCCGCTCAGAATGTGATTTTCATAAAACAGAAATAAGCTCGGCTTTTTGTTTACTAAATTGCGAAGAGAAAACATGTATATATAAATTTGGTCTAATTTGAAACAGGTAAAAGGAAGAAACAAAATGTCTAATCACAGTGAATTTCATTCACATTAGTTTCAAAACTTTGGTAATTTTTAATGAAAAAAAAAAAAACAATGGAATGTCTATCTACATAAATTCGAGCTGAATTTTAATACGAATATTCAATGCAATCGAGTTAAAAACAATATTCAAGCATTAAAGATATCAATCCACACTAAAAATAATAAAAAATATCGCACTTTCATTGTTTAGTTTCTATGGCATCATTTAAAATTTTCAAAATCATAAATGCAATTTGGCAAGAATAACATTGAATTTATACTTCGTAATCTAGTGTGTGATTGATATAAATGATTGAAAAATGTTCAAAATCATTTCTATTCAATTTATTAAAATAAAATCGAAATTGATTTCATTCATCTTGTCTCGTGCATCTCATTTGAAAACAGATAAAATATTTGCTAGGCCTGTCTGATCGCGTCCAATAATAAAAACAAATACAAAATAATCAACAAAACGGTAACAATTACATATTCTAATTCAAGAAATCACAGTGCACATGTTTCTTTCATTGCTTTCGTTTGTTATTATTTACGTTGTTAGTGTTACTGTGTGTTTGTGTGTCTTTTTTGTTGTTGTTGCACCAATAAAATATTTACTAAATACGTGCTGACATTGACATTCAGTCATGAGTACATGATTTTTTTTTTTTTTTTTTTTTTTTTGTATTATTTAACTCAATCACCGAAAAAAAAGCAATTGCTTTATTTTATTGAAGCACTTCATGCGTTTGCCGTAATTGAGACGATCGACTTCCTGTACAGCATGATGATTTCCCTTTTGAATCTAAATGAACGGATCGTGTTAAGTCAATTACATCACCGCCATCGGTTAGGTCAGTATTTCGTTCACATTTTTTCCATTCTCGTACAGCTAATATAAAGGCGGCTGAAACATTCTCCGATGTTTTTGCTGATGTTTCTATGAAACTGACTATACGAAACTCTTGGCACCAGGCTTGCACCTCTTCACGTGTTATCTCACGCTCTTTGGTTAGCACATCATTCTGAATTGAAAGAAAAAATTTTTTAGATTTGTTTGACATTTGAAATTTTTTAATTCGAAAAAATTATGCAAAAGAAATAGAAAAGAATATAAATGGAATATATTTTGGATCATAAGTGGTCTAGAAACCAATGAGGTCAATAGAAAATTGAATGATAAACTTAACTGCACATGAACATTGCGCATACGTTTCGGAATAAACTTGGAAAATAACAAATGTTAAACCACATTCACAAATAAACATTGTATTCAATGTTATCGAATAGTTCATCGGTAGTAATGACTCTGTAAACTAAAATCATCTTATCAGTCAGAATGTGTAAACAAAACTAATGCAAAGCGTGTTTTAAATTTTTATTGTTGATGTTTTCGTTTTGTCATATTTTGTCCGGTTAATCGCCTTTGAAAGTGATATTGACACAGATACTATCTGTCAGATAGAACACGCAATTGATTCAATGATATTTCAATTAAATAGATTTGAAATCAATGCAAATGTTTGAATATGTAAAAGTTACATTTAAATTAAAATGGTCAGAAAAGATGAAAAATATTCAAATTGTTACCAAGTTCATCAGTGAAAATCAGTTTCGATGAAAATAGTAATTTAAAATCACTATTCATGCTATTCTGCATTATGACTTGAAATATGGGATTTTTGAATCAATTTAATTGAATTACAAAATAACATTTCATTTAATGAATGAATAAATCCATTATTATTTTAATGCAATGATCCATTGATCAACAAAACCATTGATTTTTCGTTTTCATTGATAAATTTGCTTACTTTGTTGCCAACAACAATGAATGGGAAGCTATCACCATCAATATCAGCATATTTGATGAACTCTTCACGCCAATGTTTCAATCCTTTGAAACTATCTCGGTCATTAACTGCATAAGTAAGTAAACAAATATCCGATCCACGATAGAATGGAGTTCGCAATGCTTTGAATCGTTCTTGTCCTGCTGTGTCCCAGCATCTGCAATAAAAAAAAAAGATTAATTCACGTGCGACTCAATTATATATTCACTCTTATTGGATTAATTTCGAACATTTTCAGAGTTGGAAAATTCATTACAACCTTTGCAGCAATCACAGAATAGTGTATTGCAATGAAATTTGTTTATAAAAAAAAAATCAAATAATAATCTTACTGAAGTGTGTATTTCTCGCCATCAATTTCAATATCCTTGTTAAGAAATTCAACGCCAATAGTATGAAAGCTGTTTTCATCAAACTGGTTCGACATGAATCGATTCATCAGACAACTC
The DNA here is from genome assembly GCA_029041755.1 of Resseliella maxima. Lineage (NCBI taxonomy): Eukaryota > Metazoa > Arthropoda > Insecta > Diptera > Cecidomyiidae > Resseliella > Resseliella maxima. Next base: position 590,292 of record JAQOWM010000888.1, on the reverse strand, counting down.
TTTCCAACACCACCATCGCCTGCATAAACAAAAAAACCACAATGCATTGAAATGCAATTAATAATTGAATGAGGTGAAATTATGCATAATATGCGCAGTTAAACATACCCAATATGACAACTTTCAATAGAATGTTTTTGCTTTTTGGTCGCATCGGCGACGTCATTTTTTATTTCACAATATAAAATCAACGGAAAAAAAATTAAATCTAAACTCTTTGGTCAAACTGATATCATTCAATGTGTGAGAATAAAAATGATTAAACAACGACAGAAATTAAAACTCTAATAAAAACAACAACGGGAAGTACCACGAAAAAACATTAAAAAAAATTCCCTCAACTTCAAGCTAAATCAATTTATGCGATACACACACGATTCAAAATAATGTTACAGTGAACGATACTACAAAATGTCCAATACTCATATATAAATACACATATAAAACGCAATTCAGCCGTTTTAACGTTGTGTGTTAATTGAATAAGAATAGGTTACACACAATTCGATTCACATTTATTGCAAATTAATCAATATAACATTGACTTGTATTGAAAACATTAATAATTTTTGCGCTTATTTGTATTCCAGAGAGATTAATGGAGAGAGATTTTTGTTTTTGTTTTTTCCTTTATTCCGACAATGAATTGACAACAAAACAATTTCCTTGCAATTTGATAACAATGTGCCTTAACTTGAAATTCACTGATATTTACTTATCTGTTGAAAATTGATGTAGTACATTGTGTATGGAAATGTTATTTCGAAAATGTCAATGACATTTTTTGACATAGAGTCACATGTGATCAAAAATCAACGATAGAGGTCGACACATTGGAAAAATCATCGTGTTTAAATAATATTCGGTGCAAATGTAGTGGAAATACTAAAAAGAATTTAATTGGAATATTTACTTTGACAAATCTTTGGTTATTTTATTGGAAAAAGTCGTTCATTTTACTATGGAAATAATTGTTTAAAAAAAAAAGTTGGTTTAAAAAGAAACAGAAACATCGAAATTTCAATTGGAATGAATTTATTGGTTAAATATTGTTTACATATTGAAGCACATCTGCCAACTACTGAAATGTGAAAAAAAAAAGAACTGGATATTACAATTTGAATCGGTGAAATGTCAAAAGACTTACCATTATCAATGTGTTGAGAACACAAACAATTCAAGTAAGTTGCATAGAAACCGTTCGATTGTGGTTTCCATTCAATGGATCAACGAATGATTTAACAATACTTGAAAGCCGAAACAGTCGAATATAATACAAATACATAGAGAAACGTTGACACACACATATCAAATCGTTTTTTTTATATTTCATGCGCATACATGTAACGAATGTGTCAAGCAACACATTGATGAGTGCGAAAATGAAATGAATGGAGAAACAGACAAGAGAGAGAAAGAGACTGAGAGAGAATGAGATGAGTGAGAACATGAGAAGTGAAATCAATAAGAGAAATAGAGAGAGAAATAATAAACTTGTTTAAGCATGGTGAGATAATAACGAAGGAAAAACAAATATCGTTCATCCATTGTGATTTCATAGTCTGCAAACACGGACGTCTATTCGTCGTGCTTGCTACAACAAAAAAAAAACCAACAACACACAACCCAACAAGAAAAAGGTTTTTATATTGTTTTTGCTTGATATTCGAATTGAATTTGCAATTTTTGTACCTTTTTAACGGATTGATATATGCATATTTTTTATAACTCGACATTGTGAGTGTATGTTTGTGTGTATATGATTTTAATAGTGTGGCTTTTTTGTGTGACATTTAGACTAATTGTGTTCAGTTTGTTTATTTGTTTGCAAGCGAACGGACTCCGTTTCTATGTGTATATACAGCATTGTTTTTTTTTTTTTTTAATATCACTTCACTTCGAAAGCAACAACAGAGGAAATAAAAGAAGGAAACAAAATTAAATAAATCAAAAAATATAAAAAAATCTTGAAGTGATGTTTTGTTGAAGTTTCGATGGATTAATCAAATTTGTGAATTCGAATGAAATTGAACAACATTTTACCAGCGACTGTTTGGGTGTTAACAAAAAAATTAAGAGGAGAAGGAAAAAAAACCTCATAAAAAATTATTCATAGACTCAACAAATCGGATTGAGTGTTTATTGCATTTAAACGGTGTTGTTTAAAGTGTGAATGAATCGTTGAGATCAGCAAGTGTGTATTTTTTTTGTCTTCATTCTTGTGCTCTGGCCATTTCTGATCGTACATATGAATTAGCCACAGAAATAAGCGTGCAAATTGGATATTGGATCTGTTTTGTTTACTTCAGTGTATGTGATTTGAAAAAAAAAAAAAAAAAAAAAAAAAAACATATTCTGGTGAAGCATTAAATTTTTGCAAAGAGTGAGTAAACATTTTGTTTCTTTTTTCCAACTTGATTCGATTAATGACAATATTGAAATATGCTGCCACGGATTTATGCAGTATGAACAAGAAAAAAAAAATTAAAACACGAAAAACTAGTTCGACCGTATGAATTTTTTCTTTCAGTTTTTATTATTAATGCAATTTTGAGTGAGTCGTGTATATAATATATAGTCACCGCTCACCAAATCAAAGCTACGATCGTACAACAACAACAATAATAGTGGAAAAACTATGGCTATATGCGAATTGCATGAAATCGGCTGAGTTTCGCAATGAAATTGCAGCTGAATTTGAGTGAGAGTTCACAATGCCAAATTCTGGCCAAAGCAGAAACAACTCACAAACAGCAAAAAAGAAAAGAGTGTGTGTGAGAGAGAGAGAGAGAGAGAGAGAGAGAGAGAGAAAGAGAGAGAGAAGACAAACCAACGGTGAATTGAATTGCTTTTGTTGGCATATTAAAAGTGCCATGATTTGTCGATGGGCTCAATATCGTGATATAATGACATGATTGGCCCATTTATCTCGGAAGAAAAAAGAAGCAAAACAAAAAAATCTGCATCGAAACAAACTGTTTTGGTAAATGATATGATGTAAATGATATCGTTGGAAGAGTGGTTTTAATTGGTGATCGGCTCAATTTATGCGCTAATTTGCATAACTGGTGTGTATACATCGTAAATTTGTTGATGATGATGTTTTTTTTTTTGCGGACAAATTCGTGTATCGACATGTTAGAGAGATGTGCAAATAATAAACTGGATTACAGATAAATATACCTGTTTATCCTTTCTATTGAGTGAGAGAGAAGAAGAAATCAGTTTTTTTTCATCTTAGTCGTCGTTGTCATTCGTTTATGCTTATGTATGTTTGATTTGGTCAACGACGTTTCTGCTTTTTTTATGATGTTTCAATAAATAAATACGCCCAAGTGTTGATGTGTGCGTTGGTTTGCCTGATCTTTCTTTTTTGCTCTCTCATATATCGCTTATATATATATATATGTTCCATTCGGCTTTATTTTATAATATTCATTATGGCGCACAACAAAACGGGTTCTTGCAAAAAGCAAAAAGAAAACCACACAACATCAACCGATCATCATACGACACATACATAAAATTATTAATGAATCACTTTGACCGTTTTACTTTGGATTTGTTTTTTTTTTCTCTCCTCAATTTCAATTTGAATGTATCAACGTATGCCATTCCATTTTTATGCTTGAGATTTGAGACGAAGACAGAAGTGAAAAAAAAAAAACTCATTGCAAAACTACGTTGAAATTATCATAGCAAAACAACAACAACAGCAACAGTAGTAGCAGTAGTTACAGAAACAACTAACAAGAAAAAAAAAATCGACAGAATACAATACATAATAATGATCGTTTGGCCAAACATTTAGCGCCTATTAAAATTGCTTTTCGAAAAATTCAACGCAAACGGTGTATGGAAACATTCTTAATGCAAGTACGAATGTAATGTATAGCAAGTGACGAAGCATAAGAAAAGTTGGATTATTTCTTCTCCATTTTCAGGCCTTGCTTTTATGTGAACCCCGTTCGTTCGTTCGTTCGTTCGTTTGCTTGCTTACTGATTGTTGTTGTTTTTTTTTTCACATTTTTCTACAGAGATTTGTGGCTTGCACCGATTACAATTTAAATATTGAAAAATAAGTGCGAATATGTGTACGTGAAAAGGAGAGAGAGTAATACATAAAATTCGCGATGTGTGTACGTGTAGTTGGCAATCACAAAAAAAAAAAGAAGAAGAAGAGAAAGAAAGAAAAAATAAATAAACAGAAAGCACACGGATCGAACTATACACAAAAGAGAGCCGTACAACGAGCACATTCTGTGCCGTGTCAATAAACTTTGTGCGAATAGTAACAACAGGCAACAACAATGTATGAGTTGAGAGTCGCAGTGAACGAAATGTATACAAGCGCGCGCAAACGAACGAGCGAACGACCGACCGACCCAGCGTTTTGGCATTATACAATTTTCCATGTTTTTCTCACTGCACATTTCCATCATTTTGCCCATCATCATCTCTCTCTTGCTCTCTCTACCGTTGTCCCACACTCTCGGTTGCACCTATGCATTTTATTATTAATAAAATCCAAAAAGTGACTTGTAAATGAAAACCAAAATGCACAATAGATACTGACAGGTTTTCTTGTATTCTCTTGATATTTCATTGAATTCGTTCAAATTGCTAAATTCCAATGAATTTATTGAAACATAATTGAATTTGTTTGAAATGGAATAACCATAATGAACAGCTACATTACAAGTCATGCATGTATCATTTCAACTCAATTTCCGCTATGATATTTCGATTTCATGTAATTCACTGCACATAGTTCACATAAAATACACACGTGTGCTAAATGTGAAAGCGGTAAATGTACCATTTTTGGTAAAGAAAACAACCAAAACAAGTCGAAAAAAGTACTACTCTCAGCAGATAATTTAAGCAAGGCTCTCAACAAACAATTTAAGAAATACTCTGAAATTCTGTTGAAATATGTAAGATTTTCAGGCTATGTTGTCAAGTTTCAATGGCTTTGCTGTGATATATTTGCAAGGGAAATCTATTGTAGCTCGATCGTTGCTCATGTAACGGCTATATGCATAATGACCATATTCTAGTATGCAATTTTTATGACCGCTTTTTGTTTTGCCACTTATATTCATTACTTGTTGGAGGGTTTTTTCATGCAGCAACTATATAATTTAGTATAACTTAAATTCTAATCATTTTTCTTCACAACAAAATGGTCGGGCGATTGTCTCTCCATGCCCAATTTTGCCTCTATTGCCATTTGAAAATATAGAATTATTCTATCAGTTTATTTGTATTGTACTTGTTGATGCCAATACGTTTTTCTAATGTGAAATATATATTGAATCATAACAAACCGTTTCGAGTTTGCAACATAAAAATCGTTCCATTACACGAGTCGAAACTAGTGTTGGCTGAATGTTTGTATGTGTGAGTTAGTGAGCGAGTGATAGGATAATCAAAATCGAGGAAACTACGTGTTGAACGGCATTCGCATATCCACATACATAATTAAATAACCATCACAACCGATACATATACATCATTGAATTACATACGCTCAACATACAACTGGAACAAATTCACAATATGGCCATTAAACGGCGTAGTTTACAAACTAACACACACTTATACATCGATGATTCAGGCAGAAATACGCTCACCCATGCTCGCGTATACATACATAGATGAACAAACTCAAATAAGTTCAAAGCAACAGCGAACAGCTGCGGTCATTGAACTTCAATCGCAATCATTTACAACGTGTAATTGTTCTGTTCTCTCCACACACAAACACACACACGCACACAAACAAACAAACAATTATATGTTTATATGCTGGATTCGTATGCTAGTTACAACTCCATTTATTCAATGTTACCGTTTGTCTAGCGATTTCCATTTTTAATTTATTAAAATTGGACTTAATACTGATGCGATTTATATGCGAGCGTTTTTATTCATCATCAAATTTGCGAATAATATCTCAACAAAAAAGGCCATTCGATGCTTTTGCTCTCTTTTTAAATCGCTGACCTAAGCGAAATGTGTGAGAAAAAGAGAGAAAGAGGTAAAGGGAGAAAGAGCGAGAGAGAGAAAGCAATACATGACGACAATAAAAGAAAACTCAAGCAAACTTTTATATGTGAACTGTAAAGAAAACCGAAACAAAAGAATACAACGAATACATATGCAAAACGAAACAGTCGCAACAAAAAGCCAAAGAATCAACAAAGGCGAGTTCATGTGTAAAATCACTTCGATATTTGTAAACCTTTCATGTGGAAATTTATTTCAATAAATTGAAAGTAATACGTTCTCGTTACTTGGCTTCTATCAAACTACCTACCTACCTCCCTACCTCCTTCTTTTCTCTCTCTTTCTCTCCCTCTCTCTCTCTCTCTCCCTCTCTCTCTCTTCCTCTCCCTCTTTGCCTCTTTGTCTTTTTCTCTTTGGGTACTTAAATTCTGTTAAGCTGTTATAAAATGCACCTAATTTTAAATGAACAATTCTTAATAAATAATGAACACTCAACGGCAAGAATAAAGAATTTGTGGTTTTAGTTTATGTGTTTTATTTAATTCTCTTTTCGTCTCTCATGATAATTCATACATATTTTTTCTTTTCTGTTCATTCGCATTTTATAACGGGACTTTGTAATTTTTCAAGCGTTTCTCATTCATTATGAATCTGAATACACCTACGATCAGGAGTGTTTTTCCATATCAAAATCAAATTACGTGTCAAGTAATAACGAGTTTCGTCCGAGTGTGAAATTTAATCATTAGTTGAGAAAAAGGCGTTCACTTACAAGTAACATTATTCACATTTTTTTTGCATTTTGCTTATGCTGATCTATTACTCGAACTCTTTCTTTATCTCTCTAACTGTCTTTTTTGTTTTTGTGTGGTTGGTGTTCACTTGTTATGTATTTTTAATATGCAAATTACATGTCAATTACAAGAAATGGTTAAAAAAAAATCGCATAGCGCCGGCGACATTCATACAATTTTCATTTCATTCAGACAATTTTGAACACATCAAGTTAAAACTATCAAATTATCGGAGCAAAAGAAAATCGTCTTAAACTATCAAATATCTCTTATATGTTGTATTGTGTTGAATAATTCATGTCGACATCAACAAATTTAATGATAAAATTGCATGTTTCAATTTATTTTTAAGCATATCATATATTCAAACGGCCAATGAAATTGGATTTCTTTTGTCAAGTGATTCAAAACACATAAAATTAATCGCATTCATATTAAAACGACCATATTTTCCTTTCACACGAACACTATTTGCATATACCATGATACCATATTCAAATCGTAAAATAATCATTTTTATTGATTTTCTGTGGCATTTATGATTGTTTAGATGATTATTCGTTTTCATATTTATTCACATCGATCGACAGATAATAAACTATCATTATAATATTTTATAAATAATTTCGTTTGAAGCGAACTTTCTATGGTATTCCAAGTGAAAATACTACACACTTCAAAATAGGGCATTTTTCATAAAGTTTTACTTACGCTAATTAATATTTCATCTTGAATTTGCGCGAAATTTATGCAGCTCAACTTTTGAAAACACTGAAAGCAATTCAAAAGTGATGATATGTAACGATTGATATTTTGTACAATATTTCATTGTCCTTTTTCATTTTCTTCTTCAAATAGAAAGTCCAATATGATTTTTTTTTTTCAAAAGCGTTAAAATTTTGTTTGATCTTTGAATGTCGGCATGTGACTGAGTGTTTCGTCTCACCGGCCGGCTTTATTCATTTATTTGTAAACAACATAAAAAAGCCTCCAAACTAATTTGAATCCAAACAAGAAGAAAAAATTGAATGATGTTTTCCATCATTTCATATAATTATAAAAGCAATCCAAATGTGAATAAATATTTGGTAAAAAGAGCTTGAAAATGCATTTTAACCAACATCAAAAGTTATTGGTATGGAATTGACATTTCCACGTCTATCTTTAAAACAAGTAATTTTATCTTCACATTTTTTTGTTTATTTTTTTTTCTCTCTTTTGTTTCAATTTTATCAGTAAATGTGGTCATGTAGCTATTTTTGTCGATCAGAAATTATTTTATAGACTCAACAAGACTGTTTTTTTCTCAATTTCTTTCATTCTTTCTTTCTCTTTCTCATAAATTCTTCATCGTTGTGTTTTGCATTAAAATACTCCCGAATATATATATCTTGGCACAGGCTGATGTACATTTTACACAAATCTCCATTCATTTTCAACATTAATTTTATGTTTGTTTATAACTGTGCTGGCTATGACTACAACAAACAGAAAATGCTTTAGTTTGACGCAAATACGAAATGTATTCAATCCAAAAATAAATAAACATTTATACAAATCATAATGAAGACAAAATGCTCATAGTTTTGGTATAATCACCATTTAAATGGAAAAGTTCAAATGAACAAGAAAAATAGAAAGAAAAAAAGAACCAATGTGAATTTTGAGTGTATGTGCGTGTTTCGTGTTGTTGTTTCTTGATGCTGTACCGAGTTAAAAACAAAATTGGTTTGGTTTTTGGTTGAAAGAACGAGAAACCCAGAGTAAAAAAGAGAGAAAAAATGAAAGAGAATGATGTACGTAGCGTGTTGATGACGCACACGCAAGGTCGTCGCGTACAAATTTAGCTATATAACTGAAGGTCGTTCATTGGACGATCACATGACATGACTCTCTCAGTTTGTTTTTTCGGTCTCTCTCACTCATTCACAATGCATTGCTCTGTTGTGTTACCATTTGCACTAACACAAACAGCACCACACAGCACGGCATACGGCTAAGTAAGCGTTGCCTATTCTCCGTTGCTCTCTTACTCTCTCATCAAACAGACACATACACATATACACACAAACGCGTGTATTTCTCAACACCAAATACCGGTTTAATTGTACTCGTGTTTTCATTTTAACTGAAACAACGACGACAAAAAAAAATCATTTGTATACACACATAAACAGCATGAATAAGCTGTGCACTCACATTGTATTTAGCAAAACGGTTTGAAATAAATGCGTTCACTGCTGGTTTAAACCAATACAAATCGTTATGTTGTGTATTGTTATGAGAAATAAAACACGAGCGCTCAATTAAAGAAATCATTTGATCTAGTAAATTAATAGTGAAAATACAAATTGTATCATACAATCATCGAAAAGGTCAAAGTTTTTTTTTTTTTTGCTTTCATTTTGTTTCGTTTCTTAAATGAGAAAAACGTTGAAATCTACTAGACAAAATGACGCTCATTTTGTGAATAATATTGATGTGATTACTGTTTTAAATGACAATTTATTCAGATCAAGCAACAATTCAAAACGTAATTGCGTCAAGAACAATCGAAACATTGATTCTTCCAAGTGGTAATTTTTGACCATAACATTTCAAAAACTTGTCTAGATAGAAATCAAGCCGGTCAAGAACAACAACAATAACAACAAAAGCATATTCGTTTGACGCAAATTCCAAACCATTGAGAGAGTTCATTAAAAAAAAAACAAAAAGTGCAGATGTGAGAAAAGCAATAAATGTGAATCATTCCATAATATATTATATGTTTTTTTTTTCATTTTGTTATCTCGTCTATCCTATTTGATTCGATCAAAAAGACATTCTGCGATGCGCAAAAATTCGTGGTAGCAAAACATGATTCATATTACGAATGAAATGTGTGCGATGTGTGTTCCTTTCCAAAATAATCCACTTAAAATTTATGACATTCATATTGATCGAATGAAGAAGGTAGAAAATAAATATTTCGATGCTGATTATTTATTTGGTGTTGTGGTGGTGTGCTGATTAAGAGTGAAAGATTTCAATTTGTAAATGTATAAATGTCAAGTGATTGGCAAATGAATTTCATATAAGAAACATGATTTTGTGAAAAAAAATTTTAATGATTCGATGAACAATCAGTGTGACAAAAGTTTCATCACAAAACTGAGCATAATTAGAGTAAATTCGCTCAGCACTGATATTTCCACAATCAAACGACAGACAATGACGTGAAGGTTGAAAATTTACGATTTTTTTTTTTTTTTTTTTTTTTTTGATTTATTTCAATAATTTTTTCAATAATGATAATTGCCGAACAATTTGTTCTTTGCGATAAGAATTTTGATTATTTCTTAATCGTATCCGCACACATTCTCTATTCCAAACTAACATCGAACGAGTTTTGATAAGGCTAAAGTACATAATTCTACCGTTATTTCATTTGATTTCAATCAGAGATCCAATGAATTGATCGATTTTACTGCTTTTTAATTATGTCATTTTCAATTGTATTTTGTCGATCGTCAACTTTATCAAAATGAATAATAATTTAACACCATAAAATGTAATCAGTCATATTTCGATCGAATAATTATCAGCTAATAATATATTGTGCATGTTAGATATTTGTCATTTTTTATTGAATTTGTAATTGTAAACAATTTGGTGAAATGAAATGAAATTTATCTGAATTTATTCATTTGTTTAATTTTTTTCTTCTGCAGGGAATACAATTTGACGTAAGGTGTAATGCGTATGACTTGTGATGTTGCGTATGTTTCATCTCAATACTGTTATCGATGTAACAAACACAATCGAAACAGCAATTTTTCAATTGAATTAAATCAAATTAAAGATAAACGATGTCTACGTCTGGCGGCCTTAGTGGTGGTAGTTTTTCAAACATAACAAGCGATTTAAATATTCGCCCAAATATATCGATAACCAATATCAATTGTCCAACTGCATCGAATATAAACAGTATTGATTTAAGTAATGGTGCCAATGATTTAACAACAAATACTAGTAGCCAATCGAATAGCGATACAAACAATGTAAACAACAAGTCGAATAGTTTTTGTAATAGCATAGCAAGCGATGCACCGTCATCACATCAACAGCAGCAACAGCAACAGCAACAAACGATAAATAATAATCCGCACTTCTATGGAAACGGTAGCATTCGTATAGCCGTGCCAAAAATGGAAGAATCTGATGAGTCTGAGACTGAGTTATCGCAAATTGAAAATGCTGCATCAACAGCAGCACCACCACCACCAACAACAACAACGGCATCGTCGACAGCCGTCAGTATGCGATCAAGTAACAATAATAAAAGTACACCAAGGCCAATGTCATGGGAAGGTGAATTGTCCGAGAATGAGGATCAAATGGAAACGGATACGTCAAAACCAACGACAAACAATAATGAAATTGCAATGAATCCCATTTCATATGCAACAAATGGTAATACAGAAAAATCAATTGTGAAACCACGTGCAGTGGCGGGAACAGCGACTAATCTCACATTATCTGAACTAAATGACAATACGGGAAAAATTACTGATTTGGATACAACAATTAAAATTAAACCAGAATACAATCATTTTGCCACCGCCAATCAAACGTCCGATACAAATCAATCAATTGCAATTGATGCAAACAAACGTTTCCCATTTGATATGTCAAATATGAAATTTGAAACAAATTTACAATCACAACATATTGCTGCGAATCAATTTGCAACGCAACAGCAACAACAACAGCAACAACAACAGCAAACAACACAAAATGATATAAATTCGTCATCGTCAATGATACGATCCAAAGCGAATAATATTTTACCAACAAATCCGAGCCCAGATTCAGCCATACACAGTGTGTACACGCATAGTTCACCAAGCCAATCACCATTAACATCAAGACACACACCATATACACCATCATTAAGCCGAAATAATAGCGATGCATCATACAGCAGTTGCTATTCATATAGTTCGGAATTTAGTCCAACACATTCGCCAATTCAAGGCCGACACAATATGTATGCCGGTGGTAATTTTAATGGATCTCCATTACATCATTCAGTATTGTACAAGCCAATGATTGACGGGAATGATAATGCAAAAACATTGCAACATCAACAGTCAAATGAGGAAAATATCTTGGAACCAGAAATCATTCCATCGGCCGGCATCTCACGACAACAACTCATTAACAGGTATCATTTTTTTTCTTCTATTTTTGAATGCCAATTAAAAATGACACCAAGTTTTTTGCATTTTTTTTTTCGTTTGATTTATAGCCCATGTCCAATTTGTGGTGATAAAATATCCGGTTTTCATTATGGCATTTTCTCGTGTGAATCATGCAAAGGATTTTTCAAACGAACCGTACAAAATCGAAAGAATTATGTTTGTTTACGCGGCGGACCATGTCCCATATCAATTGCAACGCGAAAAAAGTGTCCGGCATGTCGTTTTGAAAAATGCCTGCAACGAGGCATGAAATTGGAGGCCATTCGAGAGGATCGTACACGTGGTGGACGATCAACATATCAATGTTCATACACATTACCCATGCTGAGTCCATCACTGGTTGATGGAACTCTATTGATATCAAATAATCGAACAAAAGCGCCAAATCAACAAGATAATTTGGCTGGCTATAATAATGCACAGAATCAACTAACTATTCCAACGTTATTACAAGTATGCATACTTCCATGGAAGCAATATCCAAACAATTTTTCACATTTTTTTTTTTCTTCATTTTTTGTTTCTTTTGATTTTAAACATTTCGAATTTTCTCATAGGAAATAATGGATGTTGAGCATTTATGGAAATTTAGCGAATCTGAAATAAATAAATTGAATCAAAATCAATTATCAAACAATGAAAGCAACAGAAATGATGGTTCTGGTGCATCATCAGCAACATTGGCTACAAATCCATTATTGGCTGGCCTTGCTAACAGTGAAGACACAAGTCCGGATTTGATTGCAAACCTATGCAACGTAGCAGATCATCGGTTATACAAAATTGTCAAATGGTGCAAGAGCTTGCCTCTCTTCAAGAATATTTCGGTGAGTCTGATTTCGAATTTTTCATATGTGATCTTTCTCATTGAAGAATAAAATGAAATTTTTAACAATATTTTTAACTCTTTTTTTTTTGTTTGTTTTGTTTTAACAGATTGACGATCAAATTTGTTTGTTGATTAATTCATGGTGTGAACTCTTGCTATTTTCATGCTGTTTCCGATCAATTTCGTCACCCGGTGAAATTCGTATCTCACAAGGCAAATCAATCAATTTGGAACAAGCCAAATCTAGTGGACTTCAGGTATGAATTCATTGTGATTTAAATTGAATAAAAAATCAATTACAATAGGCATAAAAAAATCAAATAATAATTTGTAAAAATATTTAGGCTTGTATTGAACGAATGTTAAATCTAACGGACCATTTGAGACGACTTCGTGTTGATAAGTACGAGTATGTGGCAATGAAAGTAATTGTTCTTCTTCAATCGGGTAAGGATCCTTTTATTATGCAAATCATCTTCATATTTTCCTAGACAGATTGAAATCCTGAAAAAAGTATGGGGCCTAGGAAAACGTACCTTTACTTATTATTATCACGTGCTAATCTAATGAATTAAATAATGAATAATTGTTGAAATTTTTTCTTTCAAATTTGTTCATTGAAACACAGATACATCTGATTTAAGAGAACCCGAACAAGTGCGTGCATGCCAAGAGAAAGCATTACATGCACTACAAACATATACATTGACTCATTATTCGGATGCGCCATCAAAGTTTGGCGAACTACTTTTGCGAATACCGGAATTGCAACGTACTTGCCAGGTATGAAAATTTACAACAATTTACACATATTTCGAATTTCAAAACAAAATATGAAAAAAACAATTTTTTTCAAAAAAATTCACAAATTTAACAATCTAATCTTGGGAAAAAAATTTACCTTCACAGGTTGGCAAGGAAATGTTGACAATTAAGTCAAAAGATGGTGCTGAATTCAATCTATTACTGGAATTGTTGCGTGGTGAACATTGATAATGTTCAATCAAATTGTTTAAATGATTAATTCCATCGTTGGAATTTATTGAATATTTTGTAAATAAAAAACAGTCAATGGATTTGACTGTTAATCAATTTTGATACAATTGGTATATCTTTCAACGCATACAAAACGTTGTTATATTTTTTCTATAAAAAAAAGGACTGGATTTTAAGTGCTTTCCCATTGCCCAAACTATGAATTGGAGCTTATGCCCTTGCATTGAATTGATTTTAAAACAGTTAAACAAGATTTAATACTCATAGAAATTCTACAAAATCGCACACAACTGCCACGAACAACAAGTCGAACTGATAAAAAAAAAGCAGTGAATTCGAATGCCTTTGAAATTGCTTGATGGGATCGACGTGATGGAAATATCCCCTTCAACTTCTGACAAAAAAAAAATGAATTTATGTATGGCGAAAACATTTCTGTAATAACGACAAGAGACTCTCAAGAGAGCATGCCAAATGAAATTCAAGCCAATTTGAAGCGGACAAAAAAATATGAAATCTAATTTAATACAGGCCTTACGAATAATTGCAATACGAGCTATTTTGAATCGTTATCACATGTGAAAAAAAAATTATACAATATAAATATTACGTGCATTAGAAAAGGCAAAATGAGCAACAATTAATCGAAATGGCATCAAATAGCAATAAAATGTCTTTTTTACATTTGAACGTGATTTGAAGTCTTATGATTTTAAGTATCATTTTTTCACATTTGAAAAATGTAACACTGTAAATATTGAAAACATTGAATGAATTGAAAATTGTAAAAAAAATGAGAAAAAAAAAAAAAAAATTTGAATTTCGTGATAAAATCATGCAAAAATTAAATGATTTTTTCGATTTAATTTGACACAATTTATTTGCTTTGCGGTTTCACCAAAAAAAGCGAGAAAATAGAAATCGTTTTTACAATTGAGAATTGAAAAAAAAAACTGTTGTGCCTTTAAAATGTACCAATTGGTATAAATTATGTAATAAAGAACCCAGTAAAATCCTTAATTTTAATTATTATTATTATTTTCAATAAATTTATCTCAAATAGATAAGTAAGCAATGCGAAACATTCATATTTAAGATTTATTGGTGCGTGTGAACGTGTTTATCGAAAGATATCATTGATTAGCGACACATATTTATTAAGAATTGAAAATGAAAAAAAAAAAAAAAAAAAAAAATGTTAACAAAACTAAATCGCAATTCATAATCTGTGTTTATCTGTAACAACAAGTAGCAAAACCCAAACTATGGACTGAAACATGAGCTAAATACTATTGACACTTATTCGTCATTTTTTTAGAAGCATTTTCTTTTGGAGCATATTTTTACACTACATTAGATTTAAAGAAATAAAACGATGTATCATCATACAATGAGAAAGCAACACTTTTTCTCTCATAGAATAAATACCAATCGCATGGCATATAGAGAAGCGTCTCAAAGTGTACACAACTCATAAAGTACTTCGATGAAATGTCATTTGTCACTAATATTTTTCTTGAATCTAAACTTCTTTTTCTAAAAATTCGAGCCATTTTTGTTAGACTTCTTTACGATTTTTTCTCGAAAATTTTTTTTTAATTTTTGTGAAAGTTTCAAATTTTGTTTTAAAAAATTCCAAATTTGTTTTAAGCATTTCAGACATTTTTAAAACTGGAATTTTTTCAAAAAGTAAATTTTTCTTCGCTTTGTATTTAAAAAATATATTTACAATTTCAGATTTTAATTTTAATTTTTTTTTTTTTTTTCGAAATTTCAAGCCATTTTCAAAAAAACTAACTGAATTCAATTATTTGCAAAAGAAAGTGCCATTTAATTTCATGCAGTACGTAAATTTATGTCTTTTGAGCAATTGAGTACGTGGCCGATCGTAAAAAAAACTTAGCGAAAAATCAATCATTCGGCCTTTGAAAATAGTGTTAATTTTACTCATTGATGGCATTCAGATAGAAGCATTTAAACATAAATATTTGTATGTGTACGTCTATTTAATATTAAAACAGAAAATGAATCATAAATTGTCCAATTTTATACCGAGATTTTTTCTTCTTCTATTTTATGCGTAATTTGTTTGTTTATTGTTTCATTGCAGCAGAAAAATTGGAGAGATTTAGTATATCAAAACATCTAGAGAACAATCATTTAAACTTTAATTCAATTTCATTTTTTTAAACACAATTTTTACTTCTCATAAATGAAATGAGTTTTTTTTGTCTATTAGTTTGACTTATGTACTTAAAATTTCCTGAAATTTGACATTAAAACAGAGAAGAAAGTTATTATGGTGCCATATGAGTATTTTGGCTACAATTAGCTTAAATGAAAAGAAAATAGATCAATTTTGAAATATTGCGCAATTTTTCGACATGATTCAGTTTTGATCCCGTTTTTTTCTTTGTTTCATCACACATCAAAATATAGACAATTATATCGTGTAGCTTTGATATTAAAACAAGAGAAAAAATTGTAAATAATGTGATAAAAATTGCTAATTTTGAAATTAATTTGTCAGGTGAAAAAAGTTTTGTAGCAAAATTCAACAGCAATTCACAGGATTTTATTTTAATACGGAAGTTCACAAATTTTTTTTCAAAAAAAAATTTGGAATTTTTGTGTTTCGTTTGTGAATTTGAATTTCAAATTAATCACAGAAATTCTTTTTTATTCAGTTTATTAGCTTTTCGCAAAGAAAATAATTATTCGATTTTCCCAAATTTGAATAGCGAATAGATAATTTTATACATTTAAATGTGCAGTTTTTAAGCGGATTTCTTTTTTTACGGTTTTGATACATTTTACTCAATCAATGCAGACTAACAAGTTCATGCATATTGTACTGAAATAATGAAATTGAATAAATATTTATAAAAAAAAATGATAAGTTTTTCATCAAAAATTTTTTCTTTATTTTTAATCGAATAAAAAAATCTTTTGAAAATGCAGAATGGAACTTTCATGATGGAAAAAAATTAAATCATACAAAATATACGCTTACATGCAGTTTAATTCAAAATATCACAAATGGTGATTTTTAATGAACCGTTATGTATTCTCTTAATATATTCCATTCAACGCTTATTACGAAGCCCATTGTTTGCCGTGTATTGGACTATATATTTGTTTACTTAAATGAAGACGAATAAAAACCAAATTCTTAACTAGAGATGACGCCACTGATCATTTGCTCAATAAAACTTCCAGTAAAGTATGAATGATTGTATTGAATTTGTTTTGAAATTTCTTCTCTAAATGTTTTCCTGAAATGTGAATAGATTGAGATATTTGATTAATGATTTTGTGACAATTATCATTACTGTTTAAAGTGAATACAAATTTTGATTTAAAAAAAAATGTGAATAAATAAATGTTTACTATCAATCAACTATTACACATGCATTCGAAGCAAATGTTAAGTAAGTAAAGTATATGACTAACAACTGGATGACGTTTATTTGACATATTCCAAGTGTTCGCCACATGCAAAAAGAGACAGGGCAAAAGAATGAGCGCATGGAATGCGAAGAGTGAATGAAATGAGTGAAAGAGTAAATTGTTTGTGTGTGCGTGTGTCTGTATGCATGTTTCAATATCCATTGAGCTGAAACATACTCTATAATAACAAGCATTCTCACTCATTGAGAGAGATTAATGTAAAAATACTTGGCTGCTGGTGCACATACACACATGCCTGTGGCCCCACAACAACATAAAAAGAAACGGTGAAATGAGAAGAGAAAAAAAAAAACAACATACTGAGTAACTTCAGAGAAGTAAAAATCTTGTAGTCAAAACAATTTTCTCAGTGAGTGTCGACGGTCAGTCAATTGTGTATCTTGAACGAAAACAGTGTTGTTTGTTTGTACGGAATCTACGAAAATTCATTTATCTCTCTTTCTCTGTTTTTTGATTTTATGTTTTTTTCTCTGTGTTCATTGAATTTCTCTTTTTGCCTATATTTTTCCATCCATTATTTGCAACGGCATCCAAATCAAATGAATTTGATAAAATGCAGTGAAACATTTGAATCGCGTGTTGTTAAATGAACGATTTTCTGCATTATAGACATAAACACAAACAGAAACACACACACACACACACAATCGAAAATCCATTTGGAATTTATAATTGAAGAATAAAGAAAAATTAGAGAAATAAAATCAAATCAAATCAGTACAAAAGTATAATTTTGATTTTCGATTCAAAAATACTCAGAAAGTGAAATATATAAACAGTTTGTTGATGGTCTTTATATTTTCTCTCATTCAATTGAAATCGTCATTGTTCATACAAAATTGTGGTAACTACGGTAAACAAAGTGTGCAACTAGATAATATGGCATAAAATTAATGAACTTTTCAATTGGTAAAATGAAATACATTTAATTTGTGTGTGAAAAATCGACATTTTAATGGCAAAAATGCATAGTTTGATGCGAGACGAACTAACGAGAAAAAAAAACGACGGAAATTAATTTAAGAAGAAGAGGGAAATAAGAATACCGTAAAGAAAATAAACGAAAGAAGAAAAATTCGCAAAGAAAACAGAACTTCAAAATAGTCGAGTGCAAATGTCAACAAAATAAATGCTATTGAGAAGTGAAATTCCCCAAATCAAGTATTCCTCCAGTTGAATATCAATGAATTTACAAATTGCGGGCAAAGTGAATGTGGACGGCTATTTATAACAAAAATTCATCGAATGCAAACATTTCAAATCAATCGGCTGCGTTTTCATTTCGTCGATTTTTTTTCTTTCATATTTTCTTTGTTGCTTCTTTTGTTTGCGTTGTTGTTTATTCGCCCGACATTTTTGACCATTTCGAAGCAACGATACCAAACATAATTTCAACGCCCCGACTAATCGATCGTCCAATTTCACTTTGTTGAATACACAAAGTGACGAGCAACCAAATTCATTTTTGATGTCTAATTAATTCTACCACTGGATCGATCAGTTCGAATATACCTTTTTTTCCATACGTAAGTGTTTACCATTTATTTATGTTTTGAACTTTTCTATCACAAGTTAATTTTCTCTCTCTCTCTCTCTCTCTCTCTCTTTTCCGCTCTGTGTTTGTTTTGCTTGAATTTTTATTTTCGTCTGTGATTGCAAATTACACTTGTCTACTTCAATAATTGAGTTCTAATTACCTCTCTATTTTGAATGAATCGTACAAAAAATGACAGACATAGAAATAACCTTCCGTTTATTATTTGATTAAATATGAGCGCGGTTTGTTGTTGCTGTGTGTATCAACAAAAGTTTCCGCACTAAAAAAAAGTGCATGTAAATAAGCTAAACAGTGTTAAGTTAACACAATTTATTTGATCAAAATGTGCAAACATGATATATAAACGAAAGAAAGAACGAAAGAACAAAATAAGAAATCAAAAAAAAGCCAACAAAAAAAAAACACTCACTAAAATCGAATGATGAATTCATTATTGTCACTCGATTTGCACGCGAAACCAAATTCATATTCAAATGTGATGTTACATTTATATTCAAAATATTCATATTGTTGATTCTGCGTGTCTGGCTGCTTGCTTTTTGATTTTAATTTTAATTTTAATTTATTTTTTTTTTCTGTTTATTTTCTCTGGAGCGCGAGAATTTGTGTGTGAAAAATGTTGAATTTCGAAATGTAGACATTTTAAAATTAGACTAATTTTGTTTGGTATATCCAAACAGCATAGAGGAAAATTTAATTGAATTGATCAAGATGTACCAATTCGTTGATGCATAAAAATGTATATGTGTTTATAATATATGCATGAATGACAAAAGCGTTGGCTTTCTTCTGATTTCATTAAATATTTTAATGAAAGCTAATCGAATGAATTTTTTTTTTTCTCTCGCTCTTTTCTAAGAATAATAATCGAGCGCCCATCATCATTTCTTTGTATAACATTCATTTTGTGGGTATTTTATTCGGTTTAGAATGAAATGAATGTTTATATTGACGCATAACGCATGTTTTATTCACCATTTGTACATCGAAAAATTGGAGCGCTGAACGAGAAAAAGAGCCCTAACGACAAATGTGTGTGTGTGTGTTTTTTTTATATAATATTGATAAAGTCAGTTATTTACAGAGAATTTAGATCATAACAAAAGCGTTTCACGTTGACGTTGATATAAATTTTAATAGAGAACTGTTCATGTGTTTAATTTTTTTTTTCGCTCTTTCGCTTAGCTTCCGTTTTTCTTATCAGAATATCATTTCATTGAGGCGAATAACACTGATGAGCTAACCATGGCAGCAATACCGTTCGTTGCCGTTGACGTATGAACATCAACCATTTCGGAGAAAATTTGGTTACAATATTCAATTATTCAATTGCGATGAAAACTTTTCAAGTAATTTGAGAAGTTTTTCGGCGACAAAAAAAAAAAACGTTTGAGCTGCCTTCAAGATAAATGCCACCAATTTATGCGAATATTTAACGAAGAACATTTTTACCCACACAAAAAATCGACATTTTATCCATATACTTGTATGAATTAAATACTCTAACTCGTACTGAACTTACTCCCATGCTTATTACATGTCTTATCAACAAAATTGCGTGCGAACGAATGCATTTTCAAGTGAATCATGTGCGTATGACGACGATAATACAGGCCATATGGCTTTTTGTTGTTTTAAGTAAATAATGTCAAAATAAATCCCGGATCAAGCATTAGAAAATTAAGCACAATTCAAACAAACTCATGCCAACGCAATAAATATTATATATATATATGTTCGTTTGTCTAAGCCCGGATTTTCACTCGTCTAACGAAAGTGAATGCTTTGCCAAGTTATGATGAAAACCTTCAGCACTTTATATTGAAGTGGCCTACAAATAATAATAACACCTAGTTATTTGTTTCGGTTTTTATTTCTTTTTCTTATTCTCTACAAACAATATCGCACACTTTTATCGTACAAACAGGTTTATTATTATTTGCAAAGCCTGCACAGTTTTTTTTTTTTTTTCATTTTCAATGAAAGACCAAAAAATTTACCAAATTACTACGAACACAACATGTTTATTTGAATTATGATTGGATTTTTTTGATTTCAACTGTAGATATTATTTCAACATTTTTACTACAAAGTCAATTGACCATTGTTGGAAATTGTTGATGAATATTGAGATAAACAAATTGAAATGCTTAATGAGCATACATTGTGTTTGGTACATCAAATAAAATATGAGCTGCAGAATTACATGAGCCAAACGAAATTCAAGTGAAGCACACACGTGCTTGTTATGTTATTTGTAAACCAAATTGACCACACCGAGAGATATTCGTATGATGACTTGGTGACACAATGGTTGAAATAAGAATGTCATGTAATTAATGAGACAAATAGTCGAACATTCATCAAGACAAAACATAGTTTCACTACTTAGTCGGGTCAAATTGTTCAATTAACTGCAACGCAATCATACCAACATGATCACAATCATTCACATGGGAAACGAGAGAAAAAGTTTTTTTTTTTTTTTTTTTTTTTTTGGTTCAGCCTTTGACTTTAACCTCTAGTTTATAGTTAACCTTATAGAAAGTTTGTATTTATGAACGGAGGAAGAATGAATTACGACTAATCTTTAAAACAAAAGCTGTCGAAATGCTAAAATCATTTTCATTAATATCAACAGCACACTAGAGGCTCGACCTGTACAACTAGGTTAATGAATATGCCTATTGTATCAGTAACAAAACTCGGCACATTGGTTTCAATCTAGCATGAATATATAGCCATAGGAATTCATCTTTATAAAGCTTAAATTGAAAGCAAACATTCATCTCGCTCGTTTATTCGCTCGAAATAAGCGTTTTCTCAAGAATCGATGAGACTTTTTTTTTGAAAAAAAAAAAAAAAAAAACATTTTCACGTTTTCGACTTCTCAATTTAAAAAAGTTTTCCAAATATTGCAATGGTTTCTATGAAACTGATTTTTTTATCTCATATATAATTTAAGCTCAGTGATATAGATACTAATTTGAGTGGATGAAAGAATTTGTGTGCGTTTTTTTTCCAGCAAATTCAACGAAAAAATATCGAAAGAGTATGTCAAAAATGAGATTTTTGTTCACTGCATTAAACAAGCGAATGAAGTGGGCGTCAAAGCGTATAGCTGTAAATAGTCAAAATTTCTGTATCACAGCAACATGATCCAAATGATTTCATGCCATATATACGATAAAATTGTTGTACCACATATTTCAAGCTCAACTAATAAATATACATATACATGAATACATAGAACGTTTATCAAAGTAAAACGTCAGAAAATGAAATGAAATAAAAACAAAACAAAAAAACGATTATATAATATACGCAATTTCTATGAAAATCAAAATGAACAACGACGGAAATGAATTTCGGTTGCACTCCGTGCACTGCTGGTATGGCTGGCATTTCTTCTATTATCAATATTATGTTTGCTTTATTAAATATGCGCTTTTCAATAGAGTCTAATGAGAATTCAAATGGAAGAATGCTTCCGTTTTTCGTTTCCAAGAAATTCACCTTAAATTTAATTTCAATTTTATTCACTGCATCCGTTTCTCTTGAAGTTTTGAAACAAACAAAAAAAAAACAACTACCAATTCATCTGTGCTGACTTGGGCTATTTTCGACCGTCTGTATGCATTGCAGGCGAAAAGTTTTTCCCTCAATTTCTCTCTCTCTCTCTCTTTCTTGCTCGCTATTGCAGAAAAGAAAAAAAATTGGAAAAATTCTAAGGGAAATTTCATATAAAAAATGTGTATGAAAGAGAGTGAGAGATGTCTGAAAAAAAGACGGCGCATTGAATGTGGCCTTACCGTTTTCATTCGTTTTTGGTTGAAATGAATTTCTTCGGCTTTGCCAATTTTCATTCGGTGCGCATTTTGTGTTGGTAATTTTGTGTTCTTCCAAGCATTTTCTTCATGTAAAAGTGTTTACAGACAACTGTTTTTAAGGTAAACTGCTTTCCGATTTGATGGGCTTTTTTTTGCTTTTGTTTTCTTGCTTTCTATGTTGCTATTCATGGTGCATTTTCTTCATTCCGCATGTTTCCTGTTCGATATGGTTGCTCAATGCTTAACGATGGTAAAAAAAAAACGACAAAAACAAAATTCTGCTTAAAATGCATTCTTCAAGCCTGACTTCGATCATAAATTTACAAAATACCGATAAATTTGATGGTTGCAGAATGCAACTTTTATTCGGGGCAAATTGCAGAAAAAAAAATGCGCAATGTAATGTCAATAATCGCTTATAGATTATCGGCAGCACATCTCAATGGAAAATGTTCAAATTCAATACATTTTCGAATTATTGAACACTTTTTGTACACCGATCAATATATAACATTAGCGATAAATGCCCGAGCAACAATATTAATTTATCTGGCCTGAAATCACAAAAATGGAGCAATTCAACTGCAAAAATATTATAATGAATTGGCGTGTTGTCAAGCGAAAATTTCGAATTCCATTCGTACACATAAATTGCGCATACCAAATAATGGCCAATTTCAAATGGAATGTTTCGCTTGTTGTTGTTGTTTTTCATTCTTTTTGCATTGCAACAAATAAGCATTGGCATTTCTGAGCAAAAAAAAAAAAAAAAAACAAAGAGAATTCCGAAATAATCGCATTAAGTATCACTTTGCAATAAAACAATGTATAGAACAGCAAAAATCGCTGGGTAAATTCGATCATTGCGGATTTTTCTTTTATTGACATTATCGAACGATATTAATGATTTTGTAAAGCTTTCAGTAAATTCTGCAACAAAAGCAGAAAAATTGACCAAAATAAAAAAATGTGCTGATTTCGTTGAAAAAAAAAAAAACGAAAAAAACAAATTTTGATTTCATTGATTTGCCAAACATTATGTACGTTTGATTCACGTGCTCAATTAGAGTGTGTATGCGATTGAATGTTTTTTTTTCTTTCGTCTTTTTCATTCAATCACATAAATGACACCTTCAGCGTTTCAATGAATCGTGACTTTCTTGTACTAAATTCATTGTATTTATTGAACACCTTCACATGAATGACAATCGCTTTGTCATTTCTAATGCACCATGTAATAACACGGTATTACCGAAGATTTATGCTGATAAAAGAAAGCATGTCAATTTTATTGAAATACGAAAATAAAAAGAAAAAAGAAAAAAGAAGAACAAGGAAAAAAAATACCAGCCGCACCAACAACCTGAATGATATTCAATTCGCAATTTTCATTCCAGTAACGCATTGTCTGTAGATTTGCTTCGACTGTTGGTTCGAATTCAATTAGAAGTGAATGTTTTTGTTCACACCTTGTGTATATGAGTCGGAAAGGTTTTGCATTCAACTTGAGATTTTTTTATTCAGTATTCAAACTACAAATTGATTAGTTGATGTAATGTTTATTTTATTCGCGCCTTATTTGCTATAGTCATGTTCTTTACGATCAACAAAATGTGCCACCGAGAGAGCACATGTGTACTTGGCAAGCAAAAACACAGTGTGAAACGACGCAACATAACTGTATTCAGTTCCAATTCAAAGGTGTGCCATTCTTAATCTTATTATCATTTTTTATTTGAAAAAAAAAAGAAAAAAACAACAAAAAGTGTGCTGCAAATGTGAGAATGATAAAGAAAAAAAAAGAACAAATGTTTTGGGAAGGAGAAAAAATTTGCTGGATATGTTTCAAAGATAATTGAATTCTAGCTTGAACGCAATGTGGTTCCATTTAGTTTCGAATTTCATTTAAGCAAATTTTATCCATTCGACACTGTTGATGTTATTTTTCTCTTTTTTTGAAAAAAGTTTTTCTTTTTGTCGATGTTTTTCAAAGCTGCTCTCAACGTCAACTCAATATTAAACTCTTTTGTTTCATTTTATTCAAACGTATTGGTGTCAGAAAAGTTTGCATTTCAAGCAGCAATTGAGTGTGGATGGGGAGAGGCAAAGTTGCACTTTTTCATTCAAATCAATTTTATGAACAACGATTTCAATTTAAATTTGAAAATGGCTCAAGAGCTTCACAATTTACATAGCAACTAAGAGTTCAAATACACAAAACACTTCTTTGAACGCATAAACGTAGATTTTGGTAAAATGTATTTAATGACTACGACAAGTGAAATATTCCAACATATACTTGCTTCAATCGTGTCTCACAAATTGACATTAAGTTCGAATGAAAATTTACGTCAAATTGTTGACTTTGGTGTTTATGTATATTTGTCGTGTGAAAATTTACAGCTCTCTTTCATTCAACTTATTTTATGTTGGAAATAATGGCTTCAAGGCATTATTCTTACTCATCAATTTGGTGAAAACAGTTTGAGGAAAAGACGTGGAGAGCGGAAGCGAGAGCAAGAGAGAGAAAGAGAGAGAAAGAGAGAAAAAAAGAGAGAGAGAGAGAGAGAGAGATGGAAAGAGATAGGAGATAGACATAACGTTGGAATGAAAGAGAATTCGGCTCTCGCTGTCGCATAAAACGGCAATAAATTCACAAGCCCACAACATGAACAAGTAATAATCCACTTGAATCCAATGATTTGATTGAATGAATTTAGGTGAATGTTGACGCAAATCGGGCTCAATTCTAAATATCTATTATTTTCATTTTGAGTGTAGGCAAAAAAGCAAACAAACACACAAACACACACACACATTGAGCGAGAACAAGAGAGAGAAAGCGAAATAGAGTTAGAGAGAACTCTTTTGAAGCAACTTAGTGAGAAAAAGCGAATGCAAACCACAAAGTATTCGCTTAAATGCTCCAGTGTAGCGGAAGACCTATTCACTTAATATTATTTCAACGATTTGTAATAGCATTCGTTTGCACTTGTTTTGTGTATGTTTTTTTCATTCTGTACTCTCATCTCTGTCTCGGTTTTTAATCTATTTGGAATTCTGCTCAAGGAATTCTAAATATAAATCAGTCATTTTCTCATAATTTTTTTTTTTCTTTCTCTTTCTTCTTATTTTCTTTGAAATTTATGTCGAAGTTCCATTTGATGGTAATAAGCGAAAAGAAATTATGGAGAGTATTCTGAGTTGGAGCGCATCATCATTGTAAAATTGTTCATCTGATTTAATTATGAGAGCCACTGAAAGTGCAGCATTTGTTGCTTTTTTTTTTTTTGATTTTTTCAATGCATTTGCAGCTGAGGTTTTATTGCAATTTTTTCTTTTTTTGTTCATTCTGGTTTTCCCTCATTTTGAAATTATGTCATTTAATCGCCTACCATAAGATTGTCCGAAATCCGGAAATT
Source organism: Resseliella maxima (assembly GCA_029041755.1). NCBI lineage: Eukaryota > Metazoa > Arthropoda > Insecta > Diptera > Cecidomyiidae > Resseliella > Resseliella maxima. The sequence goes on along the minus strand of JAQOWM010000888.1, from coordinate 564,134 downwards.
CATTTTGAATTGAATTTTACTTGATTTGATTGTTATTCGCTTCTATTCAACTGTGTTTTTCACATTGTTGCATTTGAAATTGAATGTCAGAAGGACATGAGCATGTCGTGTACGATATAAATTGAACGACAACTCATTTTCTTTTCATCCAATTTTTAAATCACAATGTTGCTTGTATTTACGGTGAACTTCTCTCGATATTTCCGGTCACATATGCATTTCAATGGATATTTTCAACATCCAACGCATTACATTATCTGATATAATTGGAATTGTAATTGATTTGAGTAGAGTAAAGTGTTACAATCACCAAATGGTCCAAACACGATTTTTCTCTTTCGTGTATGACTCCCTCTCACGAATTTTCATCAAGTTTTTTTACTTGGTGTTTTTCTCTCTTTCTAAATCACTAACCTATTCATTCTTTCAATTTAGCTCTCTTCTGTTTCTCTATTCCAGTTTCACTTACACACAATTACTCTCACTCTAACTCCCACTTTTCTCTCTCTATCTCCCACCCCCATCCTCTCTATCTCTCTCTTTCTCTTTCTCTCCCTTTTTCTCTCTCACTCATTGTATTTTGCTCGTTACATCTAATCAATTGAAATGTTTTCCATCACAATATTCATGATCTTCCATCTCCGTTAGGCAATTTTGCATGCATTTTCATCGCTTACATAAAAACTGTATTTTACTGTTAAAACAAATTGCTATATTTTCATTAAATAATTTTGAATATTTCATCGGTAAATTTGAATATTTTATTATCGTTTTTCATCCCGACCATGGTTTTCATTAAATGCGGAACAGCATTGGTTTCTTTGATTAATATTTTTGATATGAAAATGATTGCATGAATCTATTCGGTAGTACATTCCGAATCAGCAGTAGCCATAGCCACAACCGCATCAGAAGCAGCAGCAGCAGCAGCAGCATCAAAATCATGAACATGCAATAAAATGATAGTTAAAATAAGCAAGCTTGAGAGTTATTATTATTGAATTATGTTCATGTATTCGATAGTGGTTTTGAACATTTTTGAAGTACGCAATTAAAATGAAATATCAGTTTTTATGTTTAAAATGAATGAAAACAAATATGTTCGTTAAAAATGTGGCCAGCTGTGATTTTCCACTCGTTATTATTTGTTTTCCGGTTATGTTTCTGTTAAACAAGTCTTTTTCTATGTCTACGTTGTATGTTTTTTAATTCAATTTGATCGTTGTTTCCACTCAAAAATAGCATCTCTTTTGAACAATGTTCATTCGTTTGTGAAAAATGTCTCTATAACTCATATTTATAAAGTTATTGTGCGAAGCATGCAACTGCAAAATTGGGAACATATTTTACTTTAAAAAAACGACGTGAAAAACGTGATTTTCAACTTAGATTGCGCAAACATTAGATCTGAAGTAAATTGCAACCGAAACTTTTACTGGTCTCTTGACATACGACCAAGAATTTTTCTTTTCTATCTTTTTTTGTCGTTTCTCTCGTTCTCTTTATAAATATGCGTGTGTATGTTCACTACCTGCATTCACCATATAATATCTTGTTAAAATTGCTCGTTTCACAAATTAACCATAAATTTTCTTGTATGCACTTTACCGAACGTGCAATAACCTGATAACGCGCTCTATGACGCTGAGCAGACATAATGAGAAATTTCGCTCGAACAAAAGAATTTTCCATCAATATTTTGTTGCTGGTTTTAGTTGTTGCTGAAACGGTGGCTGTAACTATGGTGCATTTGCACATTTTAATGGGAGGAGCAAACACCATAATTCATCCTAATTCATCTTGTAAAATAACTTTCACATTCTTCACTTCATTTTCTATTTGTTATTTAACTTTAATTGAAGAATAAAGATTCTTTCATGAGCGCTCACTCTTCGAATAACTCGAAGAAGATGAAAAAAAAGCATAAACTTTGTTCAGCTGTTACAGAATATGTTTGATTACGTTCGTTTATTACAGTTAAAGGCTGCTATCAAGTCTATACTTGTTTGTGTTGACGGTATCAAAAGTTTTATCGATAAGATGCATGTGACATCAGTCTTATGTCTCGTTTGATAAACTGTCAAATGCACAAGTATGCTCGACATTTTCTCTTTTGAGCTTCCTCACTCTATCTCTCTCTCTCTCTACTCTCTTTCTCTCTTTCTCTCTCTCTCTCTCTCTCTCTCTCTCTTTATCTCTCTCTCTTTAGCTCTGCCTCTCACTCTCAGTCTCTTTCGTTCACTTTTTCCTCTCCATTGGACTCTATTTCTCACTCTACTACTCACTTTCCTCCTAACTTACTGAAATTTACGTCATGTAAATGTCGAGCATACCAATGATTGTGCACAATTTTTAAAATGAAAAAATGTTTGCATATCACAAGAGATCATGGCTTATTAAAACATGGCCATTTGTCGTCATTTTATTTATGTGCATACATAAAAAAGCGTTCTTTTGCGTCGCACGAGCAAATGCGGATATTAGTAATATCATATTACTACCTTAATATTATTACACAAAATGTATTTGTTAAATGCTTTGTCGCGTTCCGTCTTTTCACCAGTTATATCTACAGTAGTCTTACTGAGAAAATAGAGGAAATGATAAAGATGTGAAAAAAAGAAGAGAAAAGGCAGAAGATGAAGAGAAAAAAACACGGTTTATCGTCCAATTCCATAATTCATTTTTGTCTTTTGTGCGCTAAAAATCAATGTGAATAAGGTAAACAAGCAACCTCTGCACTGGCGCATCACACACAAAGTCAATTTGCATCGAAAATTATCACATGAACACGAAAATTTACATTACGGTAAACAATAGAAAACCGAGCGTGAAAAATGAATTTGAACAACAACAAGAAAATGAGTATCACATAACACAATATGCTCGGCTTTCAGACTGTTATCGTCGTCGTCGACGTCATCGTTGCGAGCGCTCGTCTTCAACAAGAGAAACTCTAGTTTATTTCTTTTCTGTCTTTTGCTCTTTTCGATTTTTTCTTTTCAAATAAAAATGCAGTAAATTCTCTCTTTCTTGTCTCTTTTAACCACTGTTCGATAGATATTTTCTTGCATTTCAATCAACGTGAAATGCTTACATAAACAGCTGGGTAAGCTTTGAATGAAAAAAAAAAAAACAAAACAAAAACCATTTTGCTCATGCACACACAACTCATAATGTTGGTTACTTTCATGATGCGGTTGATCGGAGAAAATCATTGAAGATACACGAAAAAATCAATCATGAATTATGAACAATGTGCCAACAACAAGACGTTATGAAAGTGAACATAGCGATACTCTTGTTTTTTTCTTTTCTTTTCAACAGCATTTTTTTTTTGTCTTGAATTACAAGCCTACAGTGAGTTTCTAAAGACGAATTATGATTACATTATTTCCCTCAAATGCTAGTCAACACTTCCGCATGAACGATGTGAACTCTTAAAACTATTGAATTTGCCGAAATACACAAATTCGTTGAAATTATTCTTATCGAATAGTTTGCCAACATTCTTTTATCGGACAATGAATTTTGACGTATTTTTTGAGGGTTTTATGTGTATTTTTAATGATGAGACAAAACGTTTTTCTTTTACATAATCCATGGAAATTCATTTTATCATTTATAAAGAATTATTAAAAAAAAATATGAAAAAGATTCGTAAAATGTATGAAACATTTAACAAAAATATATGAAATGTTTGAATTTGTGGAGTGATGGCTTTCGATAAGATCATCATTCAAAACCCAAATTGTTTTCGTACAGTTTTTATGAGATTTTTCGTCGATTTTCATCTTTTTCGGTAAAAGTGGCATTTGACTGTAATTAAAACGGTGAATCAGATACAAGTTTAAATCCAACCGAATGCATGAATTCATTAATTTTATTTTATTCGAAAAAAATATTTATCAATGTGATGAAATCTCATTGAATTATTCAATTTTGTAAAAAAATCGGCGTGAAATGTAAGCTCATATTTTTTGTCAAAAAATCGGTAGCCGCAAATTATTCAATGTTGTATAACATTTATGAGCATGAAGTGCCTCTCTTCCTTTCTCTATCTCCTCTTTTTCTCTCTTCGATATTTGTGTATCGTCAAAAAAAAAAGAACAAATGTGTATCGTTTTTAAATTCCTTTTAAACTAAAAGAGTGATCGTTATCATTTGAATCGTTGTTCCGTTAAAAGCTGTTGAAAATTGATATCAATGTAATTAATCCAGAAAACTAAAAATGCTTGTGAAAAATGTGCCACTCTATTTGATAAATATATGCGTATTTTATTCTTTTCATTGTGGTTGTCTCCAATGGCAATGCTTCCGGTGGCAAATTCACTCGTAGTAACAGTCATCATGACGATTTTAGTTGGCTTTTGGTTTTCTGATGATAAATGTAAAAAAATAGGTAAATTGGAAGCGCACCAGCCAAAAAACAGCGACAATGTTTATATGTTGCACTTTCCATTGTAAATTTCATATCCACAATGTAAAAAAGCCGCAGCAGAAGCAGAAGAATAAGCAGCCGCATTTAATTTTAATGAAATTATACCATGGAAACGTGCACATGACGGTTTGTAATTAAAATGCCATTTTTATGATTAGCATTGGTCGTCGTGCACACAGCACGTTCATTTTCTAGTATAATTAACACGTAACACAATCTCATTTACTTTGAGGTTCATTTGGTGTGGCTATATCATGCGTTCAAATTTCAACATTTTAAATTAAATTTTTTTGTTTCTTCGTTGCGCTTACAGTTTTTTTTTTTTTGTTTTTGTTTCTCTTCACATATCCAACGCGCCTACAATAAAAATGGCATTTAATCAGAGTATACATATAATATGAAAAATATCAAACCCGAAATGGTCGACTAACAAGATTACACACAAAATTGTTGCATCTTCATCATCGTATGTAATTTCATATATTCGAATTCTACTGTGGAATTTGTAAACAAAAGAAAAATAAAAACAATTTCAGTAATAAACTGAATTTCATGAAAGAGAGGGTGAGAGAGAGAGAGAGAGAGAGAGAGAGAGAGAAATTTGCATACATTGCTTTGATACACGCATGTTTGTGCTTCCATGACGCATTCTGTTACCATCACAATATGACGTAATTTGGAGACTAAGATTTACATTAAACGAATATATTTGTTAACATATTCTCGTCTAGACTGAACGAATGAAAAGATTGTCAAGTTCACTATACATCAGTGGCCGACGTTCACATAAGAAGCTTAACTCGCATTAATATTGTCACTAGTATTAATCACAAACGAAACATGATTCATGAGCAAATGCTCAATTTTTGCAAATCATTATTATTAACGCTGATGAATGAGCGAAGACTTTTAAAAGCCTTGACTATTCATTTTAATATAATTTGATTGAATATCTCGATAATTCGGATAATCAATGGCCATTTTATAAAAACAGTAGTTTATTTGGTGCACCTGCAAACTAATTGCTACTAATTGCACAAGGTAAATTTTATTATCAGCACGTAAATGATGGCAAATTAATTGTGAAACACATTAAATTCAATGAAATTTACTTTTGTATCAATTGAGATATCGTCACACGTTTCATGTTTCCACTTAATAATTTCGGCCAATATTCATGAACTATTTCTCTTGCTCAACAATTATCGTTGAAAGCATAATAAAATATTCATTTTATGCAAAATTTTACATAAACTGATGACATGAAATACTGCCATTTATGATGTGAAAATGTAAATCATTCGTAATTGTGTACTTGATATCCACACACAATGGAATGTAATGAACACTTTTGATTTGCAATATTAACCCGCATTCATAAAAAGTTAACAGCAGAATGCTGGAAATGTTTTCTATTTTATCAACTGTTGTGCTGTATTTTGATCAAAATAAAGTCAAAATGAACACACAGCAACTATTTTGAATCGAGATCTAATGTAGAAAGCGAGCGATAGAGAGAGAGAGAGAGAGAGAGAGAGAGAGAGAGAAGGGTGAAGATATTAAAAGAGAAAAACGGAAACGAGAGAGATACAGAGAGAAAATAACTTAAAAGTTTTTATTAACACTTCTGTTTCAAGTGTGCACATCTATTTGGTAAAAAAAAAGCGGAAAAAAATATCTTAAGCATATTAATATATATTTTTTCTTCGTTGTACACTCAAGTGTTGTTCGCGTGTCAACGTAGTTTCAGAGTGCCACATTTAAACTATATCCTCCATTTTGCATTTTATTTCCCTTTTGTTTGAAAATTGCTCACATAACTATTTCCTTTATGAATCCAATTGTGCGCTTGCTGTGCACTGCTTGATTTTTTGACATTATTACAATATTTTGTATTTTCGCTGCTTTTTATCTATGTGCACAATGCGCACTCATACACCAATTTCAGTTCACCTTATTGCATGTTTTTGCATACTTTATGATGTATGAAGGTTGAAGATGGTACTTTGAAAACATTAAAAGTGGTAACGGTGCAAAAGATGGGAAATATAAGCAATCGCATCGTTCTGTTGACTAAAAAAGAAAAAAAAACGAACAAAAAGAATTCAAGTCTCATCATCTTGCATTTATGATGAAATTACGAGGTCGTATACAATACACAATATTATTATCGAGGCGCCGTTTACATGACTGTCTGTGATAGTTTAATCGATCGTTGTTCAAATTATTGCCATACTCAAATTACCATCATCCATTTAACCCGATCTGATGATTTAACCGTTTACCACAAAATCATTTTTCTCTGCTGCGCACATATTTATACACACTCACAATCTCTTCCGCAAAAACCAAACTCAACCATTTATATGATCCATTCGGTGAATTAACGATGATACATTTGCGTATAACTTTTTACTAAGAATGAAAAGTACGTGCATATTGAGAGAAAAAAAAACATTTCTTTTCTGCTTTACATGCTTTTATGTAACATCTATATTTTTTCTATATAAATTCAAAGACACGAATTCAATTTTATTGATAAATGGCGGAGGAAAATGAATGAAAAATAAAACAAAATAAAATGAAAAACGAAAAACGAAAAACGAAATAAAGAAACAATTTTGAACTTGTGTTTTTATGCAGTCTTTAAGTGTTTACCAACAAGTACTTACTACAAATGCTAGCTATTGCAAGTGTCATTGGCAGAGCATATTTCATCTCTAGTACCAATTCACTTATATCACGTCCTTCATGTTTTAACCTGTACGTGTATCAAATATTGTTGATAGAAAACGGAAGACTCACTCTCATGCGTTTTAAACAATTTTTCTCCTTCATTTTCTCACGTTCATCGCCGATTGATGTCTCTTTCCTTTCTCTCTCTCTCTTTCTCCCTCCCTTTCTCTTTCTCTCTATCTCTCTCTCTTCTTTTAATTCTCTTTGCTCTTTACTCCTCCCTTTACTTCTTACTCTTTTCTCTCTCTATCTTTTTCGTTCTTTAAATATTTCGCTTACTCTCCTCTTTCCCTTTCTTCACTTCTCAATTTTACTTGTTAAATTTTTCAACCTTCCTTACTATCCATCTCTTTCACACGTCCATACTTTTGTATTCAAATCTTTATTTATACCATGTACGTGTGAAATGTTGTGTCTTCAAGTGACGGAAAACACAAGTCTTTTTCTGCAAAATGTAAAATGTTTCGTTAGTGCGCATTTGATTTCGTTTGTGCTTGCCGTTAGCAATTTCATCTAATATCGGCATTGTTAGCGATACGAACGGATTGCATGATCGTTTCGGATGTTTATAGCCATCAAACTGCGTAAGTCACCCAGCACGACAATGTTAATCGCATGTCTCTCTTACGGCATGTAGTATATACCATGCACAATATCTAACTGGTTTAAGAAATGGTAGTTGGATGGTTTGCATTTTTTTTTTCTTCTTGAAATTGGATATTGGCATGAGGTGCATTGGCCGTGCACAACTAAAAATAGATTTGCTAACACTATTTGTTTTTAATCTCTATTCGCATTCGTGCTGATAAACAATTTAGGGTTTGTAAACGGTTTCGAAGTACTTCAAATTACCTTTGAATGGCTGATTCATTTAAAGTCATTCATTTTAATGCATTGGAAGTGTGCAAGATAAAAAAAGGATACATTGTTTTGATAGAGCTTCTTATATGCTTTAGCGGCGCATCGTTAATTTTAATATGAATCGCTCGTTCATTCCTCATTTGATTTTGCTCATCATATTAATGACAAATGCCATTTCTCTTTCAACTCATTCTTTAAATCATCATCATAATTGTAGATCAAATAGCAAAACCCCATTTGTAACCAATGCAAAAATGCTCTCCAATTACTAAATGACCGCATGCAACAGACATGCATCCAACATATATAGATATTTATAGAGATTTTTGCGTTCATTTATGTAAACGATTTAATTGTATAGACATTGGCAAGAAAGAATTTCCATTTGTTTGTTTGCCATGCTTTTGCAAATGCATTTAAATCCATTGTGCACACATTCATTAAGTCGTCTTTTGTGCACTTTGCAAACCAATCATTGTCATAAGTTATATAAATGTATGTAGCCAAGGCTTTGGCTTTGAGCCCATACAGATGCGGTAAATAATAATAAATGCCAAACTGGATACGAAGGAAGAACGGACAGCATAGAAGAAAACGACAACATCAACAAAAAAAAAAAAAAAAAAAAAAAAAAAAATCCAATCTATATGAAGAAAAACGAAATTAAATAACTTAAGCTAGTATTTATATTCTAAAAATAGACATGATTTAAAGTTTGCTATCAAAACATTCGCACACACACACATCCATACGCAGTCAAAGTTGGCGAATGAATAAATGAAACATCCAGAAATTCTATGCTAGTGAGCAATGCATCGTGACTGTAAAACCGGATTGAAATTGTGATCCATTACGTATGAAAATATTAACGTTAATGTTCTAATCATTACTGACGTATTATTATCGTCGTTGCCACTTTTCCTTGTGTGTCTCGTTTTAGCGATGCGCACAATTGCCATCATATTATCGTCACGAAGGAACAAAATAACAATCGCAAAGATTGTGTGCTGGTATTTGTGTGTGTGTGTATGTGAATGTTTGTATGGTGAATATACGAGCATTCAAATGATTTGCATTGAAACCTTTTCAGCATTACATTTGAATACATTCCGAGAAATGTCACATTCACATATTCACAATTCTACAAATCTAAATGAAAAAGAAGAAAATGAAAAGAAAGAAAGAAAGAAAGAAAGAAAAAATAATGTGAAACAAACCATTGATGCATTTCAATGAATGCACGGTATTGTATAACGCGCATTCTTAAACATCCCGAGGGCAACATTAAATTAAATATTAACAGTTAGAAATTAAATTTCTTTTTCCACTTCGCAAGAAAAAATTAGATCATCGTTCTATATCATTCTATGGGGGCCTGAATGCATTCCACCAAACCAAAACCAACATTATAAAATATTTACAAAATGATTGACAGTAATGTAGTGCGTGTGAACAGCTCCTTAAAAATTAACGAACAGTTCTTCATTTCATTATTCGTCTTCATCTTATGATGATAATAAGTTGAATTGAACGATGTAATAACACCCGAACGAAACCGTATTTTCTAATAAATTGCCGCAACAACACGGTAGAAAACTCAGTGCGATAGTGAAAAAAAAAAATCAAATAAAGAAACGAATGCATAAAAATAACATTGTACTTTGTGCACAATTAAAGGTGAACAAACAGTTACATGTCACCATACAACACAACATATTGGCCAACATAAGCTCCGCTTACAACTTTAACTATTTCAAAATCAAATTGGACAGAACCATTACATCAATTTTAGTCTGTTGTTTTCATGTTGCTACCATGTTTGTATGCATGCTTCTCTCTCACTCACTCACTCACTCACTTACTCTCTTTTTTCTGTCATTGCTTTATGTTCCTTTGTTCGTGAGCGGTTATTTATTTAACCGAATGCAGGTTAGTCTGCATTTTCGAAAAGCTTTAATTTGGTATGCAAAACGGTTTTTCGTGGTATGCCATTATTATTTACCATGTAGATTTTCTCTCTCTCTCTCTCTCTCAGAGAGCGCTCTTTCTATCTCTTTCCTTCTCACACTAAATGAATCATTGTGGCAGCCAATTGCAAACCACAATTTTGATCGGCTTGTGCAATTTGTGAAAATCTAGAACAGCACAAATCCCATTTTGCCCCACATAAAATTACAATTTTTTTTTTTTTTTTTTTTTTTTTTTTATTTTTTCGTTGGCCATTTCACAATTTTCAAACTAGCGAATGAGAAACACGGCAATAGTATTTAACTTTTATGGAAAATAAACATTTCAGTTCCATTATCTAAATGAGATAAATGCGAAATGAAAATTGTTGCTCTACATTTAAACAGATGTAGGTGTAAAAAAAACCCATTTCAATACGGAATATGCATTGAGAGTGGTAACATTTGTTATACAAAGTAGTCGAGTGATAAATTTTACAACTATTCATCACTATAAACTGATAACCAAGTGACATGCGTTATGTTGATGCGATGCGATACAGTGAAAATAGGAAAATTTTAACATTTATTTGAATTAAATGTGTTTTACACATGCAAACACACAAATTCATTACGTTAATGAAACGATTTTAGAACTAATGAAATGATTGTTTGCAAAGTTTTTTCTGAGAAAATGTTTATTGATTGCTAGCATATTGTTGAATAGAGATGTTTAAGCACATTCAGCTCCTGGTTATGTTATGTTTTTTCAATCAATACTTGTTTACTTTATATCTTTTGCTCAAATAAACTTCATTCCATTTTATATGATTTATTTACCAATATAATAATTGTGTTCACATTTTATTACCATTCAATTTTGAGTATCACAATACCAATTCGGACAAGTAACAACACATAATCCCAATATGATTGCAGGCTCATCATCAATTCAAGCATAACAAAAAATAAACATAAAATGGTTTATGAATGAATTTGATTATGATAAACAAAAAAAAAAAACATAGTGCCATAGTAACAGTCTTTTTGGCCATTTCCGGGTGTAATTTGTCCATATAAAAAAACCGGAAGGAAAATCTTAAAAGCAAAGTCAAATCATTGACTTATCTTAGATTGTGCGTCATAACACCGACTACTGATATGAGAGAGAGAGAGAGAGAGACAGAAAAAATGTTAGTTAAATTGATAAAAGAACGTTGAATGTCGGAACAAAATTGAATGTAGTGTAATGACAATGACTGATGAAGTCTATATTTAGAAACCAAATTCGAATTCACTGCACATTTGGTAATGGTAGCATAAAAAATCGTTTATCATAAACGCTATTTCAAACGGTATTTGGAACGATCCATTCGAAACGTAATATAATTTATCTTGGATCTGAAAATTGTAATTTAGGAAGCAGCAAATATGACACGAGAAAGATATCTTGGTCATGCCAAAGAAATCAATGATGTTATCCATTGTTAATGAATGAGTCTAATAATCTGATTTGATGTTTTGTTTTTACGTTTTTGTTGTTTTTGTTATTGTCGTTTCAATTCAGTAATTTAATGTACAAGATTGGAATCGTATTGGATTATAAAATGTGTTATGCTCCCTGGCCATGAACTGGCAAGATCCGGTAATATGGAGAGAGATAGAGAGAGAAAACAACCTTTCAAGTGATTGCCATTAATTGATGAATATTGGCAGCAATAAAAGTAATAAAAAACGCCATCATCTTGATTGTTAATCACATTCGATGCGCACTAATGAAAAACAAAGGAAAAAAAAAAACGAAACAAAACATAATGATGATTTAGTGTGTACTTCTTTATTCATGGGCTGGTCTATCCCTATGGCTATGACCCATCTAAAATAAATTACGATTTGAAGAGGCGCACAACACTAAAGATGAATGTAAGAAATATTGACTTTGACACTTAACCAATTGCATCATAATCATTATCGCGCATTTTGCATAAATTCAACAATCGCGTCAAGGATTAATAAACAAAAAATTCTCATGCTCATCGCACCGGATAAACAGCCTAAACAAATTTATATGTTTTTCCCTATGTATTTTAATGCAATAATTAAAAAACCGCATGAGATTAAATAATAAATTTATGTTGAATTCATAGCTCATCTCTTCGTTTGGCATTGTTCATATAAACACTGTTAAACAGGTGTACAGCATACATCTTTATCGGCTTAGTCAGTCATTTAATTACGTCAATCCAAAGTCAAAACATTAAAAACTCTGATGAAGAACATGCCAAAGATTTATTTTTGATGTTATGCACACACACACACACACACAAATGATGAAAAAAAACACGAATCTATTTACAACGCACAAGAGCATTTGTGAATTTAATTTGTAAATAACATCAAGACCGTCTCTTCGAACATTTGAACATACATTTGACCTTGGCAATATTTACTTGAAGTTTTACTTTTATTGTTTTCAATTTGTTGGCAAATCATTCGTTGTCTCTTGCTCTCTCTCTTTTTCACTCTCACTCTTGAATTAAATTTTTATTCAGCAAAATTCATCAAGCATCGCAATCGTTTGCATTCAGTTTTTTTCTTGGGATTCGTGAATAAATAAGAGAATCATTGTCATTGCGGTCGTTGTGCCTCTTCATGTCATTTCATCTAATCACGATTTGTTTAATAAAATAAAAGGTCAAATATCTAATGAAAATCTACATCATTTAGGTTAAACAATGAAAAAAACACAATTTTATTCCTGATTAAATATTAATTGAGCTTGTAATTGAGTTTCTGTTTTTTTTTTTTTTTTCATTTCGTGTCGTTTTTTCAATTTCGATTTTATCGGTAATGAGATGTTTTTTTGTTCTAAATGAAAAATACAATAGATTGCAAATACTTGGGACAGATAACAAACCCATCAGTTTTCATAACATATCAATTGTTCGTAATTCATCAATTTTCACAATTTATAGACATCTTTTGTCTGAAAATTATCATTTATAATCCATTTATAACTTATTTCTGCGACTTATTTTACACATCTCTCAGCGTAAATGGCTTTTGATAGCAAGTTATACGTCATTTTTATCCACTTTCAATCTTCTGTGCTTTATCTTAAAGTTGAAAAAGCTGACAGAATGCATTCACATAGAAACGCCGTAGGATAGAGAAAAGATAATATTGAGTCAAGCAGGAAGAGCGAAAAGGAGCCCGAAAGAATGAGAGAGCTAGAGAGTGAGAGGGAGAGATAAAGATTCAGACTGAGAGAGCAAACGACAGAGGAAGAAGGAGGGAGAGAAGGAGAGAAAGAGAATGAAAAATATATTGAGCGAAATGAAGATTGTGTATCAGCTATATTTAATGACATTTCATCAACATTTATGTGGACTCGACATTTGTTGTCACAACAACACTTGGTGAACTGTGTAATGAAATCGGGCATCATATTAAGTTAGTCACGACATGAAAAGCGTAAATATACACATGTTTATATTGCCGATTTCGATATATTATTTTCCGTATCATCTGTCGTTCTTCATGACAAATGTTGACAACGGATCCATTTATGGGTTTATTCGTGAAACACGCACCGATTTTTCGCAAACATTGCCTAATTGAAATGAGTTTTATTCGTAGAAACAAACTTGTCAAAACAAACTCAAGTCTAGTAGAAATAATAACAATAACAATGTTCCATCTGGAGAATACAATGAATTTTTCATGAAAAGACAAATTTAATTAGAAATATATTTCCTCAGCTTAAAAAAAATATCTCGTTGAGCATTTATTGCTTTGCGTTTTGTGACTTGCGATGACTGCACTTTTTCCTATTTTTATTGCATAGTTGAAAACTTTATTATTGTTACTGCCATTTATTTGCGTACTCGCGAGTTTCAAGCACATTTTACGCAGGAAAATACACTGTTACTCACAATGTACCGGATTGCAATAAAATAATATTTTTTTTTTCTTCATCTCCTTCTCAACGTCATCTGAATTGTATTACATTTTTATCCCTTTTTTTCTTATTCCACTTGACTTGCAATAATCTTAAGCATACAAAATGTAAACACAGTATACGCCGATTGCATAACTGAACTCAACCGGAAGATGAAAAAGAGATAGAATACATTGTTGAATACATAATAATGTCACAATCCGACCGGAACTTGAGCTTCCAAGAAGTAATACAAACGAAACAAATAAATTTTCATTCTATTTTTGTTCATTCCGTGTTGAATAGAATATCTCTAGAGCATGAGCTGAAAAATAAAATGAAAACACCAAGTAAAACTGCAATCTCTGCAATGGCAATTTTATTTTCGCTTCAATGAGTTTCACCGAATTTTATCTCGATTATATTTACATTAAATAAAGAAATGTTCATTGAAACATCGTTACAGGCGGCATTTGGATTATTTGTTGGTTTGGTTACAGTTCGTCACCCACAATTATGTTGCGACACTTTTCGAGCGATTTTCGTATTTTTTCTTTTTCTTCTCTTTTTTCAATATCAACAGGTGTTCATTTGACAACATTACGGTAACAATAAACGATAGCATCTAAAATATGTAATGAATGTGTCTCGTAAAACCGTATCAACAATGCTTCTGTCTCGAATCAAACAAAAAATAGATGCTCAACGACACAAATCTTAAAATGTTGTTGCAATGTCACTGTAGGATTTGTCAAATAATATTACGCAAATGAATAGCATAGACTGCGGTATAAAATTTCGAGAGTCAACGGAATGAATGAATCAGCCAAGTGAATAAACGAAAGAATTTTATAAGATATTCAGAGAGTTACATTGTGCAACTAACGTCAGAGCGTTGGTGCTAAAATGGTGGTTGTTGTTGTCATGTTGGCGTCGCCAATGAAATCTGCACAGAAACGCACAAAATTGAACTGGCCCATCAGTTTGAAATATTACACTTATACGTGCTGTGAAAATTGATACGAAACGCGCGCACAAAACCCTAAAAGCAAAAGCAGAAAATACAATTTTCCAAGAATCAAAATGGAAATACACATTACTCAAATGGAGCATTAAAACAATGATAATAATCAACAAAATACAACATTTTTCGAAAAATATATGCGAAAAGAAAAAAATAATTTTGAACTTAAGAACATTCGGAACTTTATTTATTTTTATCGAAAATTCTGAGTGTTTTGGTCGCTATTTCCTGACACAAATGATCTGTGTCGTAAAAAAGAAGTATATTTTATTTGTTGTAAGTGGAATCAAATACATGACACGCTTTTGCCTTATGGCTGCCATTATGTGAAATGTGAAATATGAAACATTTCCAAATAAACTATTTTGAGTGGCATCATTTGCACATTTCATCTGTCAAACACTGAAAATGCTTTTCACATTTATTGCAATTATAATTCATCATGCTGAATGATTCATTTTATCATCAGAACGAATGGGATACGAATCAAATTCTCTGAAATCAATTTCGAAATGCAATTTTCGCAATATTTTGGTTTCAAATGAGCTACGAATTACATTAAATCGGAATGATTTGATAACATTTTCAAGATTATATTTCAACATCTACAGTTTTACATGTAATTTAAGTCAGAATCGTTGTGAATCGCCCATATAAAGTGGTAAAAATTGATAGCCAATTTCAACACTTTATCATGCAAAAAATACTCGATATTCCGAATGAGAAATTATGTTCGGAAAATTCACTCAAATCTATTCTCCAACATTTTTAAACACAGCATTTTATCTGATACGAATACAGAACATGAACATTTAATGAAAAATTGGCTTGAAATAATTGTTTTTGTTCTACGTTTGAATCGGACAGAAATGTTCGCTCATTTGCATTTACAAAGCTCTTTTTATTCATTAAATCATTTTGAATTTTTCATAACCAAAAATGGAAAGTTTTCTCTCTCTCCCTCACTCTTTCTCTTTCCCCTCCCTCTCCCTCTCTTTCCCTCACTCCTTCAGTCCTTCTCTGTCCCTTGTCCTCTATCTTTTCCTACTATCCACTCACTTCTTCTGTCCCTTTGTTTTTCTATGTCCAAGCATTCATCATCTTTACGAACTTCGTTCCGAATAGTTTGAATTTGCTAGAAAGTCGCTTAGAATAACTTGAACTATCATTAAATATTTGAATGAAAACATGAACTGTTTGAAATGATAATTGTTTGGAACGAATACATTGCAAACGAATACTTATTGTGAAAGTAAATTAAAGTTCAAAGATTAAGATGCTTGCAATTAGTTTTATACTTTAAAAACTTTTAAATCCCTTGAATGCATGTGAAATAATGAGCAAATTTATTTTCACAGATTCTGCACAGAGATCGAGAAAACTGAAGGAAATTCATGTCACTACCATAAAGACAATTTTGTTCAATTAATTTTGACGGTTTCATCGAAATAATTTAATGCAGTGGAAAATATTTTCGTCCAAATAAATGCGCGTATTCATCGGCTGTAGACACAAATATGCTTCAGTGAACATTTGAAATGATCTTAATCGTTTAAAACCTCATCTTCATTATTCAATTAATGGATTTCGACGAACAAATGTTATCGTTGTTACCGTAGTTCGATGAATATATTTGGGTGAGTAAATCTATTTTAGAAAACTGCCGTAAGCAGTGTTTTTGATCACAAAAGATTTAATGAATTTCAATCAAGCCAATAATTTACCATATTCCGTCTAGACATTGAAATATCATTACATTTTATCGATGAATATACATGATCAATTCATTTTCTGGTTGAACATAAAAACTTTTTTTTCTTACGTTCGACAAAAAAGTTTCTACGTTTTTTATCAGTTGTCAAAAAGAAGGTGTAAAAAAGTTTGACTTCGACATTTTTATGTGAATTCTTTCCTAAAAATATCCTCCATTTGATGGAGTTTTGGGTTATGGGTAAGAAAAAAAAAGTAAATTTCCACGGGGAATTAGATTAATTGACAGCGAACAAAGAAAGGAACATCGTTTTGTCAGTTGAAAATTGACAAAAAGTTGTGTTTTAAATTTCATGCTTGAATTAAACTTGAGTCTTTTATCGCAATACCTATTTGAAACGCCCAGATTATAACAAAAGTTGGTGAAGAAAAAAAAAAAAGTTAATTTTCTTATATTGTTCGGTTACTTATTGAGTTAAGAAATAATGTCATGGAAAGTTGTATTGAACAATGGATGAGTTCGGCAGCTTTGCATATTTTCAGTGTATTTTCGCTTTGTCCCGCATTGAATTTAAGCAATTTAATACGCTTCACTTGAGAACAAAAATGTGTACACATTGCACTGAAAATATTCAAAATGACTTTCCCAATGAAATATTACTGCATGCCTAAACTCTGTACTGTTCTCTATCAAAAATTCAACATTATCACTTTAATTTGTGTCACTGACAAGCAAGCATTAGGCAATCAACTAAATAAGCTGTAAAACTTGTATCGTGTAAATGCTGTATAAATGCAAATAACATATGTGCTAGTTCACCGCACATATTCAGGAGTGCTTAACCAGATAGATAATGTGGGCTATTTGAAATCAAGGGCCAATCTGAAATAATATCTACAAACAATGATAATGGTCATATGTAAATAATAAATCGATAAATCGATTACTTTAAGCTGCTTACATTTCAAAATATATTATTATGAAATACATATGAATATATCGCAAACGAGCAATTGTAATGACAATTTGTCACGAATATCAAGTAGGAAAATGAAGAGATTGAACAAATGTTTGCAATGGTAGTAGGCAGAGTGGCTAAGTTCAACATATATATAAATTTCCGGTTTGGGGGAAAATATGTGTTTATTCTATTGAAAAAATGCGCTAAATCACACCTTTGACAAGCGGTATTTGCATTAATTCCAACCTTTTCGCTCATCGATTGTGTGTTTTTCGAATTTTGGTAATTTTCTATTCAAATATTATCTATTCGTTGCCATTTGAATAGGCAATAAAGCAACCGAACAACGCTTTTTCCATCCAAAATCTTTTTTTATTTACCTTTTTCTATTCAACATGAAGGGTATAAACAACAATGAACTCATACAACATGTTCTTTTCCATTTCACTTCTTACATTTTTGCGCGCAATGACACACGGAATGCAAAAAACTGTCATTTAGAGCACTCGATTTGTGTACCATAAAAAAGAGGCTTGTGTCAAAAACTAATCCGGTTCATCGTCATATGCCATGATGTTGTGGATTTAATATATTTGGAGTGACAGGCAAACAAACGAACGGATGAAACCGTCGTTATAATTTTTCAGCTTTTTTTTTTCTTCTTCTTCTTTATGATACATTCGACTTGATTAACATTTGTGTCGCTTATATTTTTCAAACGGCGCTTATTTCCGTCGGGGTTTTTTTGGTGGCCGGTTGAAAATCGATTTTTCGTGCCGCACAAGCACAAAAAAACACATAGCAAATACCTAAACAAATCGTTTCTAGGACGAATTTTGGTTCGGCGAATTTGGTCTTTTTCACATGAAGCGTGTGATTGCAATGGAAACGTAGAGAAAGGGCCAAGCGATAAGCGTCAACAATTGGAATTGGATAACACCCAAGAAAATGACATAATTTGGGAATAAGGCAGCTCTATTCACCCATCAATCATTGACAAAATGGCTTTATGCGATCATTTAATCAACTTATTTGACCAAAATAGGACAGCAGATAAAAAATACAAAGAAACAACAACAACAACAGCAGCAACAAAATAATTAGCGAAAATTGTACACATTTGGTAAAAGGAGAGAATCGATAACAATGGAAATAACAATGCGAACAAGAGACGAAATAAGTAATGAGACTGCACACAAACTTTGTTTGATTCGCTTTTGTTTGTGACAATTCGCGATACGCCACAATTGAATCGTTTTGTTGGCGAAAACGGCGGTAACCTGAATCGAACGCGCGTGTTTTGCAATGATGTCTATATTTGAATTGCACACAATTTTCATTCTCTGTGTTTCTCCCTCTTTCTCTTTTTTTATTCTTTCTCTCTCTCCCTCTCTCTCTCTCTCTCTCTGCTCGTTCATTGTTTGGTTTCATTCAATATTTGAATCAAAAATATCTTGTTGTGCAGTTTGCGTATTTTTTTCAACACACGCAATTTCAATTGTTTTTTGTTTATTTTGAGACGGCTTAAATTTCAATTTGTTCATGCGTCTATTTCCAAAAATACTGAATCTGTTGGCCATTGAGTAAAAGCAGCCAAAACGAAAAAAAAAACGTGTTCAGTTTACCATTGAGTCATATATGCGTACCCATCAAATGATAATAATCACAGACAATTTCCACTGCAAATACGCAATCAAGCACGGAATTCGTGCATTTCAATATACCAACGCACATGTTTGTCTCAATTACATGTTCGTAAAGTGATTCATGTACGCAATCAGTTTGCGATGTCAGAACAATTTCAATTGGTGGCTGCCAGAATCGATGGGAAAATGAAATGGTGAATTGTTTCTTCTTTTATGTTATATTTTTTTCTGGTTAGGAGGCAAGCACATAATTTGCAACAAAGACACACACGCGAAAATAACACTCAATGCTGAAATGAAAAAAAAAAAAAAAAAAAAATTTATTGAGCGCTCAGCAAAACGGAAAAATTACAATGTTTCACGCATTTTTTCTTTTAGCTGGCACAGCAACAACAAAAAAACACATGTTCACATGTACCATACAGTTTGATAAAAAAAAAACGACCGACCAAATGGTTGTAATGCCACTGGAGCAATTTATAAAATCACAATGACAGAAAATGTAGCAAAAAATTCCAACGATAAAAAAAAAAGTTTATTGAAATGTCGCCATTATTTTGCATTTTCAAATTGGTCAAATATTTTCCGCATACAACAATTTTCATGCAATTTTATATATTTAAATTATAAACTAAAAATGGAAACTATTTGTTTAGTTGACTCAAAAATGCTGCGCTGACTGAATTTGCGTTGTTTTGTTTTTCAATTCGTCATTATCTAGTGGTTTTTGTTATATTGTGGAAAAACCAAATTCGGTTCGTTAAACACACCCAAATGGTTAATCTACTCTTTGTGCGTTGATATAATACGTTGTGATAACAATGGAATGGCTTATGAAATAATATTTTCTGCATATATTTTCTAGTATGGTTGGTCGACTTTATGTTTAATCCAATTTTCAATGATAGCTAGAATATATTTCTATTTTCATGTGTGTATGCGAATGTTTTAGAGAGATATGTTCTAACTGATGGTCTGTTGAAACTAGCCTATTCTATATTGAAAAATGTTGCTCGCACAATATGGCTCAAGACCAAGCACCACTTGGAACTTTATGAATTCTGTTAACAACAAAACTAATTGGATATCCATGCATGTAATCCATGTAATTTTTCATGAGCAAAATTGTTTTTTTTTATTCGTTCGTGCGTTCGCTCATGTGTTTCTTCACGGACAAAATCCATTTTATGGTTCTACGCACAGCATGTCGTTTATTTCATCGCTAAAAATAAAAATTACTTTCGATTGGCTGTGAAAAAGTGCGGTAATATCAATCTCTGTTCACTGAGCACTTTTGTCGATAATGTCAACGTTTGTTGATATTTAAACATACTTTGACACATGTTAATTTAAAAAAATTTGCTTACACAACACCAATCACTTAATATGAAATCAATAATAGTTTATAAATATATTTTGTTTTTTTTTTTCTTTTTTCCCAATGAAATTCACAATCAGTTAACATTGCAAGACCTATACAAATGCTTACGCGTGTGAATTGATGCGCGCATTCTCTCAAGAACAAATGTTCATTCATTGACTTGATGTCGATATCGAACAATAACAATCATTCCTCTTATTTTAAATTGTTCACGTATCTGCACATAATGAAAAGTGTCGAATTGCATAAGATATTTTAACATTAATGACAATCAAGCTTCTTTTTCCATTCATATGTATTGCTATCGACTCGAAGATATCGAGCTTATCGGTATTCAAGTATAATGAAATATTCTATTGTCTGTAAAAGATCTGTCGAACTCATATCACATTGATACAAACCAACGATACGTGTCTTTTCAAACTCACTTAATTCATTGTGAATTATTTCTTGATTCAATGACGATCGCATTGGAATTCTCTTGCAAAAAATATTTTGCTGGAATGTTTTCTTCTTTCTTTGGTTGTTTCAGTCGACGTTCTCTTCTCTTTTCCTCACTCTCTTTTTCCTTCGCTCTCTTTTTTCATCTCTGACTGTCATGGTTTTTCTCCTCATTTGCTCATTTGATCTCCCTCTGTTTCACCCTTTCTCCTTCTCTCCGGTTCTCTTTCTCTCTCTCTCTCATACACACACGCAAACACACATTTTCTTTCTTCATTCATTTTCTTCTTTTTTGCAATTTTTCCCTTTAAATCTGTATTTTTCTGTTAAGTGTGTGAGGAAATCTCTTTCAAGAAGTTTAATTGCAGCTTCTTAAATAACTTTGCAAAGTTACGCATCGATATCATTCGGTAAAGTTAGACGTAAACCAATAAATTCTATGTGATTTCAGATGTAATCAAAATTTTAGTAACAAAACTCCCTGGCTCACACGGAATGATTACAAAGCAATGGGATAAGATTGAAAATGACATAAATACTTATAAATCACACAGGTCATTTGAAATGCAATGCGATGAATTTTATTATTTGTTTTATCCGTAAATTCACGTTGTCTTAGTGGTTTTCTGTAGACCAATGGCGTTCGTTCTTCAACAGTAAATGACCATGTATGTTAAAATCAACATTGTTTGTAGTAAGCAATAAAGAACAAAAACATTGTAAATTGTGAAGTCTTTTATGATTGCAATCAGAAAGGTGGAATTGCATCAACTGTATTCTGTATACAGAAAACATTTTTCAATGTCAATTTACGGTGACAATGAACAGAAAGACAGAGACACGAGCAAACTTAGAGTTGCGATGGTTTTGTTTTTTCATTATTTTTTCCTCTTTTTTTTTTGTTCCATGTTTTAGTTAGTTTCTAGCCATTTTCATCGGTCATAAAATATGGCGAGTATCAAAAGGAAAATCCCAAACATGAAATTACGGATACCAATGTACATTACGAAATAAGCATTTGACCTTCGTTCGTTGACATTCAGCGAGTGAATTCTCAGTCGACGTGTCGCTCCCTTTTAGGAAACCATGCGGAAAAAAAACACACACCAACTTTCAATAGGCACAACATTGTAAATGTGCAAATGAAACTATATAATCATTCAAAAGAATGCAATTTCAAATAAAACAATGAGCTGAAAATTATATGGCATGAAATATAATACGGTATTCGTCTCTCTCTCTCTCTCTCTCTCTCTTTCTCTTTCTCTCTCTCATCTTCTTCATTTCTTTGCAACAAACGTGCCAATGCACTTCTGCAGATGGTGGAAGAGAACGACTTTGGTGTTTTTTTTTTTTTTTTTTTTTACATCAATCGGGACTTTGCAGATAATCATTTTACACTGTTTCATTCGATAAAAATTTGTTCAGTTTGTCTGTATTCAAACGATGAATTTTTGATGCGATAAAATACAAGCGATGAAAACAAGTTATCATTTTTGTTGTTTTCTTTTCTCATTTTAATATGGTTACGATAAATCAGTTTTACGAGTAGATGAGAGAAAACGTGCATAAAACTACTCACAAAAACGAGTTTTTTGGTGAAATAAAAAAAATAAGAAGAAGAAGGAGAAGAATGACGAACGAACACACTAATGAAATGAAACACGCAATCGTGCACATACACATACATCTACATCAAGCAACCAATTCATAGCGAATATCTCCATATCTTCCATGACTAATTTTTTTTTTTCTTTTCTGTTCCGTCTCGTTGGATTTCATATTAACCGTATTTTTTTTTTCTTTTTTTTCTTTTTTTTCGATGTGACTTGACTGCCACACTGAAATCAAGTAGCAAGCACACGTGTGTATTGTGATGCACATTCATTGATCGACCTTCCAAGAACTCTTGATTTAGCCGATGAATACTTTTTTCTCGTTATTCAGTTCTTATGACTTGCTACGAACATCGTCTTATGGCTTGAGATGATTTCAACAAAACAATCAGTTGGCGCTTTTCTTTTGCGTATTGAGGAAAAAATTATTTAAACAGTTAAATTTGGAGAAAAAGGAAAATTATTGAATTGAAAATCTATTGTTATTTAGTGAAACTGGTCAAAATTGAACACAAAAGTTTGGAATTAATATGAGCATGAGTTCTAAAAGTTAACAATGAAGGTTGAAACATTGGCTTTATTTACAACAGTCATTGTACAGTTAATCGAACAACGAATTGCCTACAAAAGTTCTATATAAATGGAAAATTAACTTCTGTCACTATTATCCACATCGAAGGTTAAAGTTGAAAGGCAAATTCATTCAACTCATTTCACTAAAAATAGTAGCGCTATTTAGCCCAGTACAATGAAAATAGCAACATAAAAAAATCACACGGTAAAAATGTGTCCGCAACACGTTGGAACATATGTAATTCGAACAAATTTCATATGACTCCTCTGAATGTTCGCTGTTTCACTTTTACGTTGAAGTCACATCTTTACCGAGAAGTCATTTTTTTTAGGTTGTTATTTTCATTGTACTGGGCTAAATAGCGCTGCTATTTATAGTCAAATATGTTAACTGGGCAAATTTATAAGTTAACATATTTCAACTAATAATAACTTTTGTGATCCTTTCTGAAAGATTATCTAGATCAACATTCTTTCAATCTTATTACGATTTATCTTAAAGGCAATCCTTTTACATGAATCTGATGTCAAATTGATAAGAATGAAAATCTTGTTATATTGAGCAAATGGTTTTGACTGTATACACAATGAACATGAAATCCATATTTATGAAGTCATTTTCCATAGATGTGTGCAGTGAACATATTAAATCCTTTAGTAGCTAAGTGAAAATGTTCAATCAATAATATAGATTCAATATCATCCATTTTCAAACACAAAACATCGAAATTTTACATATTGATGTTGTTTTGATAAATTTCAAGGTAATAATCGTCAATAGTTCACTCATCAGATCAAAGTCAATGTTATTAATTCGTGTGTATGAAATAACTCATTCTCAATGAAAATCCAATCTGAAATTATACAATCATGGTGATAGTGAACCATTTCACATACATACTTCCATTTATAAAACTAATTGACGTGTTATCAATGGATTATTTCATTTGATTATTTCGTTTTCAGGCTTTAAAATCGCAAACAATTGATGCATGTTAATTCATTTTGTAATTGAAATTTCATTTGAAACGTTGAATCTACCCGTCAAAAAAGATATGATTGGAAAGGATTTGTTCTCTTTTATTGAAAATCAAGAACAGAATTTTTTTTGCAAAAGATCCGTTAGATAAATGGATGACTTTGCGAAATGTCAATAGATTTTTAATAAAATATATCGGTGTTGAGTTTATGAAAACGGATTATAAATTACATTTTCAAACATTATTACCAGCATATTTATTGTTAAATTTTTCCACTCTGTTATTTTATACAAAGCATTACTATCGGTATGAACCATTTCAAGCATTACAAGCAACATCAATTAATGTGGAATCAGTATTTTGATATGACAATTATTCTTTCACTCTATTCAATGATCAATTTCTGATTCATGAATTAATTTTTGTTGTTCAATCGAATGAATTACATTTCAGGTAACAATATTCTATATTGTTGTTTTGGTGCCATCAACGAGTTATTCAATATTGACGCATGTACATAATTTGGCGGGTGATTTTATTTTTGAAAATAGCAAAACAATACCACGAAATCAAATTGTTTGCGATTAAATGGCAATTTATTTAGTAACCAGTGAAAATTCAAACACTTGGATCATTACTTTTTCACGTATTATGGCTGATTGTATACCAATTTATAAAACAGCTGTGAAAAAAGAAAGAAAAATGATTATACCGATTATATTAGCATTCATTCAACCAAATACAGAGCTTGGAAATCTTACAAATTCGATAAATGATTCTATTTTCCCTTTTGGAATGCATCAATTGTAATTTTTGAAACTGAAAGTAATATAGTTTTGAAAAATACCGCTTCAACAATTGCAGCCGTAGTTGAAAATTAATTTTAAGAATTGTTAATCAAAGTCATCAACAACTATTATTCCAATGATATTGGTAGGAATGTTGAAATAATCTTTAAATTCCAAAAATGTTGAGTATTTTGATGAGACTGAGATGGAAAAGGAAAATTCTGGCAGCAGTTTACAATCAATCTTTCTCCATTCTTTCAAATTTTTCCCTTCGCCCATAAACTATGAATAATCATGAATTTAATGAAATATTCAACATGTTTTACTCTCATTTTGTTTATATTGATTGCATAATTATTTATAAAATTTACATTTTATTATTATAAATTTGTATATTAATAGAACTAATGAGAGAGTGGAGAGACGAAATATTGTAGTAACAAGTAATCCGTTGATTGATATAGTAAAAATCAGTTCAATTTTAGATTCCAAGATTATTAACAATGGACATTAGATTGCTAATACCTTTGTTTCGTGAATATTTGAGTGGATCTCTCAAATTCATTGGGAGAAAACATGCTAATGTCTTATTTTATCAGAAATCAACTATTTTTGGAGCATAGAAACAGTCGATTCACACAACGCAAAAATTTCTCCCAAAATGTTTCATCAAATGGTTTCGAAAAAATAATAGTCCAAAATCATTTTAGTAAAGTCCAAATATTTCGTTATAATTGAGAAAAATTTCAATGAAGCTATTTCCTTCATTCAGCGATTAAGCACCTCGTTCATTGTGAGAGATTTATGGGATAATTAGCATCATTAGAAGAATTCACGAAGAATAATATGCAAATATTAAATTGGCGTGAAAAATGTCGCATCGATATTGACTTGGATAAATTGAGATTCACGCTTACAAATGCTCTTGGAGTCAACATTTACTGCAAAATAAAAATGTCTTAGAAAAATGACTTATGTACATAATTAATTTTGTAAAAAATGTACAAAATAAAGTTTATTTTAAAGTTGAAATTTTCAACGTAAAATTTCATTCAATTTTAGCACATTTTCAGTTCCATTTGAACACGTCAGCTAAATTTGCAGTTTAAATTTCGTCATGCCACGTATAATGCTCTGAACTCTGGCGCATGCTAGTCGTATTTCACAGTATAATTAGCAAAATTTAAGTGGATACTCTAAGTTAATTTAAAAGATGTGCTAGCACCAACAGTCCAAATTTATGATCCATAAAAAGCTCCAAATACATAAATTAGCATCTGTGTTCAGATATATCTGGTTAGAGTTCTTTTTAAATAAAATCCAGTAATTTAACGAACGATGAACTATTCACATAATTCGTATGGAATTGTGGATTCGGGTGTCTGATGGTAATTTTAGTAAAAATCGTCTCTAACGATATTGTCATTTGTCTGTGATAAGAATCTACACAACTCATCCATTCAAAAAACAATAGAAATATGAATACTTAAGAAAGTGCAGAATTTTGACCAATTTTAATGAACAAAATAAAATGTATGTAACTGCGATAATTATCTATTATAATTGTAAGAAATATTTCTTAATTAATAAGTATTGAGGTGATATACAAATAGCTCATTCTCTTGACTAAAAACAATAAATCCTAATCGGCAAAAATTAAAATCATCAAATTTTGCTTTACATTCGAACGTAAAAAAAGAAGAATTTATAATTTTGTGAATAATTTAAAAAGCCTTTTTAGAATTTACGTTTCAAACAGTCAACGAAATTGTGAAAACTTGTTTAAAATTCCAGTTTTAAACAAATATTCTGTTCCAAGAGTCTCTCTCTCTCTCTCTCTCTCATTCTTTAAATGAATAACCATTCACCAAACATTTTACAAAAAACATGAAAGCCAAATATATGGGTTTGTTCTAATTCTAAGAAAACAGGTCCATGATACTATGAACAGAAAAAAACACACACATATACAAATTGTGATGTTATAAAACCAGAGCGCAATAAAATGGTGAAAAATTTGTGAAAGACTGCATTGCCGTATTCGTACATATGTTCAAAAACTGAAAATTGAATGCTGCACAAAAAAAAGTGGCGTTTCATTTTATTTCTCTTTTCTTTTTCAAATCATTTTTATTGAGAAAGAAATTTATTGCATGCAAACGCCATTCATTTTCTCATTGAATTGTTTTCATTTTGAATGGCTTTGAATATTGCTTTATTTTACAATGTTTTTATTTAGAATTTTTCTTTTTTTTTTTAAATCTTTTCGCACATTGAATCTTTTCACTTTGACGCATTATTTATGTGGAAAAACCAAGATTTAACTCATGTGTGTATTTCATTTGCAGGTGTTTTCAATAAAAACCATCCAATTGAGTTAACTGAGGAAGCTGAAAGCAGAAAGAAAAATAAAGACAACGCTGCATTAAAGGAACCATTGTAAAAACTGACGATAAATTCAAAGCGACAATTAAACGCAAACAGCGAAGGATTCACAAAGAAAAACTAAACAACAACAAAAAAAAAACTACACGCGAGCTGCATAGTTTCAAGGCACTAGAGCATCACAAAATTAGAATTGTTTATGCGGTTTCTGTACCGTATGAAATACGGGCAAAACATCGTTTCTATGCAATACACAAGATAAGGATTATATAAAAAGTGTAGTTTTGCATTGGAAATTGTTGAAAGTGGTAACCGCAAAACGAAGAACAAAAAAAAAAAAAAGAAATCCAATCACACATATAGATAGAGAAAAGTGAGGTTACATTACGATTGGTAAACAACGGTACAAATGATAATGGAAAATTCATTTCGGCAATAAAATATGCACGAAAGTAAGAAAAAGTGCATAAAGTTCAGTGAATTTGATAAATATACTTAGCATTTTTTTTTCAAAAAAAGTGCAACCAGATCTACAAGCTTAGATCTGTAAACAAAATAACAAGCGGAGAAAAACAAACAAACATACGTTGCAAGCAGCAAAACGAATGAATATAAATTATTAAAATTTTTTCGTTCGTTGTTATTGTTTTTTTTTCATTTTCTTCATCGTTGGACCGCATTGAGTGCCCAGTAAATGTTTATGGTAGCAAGTGCAAAAAACACACGCAACCCATTGGTTAGTTAGCATAATAGCCATAAAAACCAATATTGTGCTTACACACTCTGCATTGGTCATCCACTTTATCTTTAAAGTGTTCATACGAGTGAGAGCTTGTGAGCGTGTGTGTGTTTGTTTTGTTGTTGTTCGTGCCCATTCTTGCGCTACCCAGACTGAATTAATAAATGTGTAACAACGAAAGATGTTTACACGACGAAATTGGCTTCTACGCTGCAGTATTTTAATAAATATTGCCGTACTTCTGTACATTTGTAGTCATTTAATGATAGGAAATAGTAACATATCGCTTGGACCAGCATTTGTGATACAAGACGATTATGCAGTTAAATCACAACAGCAACAACAACAAGCGGCTGCGCTTATACGATCAAATGGTGGTGGGAATGCAGCCAGTAGTATACAACAACAACAACAGCAACAACAACAACAACAACAAGAACAACAACAACAAACAGGTGACAATTCACATGATAAACTGGAGCAAATGGTCGACGCGGAACCAGAGCCTGCTGTAGATAATGATTTAAATCAGGTAAAATTTCAAATTATACCTTTGCGGTCTTTTCCGCTATAACCAAAGATACAAATTATCTTATTTCAATCGAAAATCATTTTTTGTTTTTCATCTGAAAATAGTATTTAGAGAAATACATTCAAATTGTCACAAATCGTCATTGATGGTTCCAACCATCATAATCATCACTCATCTGAGAAAAGTGAATAAATTTCTTCTCAAAAAGAGAAACGAACTCCTCCTGGACTGAGAGGATCCCTCGGTAGTTCTTTTTTTTTTTTTTTAATTTCATCAACATAAGTGCGTATTTTATCGAAGTGAATCTTTGGGAATAGATGATTCTTCCATGCAGATAACAGTCTCCGCATTACTCTTCTATTCGGTCATTTGCCGCTCTATTTACGGCCGTATATTCGCCCAGTTTTTTCTTTTATATTTGTTTTGTTATTGAATACACGCGTGAGATCGCAGCCATCAAAATTAATAGGAATCTGCTTGTGTGCTGCACTGTACTATGGTACGGTTAGCGAATGATGCTGATATGATAAACAAAGAGAGTGGGGGAAAGAGCGCGATTTTGTTTATAATTGATCAAATCGTATTCATCCCGTTTGTTTTTTTTTTTTTTTTTTTTTTTTGATGCTCAAAGGTAATTAGCATTTTACATCGATTGCAAAATCTTGAATAAAAATTAACTGTTAATTCTTCAGAATGTTGATTATTTGAGCTGGTCAATGTTCCACCGATCAAGCGTATACGTAACATGAAAAACTCACGTCGAATTACATTTAATTTGAATTTCATATTGAATTATGTTGGAAAAAAAATAAACGTTTTCTGGAATTGCATTTGTGCAGTTATCAACCTCATTGCATATCGTTTATCGCATACGTAAACGTCTATTTGAACATGATGTCGATAGTATCGATGCATATATATGACCAAGATTCACTTTTGTCCCATGGTTTACCGAACGACCTTCCAATTACGACTTTATGTCCAGTTTGCTTTTATGTCAGTCTCTTTTTTTGTCTGTCTCCCTCTTCGTTGCAAAATTGCTTCGTATTCCACATGTTATTTTCAAAAATGTTGAAAATTTAACATTTATTGCCATGGTTGTTCAATGTTTGCTGCCAGTTTTATATGTCATTTGTGCTGACACAAGTGACCGTTGCTTCCCAAATGAAAATGAATAGCAATTGTTGGCATATGTCATTAAAGGTGCAATTGACATTCAGGCCGATGACGTCACAACCCAATTATGTTTACTGTGAAAAATGTTCCATGTAGAAATATTCTAATAGAAAATCGAGCAAAATATTTAATCGAAAATTATTTGAGTGTTCAAAACTGTTAGAACTGGATAATGAAGAAAGAAAATCAGGTCAAAACCTGATATAAAAACATGAAAATCCTTGCACAGCTCCAAAAAATGTTGAGCACAAACTTTGATTAAATCCGAGCAATTTAAGCAGATTCTTCTGGTGATACAACAAGTGAGAGCACGAAGATTCATACTAAATGGTTATTACATTTAGCAAAGATGATGAATATTACTAGGATTCACAGCACATACGTATAAGTCATAATTATCAGCTGAAATAAACGTTCTGGGAATTGAGTTTTTGTACGCATTGTCTCTCTATCGTAAACATATTTTGTGCAGAGCCCCAACACACACATTCATTTATGCAAATTAATACTCGAATAATTTTCAGATAATTCTTACTTTGTTCAGTTTACATTCATTCATTTCTCTCTCTTTTTCTCTCATTTCTTTCATTCATTTAGATAAGCGATAAGGATGGTCAAAATGAAATGGATGTTGAAACGGACCAATTATTATTGAAACAACGTCCACAACTATCAAAACAATTGCCAAAAGAACAACAACAAACGGTCAGTTTGGCTGATGATTCACAATTACCGAAAGTACTGCAGTCCGATGTATTGCAATCGCAACCAAACAAAGTCATCACAGATGTTTTATATCCTGAAGCGAATTTTAATAATTCGTCTGATATCCAAGTAAACACTGAAGAGCATGAACTAGAAACAAGGCTGAGGTAAGTTTCACATTTGCGCATTTGTGTGTATTTCGATCGAATGAGAGAAAACTTTTCCATTTGAGATTTCAATGTTTTTCGATTTCAATTCTTATGCTGGATAAAAGAGATTTTCCATTTGTTTTTCATTCGATTTTGATTTTCATTGTATTTCTCCCTGTCTATGGTTTTATCTTTTACATTTTATTTTGCTTTTCAGATTACTAATTCATTGCCATGACAAGGAATACGAACCACAAACTATGCAACGTGGCGATTTTTGGGTTCTAAAAAATTACATTCGTGCTGAACATGGCGAATTACGTTGCTTCCAAAGTGTGACGTACACTACACATGCGGACTATACATTTTTAGATAATTTAATACCATTGCTTGAAAGGTAATTTCAGATTGAGAAAAAATTCATCGATTGCTTTCATTTTATATCAAGTTTGATATTCTTGAGGGGTTTATTCTTTCAAATAAATTGTCATTGTTCAATTCGTGCTTTCGTGATGGCGCTTTCATTCGTTTATATAGAATGACCATAAAAACCAACATGGAATTAGATATGGAGAAAGGGCGTCGTTTTTATCACGACTATCCCTGTTCGTATTATGAATGAAGTAGAAAAAGTGCCATCAACCTGACTATTACTATTTAATATATCATCAATTATGAAATAAAAATATACAGTGTCTTGTTGGACTTTCAATATAGCCGAAACAAATACAAATGCATACTGGATTGACCCAAATTATTGACAAAGTCAGACGCCAGTATGCCAGCAACACGTTAACCACTCGAGCACTAGACATTTTTTTCGTTTTGAAAATACAAATAATGTTTGTATATGCCGAACAACCTTTGCAATTTGTTCATTTTATGTAATTACGTTTGCTAGTCAAAATGAATGGCTTCGCTCTTTCTAATGTATGCCACCGTTATTTTTTCTTTCGGCTTCAGATTTTCAATATTTTACCTTATTTCACAGTGATTTTTGTTGTTGTTGTTGTTGTTGTGTTGAAACAAGGAAAGCGAATTTAATTAATCTGCACCTTTTGCACATTGAATTCAGATAACTTGATTTCACTTTTCCTTTCATTCCACTTTACGAGCACACAACTTAGCGCATCTTGCCAAGCCAATACGCTTGAGTGGCAAAGCTGAACATGTTCAATAGAAAACAAGAATGGATGGAGATAAATCTTACAAGAACTGTTAGCTCAACGTCTAGGCGAATTTATTTGTGTGTTTGTATGTGTCTGTGTGAAGTGCTGTTATCAAATTGCTTGCACAACAACTGATGGTAGGTCAAATTTCCCCAACACGCCTTTAAAAACGTATTGAGTGTGAAAAAGGAAAATAGAGAGAAATGGGGAGGGAGATAAATAGAATGTAAGAAAGACTACAATTTCAATGAAATGAACTTGTTGCAAACAAGAAAACTAAATTGTAACTCTTATCGGCAATTCACAAGTTTTCATGTTCGACAACGATTTTTCATTCTTTCATTTCATACATTGAGAAAAAAAGCTCGAAAACCCTGACACTCATTTCCATCGATCACGTGCATGATTTATTTATTTTGAAAAGCATGTTTGCAATCGAATTTGATGAGTTTCAGTTGATAAATCGAAAAAGACAGCATTTTTGAGAAAAAACACAAACTTTATTCAATTTTGACAAAATCGACTTTGTAAATTCCATGATTGGTTTCTATTAGAAGTGGTTTTTAAAACAAACAAACAAGAGAAAAAGTTTGGAATATGTTGATTGGAATATAAATAATAGTGATTTGTTTCATTTTTTTCTTTTTCTTTTTTGGAAAACAACTAAAAAAAAACGAAATTATGCAGATGGAATGCCCCGATCAGTATAGCATTACATGCACCCGGGACGGATTTTTTACCAACAATCAATTCCATTCGGTTTTTACGAGATTGTGCACCAGGATCGGCTCTCGTACGACAATTTACCACATTTCATATTTACTTTAGCAGTAAACACATTCCAAAAACAGTAAGTAAACAAACAATCATTATCAATTTAAAGTTAAATTGAATTAGAAACAAGTTAAACAAAATCAACAAAAATTGTTGAAAAAAAAAAAACGATGAGCGAAAAA
The DNA here is from genome assembly GCA_029041755.1 of Resseliella maxima. Lineage (NCBI taxonomy): Eukaryota > Metazoa > Arthropoda > Insecta > Diptera > Cecidomyiidae > Resseliella > Resseliella maxima. The sequence continues at coordinate 531,278 of JAQOWM010000888.1, read as the reverse complement.
TGTATTCTTCTCATAATCAAAAACAAACAAATCTCTGATACATGCCTTATGTTTCCTGTGTTTTTCTTTCTCTTTTGATTTTTTGAATAGGTTCCAAAACATGATAAAATACTAGACTTACCATTTAATTGCTCTGTACAACCACCATACGTCAATGTTAGCACCAGCCAATTATATAAAACGCAAAAGAAATTATTGTACCCGGTGAATGTGGGCCGAAATATTGGCCGTGATGCAGCAATGACACATTTTATATTAGCTAGTGACATTGAGTTATATCCAAATCCGGAATTAGCGAAAAAATTTCTTGAAATGATTGCACGCAACGATGCGCCATTGCAACGAAAAAATCCAAGAGTATTTCCATTGTCATTGTTTGAAGTAGATAGCGCATCACAAGTTCCACGCGATAAAACTGAATTACAAGAATTGCTAAAATCTGGCAAAGCGATACCATTTCACAAGCGTGTCTGTTCATCATGCCATGGTGTTCCGAAGTCAAAAGAGTGGATGGCGGCGAATGAAACAGATGGTTTGTGTTGTATTTTTTTTTTTTTTTTTTTTTTTTTTTTTTTGCACCCTGTTTGGTCACATAAATCATTCTCACAATCTTATGCCATACAAATCTCGTGGTTTGTGTGTTTTTCTCTATTTTTGGTTATCATTTTAGATTTAGGAGTATTTCACATTGGCAAACGTACCGGTTATTTTGTACATTGGGAACCAATATACATTGGAACACACGACGATCCACACTATGATGAACGACTAAGCTGGGAGGGAAAAAGCGACAAAATGACACAGGTTCAATATACCATAATTCTCATTTTGCTTGTCATGTCACTTTAATAAACGATTTCTTTTCATTTTTTCTTTTGTTTTTTTTTCTTCTTCTCCCTCTTCCTTTATTTTGGTCTATCATACAGGGTTATGCTCTATGCGCATTGGATTACGAGTTTCATATATTGGATAATGCATTTTTAGTGCATAAACCGGGTATTAAAGTATTGAAAAAAGATACGAAACGTGCCATGCTTGCTGCTAAAACCAATCAACTCATTAAGAAAATTATTTATCCCGAATTACAAGTAATGTATGGTCTGCGAAAAGGATGCGCCGTATAGTAAATGTGTATCTATGAATATCCAATTGAATTTCAAACCAAAAACGTGAACGAAGATCAAATCGTAAACGAACGAAAATTGGCCTTTTTCATTTAAATTGGATATTCGAAAAACACAAAACCGAGAAAATAAAGAAGTAATTGTGTTATTTATTTAAAATAAAAGCGAAGCAAAAAAAAAAAAAACAAAAAAAAAAAACACCGACACGACCGTGTGTCACTCTTACCGGCCCAATAACAAAAGAGTATTAAATCAAAGTGAGTTCACAAATAAGTCGATGCATTCATGATCACTGGAAAAGGAAAAATTCACGCATCAAAATGCCATATTCAAAAAAATTTCGTAAATGAAGCAAACAAAACGCAAAAAAATAATATTATGAAAATTGTATAGTCAGCAATACTCAGTGTTATTGTATAAAGTGAATATTTTCAACATGATCAAACTGAACGCCTAACGTTTAATGTAAATTTTCAAAAGAAAACTAAGAAAGAAGAAAAAAACGTTGAAAAACAAATAATAAATATGAATTTGAAATGAACTAGGGACAAAAACAGGATATGAAATTAAGAATTAAACTTAAAAAAAAAAACGATTAATATATACATTAAATACATAAAACAAAGTATATATATTTAAAAACGAAGTGATATTTATCATAATTTAATTTTTAATTCAAAACACTCAATGGATTTGCAATGCGATTAACATTATAATGCACGTCAACTGTATCAAAATTATTTTTTCTATCGGAAAATCAATAATTATCAAATGAAAACCATTTAGACTAAACTAAACATCAACAAATAATTATATCAAAGAACAATTCAACTTTCCGAAGTTTTCTTTTAGGAACTTTTTTTGCCCCTTAAAACATCCAGTTCGCAAAGAAATCTGTTTCAATGCGACTACAAACAATCAGAACTTGTAATTATTATTGTAAGCCAAATGAATTAATGAACCGAAAACGTTCTCATGCTCGAATATGTTGTAGAATAACGTCATTAATGACAATTGTACTGTGGAATTTTTACTAGAAATGGAAATTATGACTGAAGAAATTTTGGGAAGTAACGAACGAAAAAAAAAAGAATCTCTGAAAAAAACCAGAGAGAATTTTAAAATGAAGGCAAATGAGAATGTTAGGAACCTAGCAAGAATTCCATTAATCGTGAATTAAAGACATCTAAAACCATTGAAACATTGTTTGACAAACAATTAAAGACCCAAAATTCAAACAAATCAACGAACAATTAAAAATTTACCATTTAAAATCAGTTTTTGAACTTTTTTCATAATAATAAAAAAAAATCCGTTCAAATCAAAAGTGTAAGAATCACAATTTGAAATTCAATGATCATGAATAAAATGAATAATTGTATAACGTTTATGTTTCCATTGGGAAACTTACAAATAAAGAGCATTTTTCCAAAATGTGATAAAACCGAATGAAAGAAATTTTTTTTTTAGTCAGCTTTCGGTAGTAATTATTAAACCATTACGTCTATTCAATGGTATTCACAAGCAAATAATTAATGCCACATCACGATCAATAGTTTGACTTTTAATGCAGTAAATACATTTATTCACCGTATATAATGGCCGAATTATTGAAATAGACATATTCAAACTCTATCGCACAACCAAACAAAGAATCAACAATCACCACAGCATTTTCCATAACTAGTAGATTTATATTTGACAATGATAAAAGACTTTGCATTCATTTTATGAGCAATTAATAACAAACATTGTCCATGTTATATTTACAACATATTTCGAGCTTTAGATTAAATGATACCAACAATCGATAAAACTATGTCCAAATATTCAAGTGGAAGCAAAATTGTAAACATATCAATTTCCACATACATAAACACACACACACACTCATACAAATGAAAATTGTATCATGCAAATAGTTAGGAGGACGTTTCTCTTGTCATTTAATCAGCCCAACTCTGCTTGTTTTGTCTTTTTTTTTTTATCTAAATTTCGAGTTGAAAATGCGTCTTGAAAAGAAGAGCGAAAATGCTCTAATTATTTATTAAATTGGTTTGTTTTTCTTTTTATTTCATAAAAGTGCCTTAATTGACTTTACCCCGAAATTCGAATGTCAGAGACATTGATTTTTTTTTTTTTGTAAACTAATCGCCAATGTGAATTCAAAATATAAAGAAAAAGACATTTATGCCAAATGGTATTGAATTTATGCGAAATGGATTTAACAAAAAAAAAATGGTTTTTGCTTAGAAATCCAAAGTGGTGAACGCGTCGCCATTGACGCCACTTTCTATAAATTTAGTCTTCAACATCTAAAAAACAAAAATTCTTTAATAAAAAAAAATTCTTCAATTCGAACAAAAATCCAAATCGAAACAAAAACATTGTTCCGAGAAAAATATTTAAAACAGTCTTGATTTTAAGTTTAGATTAATACATCGTTTTAAGTTGAACAATGAACAATTTAAGTCACAATGTGCATAGATGTTGTTTTGTTTAATCATTATTTTCTTCTTATTTTTTTTTTTTCATTGTCGGCAATATATTGAAAGAAAATAGGTGATTTAAAAAATTGTATTACTAAGAAATGACATACATTCACACATATAAATGTTATCGAAATACATACAATGGCCAATAGATTCATAGAAAAATAAAAAAATAAAAAAACAAAACCCATAGGAAATGAGTTGAACTAATTTCCGCAGCCGATGTTTGTTTCGAATATATTCAGGAATTTACTTGATTCGATCACGAACAATTTCGATCAATATGATAAAATATCACGTGTGATGTGTAAGGGAATAATTTCAAACAGTTCTTCGTGCAAAATTATTTATCGTGTATACGTATTAATACTAGTTGCGTGTATTTAGTGTAAGCACAAGCAAGAAAATGAATATTTAATTGTAAACAATGAAAAAAAGTACAGAAAAAACATTAATTGTATTCAGAGAAATATGGACAAACAGTTGGAGAAAGATATGGAAAGAGATGAAGAAAAAATATCGAAAAAAATAAAATGCTATACTTTTTCACACAAAAATAAATCCATGGGCTTTTATTTCAAATTTTTATTGTGTTTTTTTTGACGTTTTTTCCCGAATTCTTTCTATACTTTGATAGACAGGAAATATCGCTAAGATTTCTGTAGAAAAACTGTCTATTCTTTCATTATTACACTTGGAATATATATTTTTTTTTTCAGATTTATCCTGATGAACGCTTGTGAGTAATAAATTTTAAATGTCAAATTCGAATGATTTGAGAATTGTTTTTATTTATTTCTTTTTCAGTCAATCAACATAATGTTCATTAAAAGTTAAACTGAAATAGTTTTCCCCTTCTCATATTTCCGTAAAATGAATTTGATTTTGTCTCGCTGTTTTATAACATAAATGTGATTTCATTCAAATAAATGGTGTTAACCTTTGAAATGTTGTTGGTAATAAAGTATTTGTTGCCAATAATCTGTTGAACAACTCTTTGGTTTGAATGAATATTTTCATAAAATAGGCTCATCTATAAGAAATGCTCAAACAGATTGTGTTCCAAACACTCGGTCACTAATTTTCATATACAATTTACACGTTTCATGTTTTTTTTTTTGCATCTTTTATATTTCTTATTTCATTTCATTGTATATCTAATCGACATAAGCTTCAAATGTTAACGTAATGATAGAGACGACTAACATACAAATTAATAGATAAAAATTCGCGTGACTCACAAACTTTCGATTTTTTTTTTTTGCGTTAATTCTGAATAATCTAACCACAAGCTCTTCTCGTTGAATAACCTGAAATGCACTGCGTTTGTCGGTTAATTTTTTTTTTCTGAATTCTTTCTCATTTTTTTTTCCAGTCGAAAATAGTATGAAAAGACGGTTTAAAACTGACTACGCGTTGTTGATTTGAATATTAATAGCGCGAGACCAGAGAAATGTCAAGGTCGAATGCAATCGCAGCTTAGTGATAAAGAAGCTTTTATTTAATGTGTGGAAATCTGTGTCTCGAGAGAGATAGAGACTTGCTGTTGCCTCTGTTGTGCGTGTACATAATTTTTTCTATGGAATTTTGGAAATGAATTTACTCACAAATCTAATCACGCAATCACCGATTATAGATATGTATATGTATTTTTTTTTCTTTCGCCACATTTCGGTCAATTTTATTCCAAAAATTATGGATTAAAAATACCGCTAAAGCAATCAATCAAGATGAAAGAAGAAAAAAACGCATAAATTAAGGGAAAAAGCCAATTTTTTGTTCGAAATTTTTCGTCACGAATGTTACGTTTTAAATATTATTTAACTTTTGCTATCAATTGTCTGCGATGAGTATTTTGATTAGCATACGAATTTTAATGACGCATATGTTTGACGCCCGAAACAACAAGAAATCAAAGTGTATTAAGCATTCTCACACCCATTATTTTGTCGACATTTCGTTTTGCTGTGTTACATCTCAAATCCTTTACAATCCATTTGCATCGATCGCAAATCTTGGTCAGTTTATAGTTAGCTGTTGAGATATCAAGACGCGTCTGTGAACATCACTGAAAATAAACAAAAAAAAAATGAAACTCATTTTTACAATCGTTTTACTTGTTGCAGTCTTTTGTTATCAAGGCAAGTGGTTTTGTTTTTCGCTATTTTTTTTTTTTTTTTTTTTTTTTGAAAATTTATATTACTGTCTAAACAATTATAATTGAATAATTTCGATATAATTGGATTTTTCATACAAATTTCTCAAGCAGTAACTAAGGCCAATTGAATGGGTTTTATTTCAAAATTCCAATTTTAAAATCAAATTAGAAATAATCATTTTGGTTTGAATCCAAAAGCGGACAATTGATTTCTTTTATGCATTTTTCGCAATTGTACTGGGGAAATTGAAACTTTCAAGGCAAACTGCATTCTATAGTGTCATCAAACGCTCTCATGCATACTTAATCATGTCTAATCAAACAATTATTGGCATTTATCTCATGGGCAAGTCTTGTTATGTGTTTACAACATCAATTAACATATATTGAAATTTTCAAACATACAAATGGTTGATTGCGATTGATTCCTAAGTAGTTTTTGTATTAAAAAAATAAAAAAAAAAATGTTTGTTGTATATTTCAAACGATTTCACGAAAAAATTAAATGAAAAAAGGAAAAAAGAAAGAATAAGGTTTATTAAAAGACGAATAAAAAGAAATAACAGAAAAGAGTGAAGATGGTACAAAAGGAGATGAAGAAAGTTAAACGAATGCATCGGAAACATTAAAATAACACGCAAAATAATTTTATAATTTCTTTGAAATATTTTAGGAGATGCAAAACGCAAGGCAGTCCAGCCACAATACTGGAATGGAAAATGTTTAGAAGACAATGCTCGTTACGCTGTAGCAGATCAATGTGATGCATATGTTGAATGCTCAGATGGGGAATCAGAAGAAAAATTATGTCCAGACGGTCTTTTGTTCAACGACAAAGCTGGTGTATTCTCAGACCCATGCCAATATCCCATCGATGTTGACTGTAGCACACGTCCACGCACTCAACCACCACAGGTAATTTAATCTTTTCTTTTTAACTTATTAATATTTAAAATTAGCTATAGAGGCATGTGCCAATGATCCGGATAACAACAAATCCGGTTATCGTTATGCATAATACATTTATCAAAATTGTTTACGACATTTTTATGAATAAATAATATACTTAATGTATTTGTTGCATTTTTAGCCAAGCGAAGATTGCCCACATTTGTTCGGTTATTACAAATTGGGTGATGAAGCCAATTGTGGTTCATTTTTAAATTGCGCCGAGGGTCGTGGTTACAAATTGGAATGTCCACTTGGTTTGGCATACAATCCAGAAACTTATCAGGTAAAAGTCATTCAAACATTTTTACTTTTTTTTTTTTAATCATTTCTTATAAATTCCATTTTCTTATTCATGAAAATGTTCATATTTTATAGAGAAAATCATACGTTGAGAATTAATTTTCCCTTCAATTTGACAATATGGCAATTTTATTATTTCTTTTTTTTTTGACATTTTATAGTGTGATTTCCCAGATCTTGTAGCTGATTGTAATCCAGAAGCCTTTTTGAGATTTACATGCCCACCGGAAACAAAACAAGAAGGCTTTGGCCCAGGTCAAACTAAATTCTATAAATCAAACGATTGTCAACGATACTTTTTATGTAATAATGGTAGACCACGTTTGCATGTATGCGGTGTTGGTGCTGCTTTTGATGATGCATTAAATCGATGTGAACCTGCACAAAATGTGACCGGTTGCGAACATCTTGCTATTTTAGATGAAGATAACTCCGAAAAGCAACCAATTTATTTGAAAACATTGAAAATTAAAGCTTAAAATAAAAACGTAAAAATCCATTTTTAAGTAATTCGATATATAAATAAAATAACAAACACCAATAAGTCACGTTAAATCTTTTTATTTTTTGAACAATAACGAACAAATTTATTGAGAAGAAAAAAGAAGAAGGAAAAAAAATTAAGTTTTATTATTTTTTTTTTTAAAAATTCAGATTTGACGAAGCTATTTTCTTATTGAAAATTGTCACTTGATTTTTTTCATCGAATCCGGCCGAATAGCCGCCGTTGCGAACACAAAATACGGCACCATCAAAGTGAATGCGTCGATCGCCTTGTCTGTTATAATGAAAAAGAAAACAAAAAAATTTAATACATTCCACAATTATCGATTATACAATATTCAATTCAAATGCAAATTGATTGATTGGATTTCACCGTAAAAATAGGTGCGGTGATTTTCCCATTGATGCCGTCGCATGAATGTGTGCCGATGTCAGTGTGATGGCCGCTTTACGTGGATTGATTCGAATGCAACATGACTTGTTTAGACGTTCAATGCTAATGTGAAATATGAGAAATGAGATACGCTTTAAAAATTTCAAAATAAGATATAAAATTTCCTTTGGTCAGAATTATTGCAATTATCAAGGTGAATTAGTCTACCTGATAGTGCCATCATCGTTGTTTGTTATTCGAACTTGATTTATTTCAAAAATTTCCGAACCATTTGTTGTATGCGTATGAATTGATTTGTGCATCATATTCATTGCTTCATCAAATGGATATGATGTGTGTCGTACATTTCGGCTTTAAATCAAAAAAAAAAAAAAAAAAAAAAGGAAAAAGATTATGTGAATGACGTGAAAACAGTAGGTGAAACAGCACGAACGAAAATTGTAAGCATATGAAATGGATATAAAGAGCCATACCTATTGAACACTTCCAATGCACAGTCCTTTTTTATGTGAATAAAATGGTCGATACTGCTGCGCAAACCCGCTTCATCCACTAAATAAACCACTGGAATATCTTTCGCCATAAACGAAATACCCTTTGGCCAGAATTTCGCATATCTTATCAAATTGTTTTGATGCGAACCATCGAATGCAACTAAATCAACACGATTATTGTTTTGAAATATGCGTCCATTTGGATGATAAATGACAGTTGTATTTGATGAACCCGATATACACACGAGAATTTTTTGCACTGGACAAGCAAATCGAATTGCACGATCCAATGTTATGTCAATACTGTTTGGAATGATGAATGGGAGATGGAGGGGAAAAAACAACTTAGAAATGGTTATGAATTATTTGGAATGCAGAAAACAATAAATATATGTAGAAAAATGGATGAAAAGTGTGGACAATTTAGAAAAATGTAAGAAAAAATTTAATGTTCGGAAAAGAAATGTATTTACTGGAAGAATATGAAAAAATGTCAACACTCAAATTGAAAGTCTCTATACAGCTCAATAAAGATTCAATATTTCGTGCCAAATATAAGAAAAAATCGAAAAAAATTCTCAAAGCAAAAGAGAAGCGAAAGTAAAAGCGGAAATTAGAACGAAAGGAAATACAATTAAACAAAAAATAAGCAAAGTGAAGAAAAAAAAAGGAAAAAATCGAATGAACTGAAAAATATATGAAACAAAGTAGTCTTACAAAACATTATCTTTACGACGTATGCATATAACTCCATCGGAAGAAATTTCAGTCATTAAATTTCGGCAAATGAATTCATTCGAATCAATGTTGTTGATTGTATTTCGGCCGTTGTAATGTTCCGAAATGAAATTAGTGCGTATTAAATGCGATTGATTGGTATTCTTCGGGATTGATACACGATGGTTTTGTGGTGAACATGCTGAAATGCTTTTCCAAATTTTGCTATCCAATGGAACTTTTAGTGTGAATGTTCCATATGTTTGATTATTAGCTTTATCACCACTTTCCGATGGAATAAATGGTGCTGCATCACCATTCAACGCTGATGTCGACTTGAAAAGAAGAAATTTGTTGTTTTTGTTTTTTGTTATTTTACAATAATCTATTTTTATAATAATAAATTTATTCAAAAATATTGTAAGTGCAAAAAATCAAGAAAAAACAATTTAAATTTAAAAAAAAAAAAAATCATCGTTAAAAATTTTCAAATTTGTTGAATGCTCAATCACATACCGGAGTTACATCATTCTCATGGTTTGTAGATTGTATTTGGTTGTTGTCTCCGATAATATTCATCGCATCCATTTTTAGTGAAACTGTGTGTATTGGTTCTTCCAGATTCTTTTCTTCTTTTTTCACAATTTAATTTCTACTACCGATTCTTTCACATATTTTTTTGTTAATGACAAATTCATCGAGTAATTTTTCTATCAATTTTCATGGCTTGCTCTTTTTTTTTCTCTTATTAATAGTGAATACAGAAAAAAAAATCGCCAATCAAACGAATACTTTTAAAAGTGTAGAAACGCTGCGTTGTAAATTATGGAATGACAGTGAAGCGTCATTATGCCGTATTCATCACACAGCACCAACTTCATAATTGTTATATTAATTATTTTCAGAAAGTGAAATAGTGTCACAGCATACAATTGTTTGCAAAAGATGCAAATATTCTAAAAGAAAATTCTTGCCATTTTTATAAAAAAAAATTGTTTCAATAACCGATTGATTAACATTATTTAAATAAAATATTCATCGACAAATGTAATTTTAATTCGTGTGGAAAATGATTGACTACAAATAATATGTGTTTTTGCATGAAATGTTAGAGAATTGTTTGGTTGCTAAAATAATGAAGCATACGTAAGTTATTTAAATGTGTGTGTTGATTCAACAATAATATTTTATGATTTCATCAAAATTGAAATTGATTTCATCATCATTAATTTATTTCCAATTCTATAGATAACAATATAGCAATGAAAACGTGTTTATAAACAATAAAAAGCCGACGATACCGAGGAAACGATCAAAAAAATCCAACAAACACTCCGCATTGATACGGCGTCAGCTATTTGCACTGTCTAATTCATAAACGATACGTGTTACAAATTTCTAATAAGACAAAATTAAATGACGTTAAGCATGGATATACCGGAGAACGAAGACGTTCAATTGACAGAACAAAATTTTCGCAATGTTTGCCGACTTTGTTTACAAGCCGACGATGAATTTATTAATGTTTTTGAACGAATTGAACAAAATCCATCGAAGCGTCCACTCGTCGATCGTGTTTATGATTTGTATCAAATCAAGGTAAGATTATTAAACGATAAATTCTTCTCCAGAATGCTTTCTTCTGATTATTTCCCTTACTACAGAGGGATTCCCTCCCTTCAATATAAAAATATTCTTTAGAAGAAAGAATTTTGTTGGACTATCTCAATTCCAATTGAACCGTGAAATTATTTCATTTTCAGCTATTAAAAGATGACGGTCTTCCAACAAACATTTGTCATCGTTGCATTTACAACACCGAGCTATTTTCTGAATTTCGTGACGGTGTACATCAGTGTGAACGAAAATTGCAAGATTTTGTATTATCATTGGCAAGTAGTTCGAATGAAATAATCGCCACACAATGGCATTTGGATGAAATTTTGCATGATCAACATGAATCAAATGATTTTCATCGAAATGATGTCGTTGTAATTGATCCACTGAAATCATATGAAACATCAGATGAAGAAAGCGATGATGATGAAATCGTTGAAACTCCACAAGTCAGTGAACTGAACAAAGAAATGGCATTGTATCAGCAACAACCAGCTGCCGAAGAGAGTTTTTCAAGTAATTCAAATAAATCCTTTTATTTGGATGCAAAACCATTGCGAAATGTGTGTTTCTGTAAATATTGTGAGGCAGCATTTGCTCATCGAAATGATTGTGATGCACACGAACAAATGAATCATGATCCAATAATGCCTCATTTATGCCGATTTTGTGCATTCCGTTGTGACAACCAAATGAATTATATCGGTCACATAAAGCAGTATCACGATGCTGAACGACCATACTATTGTGCACAATGCGATAAAAAATTTGGTCGTCGTGCTGATTTACGTAAGCATGCTGTAAGCCATACCGGCATACGACCATTTTCATGTCCAATTTGTCGGAAAACTTTTTCACGCAAAACAAATGTAACCAATCACATGAAAGTCCATGAAGATAAAAAGCATGAAAAATCATCACCCATTAAATCACAAAATGCATTTTCACCGGCCAATTCAACATACCAATCGCAGCCAATTTACGATATTCAATCATCATATCAATCATATTCAAATCATGGTTATCAACAAGAAAATCTCATTTATTCAAAATGTAATGTGAAATCCGCACCAAATACAATTCCGAAGCTAAAGCTTAAATTAACAAAACCATTTCAAATGACCAGCGCACCAATTGCGGCAAAAATATCACGATTCAATTGTTCAACATGTAAAAAATCATTTAAAACAAAACGCGATTTAAATCGACACAGTCAAATTCATACGGGTATGAAATTTCAATGTTCATATTGTCAAAAAGGTTTTCCAAGACGTGATAAATTGGTGCGTCATGAGAAGATTCATTTTAATCGTAATAAAACGGCCGCATTGCCCGAATCAGCATTTTTAGTGGAAAATTTAAAGCGCGGCTCACATTTTACATCCGAACATAAATCATCACCAGTCGCTATTACGGAACATCAACCATTCACACAAGATAATTTTCGGCCACAATTTTATGCCGAATATGATCTCAACCAAACAAATAATTAGACAATTTAAGTGATATTAATGATTACACAAAGGAAAAAAAACGTTTTTTTTTTTTTGAAAATGCACAAAATGAAATGTAAATAAAAACGAATTCCTTTTCCATTTATTTTGGATGAAAACAATTCAAGAGGCATTGTAAACAAGGTTAAACTTTGGCTTTCATAATGTAAATGTTTTTCCCCCCAACATACATACAAAATTGATGAAATTTATTTGGATAATTCAGCGAACAAATGAAGTAAAATTGACCAAAAATTAAATAAAAAAGAAAAAATGAAGAAAAAAAAATTGATTAAAAAGTACAACAAATTCGGTATTTAGTTTACATTTGTAATGTTTTTATTTTAAAATCAACGTTACGAAGTTAATTTTTAAACATTTGAATTATAATAATAAAATTGATTGAATAAACCGACAATTTGATTCGATGTTTTTCTCAGTTATTTATTTACATTTTTGCTATTATTTAAATCCCTTTATTCGGAACGATTTTGTTGACATTGATTCGAAAATGTGTCTAAAATTACAAATTAGTGCTAACAATGAAGAAGAGAGAGAGAGAGAGAGAGAGAGAGAGAGGAAAAAATGCATGTACATTTCACACAGAGATCAACTTACACATAATCAGTGATTTCTTGATAAGACTCGCTTTGTTACAATAATGTATTTGAAATGTTGACACTGAATGAATAAAAAAAACAACGAACGTTTTTTTTTTACTACACATGACAAGTCGTACAGCTATTGTTTTGCGTGCAGTTGAAGTGTAATTTGTTTGTTAAATTTACGAAAACTTAAATGGATTAAAATTACCATTTGACTGTGCAAGTCTGTTGTTGACATACCGAATAACAGTCAACGATATACGTTTTAACCGCGAAGGATTATATTTTTCTACGCTCTTCTATTTATATCACACTTTTTATGTTTTAATTAATTTATTGTCTATCGTCGTGATTTCATTTTTACAAATTTCAAAGCTAGAATTCTTTAGTAATTCAGTCAATAATAATACAGACAACAATTGGTCAAATTTTGACTTGCAAATGTGCTCAAGGCAGTTGAATTACCTTTGAATTTCGAATAAAACATAATTAAACTTTGCGATATAGCAGTTCGAGGGCCGTTTGTTGAATAAAAACGATAGTAAACAAAATGATTGGTAATATTGTCTAAACGTTAACAGTGTGATGTACTTCAAGTGAATGAATCAAAGTGCATATTCATATTCGCAATTCAATATCCAAATCAATGAAAAGACATGAACAATACCTATAAAATCCAAAGGAAATTGAATTAGAAAGAACTTATCGAACTATGGAATAACAATTCAATGATTAATCATCATTATCACGTAGATTTGTGTTCACTCATTTATTTTTTTTTTTTTTTTTTTTTGTATTCAATCGTTTCAAACAATTTTGAACTTTTGTTTCCGTAGTTTTTTTCATTATGTTTTTATTCTAAACTATAAGCAACAGCTGATAAATGTTATAACGTCACATTTTGTGTACTTTGGATAAAGCGGCAATACAACAAAATACGATTCATTTGGAAAAAAAACATCAACTGAATACAACATTTCAAGTGGGTTAACATTAGTTACCAAGTAGAATTCTAATTGAATACAAAAATTCTCAGTAAAAGTTCATAAGAAATTGTGTTTTATCAATGAAATTTTATCGTCGACAAATTCTTGTGCAAAAAAAGGCTTGCGAGTTCACTCGAAATCAAGTTACTTAGCTTACAAGTGATTTTTTTTCCCTATTGTCATTTTCGCACAATTTTTTCCTGAATTCGCAAAGTGAAAATAATTATTGATTCAGTTCAAGTGTGGATTTTGAACAAATATGCTGCATATTCATGCCTTAATTCATGGTTCAACTTAACTAGATCCAATTAATTTGGACGCATGGAATTTATTCATATTTTTTCGCTTTGTAAATTACAATGTGAATGTTTTCAAACAATTAATTTAGAGAATTATAGAACTACAACGATTGATGATATCATTTAGATTTGTTATCAAAGCAATTTTTTTTGTCCTTGATTGAACATATACACATTCAAAAATGTTATGACGAACAATTTCATCATTTAATATTTCTAGATCTCAATATTTAAAGATTTGTTCATTTTGCTACGAAAATGTAAATAGTTAAATATATTTAATCAAATCATCAATTGATGTGTTTAAGATAATTTTTTATGATTGGCATGTTTATTTTTTGATTATATTGTGAATGTTGCATGTTTGCATGTTCTGTGTGAATAATTACAATGCATTATCATTACAGAATGGCTTGCTGCTGTGGTTATGAGTTTTATATTTATGGAATTTTAGCATGTGTCATTACATGGTATTCGACCATCGTTCGTTATTATTTAAAAATGTTTATATTTTTTATTGGATCCACATTTTTGGCCACATTTCTTCCCATTCCACACTTTATTATGCGACCGCGAGATTATCGTAATGCGTTGTAAGTTGATAAAGAACAAACAAATGAATTAAAATCAAATAAAGCCATTGTCTGTCTTGATGAAAATGAATCTCGCTGAGTTTGCATCTTCCGCCAATTAAAAGGAGTTGTTGTTTAATTTTTTTTTTCCTCGTTTCATTGATACCTATAGATTACCGGCTTGGGGTTGTCGATTGTTATTACGAGTACTCGGCATTTCCTATGAACTTCGTGGATTGGAAAATATTCGGAAAAATCATGGTGGTGTTATTGTGATGAATCACCAAAGTGCAATAGATTTAGCTGGTAAAGCAAGCGTTTGTTCTTATTTTCCGTTTATTTTTTTTTTTTTTTTTTTTATTACAAGTTGAAATATGTTTGCAAAAAAAATTGATTTTCTTTGTATTCGGTTTTTTTTGCAATTCATCTATTTATTATGGATATTTGGGAAAGATACATAAATCATGGAATTTGTTTCAGCAATATTTTTTTTTTTCTTTCGCCTCATGTGTATCGTAATTTTGATTATATCCTCCTTCCCACTGCTTTTCAGTTCTTGCATATTTATGGCCCGTGATCGGTCGTGCAACGGTCGTTGCAAAAAAAATACTTCTCTATGCATTTCCATTTGGTTTGGCTGCGTATTTATGGGGCACTTTATACATTGATCGCTCAAATCGAACGGATTCGGTGAATCGAATGAATAAGGAAATACATGCAATACGAAAAAATGCAGCCAAATTGCTACTATTTCCAGAAGGTACACGTCATCAGGGCGATAAATTATTACCATTTAAAAAAGGCGCTTTTTATACGGCCATACAAAGTGAAAGTGCTATTCAACCGGTTGTCGTATCAAGATATTGGTTCCTTGATGCCGAACGAAAGGTGTTTGGTAGAGGTAAGATGAAAAATGAAAAATGAAAATCAGTGGAAATAGCAATATGAATACACAATTTATTTATTAAGATAGAAATGAGAGTTTGATGAATGGAGTCTATTGAAAATGTTGTGAAAATAAATTATTTTCGCACTTTTCATCATTTTTTTGAATGGAAATTCATGTTTACTCATAAATCAATTTGTAATTTTAATTAACTTTTCCAACCGGTAATTTTTGGTTACTGAACTAAACTTAGTTCAACTATTCGACGGCATTTATTTCAAAAATATGCAGTTCAAATGATGCAATGTGATTTTTCAATCTCATTCACATTTCATCAAGAGATTTATGGTTGTTGCATTTCTATAGCGGGTTTTTCATATATTTTCTCTTCTTTCTCGTTTTTTTTTCTTTCTTTATTCTACTCAGGGCATAGCATTATTCAAATTTTACCAGAGATTTTGTGCAAAGGCATGGGAAAAGAAGACGTACAAAAACTCTTGGAAACAACTCAACAGCTGATGCAGGCAAAATATGACGAATTGAATGCCGAAACGCGAAAGATGCATCATAAATAAAATGAATGAAAAAAAAAATACAAATAATTTCGATTAAATTTTAAGAGAAATATGTTCTGGTTGAATCGATATTTATTGTTATTATTATTATTATTATTATTATTACTAAAAATGAAAAGGAAAAGGAAATAAAAATTATTTTTATTCAAAAGTTTATTTTCTTTTAGTTGTGTTATTGTCTATATAAATTATATCTTGCTGAAGAATACATGAAGTTGAGTGAATTTTAAAATTAATTTCTCAGTTAGTAAAATTTACAGCGAATATTCTTTTAATAATAATACCTACAAAGAATTTTATTCAAAATTAGAGACAAAACATGGCACTTGAACACAATTGCATACGAATATTCCAGAAGAATACAATAAGGTTATTTCAAAACTTTCCATTAAAATTATTTATTACTTGACATTGTAATTAGGAGAAAATTCTGTTGTGTCATAGCAAATTGGAGTACGATGAAGAATTTAAGCACGTTTTACATAATTCACGTTTCATATTCTCTTTCTGTGGCATTGAACTGTATAAAAACAAGTTTTTTTTTGCGAAAACAAAAGTCAATGTTTCAAAAAAAAAAAAAAAAAAATGTCCAGTATTTGTTTATACTATCAAGTGGGGTCCATTAAATAACAGCAATTGCATCTATAACTTGACTATTATAATGACTAATTAATATCTTAATCAAATTCTTTTAGATAAATAATTGTATAACATTGTTTCATAATTATAACATGATGTCATCAGATTTCGTAAATTTATTACGAAACATTTCTTTCTTTTGCAACTATTTTGACCGTTGCTACATTGTAAGTATACTTCCTTTTATTCTTGATGAAGCTATGAAATGTTTAAGAGATAAACAGCATGTGAAATAATCGGAACGACATCCGAGTCCTTGATGTTGTGACATGTTATAGCTCTTATTCCAAAAGGAAAAATGAATAATTAAAAATGATGAAAATGCAGAAAAAACAATAATTATAGAAATTACAAAAAACTCGGTATTTAGTTTAAATGTGTAATGTTTTTGTTTTAAAATAAACTTTACAAAGCTAATGAAGTTTGCTTTTTTCTAATTTAATTATTTATATTTTTGGTCTTGAAATACGTTTGTATTTGTGTTTAGATTTTGTTGATATTAGGAGTGTGATTCGCAAATGTGCATAAAATTTCAGATTAAATAAAATACAAGCTAACGAAGAAAGAAAAAGAGAGAAAAAAAGATTTAGATTAATTTACACATAATAATCAGTGATGAGTTTATAAAGCGAGTCTGTTATGATAATGGTGACACTGAATGAATCTATAAAGAAACGTGTGTGCGGTTGAAGTATAATTAGTTCGAATTTATGAAAATTTGGAATAATTTAAAATTACCATTTGAATGTGGACATCTGATAGATTCTAAACGCGAATAATAACATTCTTCTACAATTTTCTATTCATGTTAAAATCAAATTTTTGTTTTTGATCGTAATTTCATTTTTACACTTGTTAAATTTGTGATAATTGTTTAGTAATTTAGTAAATAATAATAAAAACATCAATTGGTTAAATTTGTGTATTTGAAATGCAGTTAATATTACAAAGTGAAAATAATTACCGTGGTTTTGTGAACCATGAGCTTTATATTTTTGGAATTTTGGCGTATATCATTGTATGGTATTCGACCACCGTTCGTTATTATTTAAAAATGTTTATATTTTTTATTGGATCCACATTTTTGGCCACATTTCTTCCCTTTCCACTTTTAATTATGCGACCGCGAGATTATCGTAATGCGTTGTAAGTTGATAAAGAACAAACAAATAAATCGAAATCAAATAAAAACCATTGTCTGTCTTAATGAAAATAAATCTCGCTGAGTTTGCATATTTCGCCAATTAATCGGAGTTGTTGTTTCATTTTTTTTTCTCGTTTCATTGATACCTATAGATTACCGGCTTGGGGTTGTCGATTGTTATTACGAGCACTCGGCGTTTCCTATGAACTTCGTGGATTGGAAAATATTCGGAAAAATCATGGTGGTGTTATTGTGGTAAATCACCAAAGTACAATCGATGTAGCTGGTAAAGTAATTGTTTGTTTTCATTTTCTGTACTTTTTTTGTATTCCAAGTCGAAACATGTTTGTTGTATTCATAGAAAGAAAAACAAAAATTGATTTTCTTTGTATTCGGTTTTTTTTGCAATTCATCTATTTATTATGGATATTTTGGAAAGATACATAAATCATGGAATTTGTTTCAGCAATATTCTTTTTTTTTTCCGCATCATGTGTATCGTAATTTTGATTTGATTCTTCTCTCTATTTTTCACTTTACAGTGTTTGCATATTTATGGCCCGTGATCGGTCGTGCAACGGCTGTTTCAAAAAGGGCAGTCCTCTATGTATTTCCATTTGGTTTGGCTGCATATTTATGGGGCACATTGTACATTGATCGCTCGAATCGAACAGATTCGGTGAATCGATTGAATAAAGAAGTGCATTCAATACGAGAAAATGGTGCTAAATTACTATTATTTCCAGAAGGTACACGTCATCAGAGCGATAAATTATTACCATTTAAAAAAGGCGCTTTTTATACGGCCATACAAAGTGAAAGTGCTATTCAACCGGTTGTCGTATCAAGATATTGGTTCTTCGATGCCAAACGAAAGTTATTTGGCAGAGGTAAGATGAAAAGTGAAAAATGAAAATAATTGAAAATTCCGTAATGAAAGTTTAAATGCGGAATATTGAAATTCAGAAAAAAAAAAATTTTCCCGCACTTTTTAATAATACATGGTAAATGTTAGTTATATAAACTGAATTTCAACCAGTGGATAAATGCCGTTATTTTAAAAATATGAAGTTCAATGATGCAATGTGATTTTTCAATCTCATTCGCATTTCATCAAGAGATTTATAGTTGTTACATTTCTATAACAAGTTTTTCACATATTTACTTTTTTATTTCATTTCATTCTCTCTTCGTTCTACTGCCTTTAGGGCATAGCATTATTCAAATTTTACCAGAAATTTCATGCAAAGGTATGGGAAAAGAAGACGTACAAAAACTCTTGGAAACAACTCAACAGTTAATGCAGGCAACGTATGACGAATTGAACGCCAAAACGTGGAAAATTCACCATAAATACGTATAAATTGAAAAGAGAAGATATAATATTAATAATTTTTACTTAGTCTTAAGAGAAATTCACTTCATAATAAACTTGTTATTATTATTATTAAAAATGAAAAGTAAATTGAGATGGGTTTTATTCAAATGAATTTGTTTTATGTATTATCTGTGTCAAAAATATGTTCCTGTTTCTATCTCATTCTTACATTTGAATGAAATTATGGGCAATAGCATTATACACTTTTTGTGATTAATCGAGATACAATACTACAACATGCAAATACACTGACAGCTGATCTGTGGACCATTCACAATACAAACGAGAACTTGTATATTTGTGAAATGTGTTTGTATGTATTGTCAATTCTATGATCGCAATTTACCAACAGTGATTTGAGTGAAAAAAAATGCGCATTTTATCAAAACGAACATACCAGATGAAATGGCATGTAAAATCCTTCACCAGAATTGAAAAAAAAAATTTTAGGTTTTTTTCGATCTTCAGCGATTTTCGATTACTCACAATAGAATGTTGTATGAAAACAATGGAAAGCCATTGGATGTATTTGTTCGTTGTATTTAACGGACTCACGACAATGAATATTTCTTGTTATCGGTTATGGATGCTTGTTACAAAAAAAAATTAATTCACAAATCGAAGAAACATACTCGTTTTTATAAGTACGCCAACAAACATACAAAATACATACTCTTGTTTAACTATTTTCAAGTAGAGTGAAACTTACTCTTATTTTATAAACGAATCGATCAGAATACATACTCTGAAGTTCCGGTCATTCGTGCAATGGTTTCAAAATTATTATTACTCTCATATCGTAATGAAATTATGCGTCCTTTTTGGACATCTTAGAGTTTTTTTGTCGGTCATTTCGTGTAAAACAATCCATGATAAATAAAATGTAAAAAAATCAGTGCAAATGTATTATTATATGCATCAAAGAGTACTAAAATGGAATGAAATCAGAGTTTTGGGACTTGCATAAACAATAAATGTTACCGTTATTATAGTGACAGAATTTCCATTGCAAAACTGTATGCATGATAACATTGCCAATATTCTGCAATAGCTTAGTAATAAGATCGACAGAGAGGGATTGATTGATCGATCCTTTTCTGGTCATATTAAGCATATCTAACATCATTTATTGAATATAACCAACACAAAGAAGAATTATCGTAACATAATGTAGCGATCACAATGTTTTGTAAGTATGTGAATGTAGTAGGGCATCAAATATACACAATAGGGTGATGCTCATATACAATATTGTTGAATATCAATGACGGCATAGCATCATTGCACGAGGTTTGAGCCCAAAAAAAAAGCTGAAAAATTTTCAGCTTGGTCGGATGACTATAAATGGCTCCGACTCGGCCATTTGTGCTTGCAAAGCCAATTTATCGATTTTCAAGCTATTTTTGACAAGATTGAGCTATATCTCGACTGTTATGACATTATATTAGTACTTATATGAATAATTTTTCACGCTGGATACGATTAGAAACCTCCATTTGCAATTTGACAGTAATAAAATTACCTTTATCTATGTTTTAGCACTGAAAATGGCCTAAATTCGAACAAAATTATCATAAAAAGACCTTTTTTTTTCAAAAAGATGAATGAAAAAGTTTTTTTCGGGATTACAAATATGTTTTTATTGTTTTTTTAGAAAACAGAATAAAAATCAGGCATTTACAATAAGTTTTTCTTACAACTTGATGGAAACTTTGCAATATATTCCTTAACAACATGTAATAAATATTGTTTCTGCGATTCATCTTTTGTTAATATTTGATTATAATTAGTAAAAAGTTGAACACATCTTTCGGCACAATCGTTTACAACTTTAATATTACGACATTTATCACGCCCAATGTTAAAATTTTCATTTGATGACCATGTAGATGGATCATTTTGAAAGAAATCAGTACAAATTTCAAATCGATCGAAGAATTTCATTGTTTCCGTTGATACAAAATTATTCAATTCAACGGACGAAAAATTAGTTTTGAGTTCTGTTGTTGTGATTTTGAATCTTTTGCAATGGTTTCGTTGAGTATCGAGTGCTTTGATCATTTTAATTTTTTCTTCGTTTGATACATTTTCATCAAAAAATGATAATCCAATTGATTCGCTAGCTAAATACCATAAGTGGTTACTGAATTTTTCGATAATTATATTGGATATAGTTGAATTAACTTTTGAATACGCGATACTTGCTTGAATGAATTGGAGATCATTGTTTGGAGCCTCAATGCTCAAATTTGAACGGAACCAGGCCTTGATATAAATTAAAATTAAGAAGATGCATACATCACGAATACCATTTAGCTCTCTTTGGGATATATTAAATTGGTCACGAAACATAAATAATTTCAATGCATAAATAGCTTTGGCCATCCATCGTGCGTGATGAGATGCACCAGGCTTTCGAAATCTATTTCCATTTGGCAGATGAAACCCTAAAAACATTATTGCAAGCTCTAACAATTCTTTATAATCGTCTCTACAAATATTTTGTTTTAATTGATTGATACAAAAATCGTTGATTTCTTCACTCATTTTGGGGTTCAAGTGTATTCTAACAATGCCATCAGTTATGCCGCAATTGAAAAATGTCTGGTCAAAAGTGTTCCATTGTTTTTTGAAGCGCTCAAATAATGGAATATTTGGCCCAACTGTTGTCGAATTAAAGACCATTTTCAAAAAAACTTCTCTCAAAACAATTTCAAAAATATGATGCCGGCATGGCAAATATAATAAATTTCGGCCAATTTTCCTTTCTAATAATACAGCTGCACCATTTTCTGAGCCTGTATTTGCCGCTGTCGTATCGAAACAAACTCCTTGTATTTTTTCAGTTAATTGCCAGATATTTAATTGATCGAAAACATTTGATGATATTTCTTCACCAGTT
The DNA here is from genome assembly GCA_029041755.1 of Resseliella maxima. Classification (NCBI taxonomy): domain Eukaryota; kingdom Metazoa; phylum Arthropoda; class Insecta; order Diptera; family Cecidomyiidae; genus Resseliella; species Resseliella maxima. The sequence continues at coordinate 509,048 of JAQOWM010000888.1, read as the reverse complement.
CCACATTTTAGCTTTGGCACCCCAATCAATTGTTCGGTATCTTCTTGAGAAACTACAATTGGCAATCGATCAACGATATCATGCCCCGTGATTTCCGGTAATAACTTTCCATCCCAATGCACAGGTCTTTTTATGATAATTTTGTTCGAATTTAGGCCATTTTCAGTGCTAAAACATAGATAAAGGTAATTTTATTACTGTCAAATTGCAAATGGAGGTTTCTAATCGTATCCAGCGTGAAAAATTATTCATATAAGTACTAATATAATGTCATAACAGTCGAGATATAGCTCAATCTTGTCAAAAATAGCTTGAAAATCGATAAATTGGCTTTGCAAGCACAAATGGCCGAGTCGGAGCCATTTATAGTCATCCGACCAAGCTGAAAATTTTTCAGCTTTTTTTTGGGCTCAAACCTCGTGCAATGATGCTATGCCGTCATTGATATTCAACAATATTGTATATGAGCATCACCCTAATACACAATAAAAAAATATTGCGCACAATTTATCTCACACTGAGCATTGCAATGGTAAGACAAGCGTATGGATGAAAGAGATAGAAACAGGAACATATTTTTGTCACCGACTATACATTCTTTACAATTTCGCTGTTTTGGATAGGTAATTGGAATCTAAAAAGCATTTAACGACATTTTTACCAGAATTAAACAAATAATGTTTATTTTATATGCTCAAATCATAGGGTGATTGCAAGCGAATATTAACATTCATTGAGGTGCATATATAGCTGATTAACATACATTGAGAGGCAAGTGAAATCTACTTTCAGGCGGTTTACCTATTCAATGCAAATATTAGTTCCTTCAAGTTTCTGAAGATGAAATGACATATTCTCACGATGGCTCAAATATTGAATCTTCTGTTTTTTAGACTGTAAACTCCAGAAAAACATGTTGTTTGCTAGACCAAGAAGTCATTGCTTCTCGGCAAATGTCCATTATTTGTTCCATGTACTATTAAATGAGTATGATGAATAATTTTTATCTTAACAAAATTCATGTGCAAACAATTTTAAGAACTTTCAAAAGCTTGGCTGTTATTTCAACTTTTTTGCAAGCGCAAACAAAACAAAATGATGGCGCCCTATGTTATTTTAAAAACACATGCTGTGGCTTGAGTACAAGGAATGCCAGCTGAAAATGTGGAGAACTTCATCAAATATTTTTAAAGTTCAATGACGCATATTTTAGAAGAATGTTCTTACTTTTTTTAATATTTCAGCCCAGCGAAGTGAGTATTACCAATTATTGTTTTAAAATAAAATGTAAAAAATGAATAAATGGTAATTGTGTAAATCAATCGATTTTTATATCAACTTTTATTAAATATGAACAAAATAACTAAAATTGAATACAGATCATAAATTTTCTAGCAAACATATACCAACGCAAGCTAATCCAATTATTGTTTTAAATAATTTTATAATAAATATTTTCATCAAAATAATGATGAACCTTATCGTTATATAAAACCGTATCTTGATGAGAATAAACGAAATTGCGTTTCTGGCTAGTAATAAATGGAAAATAATGTCATTTCACAGAAAATTTCTGGTATTTTCACACAAACTGGATCCAAATAATAGTATTTGTTTTTACCTATAGCTCGAGTATGACTGATTATTATTATTATTTATAAATGAATTTCATAATTCTAAATTTACGAACGAAGGTATTTTTTCCTGTTGCTTGAAACGAAAAGCTTTGAGAATATATATTATGAGGCGAGCTGATAAAAATTTATTCTAATTTGAGAAACCACAAGAATTTGTCAAATTAAGTAAAATGAATTTATTCCGAAATATTTTGTTGGTTATTGCAATTATTATTGCAGTTTCCATGTAAGTATCGTATAATCTAATAAAAATAGTGCGTATGCTTTGTAAATTTTTATTGTAATAGGAAAAAATACATTTATTATTTTCAGACATTCGAGTTTGGGACTAACAAAGAAGTAAGATCACATACGATGTTAGATAAGAAATTATATAGTATTAATTCGGTAATAAGTAGGAAAAGTATGAAATTAATATTGAAACAGTGGCCATTTACAGTTTGATGCCATTGTAATATATCAGTCAAATATGTTATGATCTGTCGTTCCAATTTAAGATTTTTTTCATTTAAAATGTTTTTTTCATAAATTCTACAAAGGGAATGCCAAGCTGTTCAAGGGTTGTTGGCTCTGTATGTACAATATAAATGTCTTAAAATTAACTAAAAATTCAATTCAAAATTTTATAATTTTAGTTCTGCTGCGCCACCGTGAGTATTCCAAATATTTGTAATAATTTCGCTAGCCTTTTTAAAACTATTGTTTTAAATTTCAATGAAAATGTATTTAATTGCTATATGCGTTAGAATTTAATCGATTTTTTTTTTTCAAATTTGAAAGAAACAACTAAAATTGAATAAAAAATTTTATTTTTATTTCTTTTAGAACCCCGACGTAAGTATTTCAATTTATTGTTTTAAATTAATTTCATATGAAACAATGCAATAACTCAGTTAGTCGGGCCACACGTTATTTAAAATGTGACACGTTGACTGATGAATTTCTTATCCAGTCAAAAGTTGTGTACACTTTCCATCGTGTAAATTGGATGAATCAATGTATTACATTTTCAATTATGTATGGCACGACTAGCTGATTCGGCAATAATTAGAAATGAAATAATATCACTGTACAACAGTCATGATAATCCAGGGGTTTTCTCACCGGATTCTGAAAATAGATCGAAAATCATGAGATACGTGTATCGGCGTTTTGCTGGGAGTGTCCTTTTTTTTCATACAACACCTCACTTGGTAGTTTTCCCTGTTCAGGCCAATTTGGCCATGATATCATTCATTGATAAATGCAAATTTGAGCATATGCATGTGGAAATTCGGTTTTGATGTCTGAAGACGAATTGTACAGAAAATTGTGGAGAAAATTTTATCTCAAGTGACAGACCCCCGATCTCCACCCCCACCCCTTATTTTCCCCTAAATGTCAAAAAAACACGATTTTTTCTCATTTTCTCAAGACAAATTCCAAACTATCGACATTTTCAGTCACGTATCTCCGATAAAATGTGGCCAATGTAATAATGAATAACTTCTCTTAATATTTAAAATCTGAAAATTGCTTTTTCAATTGATAAAATCACAAAATTCTCATTGAATTTTCCAAAAAATCATTAATTTTAAATACAATTCTAGATTTTTTTCATTTAAACTTATTCTCTTCATTCTTTTAACTGAAAAATTGGTTTTTCACTTTGAATTTACAAAAAACAAATTAAGACAATTCTTCAATCTTCTAGTTCTACTGCAATCAACCAGCAGAAATCGGCCAGCATTGAATCGATCCACTTTCCTTTGTAGCGTTCCTCCATTTCCATGATGGTCTGGTGGAATCGCTCCCCTGTTCGTCTGATTCTGTCGGCAACTGATTTTCGAATCGTTCATAGTGAGAATACAGAAGATGGATCTTCAATGACATATGCACATCAATGTTTTCAAAGACATCGATAAGTAACTGCATAATTGAAATAAAATTACCATTCATTCAATTCATATTGAAAAATTTGTCCAAAATTTACCTTATAATTTTCGGCTCGTGTATTACGAAGTTTCAAACGTTGGAGATATTTCCTGTGGGTGCTTTGGAACCGGATGCTCTTCGTTATGTGGAATAGGCCGTATCGCACCGGGAACACCTCTATACACAAATTTTCTCTTTTTAGTTGGATTTATTCGTGTGAATGGGTTTTGGCAAACATAACAATTTTCACGATTATGCACGTAGTCGGGTTCACGCGACCATTGTATCGGTAAAGCAAAACTTAAAGAGAAACGTTTTTTGTTCCACCAGTTGTGCAATGCATTTTTGCATGTTTTGCAAATGATGTTTGGAGCATAGCTCTGATTGCGTATGATAGCACAACCAAAATAGTATGTATACATTTCCTCAATGCGTTCATTCATCGTATGTCGATATTGTTGAAATGTATTTGTATACTCTCCGCACATGTAACAAAAAGAATTTATTTTTGATTCACAATCTGCACTTGTACTTTCCATTTTCTTTAAAATATTTTTGAATTCTTCACACTGTATTATTATTTATTTTTATTGTGTATTGAATGATATAACAAAAAGAAGCGCTTGTGCAAATCACTTTGACATCAGCGATGATTTTTTTGGTCTGAAAAATGTCAAAGAGCTGAATACGCAGTGCCTCTGGCGGATGCGTTTTTTGTAATTTCAAAATAAAAAACCAATTTTTCAGTTAAAAGAATGAAGAGAATAAGTTTAAATGAAAAAAATCTAGAATTGTATTTAAAATTAATGATTTTTCGGAAAATTCAATGAGAATTTTGTGATTTTATCAATTGAAAAAGCAATTTTCAGATTTTAAATATTAAGAGAAGTTATTCATTATTACATTGGCCACATTTTATCGGAGATACGTGACTGAAAATGTCGATAGTTTGGAATTTGTCTTGAGAAAATGAGAAAAAATCGTGTTTTTTTGACATTTAGGGGAAAATAAGGGGTGGGGGTGGAGATCGAGGGTCTGTCACTTGAGATAAAATTTTCTCCACAATTTTCTGTACAATTCGTCTTCAGACATCAAAACCGAATTTCCACATGCATATGCTCAAATTTGCATTTATCAATGAATGATATCATGGCCAAATTGGCCTGAACAGGGAAAACTACCAAGTGAGGTGTTGTATGAAAAAAAGGACACTCCCAGCAAAACGCCGATACACGTATCTCATGATTTTCGATCTATTTTCAGAATCCGGTGAGAAAACCCCTGGATTATATTTTTTTTTCAAATTTGTTGTACAGTGATATTTTTACAATAACATTTTTTCAATATTTTTACGTAAAACACTTGAAATTATATTGTTCACTTACTTACGTAAAAAAAAAACGTTTCCATTTTTGTTTTTTAAAATATAGCTTTGATCAAGTTATATATGCCTTAAGAAATAATCCAAATTATATAAAGCAAAGATTACGACAAAGTCCAGGCGATATGTAAGTCTTTGACATTTTAAAGACACATCGATGCTAAAGTAATTTGCGTGCACGTCCTTTTCAAATGATATTTTTCTTTTTTCTTCTTAACTAGTGGTGGCTTTAGGAAAATTATTAGGTATATTCATAACGATTCAATATTTATATGTGACAAATATGATTTTCTACATGTAAATGTACTCAATACGATCATTATTCTGTTTACAGAGAAGAATACCCAAGAGCATTAGATCTTTTTGAAAAAATAGTACGCGAAATGTGAATTAAAACGAGTAACCAATAAAATATCAAATCAATGAACGGGCAAATTAAATTAGATTTGAAGTAATTTTCCTTTGACTTGATACCTTGAAACTTCACATTATAAACTAAAAAAGCAAAACAATTTGAATGTTAAAAATCTAATAAGCTATATATTTGCATTTCCTTGAATTAAAATCTGTTCATTCAAATCAATTCTTATAAATAAAGAGGAATAAAAAAATAAACGTTTCTTTTATTTAAAAAAGTTCTCAAATACGACCCTATTAAATGTAATTAATAAAGCGAAAATAAAAAGAAAAAAAAATACACAAAAATTAGCATTAGATTTAACAGAAATATGTTCTGTGGAATCGACATTTATTATTTTATTTAAAATGAAAATTTCAATCAAATGCCATTTATTTGAAATAATTCGTTTCACTTGCTCATATTTTTCCTTTTTTTTTATTCATGTGCAGTGTCGAGTATGAAAGACTGCAATTGTTTTGAAGTGTAGACGATATTGAAAGTATTCGCTTTTGGCTATAAAATTCGCATCGAATCAACAATAACCGTTTGTAAAAGTATTTCGAGAGAAAAAAAAAATATAACACAATGTTTCGTTTTCGATTGCAATTTGAAGAAAGCAACCACTGGAAGAACTGTGTGTACATTCCATTTATTTTTATTTTTATTATTAACAATCGTTCCCTGTCCAGTATTTTCCATTTGATTCGGTATTGCCCCTATTGCAATGAGACTACGTATTTTGAAGACGTCAATCGCATTCCATTTACATTTCATTGCCCTCGGAAAATGCGCCAGCCCAAAATGTGTGCGTCTGAATGTCTATGTGAGTGTGTCTATATCTTCAATGAATACTATTTATATACAAAGGCGATAGATGCGTGTACAAGACGAGAAAATCCACACAAAAGCAATAATTTTCCGAAAGGGGGAGGCAATTCAGTATTGAGCTGTTATTGACATTTGGTTGGTGGCTCTAACGATGCATTTTCACAGCTTTGTATTCGACTCTTGACACCGGTAATCGGGGCCACATGCATACATATTGGAAAAGGGAGAGAAGAACGAAAAACAAAAATACTAGCAGAAGCACACACTTTGGTTCTCTTGGGGCCAACGAAATCAACCACCATCGAATGCGATCTCCAATCGATAAATTTTGTGCTTTGTTTGCATTGCACCACTGTTTGAATTGTTTGTGCTGGTGCAGTCGTTGCGAGAGAGAGAGCGAGAGAGAGAGCGAGCGAGAGAGAAAGAGAGAGCGAGAGAAAGAGAGAGCGAGAGAGAGAGGGCGAGAGAGAGAGAGAGAGGCGCGGGAGAGAGACCAAAAAGAACAGTGTAACGCTGCTTGTTGATTTTGTTCGTTTTGCAGCTTCAATTGCTTGTTCACGTGACTGAACGTCAAATTTCCGCATTTCATTTGGCATTAAATATTCTGGTTGTATGGCATTTATATTGATTTTGTGATGAACACTAATCGCTAAACAACAATTGGTCAATACAAATCGACTAACTAGCGTTTGCATTGCAAACTTTGTCACGATTCCAAAATTACAAATGCAACAACGTCAAATTTTGTGATCGAGTAAGTGTCAGCAGCAACACGCAAACCAATGAATTGACGCAAACGTAAATGCATTTCTTCGGTATGAAAATATTATCATTTCGATTTATGCGAACGATGCAAACGAACGTGTGCATGTAGAATGAGTTATGTCATGGTCCATGACTCATGGATTCAAATTTCAAATGCGAAGGGATGATGAATGAACATTTGATACGAAAGAATCTAGTCGCCAAATTTTAACCACGTATGTGAATCACCTGATTGCACATATTTATGGTCTGATGATTCTACCCTTGAAAGCAAAGTATATTTTTCATCTAAATTTGGAGATTATTTCTACATGTGAAAATAGTGAACAGAACAATCTCGTTTTATGTGAATGTTCTTTTTCGGAATCACGTTCAGTTTGTACGCATCTATCTTCGCATTTTTTTCCTCCCTAACGCGTCTAATTAGATGGTATTATTCAGCCGGAGGTAAAAATGTAAGGACAACACACACCATAAATCTATCCGTCAATGGTGCACAAAAATTACACGGTCCATCGTATGTAATTATTAATTTGATGTCAGTGACATTGAATACTCTCGCATCTATCTCTATTGTTAGTGTGTTATTCGGTGTTCAAATTTTCGCCTTTAATATGGATAAAATATGTTTTCGAATGTTTTGATGCAGCACGCGTATGAAATTCTATCACGTAAATTATCGATTGATATTTTATCAAGGTTTCCATGCACACATCAGTTTAACCGGATCACAATTTCTTGGTTTTGTTTGATAAATAACTATTTTCCAGACCATTTTCATACCTCATATTTCGTCCCACATGGACGATCATACAACATATTTCCATCGTACAATATATTTTCACTGAAGAAACAAAAAATCAATTTTCAAATGGTAAAAAAAATCGGTCTTGAAAAATCTATCAAAGCCGCAATACATCGAGTCTCATCCAGCAAATTAAATGAAATAGAAATTGAAAATTTGAAATCTCAACGCAGCAGTTTACAGTAACAACAACGCATTTTAATCAAAATATTTACCAACATCAATTACTTCAGGGCATTTCACATAAAAATTACACAAATTGGTTGCTTTGTTCTTTTCAATCGGTTTTGGCGTGCAGCACATTTTTCATGTTCTTCTCCGTCATCTTTGAATTTTCAATATTTTTTCTTTTTAGGGTGAAATTTAGCTTATTTAACATGAGGTCGGCAATAAATGGGAAAAGAGAGAAAAAAGGTATACAACAAGATAAGATTTTTGTTTGATGTGCGGCGACGTACAAGTGTCGAGTTAGGCATTGAGGATTGAAATGAAAAAAGTGATTGCTTCGAATGTCGATCCCTTATCTCTTTGGTTGAACAACAACAACAACAAAAAATGATGTGCAAAATGGTTACTAACCATTAATAACCTTAACATTGAGAGAGGTATGTAAGAGGGAGATGGAGAGAGAAACACACTCCAGATATTCATCTTGATATCATAATGTACACCACAGCAACCATGTTCCCGCGTCAATTCATGTCAATTCATTTCTGTTTACAAAATCAAAACCGTTTTTCTTATCAATATGTTGAAATGCAGTCGAGAACAAGGACCAAACAAAAAAATCCTCAACAAATCATAATCCTCAATTGTGCTTGCACAAACAATTTTGATTTTGTTTCATCGAAAATATTGTGTGTTTTGCCGTTTGTTTAAATCGCTTCGAGCTCCTATAAACAGTTCAAACGGAAAATCGGTATGCACTTGTTCGCATTGTGAACATTTTCATTTCGTTTTCAGGAACTATTTTCTATTTTTCATTCGTTCTCTTTCGCTTTCTCTCTCTCAATTTTTCACTCTCTCACACTGTGTGTACAACAAACACGTGTGGAAGTCCCAAAAAGTTAACAATTTTAAAGAGAAATTGGCACCAAACATAAACATAAACACAAACAAACACATTCATATTCAAAAAAAAAAAGAAAAAAAAATTGCGCGGTGATATAAAGACTACTTTGTTGAAATCGGAGACAGTTTTGTGTGGTAAAAGGGTGCTTTTTTTTATGGCAAAGTGGTGATGTTGATAAAAAGTACACAAAAGACAAATGAGTGTTTCAACACACAATATAATCCAGTCATCGCATAATTGCGGTGCAGTATCATCATTTCGGTGTTGATGCCAGAGCTATGAGAACTTATTCAAATCGGTTTTTGTGTTTTGTAGTTTGATGATGGACGGTCGCTTACCTTCTGATGTAGATACAAACCGGAGATACGACTACAATTTTTACACTCAAAATGACAATGTTGAGTCCCTTGACATGTTTGTTGCCTTATCAAGTAAACGAAATCAGCTTGATTTTTTTTTTTTCTTTTTCTACTTTTCCGTACGCACGCATAGGGTATGTGAATGTATTGAGATTGAAGCAAAAATGCAGAAAACATTGGAACCAATTCGTTTTTTTCTACCGATTCTGACAATTGGTGAAACAAGGGTTTTCTAAGGCTCGAAAAAATCTTTCGAATTTTTGATATTTTCAACTTCAAAAAAGTACCTCTTCTCTTAAGAGTCTTCTAGAATATAAGACCAATCTGTGTTCGTGTGTAAAATTGACGTGAAAAATGGAGCGTTTGTGCTTTCTCCGCAACTTTTATCTCTGTTTACTAAATCGAAATGAACCGTCTCGTTATGAATCACAAAGTTTCCATCAGAATTTTTCAGCACGAACGAGACTTTGAACAGAAGAAGAAAAAAAACTTCGTCATCCGGTTTCACTTGGAAAATGTGAAGATGAGATAATGTAGAAAGAAATTTGCAGAACATGGATTCAAATAAATGCTACTCTAAGAGAAATACTTGACTCTATTGAGAGCTAGATAGAGAGAGAGAGAGAGAGAGAGAGAGAGAGAGAGAGAGAGAGAGAGCGAGAAAGAGGGAGAAAGAGAGAGATACCCAAGAGAAAGTAATTTATTACTTTCAAACTGGATTGCAATCAATCAGATAAGTTTTGCACATTTTGCAATTGCGTATCTCATTAAGTGGAATGGAGCATTTGATTGCAACCAAGGGATGGTCACCAATAAATATGTGATTAGTATCATGGTTGTTGATTGTTTTCAAATTAAATTAACACGCTAACTACGCCCGCATGTATTTTTGCTAATGTAAATAAACAAAGCAAAATTGCTGCATAAAACTGTAAATGTGCATCAACAAAATAAAAGCCGTTAGCTATCGCATGCACACAGATGGTTACCAGCCGAAAACTTTTGCTTCGTTATGGTAATTGTTTAGGCAGCTCACACTAAATTTCGGCTTGCTGAACAATAACATGGACAAGCAACGGCGAATATTTTGTGCAATGCTGACAAATTGTAAGTGTCTTTGTCTGTTTTTTTCGTTCTTCGTACGATTTTGCAATTGTTTATGTTCGGTGGATATGTTTTAGTCATAATTTCCTGGTTTTTCGGGTTGAAACAAACGGAAACAAATGTTTCATTTTCCTTAAGGAAATTAAGTACCAGAATTCTGGTACAGATTTGAAATACATTTCTTTTGATTCGATATTCGCGATGGCAGTAATTTTTGTCGACTTAACCAGAAATTTCAACAAATATGATGACAATATTAAAACAACAAGAATAATTCAAGAAAATTATTTCCAATTGGACAAATGTAGCGTATTATTTGTATGACCTTGGCAGGAATAGAGGCATGGAAAACTCCTTCTCAGAAAAGATAGAAAGGAAGAGAGAGAGAGAGAGAGAGAGAGAGAGAGAGAGAGCAGCGAGGATTTGGAAAACTTTTTTCGTAACTGATAACTTGGTTTCTCAAGTCAACATGCCTGAAAACTTTTCGATTCGATTAAAATAAATATGAGATTTACACAGAAAATGCGGCCAATTGGTTGTTTCCTGTGAAATGGCAATGTGAATGCGACATACGCCAGACGGTACACGGAACATGAAATAACGTAAAACTTGAAACGAACAACGTAAACAGACACATGCTTCAATTCATGCGGTATTCATAAATTTAAGGCTCAACACCGGCCTATGTATGCTTAGTTGGCGCGTAACTTCATCTTCGTATCCAAGCTTGTCGTTGTTTTTGTTTGGTTTGTTATCGATACACAAAATTTGTTGTTCATCATATGGAACCCGTAATGGTGGTGATGGGTTGTAGTGCTGGTAATGTCGTCAATCATGTGTTACCGCAAATGAAAAGACGGCAACAAAATATTTTGGAAATATTTTCCGAAAATGAAAACGAAACGGAAGCAGCGCATGTCATGCACTCTGCTTATAGTTTATTGAACTAGGCATTTCTGTATCATCGGCACAATGCGCCGATTTGTACACAAAAAAAAAAAAAAGAAAACACCCGTACAATGGATGGAACACTCCACACATATATCGCGTATACGCAACAGCTATCCACCGCTCTGCTAGACGGATGGATAAAATGATTGTGTGTTATAAAGGTTACTTGCCTCGAACATATTTGCCGCCGAATAAGATGTTCAGTTGCATTTGGGATGCCATTGTTCAATGGTGTCTGACTGAAGAAGTTTAGACGTCTTTCTCTGTGTGTCTGGTTTTATTCTCTCGTATATTTTGAAAGTGGAAAAATTATGTGTCGCGTAACATATCGTAAAGTGTAACGGTATTTCATATTGAAAATTTTTTAATCAAAAAATTAAACTGACAAGTAAAAGTTTCAATGGTAAAGTGAAAGAAAATTTTTGAACATTTTATGAAGAGAGCAAAGTATTTGAAAAATGGAAGAAAGTTTTCTGCACTCAAATGTGAATTGAATTTTTGTTTGAATTGTTCATTCGTGTGCTGACTCAGAGGATTCTTTATGACTTAATCGAAAGAGTATTTATTCGCTATTTAAAAACAGCAAACCAAAGAAAAAAGAAGAGAACGAGAGAGTGAAAGAATGGGATGTGCTTTATCTCGAGCGGTTCAAATAGGACTGGTGTACGAATCGAGTACAGAAAATTGATATTATGAATAAATTATTTGATTACGAAGAATTATGTTTGTCGTGTTCGTTTAATACTGGATACATAATCCAAGTTTCATCTGAATTCTATTTATCGCTGGATGATAGCACATACACACCTTGCTTGACAATAGCGTTCACATACTGCATCAGATGAGAAGAAATGAGAGAAGAAGTAAGAGAGAGAGAGAGAGAAAAAAAAGGGAAAAAAGTAGCAATTGTGTTGCAAACAATTCAATTTTACGCTAACCGTAAAAATGTGTCTGACGATGAAATGAAAGTGGATTGCAAAATGAAGAAATGCGAAACACAATATCGTCAACAGTGAATAGTGTATTCGTTGACGCCAATTTTACTTTACATGTTGAAGCAAAGAAAAAAAAATAGGAAAACGAATGAACAAATTTATTTCGCTTTGCTTTGCAAATTTTTCGGCCTGTGCACGAATCTCACCGGTTCCAATTGTGCTTTTCAAGCGTATGATTAAACTGACTTGAATGTTGAACGCGAATGAAAAATAAAAATCCAACACTATTTTTCATACATGTTTACTTTTTTCCCGATGCAATTACTTCATCTGTGAACTAGCATTTCCTATTCCAATTTCTAATTTATAACATTTGTGAAAAAAAATTGCATGAGAAAAAGTTGTTTCTCACTGAAAGCGTGAAAATGAGAGTCGAGAGGAAAGAAAGGACAGTGAGAAAGTGGAAGAGAGAAAACGAGAAAGAAAGAGAGAGAGAGAAAGAGCAAGAGATGGGGAGCAAATGATAGAGAATAGAATGGAGAGTGTAAAAAAATCCCGAAGAAAAATGGAAAATGGGCGCCTACAATTCGCCTATTCTCAAGCTAATTCTGTAACTGTGCAAAATACAAAAGCATCGGTATGATCTCACCGAATGCCGACTACACCGAGACACACATATTGAATACAACGACGTCGGAACAACGCTTTTCCATTTTCTCTCTTTCAATATAAAAATATATTTCAAGCTCATATTTCGTTCACACGCAAACACAACCTTCACAGCCAGCATACACGGATAAATGCGAATAAGATTCACGGATGCCATTGAAACCGGTTCCAATAGTGAACAAAACGTGTTAAAAAATTTTGCGCGTAATGGCACATATGGGAGCTATCTTTTTTCGTTTTCGCTTTATGTGTAACGTGAGTGTATGTGCCTCTCACTCTGTGTGTTCTCTATACCTTCTCTGTCTTCTGGTGATTTTTTTTTTCCTATTTTGGTATTTTCTCTTTTAGTCGCGATATTTGGCATTTGATCTGTACCACCCTCAAACATACTCCGGTAGCTGTTGTCTTTGAATCATTGTTTCGCATACCGATTTTCAATTTACTTGACAAAGCTCATTGCTGTTGTTCGATATGCCTACAGAATAATTACATTTCTACATCCACACATAACACACGAAAGAAAAAAAGCTGTCGTTTTTCTCTTCTTCACACTTTTGACCTTTTTCACACCGAAATTTGTTTATCGGATTAATGGCAATAAATTAAAGACTAAAACGATCCTTTTTTTTCTTCTTCTTTTGTTGAACAAAATGACATTTGTCTGCATGGGTCTCCCGACAATTTTATCTCATATATATTTTTGTCTCTTGAGCACGACGCCATTGAACAAATAATATCCATTTTCGTGAAAATAACTCTAATAAATTATCGAATGAAAGGAATTCCAATCTAAATCGAACAACTTTTTTTTTTCTCTCGAAACAAACTTCAATTTCAATCAAACTTTGTCAAAAGAAAACCATCGCAATGCATTAGCCGGCACATTTTCCATTTATTCTCTTTGTACAAGTCCTATTAGTTGATTGCCTGTTGATGCATTTTTATGACAGCCATATAAATGCGAATACTTACGCTTAAATCGACCAAATGACTAAATAAATATTGACCATTGGTCAAATGGAAAAAGAGAAAAAGAGAAAAAGAGAAAAAGATAAAAAGATAAAAAGAATTCTTCTTAAAGACGAGAAACTAATTTCTAATCGCCTTCAAACAGCAGGATTTCTATTGATAAAATATGTTTTTTGGCCGATGATTTAGATGAAATGCTATTCGGATGTGAATTAAACCTCATTGGGTTGAATGAACAAGTAGTTGATGTTAGACTACTGAATTGAGCCTTCGGAAAGGACTCAGCATTGACCGGAAGGATGCACATTTTGTGATAAAATTGCGCACACATTCACATTGGATATTGGCAATTATTTTAGTGCCGGTTACCATTTTACAACCTATTACAATCTTAATGAACAATATTATACCATCAAACCGATATCATTGGATTTGTAAATCGAATCGAAATGCAGCCCAATACCAATTGGATTACCGGCATTTGCAATGAATACATTGATACTATATGTATTATTGGGTAATTCGTTTTTCTCTCGTACTCATCTGGTCAATCTCTTTCTCCTTATCGCTTTCTCACTCTCTATCTCTTTCTTTCTCTCCTTCTCTATCGTTGTTTAATTTTCTTTCATTCGTTCTCTCTAATATGAAGACTGCATATGTTTTTCTCTCTGCTTCAAAATGAAAACGATATGTAATTCACATTCGCATATCGAGAAAAGTGGTTCTCGTGACGAAAAGTGCTTCACTTCATAGAAACAAAACTGTATTAGCTGAATGAAAATAAAAAGAGCAAATAGAGATTTTCAAAGAGCGCCCAAACAAAATAAATAGACCCGGACACAACACGCATTTTCCCAATGACCAAAGCAATTTATTTTCCTGCTAGTTAAGTAAGTTTGTGTTTCGTGTAATGTTCACTTTCATTTCCAAGTTGGTACACAAAAATGCAATTACGCTTGCATTTTATTTCCTACTTTAGTAGTCGCCATCGTCGTCTTCGTTGCCGTTGTCGTTCTCGGAATCATGTGTGTGTGTGTGTATGAATTGTTGTAATTTGCAAACAGCTCTTACTGCGTGTGCTATATAAAGGTCTCAGTAAGAAGACATGCACATTCAACGGTGTAATGTAATCTGTTGAATGAAGTTCCATTGTTCTGCCTATGTGTTGGTTGCCTTGTGTCATTCGTTCTATTGACAGTCTGACAAAAGTATCAGGCGAAAAACTATTCGGCCCGTGTCTAATGATTTCGTTTTCATTTCGTCATAAAATTAGTTCATTGAAGCTACAAAATAAATTACAATTTCATTTCCAATCAGTTATTCTTGGTCCCGTGTGAATTACTACCGCCACCACTAATATTTGCTTGAGAAAAACTCTTCATTTCCACTTTTTCGTGTTTAATCTCTATAATTAATTCTGAATATATGCTTCGATTTTTTTTTTCTGCTGTGTATGTAGATTTATTGATGACCCTATGGTATAAACCGCACAGCGAACAATATAATTAATCGATGGAGTGCGATTAAAACAAATTGTGCTGCATGAAAAACATATAAAATGATTTAGTTATATCAAGTAACAAAAATAAATCGACCATAAATTAATGACTATATCAATATGAAAATGAGTTTATATATGTTTCAACGTCAAAACCAAAAACAAAAATACAAAATAACAAGAAATTCACAGTGGATAGAGATAAACAAATCCAATGAACGATTAATTGTAACCCTTCGTCATCATCGAGCTAAATGAGTCGAACAGTATGAAAATACTCAATTTTACTCTAATATGGACTATGTCTGATGATACACTCCATTTCTAAATTGTATCGCAGCCATTTACACACAAAACTGAAAATTATCATTCCGGCCATTTCTTCTGCATTGATGATGAGAAATCCAATGAAATATTCAACAAATACCGTACCATATATAATGACTCTGGCAATAGAAATTAATGAAACAAAAATGTGGAAATAATTTTGCACAAGTGGATTAAAATAAATGAATAAAAGTGAGTATGAGTTAAACATTGGAAATGTGTTGTTGGGTGCAAAAATTATAGTGGTTCTCTTAGTGTGAATATGGTAAGCTTGTGATGTGGTTCGTTTAGTTTCTTTGAAAAATCAACCATCAACAGTGGTAACCACAGCAAAGTGCTTCGAAAAAAGATTTTAAGTGTGTGGGAAAAAAAATCGAATAAAATGATCTCATAGAGTGTATATAACCGACTGTTTGACTCTTATTGTGTTGCAAAACAAGTGAAGTGATTACTCGAAATTAAAGAGAAGAAAAAAGAAAGAAAAAAAAAAACGAATAGTTTGGTTGAGAGTGTTTCATTATTATGACCGTTTGATTATACTGACCAACATTATGAAAATGGTGTGCTCTAATTGAAGGAAAATGTAAGTCTGGAAAATTACAGTGAACTGTGCAAATCCGGGGTCCGGTGTCCACCATTAACTATATGGTGATAATATTCTTTTTGTACAATTGAAATTTTTTTCCCGAAACGGGTAGTGAATAGAAGTTAGTGCCCTTGTTAAGAGTAAAAAAAATTGTTCCACTTCTCCACACCCTACATACGAGATTCTATCGATGTAGCTGGTGAAACATTATTGTGCGGGTTCAAATAGACGGTTTCAAACCAGTGTGTGTATTTTTGCAAATAAAAAAAAACTATGCATCATTCGTCATCAATGGATTTACACAACATATGGAAATCGAGGTACAAATTTTTTTTTCTTCTTCACCATTTTGTATATGCTTATCAGTAAAATCCATCAAAATTGAAATGCACCGAATTTCATTGACTGCGAAAAAAAATATCCATTTTAAAAGTGTGAAATTAGAACAGGGAATCCGACTGACGAATTTGACGTGAAAGCAAAATGTGTTGAGAGTAGAAAATGCACCCGAAAACAAAAGAAAAAAAAACCCGAGATAAATGGAACAAAAAACGCGACAAAATTGCATTTGAAAAATGAACCGAGCATTAGAAGTTCTTCCGTGATGCGTGTCTGTGTGTTGAATTGAGTGAAATGACGTAAACGAAAGAAACATCTGTTGACATTCATATTATGAATGTAGTTAAAAACGAAGTGAGAGAATGCCGGTAACGGTTCATTACCGTTTGATAGGTAATGCCGCTTACAAAAATACGAAACAAAGAGAACGAGTGAAAGAGAAAGAGAGCATGATTGAGGCGTACATATGCTTTTGTACAAGTTTATTTTTGTATTGTCTTCCATATTTTGAGTGAATGCTCATCATTTATTCTCATCAATGTTCTTTCTCGAATTTTTCATTTGATTATTATCAAACGCCTATTTGTTAAGTGTGCTTACATTATTGCACCACAATTTATTCAAATTCACCGAAATTAGATTCAAAAGTGATGTTAAAATTGGGGGCTCGATATAGTGAATAAAAAAAAAGAAAAGAGAAAATTGTCTTGTGATAAATTGTTTTACGAACAAAATGACACGCAAAATGCATCATTTACATTGAAGCCAATGACTGCTTAGCCTCGTTCACTCCTTGGTCTTTTCCACGCTTCCTTAATACCTTTTCACTGCTTTACTTGTTCAACTGTTTACTGTTTAGCCTTTTCCAATGCTTATCTAGTTCTTTCTTTCTGTTTCAAATGATATTTATCTTTTCGAAACTAGTTGAACATTTCTGAGAAACGAAAAATTACATCGAATGCGATGCATCAAAAGAGGAAAATCAAAGAAATTGTATATATATCATTAGTATGGTTTCGAATGGCATAAAGTAACAAGAGGTGAAATATATGGGAAGAACAGGAAAACGCCCCAAATGATAGAGATCCGCGTTTGTTCTCTCGTTTACAATACAAAATGTGTGCGAGGGTAAAGATAATACAGTAAAAAGGAAGGAAGAATATGGGCGAGTTAGGTGAATGTGCAAAAAGCATGGCAAAAAGGCTTCATTATTGCAATGCCATTGTATGACAATACTTGTTGTCGTCTATTGATTTTATTCTCTTTGTACCTCAAATATTTCAAAATAATGGTAAATCAGAGAGAAAGAATGCTTTTATTACCCCAGTTCAAATACGCAGAAACTGTGCTATTTGTTAACAGTTAATAATAAATGCACACGTGAATGCAGTCAGTTGACAATACATTTTGGTTAAATGAATTCATTCCCTATCTTTTGTGCATCGACCGTCTAAGGCGAATGCTAATCAATACAATCCACAGCAGAATTGCACACGTTCAAACATCTCCATTGTTTTATCATTAATATTTTTCCATTGAAATTACGTAAACGTAATAAGCCATCCGACATGCATTTTATGGTGACATTAGTTGAATAGAGTTACGATTGTATGACGCAACGACCAACTAATATTGCATTCTTGTTTCCGATTTATGTCACGTAGCGCATACATACAGCCACAAGCCACCATTATCCAATGTTATTCAATCTAATGGACAGTTAAATTAAGTTGAAATATCTTTTTATTAGACAAAATAAATGTTACGACTGTTTTGATTGTGATTGTTGGCGCATTGCAAAGCTAAATAATCAATTCAATTGAAATTGCAACCAACTGCACCCAGATCGTTATATACAATCATAAAAACTCATGTATACAAATTCAAATTCACACATGAATGCATTAAGCGACTAAATTACATTGAGTTCACTTTTCATATATTCAATAAGTTTATTTTGCGCAAAGTTACTCGCTTGCAATTTCAAAAACTTCATGGAACTTGTAATCTCAAACCCTTTTTCTCAACTTTAAATACAAACATTCAACTAAAGTAATGAGAATAAAGAAATGTAACGGGAAAAACTTTTGTTTTGTTTGAAAATGCATTCATTCAATGATTTATTTGCAAACGTTTGGAATATGGAAAATTTAAGTAAATCTTCCAATGCAAATATTAAACTTCTTCAAAATAATTGTTACTTGAATCAATTACACACTTCGATAATAACGACAATTGTTTGTACAAGCAAACTATTTTCTAGTCAACATTTGTTCTGATATGAATCGATAAATGTATTCTCACATTATCTTTTTATAGTAATAAAGAAATAAAAGATCTTGAAAAACAAAACTCAACCAAATAGATTAAAGTTAAAACTTATCTCATTATGATTTGGTTTCACTAAAAATTTTCCATTTATGTTTTGGAAATTTACTCGCAAATATTGAGATGGAAATGTGAGAGGGCAAGGGCTATGGCAAGGGCAACGGTAAGCGCAAGGGCAAGGGCAAAGGCTAGGGTGAGGGCAAGGGCGAGGGCTAGGGTGAGGGTGAGGGCAAGTGCAAGAGAGAGGGGAGGGAGAGGAAGTTTGAGGAGGAACAGTAGAAGGGGGAAAAGAGAGAAAGTGAATGATAGAAAGGAGAAAGAGACCGATACGACGGAACACCGAGTCGTTTAATTAGTATTTTTACAATTTCCAAAAATGTTATATTAAAAAGTGTGATTTTGCCGGAAACAATATTGAGCTCTTTAAAATAAACTTAAGAGCTAAACAGAGTGAAAAGCATTGAAATGTCACCCTTTTTGTGCATTCCAGTAAACAGTTGTGACTAGAGTAAAGAGCTCAAAATGTGACAAGTGAAATAAAGTCATTGTAATGAACAAATGTAAATGTGCTGCAAAAAAAAAGAGAATAGAATCTAAAACAGAAAATGTGTACATCATAAATGATGATAAAACATAATGGTCGTTAGGGCTTGAGTTGGAATTTATGTTTTGAAACAAACTGCTGCTAACAGGATAGAACATACAGATCGAAAGAGAGAGAGAGAGAGAGAGAGAGAGAGAGAGAGAGAGAAAAAAAAAGAATTGCGTGATGACGACGATTGTCATGTTATTTTCCGGTACAAAAACATACAACTATTATTGCTTTATTTTCGGTAGTAAACGATTCATTTGGTATTTGGTTGTAGTTTATCCAACATTATGGATGTTTGAAATGTGACAACGACAGCAAATTTACTATGTAATTCGTGCCACTGAGTTCCGACTGATGAATGTTCTTCCATCGAAAAAAATAGATTGGATTGTTGATTTTGTAGTTGCCAAACCAGAACGATGTGCGGTTCAAATTCAGAGTAAAAATAAAATTTATATCGACTCTGGCCAAAAACTACATCAGTGTTAATATTGGGCGAAAAGCAATAAATATACTCAAAGCACGTATCGAACCTTTTTTTTCTCTATCTTCATGCTCTTTCTCATTGGCATGTCTATGCTCCCGATGTGAACTTTCTTACGCCCTGTCGTTTTAATATCCTCTTTTCGCTACGGAGTTCGCATCACTACGCCACATAATCACACATGAAACAATTTTAAAC
Source organism: Resseliella maxima (assembly GCA_029041755.1). Taxonomy (NCBI): domain Eukaryota; kingdom Metazoa; phylum Arthropoda; class Insecta; order Diptera; family Cecidomyiidae; genus Resseliella; species Resseliella maxima. The sequence goes on along the minus strand of JAQOWM010000888.1, from coordinate 488,907 downwards.
CAGCAATTTTAGGTTACACATCACAGCGAATATTATAGACAGTCGAAGCTAAAGAAAAAAGTAGAAGCGATACGATGCAAGACAAAACGGATTCTAGGTCTATATCTATAGTCAAAAGCATCAACGACCAAAATACGATACTCAATCCCTGGGAATGACGAGACAGAGCATTTCTTCTTTTTCTTCATCTTCATCTTCTACTTGTTGTGTGACTATATATGAAATTTGTTTGTGATTTTACTGATATGAGCCGCGCATGGCCTACTGAGTGTTGTACGTGATGCTTTTTTTTGATCATGTTTATATACACTGATTGTACCTTCTCAAAATATTAACGCGATTTGCGAAGAGAGAGAAAAAAAACCATACGCATGACATCAATAAAAAAGATGTATTCCGTTCATCTCATCTCATTTTGGAAAATATTCGAAGAGTTCTCTTCGATAAAGAGAAAAAAACTAGAGCAATCGTTAAATCAAGCAAAAATAGGATGAGTCCTTCTTATAATGAAACGTGCGAAAAAGAGAAAACACATAAAATTCGTCTAATAATATTTTCGAAAAACTTTGAACATAGAAATGAATGATGAATCATTTAAGTTATGATTACACCAAGATAAAGTTATAAAAAAATACGTCGACAAAAATCATGAAAATGAACGTGCCGAACACACAAAAACATAATATAAACGTAACTCACAGTATTTTCCATAATTTTACGAGTTTTTGAATATCGTGCAATATCTATGTCTTGCAATACGGAACGTAACAATTCTGGACCGAGAAATCTCAGGAAGTAACGCGAGCAATATGTTCGAGGAGCACATAATTTGCATAATGAATGCAGCCAAATGGCAGCACGTGTTTATCGATTTTCTATTTAAATTGTAAATTTTTGTTTATTCACTCATTATGAACATATTTGATGTTTCAAATGCTGTATGATGTTGAAGAAAGTCGCCGAGCCAAAGTTTACAATGTCAAAGCGTTGAGATGGCGTTAAATAAGCTACATTTGAATGACTACTTTATATGATCCACACTTTTTTTTAACACAAACACATTACATACAGCACGTGTTATGAGTTTTACTCTCTTTCTTTTCCTTACCTCCCCTCCCCTCTCTCTCTCTCTCTCTTTCTCTCTCGCTCTCGCTCTCTTTCTCTCTCAAAACCCGAAGAAATTGTTCTAATGAATCTTTCATTAAGTTTTTGATGATTTTTACGTTACTTGCAATTCAACACGAATTTACCGAAAGCAAAAAGCATTCCCCCTCAATTTCATACTCTGAATTTCAGAGTTAGAAAATGTTCCAAATCGATTTTCAACCCATTTTTATTCGAAAAAAAAACACTCCATTTGTTTAAGATGTTCCAGCATCAAGAAAAATCGATTCGTTCTGTGTATATACATACATGTGAAATGTGAAATGTGAACGGTTTTCTTTTTCTGTATTCGAAGTATTTTTTGCCCATTTTCAACAAAAACATCGCTTTTTTTTCATTTTCCCCGCCATTTAGTCGACCATCAGTGCCAAAAAATACTTTTTTCGGTGTTGAGCTCGAGGCAAGTTTACAAGAATAAGCCAAGTTGAACATTCAACGAAATATGTGAAGTGTTAGACGATGATTGTTTTTAATTTAATTAACTGATTTATTGCCGCTCGTTTATTATCATTGTGCGCACTTTTTTGCTGTTGTTGCATCAACAGCAGAAAAAGCCGACAATGTGCTGTGCGAATGGCAGAAGATAATGACTCGTACCGGTTTCATCTCACGTAATATTGGCTATAATCATGCGCTTACTCTCTTCTCTTCTCGTATTTTTCTCTTTTCCGGCTTTTTTTTCCTTTCGCACTTGCTAGACGTTATTAGAGACCCAATCATAGCGCAGTTTTTCTTTCGTGGATCCATTTTCTAATATATATATATATATATAATCAACCCGCTTGGCGCACCCAATTTCTATTCAACACAAAATACGGTCGCTTTTTTCATCTCATCTAGTTGGTTAAAAATTTATTTAATTTTTAGCTATCTAGCGCACAATGCGATTCAATGGTGCGCTGTGTTGTGTGCAGCGGTCATCGTCTACAATTCACTTCACTTGTGAATTATTTGATAATTAAAAATACATACATTTTATTCACTCTCACTCATTTGTTTTCATTTTGTTGCTTGCTTTTCTAGTCAATATCACATTCATCTTTTCATCTATGTTTGCTGTTTGTGTGTGTGATTGTATATGGTGAATGAGAGCAAGAGAATTAATTCCATTTTCACTATGCACAATGCTTGATTCTGGCATCGTTCAATATCATTTAAAATGTTACAAAACATGAATAAAACAATCGGACAAACAATGTTAAGCCGTCGGCAATATTTTTGTTAGCTGTTCATACAAATGAGAGACAGAAGAAATGGACAGACTCGTATATGCAAAGTGAAAACAATGTTTGTTGTATTTTTTATGCTTTTCCATAGAAAACCAGATGAAATTAAATGGATTTTCCGGACAAACAAACAACATTATTTCACCAATTTGTCGCCGCTATTTGACTTTATTTCTCTCTCTTTTTTTTTCTTACTTTCTCTTTTACTCTCATTAGCTTAGCTCTCCCTTTCTTGCTCTCCTTACTCCCTCTCTCTCTCTCTCGCTCGCTTCGTCGCATCATAATTTAACGCAGCTGTTACAATGATTCGAAAATATGCGAAAAATTACATAAACACCAATTGCACAGAAGAATTCGTCGACCATCGAATGAGAAAGCCAACAAAAAACACATATGCACAATGGATACAAATTTTTATCATTTTCCCAAATAAACAGAAATTTGGTACAAAGCCAGTGGATTTATTCCATTGTGTGATTCCCATCGCATAGCATTCTATATGTTAATGCAAATTTTGTGATTTTTTAATAACTTTTTTGTTGTCCAAACAATCAAATTAAAATAATTTTATTTTCGAATTTTCGTTTATTTGATTAATATAATTTTATGTGTGTTTGTGTTCGCATTATGGGTATATAAGCCCCTGAAGTGGTGCGCTGTGTTATACATTTGCATGCAATACAACTATAATTCATACGCAATGGAAATAGCACCGTGAAAATGCGTTTAACCTATGGCCCAAACAATCAAAATAAGAACACATCAAAATAAAAGATTAATGGGTAAAATGCCTCATATTTATTTCAATTGTGATAGAGAAAATGACAGCGACTCTTCAAGTGGAAAGTGTGCATAAATATTTTATTACACAAATGATTTTTGTTTATTGCTTTTTCAATTTAAAACAATACCACAAATTACCGGTAATAATTACAGAATGGTAGGCAACATTGCTTTGCTGCCCAGATTTGATGACATATTATAAAGCGATATTTATCCGTGGCACGCACTCGAATGTACAATTTTAAATAAACATTTTTTTTAGCCTTCTGTTCGACTCTATTTCACTGGAAATTAAATAAATGAGAAATGATTGTAATCATGCTGTGTTTTGTTTTGTGGCTGCTCTCTGCTATTTGTGGTATTTAAAATCATTTTTATTTCCGATTTTTGACTTGATTAATTATAATTTTATGCATTTCAATATTTGATTTTTTTCCAAACTGAACAAAAATCAAAATGAGAGAAAATGGAAAAAAGGGAGGAGATGTCACCATTGAAAAATGCATTGAATAAAATTATAGTCCTTTTCATATATTATATAAGTCTGCAAAAGTTTTGCACACACTTAAAAGATCGAATGAATATGAGAATAAAAAAAAAGCGAAGCAAAATCAATAAAATCACAAACTCGTTAAAACTTAAAGCCATCAATTCAAACCGCCGTTTACAATAAAAGCAACATTGGCCAATGAGATTCGAGTTCAAGTTCATCCCTTAAAAAGTTTATGGCCATAAACTTGTCGAGTTCCGTTTCGGTTATTTTTTGGACGCGATGTGTTTTTTTTCTCTTCGTCTTCATTTTCATTTTTATGACGTACTTTTCATGTTATATTAGCAAATGCATTCCCTCATACCGCACACACACACACACACACACAATGTTATTTGAATGGAAATTTTCCATTCTCTTTAATGGTATCAAAGCATATTAGTATGTAAATAAATTATTTCGTTAGTCAAATTCCACCATCACTTTTTTGTTTTCGTTCCACACAAATGGAGTTCTTTGTTATTTTTTTCTATTTAATGCCAGACGACTACTCTCACCGATGGAGGAACTTCAAGATAAAAGTAAATTTGTATGCGGCTAACGTTCGCTTGAAATATTCTACATCAAATGTAAACAAGTCGAAAATGAATACATAACAAGTTACTAACAACATTGATTGATTTTAAATAAACATAACCTTATCTTTTGCTTGACAATATTGAGTGCCTAGTTTGCACCCTTAACATCCCATGGCTGTTTCTTCGATTTCTAATTTTCGACTCACAATTTGCAAACGACAAATTATACATTTCGTTATGCATAAAGCATTTCCTTGTGCCGGGTTTCAATTGCATTTTTGAGGGTAGATAGATAAATGTAATTCGATTTGTCATAATACAACCAGAAAAGCATTTTGCAACACCAATGAATCCATACATGAAACTCACAACAAAATGGGAAAAACCATCAATGGAACACATTTAGGCAGAAAAAAAAAAATACATATTGATTTTTCAGATGCACAGCTTGGTATGCATCATTCGTATCAGCCAAATGTATAAGAAAACACTATCAATCAAATCAAAGCCGAAACATATTCAAAATGATGGGTGTCGCTTTTACAATATCATTTATTTGATGCCAATTTTACTCTTGGTGCTCTATGGAATAATCATCAACAATAAAAAGACATATAATTTACATGAATAAACATTTTTCACCGGGTGCAATACACGGGACCATACAAATGGAGACAAGAGACACATAGAGGAAGAAAGACACGTACAAAGGAAATTAGAGAGAGGGCGAAAAAGATAGAGAGAGAAAGGAAGAGAGAAAGAGAGAGAGAGAGAGAGCTGGAGACAACATCGGTGAGGGGAGAAAGAGAGCGCTAGAAAAAGAGTAGAAAATAGAACATGTCAAATCAATTTGAAATGAGAAAACGATGATACGAAATAAAATGAGCGAATTTTACCGGTGAAAATAAACCGCATCGGAATACGAAATGCCATGGCTGAAGAGTTATCTGAATATAAATAACTAATTTAGATTTTCCGTCGTAGATTATTGCTATGAAATATGAGAGAAAGTGAGATGTTATGTTGTTTGTGAAAAAGATGGCATAGCCCTGCTCAATGTAAATGATTTGCAAGTGTGAGAGCATGAAGAAATGTTTTGTTGTATTTTATGTGTTCGATTGCCGTATTGCTCCATGCATATTATAGCAAATTTAGCATGCCGTTAAATTCTTGTATGTGATGAATGTTTGGGAAATTTTGCAAAGCTCGGAGAATAAGGGGGAATTGAAACCCGTTGAAAAACGGAAGCACTTGTGAAATAAGCATTCAAGTTCATACACGATATGTAATTGCACACAATTTTGGTGTGAGAAAATTTCGTGTGTTAACTTCCATGGGAGTAATTCCATGTTGATTAGTTGATTTATATGTGAAAGACTAATTTCAAAGGCTGTTATTCGCTGTGCAATATTACAATTTAACGGTTGATATTCGCAAGGGCGACTAATTGCGCTTAAATTTACTTTAATCATCTAAACATTATCGTATGCAAATTTACTTATAACATAACTCATTTGATTCATTCGTTTCAGCGAACATTTCGATTACACAAATCGTCAGAATTGATTGAAAAATTCCACTCGACATTTTCGAATTCATCGTTTTAAAACGTCAACATGTACGGAAAAATGGAGGTGAAAATATCACAGGAAGAATGCAAAAGGGTAAGTGGCCTTAATATATTAAGTAACTTATTCGGGATGTCTTGTTCATATACTAGAATCAAGTAAGTAGTAAGCGTGATTCGTAACATTTTTCTTCGTTGGTCGACAATTTTTTACCATCTCATCCCCAATTTATCATCAGTCTTTGTTCCATTATCATTCAGGCTCTTTCCTGAACTTTTCTTTTTTGTTCGAATTTACTTTTTTCTGAGTGGGAATATCAAACGAATATATCTCACTTTTATGTCAGACTGAATATTTCAAATCTGAATATTTTATTCGACTATGAGGACCATTTACTTACACAATGAAAATCACAAGAAAAACAACAACTGAATTCAACCCAACATAATTGGAGTGCATAAATTTTCTTCTCTCTTCTCGTTTGACGCTCACTTTTTTTTTTCATTTTGCCATTTTCTTCGAACCATTCGAAATACGGCTGGCTACTGGCGATGAGTATTATCTGACAACCAGATTTCGTACAACATTTCGATGAGGTTGTTTCGTTCCATGAATCATTTACAACATTTTTTTTTTTTGTGTTTGTATGTGTCGGCACTTTTTGCCTATAACAAAAGGTATTACAAGCGGTGTGACTAAGCCAGTAAATTGAGGGATGTTTACGAGAATCGTAATTATTTGTCAGTGGTTAATTTATGGACGATTGAATGTTACGGGCGACCACCAAACACCGAACACCAAACACCGAACACTAAAACCTCAAGAAGCCAATCGACACGCTGTGCAAGTCCAAGTCATCTTTAAATGAAAATTTATTCGGCTCATTATGGTTGCGTTGTGTTTTTGGAAATTTATTTTCATTGGGATTTAAATGGCTTACATCAAGAAAAAGTTGAAAGTCAAAAAGTATATAGAAAGAAAAAAAGTTAATTAAAATAGTTTTTATTTTCTGTCGACAATAACAATTCATTTTGAAGCACATTGTATTTTTTATGTACATCTGAACGCCTTGATGCAAATAATGGAATTTCTTTGCGAATCTTTCGTGCCACTTTTAAATCTGCAATGAATTTGGAAACAATGTCAAATACAATGGAATTTTCACTTTTTATGAAAAATAGACGAAAAATAAAAAGAAAATAAATCAAAATTAAACATTTTTTTCTATTCTTCACTTTTGCTTAATCAAAATTTCATCTTTTGTGAAATACAAACCAATTTCGTGAAAAATGATTTCTTCGGCAATGCCAGCTTTCGCAAGAATATTACCAATCGGATCAATAATCAAAGAATGTCCATATACAACATATGTGGCTTGTTCATTGCGTGCTGGCGATATTGCAGCCACAAATAGTTGATTATCAGCAGCACGAGCTCGATGAACCAATTCCCAATACTGTGGTCCGGTGCTTATATGAAATGCGGCCGGAAAGAATATTAAATCACAACCTACGGATAACAACCCATTCCCATCATACACAATATGACTTGACATTATTATTTTGTGATTTTAATTAGTTAATCTCACCGGCTTTTCCGTATATTTTGACAAATTCATCAAAACTTGCATCATAACAAATTGCAACACCGCATTTAAAGCCATTCACTTGAAATGTGGTTATATCACTGCCAGCGGTTAACATATCTACTTCGACAATGTCAATCTCATTTTCCAAATGAATATCGCACAAATGAACCTACAATTCAATATAACAATTGTTTATATTAAACACACAGACACATCCACACACACACTTCAATTCATACGATTGAATGTTGTCACTTGCCTTCCGATGCCGTGCAATCAATTCACCATTTGGATTCCAAACTGTAGATGTGTTATATAAATTGACACCATCTCGTTCAATAATCGAACCGCCAACAATGTATATGCCAAACTTTTCTGACAGTTTCGATAGGGTGCGACATGTTTCACCATCTTTTATTGTTTCTGCCATAATTTTTAGAATTTCCGAGTCACTGTAATACGCAAAATTGAAGCATTCGGGTAATGCAATTATTTGGGGATTATGTTCATTGACGGCTCGTTCAACTAATACTTCCAGGTGGTTTAATGTTTGAGTCAAATTCTCTTGAACAGCAAACTGAAGTAAACAAACTCGTAAACCTGCACAACATTTGCAATGAACAATTTCCAAATGAAACAATGAACGCATATCGAATAATGAATGAAATAATTAATCAAAAGTTTTGACCTAAAACTTACTTGTTCCACGCAAAGTCATTTTATTTTTCAGTGAACAGCTTCAATTTGGAAGTAAATTATAACTAAGATAAATGCTTCAATTTCCGAACATTTGCCAAAACCAAACTTTGACTGATAAAGAAATTACGTCGAATGTTTTCTTATTGATTTATGAATGCGCTTATCTTAGATAAGTTGTCTATACGAGTTATCACAAGGGAAAAATATTTTACATAAACAGAACAATTCGACTAAATATCATTAAAATATACAACTCTCTATCATGTAGAGATTAAGCTGAAACGTAACGTCATTGCAAACAAATTGAAGGTGATCTGTTGTTTATAAACAGCCAATGTATCCATATAAATCATACTTTTGTTGAAAGTGTAACGCTTTTTAAGGAGAATTTTAATTTCAATTGAAATTCGTTCTTTAAAACATGTCAATCATCGCTCAATGAGTATGAAAATAAACAGAAATAAAATTGTATTCAAGAAAAGACAATATCGCTGTCAACATGAAACATTTGAGCTACGTAAATTTATCTATTTCATCACACTGTGTATTTTATAAAAACGTCAGATCAGACAAAATAAAAAATAGAATTTCCAAATACTTTCTTTATTTTACATCACATTTCAATAACGTACAGTATAAGGAAATACAGTGTTAAAATGAACAAAATTGACAATTATTGAAATCAACGAGTCAGAAATTGATTCATATTTTTCATACTGCTTTTAAAATGTTTATCGATGTCCTTATTACGTCTTTCACTGTTGATCACATATGGAAATAAAAACAAAGAAAAATAAAAATTATTACTTTAGAATTATGTTTGAATAAAAAAAAATTACAACGAAAATTAGTTATTGAAATTGAATATGAATTTGAAAATTGATTAGTAATTTGTCTAAAATGTTGATGAATTAAATATACAATTTACATACATATCTTTGAACATCTGTTCTGTCTTTGAATCAAAAATTTTACTTGATGAGCTTGAAGCCGTAGTTAAGGAGCTTTTTGAACCATATTTTGCAGTGATATAACTGAAAAATTTAAAATTAATGCGATTTAACAATTTTTAAAATTTAAAAGATTCCCATTTTATTAAAATTGTATTTTTTTCAAATGTAATTCTTTAAATACGTACTATGTATTCTTCTTGCCACCTGATCTCGATCTGTAAGAATATATTTTTAATGCACATCAATTTATAAGTGGATTTTTATATTATTAATACGATGTGCTTACCCCAATTGATCTATTTCTCTTTTACTATTAAATTTCATTTCAAACAGAGTGGAAAATGAAAAAGAATTCATTAATAAAAATGAATATTTCAGAAAAAATTTCAAACAAATGGAAAAAATAAGAGAGAACATTTAATTAATTGTTAGTTTAAAATACTCACGCATTTTGCATGTGCTTATCCAAACTAAAAAAAATGGAAATAGAATTTTGATTGATTAGCGGTTTCTATAATATTTTGATAAGCTAAATATACAATTTGCATACATTTTCCTTATAACGTCAGTTGATTTAGAATCAGAAGGGGCAGTACCACTATATTCAATAGTGATATCACTAAAAGAAATAAAATTTATAAAAGATTCCTATTTATTGAAATTAAAGTGTTGAGAATACAAACGTTTTACTCTCTTTCTTCACTTCTTTCTTTCCAGGCCTTTCTCCAGCTTCGGTCGATCTGTATTTATCAATAAGTTTTTCTTTAATTTAATTTGATTCAAAGTATTATTGAATTTGGGATTATTAAATAAATTTTTCTTCATTATTCACAAAGCGATTACGACCAAAACGATTAAAGTTGCTGCCAAAATGTGTCGAAAAAATTTCATATTGTTCAGTTTTCGATACTCTTCGAAACAATTTCCCACTGAACCATATTATTTTTGAAACCTATATTTATACAGATCTTTCACCTACGTAATTAGTACACTTGAATAAACAATAATTGAATTTATTTTTTTCTTATTTGCTGAATGAGAAGAGCCAAAAATAATTTAAGTAAAGAAAAGTTAAAGACGTTTGTGATGCTTTTTCTACGTTCAAATGTTCAAGTGATATGTTTATTCATGAGGAATTAAAAAATTGGAAATACAAAATCAGCATTTATATTTTCAAGAAATATTCCAATTTGTAACGTCATGAATTTGTTGTTCAAGCCAAGAAATAATGCTGGAAGAGAAAAGGAGAATTGAAATTTAAATGAATTGAATCACATTTCATATGAATTAAACACTTTAACCAACCTTTGGATCAGTATTTTTCCAGCATTTATGAATGGAGAAAGCTCTTTCACACTTATCGGCGCCCTGTGGATTTTGACAAGCAGCTACAAGATTGTTAGCAATATGTCGAATTTCCTCATCCAATCGATTGACATGTGTTTGAATCTTTTCGAAATGCGGATCGCCGTTATCATCGACAACATTGCTAAAAACAATCATGCGATATTATTAAAAATATGCTCGTTGAAAAAAATTCAGTTTATTCATACAATTCATGAAACAAGCATGACATGTAACATTTCAGTTTTGGATCCTCATGTACTTCTCCATCGCTGAATTCCTTAATAGCCTCTAAAATAATATTAACGACACATAAAACCATGAATTTCCTCGTTAAAAATGTTCAAAAAACCATAATTTTCCATTTAACGCGCAAAACAGCAACAAATTCTTACCATCACTGACACCAGTTTGGCCTTGGCATTTATCTCTAACTGGTTTTAACATTTCCAAAAATTCGGGCGGTGGCCACTAAATGTGAATAAAATAACAATTAACACATTATTTACGCAATTATACACATTCATTTTATTTATTGAAGTTTAATTAAATCGAAAGAACAACAATATTGCCATATTGTGCCGTTTGGTAAATTGTAAAATTTCTTATGTAATGTCCATTGAAATTGGTTATAAAACGATCGATATTTATTCTGCCTGTTAAGTATTCCTTCAAATTGTACAAAAATTGAAATAATATTTACTTTATCGTCACGACGTAATTCGCCAGCATTTAGATGGCTAATGCTCAGTAGCACAATGAACAGAAATATTGCGAAAACGTGCATTTCAAAGATTAGCTTGGGATTTAGTTGTTATCAACTGATGTTTCAACAAATGTTTGACCAATTTATATACACAATTTGACAATGATTTTGAATTTATTCTATAAAATGGAATTTTCATTGAATTCAATTCAATTCATTGATTTTAATTATAACTTTCCGGTGCTATGCATTAAGAATTAAAAACGATTACTTTCGAAAACATTTTTTGAAAAAAATGCTATTTCGAGATACAATTCTCAAGTTTGAATTAAAATGTGCAACAAATTTGTATTAAAATTGTGTTCCAATGCAACATTGTGATTGGTGTTAAATAAATACTCAATTGGTAAGAATAGACAATTCAGTAGAAATGGTGACATTTAATTACAATAGAATAAAATTCAAGCAAATCATTATCATCGGTTAAATTGCCCATGAAATGCATTTTGATATTAATTACAGTGTTATGCTTAGTGGCTTAAGACGTTGAGCAGTATTTCTCAATGGAGTCACCTATTCTATCATTTATATATATTTTTCTCTATTTTTCTCTATTTTTCTCCATTTCACAATATTCATAAAACAGATGTACGTGACAAATGGATAATGACATGGTTTTTTTGCACATAGTTTGTCGTCTATCCTTTATTTCTGTGCTATTTCTATTCGCTTTAAATGAATATCATTTTTATGACTATTGTTTCTTTTAAGCTGTTGAAAAAAGCGAATAACAATGAAATTCGTTTATATTTCAAAAATGTAAAAAAGCCACAAAAGTGTTGAGGAAAAGTCGAATGGTATTGAGTATTTGTATCATCATTCAAATAAGAAATAATCAATTTTCTTTGCTATGGAATCGTGTGCTACTTTTAAGAGATGAGAATGAGATGATATCGCAAACACCAATGTTTGTTATGAGAATAAGGAGAATCAAATTCGAACGCCTTCACTGTTATACATGCTGATTGAAGTTGGTAATATTTTTGCTTTTGCCTTAAAATTCCCAACGGTTGTGCTGAAGCTCTGCCAATTTTCTTCTTTTTGCATGACAAAGCTTTGCTCAGTCGCTGTGATGGTGTAAATTGGATTTTTCTCTTTTTTTCCTTCGTATTTAACTTGTAAATTGATCATGTCATTTTCCTATTCCAATTGATTGTATCGATACAAAGACGAAACACGAAGAACACCACAAGCTGACCGATAACGTGTTAAGTCCAATGAATGTGAACCAAAAAACCAATGCTATTTATGCTTGTGTTTTTCTGGATGTGATGTGATTTCGTTCATTCTTTTTTTTTCTCTGTTTAAGAAGACAATGAATCACAGCTTGTTTGCACCCATTTGGTGAAAAGACAATGTGAAAAGTCGATTTAATGGATTCCAACAATGACTACTCTTCTGTTTGTTTTGACAATTCTTCTTGTCTTTTGTTTCAATGATTATTCGTTAGGTTGCTTCAGTTTTGCCTTTATTTTGTTACATTTTGTTGAAATTCACTTCGTCTTCATTTCAATGATTTCAGCTTAATTACTAAAGTTGATTCGCTCCTCATTAGGATACTGTGAAAATCATTCACAATTTTTCATCATCAACTCAATACGTACAAGGACAAAGACAAGGACATTTCAAAAAGAAAATTTACATTACGAACAAGTAATTCAATGCTATGAAATATGTATTCATGATAGCAATTCATTCAAAAATGACCATATTTGTTTTCATATTGTTCCGTAAAATGGCATCACTAAATTATATGTACGATTAAGAGATAACACCATACTCAATCTATTCTTAATACTCAATAAGCATAATTTTATTTTGGGACACAATTTAAGCGCCTGAGAAAAGTTTTGCATTTTCTCTTAATAAAGTTGTGCGCCTATTTTCTGCAAAAACATTAATCCGATACGAGGGTTTTTTTGTTCATTCGGTGCTTTGTACTGTCTCGCTTGGTTTTTGGTCGGTAAGAAAAAATCAGCCAATCGAAAACAACACGTGATAAAGGGAAGAGCTAATATACTTTAAAAATGATTTGAATTGTAAATCGTACATATTTATATGCGTATTCAGTTCTCTCTTTATCGATCTTTTACTTTTCCGAATGTGGAAAACCAATGCACAATATTAGTTGGTGCGATTTTCGAATGTGTTGGTGTTTTTCAGCATATCGATTTTTTGGGGGGGCTCGAATTAAAGCGATAGAAAACACTCATTCATTATTCATTGGAGCCGACAGACGGCATCGAAATATACAAACGAACAATAACAACACAAGAGACAGAAAAGAAAAGAAAAAAAACGAAGAAAAAAACATGGAAAATTACAAAGACGAAGCAAATGGAACTGAACTGAATTGAAAACATAAACAAAACCTAAACAACGCAAATTGAATTTTAAGAATATCGTAATATTACATTCTTGCTGGCATGTCCTCAGCATCGTTACTTTCCACATACATACATAAATACATACATACCATACACTCATTCGGTTAAGACTTTGTTTACTCTTCATTCATGTGCTACTCTTGTGCGACAGTTATCATTGTTCCATGGAGTGATTTACGATTACTCTCTCAGTCTCTCTCTCTCTCGCTCTCTCACGCTACGGTCTCCCTTTTCAAAATGTACACAATATTATATTTGGCAATGAATTATGAACGGGAATTCACGCTTTTTGTGCGTATAAATTTCAAGTGAAATGTTGTCTCTTCTTCGAAATGACACACTGAATACCACTTAGTGAAGTGCATTTGTGATGGAATGATACGGTTGACTCTTTTTGTATCAGTTAGAAAGGTGTGGTGCGTGTTTAGATTGCGGGGAGAAGAGATTCGAATAAAATATTACAGTCGATTTTTTTATCATTGGCACAATCTCTTTCGTTGTTCAACACATAATTTTCATAGAAAAAAAACTTTACCTACGCCTTATTCAATGCTCAACTTAAGTTGGTTCCCCAAACTTCGAAATGAATTCATCATTGCTAAACAAACTCAAGCCTTATCCATATAACGGATGAAAATGAAAAGGAAAAAACGATTCCAATCGCACTCTCATTCATTTTAAAATGTAATAAATTTCAAATGAAACATTCCAACAAAGTAAATAAAGTCGAGAGTGTATTTGCATGCAACACGACTGCTATTCGAGATGTCAGTAAATATTTATGTTTAAGTTTAAAACAAATAAATCGGTTGAAAATTTATTAATCAAAATTGTGTTGCGGTGTCTCGTCGTGTATCACTTTTTCCATCTCTATGATCTCGGATATCATTTTGAATCGAATATTCTACATGAAGTGAAATTACAATATGCACAACGAATGAGAATGAGCGCATTTGAGAGTGGGAGTGAAAGAGTCAATTAAAATGGCATAAAATTCACAATGAATTTTCAGCATGCAGAGACATTTGAATAATTGCGACTAATAAGCATTTGACTAGTGTTTGTTATTAATGAACTTTGTGCACATTATCCGAAATCTAAATTGAGCCGTTGTACAAATATTCGGGTCAACATTGAGGGGAATATGCAGAAAAACAGGGAGAGAGGAAAAAGAGAGATAAAAAAAGAAAGGGAGAGTGAGAAAGAGAGAGAGAGAGAGATAGAGGAAGAGTTGACACAGCACACATATATTCATTTCAAAATGTCATATTAATTGAATTTCCTCACAATAAATTTGTGCGAAGGTAATGATTATGGGGCGAATAATTCTCGTATCACAATTACTTAGTGTAATATTAACAGAATTACACGATTATATGTGTGTTATTTTAATCATCATTTGATACGTGTGTCACCCATCAAGAAAATATCCATTGTCACTGTTTGTATTGCGTTCTATCGTAACCAATATACAGTTTTTCGAATAAAATGTGCATTGCCTATTAGACAATATTCAAGTTGGAAATGTGGAAAAAAAAAAATCTTCAATGTGAAAGCGAGAATATTTAAGCCGTATGATGTCAAATATCATCAAAATTACCCGCAATGCATTCGAATGTGTTACGATTTGGAATGCACAAAATTGCTTCGCTGTGTGAATTCAATGCGAACAACTGTATAATTTCACATTTCAAATTTAGTTGAAATGGAGCGAAAGCGCACACTTAACCACAGCAGCCTTACGATAATATTCATTTGAGATCACA
Organism: Resseliella maxima; assembly: GCA_029041755.1. Classification (NCBI taxonomy): domain Eukaryota; kingdom Metazoa; phylum Arthropoda; class Insecta; order Diptera; family Cecidomyiidae; genus Resseliella; species Resseliella maxima. The sequence goes on along the minus strand of JAQOWM010000888.1, from coordinate 473,595 downwards.
TATGCTGTATGGCACAGAGCGAATTGACACGCTTTCAAAAGGCACATTCAAATGAACATAAAAATGCTCAGTGTAATTGCTTAATCGTAGATTCAATTGGTTCGGCTTACAAACGCATTCCACGATTCATTTTTATAGCCTACTTTCCATACATTTACATCATTCATTCACATTTACAAAACGTTATGACCGAAATGATGCATACAATAGTCATTTTTTCTATCCTATAAGTGTTTCTATGTTTTTTTTTTGTTTGTTTTTTATTTGAAGGATTCAGACCAACATTACAAAGAGGATGGATCCGGTTGAAATAACACAATCGACCTATATTTTTTTTTATGCTTTAGGCGCCTTTTTTTTATACAATGTTGAGAAAAGAATGAAACAACTGTTCGATATGAACAGCAATATCGGTATCAAATGTCTCATTAAATCGTTCCCATTTTCGGCATTACATAACGAGAATAACAATCATCAAATGATGTGATGGAATCCATGAAATGAACATGATGAAATATCGATTTATCAACATCGCGCACCGCTAAACGAACAAACGACCGACAGATATGTCAAGCATGTCGATTCGGTTTTACCATTGTAATCCATCCTTTTATGACTTTAATAGAGAAGTGCGTAAAATTGAGCCACCGTTGGCAAACACACACACACACACTCAATGCATGGCTCAACATTTCGACAAAATATATCAATGGTAACATGTAATATAATTTTTTATATTTTCGATAAATGAAATGGATTGAACATTCGGTGAATTGAACAGAGTTTATTGAAAGATGCACCAGGCACTACCATTGTGTCTGGTGCTTATCATTCTTGTTTTTCGTCTCAAATCTTTTGAGTCACATTTTTTTTCGTGAGTGTGACTGCCACCAAAAATTGCGGAAATTGGATATTGACATCCAATTACTTTTCACTAATAATATCATAAATAAATCATAATTAATTAAATTTGTTGAACCAAATCCGGATGTATTTGGTGGTTTTATTTTGATACAGCACAAACTTTATTACGACAATAAAAAAAAAAAAAAAAAAATACAGAGAATGAAAGCTGCCACAAAACGCAAGTTTGTAAGTCGATTCCATGTTGTAACTTGTTCAAGTTGGGAAATACTGTTGTATGGTGTATGCAATATTAACCGAAATTTGAGACCGAAACAAACTTTCAACGAAGACCATCATAATGTTTGTATTTGTGGATTCTGTCGTCACCGACTGTGTTGATATTCTGTGCAAGTTTGTAGGGGTTTTTTTTTGCTACAACAAACAACATTTTCGACATCTTGTTGTGACGGAATGGTTGGGGTTTGGAATAAGAAAAGACAGTAAGCCGTGTCAATATCGGAGAAAATTCGAATGCTGCACAAATTCAAAGGTATAGACAGATTCTGGAATGAAGAATTATTTGAACGTTTCGGCCATGGTAGCATTCTTTCGATTCCTCCATTGGGATAAATTTTACTGAGACAATTTCACTCGAATTCCGTTTACTTTATAGCAATTTCGTGAAGATGCACGTGTGGTATGTCGTCTACATTTTGCCGAATTTTTACGACTGTCCTTTCTGCCGAATACATTGAGAATGTAAATAATTCCGATTTCGATGAAATGGGTTTTTTTCTTCTTGTTGTTTCAACTTTTATTTTTCTATCGACAGACAATCATTTTATACGCGATTCTATCGATTTTTGTTCGATTTTATCATTTACACAGTTCATCTTTATTCTTTTTCTTCTTTTCACAATTTTTCCACTTCTTTCCTACTTTTTCTATCTTCTTTTCCTATCTTTTCATTTCTCCCTCTCTCTCCTACACTCTTTCTTTCTCTTTCTCGCTTGGTCTCTTTCTCTACCTGCCTATCGTTCCTTTCACTTTCCTACCTTTTCCCTGTTTTTCTACTTTTTTCCCCAATAATTCTTGGTATTTTTCCTCCCGTAAAAATGGTTTGAGACTATTACCAATTTAATGGCATTGCATTTGCCCGAGCATCGATTTTTTCGCGCCTCTATTATCTGATTTGAAAATGTTCCAATAAAATATGACTCCATATGAGACGCGAAGTGGATGAATTTCTTATTTGTTTGTGAAATCTCTTCGAAGTAAAACATTTGTTTGTATTTTCCGCTTTCCGCAATGTGCCCGTCGACATTGAATGTGCGATATCGATTTTGTTTCAATTTCGTTTCTATTTCGAATCGTACATTTGTAAGAGAAATCGGACGCGGTTTGTTTCAAGAATTTGCTACAAAAACCTTTATGAAGTGCTACATCCACGCCCTTATCTCACACGGATACCCAAGTCGTTGATGTTGAACACAATTCGCCGGTCGATATGATACGGAAGAGCTGCGGTATAAGCTTGGCTTCACACTGCCATCAGGTATACCGACGGTTGTATAAAGCAATAAATTCATTTTACATTTATCATTGGGATATTCGACCCTTGTGTCTTTTCTATTCCTTAAGTTCGAATGCAAATACGGTTTTCGCTGCGTGAAAATGACTTTTGCCGCCTTTAACGTTTGATATTGTGATCTTATGAAGCTCAATGTCTTTTGATCCCATGAAAAAGCTAAATGTCGAAATGATTTCCATTTCATTTTCATGGTGGCTAGAAATTACCTTTACAAAAACGAAAGGGATTTTCATATTCCGGCCATTTATTCGTATTTGATTCGACAATAAATGTGGTTCCTTATTTTAGGGAAGCAACTGCATCTCACTGTCAATAATATTAAAGTAACGAAATGAAATTAGTGTGGAAAAATTGATGAAAATCTTCAATTCATCAAAGGGAGGAAGAACTGTTCATATATAAATGTGAATATTTTACATAAATGTAATTTCTCTTTTGCTCAATGTTTTTCACATAAAAGTCCAAGTCAAGTCAAATCATTTGACACTCGATGGTTTGGCCACTGGGTGGGTGAATTGACTTTTACAAAAGTTATTGCTGTAATTCAAAAATCCACTTGAAACTGAACGATACCAGCTAAATCCCAATATAAATTGCATGAAAATGGTTTGCTTCCTTTATCTAAAAATACAGTAAAAAGAGCACCAGCAACAAGAAAGATGATGGCAATAAAATACGCATTCCTCTTCGATTGACTTGAGCATTCCTTCAATTTATACGAATTTAAAGATGTTATCTATTCAATTTTCTATACTTGCACAAAAGCGATTGAGAAATAGTTGCCGATAACAAAAACCGAACAATCAATTGGGAAGGCGAGGCGAATGATAGAGAAAGAGGAGGACGAATTGTATCAAATAACAAAAACTTTGTTCAATTTAAAATGAAATTCCAAAAAGGGCAAACTTTCTTCTATCGCATTATATGTTCATGATTTTCGATTTTACTAAATTGAGTTGCTTACACACAAAGTTCAAGTTCACCAACGACAAAGAGGAAGTTAGAGGCGACATTGAATATCAAGCATATTTGATAAATGCCACAAGAGACTTGCAAAAAGTGCATTTTCTTACAGATTTCTAGTGTGCAAGAACTTAAAAGAAGGAAATACTTACCGTTTTCGGGTCGTTTAATGTCGAGTGAAAAGAAGGGGCAAATGGAAAAGAAACATAGAGAAAAGAGAGAGAGAGAGAGAGAGAGAGAGAGAGAGAGAATCAAGCCCAGTACACAAATGTTGTTTTATGTTATGTTTGCTTATGAATTTACAAAAAAGTAATCGAAATACATTCACGCTTGGCAATGGATACTAAGCATCTTATGCTTCCGTTGTCATGGATGTACCACATTCGCACCGAACATGCGGCATTCGTGTGTTTTTTTTGCACTTTTTTGGTGCTCATCTTTGTCCTAATCTAAAAAAATAACATCCGCCGTGTGATATATATAAATATGTACGTGTGCTCTATGAATAATACAAATAAACGACTGGATTATGGAATAAATTTCAACATATTACACAACGATTTGCATTGTATTGAATAATATTTCCAAGTGGAATATTCTCTTCGGTGAATGAGAAGAAAAAATGAAATCGCCGGGTTGTTTCTCTCTCTCTCTCTCTCTCCCTCTTTTTCATGCGATGTCATTTCTCGGAGTGTTATTTGCTTGTTTTCTCGTGTGACAATGATAGCATTTGAACTTTAAAAGCCTGTCTCAACTCAACGATAATCCAAACAAGTAAATTCATGACAAAAGCACATTCAAACACTCGTTACGCAACGCAAGTGAATAGAGAACATCAGCAAATAGATCTTGAAACATGATTACAAGAAGCTGCATCCGTTTAATATGTTTCTCTTGTCTCGGTATGTTTTTTTTGTTTTCTTTCAATGGAAATTAAATAGCAGACGCTGTTGGAATTTATTTTCGTTCGAAAATCGTTCACATTTTTCACTAAACTATCGGAATTGTTGATGCCAAAGAATTTTAAGTGTGAAATTCATTCCACTATTGTGGGTGTGAAAAAGACAGACTGAAAGAGAAAAACTGAAAGACAGAGAGACTTAGAGATAAATCAAAAGCGAAAAAAAGAGAGAGAAAGAGAGCGACCGAGAGCTATGATGAGAAACAAATTATTTGCTTATTAAAAAGTGTGAATAAACGATATCCCAAATGCTTTGTATGCGTTAAACAATTTGATGTTGAGGCGAATTGTGTTGATCGTTTCATTATTTGAAATTTTTTCCGCTGAAAAAAAAAGAAAGAAATTCGTTAAGATGGAAATATTTTTATGAGCAATGTGCAAACTTATTCTCGGTCGAATAAATAACAGCTAGCCACTTACAAGATATCCATAAGCAAGAAGATATTGAATGCCATTGTGTGTATCCCCCATAGGCACTCTCTGATGCACATACATTTGTCACAAGAAAGAGCATTCCGACCAACATAGAACCGCCAGCAATATTGGTGGAAATTCATTCATTTGTATTCAACGAACAGAAATCTGTTATTGCGATTTCCGCTTCAATTTTCCATTTGGCGATTTTCAAATGGGAAATTTTTCCTTGCGCATCGATTCGTTATTATTATTATTGTTATCAGCAGTTTGAAAAGGGAATAGAAAAACGAACAACAACAAAAAAAATTGCAAATTCTATTCACTCGACATACTTATATCTCTCTCTCTCTCTCTTTCCATACACAAATATCGCATTCTTGGTCAATAGCTAAATGGCTATACACATAATACAAAATTGTAAAAGATATAAGCTGTCGATATGATTCCGTAATAAGTTGTGAAAAATACAGATAAACATTATGCTTAGAAAAGGCCGAATTTTCGTTCTATTGTACTGTGTTACTGTTGTTATCTGTTCAAATTTGAATGAGTCCATTTTTGGATTTTCTCTTCGTATTTTCTTATCTCACCACCAAAATACTATATTCGGTCGAAATATTCGATGATGAAAAAAGAGCAAAACGAAAAATTGCAAGTACAAACGATATAAATTCACCCCCATCATGTACAGGGATCAAACTAAATGATACCATTGTGATTCAAGTTTTTATGTATTATTTATACATTTGCCGATGAAAGAAGAATTATCCTCGAAAATATACACATTTTCTTCATCTCTTTTACTTGTTGTCGTTTACTTGCGTTCTTTGTATGTATCTTCTAAATTTATTGCTACAAATTGCAAATTGCTATCAAATGCTTACATAAATTTAACGTCATTGGATATGTTAAGATGAACGAAAGCGGAAACCGGATGAATAATTTGGTGCCATCATTAAAGAGAAATGTCAAAGCGGTGATTTATTTGTTGAAATTGGAATCCATATTTCCCATATTTTGTAAGATATGCGAACCGTAATGCATCTCTCGTTTATCAGTACACAGCTACTATTGCTTAGTCAACTTAAAAATGCCTTCTTAATAATTCACATATGAGTTTTTTTCTTTTTTTTTTATATTTATTTTCAAGTTTATTTCAAATGCAACGAAGCGAACAACATGTACTTCTCTCAAATGTATGAAATTGTTCAAATATTCACAGTTACATTCACATGCACGTGCTAAACATAAAATTCTGAAACGCATAAAACTACATTTGCAACATTGTTCTGGCCGTTTTACCAGTCGGAACCAGTCATTCAAGTCTTTATAGCATTTTCTTGTCACAAATTCTGACTCATATGTTTTTATTTCGTTCGCTTTTGATGGTGTTTATGTTTACATATTACGAGTATGTTTTAATGCTCAGGTGAACTCTGTCATTAAAGTTTGTTTTGTTGTTTCTCGTCTTAAATAACTCAATTAAAATATAATTTATATCACTTTAATTCACTTTAATTCACTTTTTACAACTAAAAGAAAAAAGTATGACTTGGCGGTTTTGGTTACACTTTGATTCATTTCTAGGTCGTATATTCGCATTTACAAACAAGAAGTTCATTTAGTTCAAATTATTAAATTTAATTATTTCACTTTTTAACTATACATTTATTCATTTCAACTAGTTTTTCTCTTTAACAGTCATGGTAACTCATCATTATCCATTTTAAAGGTTCAAAACATGAATGAAAGTGTAATAATTAAGTGAATCAAATGTGTAATTCAAAAGCAACAATTTTATAATTTTATTTTGAAACCACTCGTTGAGATTCAGTCTGCAACTCGAAATCGACACATTCCAATGGACTTAATTGGATGTGTATGTTCAATAGAAAGTATAAACTCAAAGGAAAGTGTTGAATGAAATGGTAATCTTGGCAATGCCATTCACATGGGCTGCTTATGTGGAACCACAGTGAAAAGATTCTTACATAATGGTCACTATTTGTTGAACATGCTATGATCATGTACAGTTTGCTATGTTTCACTTGGCAAGCATCTAGTTTGTATGTTGTAGTTATCACATCCATCTAACATAAAAATTAGTTCACCATATAAATGTGCAAACATTTATTTTTTTTTTTTCTTTTTTTTTTTGTATTTCAGTATTGATTTAAAAATGTTTAATTAAGTTGTCATCTGTATTCAATAGGTCTTTTATTCCATATGTCTTTAAGTAAGAAATAATTAATCTGGAATTTTTCGATGTGAGTACAAATATTCAATATGACATAAATCGAAGTCAATTTCATCGTAAATTGAAAAGTCAATTAAATGTCAAATTAAATAAATGTTCAAAATGACGTTGAATGAATGTTTTATTCCATTTTCTAATGCTAAAAATAAGATTTGTCACATAAAGTTGACATGTGACGCTTGATAGAAACGATAAAATGTTTTAATGAATAAATTTGAAATGTATTTTTACTTTATTTATTCTTTTAAAAGAAATTCATTTCTGAAAAATTCAATAAATAAAAATTAAGAAAAAAATATAACAAACAAGAATACTATACTCAATAAAATGTTGAATTAGAGGTTCATTTTACATTTATATTTCAGCAAATCATGGACAGTCATTTACAAATGGAAGTTTATTACATTTATCACTGAAGTTTTTCTTTCTAAAAAACCGGTTTCCTCTATTGAATCAAAGGTTTCTTCTGAAAAAATTCATCTAATCACTCTGATTAACTTTTAAAAAAAAATCTTTCTTGAAGAAATATTCTTCATAGTCTCTAATGACAATCAAAGATGGAACTTAATTCAATAATTCGAATATGCCTTTCTACTGAACTACGCTATAAATGTGATTAACAATAATAAATTGTATGCTTAAATCAGGATTTGTATGCTGCGATCCAAATCAAACGTAAATCCATTCAACGGGTTCGCATGGTGTAGTGGTTATCACATCTGTCTAACACACAGAAGGTCCCAAGTTCGATACTTGGTGCGAACAATATATTTTTTTTTTCTTTAATTTTTCCAATGAAAATTATTTTTCTTTTCTCTTCATCTTGTATTAAATTAATCATTCAAAACATTTTAATTTTTCTTTTTCATAAAAATCCAATGATTACTTCGTTGTTTCCAAATATTCCATTTTATATACATTTTGTTGTTGTACGTGAATAAAAACTGATTACAATTTCATTTAAGCTCCAACAAAGTGAAAAATATTACAATTTCAAGTTGAAATAAAGTAAAAATCTTCAAATAATTATCACAATAAATTGATTCAAAAAAAAAAAAAAAAAAAAATAATTTGCTCGCACCAAGGATCGAACTTGGGACCTTCTGCGTGTAAAGCAGATGTGATAACCACTACACCATGCGAGCTCTGAATATTACGCTCCAATCTAACAATTCGTACTTCAGTCATGGAAGAAAAAACCATGTGTTGGCATCGTATGATACAATCCAATCCATTCCATTCCGAATGTGTCAACATTCTTCAAACATTTACAATTATTTGGCTTTTTCTTAATCATTTCATTTGGAAATTTAATTTTAAATTTATATTTATTTATTCCGAAGCAATTAAATAAGACATTTCATGAAAGATACATTTTTACATTTTTCATGTGAATTTTAATCATAGTTCATATTTAATCGATTTTAAAATTACATCCAAATGCCATTGAAATATATATTTCACATAAAGAAATCATTGAATTTTGACCGGGCAAAAAAATTTAAATGTCAAAATAAACACTTGAATACAAAATCGATTATATTTATTCGTCAAGAAGCCGGGTGACAGTCAAGTTATGCAATGCGATTTGCGATATGAGCAGGTGTTCATTGTAAACGTAAAAATTGAACATATTGTTAAAATCATTTTTTTTAATTAAGAATATTAAATAATGTTAAAAATGTTTGCCAAAATAGTTTATCATTGAAATATTGCCTTATGCTAATAAAAATAAACTATAAATCGATGCGACAACAAAAAGTTATTATTTCAAAAAAAAAAAAACGCCTATATTTAGACTAACACTTTTTACATATCGTCAAAGAAAAAAAAACCCGCCTAACAAATATGAATGAAGATAAAAAAAAACCAATAATGTGATAAAATGGTTATAAAAATAAATGAAAATCTCAAAGTGGAAATGGGAAAAATAAATCATGAAAATCAATTCAATATATTGAGATAGGTTATTTTGTTGTCAACATGCCATTCCCAATGTGTTAAATAATCCATAAAAGATTTTGTACACGTCAAACGTATTGTGTTGAATTGTATAAATATAGAATTTTATTGAAATCCATCGAACATCATTCATAAAAGGCTTATAAAAAATGTTTTCATTTTTCACCAAAGAATCTTTAGCAAAGATTGTCGCTTTGAATTTGTAAACGATTGATTCAGTTGAAAGCACACAAATACAATTTGCAGAAAATAGCAAAAAGAATAGAAAGAGTGAAAAAGAAAGAGAAAGTGAAAGAGAGAGAAAGAAGAATTGTGTAAACTTGACTCATGAAAAGCCTGCATAATAAATTTACAATATTGTGTTCACCGCAATATGGACAGAAGAGAAGAATAAAGAAAATGATAGAGGAAGATTGAGAGAGTGGGAAGGCAAATGACTGTGTGGTAGACGTATTTATGATCGCCTGAACAATGCTAACAAAGTAGTCTTAGCAAATTGTTCATTTTGTCTGTTGCTAAATGGCTTATATGTTCGTCACTTGTACACTATTCGTTGCGGTGGCATTTTGAAGTTCGTGTTTATTGTGCGTAAAAATCCGCACTTCTGAGCCTTTTTCTCTTTTTTTTTGCCGATGCCATAGGATATATGCAAAATGATGTAGTAATATCACATTATACATATGCTTCTTACAAAACTTACCCCATTCAGATGGTTGAAGCTACGAACCGCTTTTGTGTGCACTTCTTCTCTTTCATCAATGTTCGTTGTGTACTTATGCGTCACTTAAAAATCGTAGCTTTTATTAAAAATTTAAACCATGTAATATGAAATCAATAAACCATTTTGTGATGGGATACAAGTGTTGTATGTCGGTTTAGCAGCACTTAAAATGGGCAAAAGCGGAAAAAACATCAATTTCCGCTGCTTTTTTTGCCTTCTTCGCTTTTCTCTATTTGCCATTCGTTCGATTCGGCCGTGTGAAAGACAGCAAGTGTGCAGCCTGTGTGTACATTGCATTGCAAAATATGGATTTTCCATTAGTGAACAGCGCAATCGCAACACGTGGTTCATCCAATGGAATTACAAAAATACAGACGGTTTAATAAATGTGATCAAATATACGTGATGTCGACTATAATCTTTGGATGCAATGGAAAAAAGAGAGAGTGAGTGAAAGATAGAGAGTGAAAAAGAGAGGGATGATAGTAAAAAAAAAGAGAGAGAAAGTGAGAGAAAAGGGTAGAAAGAAGGCAGGGTGAGAGAAGAAGAAGAGAGAGAGAGAGAGAGGAGAAGAGAGAGATTGAGAGTGAAAGAGCAAATAGAATGGAGGCCTTATTCGTAGGCTAAAAATGGAAATTATCCAAGAACAAACTATGTTCCACATTGCCGGAATGCGACAATATATCAGTCAGCTGGTGGCATGGAATTTTACACTTTCAACCATTCAGCGGCGAAAATGCGAAAAAGTGAGAACAAACTTGTCGAAGAAAAAAGTTGACGCAAAAGAAAAAAAAAAACGATTCGCTTTTGTTTTCGATCGAAGATGTTGCCGAGATAAAATGGCATTAGGGTTGAACGCATACGGTTGAAACATCAAACTACATTTACGTGTTACGCAAGAATTGCTTCGAATCATCAAACCGGCCGAACGAAGTGTGAGAACAAAAAATGTAGAAAACTTTTCAAAATGTGTTTTGCCTGAAGTATTTTGTTTTTTTTTTTTTTTTTTTTTCGACAATTTTGTTTTCATCTAATTTTGGCGGTAAACATCCTCAACTCCTACACATTCAAAAATGAATTCGATTTTCTCATTTTTTTCAATGTTATTTTCTCTTGCGCTTGAATTACTTTTTGCCGGAATTTGTGCGTATGGGTGTTTGCGTTATGAAATTACGTCTGGAGGGCCACTGGAGTTGCCTGAATTCTCTCTTCGTCGGCCCTCCCCTCTCGCTCGTTTGCTCTAAAATGCGTATGTGTATGGGCTTTGTTTTCCATGTTCATGCATTTGCTTCCACTTTTTTGGTTTGTAGTTTTTATTATATTGTTATTTTTATTATGCATAATGTATGATTATTACCATCATTTTCGAAATGCCGGCAAACGTTCACATTGTATCTCCCCATTTGATATCGAATTGGTGAGTGTGTCTGCCTACATAAATTCGTTGCTATTTTGGCATTTCGCTTTGTTCTTCCATGGGGGGATGAATGAATGAATGAATGAAAACCGTTCGTTCACTAACAAGAACAAATGTTCACAGATTTGTTCCACATTTTGCCAAACGCGCCATGTGCTAACTTTACAATGAACAACATCGAACAGAAAAAAAGCAGCAAAATGTATTTGTGTTTATGTAAAAGTGAAACGTGTTTCGGTATCTTTGTTCGTACATAAGATATTTTTATTACTTTAATGTGACACCTTTAAAATAATATATGCTAAAAAGTAGACGCTTTGCATTTATATTTATAAACTTAGCTTCATCAACACAAACACAAACTCAACCGGCAATGACATTAACTGCAAAACACAACGCACAATTCATTCGTTGTTTCTTTTTTTTTTAATTTTTCTTCTTTTTGATTAGGGGGAAAAGAATGAAAAAGCGCATTTGAAACTCTCACTTTCTATCTAAACAAAGTGGAAACTTTGGTGCAGCTTTTCACTTTATTCTATTTCCCATTCTTCGGTGAAATTTCACATTGCCGCTCATTCAACGCATTTAGCGATGTTTTGACGTGAATATTAAACAGGAAGTTATTGCTTTATCTTGAAAGTCATTATTTTTTCCAGCTTTCATACTTGAAAATGTTAATTTTTTGGTGACGACGCGCCATCATACAATTGCCATCGCCTAACCAATGACTTCATCAACAGTATTTTGATGGTTTTTTTTTATTCTTATTTGACTTAATTTTTAAGCATGTCTCATTTTACGTGCTCGGATCGTCGAGCGGGTACTTGTGGTCTGTGTCATCGGAAAAATATACTCATTTACGTGGCTCGACATCTTTGTTATTTCCGTTGAGATATGAGATTTTTGTCGAGACTTTCTATCTCTATGTGTCTCTAGTTTTTTCTCGCCTCCTTTCTCTCATCTCCGTCTCTGTCTTTGACTTCCTCTCGATCTCTCTCTCTCTCTCTCTCTCTCTCTCTCTCTCTGTGTGTGTGTGTGTCTGTCTGTCTCTATTTTCTTTCCTTTTCATTCTCATAATTTCTTTCACTCGACTTGAGCCCAATACAACCGGCACCCAAAATAATTTTATTGGTTGTGGCAACAAAGAGATAATTTAGACTCATAACAATTTCACCGATATAAAGTTTGAATCAAGCTAATTGTGTCGAGAAAAATGAACTTGACTCAAGCAAAGCAAAGCAAAGCAAAGAAAGAAGTCGTTTTGCAAATTTTAAGCAGATTGTTGAAAACTGTAGACGTTTGCGAAGCAGAAAAAAAGAGAGAGTAAGAGTGAGAGAGAAAGAAATGTCTTTGACCTTAAACTGATATCAGCAGCATCAGTTCAATTTATCAGTCTCAGTTTTCAGCCAAAAGCGTTATTTTGCATCATTCACAAAAAAAAAATAAAAAAAACAAGAGCAAACTGTTCTGAATGCTGAAAACGTATCACCCGTTTGGCAGTAATTTGTAATGTGTCTCATGACTTTACCTTTTTTTGTGTTCTCAATTCACCTTGTTCTCATATCGTTCGGCACACTATACCAGGTACATTGATATCCTCATCGTCAACAAGCTTCAACATGGAGCATTTTTGTTTGTGTAAACCATCATGGCAAGAAGTTTTTCGATATTTTTTCTCTTCAAAATGATTTACTTTAATATTAATTCACAAATTTTTGCTGGCATGTGCAAAAAATCTAAACAATGGGGAAGGTGAACGACTACGTCTCGCGTTTAAATGGCTCAATATTGAGCAACGGCAATGCCGACAAAAGCAAAAAATCCCCAAATGAGATATAGGCTATGATAAAGCAGAAGGTTAGTTAATTGAGCTCCTTTTGAGTGTTATGTTGTGGAAAAATATTATGTTATAGAAATCTGGATGGCGTCCTGGTTCTATTTATTTTTTTTTTTTTTTTTTTTTTTATTCATTTTCTTGCGCATTTTGTAACTAATACAGATTGGCTTCCTTCATTTTCAGCTTACTTTGGCATTTTTGTGCAAACTTTTATATTTCCTACCTGAATATACACATACAGACATACACAGTCCATAATCTTTCTTTCTTTCTTTCTTTCTTTCTATCTCCAATTTATTCATTCCCTGCCATTTTCGCTCCCCTTTATGTGATTTTCCTTTTTTCTTTACTTTTTCTTATTCTTTTTTACTACAATTTGTGCAGATCAACTGTGCTCCATTGCAAAAATGTATCAGATGTGTGTACGTGTTGAAGCGGCTCCAGGATTTTTATTAGCACGTAGATTTTCTGTTTGTTCCTAAACAGAGGGAAAAAAGACGAGAGAGAGAGAGAGAGAAAAAAGAAAATTATCGCTTGAAATGTGATGCAGTGAGTATCACGTGATGAGGCACTCTCCTTCAAAAACCATCAAGTTTATGGCACAAATTAGCTTGTCATGTAATTAACTGAAAGATGAAAAAAGCACAAGCAAACATACACGCATATATATATATACTCACAATGGTATAAACACACACGCATCCTGAATTATTTTCTTTAAAATGAAATCGGAGATAAGAATGCGCTTCCACTCAACATCACAGCCATTTCATCGTTGTCGCTTTCTTTGTTAAATGAATTGCTGGTTATTGTGTGGTGTACACAAACTCATTCACTCGCTCTCTCTCTCTCTCTCTCTCTCTCTCTCTCTCTCTCTCTCTCTCTCTCTTTTTGTATGTATATCATCTCAATTCGGTTGACGCGAACACAAGTGTTGTAATCTTTAATTTAATCACTTTCCACGAATGAAGCTAAAAAAACAGACATTTTATTAGAAAAGTTTTGTTGGTTACCCGATAATATACGCAACGCTGTTTTTATGGATAAAGAGGGTGTGTCGGTATTTCTTTTTCTGTCTCATTCTATATTTATATTTGTGTTGTATTTTTATTCAACGATGGCTTTTTCCATTGTGCTGGTGGTATTTTATGAGATGTCTCTTTTTCACGTTTATTGTTGTGAAATGTGAATGTTCGGATTTTGTGTCGCAGCCACCATACATGAAATTGTCGAGAAACAAGCACAATCATTTTCACCTAAATAACCGATGCCGGCCGAAGGGTAACCAACGCAAGTCAATGAGAAAATTTATCAATTTACCAACACCATTGTTTCGCTAGTGAAAAAGGAAGAAGCAAGTGTTGACGATGAAATCAAGCGCAACATTTCCTTTTTTTTTGCTAAACAACATATTTTCGTTACAAAACTACAACAGCAAAATAAATGTTATCAAAAAGTTTTTGTGTGAATGCGACGAACAGACGTTAAATCGATAAGTCGTTCTAATGATAATGATAAACGTCTTTTCGGAGAAAAAGAAAACTGCAAACACTTTTTTGGTTTCATCATAGAACCGCTTTTTGTATTATTCTGTAGAACAAAATAAATTTTGCGCATGTTGGCTGGTCATCATTCGAACCAACACGACTAAATTCTATTAAAATTCTAAAGCCAAATTTCTACATTTTATTTATTGAAGTAATTAAAGTCGGAAAATTTGCCATTGGAATCGGCTTTTGACCTTTTTGTCCCTTTCTCTTCTTCAAGTCCAGTCCCATAGGCTGAAACTCTTTGGATGACAAATTATTTCATGAGAAAATCTCATTATATATTATTGTAACTGTTCCGCCGTTGTCGTCGTCGTCGTCATCGTCATCATTGAAATATCTTTTGTGAATTGAAATCAACTCTCAATCCACATTGCATAGCGACTAGATCCTTGAGCCATCATCATTTCAATTCAAATCGACCGTATCAACGAAATGAATGACACAAAAGTGCTTACGAAATTTAGATTATGTCTACATATTCAGTCAACCAGTTTAAAATTCCCGTAATCCAATGTCCATAAAAGTTTTTCCACATCAATTTTTCAGCTGCTTTCATTTCAATACCGAAAACATAAATATTTTCAATGGATACAAATGTTAATTTAGCTCATTGTCAAACAACTGGGATACAGAGCACAGTGTAATGAGTACAAAATGTAAAAAAAGTAACAAGTACAAAATGCAAAAGGGTGAAAGCAACAATGCTTATGCTTTGATGAAGCTTTGTTCATAGGCTGAAGAAAATTGCATTACAATAAAATAGCAGCGCATGCTTTGCTGAAAAATAAGACTGTATTAGACTGTATACGAATCACATGTGAATATTTCAGAAAATATTATGTGCGACAAAGCACACGATACCGTGACTATAAAAGGCTTTGCTTTGTAATCACTTGCAAAGATTTTAATTTGAAAATGCCAACACATGCATTCGTTTCACCCACAAAAGCAATTCCTTCGACGCAATAATTCCTCCAAAAATATTTAATTTTAATCCTATTTGGTTGTGCATAAAACCAAACATACTTGATGGTAACACCGTATTTTTCCAACGCAACACAACACACACACACAGTTTGCTCGTATTATAACATGACATTGCAACACATTATAATAAATTTACACCGAAATACCATCCGAAATAAAACCTTTAAATTACATTTCAAGCTTAATTTTAGACATTTTTTTTTTTTTTTGGTGAGCAGAAAATTCAAAAAAAATCACCGTTTTGTGTGAATATCATTCATGATACACTCGAAAAATTTATTTGAATGAGATAAAAAGGTAAAAAGTCATTACAATTTTTAGTACGATAAATAGCACTAAATTCAATCATTCAAATTGCCTCAAAATGTCATTTTGAATTGTGATTTAAAATCCGATTGAAAAGAATAGCTTTCGCCTCTGCGTCAGAATGGTGAATTTTCGGCTTCATCGTCGAAATTTCTGATTTGAAAGTTATTATTATCCATGATTCTTCTTCTTCTACTTTTCTTTGTTGCTCAACAATAATCAAATGACCTGTAAACAAAACATTGACATTTCTAATCATCAGATTCAAATAGATTTTTTGAAGAATGGACATGAAAACGTTGAGAAATTACCATTCATTCCGGCCAAATAGGATGGTGTTTTTCTCCTTTTTGTTTGGCATTTTTACTAAATTCATGGTCGCGTAGAAATTTGACAAACGTGTAACAACATTATTTACAGAAAAAAATGGTTCGAAATTTTTACGAAATATTTCAAAGTTAGATCGCAGAGAATTACCGCTTTTTGTAAACATATGAATAGCTGTTTCTCTATCATATTATACGTCTGAATGAAAAACGGTTTATTTTGTTCAGCTTCAACAAATCCATATAAAGTCAACTCTGTACGCAAGTGATTTAATTACGCTATTTGCTTTTCATTTCATATTTTAATGAAATTACTGTCACTCAATCGAATTTCTTCTTGCTTGATCCTTGCTAGTTCCAATTCTTATGAGGGTCTGCATATGAAAAACAAATTTTTTTGCAATTCTCTCAGCTCCTTTTTTTCAGATTTACTTACACATTTCTCCCTTATGAACAAAGATAGGAAGAATATTAAATGAACAAAGAAAATTAAGATTTATTTTGAATGGAAATTATCGTATTAATCGAAACATGAAAAACAAAATAACATTTACCCATATAATTGCTGTATACTTTAGAATGGCAATAATAGAAAGAATATCATTTTATAACGCAATTGACATACAGTATTCAACATATAACTTATTCTAACTGATTCACATTTTAGAATTTGACATTCTCAATCTATTTTTATATTCATTTTCAGTTTAAATTTTTGATATGAACTGATACAATATTTCCTGTTACTCAATTATTGGCATTACAATTTTATATTTTTATAATGAATATATTTTAATAGAGCGAGAGTCTTTCTCGCGGAGGGAAAACCAAAATGAGAAAGAAACAGAGAAAAAAGAGCGTAATGAGAGAGAACGGGAGAAAGACAGAGATATTGTGAGAGATAAGGAACGTGACGACACACACACACACAGAGCGAGAGAGAGAGAGAGATCTCGATAGATTGAGAGGAATAAGTGTGAGACGAAGAGAGATATAGGAAGAGAAAAATAATGAAAAAAGCATGTTCACAAATTTAAGTATATTTCCGAATCTTCTGCAAAGCAAACATAAATGAAAAAGACATGTTATGAAAGGATGAAAATTGACTTTAATGCATTCCTATAAATAAATCACATATATTTTCATAATTGGGTTAATCATGATAAAATCAATTTATTGAGATTATTTAAATGTTTAATTGTCAATAATTGGGTTAATTGCA
Organism: Resseliella maxima; assembly: GCA_029041755.1. Classification (NCBI taxonomy): domain Eukaryota; kingdom Metazoa; phylum Arthropoda; class Insecta; order Diptera; family Cecidomyiidae; genus Resseliella; species Resseliella maxima. Next base: position 456,232 of record JAQOWM010000888.1, on the reverse strand, counting down.
TTTTGAATGTATGAAAGATTAAAAATCGATGTTACGGAGAATACGAACATTGAACAGATAATTCAGTGTCTTTTGTAACACACTGTACAGCCAAGACACACACCACTTTCTTTCCCTTTTTTCCAACAGGATTGTCGTCGACTGTTGTCAATCGATCATATTTTGACGTATCTCTACATAACCAAATTATTTACAAACAAAACAGAGGAAAATTTACAGCAGACTATTTGTATTCGTTAACGAATAAAAAAATATAAACTTTGTTTTGGTTTACAAACAAATCTTCATTTTGAATAAATTTCTATTGATATTAAACCGTTTATCATGTGTTTGTAAGGTTTGTTTGCGTTCAAAGTTTACTATTCGTCTAACCGCTGAGACTATGTGCTTATATGCACATTTCTGAGACTTTGTTATGATGAGATAACCCTACACAAAGCCATCAATTGAAAAAAGAAAAAAAAAAACTTCGATACTTAAATCAATGACATTGAATCATCGCGGTAAATCCAATCAATATTCAGTAAATTAATCACATTTCTTGATAGAAAAATCACATTTTATTTCGTTTTTATGTCACATTTTATACAAAATTCTTTCTAAACTAAATTAAATATTAATCCGAATAGTTTCATTTTTTTCCTTTAAATTCTAGTTTCACAGTTACACACTGTTTTCTTTGGATTGAATTGGCGATGTTTAGAAAGCTAATTGTGATAATATAAATTGATATCGCCATTTACTGGGTTTTTTTTTCTTCGATTTGCTGAAATAAATCAGCAAAAAAAAAAAAATAATTACAGCCAAAACAAGATAATGAATATGTTTAACGAAGAAAATAAATACGGATCGTAGTTCAAATCACAAATTCAGGGCGAAATTTGTATTAATGATGCGATTCGCAATGTTGACGTATTCGCATTTTGTTGTTGTTTATGCGATAGAATGAAAAATACAATTATATTGCCAAATCTAATGTTCGACAACATATTTACGAGTAGCTGTTACGTCTTTAACTTTCATGGTGGCAATCATTTCGTTTGCTTTAAATTCACGAACAATGGTCGATGGTGGATTGCCACCTTGTTTATGCACCAATTTATTTCCATCCAAAGTTATGGTACTTTTTACTTTGCGACCATCCAATGTTTCCTCTTCAAATTCTTTGCCCAATTCAAAATGAAGTTCGGAATTTTTGAATGTTGATGTTGTAAGCAAAGTATATTTGTCGCCGTTTTTCTTCAATTCAACAGTCGGTTGAACCGAATTTCCAACGGTACGTGTGAAGTATCCAACACCTAATGCTTTCATGTATTCATCGAAATTTTTCGATTCAGTGTTTTTGTACTTTTTTCCTTCCCACACTTCGGCACCTTTTGTTTTTCAAAGAAAATTAAACGAACATTTTATTGAGAATGCCAATGTAAATGCAAATAAAAGTTTCAATTAAAAAACAAAGTTTTAAATGAAATTAACAAAATGTTGAACGAAATAAAATATAGTTAAAAAACTATTGAAAATGAACGAAAAAAAAAAACTTATTTATTCTCACCGGATGTAACGGCAGTGAGAAATAGCACAGCAAGGATTGACTTCATCTTTTATTTCTCGTTTATTTGATGTTTTTAGTTGAGTAATTGAAAATCAACTGACTTGCATATCCAAACTGTTTGCTTTTATCACAATAATGAATATTGATGTGGTGGGGTGCATAGCAAAAACAAATTTCAAGCATAAAATTATAGAATTGTAAATTAATCACCTTAACATTTAATAAAGGTGTTCAACAGTTTTAGAAGGATAACAAGAAACGTGTTTAAATCTTCATTTTGTTGTAATGTATTTATGTGCAATTTGTTGTAATTCAGATGTGCATTGACAATGAAATGAAATTAAATGAAAAGTGTAAAACCAGTTTCTACCTGTTATAAATCTATGAATATGACACAAATGTCAAATAAAACGAATTTTTTTTTTTACTTCCATTTCAAAGTAAATTGCTATGCATTCGACCGTTTGCCAATTTTGCTGCTAATGCACAGTTACGGCATTGATTGCAACAAGTTGACCCTGAGCAATGTCACAATTACATTGTAAAATTTGCTATTTGATGTATTCACTGAGAGGGAGGAGTGGGAAATGATCAAAATAAATCGTTCGAAGAAGCTGTTTGACAAAATGCAATACAAAAAAAAATTATTCAATTGCTTTTGCTCATAATATACGTTTTATTTGTTTTTTTTTTTTTTTTTTTAATTTCCATTGTACATGTAATTGAAAAGGATTATAAAATAGCCTGAATTGAAAATAACGAAAAAAAACTTTGTTCTTTCTCTCAAAAACTTTTTTTCTATAAATGTATTCTACTTCTATCAGAACTATTTCTAAGATTTACACTTTGCCTCTGGTGGGAGTGTGGGTTTTAGTGTACGGGCGATATTCTTCATGAATCTGTAACAAAAGAAAAACACATAAAATTAAAACAAAGTTCTGACAAAAAAGGAGAAAACATTCAAATTTGAAAGAAGACAAAAAAATGAACAAAAAATCAAACAAAGATACAAACTGAAGAAAAAACTAAAAATAAAACTAAAAAAAAGAATCATAAAAACTAATCGTCATTTTCTAATGAAACCGATGAGAGTCCAGAGATAAGAATTTGTATTTTAATATACGTTCCGAGGTTGAAACGAGTTTTGTTGAGAGAACGTGTATATATTACTTTTTTTTTTTCTTTTTCGAAAGGAATACAAAAAAAGAAGAAGAAAGTCTGATTATTTTAGTGGGTCAAAACCACTTATCGTAAATACAGTTCTGATTTACAAACAAAATTGAAGGGAAATGGTTATCGCTATTCGTTCGTGTAACAAATATAATTTTGTGCGGACAAACAAGAATAAAGATAACATTCAAATGAAATTAAAGGAAAAAACAAATGAAACGAATGAAGGAAGAATGAGAAAAATGAGAAGAAAAGACGCAGAGAAGGCGAAAACAAAGAATAAAATTGAAAAGAAAGAAGAAAACAAAAAGGAATACTAAACAAATACTTACAACGTATGTGTTTCAGCAATTGATGGTGTGTTTGTATGGTTTGTTGTTTGTACTGGAACTTTATTTAATTTTTTTTTTTTTTTATTTGTTTTGTTGATTGACGAATATAAAATTCAATCGAATTATTCGTCAATTTTATATTTACGGGTGCAGACAACATTATTGACTGTCATTGTTGCAACCATTTCTTTCTCACCAAATTCACGGACAATTGTCGATGGTGGATCACCTCCTTGCTTTTGTGTCAATTTATTTCCTTCCAATGTCATAACACTCTTTACATTACGACCGTCTAACGTTTCTTCATCAAATTCTTTGCCCAATTCAAATGTAATTTCAGTATCTTTGAATGTTGATTTTGTCACCAATTTGTATTTGTTGTCGGGAAGTTTTTGCAATTCAACGGTTGGATGAACTGAATTACCGATTTTACGAAGGAAGAAACCAACGCCAAGCTCCTTCATGTATTCTTCAAATTGATCCGATTCATAGTTTCTGTACACTTTACCTTCCCAAATTTCAGCTGGAAAGAGTCAAAGAAAAAAGAAAAAATAACATGGAATTTAGAATTTCAATAAAAATTGATTTTATTATGCAAAAAAAACGCACAAAATGAAAAAATATGAATTTCAATGTTAAAAATTAATTTACAACAAAATTTATTAGGAATTTGGAAATGATTTTTTAAAAACTTCTCTTCAACAATATAATCAGAACAAATTTAACGGTTTTAACTTATTTTGCAAAAATAAAGATGATTTTTCCAAAGATTTTTTATTTCAATAAAATCTCACAAATTAAATTAATAAAAAATGAGGAATTTGAAATTATTGATTGAAATATTTCTAAAAAACTCGACAATCCTGTTGCGCAGAGAATAAAACTTGATCACTTTCAAATTGACAACTTCAAAAAAAAACGCAGTGACCGATAGAAAAAAGATGGTCAAAAAAAAAACCGAAGAAAAATTTCGAACGGCAAAAATATGTACAATTTAAAACAATAAAAATGTTTAAGACATTTTTCGACCAAAAAAAAATATTTTATTTACCAGATGCGGCTGCTACGAAAAGTACGACAAGAGCGATGATGAACTTCATTTTCGATGCTTTATGTTGAATAATTGAACAACGACTGATTTCCTTATTAAAGAATTGACAATGAACCAATGAACTCGCATGGAACGAAACGGAATTTTAAAATAGCAGTGAGAGTAAACCACATACATGCACAATATATCGGATGATTTTCGTTGTAGTATTATCTGATTTTGTTCGGTGTATATGTTTTCGAATATGATGTATATGAAGAATAATACGCAATAGGGACTGTAAAATCAAAGTAGCCAAGTGTGTAGTAAATAAATGTCTCTCTCTTTCTCTGTGTGTGTAAAAATTACGAAGGAATTTGTTTCTTTATGTGCCATCAAATGCAGTGTTTGTTTAAGCTAATATAGTGTGAATGTATGTGTGTACGTACGTGAGCATTCAACGGATACAGTCGAATAGAATTCAAAGGAAAAGAGCAAAAAAAAAAAACTGAGCATATTTTGCTCATATTTCAACTTATCATGTTAATTGCTAAAAATTCTGAATTGATCAAATGAGATACTCAAAAGAAGAGGTTTTTTTTTTGAAAATGGTTTTTGCCACACCCGTTGCAACTACAATTTCGATTAATTAACAAAAAGCTAATCACAATGTTCCATCGGAAATTGACATTAGGGTCAACGAAACTATACATGAACCGATACAAAGATACTTGATTTGATTTCATCTAACAATGTCTTATCAAACATGTAGATTATTTTATTTTCGCTCGAAACATTTTCGACAATTTAAAACTAACAAACACACAGTTTGTCGAGACACAATGTTGTTATGATACAATTTTGCAGTTTAATTTCTATTTGAATAACCGCTATAATTTATAGAACCGGTTTTCATAGTTTTTTTCGTGTACACTTGTATTGTATTCGCGTCAATACATGCAAAAATTAAATTTTCGTTAGATAAATTGATTTGTGAAATGATGAGAAGTTTTATGCTGTCTGTCAAATAATAAAATAGTCGTTGTCTCGCATGATGGAATTAAACGACCCAAAAATACAACGCAACAGATCCCGGTCATAATAGAATCGATCTAAATGCAAAAATTACTATCAATCATCATCACTTAAGATATGATGTTTTGCTATTTTAAACGAAAAATTCCGTTAAATTCGCGCATAGAATTCAATTGAATTGAATCATTTCGTTTTGTGTTCTGTCAAATCAATTTCCATATTGTTGATTCAACATTGTTTAAAAAAAAGCAATTCTTCCTTACGAAATTTCAATTAAATATATGCAAACTTGTTTAGCATCTTATTTAATTAGTTTTGACACCATCCATGCCAATTAGAATTATTATTCAATTATGAGACAAAAAAAAAAATGCAAAGTCATAGTGGTTAGAAATGATAATTGAATTAAGATTGTATGTGTAAATAAACAATTTTTTTCACTCTCAAGGTTCAAGTCAGTTTTGTTTGTCAACAACACATTTAGCCAAGACACCAACCGACTTTCAAAACAAAGCAAACGTTTTGTCAAATAATCATTGATGCATTGGAAAGAAAAAGAAAGAATATGAACGGGAATGACCACCGAATGTGTTTTCTTCCAGTTCAAACTGGGGTAGAATTTCATTCATGCGTACATTTTACAACTCAAAGAAGCAAAGCAACAGCATCAAACACTATGAATAAATCCAATGAATGTGGGCGAGTCGTTCTCTCCATGGATGCTCGTTCTTCTCAATGTAAAGTGAAAAGACTGTGTAGAGTAATTTGCCGGCGGTGGGGAAACATGGAGAGATTTCTATTCCAGTGAGGATGCTGAGGAAAGCATTTTCTATTTGACAAAATGCAACAATTATTCCCCTCAACTCGACTGAACCAAATTTATTTTTATGCATTGACAAAACATTTAAATGCCATTTCTCAAAAGCCGAAAGAATGACACAATAAATTTGTGCGTTGATACATCGACACAATGATTCAATAATTCGATGATACGCAATATTTCTAATGGAACGTTTCAATGAATGAAACGATTCGATATTTCAAAGAAACAAAAAATTAATGATAGAATATTCCAAATATTTAATATGATGCAGACTCCATATCAAAGCGATATTGATTGAAATTTCGACTTAATAAAATGGTAACATGAAATCTCCCTTTGTTTTACATTTCGAAAAAATATATGAAAAAAAAAACCCCGACCGATTTGGCGAATATTTCAAAAATAATATTCAACATAATACCAATTAATCTAGACATAATCCGATAAAATATGAAAATAATGTGGTAAATAAATGTAAAATGCAAACAAATCAATGGGAATTTGTGCAAACAATCATTTTGAAATATACAATTTCGATTGCATCCCGGCGATTTTGATTTTTCCAACAATTTCGAATTTAATCGTGTTCTTTTTTGTTGGTTTTCATTTTTGTGTATTCAAAGTATTAGAGGCGTTTGGCTGAATGAATGTTTGAGACATTTCTATGCAAACTGGGTGACAATACAACGACCGTGAATTTTTCCGTCCAAGTCATCATTTTTCTCTCATTCACCCTTCACAGCAAGTGCTTTGCGCGACATAACAATATCGATAGAAAAATTACGAAACAAAATCATTTGATGAGGGTGAGCGTTACGCATACATTTTTTCCCTTCATCTTCTTCTTCTTCTTCTTCTTTTTCTTCATTGAGTGTATTGTGCAGTATGCATAAAAATACGACCCTCTTCTTTCCAACGACAAACATTGTGCCATCTTGTTTACAAATTCATTCACATTCAAGAGTGCATATTACATACGTTTACGCACGCAATAAATGTTTAAATCGAATATTGCTATTGTCTAATGCGACGTAATATGAGCGATTAAAATCAAACATTTTCTTTTTTTTTTCTTCGCTGCAACTATGAGCGCAATTTTACGATTCGTGCATTAAATTTGTTGCTCGTCGCCCTTTTTCCGTATAAAACAGGTTTCAGAAAGCAGAAGAAGATACGATGCAAGTGAATCGATGGTAGAAAAGAATCGACGGTGCAAGAGAATCAACGACATTAGAGTGTGTGGTAGAAGAGAGTCAACAATAGAAGACAGTCGACGATAGAAGAGTGTCGACAATAGAAAAGATTTGATGATGAAAGAGGCTCGTTGTTGTTTTGAAGAGTCGAATTCGTTTGAAAGAGTCGAAGCAATATGAAAGAGTCAGAAATGTTTTTGTGGCCAGAAAGAGAGAACACAAAAATGTTGACAAATAACATGGAAATGAAGGGCATTCACCGCTACAAAATTCAGTGATGCAGACGTCATTTGCAATTTGATGTTGAATATCAACCGAACCGAATTCATTCACTTCAATCACTTTCACAAATTAATTCTGTTCGAATGCCGAAAATGAAAATATCTTTACGTTTATGGCAGAAACTTGAAATCCTTTTTCATTGTATTGTTTGCTTGAAATCTGTGTCTGCATTAAATTAAATAATTGCAACAAAAGCAAATATAAATGTTTTTTTTTTGTTCGCTTCTTTTGTGAATAAACATGAAGCACGTGACCGTTTTTTGATATGCAGATTTTGGATAGCATTTACGATGAAATTGCATTAAACTGAAAACAAACAATCAAAATTCATCTTTATTGAGTTATTTAAATGTTGACGCATGCAAACGGATCCTTTTTGCTCAGGTCAAATGTGGTATAAAGTGATTGTTATCCGCGTGTATGAACTGTATTGTGAGTATATTATTATTCGTGGTCACGTATAGATCGTAATTTCTTTTTATCGCTTAATGTCAACACATTACCACTTTGCGCCATAAATGGCACAATTTGTATGGTGAAACAACACGCTCACTTTACAATTTGCACAAATCGCATTTTGTGATAAATCCATAAAAACTATTTTCATTGTAAGCCACCACGGACCAAATGTATGATCGCGGTGTGAAAAGATTATCGCTGATTTGACACCCGAATAATCTCCCGCTGAACAAAAGAAGAAAAAAAAGGACTAAATTGTTCATCAAACACATCCACCCGCATAAAAACGACGCGGTAAAACATCAAAAGCAAATTACAATGGTTTCGATTTCATTTTTATTCATTCATTAAAAATGCATAACATCTGAAAATAAGTTTATAATTATTTGAAATGGCAAAAATATTTAATGCAACGCACCCCATTTTCATGCAGAAGGCAATGTTCGGTGAACAAAAGTTTTTTTATGTTTGGCATGTGCGTGTTTGAAGAAATTTTAATTGACTTTTAATAAAATTCCATTTTCCGGCGGTTGTGTACACGATTTGGTTCTGGTTCTGGTTCTGGTTCCGCTGATTGCAAGTAACAGTGAATTTATGCGACCCTCCGATTTATATGTTTTGCCTTTCATATTATATGTATGATTAAAGAGCAACAACCCCTCGCATTTCTGTAGATGAGAGCAACAAAAAAAAAAAATGATTTTTCGCAGTGAAAATTCCATTTCATAACTAATTGTGTTGTTGCGATTGCAGAACTTCATCTATATTGCTGCGCAGATTTGATTACTCCGACACAACAAAAACGAAACACTTCCACTCGTCTTGAATGCACACCATTTCATAAAATTATTATAAAAACATGGTCCTGAACAATGGTAAAATGAAGTATAAAATCAAGTGTATTTGATAAACGGTGACGTGTGCAAGCGAATTTTGTCGCCTGAATGGAATCCAAGTAATGGTTTTGTAAACATCGAAAGAGATGAAAAGAAAAAAACGAACTTATTTGATCTCAACATTCCGTGTTGCTATGAAAAAGCTGTAAATATTTTCGATTATTACAAGATTACATTCTGCTTCGATGAGAAAGTGCATTTGAATTCCATTGGTTAACCAAGTGAATGTCAAGAGGGACATGGAATTTTTCTCTATTTTTGCGCCATCTCTCATCTTTTTATGTCGTATTTGTGGAATAGAAAATCTATTTTTAGATATTTTTGCACACATCACATCATTTTTTAACATCTCAAACCCTCGACACACGAAATGCCATTCTTGATTAAATTTTCAAGTGTAAATGTGACACACAAACACCAAACTGATGAATTTTTGCGACGGGAAATTACGATGCATTGAACGAAATAGATGAATGAAAAATAAAAAAAACGAACAAACATTGGCCAAACTGAGTGCCTCAAAGAATGATGAAGACAACTTTTAATTGGATGCATTGAATGAAACCGGAGAAAAATAGGGTTTTCATAATTTAATTTAGTTACGAGAGAAACGATTTTGATTGAAAATAATGTATACACATTGTATGCGAATTCATGCAGCAGCAGCACCAGCAGCAGCCCATTTCGATGGTATTATTAAATTTTAGAGCTGTAAAATTACGCATCATGTTCAATGAATACATGGCACACCGATTTCATGTATGTCTTTCGATATTTAATGAAAAATATTACCATATCCTCCTCGATTTTGTGTACAATGGACACACTCACCCTCGCCCACATTTACGAGTTTTAATATGAAGAATTTACTGAATATGAAATATAGACGAATTGCCGCCGAATATTGTTGCAATTCATATTTTTAACCGGATCGAAAATATTAACAATGAATTAAAATGCTGTACTTATTACCGGCAATCACAGCAAAACACTGACCATATCCATATCATTGTGCGTCTCGTGTCTATTGTTTTATTGATTTTCAAAGAGGACGATGGCATTAATTCAACAAAAGTGCCATGCTACTGGAAATAATTCGTTTTAAAAACGGCCACTAAATGTGTCTGTATGCGATTGCAAACCAAATGAAAATTCATGTGTGAAACTTCGAACAAATGGGGGCTTATGACGGACGGTTGGACGAAAGAATGAAGAAAATAAACGGTATGAAATGCAACGAAATGAACGAATGAAAAGGACAAAAGAACGAACGGATATGTGAAACAACGAACGATTGAATGGAACAAAACAAAATGAATGAAAAAGAAAAAAATCCTCGGGATTTGTTGGCAAGTATGTATGCTTTGAGTTGGCGACATCAATTTTAATATTGTTCAAAAAATAAATGACAGTATTTAGGAGCTAAAGCGTTCATCGATTTCATAGCGGATTTTGAACCCTTTGTTTCGTTCATTGGCTTGTCTTTCCACTACATGCTACGGCCACATAATATGACCAATGGATAAATGGGAGAAACGAGAAAATTATGAAAGATTCATTCATCGCGGCGAGTTTCATGAGTAAAATCCAGAAAATGGGGTGAATTCCATTTGACTAAAATGGGCATTTTTTGTGCCTTTATCAAATTGGAAAACTGAATTGGATTTTTCTATCGCCATCATAAAGTCAAATTCAATTTCATTCAAAAACTTTCAATTAGCCAATACGTTCAATGTTTAATTAAATAAGGTTTGAAATGTAAAAAAGTTTTTCTAGTGAGAGAGAGAGAGAGAGAGAGAGAGAGAGAGAGAGAAAAAAAAGGAAAAAACAAGCATTTTATCTGCATTTGTCATGTGTTACAAATACAAATTGAATGTGTTCTGCAAAGGGGGGACCAACACTTTGTATTATAACAAATAGTACATTTTCAATGGAACTTTGAGTTTATTTGGATTTCACACATTGTATGCTGCGAATGTAAATTGGTGCGCTTCAACTGTTCAAGCACACTTTATCAATGCACAATAGAACAATGACAAAGAAGTTTCATTCAGATTGAAATCGGTGCATATGTTGATTGGTCTCGGTTGGAATTTTTGAATTGAAGCCAAATTTTGGTTGTGGCTGATTATTTCGAATGAAAATTGTACTCATTATTTCTTTACTCCTTTTATATCTCCTCTGGAGAGACTCCGGAAGAACGTGGTTCTGAAAGTAGATTTATTCTCATGATTCATGGTGTTTACTTTGAATAGTTTGAACTTTTATCATGTCAGTGTGGGCAAGGTCGAATATGTGCTCATGTTTTTGATTGCAAAATTATCTATTTTATTGAAAGGATTTTGTCCATCACTTGTGGCAATTCCTACATTTTCTGAGTTCAATATCAACGAATAATAAAGATCCCTTGAATGCTTTATGCAAACAACAATAGGCAATTCTAATGAACTATTCTCGTCCCTTTAGTAATATCCGTTTGTTATGAGAATTTTCATTTGAGTGTATTTGATCTGGGTAATTCAGGATGAATTAAAACCAATGACGGAAGTGAAATTGGTGCAAGAAACGAACTATTAAAAGTAAAGTCTTCACCAAAAAACCATATGAAGAACAAAAACAGTATTAAAATTGCTAGAGAATCTCTATTTCAAACATATATTGCATTGTTATTCACCCGAAAATACAATATTGTTTGGTTATTATACATGCCAAAGGTTCAAGAAATCTTGTTTTTCTTTGAATGACTTAACCTCAACGTTTTATGTAGTTTCAAACTTGAATATCTACCATGTGAATATCACAAGATGCAATATTCAATTAAACCATTTGAAAATCCTTTTGTTTCATCAACTTTACTTCGTATATGACTTGATTTGAATTGAATTCCCTAAAGTGTTAAGAGAAAAGAAAATTTCAATTTTCGAGCATGTCAAAAACATTTAGATAGCCTTTCTGTGTGTATACTGTGGAAAGACAAACATAAAGCGCAAAGTGTAAATGAAAACGCCAGATTATGATAGAGAAATCAAGGATTTGTCTTGAAAATGCCGGTTTGAATGTGGCATTTGCATTTTAAGTGTCATTCCAATTCATTGTGTTCGACAAAATGCAAAAGCTTTCAATTATTGCTCGCACTTTAAGTAACATAAACAATTCAAACTAATAAATAAACTTTGCTAACAATTTACTTTCTCTCATTGAGAAAAAGTGGGAAAGTGGGAAAGTGGGAAAGAGAGAGAGAGAGAGAGAGAGAGAGTGAGAGAGATTAGTGTCTGTGTGATTTGGTTCTTTATCTACAGGCAATTAAGCATTTTCGTAACATGCGAAAAAGGGGTTTTTTGTCGAGATAGAAAATCAAGAAGTAAACAGCGAAAACATGACTTCTTCACATTTTGGGCTTATCAGTGCTTTGCACGAAATGTGTTGTTGTTGTTGTTGTTATTGTTTCATGTTTGGGGATTTTCTATGTTATGGCATTTCAGTAAGTACAATCATTTTCAGTGCAGTCAGCATATGTTTCAGTCGAGTAGACAGAATCTCATAATTAATGAATATGTCTCGATTGTTAATATATTATGTTGAATTATCCACATCCGCTTCATTTGTCGTCGGTTGCGTGTATTGTGCGAGTGTTTTTCCGTTTTCCGTTTTTATGTTTACATTTGGCCGTTAATTTAATACGAAATTGATTTTCATTTGCCACTGTGAATACGCACATTCCATTTGCTTATCGTGCTGGCAATGCCGAGATTGCTTAATCATTGGATTTTCATCATCATAATTCATTAGAAAATTGTGTTACAGATGTTTCGCCATGTGCACTCACACACTCACACACACTATGCGCTGTGAAATTTCTTCACCCGAAAGCGTCTCACTTCGTCACTTCTTCTTAAGTGCGTTTTATTTCAACGTTTTCCACGAAAATCCAACTGTAATTGCATGCACAAGACGATGTTTTTATTTCGACGGCCAAATGAAAAATGGATCCGATATGCGTTGGTAATGTTTTTCCAACAAGCACACTACAACACACACACACACACACACACATACAGGCAATTGCGATTCGACGTAACAATTTGATATAATTTTCATTAAATGCTTTTTGCAATGGATCCACATCCGTACAATCATCAAATCGAAACGAGGCAAACTGCGTCAAAATAAAACTGCCTTTTCTTGGAAATTAAGAGTTAGAGCTTTTTGCATCAGTTGTTATTCGAAGCCGTAATCGTTAATGCTTATCTCAAGCGATGTATTGAAGCACCATACTTTCTTCATAATACGCATTAAAACGTTAATTTTGTTTTGTTTTTTTTTTCTTTCTTTTGGCTCATCGTTCCCTTCGATTCATTTCAAAAGCTGAGTAAGGATAATATCATCCATTGTAAGCTGCTGAGGATTATGTTTCGAAAAATGGCACAAAATAAGAAGAAATGGACAACAAACGGCAAGAAACAGCAGGCGAGCCGAATTGAATCAAAGAGAACAAAAAAAAAAAAAAAAATATTTTCGAAGCAAAAGGAAGAAAACAGTGACAAAACTAAATAATACAGCAACAAAATAATTTGTAATGGAACGCCTTCAGTCCACATATACATTACACACATTTTTCGCTAGCTGGTAGATGAAACGTACGAATCGCAAATTGTAACAGTTGTAATGGCCATAAAAAAAGGATCAAAAATCCGAAAAGAATCAACATATTGCTATAAAGTTTTTCGCAATGCTTGCACCAAATCACGATCTCTCTTATATTGGTGCACACACTAAATGTCGACAGACACTCCAATAAAATAGAATTAATCGTAATGTTATATAGCGAATAAGCAACAATGGCCAATATATAAATGGAACATTTCAACTTTTTTTTCTTCTGTTTCTTTATTGAATGTCTTATTCAGGAGCAAAAAGAATAACAACGAATGTTCAGTTCATACATATGCAGACTTGGATAAATCTTTTACGCTCGACTTAAAGTCACATTATTGATATATTGAATGCAATGAATCCTGTCTAATGGTCTTGAAATGTCATAAGTTTAGGCTAAGCAAGATGCCAATTTCATTTTTTTTTCCAATTTGGCCGCGTCTCAAAATTTGGCAAATTTCCAAATCGAACGAAAAAAAAACGTCATATCTAACATTTTCAACTCTTTGGTCGATTTACCAGCATTAACCCAATAAAATGTATATATCCGATGCACTCGCAATTCATTCGATTTAAGTAAGTGATTTATGGTCATGATATAAGCCAATTGTCATAAGATTTCCACCATTTTTTTTATCAAGGTACTCGGTACAAAATGAAATGCCATAAAAATTCGATTCATTTTTCTAAATTGGGTTTTTGAATTGTCAATCCGATCGGAACAAAATTCCAGTTTCGAGTGCAAATGTCAGAAAATATCTTATCTCAACAGCGGTTGAAAATTGTATTATTCAAACATGGTTCAAAATCAATGTGAACGAATCATGAAGCGTCGTTCACATTGATTTTCAACGCTTTTTTCGTTTTTTCATCCAAAATATTAAATCGACATTTATTCCCACTTGAAAACATTTATCGGGAAGTAATCAGTTTATCTCATCACCCTTTTCGATATAACACCAATGACTTTTCCATTGGTCTTTATATAAATCAAACTTTTCTCATATTAAGAATAATTGCACAAAAGTATACAAGGTTCATCGTAACCACAATCATATTGATATAAATTTAATTTATGTTTGAAGTCGATAAAGAAGCCATTCGATAATCATTTTGTAGGAAAACAATTTGTTTCAAAGGAACTAAAAGATATACACTTTGATAGATAACCAAAGCCTACTGATTCCGGATTCCGGAATATCTGAAATTTTCATTTTTCTTCGATTTTTCATGAATTCCGAGTGAAATCAAACTCACCAATGGTGATATAAACAGTGTGAGTGGTATACCAATGTATTGGCTTAATATTTTTTGTGCAAACCTGTCTATTGTGAGTTTATTTGGGCGCCCGGTTAATCATGAGCAGCAATTTAATCAAGATTCTTGAATAAAAAACAGCTAATCAATCTACACATAACAGCAATTTGTACTACACATCAAAAACACCATCAAATATTTCCAACAAAACAATAAATACCTCTTGATGCAAATAAGATGAATCTCCCTTGATTTAGTGTGTTGAAATTCCAAATTTTATTTGAAATGTGTAGATTAAATCTGTGCAACATCAAACGATCAGAAACGTTTGTTCGTTTGGTTTGGACATTCTATTAGATGCAAATGTTACGGCTAAGTATTTGCAATGTATCTGTTCAAGGGTGGAAGTTGAAATCAAGAAAGTTTTGTTGTTTGCAATTGCAATATTCAAAATGATCAAAGGTTCAATTTTCTTTTGGCTAAGATTAACCTCAAAAACAGAAATTCCTCCCATTCCGCAATTCATTTACCTTGGAAACTATGAATCTATTATGCTTTTGGCCAAGTATTTTCAAGTTTTTCAAAAGAAAATGAATACAAAGCTGTTATTGATAGTGAAACAGATTGTTTGGATAAAGTTGCTTTACGACAACTGCAAAAACCGAACAAACAAACAAAAAAAAAAATGGAAAAAAATATGGAGAAACTGAAATGTGCTGTGTATATCGATGAAAGGCCAACAAATCGAAATATCCGGTGATTTGTGCATGTATTTTGGTATTTCCGGGCTTTAGTATCGAATAACAAAGCAAAAGCATTAATTACATTTGCCTCTGCAGCGATATATGTCGATTTTATCCAATCAACTCAGCTCAGCTCAACGACCGACCGACCAAAACAAAAACCAAAAGCTTCATTATGCGTTTGTTAATCTGTTGCTGAGAGTACGGTCGATGGAATGAGAAGAGTGCGAGTAATGTAATGGAGGAGGAAAAAGAGATAGAGAGAAAGGGTGAGAGAGAGAAAGAGGGAAAATTAGAGAGAGAGAGAGAGAGAGAGAGAGAGAAAGGAAGAAAGAAAGGCGGCGTACATTCCCACATATCGGAAGTGATATATTTGATGTGCACAGCAGAGGTCTGATCAAACAAAACTTTTCCGTTGCGATTTGCAAAGTGAGATTCGTGACCGATGTTAGTTCATTGTTTACTAAGAGCATTGGAAAAAAAAACAATTGGAAGTAGTGAATAGACACATACACAGATAATCTCATCGCACATAATATCCGTTTGTCATTCATTTCCCTTAAGTCGTTGTTTGATTAGAAATACACATTCCATTCCAAAGCCTTGATAAACTTTTATCTTACTAGTTTGTCTCTCGTTTCCATTACCGTTTCAATCTCTACTGTCTTCATTGTCACATTGTCGTTCGACATTAATATTTGTGCCATCGAGTAAATTTTCTTGCGGCAAAAATATCGGAATTTGCCAAATGTCACGAAGCATTGAACTAAAACAAACAAACAAACAAACAAACAAACAAAATGACAAAGAAGAGAAAAATACACGCCGATGAAAAACAAAAGCCGCATGTTGAGCTCAGTTCATTCAATTCATTCTCCACCTTTTTCGCTTGTTCCATAAATAAAAAACTTTTTAATTTTGTTTCTTTTTCTTGTCGTCACAAATAATGTACGCTGATTTTTTTTTTTATTCTTTTCGATGCCGTGTAGTCAAGGTGTTGGTTACTCCAGTTAAATATTTGCGTTTGAACCTCGAAAATCTGTGCGCAATGGCGACATTACAACCTTTTGAAAAAAAAAGGAAAAAAAAACAGATAGAAAGAGTTGCATAGCAAAGTTTTAACGAAACGGCTTCGAAAAGTATTTTCGACGCATATTTTTAAAAACGTTCAACTTTACGCCAGCCCAAAAGCATATTTCAACGTGTTAGTTCAACTGTTATCGCGCATATATTCACTCGAAACTTTTCACGATTTTCAACTTTTTTTTTTGTTCACTCTCTTTCCGCATTTATTTACATTTCATGTCTTGTTCGGTTCGGTTCGTTTTTATTTTGTTGGCGATGGCGGCAGCGCACAATACACGGTTATTGCCGACATATACAATGTAATTTATTGTGCGTATACGATATCATATGACCAAAATAAATCTTATTAACGTTTTTACTTTTGCTTCAAAATGCTGCAAATACAATCAACGTTGACATTTAAGTTTCCATTTCGTTTTATAAAAAGTGGAATTTTTTTCAATATGTCATTGCGTGCGATCCAATGATTTAAAATTATGCAAAGCAATGGTATTTTGGAATTTGAGATTCAGCAATTTCAGGTGTTTGTTCAACTGCCAAAATATAAAACGATTTTCAACAACAAAAATACACAAAGAAAACACTTTCGAAACCGAACACACGTCGCTGTCGACATTTTAAATGGTATTTTCATTCATTTGGTGCAGGGATGATGGTTTGTGGATTTTTTTTCGTAAACAAGACTACCTTTTTCATGTGCCCAATGCGGTACGATTGCAGGATTTTTTGGCAAACAACTGACACAATGGAAACTCCGAAGATTGAGAGAGAGAGAGAGAGAGGAGAGAGCGAGAGAGCGAGAGAAAGAAACAGAGAATAAAACACTTAGCTTCGCATTTTGAAACTTTTTAAAATACTAAAACTCTGATAGAAGAACTTGGGTTATAAAACAAATGAAATTTTTTCAAGTTTTTCAGTGAGATTTACTAACATTTCAATATAAACCAGATCAACGCGAAACAATCATTTCATTTTTTGTTATTTCGAAATGAAGAGGCAATTCTAAATGAGGGAGAATATGACAGATGATCTTGTACGCTCATTTTCCCAGTTTTCTTCACGAAAATAATAAATATTGTTACAACGTCGTCAATATTTCAATTGAACGGTTGATTCGTTGCGATAAAAAGAATTTCCATCAAAGACTGTTGCTGTCTAATGTTTTACTGTTTCAATTCATGTGCAATTGAAAAATTGACAGGTTTCGTATTTCATTTCATCATTTCAACGTCAATTTTTACCCAAAGGAATTAGTATATCCTTCTAAATGGTTGAACTGACTTATTCCACCTCGAGGTCGTTATCCTCTCAATCCGTAAATGTTATCCAATGTTTTGCATTTAAACTCAATGTTTCCTGAGAAATGATATTTTAAAGTGCGAGTCACGTTTAGTAGCAATTCACATTTTTCTATTGACATTGACTGATTTGTTTCGACATGAAATGAGAATTATGCTTGCCTTGCACTCTGGCAGTTTTTAAGTGTTCCATCAAGAGAGAGAGAGAGAAATAAAAACTCTCTGTTTCTTCACTCTCAAGTATTCATGATTGTCTTTTTTCATCCATTCGAACATACAATCTAAACAATAATGTTTGCTTGTGTTTGGACATGCAATTCATTTGACTATTCATTTGATGTTGTTGGTTTGGTGATCGAAAACTTGATGGCATAAGAAAAAGTGAAAAAAAAAATTGGCATTTTCAACAATTTGATATGCTGTAGACGACACTGTCTGCATTGGCATTGTGTGCAATTTTACTGATAAAAAACCAATATGGTTAAGGATATGGACAGAATAACCAGGAAGAAAAAAAAGCGAAATTCGTTCTAGTTTGTGTAACCCAATTGAGTAGGACCGTTTCGTATGGCTGCAGTTTGTCGTGTCGTTTTTTTTTCTTCTTTTTTTTTATTGAGCTTTGCTCAGTTATTTATCATGAGCATGCAATGTGCATACACGTTCCACTTGATGGTTTGTTGTCGTTACAATAGTCGCCAATTTTTCCGTGCGACTATTCAATGGTTAAAACATGCTATGGAATTTATATGCAAGAAAAGCCGGAACCGTTTTTTTTTTTCACTGGCTACAAAGTTTGAGACGACACACAGAGACGCACAAACACAAGCAAATGAAATTTGTTCAAGACGAACAAGAGGATAAAATCTAAATGTGCGAATCAATGACGAGAAGCGAAAAAAGTATATAAAAGTTTCAGTGGTGAACGAGTTGGAAAAGTTAGAGAACGAGAGAAAAACTTGAAGTCAATGAATGTTGGACGCTCTGTATGGCCTTTCTGTAATTTTATCGTGTGCGACAGTAATTCCTTTCTGCTCTTGCCAGCAAAAAAAAAATGAGACTTTAGTCGCATTTTGAGGATAACAACGTTCGATTTTCAATTGAATGGAAGAACTTTGTTGCATTGCACAATTGTGAAATTACACCTGCTATGTAATTAACCAAATTAAAAAGAATAAGACGAGAAACAAGTAACAATTGTGTTTAATTGTTTTGGATCAAAATAAGAAACTTATAATTCATCTAATCATCAGTGTGATAATCATTTGAGATGTGATTCAATGGAAAAGAATAAACAACATTGCGACATCGACGTGATTTGAAATTGCAATGTGAGCAAAGTGTGAAATGGAATCCAATCAATATGAACAATTCGACGAAATTTTTTCGTCACGATTTGCAATTGAAACAGAGAAAAGATCAAAAAGAAAGAAAGAAAGAGAGAGAGAGAGATGTATAATTTGATTTTTATTATCTGTAGAAACATGCGACTACTGAATGATTTCAATAAATTACATTTTATAGATACGAAACGATGAAGTAAAGACTAAAGAAAAGAAAATCAAAGTAAGACTCTTGTTGCAATTCATGCAATTTCGATTGTGAAAGCAGCAACCAGCAACAACAAGAAATAGACTCAAAGTGCAAATATTTGAAGAAAATCGAATGGAGAAAAAAATGGGAAATCACGTTTCGTTCGTATTTTGATTCAAACACACAAATACTTTGTTGAAAATGCTATTGAAAAATGTTTGCAAACACAAAGCCATGTCCCGACATGCATACGTTTGATGTTAGCAAATATTCTCTTATAAATAGTTTTTGCGAAAGAAGAAAAAAGTATATTTTGTCTCGATTCAATTGCCACATAATTTCCTCCTTTTGCCCGTCTTTCGAACGAACTTTTCCAACATTCATCATATTTGTTCATTTTGGCAGTAAAATCAAAATACACTCAAAACGAAGTTGCCAAAATACACTTGAAAAGTAGTTGTGATAAAAGCTGCATCTTTTTTTGGGATATCAATTTCATGCACAAAAAAAAAAGAAAAACTCATATACATTTGAAAATGATGCAATAAGTTTATTTATTGCCAAGGGCAATTTTCGTGTATTTTGAGAGTTGAAAAGCGGTAGCGACGCCATTTCAAGTGATGAGAAAATGCACACTCATCGTCAAAGAGCATCAAGAGTATTATTATTAAAAGGTTTGATTTATCACCAGATTCATTCGTCTGATACAATTCAACGAAGGCTCTTTCCAGTTGGACACAATTGCATTTCTTTTTTTTTTCTCTTTCATTTCAAATTTCTCACACTTCAAAAGAAGAAACTTTTGGGCAAAATCATTATTTATCCCGGTATCGCATTTGTTAGATTAAGAAATGGCTTGACACATTCATGCAATATGGCACATGAAAAACGTTCATACACTGTATACTTGTTGTTCGATTTTGGACACGATGTACATTGTACACAAACAGAATGAAATAACAATGAATGGGCAAAGTCAATACACTGAACATTGAACAACTGAATAGAGTCTATAGACACAAACGATGAAACATTCGCCATCTAAATTGCAGCACCATGAAAGTACATCGTTTAAATGTAACTGATTCGGTGCGTATGTGTCTGTGTCTGTAAGAGGGACAAATATTGTTCTTGCATCCTCCCCAGTTAATACCAACGAAAACATAAAATGATGCTTACAACACCTACGCCAACCATTTAACACATAACCTATTCTTGCACTTTTATCCCCTCGTCCAACGAACGCATTCGCATCAGATAAATTTTGCCTTTTTTCTTCCCTTCAGTTTTTTTTTTGTCTCCGTATTTCTTATGCTGTTGCTGCTGCTGATGATGCTACTGTTGCAGACAAAAACGGCACGTTTATTTCTTGTACTTCATTTCATTCCGATTCGTAGCTGCATTCATTCATTTCGATTTGAATTGCAACTACGTTGTGAGGCTACGCATACAGATCAACCCTCTTTCACCTTTTCGATTCTGTATCATCGCATTAGTACACCAAATGAATGCACGTCCATTGGGAATAAATCTAATGATTTACAATTGCTCAAACTATAAATGAACGATGAACTGTAATCTTTCTTCGCTCAATTTATATACACAACAATGCATTATCATTAACAACAACACATCGCAGACATGGACAAGAAGCCTTCAGGTTATTTTCAACTTTGTGCAGCTACTCCGCTTTCATCTTGTTTCTGATTCTGTTGATTCTGATCTGCTTCCTCTGCTCTTTCGTCTTCTTCTTCTTCTTCTCCCAATTCTAATTCTGCATTTTCCTTCTTACTCTTCTCCTTCATCTTTTTCGTTTCCTTCTTCTTAATCTTCTCTTTTTTCCCTACTCATTTTTCTTCATATTTCTCCAATTTTTCATTTATGAAAAGCGCATTATTTTGCAAATTCTTTTTCTATTAAACTTTGCAAGTGTAATTTTTTGTTCCACGTGACATTTTTTTCACGAAAAATTTGCAAAAGGGAAAAAGTCATTCAGACGGAAAAAGTAAATGACTTACAAAATTCATTCATTTTTTTAAATTGCTTTCACAAAAAATTTTCATTAAAATAATTGTAAAAACAGTGGCAAATCTAGTGACAGATTATGTATAAAATATGTTTTTTTTTTTTTTTTTTTTGACAAACAAAAACTGAAACGCTAAACAGCTCAATTGTAGTTGCTGAAATTGAACTTGACATCGAACCCTGTTTAAAACCGGCAAACATCGAGTTAAATAAATTGTATAGTTTTTCATCAAAAAAGGGGACCGAAATAATTCAAATTAGATGACGAACACTTGCCCTCGAGAAGAGAGCAGAATGAAAAAAAAAAAAAAAAACAATGCATGGCAAAGCACTTGGTGCTTAAAACGGTCGAATGTGTTTCATCTAATTTTCCATTTATTTAAACTTTTATAAGTATGGTTGCGTTGTTATTTTCCGATGAAAATTCTCTTTCATTACTCATCTTAAACGTTATCTGTGTGGCTCAATGAAAATGTTGAATAAAATGCACGAACATGTAGATGTTCCCTTTGTGCATTGGGGATTACATTGCATACGAACCATAATCTAGAAATTGTGCAGTGAATGTGAAAATATGAGCATTCGTTGCATAAATCCATACGTGGATTTGTACAAGGTTTTTCATTGAACAACCACAATCGAGAAATCTTTCGATTTATTAGTTAGGGTTGATCACCCCAATTAAAAGTTACACTCACTGCGTTTGTTTATTTTATATGAAAATTTGAGAAAGAGATAGAAAATCCTTTGTTCGACCTTCGTCACACACACACATACACAGCAAAAACTAACGGAATCCAATCGTTGTACACCATTTGTACAACTAAAAGCGACGAATGAAACAATGGTACAAGCAAAACTTTTGTATTTTCTCACTTTTGTTTCACAACTAGGGCAAAATTAATCATAAATGACAGAACGGCTTTTAAACTGAACATTCCTTAAGTTTTACTAAACTCATTTATTACTGTATTTATTAGTGAATGAAGGAGAAAATGAAAAAAAAAAAGTTTCTGATCGATATTATCTCATGATTTATGATTTAATTTTCTTCTTTCCATTTAAACGAACGTTTTATCATAGATTTTCTCAAATCAACACCAAATTCACAATGAATTATTCATTATAAATGAATTTATTAAATCGTTAGCGATACAGTTCTTTTGTATTGATTATAAAGTAGTGAATTTAACTTTTAAAACGATTGTAAATAGTAGACTGACTTAACAATTCGTATTGAATGACCCAGTTTTGTTTATGAATTTATCATTTTAAACATACAATATTTATTATGTCGAGAAAGCTTGACAAACTTCACTCCCGAAGAAATACAATTTGGAGCCATTTCCTTATATTTTTACTTTGTCTATAATATAAATAACTCCTTCGAAAAATATTAAGTCGATTTTCATTCAATTTTCTCTGTTATTCGACCAAACCTGGGACTATAACTGAACCCATGGAGAGCATATTAGCTATTACTGTCTAAGCCATTTATCGATTTTCACAATAATGGTGTACAAAGTGAAAGTATTCAATTGAACATCACAAAATGAAACGGTGACATGACAATATCAATTTCATTTCGTCTTCTATGTATTTTTTTTTCTGCAAAATCATCAATAATTGAAATGTGAAGTAATATTTCTTTGGTGCATTTAATCCGAAACAAGGAATAACCAGGATATGGTTTTGTTCTCTTATTCGATAAGCATACAATATGAAATATTGAGCGGGATTTCATCCAAAACATTGAGCCGTACCAGCTGAGCATCGAAATATTATTTATCGAATGAAATGTAATAAGAAAAAAAAAACCAGAAAGAAATACACAATACATTTCGATTCCCTTTGGGCAATATTTCGCCATATATTTGATTGCCATTTGCTATTTTTGGCTATCAAATCGATGAAATACTGTAACTGGATTACATAAGCATTCTGGCTTCAATGGTATTTTTTGACACGCATTATCCGATATCGAATGAGAATAAGAGAGAAAAAAAAAAACGATATTTCTTATTAGCCGAATGCTGTAAACGATTTTCTACGAGACTTAAATATATCATATATGTTGTAAAGAAAAGGGAACACCATAGAACATAGAGACCAAGTTGAAGAGAGAGAGAAAAAAATGGGCCAAACAAATGCCAATTTTTGTTGTTGGTGGGTTTTTAGCGCTTAAGATTTTCATGTCTACAGATTATCCTAGTCGGTAAAATTCATTTGATGCATGAGAAATGATTTTGAATACAACGTTTGGGCAACCCTTCAAATATCGAAAGTTAAAAATGAGAAAGAGAGGTAAAATGAGTGAGGGGGAGCAAGAAATAGAGCAGGAGAATGAAAAAAAAAGACAAAATTTAGAAGAAAATGGATATATAAGTAGAGAGAGGCCGAGTGAGAGGTAGAGAGGGAGAGAAAGAGAGAGGGAGAGAGGGAGAGAAAAAGAGAGGGAAAGTAGAGAAAAAGATATTCAGAGTAAAAGAGAAAGAACGAAATTGATAGAAAGCGTAACGGAAAGCGATAGGGAGAGATGGCATTCGAATATAGCCATTAACCACGTGCGAATAGAGCTATTTTATGAGTGTGTTCACGTTATTTTACGTGTTTTTTTTTTTTTGCATATTGGCACAACACCAACAATATAAATCGAGTATGTAAACGGGAAACGGTTTTTCATTCCCTATCGATCGTCATTCTTTTATAGTCGAAACGAAAATGAAAGCGATTGAAACGGTTTGAAAAGTGGAAAAATGAGACCGTGTAAGCAAAAATTGAGACAATTTGAGAGAATTCGGTTTGTGTGCAAAAGCAATATTAAACAAACACAAATGAAAGTAAGTTTATTGGTAGGTTCTCTACAGACATTTTTGTATTTTATACAATCTTTTGATCACAGAACACTCCGGATAAGCTTCTTTTTTCCAGGTGTGTGTATTTTCAGCAAACAAAGTAAATAAACACACAAAAATTGTAATATGAAGCAAACATATTAACGTGCCTTTTTTGTCATTGCTTTGATGCCAGTAATCGAGAGATCGAATGGCAGATAAGCCAGCAAACACTAGCTATGGATGTTGTTGAGGTGAAAAACTTGAATGAAAACCATTTTTCTTTACTTTGCACAATCTCCCTCCCTATCACTCTCTTTCTCTCTGCTGGTTCAGAATGTATAAAGGTCGGATCAAAATGTAATTCAAACCACATACAGTCACACTGTTTCGCAATGGTCAAATAAAGCACAAACCAAGTGTACCCATGGTGACATTTTTTTTTTTTTTGGCACAAATTCGCTAGCGAAAATGTCTCATGAAAGGTGTGTAGTGGATGCGATACGATATCGATAAATTGCTTTTGATGTTCGAGTTTTGCAATGCCTAACGCCATCAATTTCAATGGTGTATAATGTAACGAGAGAATGAAAACGAAGAAAAAAATTTTTATGACCTTTAACGGCTTATGAATCCCAACAGCGAATGCTAAAATTATTCGACACTTAAGCTGCTGTTCGGATCATATTTTTTAATTCCGTTAAGATAATATTTTCTCTATCATTCAAAGGCGTTATCTTCATTGAAGTGAAATGTCATAGTGACATTTTTCTTTTAACTCAAAAAAGAAATTGTCGCTCTCTACATTCAAAGTTTCAAACATTGAAACATTCAAACACTCAAAGACATTGAATTTGAATCAACGTAAAATTGTACACACTAAAAGAAGTATCTTCACTTGAAACTCATTTGAAATCAACGACCTGAAAAGCATTCCGTATTTCACTGTATTCAAAATACCTTGTAAACGATATTCGAATGATTTGTGTGCGATTCACAACATTGATGATTCACTCAACATACAATGTCAAGGATGAAATTGGAAGCGAAACTTTCAATTCGGTACGGAAAAGTGCGTAAAATGTGGAAACAAACAACTGTATGAATGTGCAATATATGGAATTGAAGAAAAAACCTTATAAATGTTGATGTGGCACATGCTATTTCGTTCAGCCATCCGTATGCCTGTACGATGCAAAGACGTTAGCATTTGTTTATGCGCTGAATGTCGAGGGTGGAATGAACTTGAAAATATACCGTACACATTGCATATTATCCGCATTTGCTTGACGCATTGTACACCCTCGTAACGTACAGCGACGCCAGTCAGCCCTTCAACTATTCAAAAGCTTGTCATCGCTTCAGTTTGAAAAGGAATCGCATTGTGTACGGATGCTTCCGTGATTTTTTTTTACATACAATTTTGATCCTAAGATTTAAACTCGTTTAATTCTGTATAGAAAAACCATAGACTTTTCTCAAAATTCATAGGTAGTGTAAGAAAAAAGTTAAAGAAATTAATTTTTTTTTTCCAAATCAAGCCAAACTGATTTCTTCGAAAATCAAGTGAAGCTCTGAATGAATTTGAATGTGAATCATTCAAGAAAATTACAGTTTAAATTCGGTTAAACAAACATTCAAAAAGTAGCTTGAAGAGTTATGTAAATTGAAAAAAACGCATTTAAAGAAGAAGCGCTTCATTTTCAAAGAACTCTAAAGTTTAAACGTCACATTCAACTGTGCGAACATTGTAAATAATTTTAACAACAAACGGATATTTATCATAACGAAAAGCAACATCAACAACGACATCGTATATTTATTGCATAAAGTGCGTGTATTTGTAACTCCTTTCATTGCATTGATCGTTGGCATTGGTTGTGATTTAACCGTGTATATGAGACAGTAAAATATTTTGCAGCAAAAATGCTTTAATAAATAAAACTGAGCGAAAAGAAAAAAGAAAAAAAAAAACAATAAAAACATGTGTGCGTGCTATGAATAATGTGTGTTGTAGCCGTAGAAAGCGCATATGCTATGAGTAAAATAGCGAACACGAATATACACACTCATTCGTTTGCTCACTGACTCACTTACTCGCACACTCACAACTTGAATTGTTTTCATTCGGTTTGTTGTTCATAATTGCATCGTATACGAGGCTTTATTGCAACGTTAAATTCTCATGGATTATTTTTGTTTCCGTGGATACTTTAAATAACTGACGCGAACGAAATAAAAACCCCCCCGACAACTTGACTTGTGAAACAAGTAAAGGATTGAATACAAACACAATAAAGTGTATCGGCGACAAACGAACAGCAACAACAACAACAACAACAAAAAACATAACGTGAATGAATAGCCTGACTGGTTGATGTTAGCTTCACGATAAAGCCATGTGTGACAAAATGAATTTCGGATTATTATCAGTGCAACATGCATGAGAATTCATGGCATTTCAACAATTTAAATGGCTGAAACAGAATTTTTTGTTTTTTGTTTTAAATAAACGACGAGTCACAGAATTTATGACTGAAAATTCGTTTGCATCACGAATTTGTCGCCGCAAATAAATAAAAATAAATAATGAAATGGAAAAAAAAAACAAAAACAAAAAACTGCGCGGACAAATTAAAGTGATTCATTCGATTCATAGCGCGCGATGCACAAGAAAATCTGCTGCCAAATTACGACCATATTGTTTTCGATCAATGCATGAAAGGTGTGAAATTGTGTGTGAATACAGTGATAAATAAAAGCGCTCAATAAACACATTTATTGCAATGCGAATGGATTTTTTTTTGTTTGTTTGTTTGCTTGGACAACGTGTGTGTGTTCATTTTCGAAATTGGTCGTTTTTGTCACGTCGCTTACTAATTACTGCGATTCAACATGATTACGGATTGAAAATGAATAAGAGCAAAAAACAACGAAAATGGATAAAAAAAAATGTTGTCGGCGTCTACAAATGCAAAATATATGAATCTCCAATGAGATTGAAACTTTGTTTCAACTAGTTTTGTTTTCTTTTTTTTTTTTAATTTTCTATCTCGATTTCTCTCATTAAATTAATGAATTGTCAAACATTCTGCAACAATTTCAAGTTGATAATTGTTGACTTACGAATGGTAGAACATCGTGTCGATTTAATGTGAATAATCCAGTGTAATTTGGATTTCGATTTTAAACGAGCTGCTGTAATTCTGAACAACATGTGCTCCATTCATTCACTTTGTTGCATTCATTGAACAATTTGAGAAAGAGCGCATTCCATGCATTAAGGTGTTCTGTCTCGCATTCGGGATCATTTTATGAGTTTCTGTTTCTCTCTTTCATTCTGTGTGTTTTTGTGTCTCTTTTCCTTTACTGTCCCTGTTCCTGTCCCTTTCCTTCTCCTTTTCAATCTTTCGCATAGACTCTTTCCCTTTTGCTATCTCATTCGCTTTCCTTCATTTCACTTCATTCTCTTTATCTTCTTCCCTTTTTCCATCTCACTCTCTCGCACTCTCTTGCACTCTCTTTGACTCTGTAAATTTTTGTTTATATTAAACTCATCTGCATTTGCCAAGTTCACTTTGAATACATTCCTATTAAGCTTTCAATTGCATAAATACATGTGTAAAATATAGCCAACTGCTTCCGCCCCATTTTCCGTATATCCGGTTGGAATTGTCTATTATATAGTGCATACAACAAACGAATACGAAGAAGATTGCACATCTGCATAGCTCAAGTGGAAAGGCCGACAATCTGCAAGTGTCGAGATTTCCAAATGAACCGACGAATGTATAAATAGCCATCATTCCACCGTTTTAACATTTTACACTATCTCTCTCTCTCTCTCTCTCTCTCTCTCTCTCTCTCTCTCCCCTCTCTCTCTCTCTATGTCGCTATCTATCTTCGTCGTCCAAATCGTTGTTTGCATTGTATGGACAACGGGTCTTGTTGGCGTTGTTTCATTTCGGGTATCGTTTGCATTTAACAACTTTTGTTTTAATTGTTCTTGAACAGCTCCTTTATTTATTCATTATGCGAAATGGCATGTAATTATAACCAATGCTTAATAGGCATACTCAGCTCATTTTTGTTTTTGGTTTCCATTGGAGTTTTCCATTTTTGGCGTTTTCAAACATTTATTTCGATTATTGCAGATTCTCAACATTTACGATTATGAATGTTTGATGAAGCGAATCTCATTTTGTTTTCTCTCTTCTTTTTCTTTTTATCCGGCATTTTAATGAACCTAATCTACACAGTTCCTCCCAATTCGAGTGGATTTACGAAAACATTGTTTCAAAATATTAATTATCATGTATTGCAATAGAATCCTTTGATATGAATAAATTCGCATACATTTTCTATGGAAATTTTCTACATTGAATTTATTCAAACGATTCCGTACAGCCAACTAGACAAACAAATATCTAATTCAATGAAGATTTCATCATTAAATGAAATTTTCATATATATTGTTTGAAATCATGTTGCGTATGAGGCGCCTTCATTAATCCATTCACGTGCCCATGATGAATTATTGAAAAAGAACAGTATTAATTGGGGAAGTGAGCGTGAAAATTATGCAGATTAAGTTGAATGAAACTGACGGAGAAGGAAAGAAAGAGAAATGAAAAGAGTAGGAGTGAAAGTCCAACTATACCGAATTCTCAATGACAAACGACAAAAGCATTCATTATATCCATTCATTTTGAATGATATTTTTGTGCCAAACAATTGTATATTCAACACAAATCCATAATGAATTTTATTGCATGATTCGGGATGGAAATTCCTAAGCAAAAGCAACATTTTGCATTCCATGCCAGGCGCATAAAAATCCAGCAATGCGGAACTACCAAGATGGATTATGATAAGAAAGAAAAAACCTAGATGAAAATGAAAAAGAAGAAGACATATATATATGGCTAGAGAACGTGCACATGATACATTCAGAGAAAATCGAAACACGACCAAACGATGTCTTTGGAATAATAAATGATGCAAAACGATGATGGAAATGCAGAGTGAAGGTGGATTCCGGAAAGCAACTGCCATTCTGAATCAATCGTTCACATAAAAAAACATATTTCTTTCTTTCTCTCTCTATCTCTCTCTCTCTCTTCTCTCTTTCTTTCTTTCTTTTTCTCTATCCCTCTCTCTCTCTCTCTATCTCTCTTTGTTTCTATTTGGAGCTATTTCTATCTCTTTTCATGAACAACAACTGCGCCACACATTTATCTATAAAAATTTGAACATTACTTGTTCGAATCGTTTGCAAAACCATTCAATCTGCTTTTTGCATTGCATTTTTCTGCTGATTCTGTTGAACAGAAGAAAAAATGTATGTTACTTTGTTGGTTGATGATATATATAAAGAAAAGAAAAAAAAATGAACTAAAAATCAGATGAAATTTGCTGGAAGGAAATCAACGACAACGGTGGCGAAAGAAATCAACGATTCAAAGGTTGCAATTTCCCAAAACGCTATACGTGTACACATAATATATATGTGTGTGTGTGTGTGTTTTTTTTTTCACCAGACAGACAGAGGCGTTGTTGCAATATCAAAAATTACAGTTTCAACTATTTATTTTGTAGTTCCATTTAATCGTTTAACGACAACAAATTTAATCCACCAAGGAGTTAAAGTTGAAACACGATGGCTTTTTCCACAGACGGTGAATTTATTTTCGCCATTATTTTCATCTGAAAATCGGCGGTTTGCCGCACATTCACATTCACATTCACGATTTTCACATGAGTTTGCATTTATTTCTTTTTTTCCCCATTCGCAATGTTGTATTTTTCTGCTGATACATAATTTTTTGTTTGTTGATTTCTCTGTCAGTTGGTTTTTTTGTGTTCGTTATTTCAAAAGTAACTTTGAATAAAAATGGTTTGCAAGTTATTTTGTGTGCACATAATTCACCATTATAATTTTTCTTTGTGATTTTGGCCAGAAATTTAATACTTTTTTTCCTTCGTAATTCTACGTAATATGAGAGTTGTTGAAATTATATGAAAAGTCTGTTTCCAAATTGTATCGACCAACAACTGTCTATGGTGTTCTGCTCATTAGACTCTTTTAAACGGAATGCATTTCGAATTTTACGATTTTATTTTCATTCACATTTTTGTTCTGTCTTTCGAGGGAATTTTTCTAGTTTTCTTTCTATTTATAGAGATATTTTGCTCTTTTTTTCGTTCTTTTTCTCGACTTTTCTCAAAGATCCATGATAATAATTAGAAGCTTAAAAAGAATAAGTAGAAATGAGCATTTCTTGCTAAATGAAATAAAAACAACTAAAATAAATATACTGAAATCATTTTATTTTCAATCTCACCAAGTCAAAGAGTTCTCTATCAGATTTACAAAAAGCAAAGTAACAAAAGAGCACAGCTTTTAAGTTTGTTCATGTTTTCTTTTATTTCGTTTGTACAACAGGATCGCATGCAATCAAGCACATCGAGAACATTTAATTTTATTTTATTATTACCTCTTATTTGTTCGTATTCTTGAAAATCGTTTGAAATGTGAAAAATCGTGCAGTCACTGATTGAAATATTAAATTTCGGTGCGCATGATGGTCGGTTTTATGGAAATAAATATTTTCACGTCTGCATTTCAATCATATTCAATTGTTTTTTTTCCTTTCATTCTCTGTCTCTCTCTTTTGTCAGTTTAAAAGTGCACGAAATATTTTCCATTGCATGCAATTATGCGGAAAAAATTCGAACTGAAGAAAAGCGAAAAAGAAGAGAGAAAATAATAGAGAATTGAGAGAGTGTGAGGATCAAATAGAGTGAAAAATACAGAGAAATGAAAAAGAGAATATGGCAAATGGTGAAGAGTGCAAGAGCAAAGGATAGAAAGAAATAGAAAAAAGGAAGAAAAAAACCAAAACTCTGAATGCAACTCGGTCTAGGTCAAGTGAGCGTATGGAATGTGAGCAATAAAAATGAATTGTTCATTGTTTCAGACAGTGAATTGAAAATGGCGGCAAACAATGTCAAAACTGTATGTCACAACAAGTCGTTTTGTTGGACAGTCTCAGTACAAGTACACAGTATGCGGTAGCAATAATGTACGCTCCCTTTGATCCAGTCTTTGTTGTAGAAAAGCATCCTTTTCTACGTTGAACTGTGACTGGGTTTTTCTGCACCATGATTCGAAACATATTCAAAGCCAATTCAAGTGAAGCTGATTGAAAAACTGAAAATGAAAGGTTAAAATAGCTAACATTTTCCAAAGGAACTCAATTTCACAAGAATATATTATACAATTTCCGAATCAAGCTGAATATGAAAACTCAACGCATACCAATTGCTCTGTAAATAGCTATTCAATTTCTACATTTTTTTTCTTTTCCTTTATTTATTCAAGCTATATGCTGTGTGCAAATGCAAAATACCATACCAATTGAATGTTGTTCGTATTATGCGGGACTTTTAGAGAGCAACCGAGCATCTTTTTTTTTTTTTTTTTTTTTTTGATACACCACATACACATATACACAGACACACAAAAGCATTTTAAGTAAAACAATAGAGAGATCAGCATGCTACTGCTGCTCATTTCCTTCAAATGCTTTTGAAATGCAAAGCATTTGTTCATGCGAATAGACTTGCATTTTTCGGCCAATTTGAAAATTAATAATCATAAATTTATTTTAAAATTGAATTCATTCCTTGTTTGCTCTTGAATTCATGTTTGTTATTTTGACTTTCGTTCATTCTCTTTCACTCCGTCCTCTCTCGGCTTCTCATTCTCTCTCTCACACTCTCTCTCACACTCTCTTTCATTTTCTGTTTTCCTTTCTCTCTTTAGAGGCTAACGCTCTCTCTGGTTACGCCATGTAACGAGCTATTGTCAGTGGAAACTTTTTGTTTGCATTTTTTTTCAGGGGCCATTCTTTGGCTCTATTCTCTTCGTGATAACCTGAATTGGCCTTTAAATAAACCGTCCATTCTCTTGTTGGCAAACAACGAATCGTTATTACATACATTTCAAGCAGTTGTTCCGATTTAGTTCATTATTTGAACAACTGCAATGAATATAACTGTAAATATTTGAAAATTGGTTTGCACATAGAACTAGAAACTTTTCACTTGAAAGATTTTTCCATTGAATTTTTGATCCATCACTTGTGTCATTTGCATTTGACATTTCGCACAGGCGTGCAATTTAATTTTGATTTCATTCGAGATTTATTCGAGCATTCATTTTTCATTTTCTTCATTTCTCTTAACTACACTTGAAGCTATGGAAACTTTGAAATTCTTTTCTAAATGAACTTTTATGCAATGGAAAACTTGTGCTAAACTATTCAAGTTCATTTTAACCGATTTTCCGATTACTACTTATGCAATTACAAATTGGAAAATAGTTTTTGAACGAGATTAAAATTATATGCGAAGACGAAAGTGGATAAAAAAAAAAAATAAAAAATCGATTTATGGAATAATAATCTGGTGGCCTGAAGATGCACATTTTCCACTGAATTATTAAGGGAAATGGATTAAAAGGATAAAACTTTCCATTTTCAGTGCATTAGTTAACAGTCATAACTGGAGTTTAGATTGCATATTTCTCATAGATGCAATTTTGATGTTCAATAAATCGATGGTTTTAATCCGATTCGATTATAATTTCATAAAATTCAAATGGAATCGAATTGAGCTGCTGCAAGCAATTTTATTACTTAACATTCAAGTCAAAATCTCAATAATTTTCATATCTTCGACGCACATACGAAAATGATGAAGATTTCAACATTTTTGTCATGTCATTCAATTTAAATCTAAATGCAAATCTAAATGCACCTTCATTTTCATACTAACTTGAACTCGGTTGACCGTCTGCTGCATACATTTTTCTTCCAAAGAAAATACCAACTGGATTCGATGTGGTTCGAAGCCGGTTGTGGGAATAAAACTTAAATCAGCATTTATTATAATGAACTGAAGTGTGTTGAAATGAGATAAATGGCATGCATGCTTTATCTCCTCTATTTATATTTGTGTATTGTGTTTAGGTCTCATTGGAATAATTTTTGAATGTTACCAACAGATGTAGTCAAGGCAAAATGAAATAGTTTAAATTGCTTCTCTTGTTTTTCACTAACAATATCGAATAATTTTGTCGGGGCTCAAGTCGATATTTTCTTATATTTCGAAAACGAAGAAAACCATTTTCAAACAACAAAAGGTACAAATTTCAAAATATCTCTGTGTTGAATTTATTGGAACCAACAGAATATTCGATATTAAAAACAATATCTGTTTTTTCATATAACATAATATTGCTGTCTGCATTAAACACATCTATTTGACGAAGTGTACCTTTGTTGGTGAAACTCTATTTATCAAATTTTAAACAAATAGAATAATATATATTCAAGTTGTGCTTTTGCATTCGAAACCAAAGCCACTGTTTGTGTTTTATTGTATTTCTCATTAAAATTGTTCGAGCACGTATCACATATTCTTTAACAAAATTGATCAATTTTCAATTTTTCGCTCGGCACATTCACTTTGTTTCGTATGTGCTTGTGTACTGTGTGTACAAACAACTCGATATTGTTATCATTATTACTTAACAGTTTGTTGGATGGATATACGCATCACGTCATGAAATCGATTCGTTTCGTATTTAAGTAAGAATAGCATTTCATGCTATACGAGATGGGAAGCACTTAAGACTTTTGTGTCAAGATTTTCGTTTTCATCATTTGCTGGTGCAAAATTGCTGCATTTTACAAAATTGTTTTTTTTTTCTTCTATTTTTGCTCACATCACATTTTCACGAAGACGTGGAAATCGATCCGGATGCTTCATTGCCTCAACATTAACTAACGAAATATAACGCATCAGATGGATATGTGTGTGTATGTTTGTGTTATGCATGCTGATGATTTTTTTCTATTCTTCTTCTTCTCTCTCGTGTTGCGTACCATGTACGTGCTACGACTCTATGTACGACTACAAGGCATGTCTATAATTGTTTTCATCGGATTTTGTATGCTATTAAAAACTTATCATGATTGCTTTGCAAAACGAAACGAAACGAAACG
Source organism: Resseliella maxima (assembly GCA_029041755.1). Classification (NCBI taxonomy): domain Eukaryota; kingdom Metazoa; phylum Arthropoda; class Insecta; order Diptera; family Cecidomyiidae; genus Resseliella; species Resseliella maxima. Next base: position 421,961 of record JAQOWM010000888.1, on the reverse strand, counting down.
AAACGATTTGGTTGGAATGAAGAAAACTGAGCAGAAATCGGTGGTGGCATGTGCGTGCTTGAGCTTCACTTCTTTTCCTTCTCTCTTTCTCTCTCTCCCTCTCTCTCTCTCTCTCTCTCTCTCTCTTCATCTATCTATATTTCTCGCTCTTTTTCTTAGCCTCCATCCTTCTCCGTGTCGTTGTCTCTCGCTTTCTTTCCTTCTCGATTTATCTCTTTGAATCTTTCGTTCTCAATCTCTCTCTTTCAATTTCTTTCAATCTTTCCTTTTCTTGAGTTCTTTTTTTTTCTGAAGTTTTCCCATTCGTTTTGTCGTTTTTTCTTGCGTCATTTTCTTAACTCACAGTCGATGCAATAACAAACTGTTTCCACTACGTATAATTCTCGGTAATAGTGCTTTGTATCTTAAAAAGTCTGGAAGGAAAAATCTTGGATGAAGGCGCTTTTAAACAAAAACAATGCACCTAAAACTATTTTCGCCTGACGTTTTTTCTTTCTTTGTCTTTTTCCCACACTTTGCTTTTTTGGTATTTCACTGAAAGTTGGATCGTCAACGCAAGAGAATAAAAACAAAAATAATAAAATGAAAACAATTCTCTTCGTCGACGATGAATGTGCAACAGTGTTGCGTTTACAGCCTTTGCTTTTGGTTCATTTTCTACTAGAATTTTCACCGACTTTTCTGACGCTGTGGCCGTCGACTCTTCTTTTATAGCTCCTGCTGGCTGCTACACAAAACTATTTAGTCTTATTTATTCACTTCGTTTTTGTAATAAATACTTGGTTGTTTGATTTAAATTCTTTCCTTCCGTTCGCATCATATTTATTTTTTGTTGAAAATTCTGCATTCATTGTCTTTTTCTTTATATCTCGTTTCGACACAAAATGTTTTGGGCGAATGTGACCAAAAGATGCGAAAATTTAAACATTTTAAAATTCGATCGCTCTATGGAAATTTTACTTTTGATGAAATAAAGTATTTAAAATCTTACTTTTGTAATGTCGACAACATTTAAATTTCATTTGCAATCCGTATACATGATGAAAATCAATAAACCACACCATTTTTACAGTGTGTTCGTGCGTGTATATAAAGCGATAATAAACTGACAATATAGAATCAGGTGGTATAATTGAGTGAAACAAGCGAGAAAAACTACAAATTTCAGTGTCTAAGGCTCTGGATGTTATAAAGTAATACGAAAATAATGAGAGATTTATACAGTTAGTGTGCATAAGTGATTGCACATCAAACAGGCAGATTGTAAGACAGTGTGTTGTACGATAAACGAAGTTGTTTTAATTGAAATTTATGCCTTGACATTTAAGCCAGTTTTTGAATGAACACCAAACTCCTGAGCATAATATCCATTAACTTTTCACAATATCTTCTAAAGTAAGACGAATTTAACGAAGCGGAAATTGATTTCGATGAACAGCATTTTAAACTAACTGGTAAAGTAGCGGAGCATGTGATTTAATGTGCAAGAAGTGTTAAATGAAAACAACGGAAAAATCACAAATTAAACGCTATACGACGCGCGAAAACGCAAAAGTTTTAAATATTCTGTGCTCCACCAACCACCATGCTAAAGGATTTATAGAACTCATCAATTTACCGGTGTTTTATATTAATAATCCGATTAGAATATTAAGCATTAATCTAGTCTCTTTGTAATATGTTTTGGTAAAGATTACATTCAGCACATATTATTTCAGCATCGAACAAAACATAATCCGTCTTAGTGTATTGTTGGGTAAATGGTCTGTATTTTGGAATACGTCGATGTATTTGTTGTGTATGTGTGTGTATTCGATTGTAGAAAAAAGAGGAGAAACAATGGAATTTACACTTTGACTTTATCATGAACTTGAACTGACTTGACTATCTTGAATGCATTTTATCTTTAAACACCAAGATAAGAGACAATTGTCTAGTTGCAACATTGAAAAAAATTGAATGAAAAAGAAGCAAACTGAATAAAAGAATAACCAAACGCAGTAAGAACTGACTAAGTAGCAAACGATCTAAGAAGCAAACTATAGTGATTTTAACTATTTCGAACATTATTCGAATTAGATGCAGAGAAAAGAGCATCTGTGAAGAAAAAAAACTTTGGAATAAAAAGTGAATGTGTGTAGTGACGAGGGCAGGCAAATGCGTGCGGTCGTTACAATTGCGCTTAGTTTCTCATCCAGATGATACCAAAGAGGGTGTTTAGCCCTTCGTTGACTATAAAATCGTTGACAAGTGAAAATCGTCTCAAGGGAAATCGTCGATTTGATTGCGATTCTCAAGCGTCGTCGACCAGCACCAGTATCAAACATAAACCAATATCAACATCAACATTGGATCCTATTAAAGAAGCTACTGCATCGATTGAATACGATAAGAAAGTCATTGGAAATCCAAACATACAACAGAAAGGAAAAAACATCAACGATAAAAACCATTTCACGAATAAGCTCCATAATGATGTAAGTCATCGTGATAAGGATAGAACATTGTCAGATCATGAATTGAACAGTGGCCCGAAATTGAATGATGTTGAACTCGTAAATAATCTAATTGGAACGAAGGAAATTGTTGTTGAAAAAGGAAATTGCCATCGAAATATTCACATTAGCTCAAACATTGAACGTGATTCATGTGCTGAAACAGTTGATAAAATTGAATTATCTGTAAAAAAAATTAATGTTGAAACGACAATCAACAATGTGCCACTTCGTGATGTTATACAACGTAAAGTAACAAAATTGCCCAATCAATTATTGAACAGTAGCAAAGAATTATCAACAAAATTGGTAACAGCTGCATCATCGACCACATCGAAAAATGTAAGCCGAACAAAACGTTTGCTATTTCGTCGAAAAACAACGGCCATTACAAAAGATCAAATTGAAGTAGCAAAAAATCTTCAGAAAAAATCAACGCAAATAACAGCTGAAAATAATGAAGCATATAATGAGCAAACATTGGACGATGCAACGCAGGTAAAAGTGCCCATTGTTGATAGCAATTATAGTCGAGCAATTGATACAATCGAAGCGGTAAACGAACTCGAGACATTACAACAGAACCATCATCACAGCAATCACCACCATCAACAGCAACAACAACAACAACTACAATATCATCAACAAAGTTCCACTTCAGCGAAGCAGAAACAGCCAAACAATATCACCATCGTTACCAATTCACAAAATAACAAGCGAAAAAATGGCAAAACCGACAACAAATATAAATCGGATGAAGTGAACAAAAATGCCGAAAATACGGTTATTCTAACAAACGATATTGTCGTTTCAACTTCAAAACTATATTATTTTAAACAATTGCCGGCAGCAAATAAAATAAAAACCGACCATTTTGTAACACAACAAATAAAATCCAACGCAGATTCATCGCATAATATTTCTGATAATTTCATAGCCAAATCAAATAATGTAAACGAAAGGAAAACATCGAAACAGCCACCACCATACATTGATCCACCTTTACCGAAACAAAATTTACCACGTAACATTGCATCAACATTTAACAAACAAACAGATCGTTCATCTTCATGCGATTTAAAGAAACAAATTCAAACAGAAAGCGATAGTCAAAATGTTCAAATTGATGTTATCAATGATGATTGCATTGATGATGAACATGGAAATTATTCTGTGCCATATGTACAATCACCGACCGATACAAATGTAAACACGCCAACATCAACAGTTGTTGTGAATTCAAGCATTCACATTCGAATTGCAAATCAGTTGAAAAAGAAAACGGAAAATTCCGAACAACTAACTAAGTCACAAAACCTGAATAATCGAGCCATTTTGTCACACCAACAACAACTACAAAAACAACAACAAAAACGTTTGCCTGTGCAAAGTCAATGCAAAAACAATAAAGATTCATCGCATGATAAAGCGACCATCGAAACGGAGATTTTATTGCTAGACCCGATTGGTCAAAGTTTTAGCTCAGGCAGTAGCAGCAGCAGCAGCAGTGGTAGTGGCAGTAACGTGAATAGCAATTTTAGCGGTACAAACAGCTGCACAACCAGCACTGATAGCACTACCAGTCAAACAACTTCAAGCGAAAACGATAAAAACACCAATATAAACAACGTAAAAGAAACAAATCAACGCACCAAAATGGATCCAAGTAAAATAATCAACTTAACTTCACCATGCGATATGCTTACAAAACCTGAATTTTCATCAAGTCATTTACAAAATATACCCGTACGACCAAGAAAAGGTGTACCACATTTGGAAAATTATTGTCTATTTGATCCGAGCAAAGATTTTGTCAATGAAAAAGAATTAAAAAAGAAATATGGTTTAGTTAGCGGTGATTGTATGCCATTTCCAATAAAAATACTTGATAAACGTAGCAATGAAGAAGAGCTTATTAAAGAAACAATTTATGAAGATCATGATTTTGTTTATGATACACTTGAAGATGTTAAAGAAGAAGATGAAGATGAAAATGATGAAACATCGTATCCAAATTATTTTACCATTGATCCGGATTATATCGAAGCAAATAAAATGGAAAAAATATTTGGTAATGCAAATCATTTGCATCCAATTGTTGAATCGGAAACGGAAGATATTTATAGCGATACAAATGCAAATGTGAATAAAACAAATATTTATGAAAATCAACCAAGCACCCAACAACAACAGCAACAACCACAACAGCAGCAGCAGCAGCAGAAGCCAGAAACATATGTGCCGTTGAAAAAATCACCACAAATTGAAAAAATTGTGCGTCAATCGTCACAGCCGGTGATTTCAACATTTGCCGCAAAGAAAATGATATCATCAACAGGCGGTAAACCACCGTCACCCACCCAAAAACATGACTCATCCACATCAACATCGACATCGACATCAAAACATCAAAATCCAAAGGTTCGCACAAAATTGTGCCCACCAAATGATCTACCGTTACGAACAACCAATCAAACGGCCTGTAAAGTGGCCACAAAAAAACGCAATAGCATTACAATGATACATAGTATATCAACGCCGCAATTAAGTCTAAAAGATTTGTTTGAAGAATATGTTTCATTACCTGTGGTGGAAATTGAAGTACGAAATATACCACCGAATAAATCGACGAGCATTTATCCCGGAAATCGGGCTAGCCAATATAAATTTTCACGACGACCAGCTTCACAGCATAGTGATGCTGATAGTGGTTTTCTTAGTCCAACATCTGATGCATATCCACACATAGAGAACTTAGAAGGATACGTTGAAGTAAGTAATTTTTACAAATTATCACTCATTTTTCAACATTTCTTTTTTCTTTGTTTTTGTTTTGAGAACAAAAGATTTTGACACCAAATCGAATTAGTCGAAAAAGTCCAAACGAAAATATGCTCGTGTTAGTCCTTGTTAGCGGCAAAAATAAACAAAATGACGATAATTTATGGTTTCATATGTCTTTTTATGTTATTTGTTATTTTAACCGAGGATGTTTAGAAAATGAAAATATTGAAGGGAATGAGCGTGACGATATAAATAGGCGAGGGGAAAACAATGAGCAATAATAATAAAAACAGAAAATTTCATAGTTTATGCAAGAAGCACTATGAAAATACAAACAAATAAATGCGAATATCAGACACACATACAAAAATACAAACTCAACAGTCAAATCTAATTAAAATATTCGTTTTCGGGGTAGCTGCCGTTTATTTTTATTTATTTTATTTTTTCAGTCGGGCGTCTACCCTTCACTATTTTTCACGACTTTAATATATTCGACAATAACCAATATTAACGACGACGACGGTGTGTGCGCGCGTGTGTGTGTGTATGTTTATATGTACACACAACTACAACCACTCGTGAGCGGTTTCACTGCAACGAATTACGGCGTTGTATGGATCAGGGAATGTGAGACAATCGGAGACAGTGCGTCAGACAAAGACACCAAATCGACGAATGTACTTTGGAAAATAAATAAAAGGGCAAGTTTTCTGCCTTTGGAATGCAAACAATTGCATTCATTTTAATGCATTATTCACATTTCGACAAACAACACATTCACATATTTTCAATGGCCAAAGTGTCGAAAGATGTGCCATTACATTGTGGAAAGGACAACATTCATAATGTTTGTGTTCATTTTTTTTCATCAAATTGTTCATTATTTTTTAATATTCTTTGTATTATTGAACGCGTGAAACATTTGGCGAACTCAAATTATGCATTCGAAATAATTGATGCAAAATGTACCAGAAAACAAAACATTTCATAATTGTCATTTCTGTTGCGCAAAAACAAAAAACATTACGAATTTTCGTGAATATTTTTTCATTCACCTGCAGCGAATTCCAGTGTGCGTCGTATAATTAAAATTATTAGCTGAATTTGTCTGTGGAAAATAAACAATTTCACTTTTTGCATGGTTTTCTTTGTTTTCATATGGAAATGCAAACCATTTGGTGTTTATTCAAATTTTTCATTTCGACGAACTAAAAGAGAGAGAGAGAGAGAGAGAGATAAAGAAAGAGAAAAGGAGAAAGAGAGAGAAAGAACGAAAGAAACATATTAAAAAAAGACTTTTGTAGTCTTGACTTTACTTTTCATTTGTGATTTACTGCACCCGAAATTCATGGGACGGCTATATAGCAAACCATAAAATCAGAATCAGAACAAAGTGTACTGCAACGAGAGATTGATGATGATGAATTCGAATACAATATCTTTCGTTGGCCAATTTCGAAGTTGCATGGTGTGCTATTGTCATGTATATTGTTGGGAACGTGTTGGGCGTTATTATCATTCAGATTTTTGTCATAAAAATCCACCAAGTAGTTTCATCCTGCGCTTTTTATTACAACTTTTTTTTTTATGAACCTCATAAAAATTTGTGAGTGTTTTTATGAATGAAAGAAAGTGTATCGCACCCTCTAAAAATTGTAACGACAAAATTGTTCCAAGAGACAAGAAGAGAAAAAATAAAATCAACAAAAACTTTCCATTCTTCATGTATTGTTTTTCGTGTGTATTTAATTTGATGTAACGTCTGTTAATGTGAAAATTACTTGAAAGAAGAAATAAAATCAAAAAAAAAAAAAAAAAAAAACAGTCACTCTTTTATCTATTCGCTTTGTTGTATTTACTTTTCGGCTAGCACGTTTTGTTTATTCTTTGTCTTTTCGTCGATATAATTATTGCGTACGTTTTTGTATCTTTTGTGTCAAAATCCATTTATAACATTTTTCGCATGTTATAAAACTTTTTGGCGACGAGATGGAATGAAGTATTTTGGAATGGTGAAGTTCTGTAATGAACAGTGTCTTTCGATAAATTAATTAGATTTCCTGATGCATGATAATAATATTCATTGAGTGAATTTGTTAGAGTTGTGTCGGCGTATGTGTCATAAATTGTTATAATCAGGAAGTTTTGGTGTCGAGCGAATTGTATCAAGCGAGTTTTGTCGATCAAAACGTGTTGAATGGAATGAGTTGTATGGAATCATTTCACTGGAATGAGTCATATGGAGGCAAATTGTATGTAGGCAAATTGTGACAATCGAATTGAGTGAGTCTCGTTACACACACTGAAACGCTTGTTTCGATCTGTTTATAGAAAAGTTATGTCGGATGCAACATGTCGTATTCATTTACAAAGCAATGGCAAGTGACAGGAAATTGCAACATTGTAATGATGCTATTCGCATTTGCCTGAAACTTATTGGGAAAATTCATTGTGAAAATGAGTCGCAAAAAAAAAAACACCTCGAGTTAAACCGTTTTTCCAAAATGAATGTGACGTGCATGCCATCAAAAGTAGTTTCTACTATGATTATCATGCACGTTCATTTTTTCACTCTAAAATTCTAATTAAATTGAAGTGAAACAAGTTACAGGAATTTCCGTTTGACGTTCTGACGTTTTATGCACAGCATGACTTCTATCCTAATGCCATTAAATGGCGGAGAGAAAAAACCGACGCCTCTTCGTCCGCCTTCCATTAAATTGTCGACTGTGGTGTGTGCACACACACAGCGAGAGAGAGAGAGAGAGAGAGAGAGAGAGAGAGAGAGAGAGAGAGAGAGAGAGAGTGAGAGAGAGAGAGCATTGCACGTGCCATTAATGTGAAAATAAGAATAATATATCCGAACGTTTGCTGAAATGAAAACTCTTTATTTGATGATGCCGGTTCGGTTTTTATTTGCCCAAAATGTAGTTTTAACTTGTTCCATAAACGAAACGAAAATTCAAACATGAATTAAAAGTCAACCGAGTGTGATTATGGGCCGTGTGTGTAGATTTGAGTATGATTATCGGTGAAACAGCACCGAAAACTAAAGTGCAATGTCAAATTATAACAATTATTTGATAGAAGCAAAGAGCAGAATAAAAATCCCCTGCATTCTTTGTATATTAAATTGTTCAATTTATCGAAGTGCATGTCAAAATGCACCACAACGCACACATAGTCAAAACGCCCATTTTGTTTATACACTTTGATAATTTTTATTCCCGAATACAAATGGTCTCATATGTTTTCAATGCCATTAAATGTATAATATCATTGCTGCAAACAGACTTTATATCAAAGCATGACCAAATTGAATTTACTCAAAACATATTGCACAGAAAGAGAAAAAAAAAAAAAAAACGAAAACGAGATACGCATTCACATAAAATATATGACAGTATGGCATGTATCGATAAATTCTTCGGTGGCGGTTTTGTGATGATTGTAAGGGCTGCAATAAATGATACACAAATGTCTACTCCATTGAGTTCAATAGGCAATGGTAATTTTCATGTAACGATGCAGAAAATCAATTTTGTTAATGAAATTAACAATTCCAATGACAAAGCATCCTTGAAATTTACGAATCACAAATGGAATCGAGAATTTTTCTGAAAGTTTGAACCTTCGGACTAATTGGGAAAAACTAATGGCAATTTTAAGAAAACCCGCAACACAATCCAAAATTAAAATGTTCCTCATGTTTTTGCCGTCGACTACATGAATTTGAGAAGACAACGAATCATATAGATTTTAATAGCCGTAGGCACTTTCATTATGAAACCGAACATACACATACACACATTTTAACGGCGTGTATGTGAAATTGTCGATATTTCTTTGCAGATATTGCATCTTTTGGTCCCTTTTCTCGAATGGCTATGATAAAATTATTCCAAGTCACCATTCCTTTTGAATATTTCAAATGACGCCGTTTTGTAAAGAGTGAAACCATGTTCATATCGACACATTGATGCTATGTACTTTTGGTTTGGTAAACAGAGATAACAGGCTCATCCTGAGTAACAATTAGTAAATGTGTACGTGCATAGAACTCATCGCGCATATCTGCGGTTCACTTTTGTTCTCTCTCTCTCTCTCTCTCTCTCTCTCTCTCTCTCTCTCGAAATGGCTCTCGAAATGGCTCTTTCTACCGCTTTTTCTCTTACTCTCTTTTACTCTCTTTCTCGATATGGAAAGAGAGAGAGAGAGAGAGAGAGAGAGAGAGAATCTCGATCCCTCTTTCCCTTAATCCATCTCACTCGCTCCCATTTTCTAGCTACCCTTCTCTCTTCCTTCCTTAATCAATTTCACTCTCTTTTTCCCACTCGCTGTTTGCATGTATTTGTGTATATATTCTGTTTCATCCAAGTTCAAACGGATAATGATAATTCTGTGTGAAAGGTTCAAATGAGATGATGTGTTACGAGTCGGATGACTACAAAACTGTCTAACTGCAAATACCAACCGATTTCATTTCCCTAAAAAATTTCCCTATTCATACGACACAAATAAAAGCGTTGAACACCTTAAAGGCCCGTTGTAATTATTGTAATCACTTTGCAAATGTGAATTTTTCAGGACGATTGCGTGCGCTTTACGTCTGGCAAATGTGGCTTGATATATCTTATGTAATGTACGGTTTTAACGATTATGGCTGATGATGTTCAATGCTAATACATCTCTCATGCATGGCTTAAATGAAATGCACACGTACCATTCATTATTTAATGCCATCAGTAAAGAAGATATCATTGTATCATTGTATTCACCTGAAAACAAAACGCCGTTAAATGAATTCATCTTAACACGTTCAACGGCTTTTATCCTAATCTACCTCATACATAAAGAATAATTGAAAGCAGGTGTAGGAAGCTCATTTCAGCTAATGATAAACACTAAAAATTGCTACTACCAAAAACGAAACAACAGCTACAACCAAAATGTGGAAAAAAAAAACGAATCCCAAGTCAAACATAATATTCAGTATTACTTTATTTTAAGAAGATTATCCAGCATGAAATTTACTCAAGCGCATGTAGCGGAAAAAAGGTGCCTTTCAACTTACAATGCTAATTAAATAAAATGCTTTTTACATTTACGCTCTTTGCCATTTTTCCACTTATTTTAGTATCGAAGTCTTTGTGAATATGAATTGATCCATTCATGATTCATCAAAAATGCTTCGAATAATTTTTTTTTTAATTCGAAAATTGCATCAAAAACACACATATTTTTGCTGAAAAAAAAATCAAAATTGTAGTTTTAATGCGACAAATGCATTAAAATCATGATCACAGTCGCATTATAAGTTTTTATGAATAAAAAATATCTTTTTGAATCCATTTTTTAGCTTTACATTTGGAGCAATTTCATGATTTATCATCGATTTTTATTTTGTTGTTATTTATAACCGTAAATAAACATATTGCTTAATCACATCAATTTCAAATCAGCATTAATATCAAATCAATTTCAATTTTTCGGTGAAAAATGTCAAAATGATGATTTTTTTTAGGTTTAAATTTGAAGTAAATGGAATATGGAGTAAATGGAATGAAAAAATAACGAAAGCTATTTTAAAATATTGTCATTTTGGTGCGAAACTCAAACCGGAAATTTCATTGAGCTTGAATAGGATTTTTTTTTTGTTTCAATTCAGCCGCACATTTTCTATTTCGATCGATAGAAAGCAAATATTGTCGACAATGAAGTTGTGTAGTCCATGTGGAACTGTCACAATGATATGAATTTTCCACACAAAATCGAATAGATAAGTTGGAGCAGCTGTCAAAATTGACGCATATTATGGCAAATATTTGTACTTGTTATAACCAAGTGAAGAGGACATTATCTTTAACCAGTTTCGGTTTTGATGGAATTGTACAATAAATGAAATGTATTCAACATTTTGGTTGACCCCAATCAAAACTATATGGCCAGCGTGTGTCTTGCGTGCGACCAACACTCTTTCACTTCCATTTACTCTTACTCTTGTCTGTCGGTCGGTGATGTGTAATAAATGACTCGTCTATCGAAAATTTATCAACTCGATTGGTTCAATGATTTACTTTTCTTTTTTTTGGGTATCATTACAGAAGCATCTGAAAGCCAGATAAAAGCGATGCTTTTTGATGCAATATTATACTCACAGAATGTTTTGTTGTGTTCTTCTTTCTTTTTTCTGATTCGTTTCGATTCGATACCAGTACAAATTATACGCACATCCAATTTTAACAATGAACCCATAAATTTTTCTATCGCAAATTCGTAACGAAGCGAAACAAAAATATCGCTTTGTCATTACTGGTTTACTCGTTTCGTGTATATTGTGATGACTCATGCGATGATTCCTTGGGCGAGCGACCAGATAACACATCGTTTTGTTATTCATTGCACATACTCCTCAGTGCCCATCACAATGAATTTGTTCTGTTTTTTCTTTTTTTTTTTTTCATTTTTTTCTTCTCATCTCTCTGGCTCTTCAGCGTAAACGCTTCATTTTTCTGGTTCATTGCTTGGTTTGTTATTGCCAAATGAAAGTGGTTGGCCGTTTTTCATTCTAGCTATCACACTTTACTGCATCGATTCTTATCTACCAACCAAATATGTTGCTTGTACAAGAACCGTATAAATTACAATGTTATTTTTGTTAACAATTTTTACGCGACCAACAAAAAAAAGCCAAAAATAGCTCTATATATGGAATGGAAAATCCATCAGTAAATTTCATCCGAAGCCATAAATCGCGCGTTTGATCCCAGAATAAGCCAGTTGATACGGAAAACTGGCCGTATCTTTTACTCATGCTTGTCACTTGTACTCATGTCACTTGCATTTTTCGACTTACAACCGAACATCAAATTGGGTGAGTTAAGAGAGAGCTAGAGAAAGAGAGAGAAAGAGAAAAAGAGAGAGATAAAATGAGAAAGAGAGAGAGAGAGAGAGAGAGAGAGAGAAACAGAGCAAGCAAGTGTACTGCATGCAATTAAGGTTCTTTATTTATGGCGACAGCATAGAGAGCCAGTTTGACGGACGATTTGTTACCAATGATTTGAAATGTATTTTTGAAAATTGAGGTTGGCCAAACGTGAGCATCGAAATTTTTCGACTGCACATATTTATTCAATATGATGATTGTATCGAATCCGCTTAGTCATTTCCATGGGTTTAGTTTGCTTCGTTTCAACTTGATTCGAGTCATTCGAGGGAAAAACTGGATACTTGGATGAGAATCACAAATCCGTTATTAGAATGAGTTGCATAAATTCGAATGAGAAGCTAAAATTCAAAGCTCGAATCAGTCATAATAATAATGAAAATACCGTGTTTTGCGGTTCAAATAACGATGGCCAATTTTGAGTTAAAATCCACATCGTATCATTGGACGATTAATTTTTGACTTCGAATCGTATTAAAAGCCAGACATTTTCACTATATATTTTGGAAAGCCATATTTGTTGTTGTTGTTGATATTGCATTATAAAGTTGATTTTTTTTTTCGAATCAGTTCTGTGATCATAATGTCAATGTTAATAAAAAAAAATGCATTGAATACGTTGATATTTGTATGCATCATGTGCATTGATTTGTTTAAAATTGCGGTTTTTCCATTGAATGTTAATTTTACGTTCATTTTATTGTGTTCAGCGAATTTCAAACAATGATGATGGTACCGAATTAGACGACACACGAATTCCAATTTTTATGGTATATACACCACAATATTTTACGATTTGCCCACAATATTAGTATTGTGTTTGGTGAAAATCCTGCATTTTCCGAGTCCATTCTGGGATTGCCAAAGGACAAAAGACTGAAAGATAAATAGAGTGAGAGAGAGAGAGAAAAAAAAATGCACCGAAATTTGTTGCAAACGGAAACAACAACAATACAATTGTGCAACAAAAATGTTATAAATGGTAATTGCCCGTATATTTACGAGAATAGGCCGTTAAATTTATGTTAAGCCACAAAACAAAGATACCCGCTTCTATGCATTTGCACTCAAGTCCTTCCATATTTAAATGACTCAAAATCCACAACTCACATTACTCAAGGGATTTCTGTTTTTTTTTTTTTTTTTTATTAAATGCATTTTCGGACCAATTCATTCGTCACCAGTCTAGATATACACGAAGAGACATACAAACACAGGAAGAGGGCGGAGGGAGGGTATGGAAATGGAGAGAGACTTACACTCTAATTGCATTGAAACCATTCTCAAAACTGTGTGCGAAAACTTTTCGAAAACTATAAACAAAGTGCTCAACATCATTGTACAAACAAAATGGTGATTGTACAGCCATTTGGTTTTGATGAGCTTCTCACGAAGCGATGCATACCACTACCAATAATTGTGATTCCTTATTCTCGTATTATGCACATTGTATATGCATATGGATGAATAGTGCATATTGCTTATTACATAGACTAAACAAAGTTTTCAAACTACAAGTTTACGAAAACTTGATTCTTCAGCTGTGTGGTTTAATAAATGTACACGATTTTAGATCGAATCGACTCAGTTCATCAAGTTGTGACACATGATGCGGACAATGAAGTCACTTGGAAAATTCTAATTTTCTTTAAAACATCAAATCATCTTGTTTTATACAACTGAACGATAGATTGCACTTTGAGCCAACGTACAAACAAAAACATTACATGCGGATGCGGTTTTTATCTTTTCACTTGCTCATACACTCACAAAATAATTTTGAAATGTTTTTGAAATCAATCCACTTGCAATGAGTTTGTGATATTATATTTCAACACATTAAATTCCATTTTATTCAACTAATTACTCTAGTTTCGTAATGAACATTTTAGTTTCTCATGTAGTTGAGAGATTGGAGACTTGGGGCTATGAGATTGGGGATTATTTCCATAGAGAATTGTAAACAGATGACAAAAAGAAATGAAGAAAATTAAAGGTAGAAATAATGTGATTCAGACATTTGGAATATTGGATTTTGAGGATTGAAAATTAACTTTTCAAGCTTAATAGTCAAGGTCACATTCGTTTCTAATTAGTGAATGATGTAACCAACTGAAATTGATACTGAAAAAGAGTTGATACTCTTCGCTTTCGAATGGAAAATGGAATCTAATTACATATGGAAACCATAAGGATTTACATTTAATTTATTGAATTGAATTTGCATGAAAAGATTGGTAAATCTAAAAAGGACTTTTACATTTTTGCCCATTCATTTTATTAATTTGTCTTATATTCCAATTAAAAGATACCGCATTCATTTCAACCGAAACCATTCAAACCGACTTCTATTTCAACTGTAGAATTGTAATTTCGACAAACTGCAGTTTTTAAAAGAATTCAAAAATTGAGTTGCAATTTAGCTGTGTAAAATTCTCTGTGCAGCATGGATTTAAAAGATTCATGAAACTTTTTGATTGAATTACACAGTGAGATATCAGTTACTTGACATTTTAATAGTGATTGTGTTTCACTGTTTAAAAATCTTCAAGTCAGTGAAAACATTCAATTATTCACGATGCGGTATGATCGTCGGCAATGTGAAGTTAAATGTCAGCGAAATGTGTTTGACATCCGTATGGAGAATAATGTGTGTGTGAAATAATGGAAATGTTCGTTTTGCTTGGTGGTTTGAATTGAATTGATTGCACATAAACGGGTTCTATGCTTTTGGAAAGCATTCATTTCTATTTTCTTTGTATATTCATAAACCGCACCGTGGATCCGTTCTACTATTTTTCATCTTATTACATTTAATTTTCAACAAAACCTTTTCATCAAACGGTTTGCTTTCGCATTTTTCGCCAAAACCAATTCAACTCCATGCATACACACATTCAACGCACATACAACACTGAATGTTTGTTATTCGGAAGAGTTGTTGTGCAAAAGATGTGTGTGGCACAAAAACAAGAAGCCACGAAAAAGCCAAAATTATGATTTTTGCTCGTTGAACTCACTCACTCACTTACTCTTTCTACACACTTGCTCACATCATTTCGAAGTTTGCAAAGTGCACCTATTTGAGTGGCTTGTCATTTCGTCGAATAAAACGCAAAACCATGTCATTTGTCGAATGTAAGCGCATTGAAGTAGAATGCTTCTTTGGTGGTTTTTGTGGTTGTACACAATACATTTTACTCTATTCGATGCTCTCTCACTCACTCACTCACTCGCTTGCAATTTCACCTTCCCAATCTCATTTGCTCACTCTACAAATCTGTCATTATAGTTGCCCCGTGTTTCTATCTCTCTGAATATCCTTTCTAATGAGACAAGTGCACATACATTTCCATATTTTACGAGGCATTGAAACCATAGCTATAGCGTACAAAATAAAAATGAAAGAAAAATAAATGTCACAACAACAACAAGACACTCGACACAAACAAAGAGCATGTACATTTTGGCTTTGAATTGCAATACACCAAAACCATACCAAGATGATGAAAATTCCTTAATGACTCGAGGAGAGGGAGGGCCTTGGAGAGCGCGCAAACCATTTTCTCTTTCTCATCGCTACTTTGGATGTATGGGAATTTGGTACTTGTCATATCATTTGTTTGTTTTCTTTTGCTACTGTGTAACTATGCTAAACTAAACAAAATCAGCTATTGTATGGCATCCAATGGAAAACAATGCGAACAATGCGCTCATGTATAATTCGCTCTTGTCAATTGTTGTTGTTTTTGTTATTATTGTGAGTGTGTGTGTGTGGTTTTTCCATGTTTTGTGTACAATCCGCATGAAAATAGAGAAAGAAAGGAACGAGAGATAGAGAAACAAATCGAATCAAAGTTACAGAGAAGAAGAAAAGAGCGAGAGATAGAAAACGAGCGACAAGAAATAAAAAAAACAACACGCGTTAAATGAGAAAACATTCTTTTGTTTGGGTCTTTGATTCGGGCTTTGCATCACATGAATTTTGCTTTTATTTGCAGCCTTTATGGTGTTACTTCTTTCGCAATTTCGACACAAATCGACCGGGCTAAACAGCGATGAGATAGACTTGAGTAAATGCTTACGTTCAATTATGTTAGAGTAGTTTCATGAATAGAATGTATCAGCAAATATAAATTTTGTGTTGACTTTGTTTTTAGACCGAATGGTTGGATTTAAACGGAAAATGTTGGTTGTCGGTGATTTCTTGTGTTATAGTTTCGCGTAAGCAGTTTTCCTTTTTCTATATATTGACAATGAATGCCCATGAGAGCTATCAACACTCACATTCAACATATAAAAACTGGCTGTTCATACTTGGAAAATGGCATCCGATACACACACACACGCACACACACACACACATGACTGAAACGTTGTCACGATCTTACCATGGCTCGATTATTCTGTCTCATCATCATCATTATTATCACTATAACTATTGTCATTCGTCGGTTGGCTGGTTAGTTTCGTGTTTGCGCCTGTGTTGTTTTGTCTATGTTTATGCTGGAGAATCTGTTGTCATCGGATCTCTTTTCGTTCCATTACAAGTTTGGCTTCCATTTAAAACTCCATTAAGTCTCATTTATCTCTTAGTTCTTCCGTTATGAAAAAAAAAAGTGCGAATTCCGAGTCCAGTTGATTAAATGAAATTTTCACTCTTCAACTGAGAGAATAAAACTTATCGACGTTGCTTTTACAGTTTTACTTGAAATGAACATGCAAACGATTTCATATGACTTATAGAACAAAATTCATTCTCATCTTATCCTTTGAAATAGATTTCTATCGCTTTCTTCACTTCAAGTGTATTTATCCATTGCATGTTTCTTTACAAACTGATTCACTTTGCGTACAGTGTACAGTGTACGCCGTACACACAACAAAGGATACGTTTTGGATTTTAAATAGCTCTGATTTCATGAGTATATATTTGTGAAATGTACTTTTTTTTCGGTGCAAAAAACAGAAAAAAATGTAAAACATTCACTTTTGAAAATGGAGTTATGTGTTTTATCTGACTTAGAAGTTTGCACATAAAATTTACTAGTCTCTGCATGGCAATTAAAAATGTTTCATCTAAATGCGAAAATGGGATCGCAAATGGAAGATGTTGAAGTTTTATAACCCTGTTGGAAAATAAATGGACACAAATAAAAGAAAACAAGTTTCGGTACGACAGAAAGAGAAAGAGCAAAGACGAAAAAAAAAAGTAATTAACAGTCGACAGTGGCAACGGAATGAAAAAAAAAGTGTTATCGTTACGGGTGCAGGTACATTTGTATCAGCTCTTGGCATCAACACCATTTGAATATTTTATATCGTTGCTCGAGTATTTTTTATTTATTTTTTTTTTTTTTTCTTTTTGTTCATCATTGCATATCGTATTCTGTTCTATTTTCCCAATTATGAAAATAAATCAGGTAGCGGAATATAAAACGAGCTCTCCAAATGGAAAATGCACAGTTGCGATTAAAAAACGTGAATCGGTGGAATTTCAACTTGAACATCTTCAGGTTTCAATTTTGATTTTTGGAGCATTTTCTTTGGAAGCATTTTTCTTGAAATCTATACGATGGACAGTTGATTGATTTCATTCTAAATGTGATACGATCCTCAAAACGAAAAAACTCATTCCAAACGAACCCAAGTAATTGTTTTATTCATTTCATATAAATCATTTAACAAAATGGTCCACATTCTTCTGCAAACAATTATTAAAAAAAAAAAAAAAACGAAATTCTCCCGCATCAATGGCTGTCTAATCAAATAGTCAAATTAATTGAAAAATGCCAGGAAGTGCGAAAAGAAGGAGGAGAAAGAAAAAAAATTTCACGCTGAATGAGAATGTTCACGTTTCTGAATCACAACTGTATTTGATCGAAGCAATATCAAAGGGTATCTCCACGTTAAAACACAATTGCCAATGTTCATTTTATGTCTTCGTGCAAAAATTATAAAAGTTCCCCGGCCATCATGAGATAAATCACGGTTGAAGCAAATATTATTTCTTTTTCCTCGTTTTTTTTTCTTTTTCTCTCTTTTTCTGTCTCTTCTTTCGTTTTCCTTTTTCCTTCATTCTTTCCTTCACTGCTCAACAGCAATGTCAATGTGTCCATGGTGACAGAGGCCAGCGGCATTCTGCACGATCTAAGAAAATATTTTTTAGCGAATCGCTATCGTATGGTTTATTTGCTTAATTGAAAAGGAACGAGAAGTAGTCGCACGTTTTGTAAAATAAGAGTTCCAAATGTTGCGCTCAATGTGTAAAAAAAAGAGTAACATTGCCCGAGATCGCAATGACATTGGACTGAGAATTTAGCGAGAAAATTGAGAGAAAAAAAACCTTTATACAAATGGAAAATTGAGAAAAGCATAGCAAAGCGATAATATATATTTTTTTTTTGTCGTCGTCGTTTACAAAACCCTCTTTGACAATTTACGTTCTTCAATTTCAGCTGCGAAATGGTGAAGGGCAATGAAAACTTGAAAAATATCATTTTTACAATTATTTTTTTTTTTTCGTTAGTTCTTTCACGGGATATAAGATGAAATGGGCCGGCGGCGGTTTCAATATGCATTCACCAGAATGAAATCCACCCCGAAATACGATGTGTTTGCACAGTGTGGTTTCCGTTTAGTCGTCGTTTTGTTTTCTATTCAATGACACTAGTCGGAATATTGTTTGAGGCTAAAATTGATTCGGGATTCGAAAATTATTATTGGAAAAAAAATAAGAGTGAAAAAAGAAGAAAAAAAAAAATAGCGAAGCACAGACGATCAAATTACCCGACGTATCCCTTTGAACGGCAAATGGAAAGTCAATAAAACAAAATTGATAGATTTTTCGAATTTATTCAGCACAATTTTCATATGGATTACGAGCCAATAATTTAAAGACAATGGTTGCACCATCTTGCAATTTACTTTGGATTTGAAGAGCCGCAATTTTATTGAACAGAAACACCGTTTTCGTATCGCCAGATGGAAATCAGTGTTTTCAAGATGGAAATGAATTCGATTGCAAAAGAAATAACTCTTGTGAATCGATTCAGGATCGAACAAATGAGAAAAAAACTGCGAATCTTGAAAATTGGAAAAAAAAAATATTAAACACCGTACGCTACTTTCATTGGATTATCGCATGAAAAGTGGTTATGATGCGTATGGAACGAATGGAATTTTTTCTTTATTACCTTTATCTATGTCTAAAGACATTTTTTCCTATGTAAATAGGGATGTGCGCGTGTTGTCAAAGAAGAAACTCATTTATTGTAAAAAAAAGACGTTGTTATTTTGCTCGGCTTAGCATTTATGAGTGCTTTTCAGACGAATTTTTTACAAACCAATGTGTAAATACACAGGCGGATATTGTGCACATTTTATGCCTATGCTTTGAATGTAGTGGAACAAAACAAAACCAAAAAAATTGAAAATCATGGTTCGGTTCCCTTTTTGGAAAATGCCCGAAGGCTCATCTATCAAGTAAGAAACTGCAACTCGCAGAATAAGGAAATATAAATTAAGTAAAATCCATTGCGACTCACACTCGCTCTCTGACTCTTATTCTTACTCTTTGTCTCCGTCTCTGTTTCTATTACTATTTGTGAAGCAGCATCTCATAGGAAATTGCGCAATGTGCAGTGTAATTGGCTGTTTTATGCACGCACTGTGTGTAACACATAGCAGTGTAACATTTACAGCGACATGTGCAGTTAAGCGTGTGTTCTTTCATTTATTGGGGTAATCTTTGGATTGTTGATTATGCTAAAGGGAACTGAATGCAATATCGAAAACTGAACGCGCGCATTTATATGAATGGCCATGATAAATGGCACAATCGACAAGTGTATGGAAAAAGAAATATGTGGGAAGACATAGTATGACGTCGCCTGGTCGAAAAGAGGGATGACAAGATAAGTAAGTTTTCATTCAGTTTCGGATACAATGTGTTTTTGCAAAGCAAATTCGTTTGTCGGAGAAACAGTTCTTCTCTTCAATATGCACAATAAATAGAAATTTCTGCTTTTCAAATAGTACTATATCACCGCATCGAATTTCATTTGATGAGAAAATGTACAACCAGCCATCATAAAAATATAAATATGTATTTGTTGATATTGCCATTTATGTTCTCAAGCAGAATAATTACCCTCACAAGATGCTGTTGGCACGGAAGAAAAAATCAAGCGAAAATTTTTTCTTATTTTTATTCATGAATTTGTACAAATATCTCGTTATGATGAACAATCACGGTATCATAATCAGAGCACTTTCAAACAAATTCATTATATTATCTTCATGAAGTTGGGGGATGAATCACCGCCGTTTCCATGATACCAAACAAGTGTTCGAAGTAATTCAAACATTTCTTTGACTTCGTTAACAATTTTTTTTCTTCTTCTTCTTCTTCTTCTTCTGCTGACGCTGCTGCTGTTGTTACTGCTTTTCGATTGGATATCATTTTTCTTTTGATGCAATCTGGTCCAAGGGATGAAATTAAAAGCGTTGATCCATAGCTAAATCTGCTTATAAATAATTATGTGCTTGACATCAAGACCAGTGCAAATGAAAGGACAATACCAGTCAATTGCAACTACTTTAATTTGATTTCAATGACAGACAACCGACAACACAGGCCGAAATAATATGGCGTGACCAATAACATATAAAAGAAATAACCACAGAGCAGACGGCCAAATCTAACCACATCAAAGCATTCCAAATGATTTGCAATTTGTATTTTATTTATTCATTCTGGGTCCACTCTAACTCTATCTCGGTCCGTCTACAACTTCCTCATTTGGTCTCTCTTTCTGACTTTTGTTTGCTTTTCCTCTATTTTCTCTCTCTCTTTTACTCTCGATCTGTATCTCTATTTTCTCCACTCTCTGATTCTCTTCTTTTTTCTCTTTCTCTCTCGTTCTCTAATATTTCCCATATTCATCTGTGATTTTCAATCGAAATAGTAACGATGAATGTGAATTTTCGGCAACATTGTGCGCTACCGATTCGTCTATTGTTTGATGTGGTATTCAATGTATCTGTTGTCCAGTGAACTCTCTATCTCTCTCTCATACTCTCTCTCTCTCTCTCTCTCTAAACCGGCCATATGTTATGTCTAGCAATTAACAAGATGAATTGCAAATGAAATTGGTTGGAAATTTGTTCAAATGGAATGAGTTTGTGCAATTTAGCTGTTGAATTTTACTCAAAGACACAATTCACACACATCAATTCGTTTAGCTTTTATGGTGTTCAATTACATGGTTTTCATTGAACGCGAAAAAAAGGGATTTGAAGTTGCCTTTTGTTTACGTTTCAATCGAACAAGACAAAAAAAAACTGTACTTAGCAATCAATTTCGCATGATCATCCATTGAACATGTTCAAAGGAGAAAATTAAAGCAAACAACACTGATTTATCTCTTATCATCCACTCACACATGGAACTCTCGCGTATTTTCCAAAAATGTTGCATAGCATCGTTTCATGTCGTACACAAAATTTATGAATATTCATCAGAATATTCTAATTCACTTGGAATACGAAGTGCACAAATGCAACCGGTACATGAATGTAGTGTGTAGTTTGTACAAATGCTGGCACATGCAAACGAAATTACAGATAGTTGCAAACATGAAACAAGGAAAGCGATTACAATATAATGTGCATTCTGGAAAATTCACGTAAAATCTCCAGTTGATGCAATTCACGAAATGAAACACAGTTTAGACTGTGGATAATACAACGGAACAGAGAGAACCACCGTGCATATTCAGAACAACAATTGCAATGAACGTAAAACGATGCAGCTCAAATCATGAACACGTACATACGTAAATGATTAAATCCGAAAGAACAACTAGAGAGATATAGAGAGAGAGAGAGAGAGAGAGAGAGAGAGAGAGAGAGAGAGAGAGAGAGAGAGAGAAAGAGAAAGAGAAAGAGAAAGAGAAAGAGAAAGCGAGAAAGAGAAAGCGAGAAAGACAGAGAGAATCAGAATCTCCATTAGTTTTATGTGTTTTTGAGTAGGTGAGAGAGAGTAAAGATAGAGAGAGAGGGAGAAGGAGAGAGAGAAAGAGGGCGGGAAGAGAGTAAGAGAACGAGAGAGAGATTATATGCATGTAGCCAGCAAGCTGCTAGCGCAATTAATGTGTCTGCACACAGGGTTTTTAAGTTGGTGATTTATGCATATTTAATAACCGATTTAATACACATCCTAACTCTCTCTATCTCTCACTTCCGTTCTCTTCCCCTCTCTCTCTCTCTCTCTCTCTCTCTCTCTCTCTCTCTCTCTCTCTCTCTCTCTATCTTTACTCCTCTCACCTACTCAAAAACACATAAAACTAATGGAGATTGTCCAAAAATATGCAAACTAAAAGCTAAAAAACCAAACCATAATATGAACGTATTGGGACTTTGTGGATACGAAAAATCCGAAAACATGTGCGAAATGGCACACGCTCTTAAACATCATGATCAACAAAATAGTCCCATTCCGTTTGGTTCATTTTCATAAGTAAAATAAATGCATTGAGATTGGAAATTCGAATGTTTAACTCTTTTTATTTTAATATGAATATGTGTGACTCGCGGCAAAATCAATCGAATTAATTAGCCATAGCTATATTGAAGTATTTTGTCTGTTGATTTCATTGCAGTTTCACAAAAAAAACAATTCATGTGTATCACAGAGGTAAACGCGCGATTTTTCAATTCCAAACAATCGCAGTTCATCAAAAGTGCTATTCATAATCAATTTTTCATTTTTTGCCATCAGCACGTTTCGAAAACATATTGAAAATTGTATTATTTTCGTCTACAATCGAATATTTTAGTTCGTTCGTTTCCTCTGATTGATTTATGCTTGTGTCAGACCATCATTGCCCGAAAGCAAAATATCAATTGAATTTCTTCATTTCAAAAACAAACCGAAAAAAATTAAATCGAATTTAAATGTTCTATTTTCACTGTTTAAAATGGAGAATTTTGAAGAGAAATGAAAAAAAAAAACAGAATTCGCATCCATATCATTTGTTTACATTTGCATTGTTTATTCAGCAACCGATTGAAATGCAGTCGTGTGTGATTGTGACAGTTGCGTGCTGAAACATATATACTCTATGTTTCGGAATGATTAACTGTGTGAATGAATAAAAAAAACCAACAACATTGAATTCCATTTGGCGGTTGTGTCAACCGTAAACGAATACCTTTCATGTTTGTAATTGAAATTCACTTGATTGCCCGATACACACACACACAACGCACACACGCATCTCTATATAAGCACACACGCACACACAGAGAAAAAGGGGGAAGGAGAGAGACGCATGCACGTAAAAAATATCGACGATCTTACACAATCTGTGCACATGCAAATTTAAACGATTTCATATTCATATTTTACTAATAAATCACATTTTTTTTTTTTTTTTTTTTGAATTAAGTATTGACAGCGAATATGTTCTCAGTATAATTGACGTGCAAATAATTCATACAATTGCGGCTATAAACCGTTTATAAGACAAACACACACACACACACATACAATACATATGCATACATTGTGGAATACAAACACTCGAAACTAGCGAAATAGTTACTGTAGACAATTTAGAAAACTTTTTATTTATTCATAGAGAGAATATTCTTTTTTTGTCGCATAGACTTATAAGTTCACAGAGAACTGACTTGATTTATTCATATCGAACGGTAAGGTTGGTTTAAGAATTAGTTTTCAACGAAGTAAAAAGTTTTAAATCCGATTAAATTATGTTCCATTTTTTCAAATTTTCTTTGAATTTTTTTCCTCTCTTTTTTTCGACTTTTTTCAGCGACATTTTTTCGCATTTCAAGCGAATTTCATTAATAATAGTTCTCGACGGTCTAACAAGACAGACACGTCGAATGTATAAAAAAAAAACATTGAATCTAAAAATAGCAACTGAATTCTGAATTCAGTTTATGTCTATAAAGTTCAAAGTGAACATTTTAAACAAAGAAATAAAAAATTTCGTTTGAAAAAAAATGTCCACAATATATTAAGTTCAGTGCATTAATATTTAAAAAATGGGATAATGTACTGAAATACCATATTGATAGCCAAATTTCGCTATGCAAATGTCTATCGATATATTAAATTCAGTAGCTTTAATGCTTCCAACTGAAATTGTTGAAATGAAATATTCGTTTTTAAGAATTTTTCTGTTTTCCATTTTTGAAAAATTGATGAAGTTTTGCGTATATTGATAAAGTGAAGCAACTTAGTGCTAGTATTGACTTACAACACATATTGTATTTATGTACGTTGTTCAATCATACGTGCAATTTACATGCTTTCATATTCATTGTTGATTAATAAATCAGGCCTATGTTGGTATTGTGTTTTGCAAAATGATTGTACAAATGCAACGAAAATACCAGATAATAATCAATAACAATTATCAATCGAGCTCACCCCATCGAAACAAAATGTATTCAATGAACAAAAGCATTGATTCGTTTAACTAATAAACGAACGTTCTAGCTAAATGTATTGGCCGAGAGATGTGATCCATGCATATTTGCTTGAAATCAAAACATTGGTTGACGTTTTGTTTATTATTTGTAATTATTTATACTTCCCCCTTATTTTTGAATCAAATTATTGTCTATGAAATGTAGACACAATGTCTACGACAAACCAATGTGAGTCAAAATCAAAACGTTAAGCGCTCATATTCCCGTTATTCAGTAGACCATTGAAAAAGTGCGTAATTTTATAGTCAATATACATATATACTCACTTATACAAACTTAGATAAAAGAATGCTAACCGTTCCTCACTTTAGCTTATCGCGCCCGAATGTATACTACCGGATGAAATAAAAAAGCGACAAAGCGCTAGATTTGAAATGGGCATTTGTATGCTCAACTCAACTAATTACCAGATAAAAGCAATGACTTTTTACCCGTTGGCTATCATTTATGTAGGATTGGCACTGTCAATTTGACACCTCAAAAGGAAATTCCAGAAAAAAAAGCGAAAAGCAAACACACATTACAAATGCGGAAACATCTTACTGAAGAATTCGTTGCTACAATCTCCATTTTCAGTAGTTATGGCTCATTTTGCTTATCACGCGAAATAAATATGGGATTAGAGAACGGAAAAAATAAACAACAAAGAACAAAGCTATAGAGAGAAAGAAAAGCGATAGCAAAGAATATCACAGCAAGAGTGAAAGCGAAAAAAGCGTGAAAAAAAAATAGCGAAATTAGCATTTTGGTGTAGATTTCAGAGAAATAGAAAGAGAGCACGAAAATTGTTTGGAGTGAGTGTCAGAGAGAAAACGAACATCGTACGCATGAATTAAGCAAATGAAATGAGCATTACAATAAGCATGGAATGCTAAAAATATGAAAAGTACATAAATTTTTGTTGATCGTTCCCGGTTACATTATTAGCATTGAACATTTGTTTGGAGTAATTTAAATGAAAATACTTTGGCTTGAGCAGTAACAAAATGCACCCCCTAAAGGTATTTCGATTTGGCTTGACACGCACCTCATACATCTATGTCATTTTTGTTTGCTAAAGCCAAAATCCATGCCGACGATATATCAAGTGTCGTTTGGCCTTTCTCATTTTGTATAAATTCCCATATCGATAAGAGAGCATACACTTTCTCTTTCTCTCTCTCACTCTCTCCCTCTCCCTCCTTCTCTCTCTCTCTCTCTCTCTCTCTCTTCTCTCTTTCTCTGTTCATCTTTCTCTTATTTCACTCCATGTAACATAGCTCAACTTTTTTTTGGTTGAAAATTAAACTTCTAACAAATGGTTGGAAAATGTGAGCATTTATTCCCTCTCCGCGGCTCCAAACCAAAACATTCAAACGCAAATGAGACGAATAAAGGGCAGTTTAAATGTAAATTTTTAAGCAAAAAATGGCGACTAACCAACAAAACAAACACATTCAAAAGAAAAATGAATGAACGAATGAGATTGAAGTATGCGTGTTTGATGCTTGAACGGAAATAGCCAAGGGAATTCTGTTAATGGAACAATTTGAAATCAGTTGATGACACATGCCACTATGGAATATCCGTATATCCTGAATGTGTCCATAGCACGCGCGCACCAAACGGACGAGTAAAATAACTAAAAAACTTTTTCTAGAAATGGCTTTTAACCCTTTTTCGGTAATTTTCTCCACAAATCGACACGCACCACAGAATGAGACAAAAGAATATAAATTATGTCTCTCTATTTAAATTGGGCCACACAGTTTTTGCTTTTACTTGATTTGGTTCAGTGAAAGGCAATTTCTAAGCTCAATTCTCAGTTTCGCATATAAAAAAAAAGGTTTATCAACCATTTGATTCTTATCATTTTGAAATATGCTAATCCATACGCCCATACGTGCAATGCATTTCATTCGATTATTTCCTATATATTACATTACATGCAAATCTAATGGAAACTATAACAATGACAAAAATCCGCCAATTCCAGTTATTACAATTTTTTTTTTTGCCCGTATCGCTGTCGCTACTGTTGTTGTTGCAACAATGTAAATTAAACCCAAAGCCGTTTGTTTGCATCGTTTTAATGGATCACATTCTCGAAGCTAAAACCATTAAAAGCTACCGTGATATGCTTAGGCAAACGGGCAATAAATTGCATGTAACTTGTCGATAGGTCAAATATGTATTTCGAGAGGATTTTAAGGTTTAGGTATTGTTTGGGCTATTTTTTGTTTTGGTGAGAGAGCATAAGCGAGATTTTATAGGCGCCATATTTTTAAACATTCTGCCAGTTTTTTTTTTCTAGTAGTCGATGGTATTTGGTTCATTATTCGACGTTCGTTTCGTAAAACTAAATCCGTTTATTTGAATAGTTACACATCATGCACTGAAAATTAAACAGAACGCGTGATTGAAGTGTAACGCACATCCGATTAAAGCGGAAAACCAAAAATTTGATCGACAAACCAACGAACGAACGGCAAAAAAAACCCATTAGTTGATTGTCACCTCTCTTGCACATATGTCGAAAATGTAATTAACATTCACCGATGACAAACAGGACAAAATCGACTATTGAACCGTGTGACAAATAAATGTCCATGGCAAATGCACTCTCGTTGTTATTTACTCAGAATGAACAAAAAAAAAAAAAAAGAAAATGTTTTTGAATGCATTGTATTGTATGCAGGGCATGTCAAAACCTCATTGCTTCCGACTGGCTCAATAAAATTGTCTCTATCGATTTATCATTAATCATTTGATGACACATTGCTATAATGATTGTCATTAATTTAATTTAGTCATTGTTCATTGTTCGAGGCGAAAAGGATTTTCGATAATATTTCGAAAGATTTAAATTGAATAGACAGTGACATATTTACTATCCGCCCATCACATGTTTGTTGCATTTAGAAAATGCATTTGATTCAAATCGCTGGCAGTTTATCAAATCGACTTCGCATGAAATTCCAATCAAACAGTAGGCCAGTTGCTTGAGTTTGATAAGAAATAGGCTGTTTATGCCTTTTGAGTACCAAAAATTGAAAACACAGGAAGAAACGTTTATTCAATCTAGATGTAGATCGTATCGAATCGATAACATAACAAATACTTCCGACATTTGTCAAGCATTAATTCAATACCACACAATGAAATGTAGATTAGCTCAATTTAATCGCTGTTATAAAAGTATGTTTTTTCTGTTTTTTTTTTTTTTTTTATTTGTTATTGATTTGTGTATACCTCTTGAAATGAACATTCCATTAGATTTCCATAATGCACGATTTTATTATTAGTATGAGGCATAAAACGAACGATTCGATAGAGCATTTAACGATACAATATACCGATTCGATACATACATTTACATTCATATTCAATTTATAGCGAATAAGATCAAAGGGCAAATATGAGGCAAAGTTACAATAGAGAAGAAAATAACAACAACAAAAAAATGTCATCAATAAAATCACGATTGTTCTAACTTGACTATATTGTAAACCCTTCGAACAGATTGAAATACAAGCATGAACAAAACCAAAGAACCGAAATAAAAACAAAAACAACCACAATAAAGAAACAAAAAAATATACACACAGCAGAGGATAGATGTGTACATGCTCTCAAAAATTACAACAAACCGCATGAAATTGTCGAAAAACTGTGCATAACCAAACAGTCAAGAACCACCAAGTTGGAAAATGTATTATTCATTAAATACAATTTACATATCATTTTCGTGTTGTTTTTGTGTTTGCTCCGTGATTCATACCACACACACACACACACAGACAAACATACATACATTCGTTGGCTCGTTTGCGCGGGTGTGCTTCGAACTGTATGATATTTGGGCATCCGTCGATGTGATTTAATGTTCAAAAGCATCTGATTTCAGTACATTTGCATTTCAATTTGAATTTTCAACGAAAATAACAACAAGAAAACCCCTTTCTTTCATACAAGAATGGTGAACAAGAAAATTGTGCGGGTTTTGAGATCGATTCTAATCCTATCATTTGAACCTTTCCTTTTCAATTTACCGTCCACCCGTCATAAACCACACAATTAAATTCTTTACGTTGAGTGCAATGTAAACAAATTATGTTGTCATCTATAACAAAGAATATGCGTCCATATTATATGCGTTTATGTTCGAAGTTGTATGCGTCGATGTATTATGAGTTCAGGTAAGAGATATCTATCTATGAATAGAAAATGGGGTCATATTGAAAGAAAAAAAAATATATATAAACAGGCGACTCTTTTGTCGAAATTCAAAAAGGTTCAAGTAGTGACACAAGGGCCTAATTTTTTTTTTTTCGACCAAAAAAATCCAAACGAAAATGGACTTATTTTATGAACACCAGTGGAAATGTTCATAATAAATTAATTAAGTGGATTCTTCCATTAAAAACGTACGGAAGAGAGACGCTTTTTATTCGCTAGACCATTCAAGGTGTGAATCTGAGAAATTTTGAATAATTTATTCAAATTTATCTGGCCGTGCGTCGTTTACAAGATCACAAATACCCCTTACGTGGTAAAGTGCATTTATGCTCGGGCATTTACTTGTGAGTTTTGGATCTTTTTGTCGTGCGAGAAAAAGAGAGAGAGAGAGAGAGGGGGGGGGGGAAATGAAAAGCGGAGAGAGAAAAAGAGCGAAAGCGGGAGAGACAAGGTGTGAGTTGTGTAAATTAGAGCTAGTTTGTGGTTGATAATATTCATTTGAATTTTGTTATGTTGGTTTTTTCTGCAGAAAGCCTACGGAAGTCACGTTTCAAAATGTATGATGAAATTAAACGAAAAATCTAAAATGCCCGATACAAACCCAACATGAGAGTGTGCTCCGTCCATGTAGAGTGTGCTCTGTCGCTATGCGTAAATATAATAGCATTCGTGGCTTCATGGAAGTAGTAGTTTCGAGTCATATATCTTCATTTGCTTCCCATTTACAAAAAAAAGAAAAGAAAAAATAGAAAATACACATAATGGTAACATTGGCGGTTATATTCATATACACTTTTATATCATTATGCGATGCTGGCAGCATTCGCACTCCATTCTCTTTTGCTCTCAATTCACCTGTGTCATTTTAACGCCATTCCTTTGGATAACGTTTATTACCAGTTTTTAGTGGTAACCACAACAGTAACACCGTCAAACAAAAACCCCCGTGTGCCGGAAAACAATGAATGTGTGACAGACGCGCGAAAATCGATATCAATTCGGTGTGCATTGTAAATGTGTTTGACAAAATGAAAACCCTCAATTTTGTGTAATAGTCGCACGCGTCTCAAAAATTCGTAAATGTCATTGTTAATGTTACGATATATTTATCAAAAATGAAATACGCGAAAAGTGGATTTTCTATGCGAGCAAATACAAAATGTGATAAAAGGTTTGATATCAACGCTTGATGCAACGAGTTGCCGATACAACGGAAATTCGTTTCATTCAAATGAAATTCAATTCAATTCTAATTGCAGCATTTTTGCTTGATTGAACGAAATAAATGCGTTTCATGAAATATGAAACAGCTGCATTTTCACATTATGTAATCCATCACCAATCTACTCTACTCATCCATTTTCCCCGAAAAAACAAAAATGAAAATATTATTTTCAAAATGCTCACAGCAAAATGAACAACAATTTTAATACAATGTTTAATGCTTTTCAATGTTGTTGGAATTTCAAAATAAATTATTATATAATTGGCAAAATATAAGCTTCATCCGGTGATTTGATGTGGTGTTGATTTTTACTGCAAACACAAAACAAAATCAAATAATTGGTTTGGCTTTCAAATATGTGCGGATGCTATATTTTTTTTTTTTTTTCACTTTTATTTGCTATTCAAATGCATATGCAACATGCAACATTTTCATTCAATTTATTTATTCATTTTCACAAATAGATTTTTGCTATTCACATTCATATTGCATTTAATACACGGCGTTATGCCAATAAACTCATTTTTAATCTAGATAAATGTGATATTGATCTATCAACTGGAAAATAAAACATAGAATTTGGCCTTTTTTTTTGAATAAATCGAAAACTAAAATCAACCGTTTTTTCACGCTCTGGTTCGCTTGTGTTGGTCAGATTGTTCTTTGAGCTTCATTATTAATCAAAATGTACGATTTGAGTCCATCATTTTAGGTAAATTGGAATCATGCATTGCCTATGGTTTTGTTGATTTATTTTCTATTAATTTTAATTTTTTTTCTATTTATTTTTTTATTTTTGTTATTTGCACATCATGTGAAATTGTAGATTTTTCCACTTGATTTGATTTTATTCATCATTTGAAATAATTCATTTCATACTTTGTAACATTGCTAACACTGCGCCCGCCTTTCGTATGATCTAAAAAAAATCAGATATTTTCATTAAATATATTCAAAAGAGCCACAAGCCAAAAAAAAAAAAAAAAATTAAATGTTAATTTCCTGGATGATATAAATTCAAAAATAAAAATAAAAATTACATCAAAAGAACAGTGGCAAAAAAAGATTGCCAAAATTTGACAAAAAAAAAAAAAACATTTAAATTATCAATAACATACGTCCATAAAAGTTTCCAACGAGCAATTCAAACATTTGAATGAGGCAAAATAGTATGGTTTTTGTGTATGGCCAATCATGAACCAGACTATGTACTTCGAAGTTGCATCAAATTGATACCATGTTAGTCCATAAACATTATTCGATAAATCATAAGCATATATGATTATCTCACCACCGAGACAGATCATGAACAAGATCAGAATGTCACATGAACAGGCGGCAAACAGTTGAAAAAGCATCTGATTTCCATCCAAGGCACTCTGAAAATCAAATGTAACAAAGTACCATAATTTGCAATATTTTCTCATACGAAAAATCAGATGAAAAAGGAAGAAGATGAAGTAAGAGGACGAAAAAAGGAAGAACAAAAAACGGTATACCTGCTGCAATTGAAATAGTCCCGTGCACAATGTTGCCGCACCAAATGAAAAAATGTAGTACTTGATACGAATGAGTAAAAAGTTGAGCTCGTGCAACAGTCTAAAGTGCAAAAATATGAAACATCCATTAGCCTTAAAGCATACAAGTGCGCAAACACAAACACTTACTCAAGGACTCTCAAATGAGACTTCACTATGCCAATGAGTTGATGTTGAATTTCATAGCCTAGCTGTAAACCGATGTCAGATTTTCTGCTTCTGCTTAAAATTGTTCAATTTTTTTTTTTCTTGTTTATTTGTCAAAATGGTTTTTTTTTTTTTTTTTTTTTTTTTTTTGGTTTGGCTTTAATTGAAAAAGTGCAACATCTATTCATCACTCACGGAATTTGATTGATGGTGTTCAATTTAAAGCGAATTTCATCGAGGGCTGCTTTCACATACAGCGAAATTGAAATGAAAAATACATAGAGACCAGTTGTTAATGAAACAAAATAAGCAGCCAAATAGCAAAGCGCATAACCGACAATATATCCGGGCCATTTCTCAACATCCATTGGCAATCTCAAGAGGGGATTTATTACAACAACAAAAAAAAAAAAGAGAAAGAAAAAAACACTTGAAAAATGTTTGGGGAAAAAATATGTTCGCAAATTTAATGAAATGGTTTTTACTGTAATGCTGCTGGCAACATTCTCATGTCGTCCGAATAATCATCTGTTATCCACAAGAATATTAACACACATAATGGCAAACCAACGACACCAAATACCGAACAAAATACAAATATTTTGAAATAGTGAACTACATTGTAAGCCATTAATTCAGTTTTTCTGTAAATGAGCTTGAAGCTTTCCAGCGAATTATCGACAATCACTTGAATGCGATGAATAATTGACAAAACCGTTGAACGTTTTAACAAAAAATCGGAATACGTTACAAGACCCATTCCAGCAATACAAATTAAATAAAATGCACTTGTCGCTTCGGCTACATCACGAATATTCAATATGAAATATGTAACCAATGGAATTAGGAATAAAATTGGCGTTATCAAACAAACACATTGACTTAGAACCATTTTCATGTAATATGGTTTGCCTTTTGAACTTATAATACCCAATAATTTCAGGCATTTCTGATCTAAGCTCAATACTTTCATAGTGAATGTAATCAATTTTTTTTTTTTATAAATGCGATTCCAATAATCTCTACAGATGTCGTGTCAATATTAGACTAAATTGGAATACTTTATTGCTTGTATTTATATAATGATGGCTATAACAGAACCTTTTCAGTCGATGTGTTTCATTTCAGATAATGTCCTTCGTTGTGGGAGTAACAAATTAACTCCAATTTTCAAACCATAAATTTTTTTTCCTAACCTTTCATCA
The DNA here is from genome assembly GCA_029041755.1 of Resseliella maxima. Classification (NCBI taxonomy): domain Eukaryota; kingdom Metazoa; phylum Arthropoda; class Insecta; order Diptera; family Cecidomyiidae; genus Resseliella; species Resseliella maxima. Next base: position 388,875 of record JAQOWM010000888.1, on the reverse strand, counting down.
ATCGAATTATATAATTTCACGTTTCTTCATAGCAATTACATTCAATTCGGTGTCACTTCGAAATAAAACAGAATCGAAATAAAACAAAAGAATATAAAAACAAACATAAGATTGTTTTTCCTCATTATAAAAATAGAAAAATTCAGAAATTTATTCATTATATAAATACAAGAAACAAGATGTCATCCGTAAGTTGAACTTTCCGGCACTGCAAATCCAACGCATATAATTCATCCAATTTCTCGAACGAATTCAATATATTTTGTCTTCGATCATCTTAACAAATTAATTCTGCATCATCCGTTCTTTTTAATGGGTATGTTGAAGATGAGCTATCGTGTTATCAAATTTATGAGTACAGCGTACAGAGTACAGGGTACCACACACTCACCTTACGAGGCTTCAAAAACTGGTTTTTCGTGCTCTCCTGGGTTTAAAACGCCGAGAAAATGTATTTTTGGATGTTTTTCATTTTTTTTCTTCTTACAATACTTTTACGCAAAGCATGCTGTGTGCGGAAAAGTAAAAATAAAACCAACTATGGCAAAATAAAAAAATGGATAAAAAGCACAGAAAACCGTTTCGTTTCTTGTTCAATCGAAGCAAAAATATTTGAACACAAATTCCGAACCATGAATTCTGAGCACGACTATGTCAATTTTTTTCTTTCTTTAACTTTTTTGGTTACTCGTTGAGAGGCACAATAAACAAACAATGTAATTCATACATGCTCAAGGCTCAATTTTTACCATCTCTAAATATATCGGTGTCAACCGTGCAACTCAATTGGATGATATAATACTTTGGAAAATTAGCTTGCCCCAAGTCTGAAATTATCAAAACAATAAATAGATGTTTATGGTAGAAAAGAAGAAGAAAAAAATGTTGCGTGTTTTGCACAAATACAATTTGTATAACCGGTGAAGTAATCAATAAAGTTCTTAAAAGCATAGAAAATGCGACAGCAAACTTTTGCCTACGAACGAAAGTCTTATTATGAAAAGCGGCGTTTTTCCAGATTTTGTTTATTTTTCGTCTTGAAATAATGTTATGAAATTTGATTTTGTTGTTGTTGTTGTGTTGTTGTTGTTGTTGTTGTTGTTGTTGTTGTTGTTGTTATTCTTCGATAGATGTTGTTGTACTTTTTTCCTTTCAATGAACACGACTAAGGTGTTCGAACAAACAGCAAAATATATAATTGAATGTTGCAAACCTTTTTGATCGATGAAACAATTTCATTCATAATATGATTAAAGAGTATCGTAAACTAATAATACTTAAATGATTTCAATCATTTTGCATGGATCTATCATTTTCGTCGAATGCAATTTTCCACATTGAGTAATAATTAGGTTTGATTAGTATTTGACATATTTTGTTTGTGTACAATATTGCATCAACAGAAAAAGCGATTTAATTTTAAGCAAATGTTTAAATATTTCACTTGCATCTCTGAAAGTTGTTCGGTTGAAAGAGTGTTGCTCCATAAATTGGTTGTGTAGCGGTTGTTGTCATGCCATTTGGCTTATTAAAACTCCATGCAATTTAACCAATTTTAAGAGAATATGAAAAGGAAAATTGAATTTTTCAAAAGACCTGCTCTTATGCATATATACACACACATACATGCATATTAAGCGTATTGCTCATTTCACGTAGACACGGTTCATACGAAATATAAATTGTATTTTGCATAGATTATATCGCTCGCGGTGTTTATACGCAAGTAAATCAACTTTTCTCGTTGCGCTTCTTTTTCGCTTTTCTATTTTTCATATCTTAATCCGTTTTGTTTGAGTTATTTCTTATTTGTAGATGTTCTTACGATGTACTTAACAAATGGAAAAGTTTTTAGCGCGAAGCATAGAATTTTTGCGTTGTTCTTTGTCTCTCTTTATCTCCAATATGAACGACTTTTCTACTGAAATATATGCGAAGATAAACATGAGATAGAGTGATAGAGATGCAAAAAGATATCGAAAAAACGAGTAAATGATAAATATTCGTGCCGCGTGCACCAATTTTCTTCTTAAATAATTTCTGTTAGTTACCTTTAAGAGAGAAAATGTTGTAAAACATATGATACACATCTTAAACGGGGCGAAATAAAAAGAACACAGACACACCGATGCGTACAAATAAAACGATTCAATACTGTGTGTGCCATGATAAAAAAAAAAGTGGTGCTTTTTCACTTCTGTTTCATGCATCGTGTGCCACAAAGTTTATTGCAAATAAACCAGCAGACAAAAATCGTTGGTTCACATTTATTAAACCATAAAATAACCATGCTAATGGCAAATCTCTCATCCCTTAAAAACCAATACCAAACTGATTCTCATTTTGCAAAAGACAACAGACGAACTTTTTCTTTTTTCCTTCTTTTCTTTTTCTTGAAACAACATGTAAATCATTGGCAAAATATCAACGACAAAGGATTTTATCAGTATTTTAACCACAGGTAAATATTTCCATCTTTAAACGAACATAAGCTACTTTGGTAAACGCATCTTTGCACAAGGGAAATGTGAACGATAGACAAAACTTGCAGCAAAACATAATATCGTCACACGAGTGTAATAAATTTGATATTCTTTCATTCGTTGTCTTTGTTAATGGTCTTTGCACGCAGTTTTATATATTGCAGCATTGTTTGAAGCAGATATTTATGGTTAAGAAGTATGTGCGGTTTAACACATGTCAATGTTAAATTGAAATGAAAAATTATCCATAACGCCTCCAACGACATTTTTGCCTTCTTGGAGTAAAACTCACATTGGTTTTTCACTCAAATCTCCGAGCTGAAGTCAAAGAACCATTTTTCTAGAACACAAAATTCCGCACATTTGAAAAATTCCATTTAAGTTGATTTTTTTTTTATAAAAAGGCGCGTTCTCTTTTATAATATAACGACAACAATCATAGTTTGAGTGGCATTTTGTTGAAATGAAAAATTGCTTTGACACAAAATAAAATGAAACTAAACAATTTATTCTTCAGCATATGCTTGTCAATTTGCATTTCAGTGGCAGAATTAATGATGGATCGTTTTGTTTATGGATGTCAACAATGACATCAAATTAAACATTGATTATAATGCGATTGATAAATTTACGGAATAAAGTTCTTGACCCAAACAGGCAAAACTATTGCGCAACAACAACGACGCAAAACTATCATTTTCCAAACTAAAAGACGTACGAATTTTTTTTCTTTTTCGTTTAAATCGATCTGAATGAGCATTCATGTTTGCTTCCACTTATATAAATGTGTATAATTCACTGAATCTGTCAGTTAGATCACGATTTGATCCATGTATATCTAATTCCAAGCTAAACGATCCTATATTTTAACCGAATCTTTCAACTGTCACATCCAATTAAAATCAGCAAAAAAACAACTAAAAACAACGAAAAGAAACGTTGAAGACAAAAAAACATTGTGATTTCACGTTTGACGCACCAGTTCGAGACATACAAAAAAGACCTTGGTATTTGTTAATATGAATATATTCACAGAGAATGAGAGTGACGTTTTGTCGCGCTATACGTTACGAGCGCGCTCTCTTTGGCAAACATAATGAAAGTGAAAACAAAAAGAATGAAAAAAAAAACTGCTAGAAAATCCGCAAATGAATTATTTACGCTACAATGCATACGGTTGACTGGCTGACCCGTTGCTCATTTTTGATCATTTGCGTGTGACTGACGCTTGCTCATGTATGTATGTGTTAACTGCGATAGAGAAAGATGCTCTCGAAGACACTATAATTGTATACATCGAATGACTCTATTTTCATCATATTAAAGTTGCGACGCGGGCGCTACCGTCGTCTTCAAAACAATATCATTCATTCGTTTGCTCTCCCTTTCTCACTTGACATCATTTGATGTACGATCGTCGTCATTAGTTTCATCTATTTTATTACGATTTTCATTCGGTTCCTGCCGTTGTATATGCCGTTTTCTTTTGTTTATGTTTTGGCTAGATTCGTTTTTGAGCCTATATAGTACAATTTCGATTTTTTAAAACGATCCAACGACAGTTGGTCGTGTACCGTTATTGCAGACGAACGGAATTCTCTCGATTTATAATTTCCCGTTTGCCCGTTTCAAAACTAAATAAACAACTTCAACTTGTGAAATGTGCTCGCACATTGTTTTAACGTCGATAAATAAAAACATTTGTTATTCGTTTTGAAATTATCGAAAAGATCTTTGACCGCAAAGGAAATTTTAACTTTACATTGTATAAATGCAATCAAATTGAACACTTATATCGATCGTTTTGTTTTTTTATGTCTGCAGTTTTCAAGTGAATTTTATTGTTGAATTGTGTGTTGAGTTTTTTGTCTGATTAAATTGAAATTGATTGGGATTTAAAATATATGTGAAGTGGAGTTTAAGTGCAACAAAAGTGCATTAATTGATTTAAAGCGACGTGAAGTCTTCGAATAAATGTGGTTTTTTCATGAAAAAATCTATACTTTTATGGAGAAAATGTAATTTTTTCATACAAAAAATGTGATTTTTCAATAAAAAAAAATTGGATTTTTTTCTCAAATATTGCTTTTTCTGAGAAAATGTGGTTTTACTTAAAAAATCAATGCATCAATTGAACCCTTCATTTAAGTATTCATTCGATGGAAATTGCCTTCGATAAATTGTTTGCGGCAAAAATGTTCGTCGTAGATAAGTCAATGAGCTCGGATAGTGCCAAATTACCAAAATGAACATTTCTTTCAACATTTCACTTGGAGAGTTCATTCTCTTCTTGAAAAATGACGTGTGCAAAGTCATTATTTGTGGAAAAATTTTAATTTGCATTTCACTTGACACCTCATCAGATCGTTTCGCATTATGTTTCCCCCTTTTTCCCACTTACTCTCATATTGCTGTGGTTTCCTCACCGAAAGATATGTGTAATTTGTTGTTCGCAGGAAAAGTGTGATATGTGTGTTTAATGAAAGAAATGGCGCGACATTAAAAAGAATAAAATCATTACGTGAACTGAATAAAAAGTCAAAACATCAATGATTTGAGCGCATTATCATTGAAGCATTCGGCAATTGTAACATCTGCAGTCGTCATAACGAGCCGGGTTGACAATAAATGAGACATTTCAAATGGCGAGAAAGAGATAGAGAGGAAGAGAGAGAGAGAGGGAAAGGGAAAGATAGAGAGAAGGAAAGAGAAGTGATTGCGAAATCACGATGACTTGTATTTTACATCATAATGTCATAGTCATCAACACGACTTGCAGTTTCTTATTTCGACATTTTGTCATATTATTATCATATTCAAATCATCCTTGCTCGCTCACTCACTCAACTTGTTCCTTTTTTTTGCGGTTCATTCAATCGCCCGCATTTTTCCATGTCATTTTTCGTTTCCTCATTTAAATGCAATTTTTCATGTTATTTACACGAAAGATGAAAAATCTCATTTCGGTACAATGAATACGGAACATAAACGATGAGAACCATACATACAGAGGAAAATTCGACACCCGTCCGTAGAAATGAGCAAAAACGAGAATTGAATTGAAATAACTGCAGGAAAAACATAAACATTAAAACACAGAAAGCATAATGTGGTAAAAATAAACAGCAGCAATTTTAACAAGCAAACCATACAATTGCACTACACGATGTTGTCTTTGCTTTTGCTTCTCATTTCATTTAGTTTATTCTCTCTCCTTCCGTCTCTCTTTTTTTCTATTTTTCTTTCTTTATTATTTCAAACGCTGTCGCACTCTTTTCAGTTACATCAGAAACAAGAACAAAACAAACCTCCTCAATCAGCTCCATGTGCAACGGCTTATTTCCTCTCGCAACATAGCATAAATAGTACATACACGGTACCGAGTTTTCATTTAAATGAGAAACACAAAATAGAAAGAAGGAGAAACAAAAAATACTGAAAAACAATCACACAAAAGATATGGAGCTAACATAGTCCCATGTTTGTTGGGCTTAAAGGTTCAACTCGATAGACGCGCCACGTTGTTGTGCAAATGAAATTTTGTGTACTGATTTAACAACGTCAGCGCCTAAATGAAGCGATGTGTTTTTACATTCAAGATTTTATGCCCATTTTTAAAGAAAATGAATGACGAATTTTTTTTTTTTTTCAAGAAAATGACACATCAAACCCCGGCACAAAAATATCATCATTTTGAATATTAATTGGCTTATTTCATCTAACAGAAAAATAACCAGGTTTATTTGACAATCCTCATCAGCTCAGGGGCGCTCCATTACAAAAACCTGTAATTTTCACATAATTTAATTTCGTATCATCATCGTTGCTGTAATGATTTTTTTTTTTCCCAATTTCATCATCTGAACGGTTTCTGTCAAGGTGGAAACAGAGAACCATTCTATTTCAGGCAACATTGTTGAATCGTTATTGTATTCTTGCGCATTTCCTTTCTCGCAAAAATAAAAAACTTTTTCTATATAACGAGGCTCTGCATGAGAAAAAGGTAAATAAAGAGAAAAAGAGACCGGCACAGAGGAAGAAATAGAATATTTTTGTTCATGCTCCGTCAAGACTGCAGAGAAAATCTTCATTATTCGGTAGTAAATTTTTTTTTTCTTCATTTTCGCATGCTTCCGAGCATGACGCGTAAAAGTGTGACAAATATGCATAATGATAACCGTGTACTTGCACAATTGCCAATGAGCATTTGCATAACAACCAAACGAAATGGAACATTTGCATCGTGTGTTCTTAGCTGCGTTAAAAATGGCAAATGCGTTGAAAATGGCAAACACAACGATGATGACGACAGTTCTTTTTCTCTTTGTTTGTATTTTTCATACGTTTAAAGTAAATAAAGAAAAAGAAAATTATGAAAAACGAGTCAAATCGCGCCTCGCATAATAAAAAAATCATTAATATTTTCCTTTCACTGTGATGAATGATCTTTCTCCGTGTTCGGCATCGCCTCTGTATGTGTGTTCTTTACGCACATTTCATTACACACAATTTCAGCGTTTTTTTTTTCGTTTTTGTTAAAGTCAACATGTGCTTCACTTTCGCCACTTGAACACACTGATTCGTGCTAGCACGTTTTTTGTTCTTTCTCGAATGAATTATGACTTTACATAATCATATAGAAAAGAGAAATGAAAACACATTTCAAATGCATACTAAATACATACGCATATCCTTTGCTATGCATTTCATTAAATTGGCGCAGAGATGTTAGTTCAATGAACCTGCATTGAAATTGCGACCCAAAAAAAAAAAAAACCATTCGCATCAATCAAAGCAAAACGCATAAAATTATCGAATAAATTTCCGTTAGTAAAATTTTGAAGTATTACCAAATCACATATCTTAAGCGTATCGCGTGAAGATGATGAAATATTGTGCAAATTTTCCGCTTATAAATACTTCAAAAGTCTGATTGAAGCGGGTAGATTGTGTCGTCTGACTTCTTAGTGAAAGTAATTAATGGATTGAATCGTATGCTCCAATTTCTTTCTTTTTTTCTCTCTCATTCTAAATGGCACGCACATGAAATGTAAAAACATAAACGTGATTTAAAAACATGGGACAAAAGGCTAGAAGAAGAAGAAGAAGAAAAGGTAGAAGAAAATGAGACGAAAAAAAAGTCAATTAAAGTGACAAAAATAGCTCCGAACGTAAATCCAATGTTGAACACTTGCAACTTCTGCTACTGTGTATTAAGAATCCGAAAAAAACCGCTGGTAGCGAGTTGCTACTACTACGGAGTTTGAGAGGAGAAAACTACTCACGAAGCGATACACGAAAAACTATTTTGTGTGATGTTTCCTCTCTATAAACCCAACAATAAATAGTATATTTTTTTTTTCTTCGATAAACGACGCTAATTCATACGCAATGTGTCGCTTCACGCGTCTACCACGACCATACTTTGAAGACCATAAATTTCCACAAACAGCATCAGCTCAATTTGATTCAGTAGCTATTTTTAAGATAAACTAGACTAGTTTTTTTTATTTTTTTTTTGCTCTCTCCGTCGTTTTCTTTTCAAAATAGTGAGAAGAAGAAGAAGAAGAAGAAAAACACACAAGCAAACAACAATGACGGTAAAAAACTAATGAAAACCAATTCCGTTTGTTGGTTTTGCAATAACAGTCACACAATATTGTTTTCATAAATAAAATAATTTTTTGTTATGTAATCGAAATGATTTATTTACTTAAGCATATTTGCGGCATTTTTTTTCGTCGTTTTTCTTTGTTGCTCCAACAAATCCACTTTCATCATTTTGTATTGGCATTTTAAACGAAATATGATGAGATGAAGAGGTGCGAATGTGTCCAATGATAAAGATTACAGAAAGAGAGAGAGAGAGAGAGAGAGAGAGAGAGAGAGAGAGAGAGAGAGCGAGAAATAGAGAAAGAGAGAAAGAGAGGGAGAAAGAGAAAAAAAAACGAAAAACAAAAACTAAATCACAATAATTGTTTTGTGCAATTTTACTCTAAAGCAAATAAATCGTCATGAATGCCACTGATAGAAATTCGCATTACACACACACACACAAACGAAACAAATGAATAAAAAAAAGCCGCGCTAAGAAACAATTTTCAAATCGAAAAGTGTTGTTTGCACTGTCTACGTTAGAATGATGAATGTTGCCGCAGCACGCAAAAGTCACATTTCAACCATACATTCCCATTAAATTGCGGTGTCGCTTTTTCTTGAAAATTTGTCGTTTTTGATTTGATTTAGTCGCATTCCACAATTCTTCATATATATTTTTTGCCCTTCATTTCATCGTCGTTGGTATTTCACTGTCTTTATTTATTTGATACAATGACTGAAAAAGCATTACACCAAAAAAAGGAAACTTTTGAGGACTTGATAAATAAAGCACTTGAGCTAATGCTTTTCACTATGAATGCACACAAGCTGAAAAGAATTAAACAAAAAAAAAAAAATCCTGTAACATGCTGACAATGTAGATATTATTTGTGGTACACTAACGTCATCATTTAAAAAAAATAATAATAAGCCAACTATGATGAAGAAACAAGAAAAAAAAACTGCTGAATGTTTTAAACCAAAATTGGCTAGAATTTTTGTTAAATGTGAACGACCAAGCCTTATTTGCTTTTACATAGAAAATTTCAAAAAAAAAATCATACACACACACACACATTTTCTGCGAAGAACTGGTGAAAATGCAATTAGCATGAATGGAGGAAGCAAACACTGTCTTTGATGTCGATCCGGTCTGATGAACAATCTGAACATAGCTCATACCTGCTATTCCATACCGAACGAACGCTTAAATATTCCATCGTCTTTGTGTAAATTTTCAATTCAAGTGGTGATTTTAAACGATTTCAACTGCAATGAATTAAGTCGCAACGAAAAAAAAAAAATAATGAACGCAAGTACCAACATCACAGTGAAGTGAAGTTGATACATCAAACGGTGAATATTCATGTTTTTTTTTCGTATTTCGGGTGCTCTCTTGTTCACTGCCAAAAAAAAGAACATCAAAAGATTAAATGGAGTAGCATTTAGGTTTGACTTCAATTCTATGCAAAACACATCAATGAGGTGCAAGCAGTGATTTCGAAGAAGACAAGAATTTTGCAAACAAAATATTGGGTTTTTTCGGACGAGTGAGAGAGAGTGGAAGAGAGAGAGAGAGAGAAAGAGAGAGAGGGAGAGAGAGAGAGAGAGAAAGGAAGAAAGTGATTAAAATAGAGTGAAGAAGGAAAATTGAGAGTGAGCGTGAATGAATTGATTTTATCGATTCAAGTGCCAAGTCAATCATGTTGGGTAAATGCGTCAGTGGACAAGGATCGAGCGATGACATTTCATTCAATTACGAAAATTTGGCACAGGTTTGCAATATAATCATATATTTATAGCTCTTAAGCATCGTACACTTTGTTTGTTAATTATAATGATTGACAAGTGGATTGAAGCTGTCAACGAGTTTGCAACAAATTTAAATCGAAAAATGGAAAATGGAAAATGGAAAATGGAAATGAAATTCGAGAATTAACACCATTAAAAATCATTATCAACAATTCAATAGCTACTAAAATAATTGACAACAAATTGCAATTTTCGATAAGACATTTTTGTTTTTTGCTTGGATTCGCAAATTGATTGAAATATTCGATTTATAAATTTGTTGAATTTCAATAAACAAACCAGACTGATTACATTTATTATAAAAAAAAACATATTCAACAAAGTAATGGAAAAAGGTGTTTATTTTAAAGCGAATATTGTGTCTGGATAAATGTATTACTTATGCTTAGGCTGTCAGAATGTCAAAACAATCATTTGTTTGAAATGAATGGGAAATAAAAAAAAATGTCATTACATGCGCTTCGTGTATGTGCAGCAAAAATTCATCAACGATATGGAAATTAAACCTGATGAATAATTTGCTTTGTTTGAATAGCATGATATGCAAGCAAAAATATGCTTCCATTGAGTGCTGAGAAATGTCGGTACATTTAATGTATGTCTGACTTGTCGAGAAACATATCTGTTGTATATTTCTGTTTGTTTGTGCTAAATGCAAGAATTTAGCTCATGAATAACGTTTTAAACCGAATGATCTGGATGAAAATCGATTTTCAAATCGAGTTTAATCTAATTCCGTTTCACTTTTAACTCAATGTGACATAAGGTAATCAATAGACAGGGCAGAATAGACAGTTTGATAAGAAAGAGGGCAATCAATGAAATCAGTGGCATCGTTTACATGCAGCAAAACTAAATGGAGAGAATAACAAAGTAATGTTAAAGCATCGAGATTGAATTTCAAAGCAAATGTTTTGCTTTTTTCAGTCATCTGATGTGAGATCTAATGTACAGAGAAAGAGAGGGAAATCAGTCAAAAGAGAGAAATAGAGAAAGCGAGAAAAAACATCGAGTTAAATCTGTCAGTGGTATTAGCAGCAACATTCGAATCAAGCTCTTTCATCTTTATGCGACATGATTTTCTTCTTCTCACTCTTCGTTGTTCTTTTTCTCTCAATCTCTCACTCACTTTCTATCGCTTATTCTATCTCACCCTCCTTCTCTCCTTTTTTCTCACTTTCATTCACGAACCCTTGGTCTCTTTTTCTATTTTTCTCTTTTCTACATCGAATGCGAAATCTTCTATTTTTTTTTTCAAATGTAATCGTTTCACTCTCATTCGATGTGCATGGTATTACGATAGCTAATTTTTTCTCGACGACTCGTTCTTCGTTTCCGATTTGATGTATTTTTTTCTCGTTTTCTATTTTTTTTTTCTTGTTCTTTCTCACTTTTTCGAAAGTTCTCTCTATTTTCTCTTCTTTTCGTTCTCTCTTCATCTTTAGCTTTTTTTTCATTCCATTGATTTATTCATTCTGTTTGCGAACGCATTGCAGAAAATGTCGTTGAATGCGACATGGTGGATTGAAATCCTCGACAATAGACGTAACAACATCAATATCAATACGTACAAAACATCATCACATGAATAATCCATAATTCCATAATGTACTTAAATTGGCATTGAATCGCTTTTGCTTCCCACTTTGAATATACGCTTTATGTTGTTGCAAAGTGAGTTTGTGCCGATTTGACTCGTCTCAAAAGATAGAATTGAATGAATTGCACACAGGGAAGAAATGAATCGATATCGAGCGGCCGCATTAAAAATGAACCTAATATATGGTTTGAACGAAGTACGTAGTACTATATAGTACGACGAATTGCCTTGCCTTGTCTTGTCTTGCCTCACTCTGATGGCTGTTTATGTTTTTTTTTCCTTCTCCAACCAATGCCATTTTGCTCTATTTGACATTGATTACCATGAGCTCGACTCTGGCATACCAAATGCAAAAAGAAAACAAATACAAAGCTGGAGACATTTTTTTTTCTCTTCTACTCAAACTCATACTCTATGAATATTTTAAGCTTTGGCATGTACGTACGCATCAAACATGAACCATACGCATTATCGCCGACATAGCAGGAAAATAAGCTTAGAACCGTATTTTATTAGTTTATATCAATATTATCGGTTTATTACCATAAATATTTACAAATTTTCGGCTGCAATTCTCTCACTTTCAAAACCACCAACAAAAATAACGCTCTTTGAACTGTTCAAATGGCACTGAATCAAGCCCATTCTCAAGTCAATTTCAATACGGAAAGGAAATTGACAAAGAGAATAAGATAAAATTCCAGGTCATTCCAATTTTGCCAATTGAAATGAATGGAGGGGATACATGAATGCGTAAATATTTGATGGGCTTTATTCAAATAATAACAACTTTTTTCAAGGAAATTATTTTGAGTGACGAAACCGAAAGTTAAAATATAAGATTTTTTCATAGCGATGAAATGAGGTGCACGTATTCCGTACTACGCGCCCGGATGTGCTTTCGGTAGCACAAATATGTGTTCTCAGTGGTACAAACGGACGCGTAGTAAACACTACGTGCACCTTACTTCATCACCATGTATTTTTTATATCAATTTAGCGACGAATATTACTTACATACAATTTTAATAATAAAGAGACAAAAGTAAAGTTTTATTCGTAAAAATCGTTTCGAAATTGCCTATGTCTATTTGGTTTCCATGAATAATTTTTAAATGAAAGTTCATTTTTTTTACAATGAAAATTGATAAAAAACATTCCAATTCAACGATAGAAAATAATTATTTGTTAAAACAATAGCATTTTAGAAAGTAAGTTAATCCATAGTCTTATCATAATTGTCATTTAAAGAATGAAAGAATTGAATTTTATCAATAGAAATTAAATTGATAAAAATAATCATTTGAAGAACTTAAATTTGTTTTTTTTTCTAATTTTTGCTGAGATGATAGTACTGATTAGATTATAAATTGGATCAGTACTGATACTATTTAGTCATTTCTGCTTTAATCCATTCAACAAATGAATAAACTCGTGTAAAAACATCTGGGAATTTTTTTCCGCACTACAAGAATTAATAAATGAATTAGTCAAAAGTGTCCGAAAATTAAATATTTTAAATATCATTACCGGAATTCCCCATGAAACAATTCCAATTAATGTTTTGTTTGCAGGATTGGTTGGGTCAACCAATGGACCTCCTTTTTTCCGAAAATATAAAAAAAAAATCCGAGGAAAAAACGAAAAAATCAAAAATAAAAAAAAAAAATATGCAAAAAGAGAAGAAACAAAGGCTTATTATCCACGGATTATTGAATGCATGAATATTACCTGAATCACCATAGCAAACACCAACATCAACTGGACTTATTGTACAAATATGTGTATTTCGAATAGCTTTACCGCTCGGATGTCCATTAAATTTTTCAATACATGTCTTGACATTTACCGTGGAAAATGTCGCATATTGCAAAATACTTGGCGTATTTGATCTTTCTGGTGAGGGTGGCTTGTACTGAATCGATTTGATACAATTAATCGAATGAAAAATAATTTTTGATTTTGATTTTAATTAAATGTTCTTTTGGTTAAAATCAAATTGTTTTTTAAAAAAAACTTACGGATGTCTGTCCCCAGCCCGATACTAAAACATCAATTGTTTCATCGTCTTGCAAATCATGTGTTGGCAATGCAATCGGCTGAACGAATTGATTGAAAATAATTTTTTCGATTGTTCGCAATAGAGAGATGTCATTGTAGTGATCTGCTGTGTCATAATCTGGATGCGATGTAATTCTATCAATTTTCATTGTAATTCCATCGTTTTCAATTTTTAATGCGCCCACAATAGCGTATATGTTCTCTGGCTTTGCCTGCATTCTCTGCGTGCAATGTGCAGCAGTCAAAATGAATCGATCGCTGATAATTGCACCGCCACAATTGTGATATTTAAAATATTTATTTTGAATCGAAATTTGATATGGAAATTGACCAATTACAGCATTTTTACCGCCAACAATACGATTTTCGCCAATCGTTCGATTGAATTTTAGGTCACCAAGAATGCACACAGCACAAAGTGCCAACGAGAATAAGTGAAGAGACTTCATTTCGATGTTGGAATGAAATTCCAAGTAGAATTCAACAACTTTTTATTCATTAACAGTTATTCACGTAAATCCCTATCTTTAGATAATTCGATGTTTTGACATTATCTTATCGGGCCCATTACAATTCATTGCAAATGTAGAAAAATGTTCAAAATGTTGTGTTTATAAATCAAGTGAATTTTCAGCACACAAGGGTTACTTTCGTCACTCGATATGATACCATTCGCTTGGATACAATAAAATGCGGCATTTTTGCCCCTGTAAAGCATCCAGTGTTATTGACCTCCACCCAATGTATGAAAATAACACAAACATTTTGGCGCACAGTATTTTTAATATATATAAAATGTCTTCGAAACATTCCACCGAAGGCATTGCATCGGTTTTGCTATTTAAAGAAAAAAATATATAAAATTTTTGGTTGATATAACAACGGCACTGATCACAGATGATTGGTAAAAATGCTCATTTTACTGAACAACGCACACAAAGCATTTTACCGAAAAAGGCACACACACACACACGTAAACACCGGCTTTGTTTCTATCATGGAAAATCCTCGTTGAAATTTATGATGATAGCATTCCGTTTGAGCAGCGCACAGATTTTGTTTACTTTATAAATATTGTCTTTATTCTCGGTAAACACATATACAATGTGAAACAAGACTAATAATAAAATTGACAGAGAGAAAAAGAATGTGCGTGCAATAGGAAATGAACAAAAAGAAGAAGAAGAAGAATAAGAAGAAGCTCGATGAGAAAATTCAAGTCATCAAAATAATACCTAAAATAATAACAGCCGAAAGCAATTAGAAATGGACTATGGGCTATGCAGTTTTATTACCACATCATTTTAAAGTGTCTCTTTTTCGAAATTGGAAAATTTCGTGTCGTTTTTTATTCAAATAAAAATGTAAATGAATCAAGAGCCATTATGAGATGCTTGAACATGTCAAATCTAGCATTACATTACACGTGTTTACACGAGCACTCATATTACAATAGACAAAAATGAATGTTCTAAGTTGTATTGAAGTGAACATTTTCATTAGAATAAACGAAAGCCTTGTTCTATAGAGCGCTTTACAAATTGTACAAAACAGACAACGTTTCATTGAAATGTACATTTATGTACTGGAACGTTCCTTTCTTTTATTTTGAATTTTTCGATTTTCCATTTTCTTCTTTCGAAGCCAAGTGAAATGAATTTGTTGACAGTGGTAGATAAAAATTGATTGCAAAGAATATCAAGTTGGAAGAATGTTGGGTATTGCCATCTGATCGATATTTATTTATTGTAGGGGTGATTTTGAACTTATGGAAACAATATTGGAACTTTTATTACCATGGATACTGCGAACATAGGTGTCAATACAGTGCGTATGTTTAATGTATGATATTGAGATGGTACATCGATCCTTGCGGCCATAAATAGTCCAACATATTACATTTTCAATATTTTTGCTGTCTAAAAAGTGCTGAAATATCAACTTGTACGACCATATTGTCATATAAATTCATTCGTATTGATGCACATTTGGCTTCTCATTGCTATTGTTTCTGACAGAATATGATGAAATTGATATATATATGTATATACATTCATCGAAAAAATGCGGTCTCTTTGACAAATAGAGAGAAAATACTCTCACGTCCTTTGTAAGTGATATTCATGCTGTGTGTGCTCACCAATTTTCTCTAACGCCCCCCCCCCCCCTTAAATTATTTACAAAATATACGCACGCACAAAATGTCCTCTGAATATTTATTCATTTGTTTTTACTTTTCCTCTCGGACTTGAATAGGTTTTACTCTCACTCGGCCATGCTGTTTTTCGTTCCATTTTACGAATACACATATTTTCTGTTCGAATATTTTTACGTACGATTCAAAAGTGAAGCAAATTGAATGCGAACGAATCTGAATGTGAACCAAACGAAATGTGGCCCAAATTGAATATGAAGGGAAATCGAATGAACATCGAGACATTTCATGACGAATGGACAGTTTGATGCAACGCAAGTAAATTTATTTGTTCAATGGGAGTGCCCCGTAGTATTTTTCTATAAGACAAAACAAACATCAAACACCAAAGTATTCATTAGAACATGAGTTCTTATGCTCGATTCATTTGAAATGTGTAAATACATTTGTCGTTGTTTTTTTTTCATTCAATATTGATTCGTTGTTTTAGTTTCTTTTTGTCGAATAATATCTCCGTTTCATCTTTAATCACCATTTAATGCCTTTACTAATCGACACACAATTTATCGTTTTTCTATGCTATTTGGTTTTTACGATGTTCATCATTATTTTCTATGATGTTTAGCATTAGTGTATCTGTTTTAGAGAAGAATAAACCGAATGCTCAAAGTTCATTCACGTAAGCTACATTATAATCGAACAATAGAGATAGTTGGTCGGTAGCATTGAAATGCATATTTTTTTTTTGCTCATAAGTTCTTTCTCGGTTATCGCACGTTAAGTGTGTATAATTGTCCTAGATAATTTTCTCGTTGAATGGTTTGATTAAGCTGTCAGTTTCAGTTTGTTGTATTTCGTTGATGTATTTACAAATGCTCGAACATGGTTTTTTCTCTTTAGAGACAATAACATATGTAATCATAACAATATTCAAAACAACAAAGAAAACACTCAGAAATCTGAATTTTTTTATACAATAAAAGACGTTGGCTCTACAATCGAAGCATTGATTTCTTTTTTGCCTTTTTACTCAAACAACTTGTTCAACATAAAATTAATGTATATATTTTTCCGTTGAAATGTGTTGTTGACACAATGTGTGGTTATACTAAAAATAGAACATTTGTTCGGTTTGAATGATGGTTCAAAGCCGTAGCCATAAATATTTACATTGAATTTGAGACGCTAAAATTACATTATCACTTGACATCTGTATCATTTCAATTGAAACTAAAAAAAAAAAAAAATTATTTTCTTCGTTTATTTTCAGTTGTATTCAACATGGGCCAATCACTATCTCGAACGAGTTAAATCGAAACGACGTGTCACCGATTTATTATCAGATTGCAAGGATGGTTTACTGTTGGCTGATGTTATTGAAGGTGTTACATCGGTCAAAGTAACAGATTTGATAAGAAAACCAAAAACACCATTACAAATGGTAAGTAAATCCTTTGTCAAATTTATTTTCAATCATGTCAACCCGATAAACATTTTTGACATGAATTTATTCAATAAATAATTGTCTGGATGCTGATGATGTTCACTCATAATTAATTATGAAAAGCGCAAATTAAATTTAATCAGTGCGTCATTGTTAATTAAATTTCGATCTAATCTCGGCTACGTTAAATGCAAAATGGTTTTATGCAAATGGATTAATTTCCATAATGAGAATGACAGGGGAAAATACGGATGATTATCAGCCATTGTTAGACTAAATCGATAAATCTATTGTTTCAATTTGAAAATTGTCTGACCCGAGGCTCGTTAACTATTTGATAACTTGTCGCCTTTACTGAAACTCGTCAGCGAAATATAACCAACATTATTGACTAGGTGTCTTGACATAAACTGCAGATTTAAAACATTTAAGAAAATGTCAAGTAGAATTTAATAGGCAATGAAAAAAGGGAGATCAAATTTAAAGGAAAATTGCCATTTAATGCACTGCTTAAATACACTTTTATCTCTTTTTATTGCGATGGCATCGCCTTCTCGTCACATCAACTCTAAACGAAGAATGCACTCTTTTGCAAAAGTGCGATCTTGTTCGTATGATAACGCGAATGTTATAATAGTTTTTATGGGTTTTCCATTCATAAATATATTGATATAACCTTGTCTATTATTATCATTCTCATTCTCAACAGTTAGTGAATTGGCGAGATGTATATTTTCAAATTGATAGAACTGGATTTTGGTGTCGTTTATTACAATGACTTCATAACCATTTTGGGATAATATCGGAAAATGTTTTTATAGTTTAATGGCTATTGCACTTGGGCACTGTGATTCATTTTTATTACTTTTTACTCATACTAGCACTCGCACTCGTACTCGTACTCACTCTGTTTCTCTCACTCTTTGCTTCTCGCTATCAGTCTCTATTTATCTCTTTCATTCTTTCTGCCTTTCTCCTCCCCCATCTCTCTCTCTCTCTCTCTCTCTTCTCTCTGCATTTTTCTTCCTTCTTTCTCCCTTCAACTCTCTCATTCACTCCTCTAATCGAATTGATGGTCTTGCATTCATAAAACACATTATGTATAAAAAGTAATGGGCAAAATGTGAGCACTGTGCACTCAGTACACTGACCATTGGAGCCATGTGGGAAATGCACGTTCAATAATTTTTATAATGTGGTTGAAGTGATTGCTATTGCAAGAGGGGGGAAGGAAAGAGTGATGTCGAGTATTGGTTTGACCGGAGGTTTAATATGTCGCATAATTTAATCGTGTCTCGGGAAATAAAGTCGATATGGTGTGAAAATTCAATCTATGAATAAAGCCATAAAAATAATGCACACATCCATCAGCCGATGCATTTTGTTATGAATGGCTATTGCAACGAAAATAAAAAAAAACAACAACAACAACCGTGTACTAATATAAAATAAACAATTTCATGGGAAAAATGAATGAAAACCATCTCGTGTCGAAATGTGTAACATGTTTAAACATGATGTAGAAAATTGATCAAATCACCTGATTAAATAGCAGTTCGTTTTCTCATTTATAGAGTCATTTGCATTTATCATCATGATGAATTTTCAGTCATCATCGCTTGATTCATATCTTATGTTTGTGGCGCGACAAATTGTTAATATAACCCACACAAACACACCGGATCGGTTCCATCACATAAATTATATTTAGATTTTATGAATGCGTTACATCATTTTTCTCAAAAAAAAAAAAAAAAAAAAAAAAACGTCATTAACCGAAAATTTGTTGCTATACACAGTAGCGCATTTCGAAACAAAAACACTCAAATTGTCGGCAAACCAATAAGTCAAGCAGGCGCTGAAACTAAAGCAAAATACAAAATAAATTCTGTACTAATTAAAACTAGCATAGATTTGTGTTAAAATACATTTGGTGCGTTACTCATTGGGCACAATGTAACAACAGCTGTTCGATATTCTGTTCGGTCGAAAGAGCCAAAAATAAAATGCATATTGCACTGAATTGCTTCATCAAAACTAGTTCAGTATCGCGATTTTCTTTCTCTCTCTTTTATTCAAGCTTTTATTTTATTAAATTTGATAAAGAGAAAAAAAAAAGAATCCGGCACACCGGTTTAACGGAAATTACTTGAATGGTTTGCACATTTTCAATAGCTGAATCAGAGTCGCGAACTCGTTCATGTTATTACACATTTTTTTTTTCTTTCTTTGTGTTACCGTTGTTGCTATTCGTAATTATAATCTGGTATGGTAGTCGTTGCGATATCATAATCACCATTGCCATCGCTTTGAGTTTCCGCTAATATGCACAGTTTAATGTTTATTATTATGATGATAACTCGAATTACCGTCGCTAATTTACAACAAGCTATATAATTAAAGTGTAGCATTCACTAAATGTACATCAGTGCGATATTGTTGATGATGATGATGATGATGGTGATGATGACGGGAATGCCGTTCGTTGGTGTGGGTGCGATGCTATTTTATTTGCAATAGCAAAATGACAGTAATTAATCCACTTAGAATTCACTTCGGCAATTTACACTCCATGTAATCCTATTAAACATCCACACCGATATCAATTAAATTGATGAAAATGCAGGAAATGATTTTTGCATCAATCGACATTGCTGATTATTATTATTTTATAAGATTTCTGACTAAATGCTGATTTAAAATGGATTTTCAGAAATGTTTAAGATATAAAAATAGTGCGCGACAGTGTTGCCGGCAGACGACAGTTAATATTGTGATTTACGGGGATGAATGAACAAATGTTAAATCTGTGAAGGTTTTGCCATTTTATATAAAGCCTTTTTTCACATGTTTCAATATTTTAAATCATTCGATGCGATGCGATGATATTCTATTTAAGAATTAAGATTCATGACTTCTTGCAATCGCTTCAGATAATTTCAATTATCCGGAAAAAAAGAAAGAATTGAAGAAAATGAAAAAAAAAAAGAAAAGTGACGACGGCATTCTCAAGCTCATTTCCACGGATATGAAATTAACTGCAGTTCCAGACTGTGTAAATTTGTCATGCGACGATAAATGTGCGTTTTGTAAATGTGTGACTTCATTACGATAAAATGACACATGAACAAAATATCAACTGAAATGCGATAGACTCATGAAAGAATGTGTCTACATTGTACGACAAACTCTTGCAATTCAACATGAATTATTTAACTTGAATATTTCACCAATGTAACATTACTTTCATTCTCTTCGAAAATCATTCTGACTTTTTCCATCTTCTCTATCCCAACTCTTTCTGTCTCTTTTCATTTCATTTACTCTCCTCTTTTTAATTACTTTTCAAATCTTCAAATTTCTTTCATTCTCTTTTAAACTCTTTTTGCATTTGATGCTTCTCGTTCTCTATTCAACTCCATAATTTTAGAAATAAAACAGTAAAAGTACATTTTTTTTATTCCGAACAAAAATGCGTTGATTACTAGAAACTGTATTCATAGAAATGGCAATATATCTAAATTGCTTGCCACACATTTTGTTGACGGTAGTTAAATGCAAGCGAACAACAAATATAAATAAAAACTCTTCCGGTGGAATGGTTAAGAAAATGCTCATTGACAGAAATCTGAGATGAACATAAACAGTGTCATGGTATGCTGTCGACCTACTTTAGCACTCAAATATATAAAACATATTGTGCGTTTAGCAGCAATCGCACAAATGTGAAACGGATTTCGATTTCCTCACCAAAAAAAAAGCGTAGAAAATTTGAAATTAAGTAATAAAATGAAATCCATAATGTGTGACTTTACTTAATGGTGACTTTACCGAACAATGACTTCACTCAAACGGTGGCTTTATTAAAACCGTAATTTTTTGTTGGTTAACAGTATAAAGTGTCGCCCTTCTTTACCTTAACATAAGAAAATGAATTTATTCATTTTTGTTCAACCAAATGTTTGTTGTGTCGAATGTTAATTATTTGCGTTTTTCTTCTTTCGCAACAATTTATTTCCCCTTCTCTCACTCTGTAGCTCTCTATTCATCTGGCGTTCATGCAGTGTATTCGTGTGATTTATCACAATTTTTGGTGTATTTCTTTAATGTAATTTATTGTGTATGAGCACGTGCAATCGATTTGCTGAAATGACATTGTTCCGTTGTTCATTTTTTTTTTTTTTTTTCATTTAATTCTTCTTTGTTTTGCAAATAAAACCGTCATATCGGTGCGGTTTTTGAAATCGAACAAAAGTCGTTCGAATCAGCTGTTTGCTTGCTTGCTTTTGTTATGCTCGCTAGTAGATTACTATCGCCAAAAAGTAATTCGCCTTAAATACAACGCATAAAACTGTTTTTATAGACGAAATTGAAAAAGAACCGCAACGATTCCGTTTAATGGGCAAAAAGTGAACTTATGTTGTAAAATATGTAGAGCAAATAAATGAACAAATGACGATAACGTAGAGAAAGAGATACGGAGAGAGAGAAAGAGATAAAGAGAGAGTGAGAGCGAGACAAAAGAATAGAAAGGGAAAGAAGGAAAGAGAAAAAAGAGAGTAAAACTCAGTCATGTGTTTAATTTGTGTGTTCATTGAATCAAGCGGTTTGCTTTTTTCGTGTTCATTTGTATCGATATCTTACGCGATCATCGTGTTTTACAACAAATGTTATTAATTGTTTGGCACACTATGTCATCTCGACACACCTCAAACTCTGTGAATTGAAATGAAATGATTTATTATACTGTTTGCAATATCTGAAATTAGACGAATGAAAAAAATTCAATTTAATTAAACGGTAAATTAAAATGTTCGCCACAAAATTTTCCCCCAAAATTGCGCTTTATTTTTGATGCCAAAAACTTTTCCTTTCGAAATCATTTGTTTTCGAATGAATGGTTTAAAGCAATTTTGAAGCACAGAATCGGTCGAGTGTGTTTACGCAATTCATTAGCTAATCTGATGTTCATTTTTCTATCGTCTGTGTTCAACTAAATCAATACGATTCATGTAATAAATTGTTCGTTTTTCTCTCATTCTCGGCAGCTACTTAAATGCATGCCGACGCAATAATTTAGTAATTTTTTTTGTTATCTTAGCCACAAAACTACAAATATTTGGGTCAACAACTATTTGTGTGCATCGAATAACATCTATAAAGAAAAAAAGGGCTTTGCCAAGGCGCTACTGTGTAAACATTGTGTTATTAAATTACACCGAACTCACAAAGATTAAAGTTAATTATACTGCATTTTGAACACTGTTTTTCGTCTTGACTTCTTTACTGTATTGGTGACTACTTGATGCCATTCATTTGTTTTACGATTTTGTTTGCTCAATAGTTTGCATTTTGAATTCTACTATTACATTTCAACTGGCTTAAAGAATAAACAATCCAGACAATAAAAATTGTTACATAATTTTTCAAGATTTGTTGAATCCATATGCTCACTCAAAACCGCAATTTTATCTCGACAATTGTCTATGTGCGCGCATTCATTCTAAAACCTGATAGATTTTCAATGTACTTTTGGACTCGTTTGCCAATGCCGCCGCCGCCGCCACCGCCACCAACGACGATCACTCGTTCTCTCTTTCTCTCTCTCTCTCTCTCTCTCTCTCTCTCTCTCTCTCATTTCCTCTATCTTTCTCGTACTCTCTATTCCAATTTGTGGTATTTTAATTGCAGATTCATGGTTAGAATGAATCAAGTTTTTGTTTTAGTTTCAAGAGCCCAACTTGAAGTTTCGATTGGAATACCGATTCTGAGAGAAATGTGCCATGGTAGAGCAAATGTGTGCGTGAAAATGAGAGTAAGGAAGATAGAAAGAGAGTAGATAGTAAATCGAGAGAGCGTATGAAAGCGAGTGCGATAGAGATATAGATAGCGAAAGAGTGATACAGATAAAGAGGGAAAATAGTATATTGCGGTTATTCAAACCAATGAAAATTAAATTTCAAAATTTCAATGAGTTTTGAATGAATTGTCTGTACACAAATGGAATGTATTTTTGAACTATTCAATCGAGTAAAATCAATAAGATTCTAATATTCTCATTCCGGTCTCACAGTCGAATAAATGTCGACGCGTGCTCGAATTTTGGATGTAAACCATATGTGTTCAGAGTATGTGAACCCACATGAACGTTCATTTTACTGCTGCTGCTAATACTGCTGCCGTCGTCGATGCCTCATTTTGGTTAATTTATCAAATTGTCAATTTTACAATCATTTAAATTCGTTTAAAACGCATAATTCATTTCTTTTGATTTTTTACATTTTATTAAATAATTTACACAATACAATAAGTGAAATTTATTCACTTTATTTTCGCGTGAATTGAGTTTATAAAAATGCTTTACATTTGACATTCAATATGTATAACATTTTGTTTGCATTCATTTGTTGAATTTTAATTCATTTGAAATAAAATAAAATGAAAAGAAAACAAACAATAGCAATGACGCGTACGATTTGACAACCGGCATAATATGTTGTCGTTAATGGGGCGACGACTGTGCGGTTTGTTATTTTTAATTCATCGTCCAACACTGATGAACTTGAACAATGTCGACCAAAACAAAAAAAAAAAAAAAAAACATAATTTTTCGACAAAACGAAACGAGCTGGAAATTTTTTGAAACTGTCCAAAAATACAAAATCAAATTTGCATTGATTGCATTGAAATTCAACATTCGTTCATTCAGTCATTCTACGTGCTCTGGAATCTTCTCAGCAGTAGCACTGTGGAAAAAAACCCGTTCTCAGATACCTTCATTGAATCTGTAAATTTTGCGAATCTTGGCAGCAAAATCAACATTGAAAATTACGAACCAAAACTATTTTCACATGGGAAAGTTTGTCGACTGTTGGAACATTTCCAAACGATGAAACAACGAGAGGGAAAATGAAAGAGAGATAGAGAAAGAGAATTGCGTTCATGGTGAGATAACTTTCAAACGTAAACATTGAACAATTTAACGTCGAGAGACAGACATACAGGCATATCTGTAAAGTGAAACTGCTTACACCATTTTCAGTGAAAATTCAAGCTCATTAATTTCCCCGAAATTAAACTGAATGTTGGATAATTGATTTAGATATTGTAAATTGCATTGAATCTGCAATATGTACGTATCCTTTGTAAAAATATTCTACTTGCATAATGTTCTACTTGCACCATGCCATTCAATACAAAATAAATCTTAATTGAATTGGTAAATGGTTCGCATAGATTGGCAAACGGATTTGAAACACCAAAGGAAAACCAAATTGGTTTGAAAACAACAAGCAAACACTCGATTAACATAATAATCGTTTACATTGTATGTACTAGCGCATTGAGTAACCTTCATGAAATGTTTATGATTTATGGTTCCAACCAGAGTCTCTATCTTCAGTTCAACCAAATAGATATTTTCGATTATTTGTAAGCATTTTGCTTATATGCATTGTGTGCATTTAATTTAAAACCAAACTTCAATTGAAGCGGCCGCATCACAAATTTTCCATTTATTTACATTGAAAATTGCATTGTATTCGATTTGAGAGAAAAAGAAAAAATAGAATAAAATATACGACGATTGATGATGGTATTTAAGACTAATCATGCACATTCGTGAATCACGATCCATTTGCATTTTTGGTTGAATTTCAGAATGCTAGAGAAACCAAACAAAGTCATCATCATTTCTTATTAACAAATACCGCAAATAAATTACAAATTTATTCTTTTCTCTTGATCCGATTCCAAAATTTATCTATCTGTGTTAGATAGTTAAATATTTCCATTGGAATTTAAAAGTTTTAATGTCGAGAATACCGATTTATTGATTTGTTGTTTTTATTCGTTTTTTTTTTCTTATTGTTGTTTGCCTTAGTTTTCTTTCCAACTCCCTCTCTCTCTCTCTCGCTCTTTCTTTCTCTCATTGAATTCGATTGAAAATGACTTGATTGTCGCGTGGCGCCGATACTTTTCACATTATAACACTGTTATCGGTAAGCAACTCTATAGAATCGTTTGATGTGTTCAAAGACATTAACATTCGAATCGAAATGGTTAACCAATCAAATTGAAAGTGATGACCGTTGACTCTATTTCCATTCTTACTTTGTATAATGTCCCGTTTTACACTGAATATCAAATACGAATATTGACAATCAAATGTATTGGTGGTTCTTTACCAACTGATTTGGTTTTTTAAAAACATTTTACTCATAAATATTCGAAATTCCATGATACGATAATAAATAAAACGCGAAGCGCGTGTTTTCGACGATTCGCCACACGCAAAAATCACCATTGATTTCGATAAATACGATTTTGTTCCCGCATAAATATTTAGCCACTTGATCGACGGATTTTTATAAACTGTTCAACCTTCGCATGAATATCCTGTTGATTCACTCGCTTTCGTTTTTTTCTTTTCTTGTATCTGTCGTTCCCTCTCTCCCTCGATCTCTCTCCCTGCCCTTTTCTCTCTCTCTCTCTCTCTCTTGTTCTCATCAAGCATCCTCGCTGCTTGGATTATCTTCCATTTGATTGGTCTCATCGTTTACATTTGTTTAAATAATCATTTTTGTGTGTATTATTTTTTTATTGCATTGTACGATTGAGGAAAAAAGCAAACAGTTTGCAAATAAGAATTAACATCTTATGGATTTGTTATTTGCCAATTTTATCCGAAGCACATTTCAATTTACTGAACACCACTGTTTCTTATATCTTAAATATCGTAGAAAAAGTTGCAAGACATTCAAAAGAAATTACCATCGAGTGTTCGATTTTAATGAGTCTCTTTGTTTAAGAGTTGCAAGCATCAGTTCGGTGCCATGATTATTGCTGTTAAGTGAAACAAACAACTGTTGACGGCTATTAAGTGCAATTGCACTTTTGAGCAAAATGCACGATTACATGGTGACATTATCGCAAAACGACATTACAATTCTCTGTTAATCCTTTATCTCAAATAATTTTTTTCTTTCTTTCATGACTTTCGCTTGTTCATTTTTCTTTTCATTTCGTTTTTTTTTTTTTTTTTTTGTCATTCGATCGGCGTCACAATGAACACTTACAATTCAGTATGCGGTGTGAATCAACCGCACAGTGAATACATCAGCAAATTTCGAAAGAATCGTTCAATGCTCTTAATAGCTGATTATTGTTATTGGTTTTTATTTCATTGTTGGAGTATGATGCGGAATATGCGGTCAATGCTAGTTAGTTTTTGGTGGTGTTGAACGCTATACGCTTTACACACATTCATTGATATCCCAATGAATGTACGGCACGGTTTGATTCAGTTCGAATTGTGTGTGCGTGTGTGTGTGTGTGTTGTTGTTGTTTTTCAATGTGTTACTCTTACACTTCGCGTCATTGTATAACACATTATGTGTATATTCGTTGTGTGTCTTTCATTCTTGTTGTTCACTTCAATTCTCTGGTTGCTGTTTTCTTTCTTCTCTCCTCTTCTTTCGGTTGTTTCTACTTTTTCTCTTTTTCTTTTCATTCTTTGCATAGTTTGTGATGTGTATACATGTCAGCACATCGAATTGAGAGTTGGTAGAGTAGCACGCGGCTCACTCATACTCGCTGTTTGCGGTTCAATATTTTCGATTTTCAGTTTTGAACCAACTGTTACGCGTGTAACATCGATCGATCACATTCTGTGTCTCGTGGAATGTGCATTGTTTTCGGCAATTTTTTTTTATTTTCTCTTTTTTTCTCGCATTCAAATGCTCGTGTTTTGTTTCGCACATTCAATATTTTCATAGTTCATTTTTCGTTAAATTTTGTGTTAGAATCAATTTGAATATGTGTACTTTGAATATGTATCAAATGTGTCTCATTCAAATGTGTGTATATTGAATGATTTGACAGTTTCATTCTCTTGACGCAATACAATTAGCCTAATCTAAATAAATGAATTTTAAAATTCAGTGTAAATTTCAATGGAAATAAAAGCCTTGCAAAATTGGTTCGTTTGATTAACAAAGTGGCATTGTTTGATAAATAAAAGTGCAATTTAGAATTTTCAAGGGTTTTCTTGACAAATTGGCTTCGCATTCACATTCACTTATTGTTATCAGTGCATTGAAAAAAAAAAATTGATCGAAAGTGGTTGTTAGTTGGTTTATGTCGAAATTCAAGCGTTTTATTTTCTATTCCAAAATTAATTTTTTTCCCTCGTTATTCTAAAAGTTTATGTGCGAACCACATGTGACGGTTGTGGTAACGAGTGATAATTTTAACGAGAACATCGTCAATAGAGTGTGCATGTTGAATTGATTACCGATGCGCAAGAAAACGTGCAGCTGACGACAGAGCAAAAAGAAAAAAATAATAAAAAAAAAAAAATAAAAAAAAACAGAAAAAAAGGAAAAAATCGACATTTCGAAAACTATTTTGAATTGTTCGCTTTGGCACGATTTGTTTTCTATCTTTGTTTGTTGATTTTGTTCAATCGCGCAAAAAAGATCGAACGAGACGACAAATTTTTCGAAACGAAAGTGTAGGGAAAAAAAGTATCGACGATCAAAATCTAGAATCGAATGCGAACAACATTCTCACGTAACGAGTGAGTGGTGTGCATGTGTGAAAAGAGAGACGAAAATCGAAATTGAAAGCAAATTGTAGAAAATAGAAAAATTGATTAAATGTGCTACGGCAATGGCAAGTAATCTTGTTTCGGTTTGAAAAAAGAAAGGAACAAAAAACCACGAAGAACATTTCGTATAGTCAGACACAAATTCATGTCAACGACAATGCAATTGCAGTAGAAGCAAAGAGAAAAAGACCGAAAAAAAAAACACGAAATAATCGGAAAAAGTAAATAAAATTGAATAAAAAGGAAGAAAGATTTTTTCTTCTTTTAATAAAATAGATCGAGTCCAGCTTCAAGTGGTAGAAAAGAAAGGTTGGTTCAACTTGATGTTTTCACACATGTATCACAAACTACATCATAAGTTTAAATTGGTTTTAAAGTTTATTCTGTCGTCTTTTCTGTCGTTTTGTCCTGGGTTGTATTTTATTCGTTCAGCATTTCTCTAACATTATTTGGTTTGTCGTTCATTGCTCTTTGTACGGTAATTTTGACTGCTGGTTATCTCCGATTCGAGTAAAAAACCACATACGCATTCACATACACATAGAGGGAGAGAGAGAGAGAGAGAGAGAGAGGAGAGAGATAGACCATCTCAACTAGCCATCTAGGACCAATTTCATTGATCTTGTTTGATGTTAGCTTTGGATGCTGGTTTAAATTGTCAAACGATATTAAATAAGTTCATTGCTACTTTAGCCGCCAATCACACTGATTTATCGTGCATCGAAACTTCATTATTCTCGTTTCATCCATCAATATACTCGTTTATTCCTGTATTATTCATGTTGACTCGTGCATTCTACTCGACGTTTTTGTATCATTTGCTTTAACAATAACAACTTGGTCTTCATTACTTAATCCAACAATGTATTCAAACTTTGGGAGCGTAATGAATTTTTCAACTCTTCGGTAAAATATAAACGGCTCTTCACATCGTATTTATATAAACTAAAAAACTTCTCACAATATATTCCAATTGTTCTTCTGTTTTCTCTGTTTAATATCGATTGATTTCGTTTATGCATCAAATACAATGACTGAAATGATAAAGTCTGTTGAAAAGTCAACAAAATTCCAATGAAATTGAATAAGGGTCCAATGTTTGTTTTCACTCATTTTGACTAACTGCTGAAATATTCATTTTTTCCCTCATTCTCTCTCTGTCCCTTCATCTTTCTCTCATTCTCTCTCTTCTTTCTCTTTGTCTTGTCATCTGGTCTGAGAAAAGTCATCATACTCTCACAATAACGAAAAGAATTTCCAGTCATAATGAACATCCTAGTTGCATCAACAAAAATCATCCTCTCTTTCTCGCTATTGAAATGAGTTTTTGCTTTTACAGTTTCGCTTCAGTTGATGAAAATTGAATGCAAACAATGCAATCCAGTTTTTGTCGGTTCAATTTCGGTATTTCTATTCAATTAACAGCTAGTTAAGCTAAGTAGACGAAAACAAAAGTCAATTCTTCCGGCTGTTTGTTAAGCAGGAATAATACCTGTGACCTTTCAACAGCCACGAACGAACCAACGAACGAAATGAAATGAATGGTACGAAATGGATTCAGGCACAAAATGACGAAATATGAGAGTTTATCTATGACATTATTTGTTTACATTTTAACAAAATTGTTCACTTGATCGAGTGAATATTATCATTTCTCACTTTGTCATTTGTCTGTTGTAAATTTTCTTTTTTTTTTCATCGTCCTTTCTTTCAACAACATTTTTGAGTATGAATTTTAAGTGTTATTCTGCCGTAACATAGAATAAATAGATCTTGCAAATGCAATGAAGAAATGAGAGATTTCTTTCATTTGATGAAAGATACTTAAAATGTTGCATTAGTTAAATATTGACTTTAAGTCCTTTTCATCATGTTTGCACAATGAACAACAATGTCTCGTACATTTCCGATGACAGCAGGTAGAGCACTTCATTTTATAAACATATAATCCCATTCTTATTGAAATTGCACGGATGATGGAAGGTTAATCGGTTGTAAGAAAACAAGTCATTTCAAATCATTTAGTTTTTGTGTGCGTGTCACGGTGCACGTTTTTTCTCTCTACAATTTAATGTTCTCACTGATATACATTTCGTCTATTTTCTGAAATTGTAGTTAAACATGTTGACGGCCCGCATTTTTTATAGTGTCAAAGAAGAAAGGAGAAAACTAAACGTTGATGCGACATAAACTTAAATGCAGTCGACCCATTTTCACACAGACACTCACTGAGATACAGTAAAAGAGTGAGATAAGGAATGAAAGAAATGTGTGCATTGTATGAAAATGAAAGAGCAATACTGCATGGTACATAAATCACGTTGAAGCGTGAAACTTTTGCTTGATGGTAAACAAAACGGCGACGATATTTTAGCTTCTCTTTCGTTGAATTGCAGTGGAACGATATTGAATGCACGATCTGCACGATCATAGCCATAGAAAATAAAATCGGAGCCAAACTATAATCAATATTATTCAGTTTGTACGAAAAAAAAAAAAATCACATATTTATCTTTTACGTAACTCGATGTCGTATATCGGTCGCGACAAAACGATACGAATGAAGCGATCAACATTAACAAATAAGCAAGATCCAATGTACAGATGCATGACTGAGAAATGAAATGTATTTGTGATATTTTTCTCATGTCTAAATAAGGAAAGAAGTTTGGCATTCAGTGCATTTGTGCATATTCTTGCATCGATTCTCGCATACGATTGGCTTACGAGCATTTTTTTAGCAAAGAAAATAAAAAAAAAGAGAAAGAAAATGGAGAAAACGAAAAAAAAAATTAAAAACGAAATAATATGAGAAGCAAATTGAAAGGCATACGGTTAGTGCGTCCAAGTCGTCGACATATAATTCGTGTTTATTAAACAAAACACACTGAACCACTGACTATTATGATGTAAAACATCGTACTTTTGTTTGTAATATCCGTCGACACTAAACATTTCTGTTCGATGTTCACCATGACCATTTTACATTATGTATACGCACGTCATTTCTACATAAATTGGCTGCCAGGAATCTAAAACAGAATTCAACAAGGAGAAAGAAAGAAAGAAAAAACAATTAAGAAAACAATACAAACACTCTGGGTTTGACTCTGATTTTGAGCCAACAAACAATGAAAGTTAAACGATCAATTCTATTTTCGCGAAACAGACCGAAGAAAATGAACGAACACGACACATTCAGCGCAAAAATGCCGTTGGCTATCTTACCCTGGCAATTCATTTCAAACACGTCAGTTTTTTCACAGTCTCTGTTTGTTCGACGATTTTTTTCTTTTCAAAAACAAAAAAAAAAAAAAAAAAAAAAACGACAATGCAGAAACAATATTCAGCCGTCCGAACAGTTAGTTGATTTTGAAGTGAAAAAGTTGCGTTCACATGCA
The DNA here is from genome assembly GCA_029041755.1 of Resseliella maxima. Lineage (NCBI taxonomy): Eukaryota > Metazoa > Arthropoda > Insecta > Diptera > Cecidomyiidae > Resseliella > Resseliella maxima. Next base: position 357,712 of record JAQOWM010000888.1, on the reverse strand, counting down.
TACGTTTCATTCATAAATGTTTTTGACTCGATTCCCGCTCTCCCTCTGCCTCTCTCTCTCTCTCTCTCTCTCTTTCTGTCTCTGTCTCTCTCACTCTCACTCTCTCTTTTATGGGGTCTTTTCCTTCAAGTTATAGTTTTTCCACCTTTTCGTTTGTGATAATTCGTTTGGGACAAGCTACAGGTTCTTGTTCATAGAATACAAACGATACAAATTGTCGATTAGACAAGTCATGCGATATTTCATGAGAACTATTCCATCCGATCCATTCATTATTTTGTGTGACTTTTTGATTTTTTTACTTACCCTTTACAGATCCCACCTTGTCCGTCCTCATCTTTTTTATATAGAAATCGAGTTAATAACTAATTGAAATACAATGTTTGCTATTGTATTCTTCTTTTTGTTATACAATTTGCAAGAATACTTAAATGAACGAACAATTTCAATCATTGAACAAACGCATGCAACTAAAACTTAGTTTCATCGTAATTTATTTCATTGAAAAAAATAAAAGTTGTGAAATTTATGTTCACTTTGCCTTTTTTTTATTCTATTTCACTGTTTTTGCCTGTTTTATCATTTTCGGGGAAAAAAAGTCGGTAGAAAGAAGAAACAGGACGGTGTGTGATTTCCACTTTCGAATTTATCATGAATATTCATCAAATCGTTCAACAATAAAGAATATAATTTATTATTTGACTATTTGAAGACTTGTTTTATTGCCATTGGCGATGACAATGAACGATAATTCTCTTCTTCACTTCTAGACTCAACAGCAAATATATCTAAATGAGCAAATACTACAAACGGATATAACATACACATAAAACGCAAAAGAAAACGCAATGACTAGAAACGAAATAACAACAACAACAACAAACCATATCAGTATTGTTCTCTCGTTGATCATATGATTCACATCGTTTTAACATGAAAATAAAGGCATGAAGTGCACAAACCGTGCAAAACGACATTGACAATCAGCAAACAACGATCGTTCGCTTGGAAATGTAATTAAAGAAGAATTTGCTCAACGATGAATAATGGAAATTAAATACGAAAATGTAACGAGCAACAAGGTCGTTTGTATATATCGGTTGCGTCACCAACACTGACTAGCATTTTTTCTTTCATACATTTACCAGAAGGCGATGATGCTGGCCACTGTGAGTATTCAATTCGAAGAATACGCATTCCATTGAACAATCATTCATTCATTATTATAATGATACCGCGAATTCGTGTCTTTAAGCTGGCACTTTTTGTGGCAGAGTTTTTGATTCTGGTCTGAGTTTGAGTGATTATCAAAAAAAAGAGGTTTTTGATTGAAGTATTTGGTTCCGCTGACCGAAACACACTCCAAAAAAAGAAAAAAAAAAAAAAAATGCAAAATTCTACTACCTGACAAGAGTTTGCTGTAAATAATCCATCACAAATTCTATATTAACATTTAAATGCACATTCAAATTTGATTGGTTTATCTGTTTCTGTCATTTCCACCACAAAGAGCAATTAACTTGGTCCGAATATGAATCCGGTGATTGTTCTAAATCGCATGGCTGAATTAAAAAAAAAAAACACAGAGAAGCAAACGAGCGAATGAAACAACGGGAATGTTTGCCATAACGAAATGGAAATCGATACAATTGGTGTGTGTATGTGACGGATTTGTAGCCGGTAGTTGTTGACCATAAACAAAAACCTCACTATTCCAAACATTAAAAACAATTTTCGGCTCAATGAAATATGCCGACGGAATTTATAGCCCGATTTTGAATTGCGAATCACAAAGTTGCATCAGCTGCGAATGCATACTGTGCAAGTGTTTTATATTTGATTGGTTTTCGCACTGGGTGAACCAACCAAATGAAATTCGTTCCATTCATTCTGACTCTCTGACCGATGAATGAAAATAGTTTCGATGCTTTAGTCAAGTGCTTTTAGCAAGTGTAGCTGCATTTCTGAAATTTCTCAAAATCAATACAAGTTGTGGTTTTCAAAATGTTTGTGCAATGTGTAGTGAACATTTTGGATTGTAAATACGCAGTGAATTTGTATAGTCCAACAGTTAGTTAAAGTTAATTGAAGTACTTGCAAGTGAACAGCGAAGTCAACCAACTAAATCATTGTTTTGAATTCAAATGAATTGCCAGCAGGCGATACGATATTGTTGATTCACTGACCACTAATTGATGCACTATTTTTTAAACTCGACAAACATACTCGACAAATGTTTTCTCAATTTTAATCAATTAAAATATTATAAAGAATTTAAACACCAACAATTATGATAACCGAGGGTTTTGTACCAAAAGAGATAGCAGTGCGAACGATGAGAACAAAAACCAAAAACACGAAATTCATTAGTAATTTTGTTTTTCTAGTTCAGAGCTCAATTATTGGAAAATCATGATGGCGAATGCCTGGGGTGAACTTATAATGAACCTTTGAATATCGTAACTCACGATTACTTGAACTTTGGAAATTCCTCGATGAACAAGCCCTCATTTTTTTTTATCAATACAATACTGATTGATTTTAAGTCAAATGTACCTTAACATTACTTCATTTATGTCCCGTAACCTTTTGTCGACGTCGTTCTCTTTTTTTTCTCTATTTTTCGATATACTTTTGTCTCTTCTCAACACACTCTTTCTATCTTACGCTTGTTCTCTCTCTCTCTCTCTCTATCTCTCTCTCTTTCTCTCTCTTTCGCTCTCTCTTTCGCTCTCTCTTTTTCAGCATCTCTTTAGTAGATTCTCTTAGCTTGTTTCGAAATTTCATTTGGCGGTTCTCTTAACATTTCATAGCATCTCTCTTAATGAAATGAAATGAATTGCTTCAAATAAAACAAGATGACGAATGATAAAATCGAATCGTACGACATCGTAAAAAAACATATCAAAAGAAACTTTTTGTGTCATCAATTATTTTTATCCACATTCAGTTGTCGACGAATCTGGAATTACATGCAGAAAATACAAAATTCTTCCAACTTCATTGTTTTTTGTTGTTTTTTTTTTTCGTAATTTTGAAGTGGATCCCTTGACACTTATGTTCATTCATTTAATTTTGCTTTTTGTATTCTGTTTTCCGAAAATTTCGCGTTTTAATCCCGACTTTGAATTCACACTGCGTACATTTGAGAATAAAAAAACGCCATACACAACGTTAATAATAAAAAAAAACTGTGGATAAAAGAAACGCAGAAAAGAAAAAAGATGGAAAGTACTTGAATAAATTATTAATTGGTATCAAACAGCCGTCAATCAAGTTTTTGTATACAAAATACACCGAAATAATATACAAAATGTTTGGCAAAAGAGAAGCAGGAAAAAAAAGAACATGAGCACGATGAACGAAAAAAGATATTAGTGGCTAATCATAATGTATTGATAACGCATGGGAATCATGATATGCTTTCGAACAAGATAAAAACTCATAAATGAGAAAAATTCTCGGCGTAACAAAGATAAAGAATCATTTGCGACGAGAAAAAAAAACGAACCATGGTTCTTCTTTTCTTGCAAGAAAAGAAACGGAAAGAATAATCGAAAGAGAGAAAAAAACGATCTGAATTAAAAAAGTTCCCTTTTCATTCTACTCTTAATTTTGATGGTTGATTTTTTTTTGCTTGTGAATATACTGTAGGCAAGTTTGGAGCTTTGGCTCCATCGGTATTTAGTCAGGAAAAGCAACAAAAAAAAAACGCACTCTTGGGATCGTACTTGTTGGCTCGAATGAATATGAATAGATTTTTTAACGCTGTAAAAATGTTACGTGTCAAGAGGCACACAGCCACTTAACACAATTACACGCGTTTTGCACGAGAGCAAAAAATATCTATAATAATACTGAATTACGAATTTTATTTTGAATACTTTGGCTTTCCGCATTTACCCATCACGGAACAGCATAACCAAATTTACAAGCTGCGTCAACAGCAATTGTTACAAATTATTGACAATAAATTATCATATTCAAAGACACATGACTCGTCGAATTTATATGCATGAATAAATTTTCAAACACATACGACCCAGAGAAAAGACCAAGCGAGAGAGAGAGAGAGAGAGTGAGAGAAAAAACAGTATCGAACATCAGCAAGTACACGTTCATTTCATTTCACTCTTGTTTGCTCATTTGCCAACGGAGATGATGCCAATATATCTACGTCGGTTTTGAAACACTTTTTTGTGTTTTTCATTTGGTTAGATGAAAAGTGGCAAAAAGAGAGCAAAAACACCAGCTGCAAAATGCACTTTGGTCAATTATTCGATACGGAATGTTACACGGTCTGTTTTTTCTCTGGAATTTTTCGGCATATTCGACAAATGTGGGAATTCCAAAATTACAAGGAGATTTATATATCATCTGTATACAGAATATATTCTTGTATTCCATTGACTTTTTTTTGCAGGAAACAAAGTGTTCTATATACATGTGCAAGGGTTTTTGGCCTTGAAAAACGTTTTTTATGCCTTAAACTCTCATTTTTGCCATTTGATGCTATGTTTTTGCATTAAAAATTCATTTTTCGACATTTTTTTCAGTTTTTGAAAGATATTTCTGGTAGTCAGCTGTCATTTTTTTACTTTAATTAAAATGATTTTTACTTTTGCATCGAGATTAGTCTTGCAACCATAATATGTAACTTTTTGGAGCAAATAGTAATTTTTTGCCCTCAAATCCCTAATTGGCGCATTAAAAGCCCTTTTCCAAAGAACTCATGTTTATTCTTGTGTCAAAAGTGTGTTTTTATCCTAAAAAATCGGTTTTATCACAATGTGCACATTTTCACAATTTATTCCATTTCAATAATTAATTTGAATTTGAATATAAGGAAAGAGAGAGGGAGATTAAGGATTGGAAGAGAGAGCGAGTTTTGCCACACAATTATGGAGTGGTGCTAATCACCATAAAACTGCACGGATGTGGCATAATGCATTTTAATGCATTTTACACTGAATTGTGCATTAATCAACGTGAAGAGTTTTTGTTTCGAAATTCCAAAAATGAAATTTCCTTTGGTGACTTGGATGCTATGAAAAGTCACTTTGAGCATGAAAAATGTAAATTTTATGTGTGCGACCTATGTGAGTGGCGCGATGCAATATAGCATTTCCAATTGGAATATATCAAATTAGCATATGCTCTTTGGACATCAAAAATTCGATTTGAATAATCATCGCGTTTGCTTGAAGCTTATTTTCATTCATAAAACCGTTTAAACTAGCCAATTCACCGAATTAGTCGTTGGTTGAACAAACGTTTCGAAAATTCATAGAATACAGTATTTCCATCAAATTATGGTTTTGTTGACCGTTTGTTATTTGCATAGCGTGACCAAAATGTCATAATTCGTGTTTTATAAACACAATGAATGTGAGCGGGCGCGAAGGAGTACAAGAGAAAATTATATGATTTGCACTCGATATAAACCTATGTCGAGTTCGTACAATTTTGAGAAAACCATATAATTCAGTTATGGATTTACAATTGTTTTTCTCTCTCTCTCTCGCTGTGTGTGGCAAATGCGCACGGCACTAATCAATTTATAACCAGAGCCACATTGTGTGTACGTGCCTATAAACACTTATTTTGCTTTCGGTGAAAGAATAGAATTTTTCGTGAATTCATCGCTTGCTCATGCTCTCTCTTTCTCTTTCACCATCTCTCACCTCTTTCATTGCGGAAATTGTGGATAATAACAAAAACAGTTCACCAATTTCATCAAATTGCACATATTTATTCTTTTTGCCATAGTCGTCACAGTCAAAGTGTGCAAATCGTATTGTTTTCTGCATATAAAATGAGAATTCAATTGGTGTGCTCTTTCTCTCTTGTGAATACAAAAACAAGTTTCATATGTTCCTTTTTTTCCTTCTGTTATGTATGCTGAATGTTACGCTTATCATCGTGCATCGATAAACAAAATAATGGAGTTTACTGGAAAGGCAAAGGCAAATGCAAAATAGCAAAAGCCCGAAACAGCGCAAATCCAACGATGATTCGAGCTTAGTTGGAATGTAAACAATAACAAAAAATTTCTGTTTATATTTTTCTTCTCATTTTGATCGAAAAACATTTTGCTCATAAGCATCAGAGGGAATAACAAAGGAGTGAGGAGAATGGAAACGAAAAAAAAAGAAGAAATTAGTTGAAACGCGAAAAGCGAGTATTCTCGTGGATTAGAGAGCATAAACAATGAATGTGAGCTCTGTATGAGACTTGGTAAACAGACACACGATGGATAATTGTGTATGTTTAACTCACTGTCTAAACCGCCACCGTTCAATATTGGCAATGGCAAATATGGCAATCGAAGCCAACAAGAACAGAAAAATGTATTCAATGAAACGTGGCATTCTCAGAATCGATTCGAAATGAAGGTGTTGTTCAGAACACGAATAATGCTTGTTTAATAAGGAATTTCTAGCTCTCCTTGTGATAATAATAATTAGAAGGAATGAATAAATTACATTCTTGCATATTACATTTTGATGTTTACGCTTAGTTTACGCAAATTTTTTTAACGTTTTTGCCCATTGTTTGTGTTCAATCGTCTTCTGTCTTTATCTTTTATTGCATGATTCTTGTACGTTGTGCGCAAACGGTGTGTGTGTGAGAACGATAACGTAAATATGACTGTTGATGTTATTGCTAATGTTATATCGATGCTGGTGCGCTACCACAACCATGCTGCACTGTTTGCTCGACTTGAATCATTAGAATGTAATTTATGCATTTTCATGTTAACCGAGAGAGTCAATTGACGGCATTGTTTGCCTTTTTATGCAAAAATACCAGTACATTTCTCGAATGATGATGCATTGACGGTGCTTGTATGTATGTGAATCGGTTTACGCCATACAAATAAATTCCTTTTTGCCACCACTGTTTAACTACACACATTAATGCCATTTACAACAGTCTAAGGTGATGATATGATATGAAATTGTGATAGTAAATTTCCTGTTTGCAAACGCAACTTCGGCAATTTTTCCCCCGATGATAAAAATAAAGCCGCATACATGGCGCAATGGACGAACTCTCTCCCTCTCTCTCTCTCTCTCTCTCTCTCTCTCTCTTTCTCTGTATGTGTGTGTGTGTATATTTTGTGAGAGAGAAGAATGAATTTTTCGTATGAAAAATTTATGAGATCCAACAGCACGATAATATGACTATCGCACTTTGATGATTTATAAGTTTCAATGGCTTTGCAATGAAAATGTGCCCATAAGTCATCGTCTTCACAATGCGCGATTCGTTACGTTTCGTTCGCATGCTCAAATTTACAGAGGTCACACAACCTCTTCGTCTTTATCAATTCGAGTTTCTTGTTATTCGTGAGATATTTGTTTATTGTCTTTGAAAATTACATTTCATCTCAATATTCTCTCTACCCTCTCTCCCTCCCCCTCTCTTTCTCTTTCTCTTTCTCTTTCTCTTTCTCCTCCTCACCATCTCTCACTGTGCCGTCTCAATAAGTATTACCATGCTCCACTCATTCAATTCATATTGTACTGCACTCTCATGACTATTGATTTTCAATTGCAACCTTCTTATATTTATAGAGTACAAAAAAACTAAAAAAAAAAAAAAAAATGAAATCATTGTACTCTATCGTTGCCCGTCGAATGTGTGAACTGTTCATGAAATGTTGATATTTATCTTAAACAATTTCGATCATCGAACTCATTTTAATGCTGTCATCGAAACATGAACAGCTCATTGTTTCGTTTTTATCACACACACTGACACACACACACACACAAAGTGTATTCAAGTTCATGTTTGAAATAAAGAGTCCATTCATTGCATTTATCGTTTTGTTGCTATTTCTAGAGAGTGTATTTAAAATTGTTGGTTCTATGCTTTGGTCGTTCATTCTCATCGTATTACATACGGTAAAACATTAAAAGCAATGAAATAGAGAAAATGAATTTAATGCACGTACATTAACAAGTAAATCGTACATTATTCAACCAAACCGTGTGACAAATACACACAGTCGATCTGCACATGGTTTAATGAACTTTTTGATACTTTTTCGATGAATTGATCGCAATTTTACTGTTTCCAATAATTACTTATTAGCACAAAATAAAAAAAAAAAAAAATATTTCAAAATAATAATAATCCAATGCGAAAAAAAGGTAAGAAAAAAGAATGCATACAATCTGCAAGACTGCTGCTGGCACACGAACTCGCGCACCACATTGAGATATTGAGTATTCATTTAGTTTAAGAATGGTCGTATTTCATATCGGTTTATTGCATTTTGTGGCTATTGAGCACACAAAAAGCGTCCTTAAGACTTGTAGAGTCGATAACGTAAATATGACTGTGAGAGAGAGAGAGAGAGAGAGAGAGAGAGAGAGAGAGAGAGAGATAGATAGAGGAAGAGAGAGGGAGGGTGGTAGAGAGAAAGAGCCATATAGAAAGATAGAGAGAGCCATTGAGTTTGAGAAATAGAAAGACAGAGTGAAAAAACTATCAATAGTCTATCGATAGACTCACGATTCTTCGGTTTCTTTTGTGTGCACAACGCGCGAGCACTGTTGTTTACTTTATCGTCGTTTGTTTGGTAGAATTCATCCATGTGAATAGATAATATGGCAACAGAAGAACTATCATCTAAGAAATGTCCGCATTGACAAAATGAACAGAGAAGAAAAAAATGCACACACAATTGTCTTGTAAAATTTTTCGATTTAATCTTGGGGATTTCATGGGATTTTTCTTGGCCAAAACTGCAAATCGATCTAGATTTTTTCTCTCTCTCTCTCGCTCTCTCGCTCTCTCTTTCCCGCTCTCTCCCTCTCTCGTTTTACTTTCATTTCGTTGAAAAATGAAACGATTTGATAACGCTTTTTGCATCAACAATTGCAATGCGAAGATTTCCTCAAATCGTTGAATGTTATTCTATTCGTTGATATTTTTTTTCGTAATATTGAATGACAATTTGATTTATCGCATTTTCGCACTTAAGAAGTTTGCTGAACAAGAAATGTTTCCTTTTTTAAATAAAATTTTTCAGTTATCATATAAAAAAAAATCCATGAATTTTGTATTTAATTCAAATTAACTTTTCCACGATTTTCATTACAATTTTGAAAACTTTTTTTTTTCGTTGCAGAAATGAAATTCAACTTTTCAATTTAAATTTTATTCTTTTCTTTTCTTTCATTTCATCAGTTTTGCTCTTTCAAAAAAGTAATTTTTTCATCAAAAATAGATAAACTTAAATTAACTATTTCACAAAAATACGATGAACTAGATGAAAAACCTCAAGGTGCAAACTTGATTTTAGACGTAAATGTGTGTTTGTATACTTTTCAAAGAAGGTTCTTTGAAGAAAAGAGTTAGGTAAAAACTTGATTGCAAGTTTAATGTCGAAAGACCTACAGGCATTGTTCATATTTAAGTTTATTCGACGTGTTCTTATTTAACTTTTCTACTTTAGCGTGCAATCGTTTGTATTTATAACATATGATATGTGTATGGGTGAACTTATATTTTTGTTGTTGCTTTTGCGCGCTGCACTTGTTGCACACTTGAAAAACTCAACGCTTCCGTTGCTATCATTACGAATAAACTACAACGATCTTTTCGACATTTCAATTCGACATTGGGGAATTCTCATTCATGAATGGAGCCGTTTTTGTTCGCTTTTATCACTGGGGTGCTTTGATTCGTGCAAACGGTTTCGATGTGAACATTTCAAACAACTTGAATTTTCTTCGTTTTAACTCAACTCAATTGAGAATTGCAATAAACAATTCTGTACCAAAAGTCCAAAAACCAATTTCACTCATTCATAATTGAAAGTTTGGAAAAAATGTTTTGGCGCACACTTTTCACATTCGTCTGGTCGCGCATTCAATAACATAACATTTATTTTAAAGTAAATTCCAAGTGCATCTAATCATGCAATTTATTTCAATTTTTTGTTATATTCGAATCGAACCATTCGATATATCGTTGGACGATGGGGAAAGAAATAGAAATGCAATGGCAGAAAGAGAGCAAAAGACTCACTCTCTTTTTTAATTTCGGTTTTGAGAAAAAGAGAGGACGAGGTGGAAGAGAGAGAGAGAGAGAGAGAGAGAGAGAGAGAGAGAGAGATAGAGAGAAAGGGAATGAGCAATAGGGAGGGAGTGACAAATGGGAGACGAAGAGATAAATCGATAAAGAAATGTTCAGAAACCGAGAATGAGCGTGAGATTGTTAGTGCACAATTGGCGTGTTGTCGATGTAAAATATATATTGATGTGTGATAATAATATGCATTACTGTGTAGCAGCTCATTTTTTATATATTATATCGCTGGATGAGTTCGATTTTTATCAGTTTCAATAAATTGTCTATTCTTCTTCATTTTCCCATAAATATGGAGTTGAAAGTATTTGTTTCAGGGCAATTCACCCGATAATAATAAATTTCAATGCAGTGTAAACGTTTGTTCGCATGCATAAGAATAATGCATTGGTTCAATGTGTTTCAATTATTATCGTCAGCACATTTCAGTCGTTCATGACATTGAATGAATCGAAAATAGAAAGATTTTTTTCTCTTTTCTCTCTTCTCTCTCTCTCTCTCTCTCTCTCTCTCTTCGGTTTTGATTCACTCTGTGTGTTGTTGTCGCGTGCACTTTTGCATACAAAACGCCGCACAAAAAATGTGTTAAATCAATAAAATGTTATGGTTTTACCACTTTTTGCCCTCGCAAAATATAAAAAAGCAATTTACTTTATGGGCGTGCAATAACAAAGCAATCGCAAAGTTCAACATGGACCAAGAACACGAATGCAAATGCGAAAAAAGCAAAAAAAAACAAAAAAAAAAAATCTCATCAGTTTTTAAATGAGAAGTGCATAATGAGTGAAATTGAATTAACACTTTTGGCGATATCATAAATTCAATGTAATTTTCAAATTAAAAAAACTCAAGCGTAAGAATTTATGTGAAAACTTTCAATATGATGAAAAATAAATTTCAAGTGGCATATTTTCCATATTCATGACCTTATGACCATCGATTGCTCTGTGCATTTTAATAAAGCCAATAAATGCTTTAACGGCACACTTTACTGTGTCCGGTATTCCCTTTTGGCTTGACTGGTTCTTCAATCAATTCTGTTTGTTTTTTTTTACAACTAGCAATCATGCGCAAATGATGAACACAACGTTCTATTTTCTTTAATTTCAGTGAGCGATAATTCAATTTTCATGTTACTGAAGTGAATTCCATTAATCATTTTGTCTGTAATCGTTTTGGTTAAAGTGGATACTCTTTTGTAAATGAATATTTCTTGTGTGAATTTCAAGAGAGAGAGAGAGAGAGAGAGAGAGAGGGAGAAAGAGAGAAAGAGAGAGAGAGAGAGAGAGAGAGAGAGAGAGAGAGAGAGAGAGAGAGAGAGAGAGATTGAAATGAACAAATTGAGATCTTTTTGCCGGTACATCTATTTCGTTCAACACGCTCGATGGCATGAAGAAAACTTAAAATATCCAAAATGAAATTATACAATTCACAGCATGGATCTAATGACCTTCAGCATAAGGTTTAGAGTCATCGGAGCGGCTGCTCTTTTTCATCATCACAACATCTATTAAACTGTTGGACATTTATTTGAGATCCAGTTTTTCGGTTTTGTTTGTTTTATCTTCTTCGTTGGTTTTTTACTTCATTTTCGTCATATTCATCTCAAACAACGGAAAGTTCTTATTTTTTTATTAATATTCTTGCTTTGAATAATATTCTCTTTCAGTGAACAAAAAAAAAATGATCACCTTTTTCTCCTATTTCAAATATTTATTTTTCGATCAAGTTTCAAATTGAAAGACTCACATATTCTCAAATTAATACACTCAATACAATGAAACTTTCGAAAACTGTTGAAAAATATTTCCAAATAATGTGCAACAGAGGTGTAAATAATTGTGATGATAATAATCTTGTATCAACACCGATTTGATCAACCGTTGGGCGGTCAAATTAGCATATTCAATCGAATTAAAAGCAACATTTTCATTCGACACAAAATATCAACATTTTCTTTCGATAAAGATAAAAATCAACATTTTTTCATCCGACAATCAACACTTTTTGTCGACAAAATTCAACCGAATCGAAATTTGATAGCATATCTGATTAGTTAAGAGTCATCCATAAGTGGCGATCAATATTATTGTATTGTATTGTATTGAATTTGAAAGAAAAATTCAAAGAAATGACTTTGCTGAGAACAGATCTTTATTCCATTGCGATTGTGTAAGCCGGTAGCCAGTTTCTTTTCAATGTTTAGTATGCTCAACCAAAATGACTGAATTTTATCATCTTTAAAATCATAATTTTAAGATCAAACACACCAAAATGACCGAAATGAATTCTTTATAGAATTGAAAATGCCGCATCTTCCGTGTATCTTCCGTGTAAAATTCTCAATACATCTGACTCTTTTATGATGCGCTCATTTCCAAATAGAATTCAATGAGTTTCGTCCGCCCATTTTATTGCTTTAAATATTGTCATAAATTACGGTTTATGATTGAGTTTTATGTTTATTTTCGACGTGTGGACTGCACAAAAGCGCATTTTGTTGATTCTTTTTGTTTGGTTTGTGTGTGTGGTTACACCAACTAAATAGGGAAACTAATACCGCCAACTTTGTGGCAGTTTCTTTTTAATATTCAATGTATACGCATCAATATAACGAACCAATTATTATCGATACTTTGCTAATTAATGAAGTCTATTTGTGTGTCGATGTCTTTCTTTCTCTCTCTCTCTCTTTCTATCACTCTCACTGTGCTAGTGGATAACTTTTTCCAAGTGTTAAATATTTAAGTTTTATTACGCTCGCCCATTTCGAGTGCGAATTCCTTGAATGCACTAGACGATTTTATAAGCTAAAAATATCTCTTAACGCTTAAGAATTTCCGTTCATATATACTGATCATCATCAATTCAATATACGTAGGTTAGTTTAATGTTCATTTCTTCGAATGAATTTCTGTCGATAATTGAACGCAAAATTCTCTGGCCACACAGTTTGATGAATCAATTTGTTTCATTACAACTTTGTTTGTGACATTGTGAGGTAAAACTTGTGAAGATGATAAATAAAGCTAAAAATGTACAACGCAAGCAAGAATGGTGAAAAAGTTTAACGTGCTTGTTTGATGGCTTTACAAGTGCTCATACCAATTGTACTAACCGAACTAAGGGAACAAACTACGGGCAAAAGTCGGATCGAGTAAAATTGAATTTTTCGACATTGGCTTTTGTTTATCCAACAATATTCTCATTCCAAAAATTATGAGTCGTCTATCAAATCGAATGCCATGCGAATGCCATTTGCGAAATGTCTTCATTAATTTCAATTAAAATACTAGAAGTGTTCTTTCTCATTCTATCTCATTCTACTCATTCTCTAACTCGCTTCGCCCTCACTCATTCGCGTTCAATTTCATTATCCACATTCTTCTCATTTTCGAGTTCGATCGTTGAGTGGTTCGTATTTTCAAGTTGTTTATTCAAACTGATTTCCAATTAACAACGTTGTTTTCAAACTTCATACACATACTTCAACACCGACCGCATGTAACATTAATAGTTTTACTTAATATGAACTGTAATAATATACAATGTATTGAAATCTTTGTTCAAACGATACATAGGACAAAAAAAAAAAAAAAAAAAAAAAAAACAAACAACTGAAATTATCAATAAATTTTTTCCAAACTCAAACAATTCCCTTCTAATAATATAAATTGCAGATATTGTATTATGGACTTATACATTAATGGGATGCCGTTTTGATTTTCAACAAGACGCCATCGATTACTTTATTTGGTCAATTTTTTGCATTGTTTGTAAAATGTTCGATTTACTTTAACGCTGCAGCAAAATAATAAATATTATAAAATGCGTTCATTCAGACGCAGTAAGAAAAAAAAAGAGCAAAGGAAAATCCGGATTCAAGACAAATATGGCAACAAATGGACCAGTTGACTCTTAATTCATCCTTTTGAAATGGATACTGTTGGTGACAATGTGTGTGTCTTTTTCATCTTTGTCGTTTGAATTTTTGAAAAACGTTCATTCTCTGTGCACAATGTGATTACAAACGTAAAGTGTCATTGACTTATAACACAGCATGATTGAACAAATCAAAATTCTCTTAAATCGTCAAAGCACATTTCTTAACCTGTTCTCATTTTAATCATCAAAATTTATGGTCATTGTTCCGACTACTTTTTTTCACAATTTCCATTCAGAATTTATGGCTTTGTTTATCAACAAACAATCGATTGATCTCTCTATCTCTCTCTTTTCCTTCTCTCTCTCTCTCTCTCTCTCTCTCTCCTCGTTCGCTATCTCTTTTTCGCTGTACTTTAGTGTTGTTGTTTCAATCAAATGAATCTACTTATAGATAACATATTATGAATGAAATTATTTGCGGTTTCCTCTCAATCTATATCTCTATTTCAAGCCATAAAAAAATTGCTCACAGCAGCAAAAAAAAAAAAAAACTTAAAATGGCATCAAACAATTCGTAATTTATTCGTATATAAGCATCACATTTGCATATCATTCAACCACTTTACTTTTGTAACTCAATTTACCAATTCTCTTAATTTATTTTCCATTTTACTTTTTTTACACAGTTTGACAACATCAACAATTGCCTGAATACATTGCATACACTTACCGTGGGTGGTCTTGATGGAATCACAACCAATGACATATTTATCGGTGAATTGACATCGATACTAAAATTATTTTATGCGTTAAGTGTTTACAAGCAACAAAAATCGGCCGTCTCCATCAATAAACAAGTAGCACAAGCTCCACAATCATCGGTACAACTTCAGCAAGCACATCAACCGCTTACTCAGCAAACACAACACGGACTTCAACCGAACACTGTAAATGCTTCCAACGAAATGCTGAATAGGTAAGTGCATTCAGCTTTTTTTTTTTTTTGGTTTTTTTTTCTTCTTCTATTTGTCTTTGATTCAAATAAACTTTTAATATGGAAACTTTGAAAAGAAAATAAACGGGACTTTTCATATCGAATCGGTTAAAAGCACACATGAACTTTTTTCAGTTCATTCGTTGAGGGTTTTTTCTTTGGGAATTTTTATTGTTTTTCTACATTTCACCGTTAGACGTAAGGTGAACTTTTATTAAAACTTTTTTTGTTAAAATAAACGGACTTTGTTTGAATGCAATATTTGTTCGAATATTTTAATCGTTGCTTTTGGAAAATGAGCCTTAAATAAAAAGAAAATTCATAATTAGTAGTCTGTAATCTAGTCTAGCTTAGTCTAGTCTTGTCTTGGTATTTAGTCCTAAAGTCTTTAATTTTAAATATCGAATGATACATTGAAACCACATCCACCATTCTTATTGATTTGAAATCGATCAAAGTAATTTACCTTAAGTAAGAATGATTCATCATAAGCTTAAACACAATACATAATACACAATGTACTAGCAAAATCACCATGGTTGAAATTCTATCACGCAACCGAATTTCGAAAAGTACAAAGCATATGATACAAATTGCAAGGCAGATTGAAATGATTGTAAACGTTTAATCAAAATGAATGGCCAAAATTACGTTGCCACACCCTCGGCATGAGTGCAAGCATTCAAATGAACATTACGATGCAATTCTAAAGTGTAGTTTGATTGCGTTTTATCAACATACGCATACATAGAATGAAAAAACGGTCCTACTGCATCAATACAATCTAGATTTATTGTTTCGCTAGTACGTTTCCTCTTTTTCTCTCTCTAGCTCTCTCTTCGATGCGTAAATTGTGTGTACTCAATCAAATGAACGATTCATGGCCAGTCGTAAAAACATCATATTAGCCACGTTATCGAGGGAAAAGCCTGCAATTGAGTGATAAATGAGTGTTGTAGTTCTTAGGTGTGCTTATGAAACAAGATCGTATAGCAATTTCCACCTCACAACAGATGAATGTCATTGCAGGAGGTTCTAGTGCAATACAATAAGACGATAACATTTATTGACACGTGTCGTGTTAAACGAAATCGTATTCCAAGTATCTTTGCCGACTAATTTTAATGGTTTTACGGCACGCGGCAACTCTGTTTCACAATATTGTACAATACTCCTTTTACGTAAACCATTCTCAACACTGTACCATTTGAGTTGAGGGGTTGCCTGGGCAATGAAATCTGATGATAGAAAACAACACGAATTATTATATAATTTTCCGAATGAAAATACGAAACGTATTCCATATTGTTTCGTGCTTCGTTTTTTTTCTTCTTTTTTGAAATAAGGGGAATCAATTTAATGGTATTACATATCTATTCAAAGGAATAAACGAAAATCAATTGCAATACACAAGCATGTTGTTTCTATATTCAATATCAAACATCAGACGTCTGACAAATGATCGAATTTTAATTCTCAACTCATTTTCTTCGATGCGTCTGATTAATAATTCATTTATCATGTGAAAAATAGCCATACACACCATTTTCACTTGAATTATACGAACATTAATGTAACAAATTGCATGGTATTTCCAATCGTAAATCAAAATATTATGATTATAACGTTTCGTTTGTTTATTTGTCGTTTTTATCTGAAGTTTATTATTTTTTTTTTTTTTTTTTGGGTTTTCGGTTGAAGATGTGAAATGATAATCACATAATCGAACAGAAGAGTGAAAAAATAAAAATAGTCAGAAATGTCGGCACTCGTTTTAACTCGATCATACCTCAATAAATTTAAACATAAACATGTTCCGAACACATGCATTTTCATCAATCGCATTTTTCTTATTCGAATGAAAATTCGAAAACAGTTGGAGTTCTTTCAACGATACGGCTCCGCATTGTATTTGTATAAATTGAAATATCATAAAATGTTCAACAGCAAAGAAAACGAAAAAAGACATTTGAAATTGTATGTCAAATGTGTGTTTACACTGAACGATTCATTCAAGTTCTTTTTTTTCGTACATTTTTCATTTTCTTCTCTTTTTCCATTTCTTTGTACGTTTTCCTTCTTCTTCTTCTTCTTTTTTCCACCTTTTTTTCCTCGTTTTATCAATTTTCTTTTGAATTCATTCAAACTGAAACCGAATAAATGCCATTTGTGTGTATCACATGAGATTATTGGTATTAATCATCGAAATATAATAATATTTCAATAATCTGAAGAGAATTATTCATGTTCTTCAATCATCGGAATTATCTGTTCTCATATTCAATGGTACAAAAATAAAAATAGCCAAATTACTCTGTAGAATTAACATTTTCATTTACTGCATTGAATTTGAAAATATTTTGATTATTTTTCATTTTGATTTTTTCCAAAAAAAACTGATTATTTTCGGCTTGTGTAATCGCCATAAATAAATATACGTATAAAAATAAGTAAATAAAATAATAAATCCTGAAGAAAAAAAAAACCATTTCATTTCCTTTTCATAAAACCACTTGAAGCAAGTCCATGAAACTTAGAATTTATTATTATAAACTCAACATTCCAGGGGAAAAAAATCATGAAAAAAACAAACATTTTAAATTGTTTGTACTAAAATTGGAACCGATTCTCGTACGATTTGAATGTAATATTTGCTGTTGTGCAACTTGTCATTACAAAAATGCAAGAAACAGACCATGAAAAATCAGCAACCAACATTTGAACAGATGCGCCAAGCAATAAACATCATGAAAATGATGATTTTCATTCAAGATCTTGAGTTTTTCAGAGTTTGTTCATTTTCTAATTTAGATTTGATACGAGATGCAATGAAAATATATAAATAGCCAAAGAGTATGAAATAACGCAAACTCACAAGTCTTTCATATTAATAAAAAATTATAATAATTTCATGTTTAGCATTTGTTTGTATTTGATTTGAAGGAATTTTGTTTCAAACATAAACAGAATGTGAAAATTGGCAAAATGAAAAAAGTAAGAAGAAAGTAAATGGTTCAGACGATGCTTTTTGTTTACTCAAACTGAACTTTAGCGACGGTTTTTGATCATATAATAAATAGATTAGATTGCATTCTGTATAATCATTTGGGGTTCGGTTCGGTGTTAAATTGATGTATTTATGAGAAAGACACGTGTTAATATAGAATGAACAAAAGATCTCATGGCACACGATTAGTTTGCTTTATGACTCAGAGAATTCTTATAATTTTAAAAGTATAGATACCGATGAATGTAAAACTATACCAAAGAATGCAAAAGCCGATTTGAACGAAGTCGTTCAACTGTTCATTCATATTGTGACCGCGACATACTTGAAATCCTTTCAACAATTTGCATTGTTTGGGTTTCTTTTCTCGATTTAACATTTCTTATGTTCTCAATAAGAGGGTTTCATCTCACTTATTCAGTATTTTCGTTAGAATTTCGCCATGTTAACCATATTGTGATGTTGCTTGTATCGTTGAATCATTATTCATTGTCAATCTTTTTCGTCTCAAGTGCTGCAAGGCAAAACGAAATATATAAAAAAAAAAATCAACTTGAGTGGTCCGGAATTCCCTATTGACGACGCTCATTCGGCCCAAATGAAAATTAATGAATTTTGATTACATCTTCGATGTTAACCGTTTTCAACATTTTGGATTTTCGTTCAACAAAATTGCTCATACAAAATGTACGTCGATATTATCGAGTCAATTGAATTGTACCGTTTGAAATGGAATATTTATCAAAGAATCAAATAAACTATACACCTTGATTTTATTGTTTCGTTTAATTTTAAATTGATTTGCGATAAAGAAAAGCCTCATAGACCCGAATGCATTGAGAACCCATTACGAAAGGTGCGATTGATAAACATTCATTGATCAATTTCCTATTTCATTGACATTTAAGGAAGAAAATCTAAATTACCAGTATTTTAAGTACATCTTTAATGTTTATTAACTCAGTCAAAACTGATGACCATGTTTGGTCATCATTCGATTTCATTATCAAGTGGTCGAAATTTATCACTCACATTTATCTTTCTCTATTTATTCGAATGATTTCAATATGCTGCACATTTATTTGTCAACTTAACGGGACTTTGGAGTCACGGCGCAATTTTAGTTTTAACAAAAAAACGTTAATATCAAGTGAAAATATTTTTCTTCGGCTAGAAATCTAAGTAATTAATAGTTTGGTGCATTGCATTTTGGTAAACTAGACATTTGATGGAATAATGACCTACAGATACGCATAAAATGAATCAAAGATTTATTATTTACATCGCAATAAACTACAGACGTGTCGTTAAGAAACATTCACCTCCATCTGCAAATAATCATTTTCACCGAAAATGATATTTACAAAATATTCTCATGTGGATACGGTTACTTACTATCATTCACCTATATAAATGTGAATTTATCAATGGATAGACTTCACTTAACTCAAGCGCTTTAGTTGAATTGAATATCCTTTCAAAAATGCTGTGCAATTGTGAAATTTCAATTTCATTAAGACTGTGTGTCGTAGTTTTTGTAATAATTTTACAATATTTACCGATTATTTTGGCCAATACTGAGATCAATGTAATTGTTTCGCAAATGAAACCATTTGCATTTTACGAAAATCATTCATTTAAAGGATTAGAAATTGATATTTTGGAAAGTTTTGGAAAAAAATTCAAATTAAACATCAATTACATTGGAACAAATGAAATACTCAAAGAAGTTTTTAGCAAAAACAATCATACGAAACTATTTTTACAATCCGTCGAAAAGTTGTGAGTTTTTATTCTTTGATATCTTGTCTTTAATGAAAGAGATTTTAAATCGTAAATTATTTTAGGAAAATTGACATTTTCATTGGCGGCTTGGAAGATAATTTTATAACAAAAAATTATCTACAAGCATCTTACCACTACTATTGGAGCAGTTTGACATGGTGTTTGCAAAAAGCAAAACCAATACCAAGTTGGAAGAATATTTTTCATTTGTGCAACAATCCATACATTTACTTAATCATGATGATGGAAATTTGTACTATGATATATCTTGCGTACTATTTGCAACAATTTGAGCATGTACCAGAATGGGATTGGAATTTTATTGTAATTGAAGGTTTTCGTTGTTCCCTTAATTTTCCATGTTGTTTCAATCCAAAATTTTCTCTTACTCGTATATGTCTATCAATAATTTTGTTTTACGCAATAATTTTTTCAACTATTTTAACTACACAATTGTTGTACATTTTTCAAAATTCAATTTTCGAACCACAAATACAAACCATTCGCGAAATTGTAAATGGGGATTTTACTTTGATGGGAGATCGTTTTGCATATGAAAAAATTTTAAAGCAAAAGGAGGTAAATTGATTGAACAAATCATAAAAGAGAGACAATTTTTTTTTTTAACAAAATTTTTACAATGCTTTCTTACTCCAACAGACATATCCGATATTGCATCGATTTCAAATTGTAAAAAATCCAAGTGAATATCTACATGAAATTGAATGGAATGACAAATTGGCTATTGCTCTTCCTCGTGAGCTGTTGCTGTTCCGCGATGAAAATGAAAATGATTTGCGAAAGAAACTGTTTTGCTTTAATCATCCAAACAACATTTATGAGAGTCCATTACAAATTTTAATGCGAAAAAATTTTACTTTTTCAAGAGAATTGAATAAATTCATTCGATATGCAAGTGAGAGTGGTCTCATTGCAAAATGGCTAAAAGATATGAGATCATTTAAAGAAGAGGAACTTCAATTTCAATATGAAAATGTTAAAGTAGAACTTTTCATCCTTGTGTTTCTGATCGGTTTTTTTATGGAAATGATGACGGTTTTAGTATTGATTACCGAAAGAATTGTTTACAAAAAAGTTCAGCCATTGAATAGATCTTTATTTTGGCGATACATTGATATGATCATGAGTCCGCAACGGCTCTTTTTATTGAAAAACCGAAATTTTTTTGGAAGAAATTGAATGATTCACCCAGTAATAGCAACAAAAATTGTATTCACAAATTGTGAATCACAATGAACTTATTCTTTTTTTTTTGAAATTTCACTTGCACTCAAGCATTTGGTAGTATTTCTTCACAATTTAAATTTTATTTTAAGAATTTAAATTTCATTTTAAGAATTTAAATTTTAAAAAGAATTTTAATTTTAGACAAATTTATCGCGTCAGTTTCATAACAAAAAAAAAAAGCATGAAATATGGCGAAACACAAGTTGATGCATTAAGCAAAAGTTTAATAACGAAATCTTTGTAATGGAACAATGACTAAATTATCCCATCAAATTTGAAGATTGAATTCTTGTTTTAATATCATATTTAACTGTCAATTCTGAATATAATAAAGCTAATATTCGTACAAGTATATCCATTCATGATCTGAATGCAGGTTAAATTGTAAGGACAATCGATTATTTTAGTTGATTAAAAATTGAAGAAATGTTTTGGTGTGATTTATTTAATTCATAAACTGATCAATGATTATAGATATGCCTTATGTTTATTTGAGTTTCAAACGAAATACAGTGTATTAAATATACTATTCACGTGTCAGGCAGATGATACTCAGAGAACACCCAAAGCAATTACAATAATTATTATTTATTCACACATGGATACACTGAATTGGTTTTATTTTCAATATAAATGTGAATTGACCAATGTAAGAATTCACTCAAGTCAATTGCTTCAGTTGAAACTAAAATTTCCTTCAAAAATGCTTTGTCATTGTGAAATTTCATTTTCATTAAAAATATTTGTTATAGGATTTTTAATAACTTTACCATTTTTGGCAACTAATTCAGTCAATGGTGACATCACTGTAATGGTATCACAAATGAAACCATTCGCATTTTACGAGAATCATTCTTTTAAAGGATTAGAAATTGATATTTTGGAAAGTTTTGGAAAAAAATTCAAATTAAACATCAAATACATTAAAACAAATGAAACACTCAAAGAAGTCTTCAGCAATCACAATCCCATGAAATCATTTTTACAATCTGTAGAAAAATTGTAAATATTTTTATTCATCGAGTGATCTTTAATGAAAGAGATTTTAAATCGAAACGATTTTCTAGAAAAATTGACATTTTTGTTGGCGGTTTAGAAGAAAATTCAATAACGAAAAATAATCTTCAAGCATCTTACCACTACTATTGGAGCAGTTTGACATGGTGTTTGCAAAAATCAAAACTAATCCCAACTTGGAAAAATATTTTTCATTTGTGCAACAATCCGTACATTTACTTAATTCTGACGATTGAATCTATTCTTGTTCTAGCTTGTGGATATTATTTTCAACAATTTGAATGTGGAAGGAAAAAATGGGACTGGAATAAGTTTGTAGTTGAAGGATTTCGTTGTATGCTTGGTTTTTCATGCCGCTATAATCCAAAATGTTCCTTATCTCGTATAGTTTTCTCATTCATTTTGTTTAATGCAATGGCTTTTTCGATCATTTTGACTACACAAATGATATTTGTCTTTCAAAATTCAATTTTCGAACCTCAAATACAAACCATTCGCGAGATTGTAAATGGTGATTTTACTTTGATGGGAGATCAATTCACATATTGGAAAATTTTACAGAAAAATGAGGTAGATTTTTCTAAAATGGACAATTTCAAAATAAAAACATTTAAAATGCGCATGCTTTTTACTTACTATTTACAGACATATTCAATGAAGCTTTTAAATCAGTTTCAAGTAAGAATGAATCCAAGCGAATATGTTGATAAAATTAAATGGAATGACAAATTAGCTATTGCTCTTCCTCATGAGCTATTGCTATTTCACAATCGAAATGAAAATAATTTGCAACAGGATCTATTTTGCTTTGATCATCCAAACAACATTTATGAGAGTCCATTACAATTTTTGATGCGAAAAAATTTCAAATATTCAAAAAATTTGAATAAATTCATTCGGTATTCATCTGAGGGTGGTCTCATTGCAAAATGGCTAAAAGATATGAGATCATTTAAGGAAAAGAAACTTCAATTTCAATATGAAATTCTTAAAGCAAATTATTTTATCATAGCGCTTCTGCTTTATTCAATAATCGCAATAATCGCCTTGACTGTATTGATAACTGAAACAGTAGTTTACTTAAAAGTCCAAGCATTGCATCCATCCACATTTTGGCGATACATTGAGATCACCATCTATCCGGAACGACTATTTTACTTGAATGAAAGGAGGTTCTTTCGAAGAAACTGAACGATTCACCTAGTATTCGTTGTCCAAAAATGCTTTATTTTATATAATTTAGCTTATGCTTTATATGCTAAAATAGTTTTTAAAATATTTTACTTTTTTCCATTTTACTTCTATTTACTATACGTGTTTTATGCATTTCACTATTTTAAGAAAATTAAAACTCACAAGAAACTCAATCCTTTATACAAAGTAAATAATTTTATTATAAGATGCAAGCCTAATTAGTTGTAAAAAAATGCATAGTGTTGATATTATCACAATCAATTAGCACTTTGCGTGTAGAGGACACTATGAATCCATTGTTTTCAATTCAGTCTTTTTTGGTGAATTTGATCGTAATTGAAGCGTTGTATTTAAACAAACGCACTAATCTGGCTGAAAATATCATCTAAAAATATCGGTAGATATTGGATCAGTACTTTCATAAATAAAAATTGATTCTTTGGAGATGAATTGTTCTGATATGGCTTGTTTATCAAACGGGCCCTGACACATGAGACATTGAGCATAGTTAAAAAAAACATTAAATCGATTATAGTTTCCCGTTAGCGACCTCTGCTATAACTATAAACTATATAAAAAAAAATTATATGGATTCACTGTTAATGATCAAAAACCAGATGATTTGAAGGAAATTCAATGTATTTTCTACAAATGGTAATTATTCTTACATAGATTGTATAGTTGATTCAGTTGATTTTGAGTTTCCGTAAAAATATGTTGTCCAATTGTGGAGACGCATTTTCATCAAAACTATATGTTACAGCATTTCTGATCATTTCATCATTTTTGGGAGGAATTTTTGCGCACAGTGAGATCACTGTCATGGTATCGCAAATGAAACCGTTTGCCTATTACGAAAATCATTCATTAAAAGGATTCGAAATTGATATTTTGGAATGTTTTGGAAAGAAACTCAACCTAAACATTAAATACACTGGAACAAATGAAACACTCAAAGAAATCTTTACCACTCACAATCAAACGGAATATTTTTTAAAATCCGTAAAAAATTTGTAAGTTTCTTATTCATGGAGATATTTTCAATATACTTGTAAGTGGGATTTTAAATCGTAGCTTTTCTTTTAGAAAAATTGACATTTTTATTGGCGGTTTGGAAAAAAATTTAATAACAAACAATTATTTACAAGCATCTCATGATTATTATCGCAGCAGTTTAACATGGTGTTTGCAAAAAACTAAACCAATACCAAAATGGAAAAATATTTTTCATTTGTGCAACGATCCGTATATTTATTTGATTATGACTATAATACATGTTAATTTCTTGTTTTTTGGATACTATTTACAACGATTTGAGCCTGTACCGAAATGGGATTGGAATTTTATATTAGTTGAGGGTTTTCGTTGTACAATTGCAATACCAAGTCGTTTCAATCCAAAAGGTTCATTTATTCGTGCATTTCTTTTAATGGTTTTATTTTATGGAATAATTTATTCAACCATTTTGACCACACAAATGATGTTTCTTTTTCAAAATTCAATTTTTGAACCTCAAATACAAACCATTCATGAGATTGTAAATGATAATTTTACATTGATGGGAGATAAATTTGCATATCGGATAGTTTTACAGCAAAACAAGGTAATCTCTTTCAGAAAAATTCATCAAAAGAAATTATTCTTACGACAAATTCTATAAAAAAAGAAAAAAAAAAGATTTAACAAAACATTACTTTTTGTAACCCGACAGACATATCCGATATTCAATCAATTTCGAATAGTAAAAAATCCAAGTGAATATATTCATGAAATTGAAAGGAATGATAAATTAGCCATTGCTCTTCCTCGTGAGCTGCTGCTATTAAGGGATGGAACAGAAAATGATTTGCAAAAGAAACTGTTTTGCTTTAATCATCCAAATAACATCTATGAGAGTCCATTACAATTTTTAATGCTGAAAAATTTTACATTTTCAAAAGATTTAAATAAATTCATTCGATACGCAAGGGACAGCGGTATCATAGCAAAATTAATGAAAGATAAATGGTCAGTTCGGGAAAAAAGACTTCAAATCCAATATGAAGTGATTGAGACGGATTTTCTCGCCACGGCATCATTTGTTTGTTTCATTCTTCTAACGGCGGCATTTTGTGTATTAATAACTGAGAAAATTGTGCACAAAAAAATTCAAACATTGAATCCAGCTCCATTTTGGCGATGTTGAATATAACAATAATGTAAAGTAGCGTTCACACTAAATTAAGACAGAAAAGAAAGTCACAGCATAGATGACAGATTGATATACAGTGTACATATACATACACAGGCAGAGAGGCATAATGCATTAGAGCAGAAATTTTTTTTTTCATTCACTTGCTCACTTCTGTACAGTAATCATTAAAACATTCATTTCATAAAGATAAAATAAGGTCTTCTTATTTATTACATCGACTACTGGCAAATTATATTTCCAACAGATTATGAGACTGAAGTAGCGTATAGATGTTTTTTAAATAAGTAAAGAAAATTTAAGGGAACTTTTATTGTTTGAAAAGTAAAGTTTAAATTAAAGTAAAGTAAAGACTATAGCGAAATGAGTGATTTATCAAAGCTGAATATAACCAAATTGAATAACAGTAATTACAGCAATTGGAAATTCCGTATGGAATTATTGCTACGTGCACGTAATCTGTGGCGTAAAGTAATTACAACAGAAAAACCGGCAGTTCAACGTGGTACAAATCATTTGGTGACAAATCAGGAAGAAATTAACAAATGGGAAGAACATGATGATGAGGCAAGGGGAATTATTGGTTTGGCAGTAGAGGATAATCAGCTAGCACATATTCGGAATGCAAAAACAGCCAAGGAATCATGGAATGCATTGAAAGACTTTCATGAGAAAGTATCATTGACCAATGTATTAGCAGTAATGAAAACGATTTGTCGATTGCAATTAGTTGAAGGCGGTGATGCAAGAGAGCATATTGCTAATATGCAGGATTTGTTTTCACGATTGAGTGATCTTGGTGAAGATTCATTATCAGAAAGATGGAGTGCAGCGATGTTAATCGGTAGTTTGCCAGACAGTTACAATCCGTTAGTTACAGCGTTGCAAAATCTCGAGCCGAAAGATGTGACTTTTGCACTAGTGCAACAGCGTGTTATAGCGGAATATGAAAGATGTTTGTCTACAGAAAAGAATTCAGACACAATTATGAAAGCAGTAGAAAAGAAAAAGGCAGCATGTTATTTTTGCGGAAGCACCATGCATTTTAAGAAAGAATGTGATAAATACAAGCGATGGCTTAGTAAGAATAAGGGAAAGAATAAAGGTTACGGTAAATCAAATGATAAAGTAAATTCAGTAGAAGAAGGTGAATCAAGCACATCAAATTCAGGCAATCAAAAGGAATTTTTGTTCACATTCGATGTAAATAAGGAAAAAGGATGGATAATTGATTCAGGCGCTACACGTCATGTAGTGAATAATAAGAGTTTTTTCAGCAATTTTGATGAAACATACAAAAGTACAGTGTCACTAGCGAATGGTGATCAAGCAACAGTTAGCGGTATGGGTAGCGGATATTTTGCGTTTGTGAACGAGAATGGTCACGTACACCAAGTGAAAGCACATGAAATATTGTATGCACCAAAATTAGTAAGCAACTTATTATCAGTAAAGCAACTCGCAAGAAGCGGTTTTAGGGTTGAATTTAGCAATCAAATTTGTGAAATAAAATTCAACAACAGACAAATTGGTATAGCGGATATAATTGGAAATTTATATGTGTTGCGAGAACAGAATAAGGCATGTGCAGTTTTAGAACATAATGAAAACTGCATTCATCATTTGCATAGAAGGATGGGACACAGAGATTCAAATGCAATAAGAAAAATGTTTTCAGAAAAATCAATTGAAGGATTACAAATTATTGAATGTGGAATCAAAGAGGTATGTAAAGTCTGCGTTGAAGGAAAATTAACACGTTTACCTTTTCCAAAGCATTCACAAAGCGAGTCAAAGGCACCGTTAGATTTGATACACAGTGATGTGTGCGGGCCAATGCCGACGGCAACACCTAACGGAAAGCGATATGTAGTCACATTTATCGATGATTACTCTAGTTTCACAATAATTTGTTTGCTGACACACAAGTCAGAGGTCGAAGAGACATTAAAGCAATTTATCAGTTTTTGTAAGACAAAATTTGAAAAGACACCAAAAATTTTTCGGTCAGATAGAGGTGGTGAATTTACGAGCAACAATATTAAAGGCTATCTCAAGTCAGAAGGAATACAGATACAGTATACAGCAGCATATAGTCCACAACAAAATGGAAAAGCAGAAAGAAAAAACAGAACGCTATTGGAAATGGCACGATGTATGCTGATTGATGCAAATTTACCGTACACTTTTTGGGGTGAAGCAGTATCAACGGCAAATTTTATACAAAATCGTGTTATAACAAGAGCAACAAATGAAACGCCATACGAACGATGGAATGGAACAAAGCCAGGTATAAAAGAATTTCAAATTTTTGGTACAAAATGTTTTGTTCATGTACCTACAGAAAAAAGACGAAAATTAGACAGCGTCGCAAAAGAAATGATATTTCTGGGCTATGATGAAAATTCAAAGGCATATCGATGCTACGATAAAGAAGTTAAAAAGGTAGTCATCAGTCGAGATGTAAAGTTTTGCAATTTCAACAAGGCACAGTCAGACAACGAGGCATCAATTGAATTGCAATCATTATCAATTAGTAATAAAGAAACACAGAAGGAAAATGATGCAATTCAGGAGGAGAATATAGTTGAGGAGGAGAATGTTGAAGATATTGAAAACATTGAGGCAGATGAAACACCACGTGTTTCAGAGAGAAAAACAAAGGGTGTTCCACCAAGACGTCTTATTGATGAGATTTTCGTAGCAAATGAAATTATAGAACCAAAAACATACAATGAAGCAATCGAAAGTAATGAAAGAATTCAATGGCTGGCAGCAATGCAAGAAGAAATGGAGTCACACCATTACAACGGTACTTGGGAGATAGTAAATCTACCAGTTGGCAGGACAGCAATTGGTGGAAAATGGGTGTTCAAGGCAAAGACAGGTATAGATGGAGAAGTGATACGATTTAAAGCAAGATTTGTGGCTCAGGGTTTTTCACAAAAGTTTGGAGAAGATTATGATGAAATTTTTGCACCAGTTGTTCATCATACGACATTTCGTACGCTATTATCGTTATCGGCAAAGAGGAAAATGCAAGTATTTCATCTTGACGCAAAAACGGCATTTTTAAATGGTAATCTCAACGAAACCATTTATATGAAACAACCACATGGTTTTCATATTGGCGAAAGTTCAAAAGTGTGTTTGTTGAAAAAGAGTATATATGGTCTCAAACAAGCAGCGCGTTCATGGAACAATGCATTACATTCGGTGCTCGTTAGGGCAGGTTTTAAGCAGAGCTACAATGATCCCTGTTTATACACAAAAAGAATTTCGGGTCAGTATTGCTATGTAATCGTTTATGTTGATGATTTAATTATAGTAAGCCAGACGATGGAACAGTTTGAAGAAATCGAAAGCGTCTTCAAGGCACAATTTAAAATGGAGAATTTAGGCTCAATCAAACATTATTTGGGCATAAAAATCACAAAAGACAGCATTGGAAATTTTGAATTATGTCAATCAATGTACATCGCACAAATTGTTCAAGTTTTTGGACTGAAAGACGCTAAGCCAGTGAAAACACCGTTGGACGTGAATTATGGAAAGAATCAAGAGTCGAAGCTGTTCGAAGACAACACGAAATATAGACAGCTAGTAGGACGTTTGTTGTATTTATCGGTTAACACAAGACCAGATATATCAGCCAGTGTAAGCATTTTGGCACAAAAAGTATCAAAACCAACAAGCGAAGATTGGGAACAATTAAAAAGAATTGTAAAATATTTAAAGTCAACAGCTAACTATAAATTGAAGTTAAGCAATTTAGATTCAAGTAATTTATCTTTACATGCATTTGCAGATGCCACTTGGGCAGATGATAAAATAGATAGAAAATCAAATAGTGGTAGAATAATTTTTTATAATGGAGGCACAATTAGCTGGACATGTCAAAAACAAAGTATTGTAGCTAGTTCAACTTGTGAAGCAGAATTTATTTCAATTTCTGAAGCATCAAAAGAGGTGAAGTGGTTACGTCAATTGTTAGAAGAAATGCATGAAACAATTTCGGTTCCAACAATTATATATGAAGATAATCAAAGTTGTATTGAATTAGTTCGTGAACAAAAATTTTCATACAAAACAAAGCATATTGATACAAAATATAAAATGATAAGGGATTTGGTTAAGAACAATATAATAAATTGCGAATATTGTCAAACGGAAGAAATGATAGCAGATTTGTTAACTAAACAATTGTCATTTGTAAAACATAATTATTTAAGAGAAAAATGTAATTTAGTTTGGAACGAGGAGGAGTGTTGAATATAACAATAATGTAAAGTAGCGTTCACACTAAATTAAGACAGAAAAGAAAGTCACAGCATAGATGACAGATTGATATACAGTGTACATATACATACACAGGCAGAGAGGCATAATGCATTAGAGCAGAAATTTTTTTTTCATTCACTTGCTCACTTCTGTACAGTAATCATTAAAACATTCATTTCATAAAGATAAAATAAGGTCTTCTTATTTATTACATCGACTACTGGCAAATTATATTTCCAACAGGCGATACATTGATATAGTCATTAACCCTGATCGGCTTTTTTACTTGAATAATAGGACATTCTTCGATTTGAATTAAATGAAATATACGGTAATTGCGGTTAAAATTGTATTCACAATAAACACATTCTATTATTCAAAATTTGATTTGCACGGATATCACTATTTTTAATAAATGGCACAATTGAAAAAGAGTTTCGTTAAAGGAAAATTTAATTGCGAGCAAACATCATTGTATTTTGCAAATAATATTTTAAATTGAATATTTTCAATTTAGTTCATTTGTGTGTATTTAATAAATGAATAATTACATTGGAAATGAATCAAATTATATTTTTCGTTATGATTTTGAGTTCTTTTCAGGACATTTAATTTGAAATAAATATTTATTGAATAAAATTCCATTGAAAAAAAAAAATTGATATAAAACTCAAATTCTCCAATTTTTTTAATTTCATATTGATTTAATTGGGAACCTTTCGAAGAAAATTCATTTGTATAGAGCTCGTTTGCTTACAGTTTATATAGCAAACCGTGTGGTCACCGGGTTTCTCTTCATTAGATATAATGTATAGCAACCAGGTGAGAGCAGGTGAGGGTATCGCGTGTCTGAGTAAGAATCTTATTTAACTGAGGAGCTTAAATGTTTTAAGACATCCTTTTACACATACAAGTGTTACCCTTTCATTTGTATTTGAATTAGATGGTTTTAAGAAAATACTAATTAATTAATTTTGAAGAAAAAAGAATTTTTTTTTTCATAAAATTTCCCTTAAAATAATTATATAATATTCATCAAACATTTCAATATTTTCTACGCACAACAGTAATCGCGAAATCAGTTAAAGAAGAAAAATTAAGAAAAAAAAATAATGTTTTTTTAATATTGTTTGAAGGGTATTCATTTGAGAATTTATTAAAATATATCGATTGAAATTAATGATGAAACTTCACATTGACAATTCCATTTTGAAATTCAATGCTTCAATAACGATAAACCACATTTGATACGTATCATAATTATCTCTGAATAAACACGGATTGCATGATTTATGAAGAGTGATAGGATAAATGATATAATAATATCGAATAGTCACAATGAAATAGAAATCAATAAGCTTTTCAGTTAAAATTTACATTCAGAACAAAAAGGAAGTAAAATCAAAGGAAAAATACCATTAAATATGAAATTGTTATATTTGATTTTAAGCTTTACATTTGGAGCATTTTGTTTAAAACAATCATTTGCAAAAAATTCACTTCGAAAGATCAAAGTGATGGCATCAAAATCAGATCCATATGTGTTTCATGACAATAAATTGCTCAGAGGATTAGATATTGATCTAATTGAAAATTTTGCAAAAAAACATCATTTGGAAATTGAATATTTTGTATCGAATGAAACTCTAAAAGATGTATTTAGCTCAGAAGTTCATTTTGAGACATTTTCAAATGCGATTCAAAATTTGTAAGTTTGAATTTCAACCATAAAATGAATAATTTTTTTTTTTTTTTTGTTCATTTAAAACGATAAATTTTGTGATAAAATAATTTTCCAGCCAAATTGATATATTCATTGGAGGTTTAGAAGAAAATCTAATCACAAACAAGCAATTGAATGCATCTCGTTCCTATTATCACGAAAGATTAACATTTTGTGTCCAACAGAGAACTCCAATACCATTATATATGAATGTATTTCATTTGTGCAATGATCCGTTTGTGTATTTAATCTTGGGAATTACATATGTTGTAGTTTTGAGTACTCTCTATTATTGTGAACAATTTGAGCGTCATCGTAAATGGGATTGGAATAAATATGTATTTCATGGCTTTTGTTGTATACTGGGTTATCCATGCATTTATAATCCAAAAACGACAGCAAATCGAATAACATATATGTTCTGTTTACTTGCATCGATTATTTTTCCAACTGTTTTAAATTCAGCACTTATTCGATTTATTATAACACCAATTTTAAGACCACAAATTCATTCAATTCAAGAAATTATTGATGGAAATTTCCATTTGATTGGTGATCGATTTGCATTTGCGAAAATTTCACTGCGAAATGAGGTAAACACTTAGGAAATTAATTATTTGGCAAAAAAAGTGATTATTAACTTTTTTACATTCAGATTTATACAAGAAATTCATTGGAAAAATTTGAAATTGTTGAAAATCCAACAACATATTTGTATCAACTTGAATCGAATGATAAATTAGCAATTGCCATTTCACGTGAACTATCATTTGTGAAAATCAAAATGGAAAATGGTCGTCGATTTGATGCGCAAAAATTTATTTTTTGTTTCGATCATCTGAACAATATTTACGAACATTCGTTGAACGTTTTGGCTCGAAAGGATTTTCCACTTTTAAATGAATTAAACTTATTCATAAAGCAGGCAAGCGAATGTGGATTGATTGAAAGGTGGCGCAAACGTCATCGTATGTTTGGAAAAGAAAAACCCCAAATCGACTACACAACATTTAAATTGGAAAGTTTTCTAATCGAAATGGTCATTTATTCTTGCATGATGTTCGCTGCATTTGCCGTTGTAATTATCGAACGATTTATTAAGAAAAAGGTTCAAACAATAGGGTCTTCGAAATTTTTCAGGTATTTTGAGATGATCATCGATCCATATCGATATTTTTTTCTAAACGATCTAGAATGGACTGATTGAAGTTGATAAAACATCAACTTATTATTCATCTAAAGTTTTTTTCTTGACCAAAACTTGTCCACAAATGAAATTACAGTTTTTGATTTGTTAAACCTTTTGACATTTTCAAAACTTAACAAAAATAAATTAAATATAAATGTACATTCGCGATTTTTGTTTTTGTTTTTGGAAAATTCCCTTTTTATTTAAGAAATAAAGTGTTGGCTTTTTTCAGAATAAATCTAATGCATCTATATTTTCTTTCATTCAAACTATTGACAACTCTCATTTCAGAATCAACACCAAGATTATATGTAGCTTCTCCTTTCATTGCTACTTCTGTGAAGGCCCTTCTCTTTTTTCTTCTCTTTGTTCGTTCTTAAAAAATCGTTCTGTAGAAGTAATTTCAACAGTGCGTACAGTTGTTGCGCTTTCTCAAAAGCAATAAGAGCTGCATATAACCTCTGCGTGTTTTACGAAAGAATCAGAAATATTTTCGTTGAAATTATTAAATTACCTTGGGAAATAAACAGTTTGAATGTTTTTTTTTGAATTTAGTGTGTTGGTTTCCAAACACTTCCCTCATTATATAGCAAATAAAGCAATTATGTGCATTAAAAGTGATTAGACTTGAATAATAAATGACATCGTGAAACATTCGTCCATAAGACCTTAGTGTCTTTTGAAATTTAGTCTTTCTACGCATTTTGAGAGTAAAACAAGCAAAAATATATTTCCGAAAACATTAAAATAAAAATGTTGTTCATAATTTTGAACT
Organism: Resseliella maxima; assembly: GCA_029041755.1. NCBI lineage: Eukaryota > Metazoa > Arthropoda > Insecta > Diptera > Cecidomyiidae > Resseliella > Resseliella maxima. Next base: position 324,316 of record JAQOWM010000888.1, on the reverse strand, counting down.
TAATGCTTAGGATATTGTGTTTGAATCAATCATTCGCTTTAAATTTAAATCGAAAGATCCGAGTAATGGCATCTCAAGCAGATCCGTACGTTTTTTATGGTAAAACAACATTAAGAGGATTGGATATCGATATAATTGATAATTTTGCAAAAAAACTTAACTTTGAAATCGAATACATTAAATCAAATGAAACGCTAAAAGAAGTCTTCAGTTCGGAATATCTCTTTGATAATTTTATGAAATCAAATCAAAATGCGTATGTTAAATTTTCAACATAAATTGATCATTTCAATAATCAAAATTAAATTTTAAACTAAAATTGTAGTCAAATCGATATATTTATTGGTGGTTTAGAGGAAAATCTTATAACGATCAAACATTTAGTCGCAACACGTTCATATTATCACGATAGTTTGACATGGTGTGTGCAACAGAGCCAACCAATTCCAGTATGGATAAATATTTTTCATTTATGCACTGATCCATGGGTGTATATTTCACTTGGTCTAATATACATAGCCACATTATGTATTGCCTATTATTGTGAACAATTTGAACGTCATCCAAAGTGGGATTGGAATAAATATGTTATCAATGGTTTTAGCTGCATTTTGGGCTTTTCATGTGCATATGATCCAAAAACAAATGCAAATCGTATTGTTTATTTATTTTGTCTATACGCTGCAATTATTTTTCCAACTGTTTTTAATACAATAATGCTTGGATTTATGTTGTCGCCCATCTTAAAACCACAAGTGCAATCTATTCAAGAAATTATTGATGGAAATTTTGAGTTGATAGGTGATCGGTTTACTTTTGCACAAATAACTCAAAATAAGGTATGTAATTGCAGAAATAAATGAATTTTAACATTTTTATGACTGAATAAATTCTTTATTATTAGTTATATTCAAATGGATCATTGGAGAAATTTAAAATTTCTGAAAATCCAACAAATTATTTGAATCAACTTGCATGGAATGATAAATTGGCAATTGCCGTTTCTCGTGAACTATCATCAGCACATAAACGAAATGAAAATGGACGCTTTGATGCACAAAAAGTTATTTATTGCTTTGAACATACAAATATTATTCATGAACATTCATTAATGGTTTTAACTGGAAAAGATTTCCCCTTTTTGAATGAGTTGAACACATTCTTAAAACAAGCACGTGAATGTGGCCTCATTGAAAAATGGATGAAACGATATCGTTTGTTTGAACATGAAAAAACCGAAATAGAATACACGATCATTAAACTAGAAAGCTTTGCCATAATATTGGTCATTTACTTGAGCTTAGCTATTGTGTCGTTTGTCGTTTCAATTATAGAAAGAATTGTGTACAAGAAAGTCCGTACAATTGGATCTGTAATTGTTTGGAGATTTATTGAGTTTATTATCGATCCATATCGTTACTTTTTATTGGATGATTTAGATTGGAGCAACTGAAATCATTTTAATGTATATTTCATTTGATTTTAATCGAATCAGAAATTAATATGTATATTCATGGAAATTATTTGATTAAAATCTTTGTAATAATTGTAATTTATTGTTATCTATGTGACAAATAGCGTGTGTAATTTGAATGCTATTGAATTCATATGCAATACTTGTAGTTTTTGTTCGATATTGACAATTCATCAAATATTATTTTGTGATCATTTGTCATCTCTCTTCATTTTTTTTTTGATCTTATATTTCATTCCAAGTGATTTGTGTTGTAATTTAAATACAAAAACATTATTTATGAGGAAGAATACGAAGCGAATCCTTCATATTATCATCATGTATTGATGAAAGTCGAAAGATATAATTTATCAATAGAATGTTGTGGTATTGAAATTAATTTTTAACTATTTTATTTAAATTCTTGTAACATTATTTTGCATTAACAGCGGTCATAATTGGGATGGCATCACGAATAATTCTTTTCAATTTTTTTTAAACATTATCCAATTCAATTTTGAAAATATTGATTCATTGATAGTATCAATGCATCTTCGATAGTGCTATTTTAGCTTGTTACAATTGAATATTTTGGTTAATTCTGCCACAGAATTTCTGCGACATTATTTTATTTGTTGCAATACATTTTTTCCTGAATTACATACAAACTATCAGTTGATTTTCTAAGGAAGCAAAGAATTAAATATCATTTTCAAAAAAAAAAAAAAAAAAAATTATTTTCATATTGTGTTCAAATTTTGTGTTTGAAATATTCAATTTGGATCAATCAATCGCACAACATTCGAAGCAAAAGATTAAAGCAATGGCATCATATGCGAATCCATATATTTTTCACGATAAGAAGTCTCACAAATGATTGGATATCTATATAATTGAAAATTTTGCAAAGAAACTTCATCTGGTAGTTAAGTACAACATGTCAAATGAAACACTCAATGAAGTATTTCAGTTTAGAAATCCTTTTCAACAAATCTTTACAAAAGACTCAAAATTCGTAGGTTAAATTTATAATCAAATGAATTCATACAGATGAATTCAAACACAAAAGAAAAGAATAAAATTATTTTTTTTCAATGAATTCTGAATAAATTATACACCCACAGAAATGTGTCTGTCATTTGAACAACCCTATGTGTAGTTCATATTAATTCCAACGAAAATTGTAACTGGTTGGTATTCCACATGACAGATTTGTTTGCTCTAATACCAACTCGCTTGAGCGCGCAATCGAAATGTCACATTTACAACCAAATACGCAAATGCATTGCAAACAAATCTGCCATGTACAAAATTCCAACCATAGCTGTAAACTTTCCAACTCTCGTTGGAAATATGACATTTTAAACCAAATGTTGGAATATTCGCTGTCAAATTACTCTGGGTGTATTTACAAATAATATTTATTAAAAATCATTGTAATTTTTCTCATTTTTTTTAAATAATTGCGAATAAAATGTTATCGTGAAACTTCAATTTCTGGTGTTCATAGATGTTTGCACAGGGTACATGCGAAACCGATTTGATAGTCTACATTCAGGAGTTTATTTTGGTCAGTTTCAAAATAATCCGTGAAATTTACATGAGATACAACTCGTGGCGCTAGTTATGCTTCGCCTCTCTGGCATTTTGCATATGGTTATTTGGCCATTTTCCATTAATAATTTTCTTTCAACAATCGGAAATATAAAGAACACAAAACCTACTGGGCTTAGATACTTATCGTATTGATCAAATAAATAAATATTTCGAAAAATATCAAAATATTTTGTATAACATCCCAGGTTGATAACTTGGAAAATCATCAATTTTTCCATAGGGATAACTTGATTCATGTTGAATATGTGTACAATTATGCACGCGCTGTGTATTCACTTTTTATATTCTTTTCCCGAAATATAACTTATTTTCGTCACGATAATTATACTGGGAATGACTAAGCTTGCGATCAGCTATAACTATCTATAATATTTGTAAATCCAAACTAATATCTGTACATGTATTTAGTATTTCGTCGCATATTGATTATAAACGAAGTAGAATTTTTTTTTTTTTAGGAAAATGAAAAGATTTTTGTTTTTCACATTGATTTTAAACTTTATGTTCAGAGTATTTTGTTTAGAAAAATTATTTGATTTAAATAATAATCGAAAGATCAGAGTAATGGCATCACATGCTGATCCATATATTTTTTATGATATGAGATCACTCAAAGGATTGGATATCGATATAATTGAAAATTTTGCAAAGAAACTTCATTTGGAAATTGAGTACATTCTATCAAATGAAACACTCAATGAAGTATTTAGCTCAGAAAGTCTTTTTAACATATTTTTACAAAAAAATCAATATTCGTAAGTTTACATTTCAATTCAAATTTGATAATTAAATAAATTGGAAATTATTGTATATTTTAGTAAAATTGATTTATTCATTGGTGCAATGGAAGAAAATCCAATAACAAAGAAAAAATTGATTGCATCTAAATCATATTATAATGATAGATTGACATGGTGTGTTCAGCATAATCAGCCAATTCCACTATGGAAGAATGTATTCTATTTTTGTAAGGATCACTTAGTGTGGATCATTTTTGGTATAACAGTATTTTCGACTACAGCCTTTGTTTATACGTTTGAACAATTGGAACCTCATTTAAAGTGGGATTGGAATCGTTTTGTATTCAATGGAATTCGTTGCTTTTTCGGATTACCATGTGCATATAATCCAAGCAATAACTCAACTCGAATTGTATATGCATTTTTCTTGCTTTCTGGGATAATATATGTAACTGTCTTAACAAATATGCTAGTCAAATTTGCAATTACACCGATTTTGAATCATCAAATACAAACAGTTCAAGAGATTGCTAATGGTGAATTCACATTGATTGGCACAAAATTTGCATTATTAAAAATGACACAAAAACCCAAGGTAAATTTAATTGAATTTAATCTGATGAATTGCATACATGATCATTTTGATTGAATTTTATGAATTTTCTCCACAAGTAGATTTATTCGAATGAAACATTAAAAAAGTTCCAAATAGTCGAACATCCACGTAATTATTTTGAGCATCTTGAACGGGAGAATGCACTTGCAATTGGAGTTTCACAAGAATTATCACGTTTTCACTTTCGAAGAGGCAATGCGACATTTGATCAACAAATGAACGTTTTTTGTTTTGATTTTCCAAATATCATTTACGAATATCCACTGAAAATATTAGCTCAAAATGATTTTCCTTATTTTAATGAATTGAATACATTCATCGGACAAGCGATTGAGTGTGGTTTAATCGATAAGTGGATGAGGAAGTATAGATTATTTAAAAAGAAACAATTTCATGTAGAATATTCAACTGTAAAATTCGAATCATTATTCTTTGAACATGTAATTTATTTTCTTATGACATTCTCCGCCTTTGTGATTATAATCATAGAAAGAACTGTATTTAAGAAAGTCCAAGAGCCGAATGCAAAATCATTTTGGCGATATATTGAAATGTTTATTGATCCATATCGGTATTTTCTACTGGAAAATAAGGAGTTGGATGTTTTTGTTGAATCTCTCTGTTTTTGTAGATCAAAATCAAATGAATTTTAATATCAGGGTCTGATACTATATAAACATTTAATTTTGTTTAAATAGTAAGGATTGAACGATTGAGATAGGTCGAAAATGGAATTGAAATCAGTTATTTGAAACAAATGTGATGCGTGACTTTTCATCTCATAAATAGCATTTGTAGTGAATTCAAATGAAAATGGGCAATTTAGTTTAACTTGAATAATAAATGTCCAAACGAAATTCAATTATTTTAAATGGAGTAATTTCAGATTCATTACATAATTTTCACGATTGAACACAATTTGTTAAACTATAGATTTGTATTTCATGCATTTAGTTCCGCACCATATTTGTCATTATATTTAATGAAAATAAAGCCATAAAGCCACTAGTTTTTTTTTTTTTCAATGTTGAGTGAACTTATATTATGAAATAAAAGCACATTAATGAATTTTACGTCATTATAAAGCTTTTTTCCTGTTACAAATTATTAAATATTATTTGTTTGATAAATCGAATGAAAACTTCAGCAATCTTGCCTCAATATTAATAATGTTCTGAATGAAATTTGTTTCTTCATTTAGTTTTGTTCCGCATTTTGTTTGTGAAGGAATTAAAAAAAAAAAAAAATATTTCAATAAAAATGAAAGTATTTCTTTTTTTCACATTAATTTTAAGCTTAATGTTTGGAGCATTTGGTTTAAATGAAACATCCACATTAAATTCTAATCGAAAGTTCAGAGTAATGGCTTTACAATCAGTACCATTCGTTTTAAGAGATAAAAAATCACTCACTGGATTGGATATCGATATAATTCAAAATTTTGTAAAAAAACTCAACTTAGAAGTTGAATATGTTGTACCAAATGAAACATTTACGGAAATATTCGGTTCGGAAGAGAACTTTGACCAATTTTTACAACAGTATCTAAATTCGTATGTTGAATGAATCAAGTTTTCAAATAAAAATAGAAAAAAAAAAATGTAAAAACTCATCTTTAAATTGCAACATAATTTCAGCAAAATCGACATATTCATTGGCGCAATGGAAGAGACTTCAATAACAAACAAGTATTTGGTTGCATCTAAATCCTATTATAATGATAAATTGACATGGTGCGTACAGCAGAAACAACCCATTCCACAGTGGAAGAATGCATTTCATTTCTGCAATGATCCGTTAGTGTGGATCATTTTGAGTATAGAAGGGATTTTTATATATGCTTTAGCATATGTACTGGAACAATTTGAGAATCATAAAAAGTGGGATTGGCATACGATTACATTCAATGGGCTTAAATGCTTTTTGGGATATTCATGTGCATATAATCCAAAAAAAAGCGCCACTCGAATTGGATATGCGATTATATTATTGGCTGGAATAATATTTGTAACCATTGTAACAAATATGTTAATTAAATTAATTATTACACCAATTTTTAATCAACAAATAGAAAAAATCGAAGAGATCACAAATGGTGAATTTACATTAATTGGTAATCAATTAATTTTATTAAAAATGGCACAAAAACCGAAGGTAAATTAACAATATTATGTTTGAGTTAAATTCAATGCAATACAATTTCAATTAAATTTTATCAAAATTTGTTCCACACTTAGATTTATTCAAAGGATTTATTAAACAAGTTCCAAGTAGTTGAATATCCATGGAATTATTTTAAGCATCTTGAACGGGAGAATACAATTGCGATTGGTGTTTCATATGAACAAATTCGTTCTCATTACAGAACAGAAAATATAAAAATCGATTTACTTAAGAACGTTTATTGTTTTGATTTTCCAAATCACATTCATGAATATCCATTGAAGGTATTGACTCGAAATGATTTTCCATATTTGAATGATCTGAATAGATTCATCGGACAGGCGACTGAGTGTGGTTTAATTGACAAATGGATGAAGAAATATCGATCATTTAAAGACAAAAAATCTCACATAGAATATTCAACCGTGACATTTGAATCATTAATCATTGAGTTGGTAGTTTATATTTGTTTATCATCTTTGGCTTTTTTGATTATAATCATTGAAAGAATCGTATTTAAAAAAGTTCAAGTGTCGAATGCAAAATCAATTTGGCGATATATTGAGATGATGATCGATCCATATCGTTATTTCCTATTAGAAAATGTTGATTGGAATCGCAATAACAATTTCTTCGATTTACTCAAATTTCAAAAACCAAAACTCAATGTGAAATAATCTCTGCAGAAAGCATTCATTGAAATATCCTACTAAAGAGTTAGATGATTTAGTTGATATTTTGTTTTGACGAAATTTCAATGATAAATAAAATGTAAACGATATACACTATACTGTTTCATCTACATGAATGAACTGTCTATAGAAATGTTATCGATTTGATCAGATGACCTTTGATTTAAGCACAGTGTGGGCAGTTAGTATACCTCATAAAACGAAAATAAAAGAAAAATAACAACAACCCAGAATAGGGTAATAAAGAAAAAAATGATGTCAGTTTTAAAAAGTAAACACATTTGATTATATGTTGAATAAATTTTGAATAAATACCTAAATATTCATAAATAAAATGCATATAAAAACATATCATTTTTATTGTTATTCAACCTAGTATTCAACTCGAATTATGTATTCATTTATCTGAAAATTATAAAAATGTATACATTTGTGACTCAGTGTGTGTCTATTTCAATATTTTTCATCGTTAATCAAAAAACAAAAACCGAAAATGTTTTTGTAGTGAATTTTGTCATTTATTGTATTACTATTAGGAATACGTATGATGTTGATGTGTGAATTTTTTTTATTCATTGACCGTTGAGCACAAACGAAATCCATTAAATGAATATTACGATATGATTTTTATCAAGATAAAACTAAATCGAATGTTTGAACATATTTTAAAAGCATGCACTTATGAACATAAAAGCATGCAATCAATATATACCCCAATTAGAAACAAATGTTGATACGTAAAATGGTCTGAATGTTTGTTTTGCTGATATCTTATTAGTTTATTTATTGAATTCGAATTGTTTTGAAGTGAAAATCTTTCGATAAAATGCGTTGTTCATTTTTCACAATTCTTTTAATTATTATAAAACCGTTTGGAATAAGATCCATTGACCTAATTACCGTGATGGCATCACCATCAAAACCATTTGTATTTTTTGAGAAAAATATAACAAAAGGTCTGGATGTGAAAATAATTGAAAATTTTGCAAAATTTCATCATTTGAATATCAAATACATAGTTTCAAATGAAAAATTAAATGAAAAATTTCGAAAATTAAATGAAACAGAGCGATTTTTCCTGGCAAAACAAAATTTGTGAGTTTTGAATAGAAATACAAAATTGGTGATAATCACCAATTCAATTAAAATTGAATTTGAATGAATTAATCATATTGTAGTGAAATCGATATTTTTATTGGTGCCATGGAAGAGAATCTGATTACTAAGAAGCATTTAATTGCTACGCATCCATACTACCATGATAGCTTAACGTTTTGCGTTCAAAGGAGTCAACCAATTGCTGTGTGGAAAAATTGGTTTCAATTGTGTCGGGATCCATTCGTTTATTTATGTGTTACCATTGCAACAGTTCTGAATGTATTCGCGTTATATTACTTTCAAAAGCTTGAAGTAGATCAAAAATGGGATTGGAATCGATTATTTTTTGCAATATTTTGTTATACTTGCGGCTTTCCATGTACATTCAATCCAAAGAATATTATCATTCGAATGCAGATTGTGATTACATATTTAGCTGCAATCGCTTTTAACGCTATAGTTTGTTCAAAATTACAATCGTTCACAGTTTCAAAAAATCTAAATCCACAAATTCAAACGATCAATGAAATTGTTGATGGAAATTTTAAAGTAATTGGTGATCGATTCACGTTGGAAAAAATTATGGAAACAAATGAGGTAAACATTATTGATTTTATTGGAAAGTGATTTGAATTAATTTTTTTTTTCTTTTTTTTTTTTTGTTACATATTCATACAGACAATGAAATTGATCAATCAATTTGAGGTGATAGAGTATCCAGATTACTATTTCCCTGCACTTGAATGGAATGACAAACTAGCTATTGCTGTTTCACGTGAACTATCCTTATCTCGCATTCAAATGGATAGTGGGCAATTCGATTCAAAGAATATTATTTATTGCTTTGATCATCCAAATATTATACATGAATATTCGCTTAAAATTTTGGTGCGCAAAGAATTTCCACGCTTGAAAGAGCTCAACGCATTGATAAGACGTGGAAAAGAAAGTGGCTTGATTAATAAATGGCTCAAAGAATATCGATCATTATCCATGAAAGGAACTCAAATTCATTACATGGACTTCAATAATGAACATTATTTGATAATACTTTTAACTCATATTTTACTGTCAATCATCGCATTTATTGTTGTGATTCTTGAACAAGTGGTTTACAAAAGAGTTAAATTCCCGAATTCAGCGCCATATTGGCGTTATATTGAAATAGTTATTGATCCTCATCGGCACTTTTTTCTCGACACTTTTGCTTGGAAAAAAACGTAAAGCACAATAAATCATGTGAATCATCATGGAGTATTGTTGATTTGGAGCGTCCATGATTTGGATTCGTGTTTCATGTCGCAATATGTATTCAGTGGATACATCTTGTCTAGTTGGCTTATCAGATTTGCTTACATTCAGTCTTTCACTCTACATCCCACACTGTGCACACAATATTTCACTGATAACTGCACAAAATCAATAATTGTTAATCTCTTGAGTATAATTAGCTGATAATTTTGGTACTGTCACAATTGTAAACAATACTTTGAAATGAAAACACATTAGAGAACATTTCTGAAATATAATGATTGCAATGGACTATTCACGCAATATTTTTTACATATGTGAATATTCGAAATGAGAATTTAAAAAAATGAAATCTGTTTAGTTCGAATGTTGCATTCTTTGTAAAAACAGCAAAATTTCCATTAAAATGTTTCGTATAAAATGTTTTTTTATCATAATTGTTTACACTTTGCAAATATTCGAAGCAACATCCATAAATGAAATCACAGTAATGGTATCACAATCGGCCCCATTTGCATATTTTGACACGAAAAAACATTCATTGAGAGGATTAGATGTACATTTGATTGAAACATTTGGAAGAAAATTCAATCTAAAAATCAAATACTTTGTTGTCAATGAATCGTTAAATGAAGTGTTTAGTTCATCAGAACGATTCAACGATCACATTTTGTCGTTACTATACTCGTAAGTGAAAATGTCAAAATTTGTACATCAAAAAAAAAAAAAAAAAAAAAATGTTTTAAATGTTTTTATTCTTGAAATTCCAGCAAAACTGATGTATTCATCGGTGCTTTAGGCAAAACTCTAATCACAGATAATCATTTAATTGCATCACATTCATACTATCACGACAGTTTAACATGGTGTGTTCAACATGGAAATCAACGACCACTGTGGCGAAATATATTATACATATCTCATGATCCATTGGTGTGGATCATGTTTTTTTTACAAATTTTAATTGAATTGAGTTTTGTGCATTTCTTACAACAATTTGAAACTCGTCCAAAATGGGATTGGAATCGTATATTATTTGATGGTGTTCGTGTATATATGGGATTTTCGTGTCCATTTCAACCAAAAAGCAATAGTGGTCGTGTATTTTTCCTTTTCATTTTGCTGTCTTGCATAATTTTCACTACACTAGTTACCTCAACTGTGCTACAATTAGTTGTTTCACCAACATTCGACACACAAATTAAATCCATTCAGGAAATTATCGATGAAAATTTTGATCTAGTTGGTGGTCATTTTGAATTTTTTAAAATGTCTCAACAAAATGAGGTGAATAATTTATAATTTTTTTTTCATCAATTTTTGGAGTTTTTTTTTTCTTTTTTTGTAACGAAAGTTGATATTTTGTTGAAAATTCAAGGTTTACCCCATTGAAGTGTTGAACAAATTCCTAATTACAAATGATTCAAATCATTATTTGCAACAGCTTGAATGGAATGGAAAATTAGCTGTTGCAACTTCAATGGCACAAGTACGAAAACAGCAGCATGATTTTGGAATGAAACTTTATTGTTTTGAGAGTCCAGATAACATTTATGAATATTCATTAAATGTTTTAATGAAAAACGATTTTCCGTTGATAAATGAACTAAACACATTCATACAGTATGCAAGCAATGGTGGTCTTATTATTAAATGGTTGAAAGGAAATCAATATGTATATAATTCACCGAAACGAATTAGTTTTAACAATCCGATAACTAAATTGGAATCTTTTTACATCATTGGAATCGTTTGTATTGCATTGATTTTCTTAAGTTTTGCTGCATTTTATGCCGAAAATTTAGTTCATAGGCACGTTCGAGCACCAAAAACCATCAAGTTCTGGAGATACTTTGAAATTGTAATCGATCCATATCGTCATTTTTTTCTTAAAGATTTTGCACAGTGAATACTTTCTCATTTGATTTCATCATCAAATTTAGCAGAAAAGTTTTTAATTGAAAAAATTTGAAATTGGAAAATCAAAATGAGATTATTTCATTGAGATATAAAAAGTTTAAAAATTAAAATTGATCAAATACAATTGAAAAAAAATCATAGATTGTAACCAACTTAAATAATCACTAATAGCGTGTTGACGCTCGCTATCAAAACAAATATTTTTCAAGTCATGCGATGACACTCACTCAAAATGTCATCCTTTGACTTTGAAAAACAAAGCTTATAATCAATCAATAGAGAAAAAAAAGAACCAATAATTTTCATTCTAAATACAAACATAACCAGAATCCAATTTTAGAGGACAAATATTGTTATTGATTCCTATTATCATAGATAATAGCTGTAATCTCAGACCATTCATCTTGGGATACCGTGTTTAGTTATAATTTTCATATTTTGAAGTATGTTGTCTAAACAAACATTTCATTTTGCGGTTGATTTTAAATTGAATTGTAATCGAAATGGGAATTCACAAATCCCAATTGTCCATAACAATTACAAATCAAAAATCACAAAACGTGCATTCATCAAAGTAAAACTTCAGAAAACCAGCACATATTCATGAATAATTTTAACTTGTATTATTGCATTGGGCAAAAAATCAATATAAAACAATTTCAACTGAATTTTGTGTTTTCTTTTCGCTTGATTGCAACTTAACAGTTTGCAGATTTACCTCAATTTTCTTTTGATGATTGAAAAAATGAAAATTTTTAATTTTAATTATTCCATTTGCTGTAAAATTGCACAAAATAATCGAAAACCATAGTTAAATGGTGAATAAAATGGTTTTGGCGTAGAAAAGTGTATGCAAATTACATACTGAAACTGCAAATATGTTTCAATAAACTTCGGTTCAATGGAGACATATTGTAACATTGAATAAATGGCTGAGCGGAGAAGAAACTGCAAAAAAACATGGTCAAGAGTAACCAAAAATGTGCTAGTTCCAAAGTGTGGGCTTGAAAAGTTTGGATTTTCTTGTTTATTTGTGCATTGGTTGATATTGTAAACAATCTTCATGTTCGTATGTGTTGTGGTTCGATGACTGAAACATTCGATTCATTCACGAGCATAATATTCGTTTTATCATTTTGTTGAAATCTTTTTACGCATTGAATTCACCGTAGTTTGCCATTTGCTGTAAATGTTTTTTTTTTTCTTTTTTCGTTCCTTGCCATTCGTTTCACTTTCATGCACACACAATAATTCGTCTGTCCAATCCGTTACACATGCTACACTGCATAGAAAATACTACATATTTGTGCAGTCACAGCCCTAACCGCATTATCGTAAATCAAATTGGTAATGTACGTTCGCATCCATTCGGCATCTACCAAAAAATATGAATGTGAACATTTGCCCTATTGTTCAGTAGCAGCACCATGTTTGGATTCAATATAGATAGGCTTGAATGAAGCCATTGAATAAAGAAGAGAAAAAAAAATGAAGAATAAAAGCATTGTTCGAAAGGTGTTAGCTGTGCACACAAGGATTTTTGATTATCTTTTGCACTGAGTGTTAGCGAATTCTTTTCGCCAAAAAAAATAAAAAGAAAAAGAGAAAGAACACATACTCAAGAGCCGAAACCTTTTAACACAAGCATGTTTTATTCACTGGCATTAGCCTGCAGCTAATACCTTGATTAGAGTTTATAATTCGAAATCGTGACCATCTTCTTTGACTGGTAATTACAACCAAATATCATATGATCGGATTCAATGGAGATAACAAGAAATGTTAATATATACCATCAAAAGAGGGACGATTTTTGCGTATGCTGGCCAATAAATACGTTGTCATTGTTGGAAACAATGTCGCTTGGGGGGTTGACAGTGAAACCATTCGAAATACAAAATCCATTTCGAAATGTTGATCATCCGGCTCATCCAGCCTGAAATAGCATCAAATCGTTTCACATACAATCTAATGCGAACGTGTGTATTGTTGAACGCTTAATTAAAAAAGGCTAATGGAATTTGTAGCCATGTAAGATTATCAACTTGGAATTAAATGTACGAATGTGCTCAATGTTGAAGTGTCAACACTGTTAATGACATTTTGCTTTTATATCGTTACCATTTGCATAGTTTTGAATGCTCCCATGGTCCCATTGAATTACCGGATTCCCTTTTTTTCAAGGCGCTCAATTGTTTAGGCGTGTTTCCGTTTTATAACCAGAAAATGCACGAGAACAATGTTGTTTATAGACCAGAGAAAAATGGGATGATGTAAACGAACATTCTCATTCAGGTCGAAAATTCTTCGTATTTTGTTTATACATCAGTTTTGGTGTGTTTGTCATTTCAAAATAGGACGAAAAAAGGTAGCAAAAGAAAATGTCTGGTTAAAATGCGATTTAGTAAAATGTGTTTTGGTTGTGATATGCGTCGAATCAAGTGTCGTTTTTTTTCTCCCTGTGTATTTGACACATTTTTTCGGTTGTCGCTATTCAGGATAATTTGCGTTGAAAATGCGTGTTTTTCCTGTGAGCTTGATTGTTAAAGTTATGGTTTTATGTTATATTTTCTTTTTCCGGCATACAAGCATGTTTCATATTTGCCATCCTGATAAGAAATAGGCTGGAAAACGATGACGAATACCGACAACGACCTTTTTTTCCACTCCAACTCGTAAGAATTCAATAAGATGGAATGTTTGCCGTTTATTTAAGCCAAAATGTGTAACAAATTAAACGATGGAATTGATGGTGTGAGAATGCGAGAACAAACAACAACTTTCAGCCCAATTTAATTATTACCATTGCGTTGACCGGGGATCATTCTCTTCTTTTTTTTTGTATTCATTTCGTGTACGAGCCTGATAATGTTTCCGATTGCCCGTAAAAATACGATATGGCTTTTGTAATTGCTTCGTTTACCTTACAAAAAAATGTGAACAAATTTAAATTCCACAACAAAATATAAATAAACAACATTTGAAATTCGCATTTCATTTTATTTTACTTTTTATTTCACTTTTTATTTCACTTTTTTTTTTTTTTTTTTTGCTTGGGCAACAATCATTAATTTTCTGCCCATGTAATTGTACAGATTTTCTAGTTAATTGGCAGTGAATGTACACTAATTTGGTGCACACATGCTAATATAACGGTTATGAGCACCAAACATTCACCGCATTTCCATTTCCAAATGATGAACGATTAATTTTAATTCAAGTATATTTGGACGATATTGGAGTGCATAAATCAGCAACTTTTTAAAAATGTGTAACCAACAATAAACAAACAACAAAAAGCAATAACCATTGAACAAAAAAACGTGGAAAAAATTAATTTCCGTATAATACCATTTCATTCAAAATACTTGATTCTTGGAGACATTTCTTTTTTTCTGTCGTTTTATGTTCAATATTTACACACAAAGTGCATTCACTGTATTCTGGCGTGTATTTTTTTTTCTTTCTTCTTCTTCTTCTTCACATCGTCGCTCGTTGATCGCGCAAATTTTCGATTTTTTTTTTCTTTTCAATATTTGCCGAACGATGCATTTATCTAAAATTCAACAAGCAAGCAATACAAGGCTGCACACGACACACACACAAAGTGATAGAGACAAAGTGAGCATATTTACTTGAATTCATAAAATGAAGTGAAATGGAAATAAATCAGTCTGACAAGGAACAAAGGAGAGATGGGTGGAAACGGTGTGCGATGATGGCAACGAATGAAAAAGACAGAAAGAATGAAAGATTGAGAAATGGAGAAAGAGAAAGAACGATGAAGCAAAGTGGAGGGAGAAATCGAACGAGGAGTGAATTAGGAAAAGAGAAGAAGAAAAAAGAGAACAGAAAACGAGAGTGTGAAAGAGAAACTCAGAGAATAAATCTCACATACGCGCCGGAAAAGCAAACATAAACAGAGAGCGAGCGAAAAAAAATGTAAACATAATTTATTTCAAGAGCAGAAGATTAAACCAAAAAGGACGCGAAGAAAAAAACATGTAGTATGTACACATGAAAATCGTAAAATCTGAATATCGTTCTCATATGCGATATGCGAATTGACATTGCACTTTCTCGTAAATGACATTGAATTTGATTTAAAACAATTTTTCCCTCACTTACATTGAACAGTGCGGCGATTCGTGTCTATCTCGATTATTATTTTATATTGTTATTGAATTGTTACTGAAGGGTGATTCAAAACTCCTTCGTACATACACAATGGGATTGTGTAAAAATATACGACAGGATGCATTGAATCAGCACTGTCACATGCAATAGATAATTAGCTAATAACCTGAATCTGAGGGTTCGACCGCTTCTGAATTGGTAGCAAATTTGCCAATGAATTTATATTTTTATAAAATGTTCTCGTTTGCAATGGTTTAGTTTCTTATTTTTCGTTATTCATGCAATTGAATCATTTCAAATACATTCATTTCAGGCAATTCGTTTATCTACTTTTCATGGCAATAAATATGAATACAAATTTCGCAAATGATTCACAATTCGCATTCAATTTCAAGAGTTTCATTGAAAAGTCCGATAAAAATTGAATGTTGATGATGAGAGAAAAAAAAAAAATATGGAGAGAATTCGGACTCATACATCCCCAAATGTTTTGAGAGCAAAAACCATCGACTTCTTGAAATTTCGGAGCAAAAAAAACAAAAAAAAAAAAAAAATAAAAAGAAAAAAAAGAGAAAGAGAGTGAGTGTGAGTGTAGAAGAAAAAAATGAACGTCAGAGAAACCTTAATGTAAATAAATCGCTTGCGACCCTCAAATGTTGAACACTAGAGTGACTCGCAATCAAGGGAAACACAGCGACCCGACTCACCGCATCGTTGCTATAGCACCAACATCAAATGAACGTTTCATAAACAGAAACATTCGCTCATTTTGCCCAATACCATACTATGTTCAGTAAACTGAATGTGCATTGTGTAAAAGAACAGAACATGGACTGTATGCACACATTTGCCCAAACCCCCTACACAAATGAAAGCGGCAAACATACAACCGAAAAACGGCATCAATGCACGCGCTTGTTTGAATAGCAGCAGCAACAACAACAACAATGAATTTACTACGGCGCGCATGGGATTGAATGAACTCTCGATACTCTGGTGCAAACCGTTTGCTCGTATCGTTTTACATCACGTTCCATATGAATCTGTCGCGTACGCACAACGACTCTCACTTGAATTCTGTTATTAAACAATATCAATGAACAGTTTCACATTGGCCACGAAACAAATCGCGCGTGTTTTGTTTATAACTCGTACATCTCGGTGCTACGGCATCGAAACGAAAGAAGAAGAGAAAAAAAAAAACATTCGCTTGCCGAGATTCGTTCGGTTTAGCAGTCGATTTTAGAATCTGTTGTGATTTTCTTGAATGTGAATTTTTAGTGGTTTAAAATAAATTTTAACATTGCGTGTTGTTGTTGTGATTTTTTCGTGTTTTTTTGGACTTTTTTTTTTGGCATGGTAAAGAAAATATTGTGGCAATGACACCCAATAAACCGGCAACCAAAATGCATTGCATTAATAAATAAATAGTCAAATAAAAGCAAATTGGCAATCTAAAGTGAAATGTTTCATTGAGCTCTTGATGGAAATTGGGTGCTCAAAAAAAAAAAAAAAAATCACCAACCAACGGAAAAAAGCGTGAACAAAAAATGAAAAACGAGTTAATATTCCCAGAAGGAATAAAAGTGTAGATAAAAAAAAAACGCGAAACAATTTTTTTTGGTTTTGTTGTTGTTTTATTTTTTTAAATACGATTAACGAGAATTTCAATTCGGGAGCAGTCACCTCAACAACCTTTTGCACCTTTTTCTGAATATCATTATAGATTTTCACAGTATTATCAAAACATAATGAATATATAAATTATGTCTTTTTATCAGAATTACAATGAATTTTTAATCAGCTTAAATTTGAAATTATTTCCGGGATCAAAAAGTCTTGCGAACAACAAAACAACAAATAACCCTTTATTTTTATAATAAATCGACGAAGCTATGTATTTGAATGTAGAAGCATTCAGGAGATGAAGATTCTTGAAGGAAGAAGTCGTCGAAGCATTTCGAAAGGAAGAGCATTTTGCATAGATAAATTCTAAATGGACAAGCAGCATATTTCATTTTGAGTCAATACAAAGAGAAGACTTTCCATTGCGATTACATGGCCGAAGAACTTTTGAAATTAAGAATACCCTTTTGATATTGTCGGTGCATATTTCTGGACAAATAGAGCAAAAAAAAAAAAAAGAAAAAAATACATCGTTTGACCATATGATATTTGGTAGATACAGACCATATTTCGTCTCGAATTTCGTGTGTGTGAGAGAGAGAGAGAGTGTGTTTTTTTGTTCATGCTCTGTCGCCGAATGTGATAAATATACTTTGTGGCAAAATGGTGCGCTTCATAAATTTATATACGTTTAAATGGCGGAAAGAGTTTAAATTCAGCCACTGAATTTCAATCCGATACAGTATGGTGCTATTGGAATTATAGCCTCGTAGTCACTTTAATCCACATGGACAGCAGGAACAAGCAATGAACAAAAAAAAAAAGAAAAAAAAATGCGACCAGCAAACTAAATGTCCCTTTTTTCCCATACAAAAATGAAACAGATGCGTACACATTTGCGTTTAGTGACTAAAACTCACACCATTCTGACTGGCTATTCGGCAGTGTCGACGACATAAAACAATCCAACCGGCTGAATAGTTTTATTTTTGTTTGAAAATCACATATTTTTTTCTTTTGTCCTCCTTCATTTGTTATCTGTTGTAATTTTTTTCGTCGTCGTCGCCATCGCCTGATTTTAGACAGAGAACGATTGCTTTTATACAGAAAGCGATTGTTTGTTGGTGTCGGAAATAGTCGATTCTTTTGTTTGGCTACTAAATGGTCTCTCAGTGGTGGTTCAATCCACACAATACTATTACCTGTATTATACAACTGATAACAATTACTTTCTTTCATATAAAACATGCACTGTCTCACTCAATTTATTCTATCGTCGGTTGATATAAAACCATTTTATGTATTCAATATTGGGAAAAAATTGATATGATTTTATCTCGACATCTGAAATCAACAGCAAAAAAAAAAAAAACCAAATTCGTTCTTTTTCACCAATGTCAAAGGAGAGAAAATCGTTATTTTCCGAATGAAAAACAAATTGTTTTTTTCTGAACTAAAGAAAAAATCGCTGTTATTTCGACAAAAAAGAAATATTATCGTCGTTTACCATCAAAATGCATAATTTTTCAAAATGTTTATTGATCAATTTTTCGAAACAACGATTCATAATTAATCAATTTCCAGTGAATTTTTCACATTTTTTTTCATTGTCGATCATAATGTTGTTTTATTACAACAGTAAAAATAGTCTTTTTTTGAATCGAGAATTCCTCACGAAATTTTCAAATGGATGAAAGCAAAAAAAAAAACCGAATTTATTGGATATTAATTCAAAGCCGCGAGCCATAAATGGTATGTTTTCTAACGGTTACAGTTCAAAGCGCATTCGTTTTTTTTAAAGCGCGGAAATATTCGAAACAGCAAACCAGATGTTTGTTTTAACCAAAAAACAGCGATGAAAGAAACAAAAAAAACGGTGCATACAAAATATTAACAAAGTTTCCAATTTTTATTCAGACTATAGAAATTCAGTCGTGTTTGTATGTAAACACGGTTTCATATTTCACTGTAATGAAAAGGTGAATTCTATTTTGTGCTCCTTTTTTTTCGATTTTATTGAGTTTGTGTGTATGTGCATCAAGTCAGTACCAGCAGCACCAGACGCACAGTTGCAATAATTATATCCACATTATACATTTTGCGCTTGCCATAAACACATAATTATCGACAAGCAATTCCTGCTGATATACACAGCAGTATTCAGTCCGTTCATCAGTGAATTATGTTTGTGCAATATGGCGTTCACACACTTAAATTGACGACCATATTTCTATCACCAAGTGCAGCATAAGATTTCGTCGTACGTTTTGTATTTAATAAAATAACGTTCCGTATATTAAATTCAATGTTTCCAACATTTCTCCCTAGCAATGGCTTATGTTCTGTGGAATATAGATCGTGTTTTTATTAAATGTACATCCGATGATTGCTTTCAGCATATTCTCAGTTTAATCAGAGATTGAAAGAGAGAGAGAGAGAGAGAGAGAGAGAGAGAGAGAGAGAGGAGAAAGAAAGGGAGAAAAGGGAAAGAGCGATGAAGACCGAGCGATGGAAATTCATGCAGAGCGAAAATGTTCGTCCGAAAGATTGGTTTGCAAAATGGCAACACCAACTGAATCAAAATGTATATCGAAATAATGATGCTTGAATTTGTATCGTTTAATTCACCCGAATATCGAATGTACATCGATGAAATCGGAGAGCCTGAAACTTGGCTATGCGTATGGACAATATCGAGTATTTTTGGAGAAAAAAACACACGCATACACACACAAACACACACACACCGAAACTGCCATTTTACCCGAATTAGCAATAGCTCAGTGAATATTTGAGCCACCGTTACAATTTATCGATTAGTCTGGAAATGATAATGCTTCCAGAGTTGGCGAAACCAAAATGAAACCAAATAACTTTCATCCATCGGCTTAATCGAAAATATTTTCAATATTGTTTTTATTAATAGCACTTATTTATGCCGAAATGCCTATTTGATATTGGTGCATAGAATTTTTTCGGCGTTTTTTCCGATTTCGTAAGTCGATGACTCTCAAAGATATTTTATGCGTCTGCAAATCTCGATCAGCGTCAGCTTTCAATCGACATTATTTTGCGTTTCGCTGGTCTAAGTGATTTATCATCCAAGGAAACTGCCTAAATTTTGTTTGCGAATTATTTAGTTCATAATCCACCGCTTTGTTAAACCAGTCACTCTTTAGGTTTCTCCTCAAGTTTTTTTTTTGCATTTTGGTAAACTGCCAAATAAGAGATTTACCAAAGATTGATATTTCTAATAATGAACGAAATAGAAAAAAAATTATCAACAAAATGCATTTAATCAATCACTTTTACCGAAATTATACTTCCCTTTTTGCTTCGCATACATTTCTCATCTCTTTTGAAGCGGTCCATCGCACGCATTCCGACAAAAATCATAACTATTTACCATTACATGGTCCCTTTCTTCCCTTAATAACAATAACATGAGCAAATAGCCACTGGTCGAATAAAGAAAATCACTTCAATGGACGAACAAATGAAATTTCATTGCACAAATAAAGAGGAAAAAAATCATTTCGTTCAAATGGGAATGAAAATTACATACGAACGCAAGACTATGATAATTTGATTTGCAATGTAATTCATTATTTTTGTTTTACATCCCCAATGGTTTTACTTCCCTTTATTAGCCATTTATGTTTATATTTCAAGGAAACAAACCAATTTAACATGTCTTTCCCTCTCTCTTTCTCTCTCTCTCTCTCTCTCTCTCTCTCTCACTCTCTCTCTCTCACTCTCTCTCTCACTCTCTCTCTCTCTCTCTCTATCTCGAATGGTTTTGTATGAAACTGCAGATTTTCTTACCGCAAGTAAATTGAAAAGCACTTGTTTTTCCATTTTTATTATGGCTATTAAATGGCTATTTACACACTTTAGTTGATTGCATTGCAATCTAATTTATTTCATGATCGTCTCGAGGACGGTCATTTAAAATCGTCAAAAACACAACTTAACCACAAATAGCATGTTAGCAATTTTCGATGCTGTTTTTTTTTTATATATTGACTTTGATTCAAATAGATTCTTTTCTTCTATTTTTCACATAAATTTAAAGTGCTCATCATCATCAAATCATTTTGATTAATATTTGAGAAATTGCAAATATGAGTGCAATTAAAGCACTATTCATGTTGGTTAAATCTCAAGTTGACGAGACCGAGTAATTGTGTCGTCAAGATGCTTGGGAAAATAATTTAAAATTCAATTAATATTTGATGACAAGTTTGAGTTAGTTTCTTTGCTAAGCAAGAGGGCTTCAACATTCAATGGGCTTCAATATATTATTATATGCGTGTGTGAGTGTGTTTGTATATTTTGAAAAGCAATTAATTTAATGCGCAAACTTCAAAACTGATTTTCCATTTGACGTAAATGTGACAGTGTCACGACCATTCACCGAAACAATCTTTTAACATTTTGATAAATGCGTTTGCAATGACGCACATCACACATAATTAGAAATACATCAAAGTAACCATCAAGTAAATTCATTGCTTCTGTCAATTTAAATTTTAATATCAAAATTTCCAACTGTATGGCCAGAGAAATTGCGGTAAACTAAAACATGTTGAAATAACAAAAATTCATTTCTATGATAATCATTTTTCTCACAGTTATCTTTGTGATTTCTTATGAATTTGGAAACACAAAGCCACAACCAATTCTCTATTGCTGTTGCGGTTTTTCAGTAAATCGGAGTCAGCAAATCTTTCATGAGAAAATCATTTAAACATAATCATTTCTGTGTTTTTGTTTTGACAAAATGCTTGAATCGAATTTTTGACAAAGAAAAAAAAAAATAAAACAAAACACGAGATTAAGACGATTTAAGATTTGTCCAAGATTGAGCCCAGCTGAGATAAAGTCATTTAAATGATTTCATTCTTGATTTTTTTCAACAGAAATTCATATGATAAGAAGAAGTCGTAGACTTGAAAAAAAAAATCAATTTGAAAAGGCTAACATTTCGACTTCAAAAAGACACATTATCTCGAAAAGACATTGATTTCATTGGAATTACAAACCACAAATTTGGATTAAAAAATCATTTTCTATTGAATTTATAGCAAATTTAGCTAAATTCATTGTAAATCGCCTGTTATAAAGGTTATAATCAAACAATTTGATTCAAAATTGATTGAAATTGGTTTTTCTTTCTCAAGAACGCTCTTTATTTGGAAATAGCGTGATGATGTTTTCAAAACATCAGACAAACAAACAATTGTCATTATGGTAGAAGCAAAACAGAAACCGAATCGCAAACAGAATGGTTTTATTTGATCAGATGCAATGTTTTAGGATGAGACAATAAAAAGATAATTCTTGGCACCAAACTGTAGATCGACACGAGAACGACACACCTTTTGATTCGTCGGCGTTTCATGTGTTGTCATGGCATTATTGCATTTATTGTATTGTATTGCACTGTTTATACGATGCAAACAAGCAAACATTTGAAACACCAACGCAATTCAAGACAATTGTCTGTTGCATCTTCGTTATTATTGTTATGTGTCGCACGATGGATGATGATACCTTGTTGCATTTTAGTTTTGCATTTAAATTGAGAGAGAAACAGAGGTACAAAAAAATACTTCGAAAGAAGAACAAATTGAAAATGAAAAAATAAAAAAAAAACACAGAACGAACGAATGAACAACAACCACTTTAAATTGTTCTTGAGCGCGTTGGACGTCTGCATTTGTAACGTTAATGAATTCATCTCGTCGCCAGCTTTCAATTTCTTTTCTGGTTTTTTGTTCTCTCATCTTTGCCTGATATAATACAACCGTGTTTTGCATACGCTGATGTTCCGTATGAACGCTTATAGTCAATTATGTCTCTTATTTCCTATTCGCTTTTATTCAAACGATTTCTTTTCTTTTCTCCTTGACAACATCTTGGCAATTCGTGCATTTTAATTTTTTTTCTTTCTTTTTGCCGATTTTTTTTTCTTCGATAAAACGATTGAAGAAAAAATTACGGCCAAACAAAACGGTAACTTCCTCCGCAAACTGTGTAGTCTGGCAAATATTGGCTTATAAGACTAACCAAATCAAATGTATTTGCGCACATCAGACACAATGCACAAGAACAAGAGGAGACATGACAGAAAAAAAAAACGGGAAAAAATAATAGTTAAAATGCTAGCAGCGTGTACCCAAACATGTTCACAGACCAATTTTTAATTTGAACAAGTTAAAATTATGCGAATGAAGAAAAAAAACGGCGGAAAATTTTCATGATTTGGTTAATTATAAGCAGTAAAAACAGCCACAAGTTGCAAATGAAACTGAAAATGAAAACAAAAGCGATTAAACCATTTTCTTTTCACTCGCTTTTGTTTGAGGTGATTAAAAACACTACAGCACGTTTTTTTTGTTGCTTTTTTTGCCATATAATTTGCAAATGCAAAACAACCTTTCTTTTCACGCCGCGCAATTCTAATGATTTATTTGTTCTTCAAATGAAACAGAAAATTTTCTTATGCGATTTTTAATGATGCAAGACAGTTAATTTGTGATGCATATTACGCACATTTGCATCCATTTTTCTCTTTCTCTCGCTCATTTGCTCTCGTTCTTTCTCTGTCTCTCTCCCTCCTTCTTTCTCCCCCCCCCCCCTCTCTCTTTCTCAGTTTCTCTCTCTCTCTCTCTCTCTCTTTCTCATTTTGAATATGTTTTTGTGTTTAATCTCTCTAATATGAGCGTCGTTCCATTCGGTCATTGCTCTTTATCAACTATGCTTGAAATTGTTTGCTTTTTTCCATCGTTCTATTTAGTTTTTCTACGAGAATTATATTTGTATCTCGCTAGTTTGACTCTAATTGTGTATTCTGTATGTAACGACACGTCAAAAGTTTACACTTTGACTTCATCATATCATTTACACTATCAGTTCAGAAGTCAGTCGAGCACCTAAAATTGAATGAAAGAAAAAGGTCGAAAATCAAATGAAATGAAAGAAATGCAAAGAGAAAAAAAAAAACAAAAACAACAAAAAAACACTGAATTAAATAAAATGAAACTGAAAACAGCTGAAAGATGCTGATAAACTGAGAATAAATTGAAACAGATGTTTCGTTTGCCTTATCTCAATCGATTTGAGTCATTTTCCATAAATTTGTTTGACATTTTACATCGCTCAAAATATATTCAAGTGTCTGATGTGCAGACACTCGCATAAATTTTCAGCGTTAAATTTAGTTGTATATTTTGTATGAAAAATTCACAATTTTCAATTTTATGCAGATTATTTTCTATTGATTTGAACAAAAAAAAAACTCGCTTTTTCCTTATGATTGCATTTTTTCCATTACTCAATTTTGCTAAATTCCAATTTTATACATTCGCAAATAGTTTCATTTGAAAATTCTTAAGTAACGACGAAAAAAAACATGCTTTCGCTGGAAATTACTTAAGACGACAAAAGTTGCTTAAGAAAAATAAGCGTTGAACGTGGGAATGGATGAAGTAATAAAGTATTTATAATTCATAATTTGCCAATACATAAAATTTTAATCGAAAGTTAAATTATGAGCCAAAATCGTGCAAAATTTTAATAAAAAAAAAAACAAAGAACTCAAAACTAAGTATGTGTGTTGATAAATAGCAATTGCAATGGTTTTTTTTTTAAATAAAACTTGATCAACGTGACGATAAATAACTAAAAGTGAATGCGTAATCAGCAATGGGTAATTCGTCGTCATCACATAAAAGTCGAAAGAGTCGCAGTTTACCAACATCGCCGGAAGTAAAGAGGTATATTGAAAATTCGTTGAAAAAAAAAACAAGTTTACTATGAAAAGTCTGGTTTTATTTTTAGAGAAGATATACTTATTATTAGACGAACCGGCGCAAATTTTTCAAAAATGGTCCGAGTGCCGTTGACGTCAATTATAAACTTCTTGCGAGAGTGAGAAGTGAAAAAAATAAAATTTGTTTTACTGAAATGCACACTTAGCACAACCAACGAATTATTCGAAATAGAAAACTCTGGCCATAAAAATAATTCTATGAAAAATGGAAAAAAAAAAAATGAATTTAAATATTTCTCCATAAAAGTTTACTTTTTTTTCCTCTCTGTCTTCGTGAAGTTTTCCAAACAACAATTCAAGCAGTTTGCATCTGTGTTCTTTTCTCAGAATTGAAACACGTACACCCAAAAATTGTCTGTACCAAATGAAAAACGGAAATACAGAACGCAAGAGAAAAAAAAAAGAATTATTCAGCAACAGTAGAGCGAAAAAAAAAGAAAAATTCATCACTTCTGTGTGCTTGTGTCATAAAACACTAATGACATGAATTTATGCTGGTCGTTTTCATTCTTTTGGTCAACATGAAACATGAATCGTTTTCCTGTGTCTCATTTTGCATGGTTCTATGAACATGAACATGTTGCATATTTAACATTTACGATTATTAATTTTCCAACACACAAAATCAGACAATATGCTCGAATGTTTCTGGTGATAATTTTTCGCATTTTCGGGAATGAAATTGGGATGAGGGGGCAAGTATGGAAGTGAGGAAGAAAGGGAGGAAAGGAGATAGATAGTGAATGAACAAAAGCAAGAGAGAATGAGTGTGAGAGATAGAAAAATGAAAGGGAGACAGACAGAGATAGAGAGAGCGAGAGGGGGGGGGGATAGTGAGATTGAATTGCAGAAGGAATAATACGAACCAACATCAATCCACTTTGCATATGCATATGCATATTATGTGTGGCTTGTGTAGATTTATTAGTGAGTTGCTGTCATCCAATTTATCAAGAGATAAACGATACAAGCGATACAATCAAATTTAACAGTTGGCAAAACAACAAAATAACACTGCACCTTTCGGCGTGGGTGTTGAATGTAGCCGAACTGGAATGAGCAAAAGCACATCAATAGCATGGTCTGGTTTAGCACACAAATGGGAATTATCATTTTGTTTAATAAAATGCACAATAGACCTCAAATATAAACAATATATTCAACATGGAATGTGCTGAGTTTTGAAACAATGTCGATAAAATGTAAATACAGAACGGTGTGCATTTCTACGCAATACACAATGTCCACAATATTTGAAAAATCGATTTGTTGTATACGCACGAAAAGCGGATATGCGTATCATTTTGCAAAACTTGATGTAATTACAATATTCACAATCGTCTAGGCTTCAGGTTTAACTTACAGATTCTCTTATTTCAGTTCGAATAATTTTCGTGCCATAGCATTTCAAGTTCAACAAATGCAAGAGCATGATAATGACACGACATCGTATCGATGGCACTATTGCCTACAGTAAAAAGCATTTGAATTTATTGAAATTGTGTAAAATTAAAACAAGTGTTTTTCGTCTGCAATTCTCTTCACCAATTGGACGATGGGCGCTCCTACAGTAATCCACAATTCTCAATTTCATGCAGTGCACATAATGTGTGTGCACGACATTTGTTAAAACGAGCAACATTGTTTGCGTGGGCAAAGTTTTATCGAAATACAAAGAAACGAAGGAAAAAAAAATGTATAAAACGCACACATCCGATCGAAACCTACTTGAAATCGATTCAATAGTCCCAGTTTGATTTTTTTCTTTTTCAAAGTTTTCGAATGATTGTACAAAATTTCCGATTAATTGACACACCGATAAAAATAATATCGAGAGTTGATCAGTCGAATGTCTCATGTGCTGAATCTTAATGAGCGCACATTTAACACGAACAAACCATTTATAAATGTTTTCTCTTTTTTTCTCTCTCTCTCTCTTTCGTTAAAAACAGACAACTACCTGCGCCATATGGAAAGCCAGGACCGAATGGAACGGCAATTCCATTGCCGGCCACTGTTTTAGTCACAAGACGATGTCCACCAGACAAAGTACGGCCATTGCTATCAACACCCAATCATCAAAGTGAGTAATTTTATCCAAGTCTTTTTGCTCTTTGTTACAAACAATACACACAAAACTCAAAAATATTAACGAAACGAAACGAAACAAAACTAACGCATCGTTAGAACGGTTTTGATTAATAAAGTTAAACTCAAAGTTTTCCGTCATCGTTTTTGTTTCGGATTTAGACACATTTATTGATTTCAATAATTTCAACACAAACAACTAAATTTCGTATTTTCATCTCGACAATGTTGTCTGGATATTCATTCGTCTCGTCTTTTAACTTCTTTGATTTAATTGAAAAATTTTCTGTTTGCCACTTGATTATTTCACAATTTATTGTACAATGTATCAATGTGATACAGTTAATGTTTTGTAATGAAGTTCTGTTCTCTTTTCTTTCCTTTTTTTTTTGTTTGTTGGCTTGACGGCACAAGCAAAAAGTTTTGTCTGATTAAAAAGGAATAAATTATGCGATGGTAATATTTGTTTGGTTTCATTTTGTTTAATTTTCACAGTTGGTGCAAATGGTAAAACAAATGGAAATGCTGAAGCCAATTCATTGCAACAAAATGGAAATCCACCAACGCAAATACCGAAAAGTAGCAGCGGGTAAATTGCCAATAATTTATCAAATTATGCATTTAACGTCTTTTTTTTTTAATTTTATTTTATTTTCATCATTGGAATCCAGTTTCTAAAATTATTTTCATTTTTCTTTCTTTTCCATTTCACGTCTTCGCACAAAATCAAGTTTGCGACAGCAAACCGTGTGCAAAATACCAGCAAGTCCATATGCTGTACAGAATCATATCGCTGGCAATGGCAGCATCGTAATGAATGGCATAACAGCAACACCGACAAAGCATTCAATGTTGGATAAATTAAAGTTGTTTAAAGGCGAGAAATCGGATCGTTCATCAAAGACACAAATATCAAAACGAACAAGTTCAAGTAGTGGATTTTCATCGGCACGCAGTGAACGCAGTGATTCAAGTTTGAGTTTGAACAATGATCAAAATGCAATGATTACAAAAACATCTGGAATACCAGTGAGTCAACAGCAATCGACTCCAACACCAACACCGCCGCCGCCATCATCAAATGTGAAAAAAATCGAAACACCAACATCAAAAACAAAATCAAAATTGTTATCATCATCGGGAAAAAGTTCCAGCAAAGATACATTGACTAAGAAATCGGAAAAGAAAGATAAAAGTCCAGCTCGGGCCACATCAGCTGATATGAGTGAAAGTAAAATTGCACAGCCAAAAGCACAAAAGACTACATCGTCTGCCAAGAATGAGAGTAAAATAAAAATGATTTCAACGAATCGTAAATTAGAACAAAATCGTTCCGAAAGTAAAACAAATATTTCCCAAATTCCACCGCCAACGGCTAAAGCACAAACAAGTTCAACAACACCAACAACAACAGCAACAGCAACAGCACAAGCACCAACAGCACCACAAACAAATATACCAACGGTAACAAATACAAGCATACCAAAACCAATGGCCGCTATTAAAGGCACAACAAAATTATCAAACGCACATAATCAACAAATCAATGGAAAATCATCGGCCGAACAATTTGTCAATGATATTAAATGTCATAATAAATTGACAGACATATCGAATCAAAATAATAACATATCGACAAATCAGGATGATGGTAAAATGCAAATTATTGCACCGATTCTTATTGAAAATGCTGTCAATCAACAGCAAACGTTGGCCAATCATTTACAAATGCAACAAGCATTAAATCAACAAAACATATCAATGAGTGATAGTTGCAATTCAAAATCGACACATAGCTCATCAACAACGGGTCCAATACCAAATTCATGCGAATCAAGTATCATTTATCGTCAATCACCCGAATCGATTGCATCCGATGCAATTTCAATGCGATCAAATCCAATTTTATCATCATCATCGTCATCGCCATCAAATAAATTAATGCTAGCCAATCGAACAAAACAAAATGTGGATCGATATGCTGGATGTTCAATTGGAACTGGATATGACCATCATTCAATGATAAAAGCATCATCAAATGGTAGCATTGCATCAAGTGCATCATCATCTATGACACAAATGTCATCGTCAACCAATTCAACTGCCAATAAATTTAATACAGTACCAACGAAACAAAATCAAAATGTCAACGGTGTTATTTATGAAGAGGAAAAACAAATGACAGTGATGCCAATGCGACCACTACTTCGTGGTTACAATAGTCATTTAACATTGCCAACGCGCGGAAATCGTAATCAGCACATTGCATATGATTATAATGATGATATGGCACAAGGATATTGCAGTGATGGTGATGCATTGCGCAAAGTGCCCGTTCGATATTCAGATATTGAAAATGGTTATATGTCAGAGGGCGGAGGTGTTAGTTCAACAAATGGCAATGTTATGCACCACAAACCGATGCTTTTACGAGCTCGCACCCAATTGCCAACCACAATGGAAGAAAGGTAAGTCCATCTCTCTATTTCAAACATTTACAATCAGACAATACAATTTAATCTACAATTCATCACACGTTACATCCAAACCAAATGAACACACGCGCAACAATAAAAGAAAAAAAAAACGGAGAGAAAGAGAAAAAATAAAATTGTTAAAATTCAACCGTCGCTTTTGCTATACTGCCAGATGAATTCAATTCAACATTCTAGACACTATTTTGGGAGTTTTTTTTACATTGAAAAAAAAAATGCAAATTAAAATGAATTTTAAACGAATTTCGAGACAGCAAAAATTTAATTTTTACTTCGATGACTCAAAATGATTGCCCAAATATCCAATGCCATCGAAAAATTGCAAAAAAAAACAGTATTCCGAAAGCACTACTTTGTCAGTGGTTCACTCGAACTCGAATCCATTTTTTTCTTTTTGCTTCCCGAATATTTTCGTTCACAATCCAAATAAATGGCATTGTCGTTATGCTATGCTGCCAATCCGATTCTGTATCAGCGAAAAGTTCATCAAAATTCATAGCATCATCGGTAGACGACACGTTAATCTGTAAAATTAATTCAGTGCAGCATCTCTTGACTTTTTTTTTCTCTCCCTCCTGCTTACTGCCTCTCTTTCTCTGTCTCTGTCTCTGTCTCTCTCTCTTTTTCTTGCTTTTACTTTACCTTTTACTCGATACGACGAAAGCAACCCATAAACAATCACACGTCAAGCTGACATCAACCTTATGAAAATCTTTGTGTGTCGTGCACTTTGCACACACTTTTTTCGTCTTCACATTTATCATACTCACCGTTTTTACGACGACCATTACATTCTACCTCTCTCCACTTCTTCTCATTTTTTTGTCTCTTTCTCGCTAATGCTTTCTTGGTTGCTCTTTTCATCTGTGTGTAACTGCCATTTCGCGATAACAAACCCCTTGGAATAGTTGTGAATCACGTTTACACCTCATTTCAACGGCTCACATGTTCTTTCTCTCTCTACCTTTCTCTACCTCTCTCTCATTCTTTTTGAATCGAAAAACGTGAGCTTTATTTACAGTGTGCAGTAGCCCATGTACAATCTCAAACCCGTTGACTTTGAATCAAGAGAAAGACAGTACAATTTAATCATATAATCCCTTTTTGAACAGTAATTGCAAACATAGGCGTTGCTTCGAAAAATCACTGGCACAAATGTGAAACAATGGTTAAAGCGATTACCTATCGCCTGTCTTTCATTCTTCGGCCGTTGTTAATGGACAGTATCCAAATTTGGTTCTATTTTACCAGTGAGATCAAATTGTAATATTGAAGGAACGAGATGTCTGGCAAAAATCAATGTTGATCACACCGCATTGAATCTCCGACATGTTATTAATCACATCGAAGGATTGCTTGAATTGGCATAAACGATTTGCGTTTTTTGTTTTACTTGGCAAAACATCAACATCGCATAGCTTTATTATGCAAATTTTTCAAATCCTATTTACAAGGCTTGCAAATACTTTTACAACAAAATCATGTTTTAAGCCTCAAAAACATGAATGTTTTTGATAAACAATACGAGACCGGTCTGACAATGTAGATGCGGCATTTTAATGAATCAATTTTCGTTGAAAAGAAACAGTTAAATTCAGTCAATTTTCGTTCATCAAAGTTTTTTTTACGTAAAACATTTACAAATAAATCGGCTTTTCCAAAAACTGCATTATGTTGTTACAACTAGCGCAATGAATAATAATAATACTTGAATATGAATCATGAGATGAGTCAAAACATGTGGGATTGTTGTGCAATGTCTAAATCTGAGTTCAAGCCCGCCTTCATAAGAATGAGCATAATAAATTGGCCATTTGATACCATTTTAATGTAGATATAATAGTGCCATTATAATAGCCTAATCTTGTTCGTTCAGCATATTTCATAATTTTCTGTCGTTTCATTTCCTTTTTTGCGATACATTTTAACAATGGCAATAGCGCCATGCCGTATCTCATAAATTATCATTTTCTTATGCACGCAATGAAAAACAGAGCAAAAAGAAAAAAAAAGAAAATACATAATTCGTCCCGACTCTTTGACCCTCGTTCAAATTGCCGCCATTCTTGTTTCTATGCATTATTTTGTCTGTTTTTATGCGTGTCTCGGGTGCTTGATAAATTTGTGTCGCTATCAGAGTATTCTTCTTGAAAATGAAGTATCCGTCTTCAACATCAAGATTTCATCGTTTAAAAACCGAGATTTCTTCCTTCAAAATATCAATGAAAAGTTTTTGCTTTCGTTTCAATTAATTTCTTCTTGGCTTTCGTTTCGGATAATCCTTCGAATCTGCTTCGCTTTGAAATGAATTTTTGCGAAATCTACTGAAAAATCAAATTGCCATTAAATGGAAAATTCAATCACAACTTGACAATATTGAATCGTAATTTTCATAAATGGATTTATTATTTTCCAATCGCAAAGTTTTATTTACACCACTTAGACACGAAAAGAAGACATAAGTTTTGCATTGTGAAAAAGACGTAAGTTTGACGTCAATCAAAAATCAGTTAGTTTATAAAATGAAATTAGTTCGTAAAGCATGCAAAGTGTTATTTCCATTACAAGCACTTTATTCACGGAAGCCGGAGGTCTGAAACATTCAAGTTCAGTTGATAACAATGATGGTACAATTCATTACATGCAGAAAATATTCCATTAAATTTACAACAAAAGTGGCTTGATGAAGCTTATGTGATTGGTTTCAGTGGAGAAATAAACTGTCATTTAATTTTCTTAATCAAATCCCCCTCAAAAATTTTGTCTGCGCATATCACACCCAAACCATTCGGCAATACTCATTTAACTCACTGCATAAAATCGAATCATAAAAAACGACTTGAATAAAGCATAAAATGTGAAAAAGGTTTCTTTTTCCTCGTTTGAAAATTCAAATCTAGTGTGGAAAGAGAATGGCAATTACAGGAGATAGACACAGAGTGCATAATGAATATATCAGCATTGTAAAGCTCACTAAAAGTGCCAGAAAATACATTTTATTACATGCCATTTAAGTAAATTATGCAAATGCTGAATTTACTTCCGGTATCAACATTTCGAAAAACGTGTGTAACCAACATTATAGAAACGCAACGACTCAATGGAATTCAAGCACAACGGCTTGGAAAAATGGAAAGAGGATTTTCATTCGTATTGAGCATAATTCTAGTTTGTTTTACTATCACTACATATCGATGCATGGAAAATTTATTCGGCGACCCTTAATGAAATACACAATATGCTCAACATCATGCACTTTATTCAATGATATTTCTATCCCCGTCCTTTTTGCAATGTTTCTTTTTCTTTCTTACGTCCTATCTCTCTCTCTCTCTCTCTCTCTCTCTTGCATACCTACTTCCCTTCCTCCCTTCTCTCTCTATCTCTTCCTCTCCACCTCTCTCCCTCTCTTTTTCAATATTTCTCTTACTCTCCCTTTCGCACCATCTCTCTTTATATAAATTTGCAGTGCCATTGCTTTGGCGAGAAGATTCGAAATAATTTTCGTGTAAAGTAGTTTTTTCTCTACTCTCCATTGTGATGTCATAGATTTAATGAAAATGTGTAAGAATATAAACAAAAAGTTCCGTTAGATGTGTGCAAATACGCGGAAAAAAAAGTAACGAACGCACACATAATGATATCGAAGTGTGTGGAGAGAATTTTTTGGAGTAAACAAAGACTCACTGTTTGTCCCATATGTATAGTTGAAATGAACGATAGCGTGAAGTCAAAAAAAAAAATCATCCCCATCTGGTGAATGCGTATAAATTTACTTTATCGTTTCTTATCTGACGACACAAGCGACAGCATCGGCACGGACATTAAAAGCAAAATAGTCAACTGGCAGTTACGATGTATTCCAACAGGCACAAACAATAATACATTCGGTCTCACGACCGGTTTAATCGCTAAATTGCTATCACTGAACGATGATGCTCTGAAGTACATTTCATTCGATGCACATGCGACAAAATTTTTTGGCGAGAGCTCCCCTGCAAACTAACATCATTTGAACATTTTTATGTTCGATACTTGATGCTCATGTAGCTCATTCAGTATAAACCAGTAATTGAGATAAAGCGAATCAAGCACAAACACTATATAATCCTCTTCGTACCATTGGTTTTGAGAGATGTATGAGATATGCCTGTCCAAATATCCCCAAAAAATAAAATATCGAAAAAAGGGGAGAAAATGCCATACTACCATTTCCACAATTTAATGCAAACAATCTTGTTGCGGTTTGCTTGCATACACACATACATCACATAAATAATGTTATTGAAAATGAAATGAAAATCGAATACTGATTATTTCGATATGAAATAATCCACTATCGACTGAAAAACGAAAGCAAAAAAAAAAAATTGTGATCACAACGACCAAGCTCATTTCACATTCTTTGTCGTCTCACACATTTTGCTCTGCGTTGAATTGATGCAATAAAGTTTGAGGGAAGCCGAAAAAGAACACACCAACACCATCGAGAGAGAGAGAGAGAGAGAGAGAGAGAGAGAGAGAGAAAAAGAAAAAAACTTCCGTTTATGTATGATTCGTAGCGAATATCTTAGCAATATCAAAGCCAAATCATGTCAATCAATTTGCTGGTAGACTGAACATCCAAAGCGAATCAACAGACAGCGAAATCACAGTGAAATGGCAATTGTGATGACGATGGTGATGGTGATGAGGAGACGAAAAGCAAATAACCGAAAGGCAAATTTAATATGCTCCCAAACATCGTGCAGATAATATAATTTCGGTGCGTGTCATTTCTTTCATCCTTTTTTTTCTGTCTCTCTCTCTCTCTCTCTCTCTCTCTCTCTCTCTTTTATACCATTTGCAGATCGCTTGCAGCGTTTACTGCATTTTTTTTTAGATCCAATCGCATTTGTTTGCCACCACTCTGATTCAAAAGTTTAAAGGTTTCAATTGCAATAAATAATCGAATATGAACAGAGTGAATTTCTTTTCGAACAAAAAAAAAAGACAAAAGACGAAGAAAAAAAAAATCTATAGCCAAATGTCTAAAAATAATGCTAATATATGACATTCTGCACACTTTGAAATGTGTTTAATGCTATTCGATCCAGCATCTACCTCCCCAAAAAAAAGAAAGAAAACGACCCCATTCCATCATCTGCATTCCAACTGAATATATGCTGAAATTGAATTTAAATTCAAATTTTATTTGATATTTGTTCGCTTATCGAACTTCAGAGCTGACGATTAGGGAGAGTTTTTGTCTACATACTATGTGGCTTTTTTAGTATTGCATGCGCGTATGTGCGTATGTGTGTGTGTGCACTATTTGAAAAGAAAATGTTTGCATCGCATGTTGATGAAGATAATGAAATTGTGCGGTTTTAAATATTTGTTAAATGTTTTTGTTCGTCTGCGGTTGATGCTGTTCCCTAGAGACGATTTCCGGTGGTAAATTGCACTGCATTGTTGTTTACATTTATCTGCATAAAGTCGAGGTTATTTGCTTATGATATTTTCTAAAAAGGGGAAACTTGTCTTTGTGAAAATGATGATCCCGTAATTATTTATGGAAATCGGTACTAAATTATTTTGATAAATATCTATATTTTGAATCACAACAGACGCAATCAACGAATACGGGATGTAACTCAAGACAGGAACATAGAGTGTGAAATAAAGATAGAAATATATAGAAATAGAAAGCGAGAAAGACAAATGCCTTTTGAAAACTTTTATGTAAATCGGAAACATTTTCTCGTGAATAGATTTGGTTTCAATTGTACAGTTTCGAAGAAAAAATCATTTCCAAAATGAATCATTTTAATGGAAAACATATTTAAACTGTTTCCAACAAATACATTTTCACCAAACCCAAGGAAATGTTTGTTTGGTGGCATTCATCATATTCTTGTTTTGTACATGAAACCAATATAACTTTGTTTGCACACGAAACAAAAACTTAATGATTTCACTTGTATTATAACATAGAATGAGAACACGGAATATATGTGTAACACATGTTCGCACATCGCTCAAATCGTACGAATAACAAAGTAAACAAGCTAAACCATGAAAAGACACAAAGACAAAAATGCATCAAATTCATTGAGCGTGTTCGTGTTTGTTAGATTTAGCACACAACTTGACAACGAATAAATGCTCTTACAATTAATATAGAAGAAACGTACGTAGTGTATTTGTCATGATGTTTGTATAGCAGTAAAGACACAAACATTTTCTTCTTCGACTATATTGTATATAGATTGCCTACCGTGGGGCGTTTTAGTTGGCATTGTGTGTCTATCGTTGTCACTCAAGATATCGCATAACATACGAAATTCAATTGTAAACAAAACTCATTGTTTGTATGATGCGTATGAAGCTTGGGTGTGGATGCAATCATTATTTTCGTGAGAAATGCTTTTAGTTTTTGTGACTTTTTTCACTTCTAAAAATGGTTGAAGAAGCTGATACCGTTTGTATTCTTGAAATGAAACTCTGAATTTGGAATAATATCGTTTGGGTGAAGGATAGAGAAGGAAGTCGAGGAAGAGAGAGAGAGAGTGGGAGAAAAGGAGAAAAAGGAAGAGAGAGGTAGAGAAAGGGAAAGAAGTGGAAAAGAGCATACTGTTTAGTATCAAAAATGAAATGCATCAAATAATAATCTTTTTTGTTGTGACGTGTTTGGATTTCATTCTACTTAGTGTTGAAGATTCAATATGCCATTACCAGCTGTGATCGATGAACACATTGATAGCATAGAACAAATCCAATGACTATAACTTTCAAGACAGAAAACCATCAGCACTTCCGTTTGAATTTACTTCATCAGTTTGCATTTAATACACGTTGTCCATATCATCGATCAATTTTATAGCTCGCATTCGTAAAATTCAACGAACGTCATTTCATTTGAAAATTCAATTTCAAATGCATCAATTTTTGCACGGAAAAACTTTAAATCCCAAACACATAAAATTGAAAGTTTCAATTGAATTTTCGTTTCGCTTTTTATTCATTTCAAACTGAAATAATATTAGCAGATATATAAAATTTATGACACGAATATCCAATGTTCATTTATTGCTTGCACAAAATGCGAATATAAACTTAGCCCATCTGGTATGGAAAATGTGATGGTGCATGGAAAATTGTTACAATTTGTTCGAACCCTGTTCAGTGCTGAATGCGTTTGCTCAAAACAAAAGAAGAAACACACATTTGTTGCATGCGAACTATACCGAATACGGCCAATCGTTTGTTCTCTCTTTCGTCTCGTTACTCTTCCGTTTTTCGTTAAAAGCATCTGCTGATCAACAACCCGTTGAGCAAATGAGAGTAAATTCTAACGTTTCTGCTCACTTCCACTATCATGGTCGAAACTGTCAAAATTCATTCATTCTCATTTACTCATGACAGTCATGGCGCATACGCAGTACTATCCTTAAATCGCCCTCATATTTGCAAAACGGTTATCAGTAGTCGCGTTCCATGCGAATATTTTACACATTGCTCACACACATTGTACGATATATAGCAACTATACCGTTGTATAGACATTCCTTATGCGAATGACTCACAATATGCTTTGACTGTGGTGTAAAGTCATGTATCGTACGTTTTCATTCGCTCCATATGTATTTGATATTCAAATACGAAGCCAACGACAATGCCGTCGACGACCACTCACACAGAAACCGCCCGATTCGAATCATTTTTGCACACACAAACTACAAATGATTCCGTATTTTCAGTCGGCTATATGGTCGTAACGAGCTGCTGTTGCTCAAACAGCTATAAAACAGAATACAAAATTTTTTTTTCCTACTTGTGTTCAGCTTCGCATTCATGAGGCAGCAAAAAAGTCGATTTTGTTGAAAATGTGAAAGTAACCACCCAAGCAAATGACTTTATTTTTAATTTCTTGGTCGAGGGTGCATTTTTTAAAAATTAAACCATTTTTTTTTTAATTTCAATCGATTTGTTTGGTCTTGATTCGACTAAATGTGACCAACGTCGATTATTGGATAATGGAACAGTTTTAAATTCCATCATTCAAAAAGTGGTTTTGAGTGTTGATTAGAAATAATAATAATTTATTTATTTTTCGGTCTTCTAACGGAAACTGGGTTTAGTGCTTGCTTAAAAATGACCAATTCAAATGCGCTTTCAAGCTTAAAAATTTTAGTGAATGAAAATAATGAAAAATATGCCTTAATGTAATCAAATAACATAAGAAAATCAAATAATTTGTGAGATAAATTCATGTTTTCTACGCTGTTTACAGCATTTAAACAAAAATATACATATTT
The DNA here is from genome assembly GCA_029041755.1 of Resseliella maxima. NCBI lineage: Eukaryota > Metazoa > Arthropoda > Insecta > Diptera > Cecidomyiidae > Resseliella > Resseliella maxima. Next base: position 286,283 of record JAQOWM010000888.1, on the reverse strand, counting down.
TTTTTTTTTTTAGTTTTCGTTTCTATTTTCGTTAAATCCCAATCACTTGTGTGCTTCTGTTCGTGATAGTTTTTAATATGTCATTGTTCTATATTGTCTGTCGTCGTAAATATTCAAATAGCTTCACTATTTTAGATGCAAAATAATATGCTACAATAAAAATTATTACCGCGGACCAAAACACAAATTGTGCAATTACGTTTTTTTTTCTCCATTTTTATAAAGTGACTGCAGAGCTTTCATTTTATTAGATGCTTGGCTAGCGAAATAAAATGGTTTCAAAAAAAGAAGAACACAAAAAAAGAAAAGAAAACGCGATTTATTCCGTGCAAAAATTCTTTTGCATGCCATTGTTTTTCTTTCACTTTCGCATAAGTATCAAGCATTAATGCCGTTCGCTTTAAAAATTCATGAACTTAAACTACGTGGACAAGAAAAATTGTATGTATTCTCTCTTGTTCTCGTGATATGAGTTCAGAAGAAGGAGCAAATGTTCGAGAGAAAAAAAAAAACATTCGTGCTTACACTCATTTTGCCATGATAATATCGATGAATCAGTCGCGGAACTTCTAAGTTGCAAGCAAATGTAACAAAACTTTTAGGCTATTACCAATGGAGAAGGTGTTACAAAAGAGCATTTGGTACAAAAAGACAAAGAACGCATTTTGTTAAACAAGGAAAAGACGTATTTCGTTGAACAGAGAAAGAACGCATTTTATGTTAAACGAAAACAGAACATTAAGCCCAAGATAAAAAAAAAAAAGAACATTCCATTCAAAAGTGAAAGAATATTTAGTAAAACTAACCAGAGACAATACAAAGTGGAAATGCGTGCATTGAATATAAAACCAACTCCCAGTACAGACATTTGTTTTACATCTCAAAACTAGACAGTGTTCTTTTTTGAAATTGCCTGTGTACAGCAAAAAAAAAAAAAAAAAAAAAAAAAAAAAAAAATTGAAAACTTTTCGCCACGAAAAATACGCAAGACAATAATAGACAAAACGTATGTATAAATGTACGTGAATTTGGCAGACATAAAAAGAAAAACAAATATCCATGACGAGTAGTCAAGAGATAAAAACGTACAAATTCGCTGCAATGTGTGTGATATATACAGCAAGAGAGTGGCTATAAGATGGCTCCATAAATAATCCATGAAGTCAAATCTCATTTCCAACAAGGAACATTCCATGAAATCCAAAACAATCTCAAATCGAAAGCGAATGTTGAGTGAAGAAAATGGAAAAAAAGAAACCATTTGTGATGTTGAAATAAGGAAATATATATAAACTGAGATTCAAACATTAAGATACGTATCAGTTTATCAACTGAATAAACTATAACTGAATTCTATCAACAAAACTAAAACAATAAAAACTCATGAAGTTCGAAAGTTATTTCGAACCAAATTGAATGACATAAAGGATATACGCTTATTCTACATAAATATATGTATATATATACATGAACACGCTCAATGTGTGCTGATGTGGCGACAATAAATTACAATCAAATGGATATTGTGTTTGGTATGTGTAATTTGAACTGACTTTCATTGAAGCGTTGCAGGTTTTTAGTCATCGTTAAAATGCGTTGTGAACAACAACAATGTCGATCGACAAATGGTCAGAAATAATGCAACACACACACAGAGAGAGAGAGAGAGAGAGAAAGAGAGAAAGAGAGGGAGACTAGATATTGGATAGCTAAAATATAGGCCGGAAGTCGTTATTCTATTTCTTTCATTTCAAATTTAATCCACATGCTTACCCCATTTCAACCAAATTCAAGGACTATTTTACTCGATTTTAACAAATTTTTTTTTTCTTTTTATTTCGTCATTCGCATATTCCGTTTGATGATTGTAAAGCACCAAGCCAGTTGAATATTACAAAATGTGGGCAAATTGTAAATCGGTAAATGAATAATAAATTTGAATGGCATAACGGTGGTAGACACTTTCAGTGTTTATTGTCACTCCTTTCAGCGTGACTGCTAATCTATTGAATGCCGTGTGCGAATGAATTTAAGCATTTAACCCCTTTTTGATCATGTTCCATTCGTGTTTCCGACCTTTTTTCAATGCAAATTCGCGTCATTTTTTCTTTAAGTCTTTTTTTCGAATTTATTTTCCAACTCGTTTGTGCGTCAGTTGGTGAAGTTGCTTCCTAATGACTTGAAATGAGGTTTAAAACATAGTTTCATTTTTTGTTATGATAAATTAAGAGTGCCATTTGTATGCATCATATATCATATGCACGCAAAATGGAGAAATCAATTGGCAAACTCTATCGTTTTCAACTATCTAAATTGCCATCGTTAAACGCACCAAGTTATCGTGTGTGCACAATAAAAACTCAGATTTGTTCATTCATATCGAAAATGAGATCGTCAAATATGAATGCCAATGCGATTTGCGAATCATGTATCTTCCGTTACAGAGAATAAAGTCTTCAGATGCGAGTCGACGAACGATTTTTCAATTTCAATTATTTAGTTACGAAGAAATGACAATTTCAACTTGTTTGCAAAAAAAAAAAAAAAAAAAATTAAAGAAATTATAAGTCAACAAACTGTCGTTCAATCAACGCCAACTTTGACCATTTCCAGTTGTTTTGCAACTAAATGAATTTTCCAGACATTGTAATCTATCATTCGCCGAAGCAATTATTTTATTAAGAAGGTGGAATTCATTTAGAATTTCTTTCAACCAGATGATGCCGCCGATTCAATTAATTCCATTTATATAGAATGATTACAGCTTTCGTTGTTCACATCTGTGAATAAATCGTATGAGGCTTTCGTTATCTTTTTCGCACAGAACAGAGACAATGAAATGTTTGGAATTGAACTGCCACTGGATAATATTGATAAAACAGTAGTACAGTGCAAACGAACTGACTTTATGGTATGCATGCAATATTTTGTGCCTACCTGTTTCATGTGCACTGAACAATTAGAGCACTAAATTTGAATAGAGAGAGGGAGGGGTGGTAAATGGGACAATTGCTGGAAACCTACATTTACATAGTTTAATCGATTTTTTTTTTTTTAATATAACGCTGAAATTGATTTCCGACACCTTCGTTCGGTGTTATGGAATGGTGTATTGAAATTACGTTTTTATTTCAAAGACATCACGAAAATAGGTTTTTATTCGTATGCATTTTGCTTTCAATATTTAAATATCGTCCCCGTTTCATTTGATTAACAGTTGGTCATTTCATAAATTTGAGACTGACAAATAGAACAATTTTCAAATTCACTTAGACAAGGAAATTTGAAATTCATTCTAAGTTAAAATTTCTAATACAAAAAAAAAAACATTCGTCATTATCGTCACAACGAACATTTTCCGCGCATAAAAGATTTCTTAATTTATGGCAAAGAAACATATTCACCTATGTGTCACTTCGTACCTTTCTGTTTTTATTTGTTTGTTTATTTTGAGTTACTGCTGCCACTTAATAAGACACCGGTAAATATGATGGCGCTTATTATATCGCTCTATGCGGTATATCTCTATGCGGTATATATAGTGCATCATTAGACATTTGGCCTCATTAAAATGGAATTTATGACACGGATGCACAAAATGAAGTAGAAAAATGACAATGTGCATTGTTTTGATTGGTATACCTGTACATGATGCAATGGCACCTTTTGCATGCGTTTGCATGTGAATGCGGTTGAATGGCAGCGAAAGTGTGCCCATGAATTTTAAATAAGTGAGATTGAGAAAAAAAGCATCTAGGCGTGCCAAATGTTAGTGCGCAATACAAAAAGCGATATAAAAAGCTAATGGAAGCTGGCTGATCAATGGTCCTCTGCAATAAAAAGATATCATCAAAATGTGTGTTGCATCTAATGAACGATGCGGCCAAAGCAACCGCTATGAATTCATTAAAATGGAGCACATTCACTGAACAAGAGCAATGCAAATATGCTTTCATCACGAATATTGTTTTTTTCTTGTCGTACAACGTTTTTTTTCTTCTGCACATACACACATTTTTCCATATTTTCCTCTCGCCTTGTTTCCATCATTCAACGAAACACTTCTATACACGGTTGTAATTAGATCACTTGAGTCATTGGCATTCCAGGTATTTTTTTTTTCGATGCAGAAACAATTGAAACGCCAATAAATATAATTGAAAAATTCTTTCATCGAGAAACTGACATATTTCGAGTAGGTATTTCGAGTGGTTTGGCCATTACTTGGAAAATCGAAGCATGAAACTTGGATTAGAACAAAGATTGTTGTATACAATATATTCACTGTTGGTCGCCATAACTATTCACTTGCCACTTGCAAACAAGTATTCTCATTAAATATAAAGCAAGTATTATATAATCCAACAATGAAAATGGCATGGACTTTTGAAACCCATTCAATTCCGTGCTTTACGCCGACTTAAGCAACGAGATAGCGGAATAAATGTGCAGGAAACAATGAACAACAGTCAATATGGCTTTTTATTCATTTTTAGGGCAACATGTCAATTGCTTTTTAATACTTCGCTTCACTTGTTCTTTTTTTTCTTTCTTTTTCTCTCTCTCCCCCTCTTTCTTCCACACTTTATATTTTTTCTCTTTGTCTCTTTCAGACATTCACCTTCACACACACTCTCTCTCTCTCTCCCTTTCTCCTCCTCACTCGCTCTCTCTCCATCTCTTTTGGTCATTCCTTCTACTCGGTTCGCTGTGTCTATTTCTCTCTCTCTCTCTCTCTCTCTCTCTCTCTCCGAGTGTCTACAATCGTCTAAAAAATCGAATTTGTAGCATAGATCCAAGAATGCATTGCTTGCATGCAACCAATAATTGAGAATATAACAAATTTTGAATTTTTTCAAATCGATTCTATTAACAAAATGGACATTTTCAATAATCTGCAACTGACAGCTGCAGCCAGACTTCATTTTATCAGTTGAAATAGTCTTCCAATAAAAAAAAAATTCATTTTTTCATCATTTTTAGATTCCGTAGCAGTCGCGGTGAACATTTGGACAGCATTGGAATTCAATCACATGTAATGGAAATGAATGGAAGTGCACGTCATCGAAGTCCTCTACCACCGCCGCCAAATACACTGGCTAATGGAAATGGAACAGTTGAACAATGGACAAAATTGAATGAGCCATTAAATGATCAAGATCAGGTAAATTATCATCATTCGAAAGCTTTTAAAGATTTTCCATAATAATATTCATGAATTTTTTTCATCTTTTCTTCCCTCAGACAAATTTGAGTCCAACGCCAAATCGCAAAGATAAAAATTCACCGAGCCATTCTCGTCGTAATTCATCATCAAAGAATCCACAGAATCGTGCAAAAAGTGCACCACAAGTGTTTGCATATATGAAACGTTCGAATGGATCAATGGATGGTCAATCACAACCAACAACCATGATGATGACAACAAACGGTGGACGAACGGCTCATGTATCGGCTGTGCCACGTGCCAATAAAATGAAAGTTTCCGGTGGTACACAAACATGTACAGCCGATTTACAAGCAAAATTACCGTCAAATACACAGAATCGCAGTTTCTCATTGACCGGAACGAATGCAGCACAACTTAGCCAATCGATAAGAGAGCGGCTCGCAAATGGTTCACATAGCTTACCAAAACCAGGAACTGATTTATCTGTCTTCCAACATCGGTATATTTCTTTTTTCTTTTTGAGAATTTTTTTTTTTTTTTATGAAAAATAAAAATTAAAATTTGTTTGTTTTCTCTTCTCTCATTTAAAGCAGCATGGCCAATCGTGGATCACTTAAAATGACCGATGGAAGTCTATCGGATACACAAACATATGCTGAAGTAAAAACCGATTATAGCAGTTATGCAATGTGGTTGAAGCATAGCAATACGGCCACAAGCCGCTTATCTGAGGGTGATACACTCGATAATGTCAATATTAATTCACCAGCACGTGCACATAAAATGATGCAACGTGAATCAACTTACACACAAAGCCCACGATTAAATCGAAGCAATAGTATTAGGTGAACAATTAATTTGTAATAATTTTTCGAAAGAGAAAAACTGAAATTAATTTCTTTGTAAATCTTCACACAATGCATTTTAAAATTCTTTTGAAACAAAACCCATTTTTAGAATCAATTCCATTTTTTTTTTCTACATCTCACACAATTATCAACCTTCAAAATTTCATTCATTCTATCTATTCTTATTCTTCTTTTTCTTTTAATTCTTTTTTCGATCCTTTTTGTTAAAAAACGAAACAAAAAAAATGAAATTCCAAAATTCCAATTGTAAAGCTATCTGAAAGAAAGGACATATCCAAGGTACATGAAATGATTTAATAAACCGCAACCATTCAATTGGATATTATACAACGCATGACGCACATTCATATGCTTATTATGCTTTTGTTTGCTTTATTATTATCCTTAACCTGAAAAATGATCCAGCTGTCTGTTTCAACAGTTCAATTGAAATGATATAAAAACGTTTTTAATGATCTGTTTTTGATGTTGTTATTCATATTCTAGTGAAATAATTATATCATCAAATTGTTCACAGAGTAAATGTATATTATTTGATTGTCATACTTTCATTATTGTAAATTTATCCATATATTTATTCCTTACAAATCAATCGAACGTTGAGAAACGAATTTTCAATAAAACAATACGGTGTACGTCACTATGATTGACTTCAAAATAAGCTTCGAAACCTCCACTCAAATATCTTCATTTTTTTAACTTTAAGACGTTAATAAGGACGTTTTCAAAATTCTTGATTTTGAGTATTTCAATGAATAAATATTATTTCGAAGGAAAATACTTTAAAAAAAATTATTTCAAGAAAAACTACTTCAAAAACGAACTATTTCAACAAAATCAACAACTTTGGACTTTAATTCGATTTGTCTTTAGACAAGTTTCATTAAAATTTTCATTAAAATTCAAATTTTCCAATTTCAATTATTTCTGGTTTAGTTCAACTAAACAAACTGAAAACTGAAATACTGACTTTTGTCAACTGCCATTTTCACTATAGAAAATATTAGTTTGAGTTAAAACTATTGCTTCAACTCGAAGATATATTCAAAGAAAATTAAAATTTTTCATAATGAAATTGATAAAATGACATAAATTTTCTTTAAAACATTTTAAATGCCGTTGAGTCTTGAAAATTTCATTGAAATGTTGAATATGTTGTTGAAATGATCTACTTTCGAAAAAATTAACTCTAAATTATGCATAACACTATACTGTATATTTTAAAAAAAATTGCCCTTTTTATCGCATTTGTAAACATCATACTCTCTTTATTATTTATAATCAAATTTGTCGGAAAAATTGAACGTTTACTATTTAAAATGCTTAAAATCAAAATATAAATAATTTCCTCGCTTTGTCTATGTTTAATTAGTTAATCCTATTTATTTATGCATCGAGTAATTTGCTTGGTTAATATAAAATTAATGTTTATTTGATTGGTCGTTGCCATGAATTATGGCTTAAAAATGAATGAATTTTTTTTTTTCTGTTTTTATAAAACCGCATCAAATAAATGAATGTGAATCGTTTTCAGATCGACAAAATCAGAAAAAATGTATCCATCGATGTTATCACGTGGTTCAGATGTTGAAATTGAGCCATATTATTGTTTGCCGGTGGGTGCAACAATTCAAAATCCAATGGCTGTACATGCAAATGCAACAGCAAAAACGGCCGTACCATGGAGTCAACCGACTTCACCAACACCACCATCACGTTTTAGCAGCAATGGGCCACTCTCACCAACACATGCATATCGTTTGACATATCCAAAAAAGAACGACGATGGTATGTGCACACCCCAATTTCTAATTGATTTATTATCACATTTTAATGAGGACATATGAATTTTTAATTTCATTCCAATTATTTAAATCGCATTTTTTTGCTGTTATTTCGTTTGTGTATTTTGTTTTTCAGTGCATGGTAGCGCAGCGTCATTAATATCAGGTGGCTCATCGTTATATGGTTCAACAGAGGATCGTCAAGCCAATGAAGTACGTCGATTGAAACGCGAATTATGCGATGCACGCGAACAAGTAATGAGTTTATCCAGCCGATTGTCGTCCAATGTAAGTAGAACGATTACATTTTTTTCTTTTTTTTTTATTCACAAAGTATATATTACAAAGTACATTGCTCAAAAATTGCGTCGCACAAATATTGAAATGTGGTCATTGGAAAGGATTATTACGGGAACAGGCACCACCTGTCAATTTAATATTTCAATCAGATGAAAAATAAAAGAAGCAAAAAAAAAAAAACAAAAAACAGATGAAAACCCGCAAAATAATCACATCAGACATTTACACTTGATAATATTCTTTTCGCACACGCAGAAGCAATCAGCTGTTGATTGAAATAAGGAAACAAAGTAAAACATTCAATTACAACGACATTCAATTATGTGCTTGAACAGCTGCAATTTTATTCAACGTTTTGCGTCAATCACGAATTTTTTTTTTTTTTGTTCACGAGAAAAGTGTTTGAAAGAGAGAGAGAGAGAAAGAAAGAGAAAGAGAGAAAGAGAGAGAGAGAGAGAGAGAGAGGCGAAAGAGAGAGAAAGAGAGAAAGAGAGAGAGAGAGCGAGAGAGAGAGAGAGAGAGAAAGAGAGAGAAAGAGAGAGAGAGAAAGAGAGAGAAAGAGAGAAAGAGAAAGAGAGAGAGAGAGAGAGAGCGAAAGAGAGAGAAAGAGAGAGAGAGAGAGAGAGAAGAGAGAGAGAGAGAGAGAGAGAGAGAGAGAGAGAGAGCGAAAGAGTGAAAGAGTGAAAATAGAAAAGGAGAGAAGAGAGAAAGATAGAAGGAGAGAGACTGAGAGAGAGACAAAGAGAGAGGAGAGAGAGAAGATAAAAACGAGCGGAAAACAGATTTTTACCCATGAAATGAATCAATCTTCAAAAATGCAATATGTTTTTTCATGACATCCATTACAAGCGACAACATATATTTTCACACTAAAAACTCTTGAACGAAACACAATCGTTTATACCAAATGTGTAAAAGAAAAAGTGTTTTTCAATGGCGCACACGGTCCGAATTGGAGACGAACTGAACAAAAATTTTCACGATGAACAAAACAAAAAATCTGCAAAAAAAAATCTCTCGGACACTTTCCAAGTTTTCGGAAGATTGCTGTATTTTTGATACAAAAATGACACGAAAATGCCATTTCGTATCGAGTTCAGAATAACAATGTTGACAAATTTTCTGCTTTAGAACCTCAATTCAATTGGCCATCTCTGTTTCATTTTGGCTAACGTCGCCAAAGCTCTTGTGATGGCAAAAAAAAACGAAAGAATATCATTTGATGAACGAATATCTGCAATCATAACAGAGAGAATATGGATCACGGACCATTGCTGATGTTGCGCTTTTTTTCCCTTCATCTCCCCAAAAATGAAATGCTGTATTCGCGTTGCCAACTTTTCTAACTGTAACTAAAAATGTTGTTCTTTTTTCTTTTTTTTTTTCCAAGAGGGGGAAAGGAAATTCAAATAAGTGGAACAAAAATATTGAATAATATAAGCTAACTGGCGCCAATCGGACTTGTTTTCATTGTTATTCTTTCGCCTGCATTCAATTCTGAAACCTATGCCAACAACGTAAAAACGCCGTTAAAATTTCCATCGCATGAAATATAAATGGATAGTTTTTGTGATTCATTCGAATCGATAGAGAAACAACTGACTAAGAATATTTGTCATACATTGGGGTGATAGTTTTTAATCCATGCCAATGCCAAATATATACATGTGATAAATGTTCAGACGATGACCTTCTTTCGAATGTTTTCTTTCAATCTTTAATTTTCGAGAGTTTTCGTAAAAGATTGGTTTGGCGTTGATTTCATTTCATAATTGAATGGATTCCTGACTCACAAAATAGCAAAAAAACACAATTTTTTTTTATGTAATTTATCGATTCAACATTTGGCAACGAAAAAAAACACGCAATTTCATTAAATTCGATTTGCAATTATTCGACCGATTTGTATTATTATTTCAATGAAAATTGAACGTATGCAAACATAGCTAAAGTATATTATTTTTATTTCGAAAAGAAATCAAAAAGAATGCCCTAAACCATTTGAAATTGAACTGAACTGGTGAAAAAAATAAACGACCGAATAATAAATATCTAGTTCGTTTGTGAACATTATTATTATCAATGAACCTTAACTATTTGCAATAATGTATAGGACTATAATCGAGGCCAAATCACAGTGTAATTGCGATATTATTTGAACTGGGGAAAATGAGTCTTGTTCGTAATTCCAATGTGAATTACTCTGTGTGTGTTATTGGTGTCGAAAGTAGTTCTTAGTTTGCCGTTGGCAAAATGATTCTATAATTTTATTTTACTACGAAAATGATTATGATTATCATTTTAAACAAAGCGCTTGAAGACTTGATTGAAGATTCAGTGCATTTTATTGACATTTGTATTGCATCGATCAAAATGAAGAGCAAAAAGAAGAAAAAGAAGCAAATGAAATGTGTGTGTACATTTTCCAGTGTGTGAAAACATTTTAGCACATTGAAAAGTAACGGAGTTGAAAATTACCGAAACTTGTTTATTGCCGCAATCTGCTTCTCTTATTCTCAAGAATTTTATTTATTTTTTTTTTTCTTTTCGTTGATAAAGTTTATATAAAATCACTCAAGTTCACATCATGTTGAACGTAAATTTTAGAAGCGCATCCGGACCCAAAAAAAAACTCATGTCGAAAGAATGTTTTAAAAAATGTGCTTGAGCAGTGTAAATATATTTTACGCGAATGGAAAGTGTATACCATACAGTGTGACGAAGAATGTTTGATGCCTTGGCATGATGAAATGTCGATTTGATTGAACAACAACTAAAACTAACATTTACATTCATTTGTTGTCTTATTTTCTTATCCCGTGTGTACAATGAATATCACCATTGGCGTTCTTCGTGTACAATGTGTCATGAGTAATTTGGTTACTTTACATACTCTTTTTCAGTGCACATTAAATTGCCACGAAAGGGTAATTAAATTTGATTGCAATGCAAAATGAGCACAAAAAACGAACATGCTGCAGAAACAACAGACAGATTAAGATGGTGAGAAAGAGGAAAGAATGAAAAATCAGAAAAGAAAGAAAGAGAAATGGAATGGAAGAGAAAGAAAGAAAGATCGAAATGCCCAAGAGAAAAGGGAAGAAAATTGTAGAGAGAAAGAGAAAAAAAAGAGATTGAGAGCACGAGAGAAACAGAGGAAAAGAGAAAGAATGAGAGAGAGAGCGAGAGCGAGAAAGAGGGAGAGAGAGTGAGAGAGAGTGAGAGAGAGAGAGAGAGCGAGAGCGAGAAAGATAGAGAGAGAGCGAGAGAGAGAGAGAGAAAATAAAAAAGGAGAGAACGTCAAAGCGAAAAATTCGATGTGAACCAAACAATGCGAATATATTGGCGCGTAGTTTATGAGATTGTTAAATGAGAGACAGACGTTCGATTGTTTTTTTCTTTTTTTTTGCAATTTTGAGTATCATGTTCTCCGGGCATCGAAAAGCCCGAGCAAAATATGGCAATAAAAATAAAGTCACCGTTTGTTGTATTGAAAACCAAAACATACGAAGGAAAAATTGACTGCTAATTTACCTAAACAGTACCTTTATATTGCCTGAGAATCAAAAAGGTTATATTATGTGTAATGTAATAACATTTGAAATTGTCGTTTGGTGACTGCGCATCAGCAGCAGTCAATAAACAAACTTACATACGTTTTAACAAGAAATAAAAAAACAAACGAAGAGAAATAAAAACACGTGTATTGGTGAAATTCTTTAAAGGGAGTGAAATATGTTTCATTTTTCTTTCTGTAAAACAAAAAAGAAAGAAAGGAAAAAGAAATGCGCACAATAAATAAAGATAAACGGTGAAAATGTCGACACATGAAATGGAATTACGCAAAACGAATGATTGTCAAGCGTATATAAAACAAATATGTTTGTCATTTCATCGTCGTTCATGTTTTCTAAGCAATGCTCAAAGTCAGAATGCGAATTGACGTATACGCTGCATACACAAGCGTACAATTCGAAATTAGAACGTAATTTACACGAAATGCACAAGAATGAAATGCAATGTTAAAAGAGAAAATCCAACAATTAGATAAGTATGTTTAAGTATTGCTTGCCTTTGTTGGCCACTGCTACACTGTTTCGTCTTTTCGTTTTCTCTTTTTTGTTTGAAATTGTAATAGAAAAAAAAAACACAGCAGAAAACAAGAAGATAATTGCTGTCATTCGTTCTGCTTCGATAGATATTGTTTAGAAATTAACTGAACTGTGACTTTGGCTTCGACTTCGGTTTTAAGAAATGTCGAGACAACTCACACGGGTCTCTAACAGCGGGGTTGCTTTAGCACACTTACACTGAATTTTCTCATATTGTTTTATGACCGTTTTTTTTATCTATTTTTTCATGGTTTATTTCATTTATTTAACATGACGCATGCTAAACAGTATTCCAGAAATTTGCATCGACACATGCTACGTTTTTTTTTTTTTTTTTTTTTTTTTTTAAATTTGTGAAAGAAAATTGTTAGTTTTCAAGAGAAAATTTTTTGTTCTTCACAAAAATTACTTTCTTTACAAAGATTACTCTTCTAATTCAGACTCAACTCAATTGAATTACGTGTATCATTGAGAGTTAATCATCTAGAATAAACATGTCAATGTAATCTATTTAACAAATCTTATTGACTCAAATGGTAACCATTTAATTTATAACGACTTTATTTAAATTCGATCATATCGTCAACAAACCCGCAACATTTTATACGGTTGAATTACAATACCAAGTAATTTTCGTTGGCATCAAATTAGGTTGTCAACTCATTAACTTGTTACGACACATTTGCATAAATTTAAAATAATAGCTTAATTTCGATCTCATTGTGGGCGATTTAATAGAAAATTCCAAGTAAAAAAGCGCAAATGAATTCTGAAGTGATATGTTCATTGGTATAAATAAGAGGCAATTTCAAAAATGAATGAAAGACAGTTGTTCCAAATCAAATTGAAACATCGCCCATAATTTGGATTCAGTGAAAATAATTAAATTCATTCAATATAATTTGCATCATGTGGTTATTGTTCAATGTTTTCATCTTTGCAAACAAAGCACCATTTTCTGTATTTATGATGGATTCGGGAAATTCCCATGTCACATAAGTGAAAATGAATGATAAACAGAATATTGTTTAGAACATCAAAATCAATCGATAGGAAAAGGATACAAAGGCAATATTCAAAGAATAAATTTCCGGTCATATAAGGATGTGTCTTACAAATAGAGTAATAACAATTCATAACTTCCTTCCTGAGCTATGAATTTCAGTTGATCCTTTATTTGTTTCGATGTGAATGTCCCATTTTTCGATCAAAAAGAATTTCTTGAAAGAAACAAAGTGTCATAAAATGTTCTTTGAATGATTTTGCGACAGGTTCGACGGCAAACTAAAAAGAAAACAAGTGATTTTATTGTTTGTTATCTTCTTATTGTTGTTTTTGTCTGCTTTATTTTGAGAAAAAAAATGTGATGGGTTCCCAAGGATTGTTGAAAAAAATGAAACAAAAAAAAAAATCCGAGTTGTGAGTCCAGCGTTGATTTTCCATTTTTATCGAAAATATTGTTGTTTGCAACAACATTTGCAATTCTCATTTCATCAAGTTAAGTAGCTCTCGGTCATTTATCTTAGCATGATAATTTGATTAATGCTTTATGTGTATGCTTACATTCTGTTCAACTCGAAATTGTTATCTCAATGGAAATATCGTTGAATTTAATGAATATATTTTGAGACATCTGTATATTGGCGGTTTTGTAAAATCGACTAACATAGACATATACACACAGTAAGTGGTCGCCGATTTAAACGATGCTGCTGTGTATATAAAATCAACAAACTGTAATAACATTTTATTAATAATAACAGTTTTATATGCACTTGATGGCGTTTTCCCTTTCTTTTTCATCCATTCGTTCGTTTGTTCATTCGTTCGTTGATTCTTTGGCTTGTTTGAGAGACATGTAATGACGCTTAACTTGATGATTGTATACTTTAATATAATATTACAACACATATACACACAGTGTGCGCGTACGATGAAACACAAAAAAAAAAAAATATATGTTTTATTAGAACAACGAAATTATATCATCGACATCGTTTACAGCCGTCAGAAACAGCAAAATAAAATGAATTCGTTAAATTTGTGCAGATGACGTACCGATAAAACAGAATCTGTCTCATCACAAAATTAGACAAGAACAATTTAGAGAATTGAGCACTACAACGTACGCTCATTTCGCTAAATTCTCATGCATTCAATTCATTTATTTTAAATCATGAATCATGAATTCGTTTGAATATTCGCTCGATGAAAATTAATGAAAATTTAAATAGATCAATATTTTAAAGAAAAAACATTTTTTTATTCTGCATTTAATTTTCAACAAATTTGTATTAATTTCAAATAAAATGAATTAAATATAAATTGTTGGTAATTATTCATAATTGAAAATATTGGCGCGTTCTTCAGAAGCGTTCACCTAAATTAACCCTTCACAGCAACATTTGATGGGGGTGGTGGAATTGGAAATTGCGCAATCTCTGGATTTGGAAACATTGAAGCGTATACAACTCTATAAAAATGTTAATTTTGAAGAAATTCACGGTGACTATTCGAATGGAAAAAAAAACACGGCATTTTCATGAAGATACTTACGATTGCCTCAGCAATTCATTAAGGAAAGAAAATACTTGAACCACAAATGCTGCAGTTGGATATTCGGCTACAGATGGACTTTTGCTCCTTCGAAAATTTAAAGAAAGTTTTATATTTTCTCACAATTGATAGTTTTCTATCGATAAAATAACTTACTCTTTAATTTTTGAACACCTATTCAAAACGAAAAATATTCCATGAGTTATTTTAATGAGAAGAATGAACAAAAGATTAAACACGTTGAGCTAAATGAAATTACTCACATATGTTTTGCCATTGCCAAGAATTTATCATTGTCTCCTAGTTTTTTTCTGTGGAAAATTTTACAAATTAACATAAATTTTTTCACAAATATTGAAAATCCTACCCCATAGCTTCTTTGACGGTTTTGTAATTGGTTTCAAATCTAAAAAACATGCATTAATTATGTTTAAAATTATGATGATTTGTACAAAAGAAAACTAAATAAAAAATACTTCTGCAATTCTCCAATTTCTGGAAGTACTTTATGTGGATCCCCAATGCAACGATCAATCAAGCTGTGAATTAATTATTTTTGTTATTTTTCTCATTTTCCCAATAAAAAAACACATACACATAAAGTGGTTTTACATACATTTGGTATTCGCTTAATCCGGCTATGTCTTGACTGAAAAATTATTAAATCGAATTAGAAAATATTTGTGTTGGTCAAAAAATGACTTAAACTTACATCATTGGATGTGCTTTTGAATCAAGCATCATTTTGATAACTTCGTCAAAAAGCCTAAACGCATAAATTCCTTTTAAAAAAATATTAGAATGAAATAATTAGAAAATTCTTACGCAAATGTTTTCTCGAGATCGTCTTTCCTGTGAAGGAAAATTGCAATTAAACCTCAATGAATCATGAAATTGAACTTAAATGAATAATATTACTTGGTAAAACCGCCCAAATCTACGTCTTTTTCTTTTGAAAGCCTATGTTTGTGTGAAAAAAAAGTGTAAACATATTGAATTAAATTGAATTTAAAATTGTATTTACAAAGTGGCGATAGATTTAAGATATTTTGCTTCTTCTGGATTCGGTTTGGACTTGACTTTGAGAGAATTTGATTTTGCTTTTGTAATAAACGATCTAAAATAAATTCCAATAAATCAAAATTAGTTGAATAAAATAAAAAGAAAATGAATTTATTGACAAGAAATATTCAATAATTTTGTAGATATTTACGCAGTTTTCGTTAATCCCGCAAGTTGTCCTGTACCTCTATCAGCACTATTAAATAAATTATTGAAAAATTATCGAATTCAGTTTGACTTTTTTTTATTAAATTTGTTTTGAAAAGAAATTTGCAAAATGAAAAATGTGTACCTTGTCAAACAAGCAACAGTTCCGATAAGCAATAAACTCAAAAATATGGTTGAAGTCATTTTGTTCCTCTCCTAGATGATTTCACGTATAATTAACAAGAGGCAATTATAATATGTAACTGAACGACATATTGTTTTTGAATGTAAATTTATAGTTTAAAGTGAATATTACAAGAAAATTTACCATATTTTCATCAACTTAATCCACAATGACTGTTTTCTATATAAATTATAAATACACAATTTTTGAATAATTCCCCACGAAATTTATAATGAACATTTTTCAGATAATCTAGACCAATATCTATCGTCGGAATTTTTGCACAGACGTCAAAATTATTCGTTACATTGCAGAAAAAAAGTTCATTTCATCTAAATAAAAACATCGAGGAATTTTGTTGTTTACATTGAAATAAATACTTTATGGATAAATGAATCATAACATCTGTACAGGAGATGATTGTGTTGAACGTTAAAGCAAAAAATACATTGACAAGATTAAATAATTCGTGAAATAATTGCTTAAAACCACTTTAAAGAGTATTTTGAAACAAGTTCAATGATATTGAAATTTAGATATTTTTAGACATCCATCGACAGCAATTGTCAATTGCGCATAGAAACTAGCGCCCTCTGAGAAGTGTATTCTATGTTATTGTTGTTGTATTTTGACAATTGCTGTCGATGGATGTTTTTAGATTATCGTAACGATGAATCCTTAATCATATCAATAAAACTTCAATAGCAACATTCAGAAAAATACCAAAATTGTTTCAATTTAAATCAAAATCTCTTTATTCAATATCTATTGTAACAAAAAAATTCATTTGCAATCTAAATGATGAAAGAATTCCAACAAAAAATGATGGAAAATTCTTAATTAGGTAAAGAGACATTTGTCCATTAAATCGTTCATCCACTAAATGTTCGTAGATATACTAATTCATTGATTAGTCAACAATTTCGACTTGATTTCTATGAAAGAGATATTTTTTTTTTTACACAATAAATATATTGAAATATTGTTCTATGCAGCAATGAAACTTACGTTTGATTCAACAATTCACCCAAAAAAGCGATCATTTGAATAGCAAAAGAACCAACAAGATACTCTTTAAGTTGTTTCTTTCCACTCCTGTCGAAATACTTGATTATTAAATGTTTTTGTGCAGAATTTTAACAAATGACTACTTACACATCAATTTCAGAAACCCTATAATTCGAAATAAAGAAAATAATAACATTATAGAGAGTTCATTTGAGAAAAATATGAAAATGTGTTTTGAAAACTTACATTTGCTTTGCCATTGGTAAAAATTTCTTGCTTACTCCAAGTTTTTTTCTGTTGACAAAATATATTAAGTTAGAAAATTTGTGAATATTGGGAGCATGTGGCAATATACTCACCCCATTTCTTTCTTAATGGCTGAAAAGCTCTTTACAATACTGAAAATCGTTTTTGAAATACTATGATGATGGAAACAAAGCAGAAAAAAATACACGAACTTACTCTTTTAATTCATCCAAAGTTGGTGGTTCTGTTTCTGGATCATTAACCAACTCTTTAGCCATGCTATCAAAATGCATGAAAAAAAACGGTCATTAAATTTTCTCAATTGTTTGTTTCGCAATTTGCATAAAAAAAAAAAAAAATAAAACTGATTACCCTTGATATTCGCTCAAGTTGGCCAAGTCTTGACTAATAATTGAATAAAATGGAATTAGTGATATTGACCAACAAAAATTCGTTAGAAATTAAATTGTAAATAAATTTACATCATTGGATGTGCTTTTTGATCTGTCATCATTTTAACGACTTCAACGTAAAATCTGAAAATTGTAAAATAATTCATTAAATTGTTTTACAATTTACAATCGAAGAATACGTCCATACTCTTTACGTTTTTCAATGGGGCTCTTTCTGCAAACGTGATGTAAACAAATTTGTTTAAAAAAAATCCGATTAGAATTCTTTCATTACTGTCTGAATGTGTTAAACTTACTTGGTGAAATCGCCCAAATTGGCGGATGGTTCCTTCTTAAGCCTGTTTTCAAAAAGAATTTGGCAAAATATTGAATTGAATAATTATTTTTTCAACTATTGTACAGTGTTATTTCAAGAATTTCAATTAAAATTACAATTGAACAATGCTTTTCACATGTTTTACTTCTTCAGCACTAGGTTTGGCCGCTCTAAAAATCGATAAAAGAATTTACTTTTACAAATAGAATGGGAATTTCATTAATTTATTCGAAAAAAAAAAGACAAAAAAAAAAATACCTCATCAAGCCAATGGTCAGTACGATTAAGAACAAGCCCAAAGATTGTTTTGAAATCATTTTTAAGAAAAAAAAAACAAAATATTTTTCTTGCTAAGCACAATCGTTAACTAATCGTTAAAAGGTGTTAAAGAATGTCACAACGTATTTGGTTTCAGCTTTTATAATAATCGAAATTGTAACAATAATTACGATAACGTCGCCAACAACTGTTTTGCACTACACTGAATATAAAATGAATATTCAATGCTGTAATAATTCGTTGGAAATGGAAATAAAAAAATGTATTTGAATATTTGGAATAATCCATTCATCAATAATAATACGGCTAGATATTGAAGGGCATCATTTTCAGAGGCATTCGTAAAGAGCTATCTGTTGAATAATTTCTATCGACGCATCAACATACGATGAAAAAAAATGCGAAAATTAAACAACATCAAATTACGCTTAGCAACGAATCAAGCGAACTCATATTTATGAGAAGCAAAAAAAAAAAAAAAGAATCCATTACATATGAATGTATTTGGAAAGAATCATTGATGCAATCTATATTGAAATAATTCCATAAAAAAAAAAATAAAATCGCATACATTCGTTTGATGCATACGAGCAATTATACAAAAACTGGCGTGTTGTTTAAAACATTTTCTGAAATATTACATTTTTTTGTGCCTACACAGTGAAAACAAGCGTTCAGAATACGTATTTGTATTATTGTACAACTCGAATGCGTATATTCGGCATCAGCAGTTAAACCATATAATTTCAATGGAAAGAATTTTTTTTTTTTTTTTTTTTTTTTTTGTTTTCGAGCACCACAATTCGATCAAATTATAATATCAATTGATTTGAATGTGGTTCAAAAATTGAATGTTTTTCTGTTTGAATAGTAAAAAGAGTATTTCATATATATCGGTAAATAGCCATTGAGTGTATGATGGCCGTAAATGTAATTTGCGTTGGTTTAAATGCATTGACACATAATTTAAATATTTTCTAGTTATTTGTTGGTATTTCTTTCAGTTGTTGTTGTTGAAGTGGCGCTACTTGAGTCCGCAATTCTTGTCACTTTTGCATTCATAGTGGTTAAAACAAAGTGAAAAAAACGAAACGCGCATAAAATCCATGCCGATAAATTTTCGTAATTCGATATGAATAGTGACATGAAATCGCGTGAGGGAAAAATTAAATAAAGTCTACAGCAACAATTTGCTTGTTACAAACGTTACTTTTCATCAGTTTAAATTTTAATTGTTACAAAGTACGGATACAAGATACTGTATTTTTGAGATAGACGCTTTTTATTGAAACTTCAACAGCAGCTCACTGAAGACAAACTAAAACGTATGCAACGGTGGCAGTGCCACTCGCGATTTTGCTCATTCGCTTTGTTCGCTTGATTTTGATCTCGAACATTTTAATGGAATCGATAAATAACATGTAATGAAATTTGCACAGCATATAACTCATATTCATGATAGTTGTCTGGGTTCTTTTTATTGTTGTTGTTGTGCCGTTGTGTTTGTGACACATAATTTAATGATATGCATGAATGAGCGCCAAAAGTGCAACCGAGACTTCTATAAAATGGATTCGTTTTTAGTTTTGCCTAACATTTTACGATAAAATGTATATTGTTAGTGGAATTTAACTGCAACTGCATTGATTTTTGTTTCGGTTTTGCTTTGTGGTTTTCTACTTTGAGTGTGTACTCTCCTTTTGGTAAACCAACACACACACACAAACACATCCGATCAAAATGAAAGAGATAGAGAAAAGACTTTCGAGATTTTACAATTTCAATTAGATCAGTTGATGTTGATAATTTGTGGATAAATTTCCTGGCAACTTGTGTGTTTTTCAATGTTACATGAAAATTATGAATAAAAGTAAATCAAATCAACGGATACACAACGATTGCACGAATATGCGGTTGTTTATTAAATTTCAAAATAGTTCAAAGACGGAGTTAATGAAAGAGAGTGAGAATGAGGGAAATAGAGAGCGACATCGAGAGTGAGTGAGATAGAAGAGAGAAATAGAGAGACAGTGAGACAGTGAGAGTATTGCAAGAGAGAGAGAGAGAGAAATTGCAAGAGAGAGAGAGAGAGAGAGAGAGAGAGAGAGAGAGAGAGAGAGAGAGAGCGAGCGCGAGTGTTAAAGCGAAAGAGAGATAGATAGAAAACAGAGCAAATGAAAGCGACAGAAAAAAAACCGTAGCATGCATTTGCCTCGATTTGAATAAAGAGCATGTAATCCACATCATCAAATTCATCCATTCAGCGTAATTTCATCCATTCAGTGTAATTCCGATCGTTCCTTTTTTCCGCTCTCCCTCTCTTTATCTCTCTCTTTCTCTCTTTCTCTCTTTCTCTTTCTCTCTCTCTCTCTCTCTCTCTCTTCTCTTTCTCTCTATCTCGCCACATTAAATGAATATATTTTATATGCAACAGTTACAATGTTTAAAATTATACACTCGGCAGTCTGCACCCGCACATCGCAACATAGAATGCGCTCATATGCAAAATATCTCTCAATGCACTTCACTAATCTAAGCGAATACCAGCCAAATTGCGCCATTTACATAGAAACCTATTTGTGTATGGAAGAAGTTTGAGTGATTTTTTTTTTTCATCATCATTTCACTAGGTACCAAGTTCTCATGTCAATTAAAAGGATTTGGATCATATCCAATGAAAGTAAAAAAAAAAAAAAAACTACGGCGGTGCAGTACTAAAACTGCCACAATGGCAAATTTATTTTTAAAACCAACGGCGAAAATTGTGACTGAACGGAATTTCAGTGGAAAAAAATGCCTTGTTCCTATTCTGACTTTGCTTTTACCGAAAAACGAAGAAAAAAACATAATCAATACAAAGACGACGACAAAGAAAGAAAAGTTTCGCGCAACTTTTTGCATTGTTCGACGTACATAACTATGAAAACTATGGCAATTTTCAGTTTGAAAATAATGTCATCGAACTTGCCAGTTGTTTTCTAAAGAATCCGAAGAGAAATCAAATGCAACCAATTGTCAAAGCAAAGAAGAAGAAAATGTAAAAAAAATGTACATTTACTTGGCGAAATAGTCGGAATTTCCAATAAAGTCAAGATAAATCACGATGTTTCCCATTTTTGGGACCGAGCATGATTGGAAGAAAAACGATCCGACATTTATGCGTACATTTTATGAATTCCATATTCCGATGTGTTGGTTTTCCGATAAAAATTCCCGTTCAACTCTTCCTGGGACAACTTGTCCATGAATAGGAAGCAGTGCAATGCGCATCGTTTCGCATCACAATGAAACATGTGCACAATTTTTAATATTTTTCATTTTCCAACTGATGCGGGAAGTAAAAGAGAGGAGTCGAAAGAGGTGAATAGGAAGAAGAAAGCATAAGAAGAGGAAAGAGGCCGAATGAAAGAAAGAAAGAGAGAGAGAGAGAGAAAGAGAGCTAAAGAGAAGAATAAGAGAGAAATCAACGTAAAACTAACTGAAAATCAAGTAAAAAGAATATTGTGACGAGAACTTGCCATGCACTCATCTGAACATTGAGCATGCAAGAAAGACATTGAAACATAACAGCATGTAGTTTTTTTTCTTACTTCAAAATTGAAGATGTACAAGACCTTGAGCAAAACTAAAACACAAACTTGATCCATAGTAATTTACTATTTTGGTTTAGTTGCAATACTTATTTGCACGATTTTCTACGTAAATGATGTTGAAGAAAAAGTGGCAGCAAACTGCGTGTGTGTGTGTTTGTTTGTGTGTATGCGGGCTCTACCTCAAAGTACAAAGAAAGAAGAAAATTCTCGTTCAAACAAAAGTTGAGCCGAAATGAATTATTTATGGTGTAAAAATAACTGAACGCTTGTGTTTTGGTTTTCACCGATGAAGTGAAGTTGTTTCAACATGAATAGTGAAGAGCAACTTGGAATGACTTGAAACAGATGAATATTTTAAAAGAAAAAAAAAAATCTGCGCCGGTGTTGAAATAAACCATTAGGCAGAAGTTATTAGTGTAGCGACAGCTCGTCATTTGCTAGATATGTGCATCGATACAATTTTGCTGTTCTCCGCATACACAAAACCACATTTCACTCACCTAAGGCTATTTTAAATTTCAAGAATAATGAAAAATGTAGAAAAATAGACACGTTTATGCCAAAAGGACTTTTCTGGCATTAATTTACCACAATGTTACATTTCATATTTCTTTATTTTTTTTTCTTTTTTTGCGCATTGTAATGTGAAAATTGGCAGTAAAAAGAGAAACACGTAACAAATGGAAATGAATTAGCGGATCTTTTATTTTAATGAAAAATCTGTTGCATTCATTGAGGAAATGGCCGTATTTAATCCATTACAACCATTCATTCTTTGCTCTTGTTACAATTCATGCACGCAATTCACAAACAACGATAATGAACATTTCTCCTTCAACTCTTAATATAATTGCTGCTTGGATGAATAAATCGTTTGCACGACAACTCAACGAAACACGTATAAATGATGTGAAACAATTTTTTTTTTTTTGCTTTAGAAAACATGCAATTGACGATGTCATTCGATTGAAATGCCATGTACACTTCGACAAACGGTTATTATTAAAAACGCAAAAAATAATTGTTATGACTGACGATCAAACAATTATTTCGATTATCAAATAGAGTTTTTGCTTCGAGTCTAAGACGCATTTTCTTTCCACGAAAATTCATCAAATTCTTAAAGTTAATTTTTTATTTTTTGAATTTCGCCAATCATACACAGCGATGGTTATAACAAAAGAGAACACATTATTCCTCTTACATTGTTCATCACCTCTGTTGTTGTATGCAATTGGTGCGATTTTTTTTTCTTGTCTGAGCAATTCAAAAATAGATTCAAGTTCACCACACAGGAGGAAGAACACACGTAACAATGTAATCCAAAAGATAAAACCAAGAAACTATTTAATTAAGGTTTTTTTCATAAATAAGGCATCAAATGGCTACCAGAATATCTTGTTTACTGGCCATGGTTGTTCGATAATCTTGGCATAAATCAATTTTCTGCAGTGAAATACCGTTATTGGCGCTATGCTCAAATCGATATAAATGTATCGATTTCTTCTTCAGTTTCTCGGGCAATGCAATCAATCATTGCCGGGAACGTTACAATATGCCAAAAAACTGCCACACTTTCGAAAGAAAAAAAATCATACAGAAGAGAGATGGTAGAGAAAGAGAGAGGAAGAGAAAGGAAGAGATAGGTAGAGAGAGAAAGAGAGGGAAAGAGAGAGAGAGAGAATAGAGAAAGAGAGTGAGAGATGGGAGAGAGAGAAAATTGAATTTATCACGTCCATGTGATAATAATAATCAGAACATGTTCTCTGCCAGTATTTCCATCGACATAAAAATGGTCGGAAAGAATAAGTGCAAACAAAATGCTTGAATGACATTGCATTCGATACAAGCTGCATTTCACCAAATCAGACAGGAAAGATGTTCCCGCAGAATGCAGAAAAAAATTGAACAAGCAAAGAAAATATTCAGAAACGTAGAAGGAAACAAACGATTCATGGAATTCGCGGCACAAACACATGTCATACAAAACACAAATAAATTGAATGAACGGAAAATGAGATATTTTATTGACAACGGTGAACAGAATACGATTTTTATTTTTTTATTTCGAATTTTTTTGAACTGAGAATGAAACGGTTGAATGGGATCCTTTTTTGAGATAAATTGACTGTCACAAATTAAAATGTGAAAGAAAAAAAATCTTAAAATGATAAATGAATGGCCAATTGATTAGGAAAACAGGCAGAAAATTGATAAAAATCAATTTACAACTCCAACCGAAATTGAAAGAAAATGTCTCAACTTTCAAGGAAATTCGCGCTGAAAAAAAAAAATTGGCAATCATATGCTGTCCAATTTGCATAAATGCTGCGATATTGAATGTTCAAAATGTTTTATAAAAAGGAATGAACAGGAAAAAAGTGCCTCAAACTGCATCATCAAATTACGAAAAGATTCGTTCGAAATATGTTCCAAAAATATAATAATCAAGAAAGAGAGAAAAAAAAGGAAAAAAACGCAATGTCGACGCCTTTTCGCCTCATTCTCTTCAGCTTGCAGCATTTGAAGCAAAACGAGCTGCATAAATGCATTTTAAAATTGCATAATAATCGAGTATTCTTTTGTGTGCAATAACATTCAGTGGCATAAACTACTGTACACACCGCATTGCTGGTCTCTCATTCTTGTCGAGAGTATGTATGTGTAAGTGTGATTTTTTTTTTTGTTATTTATTTTTGTTATTGACCATCCTCATGCAAAGCATTATCAAGCACATAAATGTGGTTGAATGAAGAGCATACAAAAAATTGAATATAATACATGTGTATCAAATTCAATGGCACTTTGTGCATATTCGGTGTTTTTTTTTTCTCTTCTTGTTGCTGTTTTATTTTTCTCTCGTTCATATGCTAATATCGAACATTGCACTCACTTAGTGTAAAATGACTGTAGCGAATTTCGACACACAGAAAAGAACACGGAAAATAACAAATATGCAATTTTTATTGTGATACTACTGATGAATAACCGAATAGCCAAGAGCCAAACCAAGTGAGAGGGAGATAGAGAAGGAAAAAAAAGAAAGAGAGGGAGAGCCAGAGAGATCGATCAAGAGAGAACGAGACAGTGACTAAATGAAAGTGCATAAAATGCTTGTTTTCGCATTAGTGCGACACCGAACAAATTTACTAGAGTGTGACAATAGAATGCCAAAAGCAGGCGACACGCTAAAATAAATTCGAAAAAAAACACACTACTGGAAAAAAAAGCGAAGGAAAGGAGTTAAAATGGAAACTGTGCAGCCAGAATGTCGACCAATAAATTTCTAGAACAATTTATGTTTCGTTCCAAGTGATTTTTTTTTTGTTCGTTCCTGTGTATCATCATACACAATTCAATGCGCAATGCATTAATCGGACGAAAAAAAAGTAGCGTCCGTCTTGTGCTACGGTTCGTTTGTGTCTCAAAAAGTAAAATAACAAAAAAAGCGCTTCAATTCTTCTTCACTAAACTTTAAAATGGAAAATCGTGAACTCTAATCAAGTAAGTGCATTCATCAATAGGATGCTGTCAAGACATCGTACAGCATAGCACCGAATTAAGAAAAAGTGAATTGCAGATGAGAACGAAAGAGAAACATTGATCTCAATTAAAAGATCAACGTCAGGCAGCGCGTCGCTAAGATAAAAAAACGAAAGAAAGAACAGTTTGTATTCTGTTTCGTTGGCCTTTGCAACGAGGTTCATTATTCACTTCACCCTGTCATGAAGATGCATTCAACGGTAGAAAAAGACGATGAAAAAAAAAACAACAACAAAAAGACGAACTGTTTCATTCCATCCGTTGCAATGAGATTTAACTCTTCTTCTTCTTCTTCATCTTCATCTTCGACTCCACTTCATTCGTGTACGCGTTGAAATTCACGGAAATTGAGGTAATCTGAATAATTGCGATCAGTTTGAATAATCATGTTCTTTATTTGTTCTATTCCACACATATATTGCTTAGTTATTTACGAAACATGAACCGTACTCATGTAAATTGAACTGATTTTTTTTTTCTGCTTTTGTGGTTTTCACATGTGTCATGATATTCTACAGTTGCATTAGGTTGCAATGTGAGAATGAAAAGAATAAGAAAAAAAAACACTTTTTTTTAAGTTTGATGAGCCGAAGCCTGTTGATGAGAGTAGCATACATTTTAAGTGAATCTCAGGCCGATAACAAAGAACACTGAATGTGTGTTTTTGTTCGAATGATTTTCCGTTTAAAATAGAAAATCGATGCTTTTTCTCTTCTGCTTCTGTGAATTTCAACAGAGATGATGTGCTCAGATCTCGTTTAAATTAGTTCCTATAAATTGGTTTTGATCAATATTGTTCTCGTTTTTTCTTGTCGTTTGTTTTTTTTTTTCACCCGTTTATTGTACTCATTAACGTATTTACTTCAATCGAGCTTCATATAATGCAATATTATGCATGGAAGAACAATGCATCTTGCAAAACAGACACAAAAAAATAGATTACTGATTGGAATAAATGAATCGCATACATGTTCGTGTAACAAACATATTTTATTCGAAATACACAAATATCACGAGAATCGTCTCGGTAAACTTTTTGGCTTTCGTAATATTACGCGCGACTAAAATCAGTTTGAAATGAATAATAACAAGCGAAAAAACATACAAATGTAAACTGCAAACAAACAAACTCACGCACACTCACATGCTGAGCTCGTCTTGAAACAACCGAAGACGGTCTGTCTGTCGTCAAATTGTATACAAAAGAAAAAGGGAAGAAAACATAACGCAAGTGTACACAATATTATCAAAATCCATGTCTCTCTCTGGTATCATCGAGACATGTCGCTCTCCTTGTCTTTTTCTCCTACTCTTTCCCTTTTTCGCAATCTTTCTCTCCTCTCTTTCTATCTTTCTCTCTCTTTCTCTCTCTCTCTCTCTCTTTCTCTCTCTATTTCTCTAATTCTTCCTCTCTCCTTCTTTCTTTCATTCATTCTCCCTTTCTCTTCCTGGCCCTCGCATCTTTATCCATCGTTTTGGTACTACGCCTATCTCTGTCTACTGTTTAAAATGATTTGTTTCCATTTGATTCTCTCCAGAACCGTATTCTATGTTTGTTTATTACCAATTTCTGTTCAAAGATCTTCAATGCAGCCACACGAGTGAACAAGCCAAAAGAGATGTGCGGCTGCATGGAGACACTACACTCAAACATATACACCCAACAAGTTCGTGTTGAAAGGTTCAGCGACTGTAAAATGCATGAAAAATATACAAATACACACATCAATAGTCATACACACAGAGTATGAGCAGTACGATATACACAGAGAATGAGAGATACGAGTGAATGGCTTTACTCTGTCGCTAGTAAACAAAACAGTTTCAGTTTTGTTTGAACGCTCTCGACGACCACTCGCGTTCCGATACACATTCATTCATTCACCCATAACAGAGTGAATATTACGATTCGACTGAAAAAAAAAGAAAACAATAGCAAAAGAAAACAAAGCAATAATATTTACTTGGTGCATTTTACGAGAAAAAAAAAATTTATTCTCCCGTCTTAGAAATAGAAATAGAAACAAAGAAAAGTCGCGTGTTGTTTTGTGTCAGTGCTTTTGATAGTGTACTTTTTTTCGTCTCTTGCTTCTCCACAGTCTGCATTCAGTTATGACTGTTTCCACAAAAAGTGTGCAAGAACGGTTATTTACACGAATTGTAATATAATTATTATATTCGAAAGTGGAAGAATACATTGGATAGTTTTTTTTTCGTGAGAATTTTTTTTTTTTTTTTCGTGAAAGAGGAAATGTTACTGAATGGCGTGAGCGTATTGTTTACAAACTGAACAAATGTGATGATGATGATGATGATCGGTCTTGTAAATGAAAGCAATTAACGGAAACTCCAATCGACACAATATTGGAAACATCAAAACGACGATCGCTTGGGCAAAACAAAGACGCAATTCTTTTCGTTCATTTTTCTTCTTCAACTTTCGGTGAAATGTGAAACAAATGCACAGTCAGCGACAAAAGTTGCGTGTTTCAGTGGGTTTTTTTTTGTCTTTCTCCTCAAACAAGAATCGGATTAATAATACACAAAAATGAATGGCAAATACATTTTTTCACTTGCTTTGCATTGAATTTCATCGGACACTTTATGATAATGTGGTTTTGATCGTACAACGCAAATGAAAACAACGTCTTTTTAAATGAGAAAAAAGAAGTGTCAGTGCATCAAACAAAAAATTAAATACTTGAAAAGAAATAATTTAAAGAAAAATATTACGTCGAAATAAACACAGCAAACATACACAAGTATCACGTAATCGACGATGAATAAAAAATTGTTGTTTGTTGTTATAGCTTAACGAATTTGGATAATTGTCATTAGATTGCAAAAGTATGCGACAAAAGTTCCCGCAAATCAACGATAATACCCATTGGAATCACTAGTGAATTGTGTAGTGTAACGAAATCTGATGACTTCATAAGCCATTTCATTACGATTTTTTTTTTTTTTTTGTTCAATTTCGAATTTCTTGTGGTTGTAATTCAAACTTTAAGTCGATCATAATTTACGTCGTTTAATTCGTAACGTTTTCAACACATAAATTTTCAGTGCAATAATTGCTACAGTGTATGACGCTGAATTGGTGCGATTTTTTATACGGTAATTGTGTGTAAAATTCAGAGTTTATTGGTCAATATTGAATTATTTACATTGAATATATATCGAAAGCAAGTCTGAATGGATTAACGAAATTTTTCTTTTTTTTTTTTTGGAGAACAAAAAATTGGAAAAAATCCAAAAAAAAGAGGAAAAAATCGACGAAACAGAGTTAAAATCGAAATAAATGAAAATAAAAAAACGAAAAATCCATTGAAAAATATTTTAAAGAAAGCAAAAACTATTTCGTACATTCACATTGCGAACATGCGTCGATGTGGAAAAAAAATGTCTTTCGAAGGTCTTATGAATTAAGGACGATTACATAATAATCATTAGGCTTGTTTAGTAAATTCAATTGATTTTCATTGAATGTTGATATTATCGAGTAAAGTAAATTGAATGTTTAAACAAATTTATGAAGATTGCTTGAATTCGATTGATCGCCTTCAAACTGCTCACATATTAAGTCGTAAATAAAAAAAAAAAAAAAGAAAAAAATACAATGGGCCCCCACAAATGACACGCCGGTTTTAATTGCGTTTAATTAGCATTTTAAAATCATTTGTTGTTAATCTTTTATGTAAAAACGTTGAGATTAAAAGGCTTTTGATGCAGAAATCCGTTGATTTTCTCTCTCTCTCTCTTTCTCACACTCTGTTCGTCTTAATCTTTCATTAGTTTCATCTTGTCTATTTTTCTCTTTCATGCGTATAATTCCATGCAAGAATGTTTATTGTACAGAAATAACAAGTGCAAGACAGTAAAATTACCTGAGCATACTGCTTAGTGGCCGCCGGATGCATTTTTTTGCCGCAGCAGGCATACTGATTCTTCTTTTCAACATTCATTTCATGTTTTAGAAGACAAAAAAACCGAAATTCCATCTGAAAAGTTCCATTAAAATGTAATCATCATGTTCTTAAAATCTTATTACACACGTCACTTCACCTTTTGTCACGATCATTATTGCGTTTTATTGCACACACACATACAAGCAAATAGTCGCGTGCGCCACATCCCGATCCATTGATCATTCCGATACCGTTTTTTTTGTGACTGCTTGATTTTCGTTCTGTTTCCAATTCAATAACTTTGATCAATCGAATTCTTTATTGAATTATTGCTTAGTTGTGCTTCGCAAACGATGAATGATGTCATGTGGTTCTAAATATGCAGCGCGATTTGTGCTGGTTTATAAAAGTAATAATTTTCAAATAAAATAACGAATATCATATACAAAATTATAGGTTTGGTTGAATAAACTACTGCTGTGTATGCTTGAACATTGATCATTGAACATCGCACACTACGAACAAGACCACAAACATATTAAAATAATAATAGTTTCAGCGTAAGCACTAATGAATGACTATTTGTTCAACGATTCCATTTGATTTTGTTTTTTTTTTGCTTCTTTCTTTCGCTTGTTGCGGCAATTTCTCTGTGATTTTCTCAGTTTGCTACTACATTTGTGACGGATACAATAATTAAAGAATGTCTTCTCTTTACCTGTTTTGAGCGCACAAACGAAAGATACATAAAAAATGATACATATTCAATAGTTTCATAGTAACCATTCTAGGCTGATTCTTCCGTTTCCTATACAGAAATGAATACAGAAAATCCGTTCAAATTATTGTGGGTATAAAAGTTACCAAAAATCCAACGGAAATAGTATAGACAGATTTTGGGCTTGAAGCCAAAAAAAAAGTGTACAATCTTTGAAATTTATGAACAAAAACCGGCCACACCTCGTCACAACTAATGGATTTTAGCCCGTTTCATTTCAATTCCCTTTTTAATTGTTGGTGAAGCAAAGATTAGTTGACCGTTGAAATAAATTCAAAAGCTGAACACCAGTTTTTGTTTGTCCGTTAAAACTCAATGGAAATATTTAACGTGTCACCGCGGTCATTCATTCATTTCGTGTCCCTTTTGTTGCTGAGTTTCTTTCAGTAAGCACCTAATGGAATCAATCGAAACATTGGCTTTATCAATTATGCGTTCATTTTTCATCACATCAAGCAGTTTTAAATGTTTGTATCGAGCATGCAAATTAACCTGATCAATATGTAAACGAATCGTCTTGTATGTGGTTTTTTGTTTTCCCAACGACAAATGCGGCTTTAGAAAACAAAAAATTGAATCGAAGAAATGATTTTATTGGTGTCTCATTCACTCGTTTGTGATTTCTCAGAATAATGATTAAATTTACGCGGGATTAACATGAATATTTTGTTTAAAAATACAAAAAAAAACTTGTTTTTCAACAATGATCCAGACCTCATGATAACGCATCATTGTGTGTCAGTGTGTGCTGTTAACTTAAGTTCAGCACATGTTTATATTCAACGTTTCGGTAAATGTTCGACAACATAATAACACTTAAAAATAAAACAACTAAGCTTCGTTTGATAAACACTGAAGATTTGTGTGTGAGAGTTTTTTTTTGGTTTCGATCATGCGACGATGTTTTTGTCATACTTTAAACCGACCACTAAAATATGTGTTTAACATAAATTGTGTTATGCGCACCATACACCAGACACGTAACTACCAAGTTATTTTCAATTTGAAACGATAAGACGTGCTTCTGTTTCTTCACAAAATCTCAATTCTATTTCACCATTTGTTTAATTGACTTTTATTGCTTTCTAAGCGAGCTCAATCGTGATTTTAACCACTTTATACATATTTTCATTTTAAATTGCATGTCACTTATGACATTTATGTTGTTGTTTCATTTTAATCTGGCCAGAGACGTGACATGGATTGACTGTTACACAGCAATTATCTATCCAAATAGAATGCTATTTTATCAACCAATTGAATAAAGAATTTTTTTTTTAATAATCGCGAATACCACTAAATTGATAAACAATATTGCTACCATAAATATTTATCACATTCAACCAGAGCTGAAAAGCAAATAAGTTACACTATAAGCAAACTACTGTTTATGAAATCAACATCAATAGAATGTTGATTATACAATTACTCTAAATATTTACATCTTAATTACAAAATTATTCATTCGAAAGCAAAATATGATGCATGAAATCAACAAAATTCCAATGGTGAGATTGAAAGAAAGAATTAAAGAAAGAGAGTTAGTTACCTGACATTTGTTCTCTTCACTCATAGAATTAAAACTTGTCATTCGACCGTTATCATATCTAAGTGGGTCGAATGATCATCAAATGATCACATTACTCATAGTTCAACAACCATTTCAATAAAATTTATTTTTATTGACAATAAATTTGAGATAAGGTGATTCGATGAAGGTCTTCGATATGACTTGAAAAGTTGGGAATAATTTGGGAAAAATGAAAAAAAGTTAAAATTAGTGAAGAAGTCGATGTTAAAATAGAAGTAGAACGAAAAAATAGAGAAAAAAAAAATTTAAAAAAAAAGATGAAAAAAAACGGGAAAAAAAATTTCTTCGATGAAATGAAGGTTATCAAGTAGTTATCATGATTCAAGTTAAAGGACATCTATAAATTAAAGCTGGAATGCTAAAAGATAAAGACAAAAACAACTTCCATGAAAAATGAAATTGCCCATTAAAAGGGAAATCAATAAAGTGAATAGCGTTCGTCGTAAAAAAAAAGAATATAAATTCTCTTTTTGACTAGACATTTGAAAATTTATTATGCTCGAACAAAGGCACAATTTAAATGGAAAGTTTCACATATATTTCATAATAATGCATGAACATTTTGAAATGACATATATTCATTTATTATCCACGCTATAGTTCTATTGTTATGTAACAAAAAATAAAAAAAATAAAAATAAAAGAGAAAGAGACACTTGTATTTAAAGTGTTTATAATTTCGTTCGAATTATTTATTGATTCGAATCAATCGATTTGTTTGAAATGCGTTCAAGCTTACGTATTAGCTATTTAATCTTTCAATTGCATTCCGTATCGGCCACACAAACATCGATCAATTGAATGTTTGATGGAATTCATTGTATAAATTTAAATGAAGTGGTCATTAACAATGAAAGAAAAAAAAACTAAGAAACTATTTTGGAAAAATGATCGAACATCGATTATGACATTCAGATACTTTGATGCTTTCTTTTTGCACTTAGCCTATTCAAATAAACTCATTTTTTCACTCAACATTTCATTAAGAACGTAACCAAAAAGGTCGAATTCATGCATACGGTGCTTTGATGTTAAATAAATGAATTTCGTAACTTCTTTTTTCAGTTTTGACTGAATGCCAATTGGAAATGTTTTGTAATTGAATAGAAAATCCATTTGATTTGTGCTCGAAAAAAAAAAAAAACGAGCGGTATTTTGATGGCATGTTAAATTTATGAAAAAAACAACAACAAATTCCTGTTTATAATAGATTATCGGATTCTTCACGCGTTGTGTTGTAACCACAAATAAAGATAAATGGCACATATGAACTGTTTGAGCTATTCTTAAATCAAATAATCTCTTTTTGTGAGTGATTTCAAGTTTTATTCTTCTTCTTTTTACTATTTTTTTTTTCAATTTCTCTCTTTTACTTGTTTTCACTGTCTCAGAGATACTCTTTCTCTCACTAATTTTCTCTCTCTCTCTCTCTCTCTTTTTCTCTCGACTATCTATCTCTGTCTTTCGTATTTATCACACTCAGAAACGCTTTCTACTTTAATCTCCTTCTCTCTCTCTCTCTCGACCTCTCTCTTTCTTTCTCTCTATTCCTCGCTCTCTCGACCTCTCATTCTTTGCCCTCTCTTACTCTAAAGTGTGTTCTCATTTCCGATCAGTACGGCTAATTCTGATATGGTCATAAATTGTGGCATGAATACGCAATATGCTTTGTATGTGTGCGCTAGTGTATAAACTTTGCATTTTGTTTGCACAATTCTCTTTAGTTGTGATAATCTTAGTGGTTGCAGTTTAGTATGCAAGAGCATACCATAAATTGTTGATTTGCTTGCACTGGCTGCCGCCAATTCAAATATTATCGCTAATGAATTATTCATTTGTTTTGGGAAGCATGTGCAACAAGCAAATGAAAATGACCTCAATTGTGCTCTTTCTGATTTCTTCTCTATTTATCTGCCTTTCTTTTCATAGTTCATTATTTTGATTTGAATTTGTTACAACCGAAATGGAAAAAAAAAACAACGAAATGAACGCCAAACTTTTCATCTTATCTAATTGAGTATATTCATGCTTATATTTGAGCATGTTTCGGCGTCATTAAATCATATTTCTTTTTTTTTTCTACTCTTCTGTTCATTCTCTTTATGTCTGACATGCAGTTTGCATTTTCTCGAAATCAACTTGAATGGCCAAATCAACATTTTGAGTTTGTGGATACATTGAAATGTATACCAGGAGCTCGTGATATAAATACATTAAAAAATCTTTTTTCTTTTTATCTTTCGTTCTCGCTCTTGCACAAACCAATAATTGTCGTATAAGATTCAAGAAAATCATACGGGAAAAAAAACACGACAGACAAATGGTTGAATGAAGAAGAAGAAGAAGAAGAACAAGAAGAAGAAGAAGTAAAAAACACACGATAAAGTGATCAGTGAACGGGGCTCAACTTATGATTCACAATTCATAAATGTAGCAGCAAATGCAGCGACAACAGAAAAAAATAAATAAATAAGAAATTTTGTTGTGTTGTTTTTTTCTCTCTTTTTCAATTTACATGTAATTTATGCATTGTTCGTGATGACTGTACGGCATTGTATATGCCTGACTTTTTCTTCCATCTATGGTGGCAATCTATCTTCTTCGTCATTCTAACTTAATCATTTCTTCTACTTTTTTTTTTTTTTGCTCTTCGATAATGTGTGTGTGTGTGTTTTTTATTCGTCGTTTTCTTTCCACTGTTGCTGTTATTGCGGCGTCAGTGTTTTTTTTTTGTTTGTTACTGGTTTTTTTTCCCTATTTATTTATAGATTTCCATCCATCTGGGCATACATACGCTGAAATTTATGCGATTGTCAAAGAGCATTGCATAAACTTTGTTTGCACATTTCAATGTTGATTGTTCAGGCTGAAACAATGAAATGACTGCCATCATAAAAACAAAAACGATACGCACGCTTATCACGGTGATACCGCTTAGTGATGATTTGTAGCATTGTTTTTTTTCCGTCTTGTCTGTTCCGTTTGACGGATAGTTAAATCTTGGTTGTTTTTTACTGAACAATTGTGGAAGTGTTTACGTTCAGTTTGTGACATTAAATCGGTTATTTTACTGATCGTTTTGTTTCAGACGAGAGAATCAAATTAGAGCTTACTGGATTTTGGTTCGAGTTGATTGACTTTAGAATGCATTTAAATGGAAAGTTAAAGAGAGAAGAAGAGAAAGAAAAAGAATAAAAAAGTTTCAGTCTTATGTAAAACATTCATTGCAATTGAATTATCCCATTTGTCGATTTGTTAAACGTTTGTCATGTGCTTATAAACTCGCATAATCCGTCTCAATTTTTTATCTCTCTCTCTCTCTCTCTCTCTCTCTCTCTCCTCTCGCCTTCTTCATCTCTATCTATTTTCTTCTCGTGATTTTCTTTTATTGCGATTCTTTTCTCGCAAACGATTACAAGAAAATATCCTTTGTTCATATTCGCAAACTATTTACCAACACAAAATCCCAATGTAATCACCAATTTTGTGGTTCACAATATTCGATGCAAAAACAGAACAAGTTTATATATACAGAACAATTTGTTGAACTAGCGAATAAAAAAAAGAGAGAATTGCGCATTTATTTAGATGAAAATATCTTCGCTTCATAAAGTGAATTCGTTGCTGTGCATACTCCAGTTTTCTAAAACAGCACAAATGTTCACACTGTATATAGTTCTATTGTTATGAATGTGGCCCGTGATTTGCATGCAAATCAACAAAAATGACGCCGCCAATCTTTGGCAATTTTTTTTTTTTTTTTACATACAAACTGCTTTGCCTAACAAACTGTTTTTACTGTTATGCTTTTCCATCTTCAATTTTTATCGATTCCAATTTCCAGGATCGTGGCCCATGGGAAGCAGTGAATTATTGCTAAAGTTTACCATCATCTTTATGACAGTATTAAAATAAGGCCTATTTTCTGGCTAAAATTCTCCCTCTCTTGCTATTCCTCTCTTTCTCTTTCTCTTTCTCTTTCTCTTTCTCTTTCTCTTTTCTCTCTCTCTCTCTCTCACTCTATCTCTCTTTCACTTTCTCCTTCTCTCTCTCTTACACTTTCTCTCTTTCTCTCTCACACTCTCTAATATAGTCACTGTCTCCTTCACTTGCTTTCAGTTCTTTTGCATATTCTTTTCTGTTTATCTTAAATCCACTGGAAATCCAGTGCAATAACGTGAGTTCGTTGGCTCCATCAGCTTATGCACATACAAATAATCTGTTTGGCACGATCATAAAAATATTCAAGTGAAAAAAAAGAACAATATTTTTATGATCAACGCAAACGCACATAAAACATGAGATTACGAAACTAAGTTGTAATTCAAAAATTGTGTTTGATTTTTCTACTCATTTCCATTGAAGTAATCTTTTTTCAAGCGAAAATACATGGAATAATAAAAAAAAGCATACAAACAGAAAGAGATGCGATAAAATTTATTACAACTTTTCACTTAGACATGATTCTCTTCAACGCCTATTGTCACATTCATCACGCCTTAACTCTTGCTGACTACAATTCTCAGAACAACAAACCATTTATACTTCAAAAAAAAAAAATAACTCAGCAGAATCGTTTAAATCATTATAAAAAAAAAATGAATTCTCCTTTGTCTACCTTAATTAAATGAGATTAAATCTATTTCTTTTTATATAATCAAGCTCACAAAAGTTCATATCGAAATAAAAAAATCTATCAAATTAAAAGAAAAGTACCAATCGGAAGAAAAAAGAACGGATTTAAATGGACAACAAAAGAATGAAGTCAAGAGATTATGAATTATTTCGATTTCATGCCAAAAACAGCATGCAATTCATGTAATCCTGCTGTTTTTGCCATTTAAATTCAACGATCAATCGATATAATGGCGCATTTTTTTCTTTTTATTTCGTTTTGTTTTATATGATGGTGCGCTGATTGAACTCAATCAAAATCACATGGAGAGCGTTATTTTTATTGTGTCTCAGTAATGACAGTCTCATGAGAATGCTGAAAGTAGCATATTAATCAGAAAAGATCAGACAATGAACCTTAAAATTTACCGTCTAAAATACGGTAATGAAATTTAGACAAAATCCAACTAGTTTGTCGCTGTCTTTTGTGTTTTGCAATTGAAATTAAAATTGGTTTTTTGATGGTTGATAAAAATCACTTTGGAAAAATGTAAAAACCCTTTAAAAAACATTAAACTATTGAGAATTAAAATAAGAAAAAATAAATTCCACACTTTTATATCCAAAACAAACCAACCAATAACCAATTTTAATTGCGGACCGGCCCCAACATACAGTACTGTATCAGTTCAGTACTGTACGATTGAGGCCTGCCAGCTACGGCAATATTTTTTTTTTTTTTATTAAAACTGCACATCGGTGAGAATCGAACTCGGGACCTCTCGCTCAAATTGCTGTCGTCTTTTCCTCTATGCTATTTCGGCTCCGTGTATATTTGCATTTTAAATCAATTGTATTTGTCTTTTTGTCTCCTAATTTATTCGTTCGGTGTGCAGAGCTCTTAATATTGTTGTTCTTTTTCGCACGCACAATTAGAAAGAGACTATGCGACAGTGGCAGAGACTATGCGACAGTGACAGTGACGTTAAACAATGTGTTCTCTTATTCAGCATTGCACGACTTACATTAAATAATGTCAAATCATAAACCAAACGTGAAAATCAATTCAAATAATTCAAAGAAAAAAGAGCAAATTGTTGTGTTTCATTTGCACAATATTTTTTTTTTTCCGATGAAAAATACTCAATTAAAATCCAAGAATGAAATGGGTTTAAATGTAAGAATTTGACAAAATATGCCACATACAGTGCGGACGTAGGATAGACACATATTTCATAGACGATATTGTTTTGTTGTTGTTGTTGTTGTTGTTGTTGTTGTTGTTGTTGTTTTTGCTAGCGATTGTAATCGAAATGAGTGTTGAACTTAACTGACATGCGATTTCCCCCCTTTTTTTGTCTCAATTCGGTCGTCACTCTAGAGAGATACAATTTTTCAAAATGCCACGTTCCAATACACCAATTGCCATTATATACGATTATATGGCTTGTGGGCTGAATTGAGAAGAGAAAAAGAAAATAACATGAAATTTTATCTTCAATGTTTATATTTGTGTATCTATTCCCATTGAGAATGTGTTTGAACTGAATGAACGAAGATGACGTTGATGGCGATGAAAATGAACAGTTTGATGCACTCAAAACTCATTCCAATCCAATATTTAACGAACATATTTGCAATAGTGTTCGAACTTTGCGTCACCACGTCTCGAAAGTGCATCGAGTAAAGGTCAAAAAGTGATATCGTAATTTTCATCAGACGGGCTTGAATAATTGCAATCAACATCTCTAAATATCTATTTCATCGCCATCGTCATCGTTGTCTTTTTCATCATCATCATCTTTTTCATCGTTATTGCTGCAGGAAAAGCAATCACTAAAATTGACTAATGCAGGCATGCCAAAATATTAACCGTATAAAAAAAAACAACAACCCAGCGACGAAGTAAAAATCAATCAAATGAATGTACACAATCATGCCATCATCGTATACTCAATATATGGGTGCATTTATAAGTCTATTCACCATTTGAATTCTGATGATATGCATGCCCGTTATAGAGCACAGTAGATATGTTGTGTAATAAAATAGCGGCGTCTACACTTGTCTGGGACATTCAATCCTAAATCAAACTACGAATTACTTGAAGTAAACATTGGCTAAATGTACCATCATCGATTTATGATTGATTGCATGGGGGAGCATTCTTTTTACATCTTTTTCGGCCATTCTAGTATCCATATCCATATCGCATGTAGTCTCTTAGTCAGAGATTCACTCAAATTTACTTCTAAAACAATTTGACTTTCACGCCAAACAAGATCCACAGATTGATACATGGTTTCCATGTCGCTGCACTTAAATCGAAATTGAATATTCCCATATGATATGTGGGCTGTTGAGAATGAATCCCATTTATGGTGTACAAATTGAGTGAAAAATGGGCGGCTTCTTTTGTTGTTCATATGTCAAACAATTTAAAAATTAATTCGCCTTTTTTTTCTCTGTCTCTCTCTATTTGTTTGACCATAGATAGAATCACAATACATGCCGCACTATTTTAAGCTACTAATTTATGAATAAAAGAATTAATAAATATGACAGGAAATATAACACATTATTATTATAACTATATCATGTCATCGAGATACAAATGACAATTTCTATGGACATTGTTTTGAATCCAAATGGTTTCGAGATTTCATTTGGAATCATTCAAATGATGAATATTACACAGAAGCCCATTTGAATAGTATTTAATCATTGCTTTGTTTGGTGGATAGTATCGAACTTTTTTTTTTGTTAACGTATAATACCCACGGTCGTTTGGCGCCAACATTCTTCAATCATTGTTTGCCAAACATTATCCTTTTTCTTTAGAATGATTTTCAATTATGATTCAACCAAATGAACATCGAACCAACATATTCGATGATATGTTCTTCATTGATGTATTAAAACATTGAAATCCTTTTATTGAATATAAAACGATGCTAAAACACATCCGAAACAGACTAACATGCAAACATTTTGGATTTTTTTTTTCTTGCCGCTGTGAAAATAAAAAACACGCAAACCACAGAAACACAGAGAGAGAGAGAGAGAGAGAGAGAGAGAGAGAACAAGAAATAAGAATATAAAAAAACACCCATTGAAAGTCTGAATAAAAACTCTTGAAAAAGTCGATTCAATGATTAAAGGTCGATTCGATGATATTTTTTTTTTTTTTGTTGTTGTTTTCATTTGGAATTGTAATTTTTACTCGATTGTCACATGTAAACATTATTTCTTTGAATCGATGCTGATTTTTATTTCTCAATTTAGATAGACTTTTGCCCCTTGTTTTTTAAACAGACGTTACAACATAATACAACACAGATTTTTTGAGTGCAGGTTTTTTGGGCAATTAGAAAATAATTTGAATCGTACAGTGTTTTGTTGAAGCAAAAGAAAAAAGAAAAAAATGTCGTTGTTGAAAATTGTGTTTCATTTGAAATTTATTTAACACAAATGGGTATTTCACAATATGCCGCTGATGTAGTGTGTCAGTTAAAATGAAATGACATTCCTATGATGTTGTTAAATGTAATTAATTCATTTATTTCTTTCGTGCAATGACATGGCGCATTTCTCGGACACCCGTAAAATCACTTCATCGCAAATTCACATGTACACTGAGTAAATGGCTCTCGAATGTCAGCCACACCATGGCATTCCATCAATATTACAATGAGTGATTTACAACAAAACACGTCTTTGAACTTGATCGATCATTTCAATACATTTGTTCTTCAATTTTTTTTTTTTTGTCTGTTCATTAGCAAATGTTTGTTGGTGTTCAAAAAATATACAGATATATCACAGTTGTTTGACAATCATTTGCGATATCATTTCATTACCGTCCACTTTTATAGCTATTGCATGGAATTGCTTTTGAGACGACATTGTCGTTCCAATGACCGTACATAGTTTTTTTTTTTATTACGAAACGATAAGAATAACATGTGGTTTGTGTTTTACTAACTATTAACACATACCAGTGAGCAATACACACGCGTTCATGCGCTCACAAATAAAAGGCATGTGATAAAGAGAGAGAGAGAACCGTTTGGTAAACGTAATAAAAACGAATGATGAGCAATGAGTTTTATGACAATTCCATTTTTACGTTTGTTACATATTTTTCTAAACGGTTTTCTTTCGGATTATTTCTGATAATATGAGTGAAGAATCGAATTTACAAGATTACACTAAATCCCATCGCATGAATAGAAAGAAAGTTCAGAGAAAATAAATGATACAATTTTCGTATGAATGTTTTATTACTGAATCCACATTGAATAGAGACGCCATAAAGTGATTTATTAAAGTAGCATCTAGTGTTAGTGTTTGTAAAATTGAAAATCATAAATGTTCGATATTTTTACAGTTTTTGGATTAGTTTGGTATCGCGATTTAATTTTCAATTTTGTTTGAAATGCATCCGAAATGCATGCTGAGAATCTGGTTTATTCATTAGAAGCGATGAAATCAAATAAAAATATGGAAAAATCCAATTAAAATACGTTTTCAACGGAGAAACTGTTTCGGTGGATCGTTTGGTTTAACTTATGGTTTTGTTTATCGTTCGCATTTAACATTCTTTTCGGGAATTCGATTTTGGCTACCAAAAGTTCAGGTTTTTTTTAAGCGCCTTTAATAAATCCTTTATGTTTATTCTTTCGGTTTATTTATATTTTCACTTGAATAAAGAAGAAACAAATGTAATCAGAGCAACTGCCATACCAAAAATAGCAGCTCACGAATTATATGCTTGTTTCTCGTCGCTTCATTCAAAAGTTCAAGTATGTTTCAACATTTATTGGTTACGGCGTTGCTTTTCTCTCTCTCTCTCTCTCCCTCTCTCTTTCTCTGCTTCTTTCTAAGCTCATTTCTCTTTTTCTCTCTTTTATTCTCGCTATTTCTCCTTCTCTCTTCTTCTTCTCCTCTCCCTTTTCGTTCTTCGTTATTTGCCATTTAACATTATTCAATTGAAAATGATATGCCATTTTACAAATGCGGTGCTGACATACCAAAAACTTATGACCTAAAACACATTGATCATAAATTTAACGTCATTTCATGTTTTGGTCTTGATACATCGTGCATGTTGTTCTATGACGCTTGTTTATTGTTGTTTTTGTTTTTTTTTTTTTTCATTTCAAGCGCCCCGAAGTTATTGACCAAATGACCATTTCGAAAAACAAACGAAAATTATTTATCATTCGAGTAGTTTTATGAATGTTTTTTTGCCAAATGACGTCGAACATTTCACTAGTTCACTAGGTTGAACAGCTGCAAACGAAAATGGAATTTGCTCCATAATGAATGTCATAAACGAATCAAACTACAAATTTATTGACGCCGTTTGTATTTAGTTTTTCGTTTTATTTCGTTCCATTTGTGATGGATACAAATTGGATTCATAAGTGGAAATTCTTCATTCGACGACCAAACACAAACCAATCCAACTCGACCCGGCCGATCAAAAAGTTTCAATTTAATTGCCGCGTTTTATATATATATTTTTTCTCGATTTCGTAATGCTCTCAAAATCATCAAGTTCTTATTCTTCGGAATCTAATTTGAATACAAAAATCGGCCGTTTTTTTTATTACAATTTAATTATGCATTCTAAATTACTTTTTAAACTCATAAGCATTAGCTTGATTTTGATTTGACGGACACTTTTGATTTCCTGTACCAAAATCAAATAAGAATTAATTATCAAACCTCAACAAACCCAACAGAAGAAAAAAAAAAGAACATTAAACATAATGAGATTCCATTTGTAATTTTGACTTCTGGTTTTGTCGACTGGTTTTTGATACACATTTTATATATTACCACATCTAATTAACTTCAATAGACACAACAAACAAAGAAATTCATCCGTGATAACGTGGTGTTTTTGCTTTAAGCTAATGAACATGAAAAACAAATTTACAGACCGACAACGATTTATTTACTCTTGTCATATTTACAATCGAATTTAAGTAATTATCGACATAAATATCAACCGAAAAACTTTATTACCAAAAACAACGATACAATCCAATCAGATTTAATTCAATTCGTTCAGATGCTTTCGATATTCAAATGCAAATAACTCAAGTGATGTCAGATTATCTGATCTGGATTATCTTAAAATATTCAAATAAAAATTTTTTTATAGGCAATTCACAACGAATTTCAACATAATCGATGTATTTATCCCCACAAAATGATGGACAAACTTAATTGCAAAAAATCAGAGATGGAAATGTTTTGATGGTAAAATTCCCAAAGTGATCTTTGTATCGAAGACGGTATATGTTTCTATCAACGAACGTTTTCGAAAACGAATAACGATGTCAGCAATCAAAACGTCACAAATTCATGATGGATTTGCGACAATTCGTTCGCGTGGTTTGCAACGAAGTCGAAGCCGTGCCGAACAATTGGAACGATTGAAACCGATGTCAATGAAATGTGATTCAATGCCATTGTATGAAAATCCAAGCGAAATAATCATTGCAAATAACAATAATAACAATAGCAATTCAAAGAATAAAAACATTGTGAATGGTGCTGACAGTGCATTGACAAATGATCATCAGGTGGTTTATAAATATGAAAGTTTCACCGGTTTAACAGAAATGTCACCAACAACTGAAGCCCTTCAACATGAGGCAAAATTATTGAAAAGTGTTGACGATTTGGAATTGAATGTGATAAAAAATAATTCATGTGGAACATTCAAGTGTTCAAGTAATGGTCAATTGTCGACAAGTGATCATGGCAGTAGTATTGATACAAATGATCCATCATCATTACCACCGCCAAGTCCATGCTATGAAACATTTTCAAATGGTTATCATTCACCAAAGACATCGCCCGATCACATACGAAATTCATTGCAGCATACCGATTATTTTTTGTATTCACGTCCAACCAGTCCATTGTATGAAACGTACGGTGGCAATAGTACAAATGTATCGTCAAGCCCTGAAGCAATTACACCGCATGAATCAATGTATAGCTCATTGCCACCATCATCAAAATTATTTACCGCATCATACTATACACGAAGTGATTCAGCCGGTGAATATGCGTTGCAAAAGCTTAACAAAAAACCAAC
Source organism: Resseliella maxima (assembly GCA_029041755.1). Lineage (NCBI taxonomy): Eukaryota > Metazoa > Arthropoda > Insecta > Diptera > Cecidomyiidae > Resseliella > Resseliella maxima. The sequence goes on along the minus strand of JAQOWM010000888.1, from coordinate 242,690 downwards.
ATTGTCTTTTGCAAAAACACAAAGTTTACAATATCGAAAATCGTACAGTCATCCGACGCATACAATTTTTGAACATGCACCAAGTGCCACCAGTGCTGCCACTGTTACGGCCAAATATGATCATGGCATACGAAACTACTATAATTCAACAACAAATTACTATGATCCAAGCGAAATGAGCTATATTGGTTCGTATGCTGTACGACAACCAACAACGAGAAGTTCAGAAATTTTAATTCCAAACGAAATTGATGCAACAACAACAACAACAACAACAACAACGATACCATCAAAACAAAATGAATTTACATTTAATACGATTGCACGGAATAATGACACTAGACGACCATATGCAACATTAGCGCATCCAAAAGATGCACAAAAACGCTTACAAAAATGCCAATCGCATTTTGAAGACCAACGAAAATATGCCAGCAATGATTTTAATGTAAAACATTTACATAATGATTTTGAATATTTGGATCCATTGGATTGTAAAATTGGATGCCAAACAACATTACGGTCTAAACCCCAAATTCCATGGTATGAATTGGCTATCAAAAAGGATCATCGACGTCAAAGTTGCCCACCAATGCAGGTTAATAATAAAACTTGATTTTTCGTTTCTATTTCAATTTTTTTTTTTCTATTTCTATTTCTATTTCTCTGTTATGCTGAATGCAACCGAGATTGTTTCAAGTTTTTTCAATTTGAGAAAAACAAAACAAACGCGCTTTATGCACGGTTTTTTTTCTCTATTTTCGTTTAAACAACAAATGCAACGGTAAAACATTTGTGTACAATTGAGTTAGAAAAAGGAGAACTGAAAGCGAAGAGGGAAGAGAATGTAAGATTGTTAGAGGAAGAGTGAATGAGAGAGAGAGAGAGAGAGAGAATGAGAAAGAACGAACGAACGAATGATCCATACCATTTACGTATTTATGGCATTTTGGTTTTGTGTGGCTATGAAGACGAGAGAATTCCATTTGGAGTGTGCATTGAAACGGAATAAATAAAAGAAAGAAAGAAATATGACCACCGAGTTTTCATTCGATGAATTGAGCGTGTGTTGACAGCACATTAAAATACGGTCCATGTGCAGAAACGTATGGTTTATATGATTATTTCTACAATATTATTATGTTTCTAAGTTTTTTTTTTCTATTTCTATCTCACTATTTACAAGTCTAACCGCATTTATTTTCTTGATTGTGTCTGCCTCCGTAGTACGGAGTCCGTACTGGAATGCATTTATTCATCTATACGTTTCAAGTAGAAACATATGGTTTTTGGCTTAGATTTTTTTTTCTCTTTGTTTCATGTAATGTTCGACGAAAAATATGCCATGAAACTTTGTTACGTCTATTGTTTTAAAAAATGTGGCAAAAGTAGCAACGAAAAATTGTTTTTTTCCCCTTCTTCTCTAAGTCTCAGCTTGAAAAACGGCATTTTCATATTTGTCATCGACTACTAGCTTAGGCCTACTTAAAAATGTCTGTTTTATATTTAAAAATGTGTAACATAAAACAATTGAACGCTTGTTGATGCTGGAGCCAATGGTTTCGAAATCATCATGTGTGGTCATCTTTCTTTCAGTTATCGTTTTCCAGTTTTTTTTTGTTTTGTTTTTGTTTTTGTTGTCCCTTCCATTGAATCCATATCTGTCTATCTGCATGATTGAAACATGAAAGTCAAGAACATCGTACAACTTATATCTTGTTGCTTTTATCATGCAACTTATGGACATACAAATGTAACTTTATCAATATTCTTGTTTCAATTAAAATTGATTGGAATAATATGCTCTTGTTTCATTGAAAACAGGAAGTGTCATGATGATTTCAATCAATAATATGTACAAACGTTTCATAAATAGCATTCTGCAGCTGCAATTCCAAAATGATGCACATCAATTTCGATTGCAGACAATTATCGATCTCTTGTTACCAATTTACCGATGTGTTGTTAGCAATTTACCGATCTCTTGTTGCATTTTATTGGTTTTGCGTTTAAAAATTAATTCAATGCAAACGATGTGTGAATAACATGTTTGAATGGTGAGGTTTTTTGGGGGCATGACATCATGGAGAGGGTGTCAGGGGACGAGGGAAGATAGGCAAAGTAATATGGATCCAAAGGGGGCAGAGGGACCGAGAAAGAGGGAGCCAAAGAGAGGAACCGAAAAAGTGGGAACCAAGGAGAGGGCCCATAAGAAAGGGGATGTGAGGGAGAGGTGGAAAAAGGGGGCCTGGGAAGAGCGACAAAGGAAGAAAGAAAAAAGAAAAAGATAAAAGAAGAAGAAAAGAGGCGTTAATACAATAAATAAGCGACAAATAGATTAGTAATTGGTATATTTTCCATTTATGCGGATTACATTTTGTGCGTTCCGCATAAAACATCAAGTGTTCGCTGATAGATAAAGAATCACAAGATCGATAGAAGAAATGAAAAAAACAAGTGATAAAAGCAGGCAAACTCTATTCAAACTGGTACTTACACAATTCAACGCCAACTGTTGACTGCAAATATATTTAATTGCATTCGCTAATTAATAATCCAATTGAAAATGGAATCATAAAGTAAAAAAAAAAAACAACAACAACAAAATAATGATAGTCTTTTGAATGCGGATTTAATATAGGAGTCAGACGCTCTCGCCTATTTATCTTTTCATCTTTGAATTCATGCTTAATTCGATGTGCGTCTCACACTTCGTATGTCGGTGTCGTTTTTCTTCTTTCAATTCGTTTTGCTACTTACCTTGTGACAATCAGATTTTAATCGCATTGAAATCGATATTCTTGCTCATTTTGACATGAATGTGCGGTTTTTGTTTATCCCGCAATGCATTTTTAGGTGGCGGTGTGTGTGTGATGTGTGAATTCATCGTCACTTGCACATAATCGACGGATTTTAAATCGATTGAAACATATTTATTCGTGCCTGTTTTGAATGCAAAACATTTTATATTGTAATCGCTTGCATGCTTTCGAATCTATTTTTTCTTCTTCGCATTCACATGGTTGACATGAATCAGCTATGGAATTTTGATGCAGAACAAAAACAAAATATTTTTCGTTCGCCTATTTGTATTTATATGGTAGAGATAAAAGGACACCGACTACAACAGCCGTTTTGTGAACATTGAACACTAAACACTGTGTCAGCCTCGAATCATGTTACAAACTAACACCACAACAGGTTCAAACTGAAATTCCAGCGAATTAAAACACCAACCGTTTAATAATCAAACAACCAAATGCGTCACGCAAACATTGATGCATTTTTATGTTATTTCAAATATTCAAGCGTTTATATTTCTTATTGTGATTCAAACCAGTCAATTGCAAACAATTCAAGTGCAAACGCTTCGAAATCAAATTGATTACCAATTTGATGTTGTTACTTTTTATTGACAAAAAAAAAAAAAAAAAGAAATCTCCGTCTTGATATGTTACAAAATGCTAGTAATTGCCACGACTTTACAATGTAATCGACCAGGTTTTGCCTGGCTCATAAATTACCAATTTTGTGTCGATTCAATTTGTACAATTCAGGTACAACATACACACAATCGCGCGCACTTTTTTCGAACAATATATTTCAATTGAGAGACATTTATTTGTAGGTGGCATCGTAACCGTAACTATTTTTTGATTCAATTTGTTGTTTCAAAATCATTTTTATTTTTCTTCTTCATTTAGTCTGCGTGACGTTTTGAAAAGAGTAAAATGCTTTTAGAATTGATGGCGATCATAAAAAAAAAGCGTACATAATAGCGAAAAATCCATTCCGTTCGTTGGGGCGTACTAACGGCAACGACAATAACAACAACATCATCCAACAACAACAATAACAACAAATTGTCTATATATGTTCATCGCTTTTTTTCGCATTTGTTTCAAACCATCAAAAGATAAACGAGAATCAATTAGTCATTTGTCTTCCTCAATAAACATGCAAAGAAAATCACAATCGAGATGAAACAAAGCAAAAAAAAAAACTCTCTACATGAACTAAACATTATTTGAATATAAAAAAAACAGATCGGATATGGTTTTCGTAATCGATTTCAAATGGCATTTTGTCGAACATGTAGTTTTACAAACGCCAACTGATTGTCAAAATGCCTGCATTGGTTTCAGGTGTTTAATTGAATATGAATTGGGAGAGTTTTAAAAACGGGCCGTGGCTTGAAAATCGGCTTAATTGAACAAAATCATTAGTCATCGTGAATATTTAAGATGGAATAATGTTCATAGCATCTTTATCAAATGCTCTCAGCAAGCATTTCGAAGTTTCTCTTCCATATCTTTTTCTCGTCGATATTTTTTTTTCTTGATTTTTATGAAGAAAAACCGCCGCATAAATGAAGAAGTAATAAAATCTGGTTTATGTGTTGAGATCATAGCGAATCCGACAAATCGGATTTGGCGATATGATGAATGTAATAAAAATTGAGCTGAATAAGAGGCTCGGCTTCACGATGCAATTGCACGTTAAAACACATATGGCCACCGAAAACTAATAAGATACCATTTTATCATGATCCATACCGTTTGGTGCCATTGTTTTATCTATTTTCCCCCCATCAAATCTTTCAGTTAGCTACGATGATGTATTCGAGAGAAAAATAAAATGTGCATTTGGTATTGATTTCATTGCAAACATTTTTCGTTTCATTTGCGGTCACAATCGAATATAAATCGTAGCATTACTTTGAGTGGAATTTATACGACGAACTATGAAGATACAAACAATCGATTAATTCAATGTGAATTATAGCCTTTGCCGTATTATTGCCATTCAATACAGGCTTAGATCGATTCTTTGGTGGTTTTACACAAAATATACAAATGCGAATACAATAATAAATCAATTTGCTTTTATTATCACCTTAGGTCTAATTAGAAACAAAATGAATATCACAGTTGTACAAAAAATATCACATTCTCTCATCTTTTTACATTACATGAATGCTAATCGATGCTAATCAAAACATCATATTGTGCAGAAAACCTCAATTTTGCTATGATTTTATGGCAAATAAACCAAAGGAATTTGCTTTGTTATTGAATAATCTTTGTGTCCCAAATCGAATATTTAATTCATTGTACAAAGAAAACGATTTTTTTAGGCAAAACATTACATTCTTTTGGAAGATAATTGCAATTTTTGGGGAACAATTGAATGTTTGATGAAAAGTTGAACATTTAACAATAAATTTAAAAAAAAAAAGGAATTTTTGGCCAAAAATGGAATTTTTGAAAGAAAAAAGAATTTTTCAACAGAAAATGTTTCTTTTTTTCTGTACAATTCAAATTGGGATTTTATCTAAAATTTTGCAGAATGTTTATAGATTTTTAGCTGAAAGGGAAAGTTTATATATTCAAAGATGCCGCTACGTATTTGCAATCTATAAGAGAATGGAAACAGCAATTATCAAATATTGTGTACAACGAATAATAATATTTTTACTAACCTGCAAGAATCGAACCACTGACCGCTGGATACATTACCACTCTCGTCTATTGCGCCGTCGAATATAAATGCGTTTGGTTGTTGATTTGAGCTCTTAATTTGCCACGTGTGAATGATGACGACAACACGCTTTATTTCTGTGTGTGTATTTGGTGAATTGAAACAATGACATTTGCATCATTATTGTTTTATACATTTGTCATTGTTCTTATCGTTGGTTGAGGTTAAAGGGTGAAATATTGTTTTGATCGACTAGAATGTGGGAAATAAATGCAAAATTGGCATAGATTTTGAGATTAAATTATAATAACAAACGCATAGATTTAATCTAACGTCATAATTTGTCAACAGTTTTTTTTTTCGCATTGTGTATTCATAAGTGATTTGACAAGAGTCAATTTCATGTGAAAAACATTTGGGAAATAATTTTGAATTTTGAATATAGAATTCATGTTTTTCTCAAGAAAAGTGAACAAATTGAATGGTTTCAAGTGAGAATATCAAAAGTGTTATTGACAAATTAACAACATCAATCAAAGCATTGAAAAATTCTGGCGACTCCCAGTTTGTCTGAAGAATTTCAATAGTCAGATTCAATCTTTTGTCAGGTTCGTTTGATTGTATCGAGTCGGAATTCACTCTATTGTTCTCTGAATTGTCTGATAAAGTATGAGTTTCACGATAGTGAAAACCATAAATTATCGTCCAATTGATTTTGAATATACAGCAAAGAACAGTTTAACAAACAGCTGCATTATAATTAAAATCGAGATAGCATTTCCTGGAATATAATTATTGAGCACTGTACTTTGATATATATCGTTAATTTTCCTATTAAATTCTTTACAAACATTCACATTCCATAAATTTATTGTTTCTTTTTTTTTTCTCCCGTCTTTTTCTACATTTGTTTTGATGTTTAGGCTCATTTGGTGTCAGCATTTGAACAAAGTTTAAGTAATATGACGCAACGATTACAACAGCTCTCAGCAACCGCTGAACGTAAAGATGGTGAATTGATGGAGATGCGTCAAACGATTGAATTGCTGCGTAAGCAATCAATTCAGGCTGGATTGACAACGGCACACATACAAAGTATGAGCAATAATGATCAATCGACAAATCGTTTATCAACAACAAATTCCGTTGAAAGTACACCATCAAATGGAACAACATCGAAATTATCGGGCCAATCAACGATTACAGCCACTGTATCTGATGCACCATTAGAACGTCATTTAAGTTCAGATTCAATGTGCTCTTTAAATTCAATTAGCTCAGGATGTTCGCAACAAGATAAAAATAAAAAGAAAACCGGATGGTTGCGATCATCATTTAAAATGTTTTCACGAAATGCTAAATTAGCAAAAAATGGACGATATGTTAGTGTTGCAACAACACTTGAACAAATACCATCAAGTCATTCAATTTGTTTAAATTCATCGAATGAAATAAATTCATCATTGCCACCGCCATCACCAACCAAAGGTAGTCCACATCGTATGGTGCCAGTTGTTGAAAATGCCAAACCAATTGATGCCATTGAAGAGGAAAATAATCCAATTGTTGAAGATTTAAAAAAGCAACTCAGAGAAAAAGACTTAGTGTTAACGGATATACGATTGGAAGCATTGAGTTCAGCATCACAACTTGAAAGTCTTAAAGATACCGTAAACAAGATGCGACAAGAAATGATGAATTTGAAACAAAATAATGAACGATTGCAAAAATTGGTAACAAGTCGATCGTTAGCTGGAAGCGAAGTATCACTTGGAAATAATGGTCCAATGAGTCCAAATGGTTCAATTGGTGAACCAAGGCGATATAGTTTGGCCGATGGAAATTTGCGACCCGTAAGTTGTAAAATGGATTTTAAACATTTTATTTTACATTTCATCGACAGCAAACAGTTTTGTTTGTTATTTTCAATATAAACATTGTTAATTTAATTAAATTTCTTATTTACAGCCGTTGGATTTGCCAAAAAGTTTAGATGAAACTGAAGAAGAAAACATTCCACCAGCACCAGCACCCGAACCTGATTCAATGAAACAAAATTCAGAGCTAAGCCCAACACATTCACATTTAAATGGTAATCATTCCGATCATTTGACAACGCCAGCTGAAGAAATTCCAGAAGATCAAATTGATGGCAAGAAAATTTCAATTGTCGTTTATTTGGGCCAACCAGAATCATTTAATAAATATGCTGAAGAGCTTCAACAATCTGAAAATGAATTTTTTGATCAGAAAATCAGTGATATTCATGAAAATGGTTTTGATAAAAAGAAACAATCATTTTCCATGTCATCAACAGCAAGCGAATTTACAATTGCATATACATACATTTCGGGCAAAACAACTTGGCAAAATCTTGATTATATTGTACGAAAAACATTCAAAGATTATTTGGCACGCATTGATCCAGGCACAAATTTGGGCTTAAATACAGATTCGATCACATCATACCATTTGGGCGAAGCAAAACGTGGCCCAGAAGTTGGTTATCCAGAATTGTTGCCATGCGGTTACATTATTGGCAATGTACGATCATTGTATATTTGCTTGCAAGATGTTGGATCACTTGCATTTGACAGTTTAATTCCACGAAGCATTGTTCAACGATACATTAATTTGCTCAATGATCATCGTCGATTGATTTTATGCGGTCCAAGTGGCACCGGCAAATCATATTTAGCACGAAAATTGGCTGAATTCCTTGTTACTCAGTCGCAACGTGATAATCCCATTGAAGCAATTGCGACATTCAAGTAAGTGAAATGTTTTTTATTGACAAAAAGGAAAAAGAAAAAATGCAAAATAATTAATTCAAATTTTGGACAAAAATTAACAATAATATGGAATTGATTGTCTAATTGTTTCAGTGTCGATCATAAATCATCCGAAGAGCTTCAACATTATTTAGGTCATATTGCAGCTCAAGCATCAATGTCAAACGGAGCATCAGAGCTACCATCTGTGATTATTTTGGATAATTTGCATCATGCATCAGCGCTTGGTGATGTATTTCAAGTGTTGCTTAGTGCTGGTCCAGCATCAAAATTGCCATGCATCATTGGCACAATGTCACAAGCCACATGCAATACAACAAATTTACAATTGCATCATAATTTTCGATGGGTAATTACAATATTCACAAACATTTTATACTGAATAAATTTCTTAACATATTGTTTGTTGTTGTTGTTGTTGTTGTTGTTGTTATCCATTTAGGTTTTAACCGCAAACCACATGGAACCGGTCAAAGGATTTTTAGCTCGATTTTTGCGTCGACGTTTATATACGCTTGAATTAACAACAAACACAGTTCAATCACATTTAGCCGCAATATTTACATGGTTACCAACCGTTTGGCAGCATATCAATCGTTTTCTTGAAACGCACAGCTCAAGCGATGTTACAATTGGACCGCGTTTATTTTTATCATGTCCACTTGATATAACCGATGCACAAGTTTGGTTTACCGATGTATGGAATTATCATTTGGCACCATATTTACAAGAAGCAGTTCGTGAAGGTGTACAATTGTATGGTAGACGCGGTGGTGCTTGGATAGATCCAGTTACATTTGTTCGTGAATCATATCCATGGGCATCGATAAATGGAACAAAAAATATGCCACCATTGCGTCAAATAAATGCCGAGGATGTTGGCTTAGAAGGTGGTGCTATAAATGGTTCCGATTCACAGGATCCATTGGTAAGTTGAATGAGAAGAAGAATTCAATTTGAATGAAAAAAAAAAAAAAAAAAAAATAAATTTGTTTTTTCTTCAATTTCTTCAAACAGTTAAATATGCTGATACAACTACAAGAAGTGGCCAATTATACAAGCAATCGAGAACAAGAGTCAGATTGTGCCAGTTTAGATTCAAATGTAACAATAGATAGTGCCAGCGAAAAACTAGAGGCTAACTAAGCGAATGAATTCAGTTCACAGTGATCGTACATAAGCCGGATCTCAATGATTTTGAATCAAATGATGTTGGACAATAAATATATAATGGAGAATGATTGGTAGAAAGTAAAACGAATGAAAATCGAAAGAAAGACAAACAGAAAAATAGATAGAGGAGAATTAAGTATGAAAAGTAAACAAAGAACAAAATAAAGTTTTACACTTTTGATAAATGTGACGAATAGAATCGGTACATAACATAGTAAAGACTAAATGAACAATTTTATAATTGACATTTTTTTTTTGCATCAAATCTACATGAATAATTTTGAAAAATTGCAAAAATGCAAAAACTTTAGCGATAAGCATGAAAAAAAAAACAAAACTTTATGTTGTTCTTTGCGTTAATTCCTAATCGACGCGGCATTTATTCTATGTTTAAAAAACACACGTGTTGACGATGCAAGACAATTGTAAGAGTAACTATATATATATCTATCGAATATGATAAATGTGCGCTTATTTGTATATAAAAAGAAACGACACACACACATTTTTTAATTTAATCAGACAAAATATTAACATTTAAACTCTTGCATATATATAAAGAATGCGAATGACAAAGAAATTTGCATGTTAAACGGCTTCAAATGAAAATTAAGCAACATTGTACACGTAAACTCAATATATACATACACGATACACCAGAACATGATGCGTAATTTAACTGATACCAAAAAAAAAATATGATAAAAATTACAACAATACAGATGAAATTATTATAGCTATTTTGATGTCGTCTTTTACAACCCGGATAAAGTTTTTTCTCTTGCAATTTGCATGAAGAGAATTAGCGACACAGACGAGCGCTAATCTTAAACTAGGATTAAAATGCAACTAAATTTCGAACATGTTTCATTTGATCGTAATCGTTAAAAAAAAATAATTCCGTTTTCGGATTTCTTTCAATTTATTCAACGCTGATCTCTCTGCGGATGAAATTTTGAAGAAAAAAAAAAAATGTTCCAGTTTGTTTCGTTTTCTTTTTTTTGTAAATTTGTACATTTGGTCAGCGGAATGTTGAATAATCTTTATGGTAAATGTAAAGATTATGTAGAACATTCAACCAAGAAATCTTTATTCGCACGTAATTTAGTTATCGCTAGTATTAACTAATGTGTATGGTTTGTTACCATCACAGAATACTTCGTTTTAACTGAAAAACTTCTCACAAATTGATTTCTAATTTTCTCAAATTCGATTCGATTATTTTATTTATATTGAAATCTATTCTTTCCTAAATAATCTGCCTCATAACAATTATCTAAACGTTCTTTTTTTTTTCACTTTTTTCTTCTTCATTTTTCTGTAGCATGTAATGTATGATTGTCAAATGTTATAAAAATGACATTGGTGTCAGCTTTTTAATATTTTATACAAAATAATCGATTGAGATTCCTTTGGTTGCAACGCAACAAGTGAGACAATGACTTTTTGAAAAATGTATATATAATGAAGAAAATCAGTCAAATTTCAATCTATTGAACACTTACATGCTGCGCAACAATTCAATACTATCTCATTAAATAAACAAACAATTTGAACAATTGGCCGATAGTTGTCTATTCCAATATCATATATGATTCGCAAAATCTGGCAAACATTCGGGATTATTATATTATAAAATGAAAACAAAAAAGCGTAGGAAATCGCATCATTTATTGCAATTTTTAGAAAAATTTTTACTTGTAAATGGTACTTATTGACATTTATGAACATTTAACAAAAAAAAAAAAAAAAACAAAAAACAAAACATTATATACACATATAAAATTATTATCATCGCTGCATTCGCTAATTTATTATTATTACTGTATTAACGATTAATTTTTAAAATATATTATAAATTCTTCGAAAATGTACGGAAAAAAAACAATTGCAAAATAATCGATAAAAAAAATTATTATTACAAGAAAAATTGAACCAAATACATGTCAAAAAAAAAAAAAAAAAAAATAATCGAAATCTGTGTTTTTTTTTATTTATTTTTATTAAATTTGATTTCGCTCAGATATGATTAAAATAGTCGTGAGGTTTGTATAAATTGATCGACGATGTCGAATGTCACTCTTTTAACATTATTACAAAAACAATTTTGTCCAGGTGCTGCACCCTATCAGTGCGCTTTGACTTTAATGATGTTTACATACTTTTGAGAAAATAATAAAACAATGCGAAACAATATGGGAAACAAATCTTAACTATATTACAAAATTACATGTAATATCAATCGATATCAATTGTTGTTTTGATGCGTTTTAATGTTGATTTGCACGACACTCTTATCTTATTTACATTGAACACGGTCGTTATAGAACGACGAGACTTTGTCATTGTAGAACGACCGACAACGACGAACAGCTCTGCTACCTGATTTTTTCAGTTTTTTTCATTTAATATGATAACACAGCGGAAAATCGCGGAAAATTATAGATTTTAAAAAGTTTCTTTTTAATTTATTAAATTTCATTTAATTTTCATTTCAAATGAAATGTGCGGATATGTTAAATGTAAACAAACGTAAACAATTCGAAACAAATTAAAAACCGAAATGTCGTTGTAGAACGACGACACTTTGTCGTTCTTAGACGACCGAGAAATACAAACCGCTATCCCGATTATTATTCTCAATTAGTTTTTTCAATTTTACTTTTTATTTACTAGCAGAAAAAAATGAAAAGTGAATCCAAATTTTTTCAATTATATTTATTTTTTCTCAAAAAAAATAGAAAAAAAAAAAAATAAAAAATTCAAGAATTTCAAAAAACAATTCAACAGTATTTTATGTGAATCTGGCGATCTCAATAACCAATAACTGAGGCGCTCTGATAAGTGTCGCTATTTTCAAAATGGCGGATATATTCTACGTGCTCGAAATTGATCAATTGGCCAATTTGCACAGTGACTTACTTTAAGTAACACACACTGTTTCTTTTCTTTATAAACGAGAGTATAAACATGTTCACTTTATCGGTACTCAAAATAGTTGTATTTAGCATTCGAAGTCATCAAGTTCAATTCGTCTTTGTCATATTTAACAACTAGTCAGAATTTAACGATCAAATCAAGACACATTCAAGCAGGGATAATTCATCGTTATCCAAAATAAACTTGGCCATTGCTTACACCACAATTGATGGTAGGAAAAGGCGGGTTCATCAGCAACTCTTGCGTCAACCATGCGACTGCGTTGCGGTTGGTTGTGTATCCCATGTATTTCATATTGATTGTCCACAATTGCACCATGAGTATGTTTTTCCTTAGAAATAAAATAACTCGGGATAATTTAAGATAATAAACACATATTTTTCTTTCATAGAAAATTTCAGTTTTCTTTTATTCTTGAATATAAACTACAATAATTAGAAACGAATTTATTATTCGTCATTGATGCAAAGTTTTATACGACTGCTTGGTCGACCGTCTCGAAATCAATGTGTTTCATTGAATTTAAAAAAATGTTGTTTCAATTTCGTAGAAAATTAATTATTTTATCGGTCCATTTTACCTATAAATAAGTAATTGATAGAATTGGATGTGACATTTTATTCGCATATTATTTACAACATAAATAAACATAAGAAACATAATCTTCAGTAATGAATGTAAGAAGTTCAAATGGGTTCATATTATACCAGAATAAAACAAGCTACTAAAGTGATAAAAATTGCAATCGGTAAATGTCATATAGCTTTCACTCTTACTATTTCCAAATATACAATGTACCTCAATGTGAAATGGGATGACCAATCAGACGAAGCCGAATCTGAACCAGGTGAACATTAAAGTGTTGATTAAAGCTATCCACTGAACCGAACTGTTCATGTTCGTTCGAATTTTAACCGAACATGAACGAACATGAACACAATTTATTCAAATTTGAACAACATGAACCGCACTCGAACGAATATGAACACACAAAACGTTTCCGAACGTTGTTCAATTAATTCAACTGGTTCAAAAATGCGTTCCTGTTCATTCAAATTCTACACATTTGACGCCATCTATACGATATATCAACGTATGAATTTCTTGCATGAAAGCGATTTATCAATCTACATTGACTGATACCAACGGAAACGGCAAAAGATACGATTTGTCGTTTGCATTCCGTAATGGTGTATGTGCCATTCAGTGTATAAATGATAGAGATCACTTCCAATGTAACGTCGCACGATTTATGCCGTAGTCCATTAATCGATCGTTGATGTACTTGCCCACGGTTAGAAGTCCACTTTCTCAATTTTGTTTGATATTAATTTAAATTCACACCGTACTCGAATAGAGATAGCATAAAAGACAATGAATTTCTTTGCTGAAGCGACTTCTACACTGCTTCATTTTCTGAGAAAAACAACTAAACAATAGTTCGGTTATATTTTTAAAATAGGAATTTTCGATATAAACAAAACCTATTCGAAATATTGTTGCTTACTTAATTGTTGTATTGAAAAGTTCAATTTGGTTCAGTTAATTGAACAATATTCGAACGAACATGAACCGAACTTGAACATTATGAACAAACTGAACTTGAACTCGAACGAACATAAACACCCTTTTTTCTCTTTCGAACAACTCGAACCGAACCCGAACGAACATGAACATAAAAGTGAAACCATTCTCGAACATGAACGGTTCATATTCGGTTCATGAGCAGCTCTAGTGTTGATCCCACCCGGTGATAATGTGCCTATCTAAACAATATAAATAGAATGTTTTGCGATGAATACGTTCAATCGGTCAATATAAGGGCTTGAATACACTCATTCAAACGCAATGTTGAGTGTGATTCAATGTAAACATATATTTTCTTTAATGTTTGTTGACGTTTGAGTGGTGGCGCTGGCATACAGATGTTAAACTCTCAATTATCACCGGGTGGTTGATCCGCTCACTTGCTTACAATGCTGTGACGCATATGCTGCAGTTTTTGCACTACTGACGGCAATTTTGGCTATTGGACATAATAATTTTAAATGGATTCGAAGATTTCACGCTATCTTTTCAATTAGTTTCCGCTTGTTTATTTATATTTTCACCCATTAACAATTTATTTTGTTAATTTACTCAAATTTCAAACCAAAAGATGTCAAAAAGACAAATAGTCGTTGCAAATAAAATCTATTTGAAATATACTGTATGAAAATACAAATGTTCCGAAATAGGGTCATTATAAAAAATTATTCTTTCCCATTTTTTTGGTTAAAAAATAAAAAAAAAAACTTAAATAAATTAAGTTTATGTTGTACCGTTTGAAATAACTTTAGCTGGGAACGATTGACATCTGTTCGAATTTACTCATTGTCAAACTTACACAAACTATTTTTTCTTTTAAGAATTTAGCGCACAATTAAAAATTTCTTACATTTACTCATCGAATCCATTGTCGATTTATTTTCGACATTCCTAAAGAAAAGCTACTTAATCATTTAAATAAAAAACAATCTACTGATGAAATTACATGGAATTCTTTAATCAAACTTGAAAAATAATTCAAAAGACAAAAGTATAATAAGAAAAAAAAAAACAAATTAGTAAAAACAATATAATTATTTAAATTGCCCATTAAATCAAGCCATGGATCATATGCCATGACCGATTAAAATGCGATATATTGCAGCATTGTATATTGGTTTTAGTATTTTCTTTGAGTATTTTAATAAAAATCGAATTATTTTCCTTTTTTAACGGGCAGTGATTTCAACCCAATGATTTGGTGACGTACGTATAGTACCTTTTTTTTTAATTTTTTTTTTTTTTTTTTTATTCTTTTATTTTTAATTTTAGTAAGATTATTGTTGAAATCTAATGGTTTTATGCCATTCGGCATTCGAACACTGAACATTTGCAAAAATCCAGTTATAAATAAGAATATCATGTTACGTGCAAAAGTTTCTCCAGGACACAATCGTCGGCCAGCTCCGAATGATACGGAAATATCATTGCTCAAGTTTAATTTTCCCGATGCATCTAGAAATCGTTCCGGTTGAAATTCGTCTGGATTTTCCCATACTGATGTATCATGCATGGCTGCATTTAAAGCGGGCATTATAAGTGTTCCTTTTGGTATATGATAACCTAAAAATTCAGTATCAACTAATGCAGTATGCGGCAAACCAGACGGAATTAATGTTTCAAAACGTAAAATTTCGCGAATGCAAGCTTCCGTGTATGGTAAACTGTAATGGATTACATTTTTTTTTTTTTTTAAATAATTTTGAATTTCTCAATGAAAAATCTAAACCATCATATACTTTGAGCGATCATCTAAATTGGGAGCACGACTTTCACCAACAACATCATCGATTTCTTCTTGAATTTTTCGTTGCACTTCTGGATCGTGGCAAATTTGTTGCAATAAAAATGTTATTGTTTGTGGTAAAGATGACGTTATTGGAAGCATAAAGTCCATGAAGGTAAACACCAATTGATCGACTGAAATAAAAGCAAAAAAAAAAAAAAAAATAAATAAATAAATAAATAGAAAAAAGGAAAATATAATTCAAAGGGAAAATGGCCAGTTTTAACAATGTTTACTTGAATAATAGGTTTTTTCATCCGGATTTGATTCAGCTTTTCGCATTCGATTTACATACATGTCAACGAAGCTTCGCTCGTAACTATCGTCAAATGTTTTCACTTGCTCATTCACAATGTTCTTGAATTGAAGAAAAAGACGAAGACGAAGAAGAAGAGAAAAGAAAATAAATAACGAGACTAAGACCGTTTTGATATTGAATTTTACCGAGAAAAATGTGTAAGTCTCCATTGAAGCATCTCTTCCAGCTTTGTAGCCAGACATTTCCGGGAATAACGTTGCCACACTGGGAATCAAACTATATAATTTTCCATAATCATCAGTGTTTCGTTGGAATTTGAAGGAATTTTCAACAAGTCTGCATTAAATAAATATTTAATTAAAATAATCAATTTTGATATGAATTTAAATTTATTACCGATTTAAATCTTCCATATCTTCGCGTGCATAGGCTTTATTGAGAAACACTTTGAGAAAACAATTGGCAATAGTGGGACCAAATGCATAAGGTAGCAATATTTTTCCATCCTTGTAAAATGTCTGCGATAAGAAAAAATAGTAAATCGAATTTTTCAAATATTTCCCATCATTCATGGATTAATTTTATGTTTGTACATTTTCATGTGGATATTTTGGTCCATTTTTAACCATATCAATGTATTGAGCAATTTGTATTTCAATTTCTTCTTCTAATGCATCAAAGCGTCGACCAAAGCCATATTCACGTAAATGTCGCAATGCAAATTGTCGTTGTTCATGCCATTGTTCACTGTCCGTGAAAATGATTCCTGTTTAAATTAAATGTCAAAAAGTCTTAACCAAAAAAAAAAAAGATTCTATTGTAATGCGTTACTAACCATGCCTTTCGAATCCCGGATGTCTTAAACGTGCCATTAATATATCCGGTCGACCATCAAAATCGCGATGATTCAACATTTTTTTGACATTCTCCAGATCGTTTACGACAACAATAGGTAAATTGCCGAAATTAAATCCAATCACAGTCGATTTATAGTATTTGCTCAATCGTTTTGCCGCAAGATGCAAATGCTTATGATCCACAAACAGCATAAATATAAAACTTCCAAACCATGGTAGACGTGGTGGTCCTGCCATTTTATATCAAAAAAAAAAAAAAAAAAAAACAGAATGAAAGAAAGAAATAAAGTGTTTAATCGAATTATTTACCCGGCGGGAAATTGGCAGGTCTTGAAACAAACGCATAAACGAATATTACGACGCATATGCCCAATAAAATGAATGAGATCATCGTCTTTGTTTCAATCAATTATCGCAATTCTATCTACGCAAAAAGAATTATAATTAGAACATTCTTCAATTTTGTTTTTTTTTTTTTTCTTTTTTAAGTACTTATTTTTAAGATTTCTTTATAGTATTTAGGTTTAAAGCACTTACAAAAATTATAATTTTCTGATATTTTGAATGAAACTGTAAAAAGATGATCTTTCCTTGATTAATGAAACTGCAACTCTACTGTTTTGTATTGAATCCGCAATCCAGCACGTACGCTGTTACTATGTATGATGTATATATCGTATTTAAGAATAACATTATGAGAATAAAAAGTGTCAAGAGTTGTTGATTGTCAAAATAATCAACCGAGTGCGTTCTTGGTTGATTATGAGCTCGTATTTCCAATTTTTGATTTCTGGAATGGTTTCTTTTCATTTTTTTTAATTCTTTTTAGCATAGATTCAGGCGAATTTTATGTTTGTGATGATTGTATTCGACCTTCCAAAATATGTCCATTGTTCATAATTTTCTTAATAATCAAATTGAAAACAACAACATGATGGTAAATTTTATATCAATGAAATCCTTATAAAAATTACATGTGACAAATTGTCACTGACAATGTTTAAGAGACACTATGTCTTCCATGAATACACAATTCCATTTTAATGACAATTACTGACTTTTATTTAGAAATAGAATTAATATAATTGTTTGATTTCAGTAACAATATTGCAATTCTCGTCACTTCGATTATTTGTTTTTCATTATCAAATCAAAATGAATATTCACATGCATTCATTTTCTTGAAGAATACCCAATCAGAGTTGGATACACTAACACTATATTTGAATGAAATACGATTGGGAAATAAACTCTCCAAATTGATACTTACTATATGACTCGAACAGTAGAAGTCAAAAATTATAAAATAGAATTTTGTAAAATTTATAATTACTCATGGGATTATCGAAATAAAACTGAGTTTTTTTTTCAATTTTCAAACAGTTTTAATTATAAACTTGGAATGGGAAATCTATTTCTAAACAATACAATTTAAATGTAAAGATTAAATTTTCGTTTGTGCCAAAAGGAGTTTTTTTCATAAACACTGTGTCTTTCGACACTAAATTGTTATCCAATCTTTTGTCAATTACTTGAGATTGACCACAGTAGTGAGAACAGTACAGCTAAAATTGACAGCAATCCATGGCATCTTGTATTTGTTGTGAATGAAATAACTGCATTCAGGTTTGTAGTTTGATTTGGATAATGCATTGTTCCGATCATGTTATTTGGATAATGAGCTGGCACTGAATTGATAGAAATGATCATATTTGGCTGCGTTGTTTCACTAAACTTTTGTGTAAAATTTATATTCGTCGGATTTACAACGGCTAACACATACGGGCTTACAGTAATTGATTGTTGAATCCAATGTTTGCTGTTGACATTAGCGCAAAGAAAATGATTCAATGAAATTGAAAGAATGAAATATTGAAAAACTCTCGTATTTTTTTTATCTGCCATTTTAACGGTTTGAAAAATGTTTCACGATTTTAATTCTCAGTAAAACTGAATGGTGCAAATTTTAAACATACCATTTTTATAGGATTTCGATGCGAAACTATTTTATTGATTTTTATGATATAATTGGCCAAATGATCGATATTTTTTTTTTTTTTTTTTTTTTCTTTAAGCGGCAAGTTCAAGTATGCAGCTATTAGTTTATCACAATTTTTATGATTATAAGCTTAATGCAATTAAATGATTAATTGATTTTATATTCGCTTTTTTTACCATTCGGTTAGATTAAAGAAATTACGCACTCCAATCTGATTCAGACATTGAAAATAAATTAAAAAAAAAAAGAAAAATTTTTTCGTATTTACTTTGTTTAGAATTTACCTTGAAAACCTGTCGAAAGAAAAAAAAAAACAATTCTTTTCACGAATAAAATAATGCTCAATTCTTAATGATGCAAAATAAAATAATTTAATCAGTTCACTTGAAAAAAATGGGGGCCAATGTAAACAACAAAATGTGCAATCTTAAAATCTAAGTAAGAATGATGGTTTTTTTTTTCATAGTTCATCGTGTCCGATTGTTTAACAAAAGATTTATCTGGGTTTTATAGGGCACAGTAGAGATGGCAAGCATCCATTTGCTTGCGATGCAAATGCATAGCCAGGATTACATTTGACATTGACACAATAAAGTGATTCGGCAGTGCGAATGCATGCCACATAAGAGCAAGGATCATTTGGAACAGCTGAGAATCCAGTTTTTACTGCCATTATATTGACCAGAGGGCAACTTTGAATGGGGAAAGTTGTTGTTCGTGCTGTTGTTGGTCGAAGTGTTGGTTGAATTGGTCGTGATGTCGTTTGTTGTATGGGTCGTGATGTTGTCGGTTGAATTGGTCTCGCTGTTGTTGGCCGAATTGTTGTTTGCTGAATTGGTCTTGCCGTTGCCTGTTGAATTGGTTTAGCTGTAACGGTAACACCTATATTTCCAGGCGATGTTGGTGAAATTGGACGAATTGTCGCTGTTTCAGATGGTTTTGCATTGATTATAGAAATTATATTAGATAGTGGTGGAGTTGGTGTTTGAAGTTCAACAACAATATTTCCACCTGATGTAACTTGAGGTTTAACCGTATTCACCGTTGCAGCTATATTTCCAATTGCGTTGCCACCACCGATCGGTCTTTGGGTTGCATATTGATTTTGATTTTGTTGTTGAGCTGGTCGTTGAGTTTGTTGTTGATTCGGTTGCTGTTGAATCTGTGTTTGAATCTGTTGTTGTCTCGTTTGTATGGGAATATTTTGATCAAAATCATCACAATTTGCATGGCAACTGATTGACAACCAAATCAAAAATAACATCAACAAGTAATTGAACAACGATAATTTCACATCTTCCATTTCAATTGGTCACTTTATTCACATTGGCTTCTTTCGATTGGTGTTATTGGGTTTCGATATCAAGTGGAACTAAATACATCATTTCAAATTGTTCATTTATATAGGTCGAGTAATCATGTTTAAAATACATTTTATCATTGATATGTTTTAGAATTTTTAACGATCCAATGGATATACCTTAATCGATATACTTCTAAATGTGTTATTTTATTTGCACTATGATCGGCTTGAATTTTTATCATAAAATCGATACTATCATAAAAATGATGCATGACAAATTTTAAGGTTTAATTACAGCGATCCGCTGAAATTACGTCAATTCACTGTTTTCACAAGCAATTTATTACAAGGGATTTGGTTAATTCTGGCGAATAAAACTGTAATAATCAGCTGAAATAAATGTTGCAGGGATACAGAAATTACCAAATGTTTCTTCTTTAACCGAAAATCTACATATAATTTTTGAAAAAATAGAGTCGAATATTTTTTTTATCTTCTTCTCTTCAAATCTCCACTATTATAAACCATTGCATAAGGTCAATTTTGTATCACAATACATAAGATAACAAATTACAATTGAAATATGTTGGTGAGTTGCATTGATTCAGGGCGATAAAAAAATGGAACATTTCATGTCGTGCAAATATGTGAACAGTTTTGTATATTTAATCATGCAATTATAGTTTTGGACATAGTTCCATGGAATTGACATAGATTCGATGTGATTCATTTGTTAGATATCAGTGTTATAAATTGTAGTGTTTTTGAATTCATTGGGAACGTTTGCAGTTTTTTTTTTCATTTTTCATTAAGAACATATGGCTTACATCGTAAACGTTTCTATATCAATATCGTACTTTGATTCCAAATGTTTCATTTACTCCTATAAAATGGTTCACTCAACAACAAACCAGACATTTTTCAATTGTTTTTTTTTCTAATTTTCAAACAAATAAATTAAAACAGAGTCACCGTGCTAAATCGATTAACAAATTTGTGTTGAATAATAAATGCAATATATTGAGTTTGAAAAAATTCGATTTTTTTTTTTTTTTTTTTTTAATAATTTTTACAATAATTCAATAAAAGAAGAAAAAAACGCTAATCTAACGAGTGATTAATAGCATGATATTCGATTCATTTGTGAATTTGTCTGCGTATCCGTGTTGTTAAAAATCATTCATAGCTCGGTTGAAGATTTGCGCTTTCACATTCATGTGTAATACCGCTAAATACTTGATATTTGGGACATTTTTGTCGTTTTGCTTTCAATGTACCTTTCGCCACACTTTTTACAATGCATTCAATGTAATGCGTTTCGCTGGAATAATCAATAGTTTTTCCAATTGTAATGCATTCATCATTATCTGTTGTCATATCTGATGTTGCCCATTCACTTGAAGATGTTAATTTACAATAGCCCAATTTGGTATTAAATTCACGACCTTTATCACAATCCTCTCGACGTAATTCAAACGTTGGTGGTTGCGAATTTTTCTTTTCTCTACATTCAAGAAATGTAGTTTTATCATCGATATTTTCAAAAACTTGTTTATCTTGTTCACATGTTGGTGCTAATTTACATACTGCATAATTTTCAACGCATAATTTTGTGATTGGATCAAATGCTTTTGGACAAGAAAATGTTGCAAAATTCTTTTCATCCCAACAAAAGAAATACTTTTCACAACTATTTGGATGTGGAAATCGTCCAACGATGGTGCAATCAACACTTGGATTTGTAATATTTTTGGATTCTGTTGTTGCTGTTATATTCATTTCACTATCCAATGAATCTGTTGATTTTGTTTGCTCTTCTGTAACTTCTGTTGGTGTTTCCGTAGATATAATGGCTGCGGATGGGTCTATTGATGTTGTTGTTTTATCATCACCACCAGAATCTGGATTTGATGCATTTTCTTCGGGTAGGGTCTGAACATTATTTTCTCCTGCTGATTCATTTACATTTTCATTCCCAACTGTTTTATCCTCAACTGTTTCATCCACAACTGTTTCATCCACAACTGTTTTATCCTCAACTGTTTCATCCACAACTGTTTCATCCCCACCTGTTTTATCCTCAACTGTTTCATCCACAACTATTTTATCCACACCTGTTTCATCCCCAACTGTTTTATCCTCAACTGTTTCATCCACAACTGTTTTATCCTCAACTGTTTCATCCACAACTGTTTCATCCCCACCTGTTTTATCCTCAACTGTTTCATCCCCAACTGTTCCATTTTCTGGATCCTGAGCAATCGCATATATGACACACTGCAAATATTAAGAAAAATGGAAAAAAAATAAAAAAATTATTTACACAAATGAATGTAATTTTCTTACTAAAGCCACTATGAGTAAAACTTTCAATTCCATTTTGTTTGTTCTTTGTTTTGATGTGGTCTTGATCAAAATGTAACTGCAACTAGCATCTATTGTTGCATACTAATCAGTATATATACCTTGTCGTTATGTTTTGATCTTAAATTCAAGTGTTTCGTAACGACGATATGCAGTAAAAGAAAAACAAATCAAAACTAATCAATTCTTCAGTTATTCAAATAAGATAAAAATAAATGTGCTAAATTCATTTAGCAATTCATTTAATAATATTTGAATTTCTGTTCTGTGCTTTTTTTGTTGTGCTTCTATTCAACGTATTAGTATATCAAAGATAAGAAAATCAAATTGTTCAGTTTATTTTGTATAAAACAAATATTTACAAAATACATACTATTACGATATTATCAAGAGTGATTCTTTGGAAAATTCGTTTGAAACATACAAGTTCCTAATTAATCGAAAAAGTAGGTAATTGATGCGGATATGTAGAATTAGTTTTATTTATTGGCTCGTAAATTCCATTTTTTTTTAAATTCACTAAATCAAATGATTCATTTAGATTAATCCAATGAGATTAAATAGAATCCGCTTTGTATAGTTCAAGATTTAAATTGCAATTATTCACAGAATTTGATATAAATTCAATGATAATTTTACATCTGTTGACTTTGATACACATTTGTTTCAGGAATGATGTTTCAAACTTTCTTCATTCAGCAATTCATTAATTATTTATTCCGTTTGATTGTAAGATAAATCGTGTTTTCGATCATTATTGCCACATGCTTCTATTAGCCAGACTTTATAATTTTCTTTCCATTTAATTCAAACCTTATCATTTTCTGAACAAAATACTCCCATCAAATTATTTCAATGTCAATCTTAAAATGAAAGAATGTGAAGGATTCTATTGTCGACGATGTAGAAAGAATTTTTTATTCAGAAACTCAATTCTGTATAAAAGCAGATATGCAAAGGCAAATAAATGAAAAAAGAAAAGAAATATCAATTGAAACAAATTGAAATTCTGTGCTTTTTTTTTTTATTGCCATTTTAAGTCAATTTATTCCGGTTTCACTTACGTAAAATCATACAAAATGATTCAGCCAACAGACAGAAGCCTATTCTAAACTTAGAATATTTGTATAATGATGATTAATATAAATATGTCACTACGTCAGCATCAGTAAATTACTCTCATCTCATCTCCATACCTGAAATATCAAATGTCCCTGTGTGTGGAAATTCACATTTTATAAATATGCAATGTTTTCAAACAAAATGTATTTTTAGAAATGTTTCATTTTGAGTGTTGTGTTTGCAAACATTTTCATGACATTCAACCTACAGAGAAATATTCAAAGAAACAACAAATTCTACGTTTTCTATACTTTGATTACGGTTGTAATTTTATTACGCTTAGAAAAATGATTAAAAAAAAAATTAGCTTAAATCAAACTTAAACAATTTTCATGCTAAAATGTAGCCAATTTCGATGGCATTTGATTTATCATCAATCGTTTTTTCTTTATGGTTTTTATTGTGATGATCCAGTATGTTGAACTTCGATATATCTGACATTTGGTTCTTCTGGTTTTGCACATGGTGGAGGACATTTAACTGTAAGTACACCATCGGATGACAAACTTGATGTAACATCATCAGATTTAAAACCTTCGGGTAATTCATATCGTCTTGTGAATTCACGTGATACGAGACCTTCTTCATCGACTCTTTCCGGATGCTTTGCATGAACATAAATTGAATTGTTTTTTGTTGTTACGGAAATTTCATGTGGAAAATACAATTCAACATCGAGATGAGCTTCAAAACCATCTTTATTAACTTGTGTTTTCGGTTTAACTTCATCCACTTTTGAATTGGAACGTAAAAATGAACGCTCAGCTGGTGCACACCAATAATCAATTGGATTATGAACTCCTGTTTTGCAATTCGTTGGATATAAATCCTCGTATAAGTATTTTAATAATGACATGATGAGTGTTTTCGAAGACTTTTCCACAAAATTCTCTCCAAATTGGATTGAATTTTTTACTTTCTTGAAATTGTTTGCAAAATTTTTGTTTAATTGTGCTCACTAACTTTTTGCTTGAATTTAGACTTTTCACACAAAGTCTATCCACTTCTCTGACAAATAGTCAACTGACAGTGATCAAGCAACAATACCGTATTTATAGATCAATTATTTCAACGGTTATTTTTAGTATTTTCAGAGGTATAAACGTATTTGATGCGTAGGAGATGCTGCTTAGTCATTAATTTTTAATAATGAGATCTCAACACACTGAATGAACTGGAAAGATCGTTACGTTTGTCAATATTACTTACGTACGGATGATTTGATTTTTTTTCTAAAAAAATCATTTGTGTGTTTTTGTTTTTTAATCGCACCACTTGTTGTTCAAACATTCCTTCAATCAATCGATACCTGTATTTAAATGTATTTTAAATGAATGTATGACGTCAATACAATTGTATGAAATGATGCTTGTTGGTTTAAAGCTGATGAATTATCACAAAATATAAATTTCAAATTTTAAATTTGGAAGTTTATCAAAAAGAAAATTTTCTCAAAATTGCCTTGTTATTTCTTTAAAATTTTACGGTATATTACCTGCTTAAATTTGAACAGATTGATGAATAAAAAAACCAAAAGTCAATTTTAACATGCAAATTCAAATTTCTTAGTTTTTTTTCTTTATCAAGGTCGAATCTGATGATTGTATTAAATATTGAAATATTGGGGAGAATTGTTTATTGCAGTAACGGCACGCTCTATACGGATGACTATGATGAATGTGAATAAAAATTGAAAACAAAAATATGAATGTATAGAATGCGTTTTTTTTTCTTAATAAAAATTCAATTTATGCTAGTAACACAATAGTCATTTGTTTATTGAATTTCAATCTATATCGAAATGAATGTTAAAGATTTTCTTTAATTCGTATGCATGCCCATTTTATTGGCAATTCATAGTATTTGCATTTCTCTAATTGAGTTTTTTTCTCAGTTTTATATGGCAAATGCCAAAATTCGCTGCCTACTTTGTGACTGTACATTTTGAATTGCATCGGTTTTATAAGTTCGAATGATTTTCCTCTATTTGCAATTCCATACCAATGTTGTTGTTGCCATAATTTGAATAAATGACAATTGTTTATTCCCATTGCAGTTTTATGGTCTCGCATGTAATCATTCGATACAAAATAAGAATTTTTCCCGCTTAAAATGGTTGCGTACAGCATAAATATATCATCACTTAAACTGGAAATTCATTCAATTATTGAAAGCGTTTTGATTAAAATGTTCAACGAATTATAATTATTTTTTTTATGAAATTTAATCACTTACACATCATCAACCAAGTAAACTGACGAAAGTTTGCGAATATAATCGATTTTCGGAAATTGTTCCATGTGCTTTCTCCCAATGACTAAAACATGTTTCCCATCATCGGTCAATTGTTTCACGACATCGGCTAACTAAAATTATCAATTTAATTCAATATAAAGACGAAAATTGAGTACAAGCATATCGATTACCAAATATGAGTCTGATTTTTTTTTTCTTGGATAAAAAAATTCACATGGTTTTTTACTTCCAAATCTTAATTTGTTTGCATCTTCTACAAAAAATGAATTGTGTTGATTAATATGAAACAAATTCAAACCGTCTAAAATAAAATCGAATGGTCCATATTTTTCGATAAAATTTTCAAATGATTTCCATTCTTCTGGCGTTATGTTGTGACAAATATCAGCCCCTTCAACCACATTATTCAAAAATGCATTGTGAAGCGTGACAAATTCTTCATCTGTTATTTGTGCAGTTTGAAGAGAATTTTGGCATACATTGCAGACACCACTAAAGGAAATGAAGTGAAAATTTATTCATTTTTTTTTTTGTTTTTTCAAAATTATCCAAAATTCCAAAATAAACTAAAAACTTACGAAAAATTGATATTGGTGAGTTTAGCATGTTGACCATGTATTATCTAAAACATTTATAAATTCATGTATTGTCGTTTCGTCAAGTAATACTTCAAGCTTTTCACAAAATTGTAGCATTTTTTCAACATTAACCGGAATATCAGTTGGATTCCTCTCAAAATATTTAGTGAATGTCTCAATCGTTTCATTAGACAAACATTGATCTTTTTTCGGTAAAACAGTCAGACTATTTAATACATTCCACGCTAAATCAATTTCGTTCTCGCGCAATATTTTCCTAATTAAAATGTTCAAAGAATAGTTTGTTGGCTTTGGCAATGTTAATGCTTTTTTCCATTCTTTCGTTGCACAGAGTCCTGCCACAATTATTTGATGCAATTTAGTTACCATGTGCAGCTCTTTATTAATAAATTCATTGCACCTGATTGAGAGGAAATTTAATGAAAATGTTTTTCATACAATTGTTTTTATAAATATAAAAAAAAAAAAAATAATAATGCTTAAATACCAACATGTCCATCAAATCTTGTTCCTCTTTTTCAGTCAATGATGATTCAGATGCTTTTTTTGCATACAGTTGAATAATGAAATACTTCACAACTAAATTGCATTTGACATCGAATGCTTCAATGAAATTCTGTGCATTTTGCCATGAATCATTTGGTGGACGAAGTGTTAACAAAACATTGAATATTCTTCGATATATACTAGGTTGGATGTTATGATAAAAATGAGTCTGCAATTTGGACATAATCGATTTCCATTCGGACACTGATAAACATGTACGATCTTTCAGTACTGATGTTATCGACAAATAAATCAGGTCGAGATGATTATTATATAATTTACATTTACTTGTAAACTTCGATTTGAAACATTTTGAATATTTATTGCCTAATGATCGATAAATAATTGATTGTTGGAAGGATTTTGGTTTCAAAATATTTTTTATCGTGTACATTGCGTAACTGAAATTCAATATTTTTTTTTTAAATTTGAAATAATGATTTTTGATGCTTCACTTCTGTCGAACAATTTATTATTAATTTATCGTTGAAATGGTGTTAATTTCACCAAATTTTTCATTATTTCAAATACCGTAAACATTGTGTTTATCTGAACACTTGGTTTTGCTTATTGAAATCTGTCAATGTCAATGTCAACGTCAACGTCAATGTGACAGTGAAGTTTGAAGAAATTACAATGTACGAAATGTGAAACAATTGAAAGTTGAAACTATATAAATTTGAAATAAAAATTCAGTTTAGTAAAGGTGGTAACACCAAAGTCGCATTAGTAAAGAAATTCATTGCCTCTTACGCCATCTATACGAGCAAGGCAAGTATGTCAACAAACGATTGATGTACAAATTACTGCTACCGCTTCAAAGTTGATTAAAACAAAAAATCAATTTATTAGATTATTATTTTAAAAAGCAAAAAAAAAAAAAAAAAAGAAAAAAATTTGAATAGGCCTTTTCTCAACATTTATTAGAACTTATTGATTTCATTATTTTTTTTTCTCATATAATCACTAAAGCAATATTGAAATTTTATGATGATTTTTATATTGAATAAATGTTATATAAATGCATTTGTGTTTGTTAAATATCAATTTAGAATTGTTTTGATTTCATCTTAATTATTAGCATCACATTAAAAAAAATGCATGTTTAATGTTCGACTTTGCATCGCATTGTGAATGTAAATGTAAATGTGAGAAATTTTCTTATTCCGTTGCCTGTCCGGTTTGACTTGTTGATTCAGTTTCAGCTGGTCGTAAACGTCGAATACTGATATCATAGACAATTTCTTCAATCTTTTTCACGTCGTACTTTAGGCCATCAAAACGTTTACGTAAACCGTCATTCTTCAAATTAAGCAAACGAAAACCAGCACTTAAATCAGCAAGAAATCTTGAAATCTGCATTGGACGCTCGTAATCACCCAATGTAACTGTATTTTTGTTTGGAAAAAATTGTCATATTTTTTTATGCAATTTAATTTACATTTCATTGAGTTATTGACTAGATATGTCAGAATTTACCTGCGTTCGTTGCAAACCGTGACAATTCCGATGCTAACTGTAATATACCTAAGAAGGAAAGAACGAAAAAAAAAAAATATTATTAAATATACAGTGAATATTCTAAATATATGTTACATATGTATATAAATGAATATATTGGAAAAAGTAATATACCCATCAGATAGTCTTCAAGATCTAAGTGAAAACCATCATTTTGCTTGGTTTTTACTGTGAAAAAAAAAAGAATAAATTATTAACCTCACATTTCAAATCGAATATCATTTGTCATTTGATACATACAGCCAAGTATTTCAGCAGCTGTATCGCGTTCAACCAAAAATCCAGCTTCAAGGAAAATTGTTAAGGCAATCAAAAAAACCAATCGTTGTGTAAGAAATGACCAATGATCATTATATCGATAATATTGACCAACTGGCACCAAATTTGCTAATTTTTCATACAAACCGCGACAAATTGCGAATTGTTCACGAGCTTTCAAACAACTTGCCGACACTGAAACAAATAAAAAAAATTGCAATGAGTCATCGTTTTTTTTTTTTTTTTTTTTTTTCAAAAGTAACAAAGAAAAACAACGAATTTTCATACCTTCAGTCAAACTTGTATGAATTACTTGTAGTGCAAGCATTGCATCACGGGCAGCTGTATCAATTTCCTTCATAACTGCTCGAATTTCCTAGAGAAAAAACATAAAATTCAATCAAATGATAAAATCATTTCTAACCTCAATATTACAAGCATTTTTTTTTTCTGTTGGTTTCTATAAAATACACAATAATCGAATAAAATATACTCACATCACGCAATTCTTGTTCGCTGTTATAATGCTCTTGGAACTGTGTAAAAATTTCTTTCGGTATGCGAGCCATAATTTTCCAAAAAAAAAAACAAAAAATTTAATTGAATGATTCTTACCAAAGGAATTTCGTGTTGTTTACTGTTAAACAGAAAAAAAACTAATAACAAAAGTCAGACTGTGTATTTACTGTGCTGTCAATCTTAAATCAAGTGACTTTAAAGGTTTGTGTCTCGTCTCTTGTGTTTCGATACTTTGTATTTTTGGTTCAAACTATAATGTAATGTTTATGTTTAATGTTAAACTAAAATCAAAAATGAAAAACATTAAATTTGAATTTATTTTTATTGTTATTTTCAGATGGATTTTTTTTTAAATTAATTGTGACAGAATTAAGACAGAGATCTTTTCAAATGATAAATTATAAATTGATATGATTTAATTGAGAAAAAGAATCGGTTTTCTTTGAAATATTCTGAATTTCCTACAGTTTAGTTTCTTCATGAAGTTCCTTCATTGAAAAATGTTTTTTGGAATTTTCTCATAATTTCTTTGCAAGTTATTTTGAAAATATTTCTTCAATGTAATCATTTTTCAAGAAAAAGTTTTGCTTTTCATTTTTTTTTTTTTTTTTTTTTTTTTTTTTAATCAAAATGTATAACACCGTTAACCGTTGCGATGTTTCAAGTCTGTGTATGATTTGTGTCTTTGCTAATATATATTATCCATCTGAATATGTGAGTAAATCTGTGACTATCTATGCTCATACATAGCTGTATTTTCAAATTTTGTTCCAAGGCACAATTCTAACATTATGAATTAGTTGTGTAAATAAAAGTAGTTTTTAGAAAGAAAAAAATCCAATGAAACGTTGTTTGATCAATCGAAAAAGCAATTAATTGTGTTTTATTATAAAAGAAAAAGTAATTAAACTTATTTGATTGAAAAGTTGATTTCATTTTTCTTTCTTGTGTTTGGAAAAATCGATAATTTTGTTCGGAGGGTAGAAAAATCACGGAAAAATTGTTTGAAATAAAAGAAATATTCAGAGAATTTTACTGGCAATTTTGTTTCAAATCTTGTTGCAAATTTTCTTAAAACTTAACCGTAATTTAACTGAAAATTTAAATTTGAGATTTCAAAACGGTCGAGCAAAAAAGAAGAAAAAAATGGTCGATCGAAGTGAATATTTAATTGATCAATGTATTGCTGAAGGAATGGAAACCCATTTAGCTAATTTAATTGAAAAATATCCAATAATTTATGATCGAAGTAGCAAGCAACAAAATGGTGCATTATATCAAGAAAAATATGATGATGCATGGAATAAAATATCGGATGAATTAAATTTGGATTTGGAAAGTTGTAAATCATTATGGTCATGTATGAAGCAAAAATTTATAAAGCATCGCAAGCGTTTGGATAATGGTGAACCAGTATCGGTTTGGCCAACCTATAACATTTTGCATAAATGGTTGAATAAGCATGTGAAAAAGCGTAAATCACGTCATGATTTCATCAAACAAATGAAAATGGTACCAAAAACATCGATTACAAAATCCGAAATGGAAGAAGATGATGAAAGTAATGAACAAAATGAAGAATGGGCTGAAATAGTAGAAGATAAGGCAACAGCAACGGTTCAAGTGAAATTGAAGCGAAAATCCGATGGTGCAATTGAAGTAAATGGTTCATCGACATCACAATCGAGTCTAATGGGAAAGAAGAAATTTAATATTGAGGTGGTTAGTGAGGATGGAACAACCGTTTATGAGAATCAAGAAATTATCCACGAATCAGATCAAAAGGGAATTATTAAAGATGCGGAAATTGTTTTGCTAGAGGAAAAACGAGCCAAACAATCAACACCACAGATTGAAATTATTGACATTAAAGAGCCGATTAAAAGCAATGATATCGATGAAAATATTCACAAAATTGAACGATTTTTATCGCATTTTCTTCATTCATTTGAACGTATTAGTAATGAAAATTTAACATCAAATTTAACGTCAGATTCAAATGATGCATTTGGAAAATATCTAGCATCAATGGTTCGAGAAGTGCCCGCACACAAACGTATGAAAATTCGTTTAAATATTTTACAGTATGCTAGCGAGTTAATTGCAAATGAAACAAGCCCATCAAATAATTAAATTTGTTGAAATGAATGAAATAACAACGAGATATAGTCGGTATGAGATTCATGTCGCGTGTAATTTGAAGAAATGAGAAAGGAAGAATGGGAGAATAAAAGAAAGAAAGAAAGACAGACAGAGTGAGACAGAGAGAAAGAGAGAGAAAGAGAGAGAGAGAGAGAGAGAGAGAGAGAGAGAAAGAGAGAAAGAAGGAAAGAGAAAGGGATGGAGAGAAATAAAGATAGAGACTTAGGAAGAATTGTGGCGGCAGAGGCGTTTAATCGAAACACATGAATGAATGAATGAACGGGAATATAGAGTGAGATACTTGTAATAATCAACGTCAAGTAATCATATTGTGTATAAATGTACACGGTGCGGCTCTGTTGCTGCTGTTGTATTATGTATACGAATGATGTATATAAAGTGATTTCAATGTGCCGACACATACATGCGTGTGTGCACAAATAGTAAATTGTGCATTTCAATCTCAGTCGCGATGTCACACTCATTCATACAACACAACATATGGCACAATTCGGTTTCGCGTTCTCTCTCCCTTCCCATATTAGTTTTGTATTTCGTTTTCTATTCAATTTGTGAAATTGTTAGTCAACTTTATCTCATCTCAATGAAAAATCAAGATATTTTAATTGAAATATAAGATAGTTAGTTTGTGTAAACTAAAGCGAAAAAAATAAGTTTTAATTTGTGCGTGTTTTAGCAAAAATGTGAAAAATTTGAATTTTTTTTTTCGTTTGAGCTTAATAATGTTATCAAATTCAGACCCATTTCCGGAGTGTATAACAAAAGAAGAAGCCATTCGAAGATATTTGAAGCGATTGAATGAAATAAAAGCGATTGCAAAACATGAATATGGCATTGATTCGAACGAATTTGGCGAAATGTTTGAAAATGAGTTTCATAATCCGATGAAATTATGTACAACGCCCATTGAACATTCCAAACAAATAAGAAAATCAAATATTCGCCCATTTTCAATGACTTATTTTCATATATACTCCATGAAATTAATTTACAGCCAATTAAAGCGATATAAATATCATATTATTGCTTTGGCAATTGTGTTGATTCTAGTCAATTATCGTGGTGAATTAAATCGTGTATTTATGCGAAATATTCAAGTATATATTTATCCAATGATGCGATTTTGGCGTAAATTAACATTGCCAATCATTCGGCAATTTCCACAATTAACGCAATTGTATGATGAAACATGTTTGGTATCGAATCCATTTTTTCGCGTTGCCAATTTGGATTGTACACCATGCACAAATGTTATCAATGTTGTTGATTTATCGATAACACCACAATTTGATTATCTTAGCAGTAATATTCCGTATATTGTTGAACAGGTAAGATAACAGCCATAAATTGTGTACATTACAATTTAGCATTTAAATTTTCAAACAAAAATACAACTTCTATAAATTCAATTTTAATTTTTTCAAACAAAAATAAGGCCGACGGTGTAAATAAGACAATCGCACGAATTCATCAAATTTATCAACGAAATCATGAA
Organism: Resseliella maxima; assembly: GCA_029041755.1. Lineage (NCBI taxonomy): Eukaryota > Metazoa > Arthropoda > Insecta > Diptera > Cecidomyiidae > Resseliella > Resseliella maxima. The sequence continues at coordinate 209,670 of JAQOWM010000888.1, read as the reverse complement.
ATGTTTCATACGGAAGCACCAAAACTTTATTCAAGCGATTCAAGTATTACAAATCTTGATGAATTATTTGATGTGATGCTAAATAAAAGTGGAAAATTGACTAAAACAAAACGCATACATAATTTATGGCGAATAAATCGAATGACACCAGCACGTATATTACGCAGAATATTTCCGGCACCAAAAACCATTCCCGATTATGCTGGCATTGATATCGAACGGCATATTGCATTTGATATAAATGGTGGTGTTACATATCAATTACCAAGCACTGATTGTTCGAATATGTTTATACATCAGGCGATTGGATCCCGTATTGTTCATCTGAAACCAACCATTGAATGTAAAGATCAGTGTCGTCGAATAACTGTTAAGTTGAAAGAAAACCATACATGTAAATATCCGATTTTTTTTTTTTTTGCTTTCTCTCTGTTGTTATCCTTTGTGTACATTTGACACCATGCATGCGATCCATTTACATAGTTTCCTCATTCGATTTCATAATTACATCCACATTGTTCATTTTTCTTTCTCTTTTCATGCAATGTCGTGATTTGATTCTCACTTTTCTCCCATTTGATTTTCAGTGTTTTACGATTGGTGGTTTTGGAAGCCGTTGTCAGCACCTGTTCAACAAATTACAAAAACAACAACCGTTTCGTATATTGGAGCATACTGTATATAAGAGATTTAACAATGAATTTAAAATTTAACGATAAACAGCTCAAAAATTTACAATCCAAAGTTAAATGGAAATTTAGATTTATTTCATTCTTTTTCATTTCGTTTTTTCTTTTCATATAAATTACTCCGAATTATTTATTTGTTTGGAATTTTATTTTTAAATAATTTATTTAATTTAAGATCTGGCCAAATGATGTCTAATCCATTTTAATGTTATTTTAAATTACAATGGTTTCACTTACGTGATTCATCTAGTTGAATTTTTATAAACGATTTTTTTCTTTCTCTTGTGACAATCTAGTTGTAATTTTCAAAGAATAGTCTTGCCAAAGTATGGTCGTGTCTCATGTATTTTTTTTTTATAAATAAATAAAATTTTTGTACTTTTCAGCAAAAAGAAAAACTTTGTTGAGATTTTCGAATAAAAAATTTGACATAATAATTGTTTTTTTTTTTTTTTTTTTTTTTTTTTTTTTGTTTCTAAAAGTGACAAGATATTGTGCAAAAAAATTCAATCATGTATTCCAGTTTGGGGCAGATGGGCGGGAAATGCGAAAAACATATTGAGAAACCATATGGTTTTGGTAACATTTTTCTACATCAGAATTCATTTGCTTGACTAAAACGTTTTAAATAATTATGAGCAAATTTACTGTAATTTTTGCTTAAATTGTTTCTTGAAAATGACTGGGACCAATGTCAATAGCGAAAACACTCCCAATAACAATGTTGATCGGAATGAAAATGCATCTGATGAACTTGCCATTGTGTTCAATGTTTGACCAGCTTGAATGGCCAAAAACGATGGTGGAGCTACGCCTAATTGAAATTAAAAAAGAAAAAAACAGAAAATGAATGAGAAAATTGGAAATTTTATGGGAAATGAATGAATTTCATATTTTCTCTTCATATTTTTCATTTTATTGGTTTTACCTAAAAATGTTCCCAATGCAAATGGAAATAATGGCACTCCAATGACCGGTGCTACAAGATTAATGAACCAATTTGGCAAGAATGGCGTCATTCGAAGAAATAAAATGTAGCTAAGCAATTCATTACGATGCTTGTCCACTTGTGCGGACCATTGATTGGCTCTCTCTGGAAAATAATGTTTGACCAAACGTCGGCCAACTAATTGCGATAGCATATAACACAAACTAGCACCGACTGCCGAACATGTACACACCAATGTCAATGCAATATGGAATTTAAACAGAAAACCAGATAATATTGACAAGAACAATGATCCGGGTATTGCAAATGCTTGCAGGCTGTATGTAACATAAATGGAAATTATGTCAATTACTTTGTGATTTTTAAACAATGTAATGTCACTAGTATAAAATGCTCATCATAAATGTCCATTTTTTCAAATTGAACATATCAACACTTACAAGATATAAATTATCACAACAGCTGACATAACCTCGAAGTAATATTTATCCTTATATCGATCGAGCACTTGACCCAATTTTTTTGCATCTTCGATGTCCCATGGCAATTTAATGTGCTTTCGTTCGGATCTTCATTTAAAAGGAATGAAAAATAGAAGATTTCTTTAGTATTGACATGAAAAACAATTTGTTTTTTTTTTTCTTTTTTTTTTTTGTCTCAGGAAAAAAATTTACAAATTCCAATTCAACAATGAAATTAAACTTTTCACAAACACAGCAAACATTTACTTACTCATCCAATTTAGGGAACATCATATAAACATAAAACATAGCGATAAGACTGACTAAAAAAATGCCAATTAAAATGAAAATGGATTTTTTGGCTTCATATTTCTGTTGGCTGGACATTCCATTTGGCGTTGAAGGTCGTTCCGTATTTTTGTCCATTAAATTTGTCGTGCTATTATAATTGTTGCTGTTATCAATGCCACTATCATTTTGCTCGTGTAGCTTAGAGCCATTTAGGTTATCTAAACAAAAGTGCAAATTAAGTAAAATTCGTTTTCACAGTTGATTAGTTGATAGATTTGCACAAAAATTTACAAACCTTTATCACAATCGTTGAATAAACTAGTTTCGGTGTTGTCCTGCATGATGATTTCGTGTTCAAAAAAAAAGACGAAAAAAATCCACTTAAAACTATAATTCTTTGGTTTTGCTTTCACTTTTATTGCGAAAAAAAGCAAAAAATCTCTATAAATAGGGTTTTTTTTACTTTTTCAAATAAATTAAAACATTCTCCGATAACTTTAAACCACCAATAACCGACTAATCACTCGGACAGATCGTATGATTCTAATGCTCTAAAGCACAAGTGAAGCAATAACAGAGAATGATAGAAAAGTGAGAACAAAATAAAGAAGCGAAAAAAAAAAATCAGCAACATCAAATGTCATTGGTAATCTAATGACTTTCCATACACACGTTCCATTCAACACAGTTACAGTCTTTTTTATGCTAAGTAAACAAAACTTCGTGCGTGTATGTATGCATGGTCTCGTGCTCGTAGATGAATTAGTGTGCGTTGAATGTCGAATGTTCATTTACAAATACACTCAAACCATTTTTTTATGATAAATAACCAACTTTACGCATGTTCGCGTCGCATTGTCAAACGTTTTTTGCTCTGCCTTGTGAGTAATTATTAGGGTGTATCGTTTTATCAAACATCATAATACTCAATAGGCGCCATAGTTATAATTATAACCTATGCTAATACATACCAAGACAGTCATTTGTTTTATTTTTATTTTGCTTTTTCCTGTTTTGTATGGGAATTCGCTGTAAAATTTATGGGAAATTGAACAATTATCTTCAAATTTAAATTTTGCTGTGTGGAACACTAAATGAATTTAAGAAAATACCTATTCTCACTATTTTTGGGGTCGCTGAATCTAAATCTGGTATCAGAATAGACCTGCTGGGTCTATGTAATGTACATTTGCTGCATCCAAATAGTAATCATCAATCAGCATACATTAACTTTGTTGATTTGCACCCCGAAGTCGCATTTATAAAGAAATTCATTGCCTCTTACGCCATCTATACGAGTACAGTGTGAAATTGAATAAATATCCATCGATATTGTGAAAGTACATGCAGTGGTCTTTCATGTTTGTGCTTTCTCACACGATTTATATACAACATTCTTACACCAGATCATGTGACCCCGGGTCAATGACCCGTGTACTGAATGCCGCAGGCAAGAACATTAACGATCGATTGATGTAGTACGGCATAAGTTACGGGTAGTTGCATGCGATCTCTATCATATATACAATTACGGAATACAAACAACAAATTGTTTCCGTTGGTATGGTCAGTATACATTCAGATATTTTTTATAACTGAATCTTAAACAAGTTGCGGTTGTTTTGAATGAAAATTTAGTACCATCTATTGATAATGATCCACGTAGCGGATCAACGAAAGTTGTTTCTCATTCAAAATAACTCTACGCAATTAAATAATTCACTTTGCTTTGTACCAGAAGTTAGTCATCCTGAAAAATTTAACAGTGAACTAAATATGAGAAAATGATTATCTCGTTTCCAAAGCAAAGCAAACAATGAAATGATGATGTGTGCAACCAAAAACAATTTTAATGTGATTACTGCCATTTCATATATCATAAATCATCAAATTATAAACTATTTGCATATTTCATATTTCTTTTTTATTGTATCGTCATTTAAACACTTTTGCTTAGACAAAAGAATATCTCATTCAATTGAATTCAATTATAGTCAAAATTGTTATACTAAATTTAACAATAAAAAATTGAAAAATCTGGAAGAATTTTCCCATATCATCAATAAACTCTTTATCGAAACCTTTATGGATGTTGGATGGTATCTTTTTCGACATTAAATTGTCAAATTTTCATTTACATAGATCCAACTGTATTTCTCATGATAAGTGACCAACTTAACGTATATTCGGTGCATTGTCAAAAGTTTTTTTTTTTTCTACATTGTGAGTAATCATCAGTCAACACACATTAAATTTGTTGTTGTATACCGCTATTGTAAGTAAGGTTTTGTGTGCAACGCGTTTCATTTAACGTGAAAATCAACGGGAAATTATTTTGTGTTGGTAAATATTGAATGAATTTAAATGTTTATTGATTAACCCCAATTAGATTGTATGTCATTTTAATGCGAATGCCCATTGGGGAAATTATTTAACAGCAATTCAAAGACCATATGGGCGAATTGATTGACAATTAAAATGTGACTTTTCAGTGAAATCGCATCACCATAGCATACATTACAGAGTAAAAACGATTGATTTTGTGTGTTATTTTTTTCTCATCTATTTTCCAGTTAAAAAAAGCTCAATTCTCTCAATAAAATGGATCAAATTATTCAACAACAAATTGCAACAGCTGCGGCTGAAATTGAGTCACAATTGGATGATCAAATCAATGCATTGGATTCAATGACCTCCGATGAATTGAAATCATTAAGAAATCAACGACTTAATGAAATGAAAAATGAAGCAAAGAAAAAACAGGAATGGTTAAATAATGGACATGGTGAATATGATGAATTGGCTGGTGAAAAGGAATTTTTTGAAGTATCAAAAAAATCAGCCAATATTATTGCACATTTTTATCGTGATTCAACTGAACGGTGTAAAATTGTTGATCATCATTTAAAAATTATTGCAAAAAAGCATTTGGAAGCGAAATTTTGCAAAGTAAATGCGGAAAATAGCCCATTTTTAACGCAACGTTTACGCATTAAAGTTATTCCAACGATTTGCATCATCAAAGATAGCAAAACAAAAGACTATATTGTTGGTTTTACCGATCTTGGCAATCGTGATGATTTCAGCACAGAAATGATGGAATGGAGAATAGCACAATCTGGTGCAATTGAGTACAATGTAAGTTGTTCGTCATAATTTTGAAAATTTTTCATTTATGATTGATATTTATGATTTATTTTAAACAGTTTTCTTCATTTTAAATAAAATTCATTTCCAATAATTGATGCAAATGTTCAATTTTTCAGGGTGATTTGTTAACACCGCCCGAACAAGCGCGCAAAGAGAAAAATTTGTTGCGACAACAAAAGAAGAAGATACGAGGCAGAGACGAATCTGATGATTCTGACATTGAATTCAGCGATTAATAGCTAATTAAAAAACACATCATTCACGTGATTTAATTTAAAAAAAAAAAAAAGACATCCCAATTCCAAATTCAAAGAATTAATTTTTCGCGCAAAAAAAACCCAAAATACTCTACATACGCTGATTTTATTCATTTCAAAATGGGAACAATGTTTTCTCTGTGTCTTAGTCTTTACAAACCTCTTGTTTTTTTCTAATTTCACATTCAAAATCAACGTTTGCTATGTTTTTGAATTTCAACAAGAGATTGCTTTTTACTGCATGCAGTGTTTCTGATATATATAATGTAATCACTACACTGTGATTCAAATATTTTGTTAGAACATTACTTTTATTTTATATGCAAAACAAATAAACATTAGCCTTAAGGTGCTCACCTCAACATATTTTTCAAATCGAATAAAAAAAAAATCAAAAATCACACTAATTAAATAATCAGAAAACTGGTGTTTTTTTTTCTTTTTTCAATTTAAATTTTATGGTCCAAGAAAACTTTTCCTTGAAAAGGTAAAATGAAATTTTTGCTGATAATAATTAGTTTCAATTGTAAACATTTCTTCGAAACGAATTATTTCGAAAAAAAAAAAAAATGTTTGGCTTCAATGGAAAAATCGAAATTTTTGTCAAATTTTGACAAATAATTTCGATCACATTATTCACATTCAGCATGGATGACATTGTTTACATTCAAACCATTGACAATTCTATCAATTGAACGCTGTGAGTAACAAATAAACAACCAAACAAATCCATAATTTGCCGTTTAAATAAATCGTTATTCAGATAAACAATGGAAATGTAAGTAAAAAAAAGTGACAAAATGATTTAATTAAAATTAAAACAGAAAAAAACCAAATCGAATTTCTTTTATTCTAATTAATTTGTTTGTATATCAAAACAGCGTTAATCCATGCTATGCAATTTTGTCAAATTTTGAGGTTATGGAAGCACTGAAAACCATCAAAGACCAACGCAGTAAATTTGGATTGAGAAATTTGGCGACAATTACATATGAAGTGTGTAATGATAATGATGATTTACATATTTAATAAAACAAAAAGCAATCATTTTAATGAATTTTTCATTTCAGACGATTCGATTTTTGGAAGATTCGCCATGCAAAACACTCACGAAGGAAAACATTATGGGATTTTTAAATGCTATAAAACCATTTAAATTAACGAAATCTGAATGCATGATGTTAGTAAATGATCCACCATCAACACCACTTCATATTCAACTACAAATCGAAGATAGCGAAGAACGTTTGACCGAAGAAGCAGTCAATCAAATCATTGAATTGTCAAAAGAGTGGCTCATACCAAAACAAGAATCAACATAAATCTCACGATGTAATATATTTTACTTCTTTTTCAAGAACATTTTTTTTTATACAATTAGAGAGTAAGAAATGACACAATAAATGAATTGTTTCAAAGTAAAAAAAAAAAAAGAAGAATTCGAATAGAGAGTGTGTTTATCGTTTTTGATCTCCCAAATCATCGATAAAATCTTCATCAATTTCGGGCCATTTTTCTGGTATGATATCAAATAGATCATCTTTGACATCACCTTGAATAACGATTTCATCGTCACCAGTCACAGACGAACCACAAGCAAACTTTGTACCAAAGAATTTGGCTGCAACTTTCAGATCGATATCTGTTGAAACAAAACAAACAATTTGTTAGAATTCAGTTATAAAAAAAACAATGTTAATGAAAATAACTGTTCACATACCAAATGTGCTAAGACCAGTGACAACAGTGACACTCTTCTTTTTGCCTCTTGGAGCTCTCGATACGCAAATTTTCTTCTGTACATCTTCTTTTGTTTTCTTTGCTTTTAGCATTCCTTTACCGCCACGACGTTGACTCTTTTTTTTATCTTCACCACTGGCATCTTCAGTTGTGCCATCATCAATTTTTACTTTTGAAAATTCATCCGGCAAATTCTTTTCCAACCACGATTTGCATTTTTCATAATCTGGATAATATTCGCAATACTAATTCGGAATGATTTGATGGTTAATATTTGTTAAAGATTGTAATTAAGAAATCTTAAAACGCATACGGCGGATCACAATTTAATTTACCTCAATTGGCATCGAACAATTGCCACAATATAACACCGACACTGGATATGTCACACCTTCTTTCGGTCCAATTTTTAAATGCTCCAATAATTCAGTCATAATGATCGTCTTAAAATATCGCTTAAAAATTCCAATAATTCACAACAATTTTGTAATTTACGGTGGTTTTCAATGCTTCTATTTTATTTTTTTTTTTTCTTAATTGTTATGAATTGAATTACGATGAAAATTTTGACAAGTTTATATGAAAAATGTTGCGATGAATACGTTTCTATAATTTCTAATTCGTTTTTGTCTCTATTTAGACACGAGCTGTCAAACAATACGCACTTGAAAAATGTACGCAATGAAGTTGGTTGGATTTGAAATTGGCGCTGATTCAAAAGCTTTGACTATTGTTCTAATAAAAAAATTTATTCTGCAGTTTTTGAATAAAAGTTTTGAAGTGATTGAATGAATTTCTCAAGAATAAATTAAATCAAATGCACGTTTCTAAAGCTAAAAATTTTTCAATGAACATTCGTTCGCCAAAATCCAAATTTCTATGAAACTTTTCGACTGGTGCTGCCTGTAATTCGTCTGATACTCTGAAAATGAAATAACATTTTCGAAACATAGAATCATTTATAAAAAACCTGAACATGACTTGTAATAATTTCAAAGAATCATTTTCAATTTTTTTGAGAATTAGTTTACGCCATCTGAATTATAGACTATAATTTATAGTAATAGATTTAGTCTCACCTTGATAATAGTTTCTTTGATCCCTGTATTTTCTGTCGAAGAGACAATTTTACATTTTTCTCATTCTTTGGTTTTTTTGAAAATTTTTCTTGGATTTGTAACAATTTCAATTGCATTGATAAATCGTCATCACATCGATGATCTTCATCCGTTATTAAATCAGTATGAGTCTGATTTACATTCATATCAGCATCCTTTTTTGATATGATTTGTGAATACATAGTATTTTTTGATTTGAATAATTCCCTTTCGACCCTGTAATGGAATTTCAAAAACAAAACCAAAATTGGTTGGAAATCCTTTTAGAAAACGATAATTATTATTATTGAAAAGATACATTTTTGCAAGAATAACATCACATATGAGGTGTGGAATGAATAGATAAAGACAGCGTAAAAGTTCACACCTTATTAAATGATGAGTTGATGTTATCAGTGTTGAAAATGGGGGGTTTCAACGATGAATATCAATTAAAAATTTGTTTTTATTTTGATTTCAATTCTGTTGTATTTGTACGTAGCAAAAATGGGCATGTTACCGTAAATATTATGCCATATTGAATGTATTTTGTAGCAGTAAGTTATCTGACTCAACGAACGATAAAATCGGGAAACCAAAAACCAATTAACACATTACTAAAACCGAAAATAACTATCGATGATTTAATCGCTTTAATTGATCATTGTGTAAAATGATTTGAAAGCAAAAATGAAAACAAAAGTTTGATTTGCGCAAAGTTCTAAAATCTCAATTTGTATTCAGGCGTGTACATTTTTGTTGTTGTTGTTGTTGTTGTTGATCATTTCGGTCTAAATATGTCTTGTTTGATCGATATTCCACCAATGAAACAAAATAAGTTTATTAAATCATCTGCATGTATTTAGAACGTCAATTTCTCTGATTTATTTGACATTCAGTCAATTTGTGAGTTATGAATTGAAATACACAGGAAAAAAATATAACCAAATTATATGATAAAGAAAATATAGTTTGCCAAAAGAAAAATAACAGAAACATCATATTGACATGGAGAATCGAATGAGTTCATTTTCTATTTGTGTAAATGCTGATAATTTAATGTGCACAATGTTATGGTGTTGCGTTTCGCATCATCCACACTATTCAATTTGAATTATAAACTTTTTTTTCGTGCCATGTCTCTGTGCCAATGCCTGAACACATGTGTGTGTGTGTGTGTGTGTGTGTGTGTGTGTGTGTGTGTGTGTGTGTGTGTGTGTGTGTGTGTTTGTTTGATAGAGCTGCGGTTGTTTAAATTTGCGTTGTGTGCTTATTTTGCAAATCCCAATTGAAAGATATCTAGTTAAGGTGGAAATGCATATCGATTTAATTACATTATGGCAAAGTCAATAAGCAAATAGTGAAATGAGGTATTTGCATTTGGAATTCATTCAATTTTGTGTTATATAATCCGCATATATGTGTGGAATTCAATGACACCGAAGGACATGCACTTCAAATTGTCGACTCGCCCAAATATGTCGTTTTTTGAGCCAATTTTTTTTTTCAAACGGTCATTTTGTTTCAATTTTTTTTTTTTCATTCTTTCTCTATTTACCATAACAACTCAATTATTCAATTAAAAACACGCAGTCTATATTGTCATCAATAATTTAAATGTTAAATAACTTATTTGAATTTTGAAATGATAAGAATCGATAAATTTTCTTTAAATACCAAGTACAATGCACTCATCAAAGTAATAAATTGTGGTTTTTAGACGAATTGGTACGCGCCGATAGCATACATAGTATTACCGTACACAATCAAGGTCAAATGGAATTTTCAAAACATTTTACATCAAAACAATAAAGGAAAGAAATCAAAGTAAAAGAAAAAAACAACAAGACTATTTATCGCTTTGTAGGAAATATGTGTATATGGTACGTTCCGCACGTACAATTAGATGGATTGAAATGCATATACAAAGAAGCAGATACATATGTAATACAACAACATTTTACTTAATTTTACGATGTAATGAAACAGTGATGTCATGGTCTGATGAAATGTGTATTTGTAAAATTTGATATTAGTTTGCAGCACGCGCATGAACTTCAATTATACCAATTGAGAATTGCATTTTGCAGAACTAAATGGCTTTTCAGTGGCGACTTTTTGCCTGTGACCCAATTCAAAAACTTAACATCATTGTCATTACAATTTTCATATGAGTTTTTATTCTCTTCCATTATTAACTTTCAAAGACAAAACTCTTCGTTTCACCTCTTATGGTTTGTTTCGATAGATTTTTCGATTTTCAACCGAATAGAACAATATATTTTAACACTTTTAATGTTTAGTCATTGATGATGATTAATGAAAAAAAATGAGATATGCTAAAAATAACGCAGCGAGATAATATCAAAAAAGCGCGATTTTCATTTCATTTTCATAATATTAATATAACTGTTTGTATATTTTTATTTTTATTTTCGATTTTGTTTTGTGGAATTTTTTAAACTTACATCAATCCGGAGGCTGTTCTATTTGTAGAATCATCAGCATTATGGCTGTTGTCGAGATAGCGAAAAGAGACAGTTGTTTCTTTGTTGTTGTTGGTGACGCGAAATTTCTTGTTGTTATTCGATTCGCACTTTTTATTCATAATAATTTTGTTGTTACACTTAAATGCCGGTCGCGTCATATATTTTGGAGCACACGAAATTATGTCATAGCTAACGGATTTCAGTTGACTTTGTTGTTCTCCTCTATTCAATGTACGAAAAATTTTACTCTTTGGCGATACCTTAATCAAAAATATATGGAAATGAAAAGTCAAAGCGAACACAGATGAAAACAGACATGATTATCATTGGTTCCATAGAAAAAAAAACATTCAGACAGTCTATTGTGTTTATAGAAAATGACGGAATCGTCCAAAATTTTCAATTTATGAATTATTATATATCACATGACATTGAATTTTGCATTTCATTTTATAATATTTTGTTTTTTTTTTTTTTATCAAAGACTTCTTCCCATTGCACAACACGCTGATATTTTATTGAGAAAACAAAATATGTAAATATTGAGTTTGAATGATGTTATCGTTTTATATGAATTGATGTATTAGGGCACGATAAGGTGTCGAAGACTGCATCATCGCTCTGTAATTAGTTTTAAGAGGTAAACAACAGCTTTCATTATGTTCATGTAGGGTAAAAAAAAACGGTGAATTTGCGACAAATTGTGTGGTTATCAGTTTTAGGAATTAGAATCGCGTCATTTGAATGAAAAAATTAATGGGACATATGCAGAGAATGTTTGTGGAGAATTCTAGGAGTCAAAATGATTTATTTTAAAGTTTTTGAAGAGCAACGAATCCATCTAAATATATGATTAACTCTCGAATGGAAAGAGAGAGAGAGAGAGAGAGAGAGAGAGAGAGAGAGAAAGAAAGAAGGAAAGAGAGAAGAAAGAAAGAGAAAAACATAGATTGAAGCCCAATATTATATTTATCGAAATAAATCTCAATATCGAAACTCCCAATTTTTTTTTACAAAAAAAAAAAAAAAAAAATAACCCTCAATAAAAGAATAACTTTCAAAATAAATGCCCGATGATGAAGTCAAACTGAAGAAAGTGATTTTAAAATATATTTTCTATCGATATGTGACCATACATTTCATTTATTTTAGATCATTTATTGTATCAATACAGTAAAGCCAGCACAAGGTGGTTGTCTGTGGTTAGTTTTGTTTACTATGAAAATACGCACGGGTTAGCGAACCGTTTCATGTGAGTTGATCACGTTTTACTGTGTTAGCTCAGGCTCTACTATATATATATATTTATATACACATTTCTTTTATAAATTTGTTTTTTTTTTTTTCATTCATTTTGTGATGGAGTTGCGCGCACAAACAATTCTATAACACACTGGGATCTCGCGTTATACATGTATTTTACGTTACACACAGAAAATAGACGAGATTAAGTAAAAAAAAACGAGCGAAAAGTAGATTATAGGCATCATATGTGATGTAATTTTAAGGTATACATATATATGTATATTTCATTGTAACTATAGAAACAATAATAAATACACATTGTTATTGTGTCGTTCGAACAACGATTATTAGAGAAAAAGAAAACATTAATTAAAAATCATTTTCATTGCCCTTTCAACTTAAATTCGAATTGTGATTCGTATAGTTAAACTCTCTTTGAATCACAAATCAATTTTGATTCATGTGTTTTCTGTGTGTGTAAATCGTAACACTTCCACAAATAATAACAATAACAATAATGCGCAAAGCGATGAAAGCTCAGCTCAACTGAAGTGTGTATATCATCGCTTACTCATTCAATTCTTTATTTTGAAATTCGTCGTCGACAAAGTTAAGAGCAATTCAGTTGGATTTTGTACGCCGACAAAACGTGTTGTGTTCTCTTCAGAGCTGATTTAATAATTTCAATTAAAATAAAATCAATTTTCTTGTTCCAAATAATTTTTAGTGCGCGTTAGTTTAACTATCAAAAATGGTGAGTGAATTTCCGTTTGAATTCATTTCATAGAATTTCTGTCTTTTTTTTCCTCTATCTGTTTGTCTATATGATATTTTTGCAAAGTGATCATCGATATTTGAAATAGCTCTTGTTGAAGGAGGGAAAAAAATCTTAACACAAATTGTTCAGTGTAATAGAAATAATCAGCAGAAATTGCGATTTAAATTGACATTTAGTCGACTCAAAGTCAATATCAAATGTTTTGAAAACAAAATAAAGCAGATTTACCATATTGGAATGCACTAATTCGAAATGCTCAAAGTATTTTCAACGGAAAAAACGGCATTGCAATCATATTGAATATCTAAAGGCGATAATTGAGACTGCAATCACCTGAATCTACGAATCCTATCAATACTGAATGCATTGAAAAATGCAACACGTGCGACACAAAAGAAAATGACAAAAAAAAGTAAATGAAAATCGTATCAAATGGAGAACACGGTCACAATAATTCTCTAATTTTTTTTTTTTCTCTTCAACTTTTCATTCGTTGATTAGTCGTTCATCTGATTTTGTCAACACAAAATGAATTATTTTGAGATTTTTTCTTTACATTTTTTTCTCAATGTGTATTGAACGAATTGTCCATTTGTGGCAAAATTGTTTTAAACAGCATTTCGTTGGTATTTCCTAAGAAATTGCTAATTTATGTTCATTTTCAATTGAAACTCTTCAAATTTGCTTAATTTAATTCATGCTAATATTATTTTATGTACTTAAAATAGGCATTTTATGACTTTGTCACATTGACAGAATCCAGAACATTGCGTTGTTTTAATTCAAGTTACATCTTATTTGAATTCTTATTCCATTAACTTTCATTGATGAAAAAAAAAAAAACGATCGTTTTATTGATTTCATTGATTTTACGCCTGAAATGACTTCACCGAACATATTATGAAACTGTCTGTTATTTAATTATTTTTTTTTTTTATCGACTGTTTACACTTCATATCACATTGAACCATAAAAAAAATAAATATTGTATTTCCTGATGTTGTTCAAACACAATGTTTAAATCAAGATGACACATGCAATTAATTTGATTTTATTTAGCACCATCATATATATGCTAAGTAGACGGTTTTAATTTGCATTTTAAAAAAATCTATCAACATATTTAGAGATTGATGAATGATTTATTTACCATGTTTTATACCCATTCAAATTCATTATTTATTTATCACAAATAATATCAACGAAACACACTGAATGGAACGATAATAAGATGCAATGAAACACATTTCATCAATTTATTTTTGTTTTTTTGGAAGCATATTTGATGAATTTTAAGAATAAAAACAAATGGAAAAAAGAAATTATAACATTATTAAGTAAATATTTATATTTGTTATTTCAGTCTGAACCACAAGTTTGCGGAAAATGCAAGGCACAAATCAAAGGAAAGGTAAGTTTCATTTTCAGATTTGTTAATTCAAATCCAAAAATAAATAAATGTAACCTAGTTTGTCTCCTAAACAATTTAGGCTAAACTCTTAATTCACAATTCTCAAACTTCCAATTTCTTATTCCCAATGCACTTTGAAATTTCTCAAACGATCTTTCACGATCTAAAATCTCTCACTCTCTCGATCGGAAAATTTCTTTCGAATAATTTCCAAATAAAATCTGTTTTACATTCACTATGACGGTTTTGGACAGTTTTTTGAATTATGGTCCACAAGTGTGTTGAATTTCAATGGTCAGACAAATACAAACATTTTATGTCACAATGAAAACATAACATTACTTCATAATTTGATTTCGTTTGAATAAGGTTAACTAATTATGAACAATATGATTTTCAGCTTTCTGTTCAGTCGAATGGAAAATCGTGCCAAAAAAATATTCGATTCGACTTCGTATTTTTATCTTCGTCATAAAGTCAAAATACTTTATAATTAGATTTATTCTGTTTTAGCATAAGCACAGAGGTGCGTGGGTGCTTTGAAAATGATCTTCATTTTTTTTTTTCTCAAATTTTCCACACTTTCTGTGTTTTGATTTTTTTTTTTTTTTTTTTTGGACTGACTACTTCTGATATCTAACGATTGTCAGTGTTCTAATGAATCGTTATAATTTTTTGTTTATTTTTTGATTTGCATCTTTCTAATTTCAACACAATGACTATGTAAGAAAGATACAAAATCGCTTTTTCAAGGATCTTGAAAGCGCGAAAAAAAATCCAATGAAAAAAAAAACGCAGCAAACTTAATATGAACAATTGTGGTATTAACGAACACATTATCGGACCTAACTTAGCATTTTCCCATTGTAAATGTAGGATTAATTTCATTTAATCATATTTTATTCATTTTATCTTTGACACTTTCTTATTGTCAATCACATTTATTTGTTTTCATTCTGTATCAATTTGTAGGTTGTGACTGCTCTTGGTAAATCATGGCATCCAGAACATTTTGTATGTTTGGCTTGCGAAAAACCAATCACATCAGTTACATTCAATGAACGTGAAGGAAATCCAGTTTGCTCGGAATGCTATGCCAAGAAGTACAGCGAACAGTGCCATAAATGTCACAAAGCTATCGTGGGCGTAAGTATAATATTCATTTCGTTTATAGTTGATTTTAGTGTTGATTACTCATTTCGATTTATCATATGTCGTCATCATCGTGATCATCATCCACATGATGATGTGCGATACCCGGTGTCATTTAATTTATTTAATTTGTATGCATAAAAATGTTTAATGTGCGTATGCCAAAAATTGATATTTTTTCGACTTTTTTTCTCATTCTCTCTCTCTCTCTCGCTCTCTCACTCTCTCTCTCTCTCTCTCTCTCTTACTTTCCAAAATCATTTCATTTGACCATAATTTCAAAACAAGTCAAATCAATTCAAATTGGCTCAATTTTTGATGGGTTGAATCATTCATCGAACTACCGACACACAAGGAGCCTATCGCCGACACATACAATACCATCAAATTCAAATAAATCACCATTTTTTGGCCAATTTTTGATACATGACATCGAACTGACCAGAACCACTGATTCACTGAGAATTTATAAGAATAACGGATTTAAGTCGTTTACACAAATGAATTTCAACAATATTCAATTTTTTTTTTAATTTTCGCACAAAACACTCCATATCAGAAATGATATGCGACTTTTTCTGTTTGATTTATTAATAACAATAATCGCAATGAATTTCCTTTCTTTTCGATGCGATACCGAGAATTTTCCTCAACGATAATGAATGCTTGTTTTGATCTTGCGGTATTTTTTTTTTCCTTCAAAAAAAAAAAAAAAAATGAATTTCTTCTTCGAACACAATTTTCTAGATGATTGCCAAACAACAATCCCAATTTTAAAATATTATGTCATAATGTTCAAAGCGAAAGCATTCAGCCAAACGATAAAACCTAACATCCTCTCACGCATATCATTTCATTTATACATTTCCGTTTCGATAAAATAAGTTGCGTATGATTCTGTCATTCTCGGTTGATTACGTCAAAAAAAACGGACTCACTTTTGATTTCAACCTAAAAAATTGCCTTCTCATCATCGCGATTTGTTGTTTTGTTTTCAAAATAAAACTAAACAATAAAAATAGTTTGAGTTTATGACTTTTTAGCGGGTGAAAGATCTACTTAAGTTTTATTGTTTACATAATCAAAACAATAACATTTTTTAAGGTGATGATGACTATATTTTTCATTCGATTCAATTTTGTTTGATTCATTTTTATGTGAATTTTTTTTATTTCACAATATTCTATTAATAATTTTGTTCTTTTTTTTTTTATTTAAAAATAATAGAAAGTTGTAAAAGCTATGGGCAAAACATGGCATGAGGATCACTTTGTTTGCGCTGGCCCATGCAAAAAACCAATGGCTGCTGTTCCATTCTTTGAACGTGATGGAAAACCATACTGCAAACCAGATTTCGAGAAATTATTCGCCGCTAAATGTGAGGGTTGCAAACAACCAATAACTGATAAAACAATTATGGCATTGAACGCTAAATGGCATCATGATTGCTTCGTGTGCAAAGTAACTTAATACGCTTTATTTTTTTTTTCTAACCAAATTCAAAAGCAAATTTGATTTTAAAAAAAATTTCAGCTATTCAAAAAATCAAAAAAATTTCGACTCAAAGTGAAAAAATCATTTTATTAATTTTTCGAAACGATTCTACTTGCCGTTGTGCAAGATGATTTGTATATGGTTAATTATCTGGTGTATTGAATGTAACGATTGGACCTTGAACTAACAAATGGGATTTAAAAGAAGTCAAACCCTTCTCTCTTCGATCCCATACTTTTTTATTCATTGCTTTGAATTGTTGCGTGTGTTTTGAACTAGAACCTTATTGAAACGTTAAAATATATGATGACGGGAAGATCATGCCAGTCATGTTAGTTAAATTTGTACCTATTTTTTTTTTTGTTTTTGTGACGCAATACTAAAATTATCCGTAACTGGCAGCGATGTTATTTGTATGGCATTTTTTATTAACCAAATGGAGAATTTTGCTTTTAATCATTTGTTTATTGAGATATTTTTTTCTGTCATTTTGATAATTTCTTTTTGACTAATTTCGCATTGATTAAGCCATGAAATTAATCATATTGTGTTTTCTCTTTGTGCAGCGGTGCAAAAAGCCAGTTGAAGGAGATACATTTGCTGTAGATGACAATCATCCAGTGTGTAACAGCTGCATTTAAATGGATTCAAAATCAAATGCTTTGTTGAACATCATTTTCTTCGTTTCTTTCAATTTAATTGGTTTTTCTTTCATAAATACTTTTTTTTCTTCTTTTTATTTATCAATGAATAAAATGTAAATTATATTATTCTATTTATACACTCTCTTTTTTTTTGGTTTCAATCAACATTCTTATGATATGTTTAAAGAAAACATATCAAATGCCTTATTAAACGCCATAATCTAGGCAATATATTTTTAATGCTTACAAAATATATGATCAAAATAGAACTTACATTTTGTTTTATTTCTTCAAATTTCTTCGGGATTTCCGGATCAATCGATTGTTTTTTGGGCAAATTTGATCTTGTTTTAGATGCTTTTGCTAATATTTTCGGAGAATCGTACATACATAAATGATTTGTTTGCTTTTTAGATTTTTTGATGATGGGACACTGGGGCTTCCTTTTTTTATTCATCTTTTGAAGTTCTTTCGGTGGTGATTTTAAACCTTCTAAATTTATCTGAATCTCGTCGATTTTTTCAAGAACAGACTTCAAAACAAACGAAGTGAAAAAGTAGTAAAAAAAGAAAAAAAAAACGAGAAAAATAGAATATAAAATGTAGAAAAAAGACAAAAAAATAAAAAAAAACCATATTCTTGTTCCGATATGCAATAAATCCAACCAGCCCATATTGATGATTCAAAAGACAAAAAAAAAAAAAAAAATTCTCAAAATTAATTCAACACCTCTTACTTGAACAACATAATCATCTTCATCAAATAGCATTCGTTCCACACATAGGATAGTAGCCGCTCTTATCAAATGTAAAAGTTCTAAAATTTTCGGTGGAATATCCTTGTCTAAGAAACTTTTCAAATTATTCACATATGCCGATACGGCAATATGCAAAAGATTATGCAATGAAAAAATTTTCGTTGCAAATGCCTCTGCTGACATGAACTGATTTGATTCAATTTCATTAATCTAAAAAAAAAAAAAATTTCACACTCGATTTGCAAATTAAAACAACGACAAAATTACAAAATAAATTGTCTAACCATTAATTCAATTGGATACAAATAATTTCTTGTGAACACTTTTAAAAAACTTTCAAAGCGTTTACGACATTTTTCCATTTCAATTGGCGTCTCGAATGAATGTTTCTGCTTTAAATGTGGCCTGAAAATCATTGCGATAAATTGAGTTTTACAGTTTGAATGGTCGTAACAACATAAAATGAGTAATTTACATAAACGAATCAATTGCTACGCAAATTGATCTCTGTGATGATGTGATTTTAGCCAAATTTGTTTCAATATCCTCGAATTTTGGTGGATGATGTACTTTGGTACGGAATGGTTTCTTTGACGATATGCTTGTACTTTTTCCGATACGTATTTGGCTTACATGTGCTCTTCGACCATGTAATTGTACCGGTCTTACTTTGGGTACTGTTATGGTGACAGATGATGGTGCAATTTCTTTGAATGAAGCCACTTTTGTTTTAAATTTTGTTATGTCATATTCACAACTGTCATTCTGGACTTGAGCAATTTGCATATTTGTTGAAGCATCTAAATCCATATGGTTTGCACTCGAATATTTTTCAATTGTATCGTCCAACCGATTCACATATTTTGTCACATTTTTATTCACATTCACTTGCATTCGTTTCACGTAGTCTGGATCTAAATACTATTGATATTTAACGAAGTAAGACGATTGTATCATTTTGGAGAAAATAAAGAAATTAATAAATAACATAGATGAAGAAAAAAAATATGGAAAAAAATGTGGGAAAAAACCAAATTAAAAAGAGAATTTATTTAATTTGAAATGTTTGTTGAATTTTGAAATGTTTGTTGAAGCAATGTTTTCTCAATATTAAAAAGTTAAATAAAAAAAAACCGATTTTGAATGAAAAGTAAAAATTGTTGGTACTTTCTGAATTTACCTTGAATTTAAATTGATCAGACATTGCACAAAGCTAGAAAATACAAATAAAAAAAAACGTTCTAAAAACAGATTTCTTCTTATATTAAAGCAATCCCATTTGTTTGTTTGTTTGCACCATCAACAATCGCTATGGACACTTGAAGAATATGTTGAAAATTGAATAAAAACACACACAAATTCTAATGATTATTCTGACAAAGATAAATAACAACTGAAATGGTCAATTTCCATTTGCATGGCAGTAAACGTAGTAAACATATAAAATCAGTCAAGTGGAACGAAAAATACCGTATCGAGCCAACGATGCCAATGAGGGATAACCTATAAACATGACAGCTGTTCAAGTAACAGAATAACACCCAGCTATGCGCATAGTTCACCATTGATCATATACAAAAGAAAGTGCCAGGTGTTCGATAAACTGTTCATTTTATTGAAATTTTTTTAAAGGTCCGGATAAATTGATGTTGAATAGTTTTGCCATAATGTTGTTGATTAAAAAAAAAAAAAATCGAATAAAAATTGTTGTTTCAATCATTTGATTTTTATTTAATTTATTTATATAGATGAGTTTAATTTACATCTCATCCAAACTTACGTTCAATATATCAATTATTTTGTTTTGTTACGTCTGCTCCCTACAAATGTCCCTTCAATAATTTTCCTTTTATCATCATCATATTCTTTTTTTTTTTCTTATCAAAAAGGAAACTAACCGATCGAATCTTTACTTTGTTTTCTGTTTTTCATAAATCGTAAAAAAATTCATTAGTTTTCCATATATATATATATATATATATATATATATATTTATATCAATTAAAATTGTCGATTTCTAGTTAAATTTGCTTTGTGAAATAAGAAACGAAATTGTTTGTTTTTATTTTTTTTGACACGGAAAATAAAATAAAATAAAATGTTTATAACAAGAGATACCTAAATGAATTAACATTTTTTTTTCTTCACACAAAACGGAATTCATAATTGCAATTTTTGGATATTTTTTTTTTTTTTTTTTTTTTTTGGTTTCCTCGAAAGATTGTTGGAAATTAGCGAGTAAAAATGCAAAATATACATGCCCGACAAATTCGAACGAAATTATCATTTAATTGTTGTTGGTTTTTCAAAGCGAAAGTATTTCGAAAAACGTGTGTATGCATGTGTGTGTGTGTGTGTGTAGATGCGTTGCTTGAGATTGTGGCTTGAAACCAAATGAAACATTTCACTGAATTGATATGAATCTAGCGGATTGAACATAGTTTTCTATTGTTTAAAAAAATCACCATTGAATACTCGTGCACTTTCTGGGTCATTTCATTTTTTTTCGGAGAAAAAACGGCACAACAGCTAAACGCTATTCGAATTTTATTGTTTTTTTTTTCGTCTTTTCAAAGTTCAATTAACTCTGCATATTGAATTTACAATCGGTATCATTGTTGCTTCTAGTAATTTTCTTTAAATTATTATTCTTGTTGTTGTTGTTGTTTTTAGCATAAACTTATAAACTATTTTTTTATTTCTTTTTCTCTGGATTCTCTTTTAAATATACACAATAACATTTATCAAATATCGTTTCACGTGTGTAATATGTTGTTTATTTAGTTAATTTATCAGTTTTGTTTCATAATTTTTTTCCTTTTTCTAAATACAAAAAAGAAAGAAAAAATACTTGGAATAAAGTGTTTGTTGTGTATTTTTTTTCTCTTGTTTTTTTTTTGTTTTTTTTTTTTGTCTCATCGTGATTGCATAAAAGGATTTTTAAGACATCCAGCAAATTGTTCCTTGTAGTTGATTTCTCTCTCTTTCTCTCTCTCTCTCTCTCTCTCTCTCTCTCTCCCTCTCTCTCTTAATTGGTTTTTATTTTTACTCTTTTAATTGATGTGTCGTTGCGATAAGAGTAATAAATCGATCGATTGAATTTCTAGATTTTTTAAATATTTGCACGTGTTGTATGTGATGAACTACAAAAAAAAAGCACTTGCCGTTTGCCACAAAACTATTTGCGTTGAGTTACACTTGGTTGGGCTGATTTAATAATGCAATTTTAAACTAATCTTCGTGAGCTGAAGAAATGACCACCCATGTCGCAATCACAGAAAGCGCACACATAAGCTATTTGGTTTTTATTTTATTTTATTTCTTTTTTCTTTTGTTGGCTGGAATTTTCTTTTCTTTTCTTTCCATTTTTTTTTTGTTCTTCACAGACAAATTTGTTTTGTTTTCAATTAGTGCAAAAACAAATCTTTGTTACCTAAACATTGATTAACTGTTTGTTTATTATGCGACAAATTGGATTGTTTGCTTAATTTATTCGTATTTTCTTCTTCTCTAGATTACGAGAAACTAATAAATGTGATTAAATTTTTCTTGTTTTTTTTTTCCTTTCTCTTTCGTTATGCAAAATATTTATGTGTGTTTTTCTGATAGAAAACTGTTTTCTGTGTCTCTAAATTTTATGCTGGGCTTTATCACGGAGAGAGGAAAAAAATATTGTTTTTGAAAAAAAAAAAAAAAAAAAAAATAAACAAAAAAATTATAATAATAATATAGAAAGAAAAAACATATGCTCAAAGTCAATTTTCAGATACAACATTATATTATAACATACACCACGCTTTTCCATTTATTTTCTCTAGTTTGTTGTCATCACTTACAACAATTTATCGAAGAGTTCGTTTGTCGATTTGGCTCATTTTCATTTAGCCTTCTACCTTGTCCGTTTCCTTGGCTTCCGGCTCCCTCGTTCTTTGGCAATTTTTTTGCTAAAAATATACAATAAACGTTGATTATTGAATATTTCTCGTTCAGTTTAACACCGAAAAAAAAAACTAATAATAAAATATTCAAATTGTTTACCGATTGCCAAAAAGATATCATTCACATTCATTGCAGTTTTGGCTGATGTTTCCATAAATAGCAATCCATTTTCTTCAGCATATTGTTTTGCTTCTTCAAATTCTACGACACGGCTATTCGTCAAGTCAGCTTTATTGCCGGCCAAAGCAATTACAATGTTTGGTGAAGCCTTTTAAATAATTTTTTTTTATTGCGCAAATGGTGACATGAATGAATTACAGTTCATGAATAGAAAATAACAAATTCCATAATTGAATTAGTAAAAAGGATTCATAAAATCATTTGTATGATTCATTTGGTCATTTTTTTTTTTTTTTAAAATAATTTACCTGTCGTTGAAGTTCTTTCACCCAGGTCTTAGCACGTTGAAAACTATCCTGATTCTGAATGTCATAGACAACAATAGCCGCCTGAGCTCCTCGATAGTACATCGGAGCTAAGCTGTGATATCTATTTGAAATTGAGAGAAAAAATCAAGGGGTTTTAATCAATCATTCATTAAAAATAAAATTTTAGTGGTTAATTAAATTGAATTACTCACCGTTCTTGACCAGCCGTGTCCCAAACTACATTTTAAAAACGAAAAAAACAGATTTTTTTCTTAAAAATGCAAATAACTACAAATGAAATTTATTATTCTATGCTTCAAGGAATAATTGTTAAGAAAAACAAAGTCACTCAATAAGAAAATTTTTGCTGAAATTGTCTGAAAAATTATCACATTCACACTATTTACTCACTTTCAAATTTGACAGCTGTATCTTCCATGCAAACAGTTTGCGTTAAAAACGCTGCTCCTATTGTACTTTCTTGGAACTCATGAAATTGTCCCTTGACAAATCGCAATACCAATGATGATTTACCTACAGCTGATTCACCCAATAGCACCAATTTAAATTGGCAAATTTTTCCTTGTGCCGAGCCATTTGGTCTTTGCGCTGCATTTCCACGTGGTGTTGATGACATTTTGCTATTTTCTTTTACCGAATATGTTGATATTTTATTACTGAAGCGTTGCGCTTTTTATTTGAATATCTAAAAAGAATTTGAAAAAATTTCACAATTAATTTTTCAATTTGAATCATAAAGAGAATGGTTTTTTTTTTTAAATTTCGTATTTTGTATTTTTCGTTGAAAATTTGACAGAAATCATTTGTGTTTCGTTTGTCATTATCAGTTTGCAGATAAATAGAATCATTTTGTGTCAGTACGAATTAATAGAAAATTAAATGTCTATACGCACACTTTCAATCGAAAGTACTATAAGCAAATACACGCACACGCACTCATATTTTCCAAGAATTTAACGTTGAAAAAAAAAAAAATGTTTTCAAAGCGTAAATGCATTTACAGTAATTTGCCATGTCATTAGGTTATTAATGGGCGTTTTCGTCGAAAAATCATTTACGAATCTCTTAAATTAAAAAAAAAATATAAACATACATTGAAACAATCGTGTACGGCTTATCACAACTTGAAATTATCAATGGATTTCATTTTTCATTTAGCACATTTTTGACAACACAACACAACTCTATTTGGATAACATATTTTTGTTTAAAAATAAAAATTCAATATTTGTAAAATAGCTTCGCGTTTTAAACAAGATGATGATAATACGAAGGAGTGCACGTGATTTTTTTGTTGTTGTTTCAGTTCTATAATTCTTGGATTAACGTTGCTTAGATCCATGATTTATGTAGAAAAACAACAACAACAACAACAACAATCATCGATATGGCTTCGTATTTTTCCGTATTTTCATTTTCTGTCATTAACCGTCGGTCATTTTTGTTTACAGCGCTTCAATGATGAAAATGTAACAGTTTTTTTTTTTTTTTTTTTTTTTGGATTTCGCACATCAATCAAATACACTTTCAATTTGCTGCATTAACAAATTCAATGCACCCGCATTGAAATTAATGTTCGCCACAAATTGATGCCCGTATTTGTGTGAAACATTATGGATGCTATGCATCGAAAGTAAAACAGACCGATGGTTACATGCATGTAGTAAATGAATAAAATCCAATAATATTTTGAACTCATGACGTTATGCACAATGTTAATTGGATAGATAGAACAAATCAAATTGACCCTGTCGCTTGCTTATTGACAAATGTTATATTGCAAATTTTTGTTTTGTTTTTACCATTCAAAAGGTTAACTAAGATACACTTTTGGGAGCAGAATTGTGTTTTTTTTTTTTTTGAAATATTTTGAATAGTTTTAAATTAAACAAAATGAAAATATACCAGTCACAGAATAGTGGTTTTTCTATCGAAAAAAATTTTTCTTTTTGTTATTTTTTTCCTCTGATGACGCATAACAAGCGAAATTGTGTATCAAAGTCATATAACAAACGAATATATCGCTCATTCACAATAAGCAATATAGAAATACAAATATAGAAAGAGTCAACAATAGAAAATATCGTATCATATCCAACAAAAACGAATGAAATAGGAAGTGTAATCGTCGTATTGCGTTTTGAATGTTAAGAATTTAATCAGACGTACATTCATTCGGTCGCGTGTGTATGTGTGTCTGTATGATTTTTTTTCTTTGTCATTATTTTGTTTTTACTACGGGTAAAATTGGAGACGGAATTGAAAAGAAAAAGAAAAAGAAACAACTACAAGTGTGGTTACGAATGTTTGTTTGTTTCGTTCTCTCATTTTCACATACACACATTCGGTATTGTAATTGCCGATGGATGTCAACATGACACAAAGAAACTGAAGACATTTAAAGCATGAATGTGTTCACTTGAAAGTCATTTTAAGTATGAATGTATTTTTGATTATATTCAATGTAATAATGATGTTGATGTGTGGTTTGCTTTGTATATTAAACACGCCTTGGGTTTTTTTTTTGTTTTCTTCCTTTGGTCTGTCCGCCCGTTATTTGCAATAATATTAACGGGAATGAGCAAAAATTCACTGATAACATTTATCCAATTTTATCATTTCGCTTTGAATTGACCGTATTTGTTCTAGAAACAAAAAAAAATATAAATTATGGGCTTTATTTATTCACAATTCATGTATCAACTAAGTAAGTATGACTTTATTTTAAAATGCAAGCCAAGTGGAAAATCAGGTATTTGTTAAAACGTAGTTGCAATTTAATCTCAATTAGCGTATTGAATTGCAATTGGCATTTTGCAACTGATGTGCGCATTCAAAATATCATAATAATCTTGAAGCTCATATATAATCACACAAATTCCATTGTCAATAACAAATGGGGATTTTTTTTTTATCCAAAAAAACCAGAACATTTAAACCTGAAATTTTGAGTTCAAAATTCAAACTCAAATTCAATTTTATCAATTTTTTTTTTTTTTTTTTTTGATCAAATTTACAGCGAAGAGTCTAATGTCATCGCAGGGGAAAATCAATGCGATTTTTCGATCGAAGAACCACTTAATTTCGATAAATTGTGTTGTAAAATTCAATCGAAAGTACTATATGGACACGATGATGTTTTGCAGTTCATTGTTGGAAAATCACTACGCAAAATGAAGAGAGAGATATAAACAGCGGTTTCCGTTTGTGTATGCACAAGAAATGCGCCTAAAAACAGAGTGGAACGAAAAAAAAAATTACTTTCTTCTCTTTTCTTTTTTATTTTCTACTTTTTACACTCAATATTCAAGCGACGCAAAATTCCAATGATACGATAGATAATTGTATGAAACACATGATTAAAATCACACCAAAACATGCATATTTTTTTTTTCAACACTTGATTTGCCAATGTAACTCTTTGTGTGTGTGTTTGTGTTTTTGCTAGAAAATTTTTGTTTCTTTTTGGAAAATAAAAACAATATCCAGTAAATCTGTATATGATCGCCACTTGACTTTTTTCATTGTTGTTTTTCTTTTCTTTCGTCTTGTTTCGCTTCTTTTTACAATGAAATTGCATTGGCAGAGTGATGATGGTGTGTAATATCTATCTTTGTACGCTTGTATTTGTATATATGCGTGAGTGTGCATAGGATGGTGTGTATCCGTACAACCGTACAAGTTCAACCCATTGCTCTGTCACTTTCTGTTATTGTTGTTGTTGCTTTTGCTCTTTGTTCTCAATATTTTATTGAATTACATTTTCGACGCATTCGTGATATTGATATGATGAATGTATTTTGGTTTTTTTTTTCTTCCTTTTTCATTAATTTTTATTTATTTTCTCTTTGTTTTGTTGTCTTTTGACATTTTTTTTTTTTTTTTTTTTTTGATTTCTCTTAAGTTGCAATTGTTTTTATCACTTGTTCATTTGATAATGTAAATTAGATGCAATCAATATTTGGGACCACATATCTGCATGCACATGCAATTGAATTAAAAAAGAAGAAGTAGATGAGAAAATAAAAGAACAACATCGGAACTGTAATCAGACTGTGTTATTTGCGTTGTTAAATGGATTTCATAAACGCAACAACAACAGCGAGAAAAAAAAAACCAGTTGTGAAAATCTATCTGATTAAACATCAAATTTCATGGAATTTATTGCTTCGTCACGACAATACCAATACCAATTTCAAAAGTATAACAAGATTATACACAAATAAATTAGATTTTTTTTCTATCTTGTTTTGACTAGTCCAAAATGAGTTTTTCTTTCAATATATATGACAATATCATAAATGATGATTTATTGAATAATTGAATAATTTTTTTTTCTGTTTCTTCAGTTTTTTTTTTTATTCTGTTTGCACTCACATTCTACAAATGAATACGAAAACGAGCTTTAATGTTTCGTAGTTGTCGCACTGAATTTCACTGAAATAATCGTGGAAAAATACCTTTCAATAACACCAAATCTCTTTTGAAACCAAACTAAAAATTTACAAAAAAAAAAGAATCTATTTTTTCGTCGTTCTTTTCTCTTTCTTTCGTTACAAATTCGAAAGCAAATTTTGCACTGTGTGTATGGCTCCTTGTATGTGTCGAAGAGCGACAAATGATTATTCAGTCCAGCTACAATCTTTTAACAAAACACTGAAACAACCTTTGACGGCCATATTGAATAGAGATGATTTCAATTCGTCTTATTCACACAATATCTTGTTGTTTCATTTCATTTTATACGGTCATATTGAAATGTCATTGTATTATGTGATGGCGTTGCGATCAATGAAAAGAATTGTAAAATTTTGTTTATCAACAATGGTAACACAATGCAGTTTGAATCTTTGTGAATGGTTCAGTTATTTGAACAAATTCATGTCTATTTATTACATCCAATCGACATTAAGAAATAATATGTGTTTTTTTTTATCGTAGCGTGTGGTTCCTGACAAAGAACGGTTTTCTATTAGATCAGCATGTAAACCAAAACAACTCGTCCTTCTAAATCTCAACAATAACTGCTTGTTACGTGTATTCAAATTTCTCGATCTAAATTCAGACATATACATGGCAGAATTGTGCAAATTAATCGAAGAATTTTAAGTTAACCATTATTATTATTATTATTCTTTGTTGATTCCGAGTCTTCTTAATACATGATTCAGAATGAAATTAAAAATTTTTCAAATTATCAATACTAATTATTTGATCAAATTGAGTTGCTAGCTCAATTTTTTCCATTCATAGCTTAGTTTTTTCAGATGTTCGACACATAAAAAAGTTGTATGAAATCTATTGAGTCATTATTTCTTTTTTTTTTTTTTTTGCTTGAAATTCGATATCGTATATAATTTTGCACAATTATACATTTTTTCAACGAACAATGTATGTTTTGGTTTTCACAATGTGTGAACTAAATAAATCAATCAGTACTAAACTAATGAATCGAACAAATTTATTATGATCGAATATATGGGCTGATAAGCATGGCCTTTCTATTGAATTAGACCAATGAAACTGTTGCTCCTGATAAAAATATCCATTATGAACGTTTGAATTATTTTTATTTTTTCAAAATTTTTTTTCAAATTCAAATTTAAGAGCAATTTCTTTTTTGTCGACATTTATTCACATGGTGTCATTGGCAAGAATATATAAATATCGGATTTTAACTTCATTTGCACGGTGATTTTAACTATTCAGTTACTGAATATCTCGTTGTAAAAATTGTGAAATGAAAATGGCAAAAATCGTTTTGTTGATATTTCTATTGACGTTGATATCGTACCAGGTATACATAAATTTTCGAAATACTGTTTTTGATTAAACAAACTGTGAAATCTTTCAGACAAGTAATGCATGGTTTTTTGATGTTATTCTTAGCAGTAAATGTGATTTTCTTCGTGAAATTTTGAAAAAAGTACCCAGCTTTTGTGCAGAAACTACTAATTCAACCCAAAAATCAATTATCTAACCAACGAATTAAAATTATCAAAATTGGATCAAATCAATGGCGAAACTAAAACTCAATCAATGGATTTATAAATTTATATCAGTGGCTATCAATTTTAATTTTGTTTCTGAATTTACGATTTGTTAGTTTAAAAAAATGAAAAAAAGCAAATTATCACAAAATGTAAAAGGTCTTTTGTTTACAAAATTAAGTTTTTGGCATTTAAAGTGCCACATTTTGGTTATGAACCGAATTCCATACATGATTTTAAAATAAAGTATCCGCTGCCTTATAATAATAGATTTCTGTTTGTATTTTAATTACTTATTAAAAGTATTATAATACTTTGAATTTTAGTTGGAATTTCAATAATATTGCATTGGCCAAAGATAATGATGCATAGAAAACTCCAAATAAAAAAGTTCTTTATATTTTAGAATTTCATCAAAAGAAAATCAGTGACACCTAAAAGGCACAATAATGCAACCAAAAGGACATCCACATGAACAAGGATTTTTTTTATTATGATTTATGAGCTTTTTATTATGATAATATGTTTTGATTTTATCATTTTTATGAATAATTTAAATGATTATTTTACTATATTTGCAAAATTGAACTGCCTGTGAAATTCACGGATGAACAGTTACTGAAATCTGACAAAACAATTATTTCTTTTTTAATCATGATAAAAATAGACTTATTGATCAATACTCTTCAGAATTAAAACCATTTTTTTGTATATTTTATAAAAGTGATACTAACTATAGTTCATTTTGTTCATCTTTTTAATAAAAACTGATTTTTTTTCTCTAAAGAAGTAAAAAAAAAAAAAATTGGGCTCAACTGGGAATTGAACCCAGGACCTCTCGCACCCAAAGCGAGAATCATACCACTAGACCATTGAGCCGCTTATTTATATGTGATTCCAAATTCAACAAAACAAACTTCACCCAGCTTATTCACAATAATTTTGAATAACAGTGTGATAAACACGTCGAATAGTGAAAGTTGACCATCATATCAAAGTTTTTTTGGTGATTCGGCATTATTTCGATGAACAGTGAACACATTTACTGTGTAACGTATGCAATTTTTGTGACCTTTTTTTAGATTTCATAGTTTTTTGTTTTAAATAAAATTGTAAATCAAACAGGCGATTGAATCAAATTGAGTTTTTATTATGAGGACATTTTATATAAAATCAATATAAATTCCAATTTAAGAAAAATCGCAAATGAAAAATAAAAAAAAAAAAATTGAAAAAAGAAAAAAGAATAAAAGTGCCAACGACACATGGTGTTCCCAGACGGTCACCCATTCAAGTACTAACCATGCTCAATGCAGCTTAACTTCAGTGATCGGACGAGAACTGGTGCTTTTTACATGATATGGTCGTTGACGAATGTAAACGTGGTTTTTGCGAACACATTTTAGTTTCAATATAGATACATTTATTACATTTTAAACATAATTTTCAACGTAGATCGAATTGAAGTTATTTATTTATTTTAATGAAAAAGTATATCAAACAACACACAAAATACTTTTTGATACAAAAATCAAAATTTTGTTATGATTTAATAAAATTTTTATTGACCAATTCTATGGCACTTCTACGTTTACTCAATTTTACTAAATTTATTGTTGAACTTGAAACCAGACTAAAGAAAGTGTATATATTTGCAAATGTCATCGCAACTTTTATGCACGATAATCGTCAATAAAGAATACAATGGAATATAAATAAAAACGCAAATCTATCATGGTAGATAATAATTTGCGATTTCTCAATGGTTATTATCTGCCAGAATGCATTTAAAGAAAATTAAAGATTGATTGCGATTTGTGTCGATAATGGGCTCCTTCAGAGGCAGGAGAATAACGTCTTCCATGCATACATCAAGAAAATAAGTCTTTTGACAAATAACTATTTAGGTTACAATGCCAAACTCAATTCCAAAGTAAAAATATTTTTTTTTGATTGGATTATATGGATTTAGCAAGTTTTTACAAGATTTCAATACTGATTGATAATAATCGATTCCATTCTATTCCATTCAAAAATAATTGTTTAAATATAAATAACATAATTTGTAATGGAAACAAAAATGGAATTAGGTTTTCAATATATTAGACGATTTAATCACATTGAATGGTTTTTATCTTGATAAAGAAACATATTTTGAACCGCAAAAAGTGTGTGCCAAATTTCTCATCGATTCATATATAAAATGAGCATTGACAAGACTTCTGATCACAGCACGACTATTGCAGTTTAATTGCAGATTCATACTACATCGCAATGGCTACATTTGTTTGGGCCCTATTCATTTTATCGGTGTTTGCATATGAGGTGAGGCTGAATATATATATATATTTGATTTTCAATTGAAATATTCCATTTATTTTGAATTTTCGCTTAGTTTTCAGAAGGCATTTTTCTAACATTGGGACTTTTGCGTCAAAAATGTGCAATTCTCAATTTGCAATATGTAGTTCAACCATTGGTGTGTCAGATATTAAATCGAACTGTCAATGCTTCGACGGTCCTTTAAAAATTTATCGCTCATGAACAGTTTGGAATTTTGATAAACAATCAAATTCCATTTGAAATTTTTAAATCATGAAAACAATTCAATATTTCGATAGAAAATTCGTAGATTAGAAATGTAGAATAAAGATCAGATGTGCAAAGCTAACTTAAATATTTTCATTATTAAATTACATTATTTTGACAAATAAATTTTGTGTAATGAACATTTGATTTATTTGCTTTTGTGAATGTTTGTCACAGTTGGTTGCATTCGTCCAATGCGTGCGTCAATTGTTTTTTTGTTTTATTCCATTCTCTATGACATACTTTCACTAGTTGAAAAGCACGTCAATGCGCCGTTTTGTGTTATTTTCCTTCGTTGAATGTTACAATTCGCAGTACATTTTTGAAGAATCCTTTTGTAATGGGACAGTTTTATTGATCAAATGTAGATTTCAGATTTTCTGATTTCCAAAATTAAAAATGTATTGTTTTCGAAAATATTTACTTAAAATTTGCGTAACAATTGTTTTGATAAATTTAAAGAAAATACATTGGACGTCAATGCCAATCAGAAAATGTATCCATCGAATCATATATAAATTGAAATATTCAAAAACAAATCATCCAGAATTTTACTGAACTCGAATACAACAATATCCATACAATTGTTAAATTTTTCAAGCTTGAAAATGAAAACGAAAATCATTTTTCTCTTCTTTATCTTAAGTATCGCATTGGTTCAGGTAAGATATGTTAAATAAAGCGCAAACAAATTAATGATGCAATTTTCAATTTTGAAACAAAATTGTTGGAATTATTTTGATAATTTTTTTTTAAATATATTTTAATGGAAACTGAATTTTCCTTTCGGTTTAGAATGTATTTTCTGCACCATGTGACGGCGAGAATCCACCACCACGTCCTCAAAATCCACCACCGCCACCTCCTCAAAATCCACCACCACCACCTCCTCAAAATCCACCACCACCACCTCCTCAAAATCCACCACCAGCACCAGCACCAACACCACCAGCACCAACACCACCAGCACCAACACCACCAGCACCAACACCACCAGCACCAAAACCACCAGCACCACCAGCACCGGTTGCACCAATACCACCTGCACCAGTGCCAAATGTTCCAGGACTATAAACACATTTGGCCAAAAGTCCTCATTTCTTGAACACTAAATTCAATGAAATAAAAATCATACAATGAAAAATTAATAATTATAATTTTTTTGTAATTCAAATTATGAAATGTAATCATCATTCTTTTCTTCTCAACATTTTTGCATATCAGGTGATTTTCATTTTAATATGTTATTATGTCAATTTTCAATTTTCAATTTACTCAATTGAAAAATATTTTAAATTCACAATAAAAAATGTTCAATAAAGTAAAATTTGAATGTTATTTCTCAGGTAACTGAAGGATTTCTCTTCAGCAATCTTTTCTTAAGCGAACAATGCCAGAATCGTACAATTCCATACCTATATATTCCATCTTGGATTTGCCAGCTCTTAAACCAGACTTCAATCGATAATAGCTTGTCTTTGTAAAAGCTTTAAACACAGCACAAAATGAAACTGAAATGAACTTTTTGAACTCTAGGTGCCAATTGAATCATCTGTTAATATATATTCAAATGTAGAATAAACGTAGATATGCAAAGCAATTTTATTTATTCGTTTCATTAATCAATTGAATATAAACATTTTATTTGAACCTTAAGAGTAAACTCTTTTCCCCAAAAAAATGATGTATAAACTTTTCCGGTTAAAATTTATCAAGGTTTAGGTCTAAACGGTATTTACGATGTTCTCTTATTTTAATTGAGTTGAACATTAAAAAACCTTTTCAATGCTACTTACACACTCTGGTTGAAAGAAATTCTCATAATATTTCTATCAATAAATGAATCCATCTCAAAAGTATTAATTATCGTTGACATTCATAGTTTTATTTATATTTGAATAAAATATTGATATAGCAAATGGTAATTGAGTCAGAATGATGAAAAACTCGCTATAAATTGAAAGCAATAGATTGAACAGCATTAGTTCCATTTGAATTATAACCAGAAATTTTGATTCGATATTTCGGAAGAAGTTTCATTAGTTTTTAATTACTTAAAATGCGAATAAAAATTTTCATTGTGATTATGATTATGGTTCTAATCGCTAATCAGGTAATGTGTTGTGTGTATAATTCAAGATTGATAATTTAATTTGGCAAAATTCCTTTTTTCATACAATAATCAAGACTTCTGGAGGATTATTGGATATGATGGCCACAAAATGTGCACAATTTCCATGGCTTCTTGGCTGTCAAATGTTTTTCAAGTTTACTACAACTACAACTACAACAACTGCATCAACTAACGCGAGTGGATAATGTCTAAGAAAAATTATCACTTTTTATGCTTTTCTTTGCAGATGTTATGAAATAAACTTATTTATTTATCACTAAAAAATAAAAACATGTTCACTGTAACAAACAATAACTGGTATTTCCCATATATATTCATGTCCCGTTTGGAAATTGAATTGTCTCATGAGAAAAATATTCTAAACACTTCATCTGACATCATTTGGTCTGAATTAGATCCTTTTCGTCTTATTATTATGAACTTTTAAATTTTTTTCTTTCAGCATCTACTAGAGTGTCAACAACTGCTTCTATACCGTCTACCGCTTCATCATGAAACATCTTTAAAATTTAGAAAATTCATATGTCCCAAAGATGATTGAACTTTTAGTTCATTCACTCTCATTTCGATCCAATAATTCAAACAAACAAAAAATGGAACAGAAAAAAAGAAAAAAAAATGAGCAAAACACTCTTTCATATTTAATACAAATGTCGGTCATTTCATAAGGTGAAAAACATCTACTAATATTTTAGACGATACAAAGAAAGAATACTCTATGAATGGTTTTCTAAAATAAATAGTCTGCCTTGCATTCAGACTGAACACATTTACTTTTCAGTTAATTTGTGCAAAAAGAAAAAAAAAAAAAAAAAAATTTGCATCAGACGTCTGCAAATAGATTTAACATATGACGAGTTCATTTGGTATAAGCTTCATGAGCCAATGATGCATATTCGTAGAAAAACATATAAAAGAAGAAATTTGAATTGACAGAATCACATCAGGATCACATCTGAGTAGAAACACATTAATCAACACGCGATTTCAAAATGAACCATAAGAGCATTGCTGTAATTTTTGTTGTTTACATTGGTTTAATTGAGGTAAGATCATTCATTTTAATACTTTTGATTATTTTGAAATAATTCATTTTTATGTGTATTTAGAATTCATTTTCGGCTCCTTGTCTAAACGGAAATGGTTTACCAGGCTTCCCAACAAGAAACTTTCCATCACCAGTTCAAAGACAATTTGAACAACGTTCATTTCAACCGAGTTTTGGCCAAGATCAGTACGGTCAACAACATATGACTCAAAGTGGTACACAAAATCAACAACCTTCATATTTCATACCAAGATACTTTCCCATGGGAAGATCACAAAATGACCCTTCACAAGATTTCCCAACAGGAACAATGAATCAAATGCAAAACAATTCACCAACTAACAGTGGACAATCACCACCAATGGCACAAGGAAATCAAGGTACACAAGGGGCACAGGGGGCACAAAGTACACAAGGTACACAAGGGGTTCAAGGGACACAAGGAGTGCAAGGGACACAATGGACGCAAGGAGTCCAAGGGACACAAGGAGCGCAAAGAGGAATAACAGGAAATACAATGAATATGCCCGATGGAAATATGTATAATTCCATGTATCGAACGATTCAACCATCTCCAATGATTGGACTCAATCAAAGTTCACAATAGTTTTATACTCACATATCAATCAACAATACTTTAGTTTCATTGCGTATATTATTTTTTCAACCAATCAACATTTGTTTTTATTACTATTTTGAAATAAATTTATTAGATTTCAATGAAAACTTTTGTTTTATAGACAAAATATTTAAATCTCTAACATTGCATAAAAATGTTGATTTTTACAATATATTTTCATCTTAATAGCATGATAAAATACATTTTCATTCGAATTGTTTTGAAATAATTTATTTGAATGTCTGTTATTGACAATACAATGTCTAAATGTTTCCGAATATACATACTCGTCTAAATTTTACATAAAATGATCACTTTATTTAAAACGTAATTGCAAATACAGCTGTGCAAATAATTACATTTATTTTCTTATTTCAAAATCGTGAATGCAGTTCTCTTATGTTATTTAAATTGAATAAGATGTAATGGTTTTGACTCCAAATTGCTGTTAATGACATCATAATATCGATGACATACATGTCATCGAAATTAGCTGCAGCCAATGTAATCAGTTTTGTTTTTGTGAACTGAGAATTACAAAAAGAACCATATACAATTATTACTGTCTGTATCGATCTGAAGGTTTTCAATTTGGCTTTGTAAAATATTTCAAGTCATAGCTCTTTTTCTGAGCCACGAGCCATTATGGTAAACTTTGATAATTGTAACGTCAATCAAACAAATGATTTAGATTCGATTTGACGAGAATTAATTTTTGTTACAAACTTTCTTTAACCTATCTATGAAATTGTATAATTAATTTATTAACTAAATTATTACACCCATCTGTTATTGTAAACTATAAAAAATTGTAAATAATTTATCAACCATATTCAGCCAGTATTTGGCGGTATCAATAAATAATAATAATAATAGTTTTTCAGCTGAAAAAATGTACGATAATCTTTATTTGATATGAATAAAAAATACAGAAAATGTTTCCATTTTAAAGAAAATTTTCAACGCTTATCAATTGAATGTTTTTGTATTATTATTGATTAGTTGCGGTTAGATAATGGAATCGGACGAAATGGGAAATTATTTTGATTTGTTGGTGGTGTTGCTGGAATTCCTTGAGTTCCTGTTTTGGTAGTTGGTGCTGGTAGTGGTCCAACATTATTTTGTGAATTGTTGGGAAATTGGTTTGCTGCTCCATTTGGGAAATGTTGTAGTCTTCTTTGAGGGAATCTTGGTATGAAACCGCCTTGGCGATGTTGTTGTTGATTTCGTATGTTAAGTGGATCCAAAATTTGTTGACCAGGTGGTTTTTGACCACTGAGTTGTTGACCATTCTGATCTCCATTGAAATTTTGATCTTCAGTTTCCTCTATGCAATGTGCTGAAAATGTATTCTAATTTGTGAAATTTAAAAAATGAAATATTAGTAAAAATTAACAACAAATTTCTATAACTTTTTTTTCCACCTCAATGAGAACGATGCATAGAACAAATAATACGAAATAGTTCTTGTAATTCATGTTTAAAATCGTTTTTTACTTGGATGTGTTTCTTTTCGAATGCGATCCTGATATGATTCTATCGATGCAAATGTCACCTTTTATACGATTAAAGATATCATTTTATGAGTGCATCATCAATTAGTCATGTCACTTCATTGTTATGATTACTCATGTCTGATGCATTTTTTCACGCACATTTACTGAGAAATAAATGTTTTCGATTTCAATCCAATATGCGCATTATTTACTTTGAAATTCAATTCACGGAATAAAATTGTTTTTACTTTCTGACCAAAATTCGTAGAAGAAAGTGATTCCACTTTGGAAATGACTGAAATTTAATTTAATATGAAAGAGTCTATTGTTCAATATCACTTAATTGTTGTTCGAGGGAATTTTTATATTAAAAAAAGTGAATCATCAGGAAGATATGATTCACGTGGGAAATCATGAAATGATCATTGGTCATTCCTTAGACAACGATTGATCTTTTCGATTTCCTTAACAATTTCCCTTGGAGCTGGATTTTTGATTGAACGTGATAGAGTTGCTGAATCGTTCGGTTGTTGTATCAAATGATAAATGATATTCGATTTGAAATGTAAGGTTGTTAATTTATTTCTTATTCATGGTAAAAACACAGCAAAGTGACGATTTCCATGTGTTTAATGTGGATTTAAATCATACTATGAATACAAGATTCGTTTTGAACACCTTACGCCATCTCAAAGCCAGTTAAATCATTTTGTATAAGTTTTATGCTTTCGACACTTTTAATTATGGTTTAAATGTTTACACTTGAATAGATATGCAAAGCCATTTTTATTTATTGTTTACTTATTATCAATGAAATAATACCATTTTATGTGACCTTTGACCCATTTATAGCAGAATATGTATCCAAATTCAACTAATTTTCCGAACTTTATTAATGCTTTGTTTTCAAAGCAAATAAAAAATGTTCAGAATTTATTTATATTTTAAGTTTTTGTTTCTTTTCGAATTAAATATTTCAATTGATTCAATGCCACCAAAATATGCACGGGCTCAACGAAATTTGTTTATATTTGCTATTACATTTGAAAACTAATATAAAAGAAATTCATATCATTGATGTTGAAAATTCGATACGCACAATTATTTACATTTTAGAATTCAAATATTGAACATTTCATTGAGTTTTGGTAATTTTTATGAGATAAATTTGTATAAATTGGTACTCAATTTATTAGGTGGTATCAGTTTCAATTATAATTTATTAGACTCGTTGCAAAAGCATTTACTTAATTTACTTAAAATGCATGGTAAAACTATCGTCATTATTGCGATCATGTTTTTCGTCGCTCATCAGGTATATGTGGTGCGTTTTTTTTTTTTTTTTTTTTTTTTTTGGAATAATTGAGTTTAACGTAGAATTATATTCATTATTTGTAAATATAAAAATAGAGTTCTGGTGGACTTATTGATATGTTTGCTGCAAAATGTGGAAAATATCCATGGCTTATAGCTTGTAAAATGTACTACAAGTTTACAACAACAACGACAACAACAGCATCGACGGCTTCAACAACGGCATCAACTGCATCAACCACAGCTTCAACAGCCTCATCTACTGCTTCGACCGCTTCAACAACTGCTTCGACTGTATCAACGACAGCCTCAACCATAGCTTCGACGGCCTCATCTACAGCTTCAACTGCCACAACATAAAATAAAATAAAGTCAGTTAAAAGCAGTCATGCAGTTGAACACTCTATATGTAATAAGATTGCCAAAACTTTCATTCTTGTTTTTCCTTGATAAAATTCAGTGATTTAGTCTTCAAAGTCATCAGAATAATAGTTAAGAATTGTTGAACAATAAACTTTTTCATGTTTGAAAAAAAAAGTTTCGATCATTTCAAAAAGGGAAATCACTTACGTCTACGAATTTCGTGGGAATAGCAAAAACAATTTAATTCTGTGAATTTGCGAATAAATAATGCGCACAATCGAAAGCATTTATTTCTCAGTAAATTTGTGTAAAAAAATGTGCATCACGAGTAATCATAACAATGAAGTGACATGACTAATTGATGATGCACTCTTAAAATAATATCTTTAATCGTATAAAAGGCGACATTTGCATTGATAGAATCATATCAGGACCGAATTCGAAAAGAAACACATCCAAGTAAAAAACGATTTTAAACATGAATTACAAGAGCATTTTCGTATTATTTGTTCTTTGCGTCGGTCTCATTGAGGTAAAGAAAAAATTTATTGTTAATTTTCATTGCTATTTCATTTTTCTCTTTTTACAAATTAGAATACATTTTCGGCGCATTGCATAAAGGAACATGAAGGGCACCATGCTAATCAAGGACATCATTCTGTTCAATCACATAATGGACAAAGACAATCTAATGATCGAAATCAACAACAACATCACCAAGATGGTTTCGAACCAAGATTTCCTCTCCAAGGACAATAATTATCCACTTCGTGCGTTTCAACTACCTATTCGCTATTAATCAAGCACGATCTTCGAAGCCACAAAAATAATTAACTTTGATTATACATTGACAAAGCATTATTTTCTGTATGTTTCAATTGGTTTCATTCAACTTGAATAAAGATTATCGTACATTTTTTTTCAGCTGAAAAACTATCAATACAGATATTTGAATTGCGTAATTAATATTTTTTACAGTTTACATCAAATTTATAGTTAGATTGTAGTTAAATCATTTGTTTGAGATTCTCTTGTCGATTTATAAACATTATAATGTCCAAACATTTCCGAAGAGACTCGTGTCTACGAAAATCTTGCAAATCTTTAAAATGTCATGGCAAATACAGCTGAACAAATAATTTCATTTATTTAAATCAGCAATTTTGAAATACAAAGATGTCATAAACATATTTTCACACCACAATTAATGACATCAATTCACACTGCAATCTGCGATGCATTCAGAGGTTGAAAAATGTCATGATTTTTATTTACAGAGAATTTACAATATAATACAAAAATTATTGTATTTCCGTGCTTTTTACTAATATCCGTTTGGGTTACTGTTTCTTGTTTGCTTTAATGATTTGAAATACATGTTTACAATTGTTTCATATTGTTGAACAATTTTGATTGAATTATTAAATCAATATAAATAAATAGATCCATACATTTTGCTGGCGCCTGGAACATTCATTTATTTAAACACGTTTCAAATGTTGTTATATTTATTCAGTTTCAACAGTTCTAGAATATTTCCTGATTCAAATGGGGTATAAATAGGGCGACATTTATGTGCAAAATATTAGACTCATCTGCAACTCGAAAAAGTATCTTCAATTATTCACGTACTTTGATTCAGTTTGAAAGATGCAGCACAAAGCCATTTTGACAATTTTTATCATTTCGTTGGTCGCACATCAGGTATGTTTTTCAGATTTTTGCAATTGATGCTATTAAAACATTTTATTTAATGCAATTCAATTTATTTTCTTATTAAAAGTGCTCGGGAGGTTTGTTCGATTTTCTAGCAAGAAAATGTGAACGGTATCCTTTCCTTTTATGCTGTCAACTTAACAATGGATTTACCACGGCTAAACCAAGTAAGAAAATTGAATTGTGAATTTATGTTTCAGTTTAAGTTTAAGTTTTGACATATTTTTGTTCTGCAGATGCAAATAATGCTCAAAACCCAGGAAACGTTGGTGGAAATCAAGGTAATGGAGCCGGAAATCAAGCAGGAAGTCAACCAGGGACTCAACCAGCAACATCAAGCAGGAAATCAACCAGCAAATCAAGCAGGAAATCAACCAGCAAATCAACCAGTAAATCAACCAGCAAATCAAGCAGGAAATCAACCAGCAAATCAACCAGGAAATCAACCGGCAAATCAAGCAGCAAATCAAGCAGGAAGTCAACCAGGGACTCAACCAGCAACTCAACCAGCAACTCAACCAGGAACTCAACCAGCAAATCAAGCAGGAAATCAACCAGGAAATCAACCGGCAAATCAAGCAGGACCGAATCCCAATGGAAATAGCGGCCGATAAACGTGTACCAAATTGCTATTTCTTTACTCTGTTTATCAGCATGAAAATCATTTCATTGATTTTGATTTAAAACTATAATTCCAAAATAAATTCTTTTAAAGTGTGCAGAGAATTGAAATGAAATGAAAGGTTCCGCAATAAAAAATTGTTATCTTCATAATTTGAAATAATTTTACCAAGAAATAAGGTTTCCCCAGACTAATTCTCTATTCAATAAATAATGATTGTTTTAAAATCTCTCATATGATGTCAAATTTAACAAAGAAAAAAACAAGTTCAATTCTTTGTTGATGAATAACATTGCTCGAGAAAAAGCTGTAATAAGAAAATAATTCCAATGAATGAAATTTCGAAAATATTTATTGGAAAATCAGAAATATAATTGCAACACTTTATTATCAAAAACGTATTTGGCTTTGTTCCAATCAAAATAACAATTAACGTGCTGATATAAACTGTTGAGATAAAATAATGACTTTAAAAAATGACAAAATATATGTGAAACATAAATATATTTGAAAAAAATTACTGAAACCAGAAAAAGTTTCAAATAATCGATCAAAAAAGGTGCACAAATCATGTTCCACTCTTATTTGCAACTTTTTCTGGTTTCACTTTTGTTTTCAAATATATTTATGTTTCACTTATATTTTTTCAATTTTTAAAGTCATTATTTTATCTCAGCGGTACATATGAAATATATTTCGAAAAAAATTCATTTACCACATTTTAAAAGAAAACATTTATTTTTCCCTACGCACGAGATAATTAAAA
This sequence comes from Resseliella maxima, assembly GCA_029041755.1. Taxonomy (NCBI): domain Eukaryota; kingdom Metazoa; phylum Arthropoda; class Insecta; order Diptera; family Cecidomyiidae; genus Resseliella; species Resseliella maxima. The sequence continues at coordinate 168,021 of JAQOWM010000888.1, read as the reverse complement.
TGAAATATTGTACATGTGAATGTTCATATTGTGCACTTGATATTGCAACGCTTATTATTTTTACATTGTGTGTGAAATGGAAGCGCATGATTTTTTATCCTATAAATGGAAATATCGACTGCATAAAGATCACATCGTGATAACCAGTGATCAGGTGAAGATCAAAATATTAAATAAATTCATTTTGATATTTATTTTGTTTATATCTGAACTTAACGATGAGAAATAAATTTAATTTCATACTTTTCATCATCTGCACAATACTTATTGTGGTATGTAACGTGTACAATTTTGTAAAGTAAAACATAATTTTTAATCTCCATCATGTGTATCTAATTTAGAATGCTTTTTCGGCACCTTGTGGAGGTGGAGGATTTGGACCCAGAAGAAGGTATTCTTCATCTTCATCTTATTAAAAAAATAGAAGCTATAAATTTGTTTTTATATCTTCGATTTATTAAAAACTTTTGATGCAAAACATCATCTTTGTTAGGTTTTAGATTGAACGATTTCTCTCAAATTTACCGGAAAATTATAACAAATTTTGAAATACAAAAATTGATTCAGAAAAATTAATGAAATTTTTCTGTTTCTATATCGTAAAAAAAAAACATTGAGTAAAGTGTTTAATTAACAAGACAATACGTGGTAACATTTTGGCATTATTCCTAAAACAGTTTTTAGTGCGATCATTCCCAATAATATCTTTCGTATTGATAAGTTCCCTTATATTTATTTTAAATTTTATTTCATTTTTTTGTTCAAAAGACAATACAGGCCAGACTACTACTCTCCATACTCTTACTATTGGGGATATCCATATTATCCACCTCCTCCTCCTCCGCCGCCACCACCACCACCACCTCCTCCTCCTCCGCCGCCACCACCACCTCCTCCTCCTCCTCCTCCGCCACCACCGCCACCTCCTCCTCCACCTCCTCCGCCGCCGCCACCACCACCTCCTCCACCAGCACCAGCACCAGCCCCACCAGCTCCTCCACCACCTCCTCCGCCACCTCCTCCTCCGCCACCTCCTCCTCCACCTCCTCCTCCACCACCTCCGCCACCAGCACCAGCTCCAGCACCACCGCCACCAGCAATGGCTTGAACAAGATTCTTCAGTTAATACTTATTACAAAATAAATCAAATTTTCAAATAATCTGTTTTTATTTACAAAAAATTTAAACTTTTTTTTCAAAAATATTAAAAAAAAAAAAAACTAAATTAACTGCATCTGAAAAGATATCATTTTCAAAATGATCAATATTCATGTGTTGATGAACGGTTCGATTTCGATTTTGATTTCAATAAAATAATAATACTTATTATATAAAAGTAAATGGTGATCATGTGGAATGAGCAGCTGTGCTTATGTTATTTTAAAATTCACCGTTGAAATCATTTTAATTGCGTTTCAATTTGACTTAATTAAGTAAATATTTTCCAGACATTGACGTACATTAACATTATTGGATAGATCGACTGAAAGATTGAACTCTTGCAAAATGGATAAAATAAAACAATGCGATTCAGTTTAAAATTGTCACTTTATTTAATCAATCGTTTTAATAAAATTACATTTTAAAAAGAAAAAAAAAAAAAATAATAACTTAGAACTAAATTCAATTGCTATTGTTGTTGTTTTACCTCTGTTGGCTTTGATGGTTGGTTTTTAAAATGACAAATTCGATTTACAAAATGTATTCTTGAGAATGTGAGAATTTTATTTTGTTCGTAATTCACACATGGGATAGTAAAAGCTTTGATATAACATATAATGTGAACGTATGTAGTTTTTGAATAGATAAGAGCACAAATGTGATTAACACAATACACACGGATGCATTGAAAATGTTTAATCGTTTTTTTTGTTGTTTTTTAAATAGAAAAATGTTATCATTGGCTTTCACATGCAAAAAGAGAATTTTACAAGTTTAAAATGAAGACAATTTCTACTTATGCACATTCACTCAGTGTGACAGTTTCATATTTAAGCATTTAAAATCAATAAATGTTCACAGAAGAAAATGAAAATAAAAAAGAAAACAAATAAATACACGCAAAATTAAAACAAACTGTCACATTTTCCAGTTGATTTATCTATTCCATGCGATAATTTTGGAATTTTTAATAGAACTAATCTCGGTCGACTAATTTAATCTTTTCGAGGTTTTCGCTTCCGTGCACCATCTTTAGGAACTGATTCAGTCTCGATCTAAGAAAAATGAAATCGAAAATTAGTTCTTATTGAGAATATGACTTGAGATTGAGACTGACAATTTCTTTGGAATATATCTGTTAATAAAAAAAATTACCTCTTCGGCATCTTCATCATCATCATCTTCATTTTGTGATGTTGAAATTGGCTCCTCTAGATCCATTTTACTAGCCGGCCGTGGAGTGCTTTTAGTTTCTGACTCTTCAACTTCAAACTCTTCTTCGACCTCTTCTTCATCATCTGGTTGCACTTCGTCAGTTTTCTTTGCTTTAGCTCCTTCTTGATTTTTAGGTGAATCCTATTCAACAAAAAAAAAAAAAAAAACATTTTTCATTCAAACATCAATTATAAAGTCTTAATTCATACAATCTTGTTTTCAACTAAAGTGTTTTTCGAGTACAATTTTTTCAACTAAATTCTATTTGTTGAAAAAATGCACGAAAAAACAAATCAGATTTTTCACAAAACTAATTGCAATGGAATATTGATAATTGTTTTAGCTAATTACCTTATTGAAGCATCGGAAGTAAATGAATAGAGTGAGTGGCAAACCACCGGCAACAACAAATACAGCCCAAAGCCAAGGTTTGTCATCGGTAATTTTCAAAATACGTTGCAACATGGTTTCCTACATTTACAATACACGGGGGGGCAAATTTCAAAGCAAAGGATATAATGATAGATACAAATCTAGCAATAATTAAATAGGCTAAAGGTAGTTAAATATAGCAAGGCTAACTCGATAATAGCATAGCAAAGTGACAGCAAGTGTAAAAAGTAGTAAAAACGACGAAGGGATTTTTCGAAATTGGGGAGCAAGTGAGAGTAGCGAATGAACACTATAGCGATATGAATTGATCATCATATGAATACCTCACGTGCTCTTTTCCACAAATACAATGCATAAATCGTAATCGGTATCATACAATAAATGCCATAAATTGTCCAAAACAGTGGCTTATTCTCAATTGTAGGTAATTCTTCTTTTTCGATTATACTCTCACCCTGTTCGATTTTAAAATATATCTTTGAATAAAATATCTTTCATTCCAATTTAGAGCAAAACAAATCCCCCATCATTTCAATATGACAATTTTATGTCAATAATCACTATAATCATATGCGCGTATTGAAATCAATTCCGAAAACTTACCGATTGCAAATCAATTTGTTTGCGTTTCAAATCATAAGTAACAGCAGCCCATTCTTCGGCAACAACATGATCATCTGTGATCAAAAGATTGTCAAATAAAATATTGTTTGACATCGACCATAATTCAATACCAATGGCAGACTAAAAATGGATAATTTCAATTAAAATTTACAGAACAATTTAATAATTTAAATATGATGCCAAAAGTGCATTAAATTTCATAGCTAAAATATGCTTACAATTGGTGACATTTTGAATGGATTTAAATCTTCGAAGAAATGTGGATTTGGAATACGTTTTGGTGCCCATTTGCCTTGATAATTAGGATTGTCAATAAGTGGTGCTCGCCACTTGCCACGATATCTTGGATTTGCAACCAATGGTGCTTTCCACAGACCACATCCAACGGCTTTTTCGCAAATTGGATTTGGAATTAATGGTGCTTCCCATTCACCATCAATTTCAGTATCCCAATCGTCTGGTTTTTTAGCCGATGGATCGGGAATCATTTCTTCTTCATCATCAAGCCATCCTTCTGGTTTATTTGCCGTAATATCTGGAATTTGTGGTGGTTCATTTTCATCCCAATCTTCTGGTTTTGATGCCTGTGGATCTGGAATCTAATTGAATGGAACACAATTGAGTGTTAAAATATGTCTTTTATCTTGAAAAAAAAAAAAAAAAAAAAAAAACAAAAATTGCAACACTTATCTACCTTTTCACGTTCATCCCAGTTTTCTGGCTTGAAATCATTTGGATCATCAATTTCCTTTGGTGGATTAACTGGCGGTGTGAAATCAGTAAGCAATGAACCCTCATTCACCACTTTATGATCAACACTAATCGAATATGAATTGTCTGGTCGCACAATCAATTTATATAAATGTGGTTTTTTATCATTAAACATTTCTTCGATACGTTCTTTTGGTTTTTTAGCATGCTTTTCTTCAATTGATCCATTCAATGGATTTATGTGACGGAAGATAAAATGCAATTTATAATCATTTCCACATTTATCTGGACCAAACATAATCGTGTATGGTGTTTTATCGTGGAACTAAAATGAAAACATGAAAATTAATTAAATTAATTTGTTCAAAAATATCCAAAAAAAAGGATAAAAAGGGGAAAAAAATATGAAAAAATAAATGTCCAAATACCGTTTTCAAATCCGTCGTCTCCTTTCCAGATGACAAAAGTTTGATATACGATCCACCACATTCTTGTCCTTCCTGTAAAGTAAAATGAATAATTTCATTATTGTCGGTTGAATATACATTTATCTGAAGTAGTTATCATTGTCATTCTTATCAGTTTTTACGATTTTTTGTGAAACGTGACAAATATAATACAAAAAAGTCTATATAAAACCGTATTATGAAAATTGATTTGTATTATTTTGAAATGTCGATTTTTCTTGGAAATTTAACTTCAAATATGTGAATATTCGAAAATAACCGAGCAGAGAGCATTGAACATCGATTACAAATTGAAAAAAATATTGAATAGTTGAACAAACCTGCAATTGAACTTCATATTGTACAACAAGTGGTTTGTCTGTGAATACGAATGGTTTAACTAAACGTGATGCAACAGCCGAATGACGAGCTTTGCTCTTCAATACTAAGCCCAAATCATTTCGTAAAATTGGAAATTCTGGCGGTTCAAGTGACCAAATGCCATCATATTGATCTTCATCGCCTTTCTTTGCTGTTGATTTGACCTGAGGAATAAAGAACAAAAATAAATATGTAAAATATTTTGTAAATATGCACAAATAATCTACATAAAGGGCACTCTCGCCCCTAGGATCTCACCCATTTTTCATCGAATGCTTTTTGATCATCAAAATGTTCGGCAAAATGAAATTTGCCTGGTTGAATAACTGGGCTCTCATAATTTATAACTGATTCTAATGATTCATAAGCAGGCTTTGGATTTTCCTACAAAACGCAAAGAGACTCAATAAAACACACCAATTCAGTCAAATAAAAAGAATTCCAAGAAAATTTACAATTTTTTCAGATTCAACAGTAACACCATCATCGTCATCATCATCAATTGCCAAAATGGTGACTAAGCATGTTGCAAATATTGCAACTAGCAGCAGATTGTTAAACCGCCAACGTTTCATTCTGTGAATAAAAATTGATTATTTTCTTTGTTTTTTTTTGTTTTTTTTTTAACAATTTATTCTGGATACATTTTCAAAAAGAAATCAAAAGAAATAAGAAAATAATTGAAAATAACTGAATTTAGCTCGAACTAATTTATGATGAGAACAAAAACCAAAGTTACCGGCATTGTAATAAACGAAGCCATTAAATTTAGGTTAATTTCAATGTAAACAAATTGTTAATGTATTTGTTAAACTTATACATAATCACAAACAGGCAAGTCTAAAGTTATAATAGCAAACCGAACACATTACACATACATGTACAATGTGATTAACAGCAATTACATGATAATTGTGTTCACATAGAGGGTACAATCATACTCTGTCATGTATTGTGCATGCGTTTGTATGCTGATGGAATTCACTAAATTCAATTAAAGGTAATTTTCAACGATGACTTGATGTGACTAAATGAAAAAATGAATTCCCTAAACGGGAAACAGCTCAATTGAGATGGGAATTTATAAAAAGACTTGACCGAAAAATAAAATGAAAAAAAAAAAAAAAAAAAAAAAAACAATCGTGGAATTGTTTGAATAGCTGCTTTTTTTTAAAAGAAAAGAAACAAATCATTTTTTTATTTGTTCGATTTCGACCAAATTTGTCGAATAAGCAGATAATATCATAATTAAATTTACGAACTGGCTACAAACATAATACGAGTCAATATTTCAATTGCATTAAATCCAATTAGATATTTTAAATCAAAGTATTCAATTGATATTGAACGAAATATTATGAAATAACTGAATTTCCGAATATTCTTGAATTTGTTTCGAACGAAAATTTAAAAAAAAACAATGATGAAGAATGTCAAGCAAAAACACTAAACGGTTAATTAATTGAAAGCCACCCTCTTTTATCACACTCGTATCGATTGCAATGTATACTATGTGCATTTGATTGTTTTTTTCATGAACTAATTCTGATTTCTGTTGAGGTTTTTTTTTCTAGAACTTACTTGATAAATTAGATCCTTTGGTCAAACTAAATACTAATGCCTATCAAAATCTTATATCCTATTATATTTAATCAATTAATTTTTTTTTAAGTAGATTCCCGCAAATTTACGGAATTTAATTGTTCTTTTTTAGTTTTGTTTGCACAGATTTTTCTTTTTATCACTTTTAATATACGGAATGAATGTCGACGGATAATGAATTAAAAATGTGTTTTGCCACAATACTTGATTCGTTGAACTAACTTAAAGTAGCAACCAGACGAAACGGAGTAGAATGAATAAAATTACGAAATATGAACGGAGCGAGAGAGAAAAAATATGACAATAAGTATACGTAAAAGTCAGCGATTGGATGGCAAAAAAATGGAATGTATGTGTGGTTATTTGCTCAGCACATTACATATACACATATCGAACAAACGCCGCATGATTTGTATGTCAAAATCGTAAAAGTGGTTGTTGTTGTCGTGGTGAATACGAACTGCAATTATTCAATGTCGAAAAATTCATTTGCAATGCATTATTATTTCAAAAAAACTAAATTGAAAAATAATAATTCGTTTAATTTGTGCTTTTCATTTTGTTCTCGCAAAAATAAAATCCGGTTTTTTTTTTCTTTCAAAAGAGAAAATGAAATTGAAGTTTATCGTTAAAAACTGTTTGTTTTTTTTCTCATATTCACCATTCTTGAGAATGTTGAAATTACATTTGACACATTTATTGGATATTCAAATTCACCGCAATACCATTTGACTTTGTATTGTAAACATTGAAATTGCTTTATGCGTACGCATAAAATAACAATATACAGAGACAAAGCAAATATCTATCCATAGTTAAATTGACAGTAGGTCTGAAACAGAATTGAGTCCAGTCCAGTGCACCAAATGCTTGATACGCAAAACAACAACAAAGCGTTTCGAGTGCGCATTATAACCAAACATAAAGAAGAATCACAACCAACATCGTAAATAAACAATAACATCACTCAACTAGCCAAATTTCAATTATATATATTTTATTCGTAAAAAATATACAACGACATTGGTCACATAAGGCCAAATAATACTCAACAAACAGGTCAAAATGTAATGAAATTGAAGAGAAAATTGTTGCTTGTAAAGTGAATTCGAATTATAAAAGACACAACATACATTTTGACGAAATCAACATTTTTTATCAAACAAAAGCAACGCGTGATATCAATGAACGAGATAAAATTTACAAGAATAAACGATGAAATTGGTGAATTTTTCTTTTTTTTGATGAAACAAAAAACATGATTGAAATAATATTAAAATCTATAAAAGAGAAGCGAATTGCATCGATTCTAAAAATATTTCGTCATTGACCTGCGATGTTTACAATCAATACCAATTATCAATAATGTGCTCTTTTTTTCATCGCAATGTTTTGGTTAAATTTACAAATAAAGTTCAAACGTGGCAAATGTTACTCGATTGTATTGTCGAAATTCAGATCAGATTGAAACCATGAATATTGACACATGTTGAAATTAATCAAATAAAAAAAATTGCAACAATCAAGCAATCCACGAACGTGAAAAATACGATATCATTTAATCACATATCTGCCGCACAAAATACAAGCGAAACAAATAAAATAAAACTCAAACTCACAAAATATTTATGACCAATTTGTGCACATCAATTGACCTGATCTATAGAAAGAGGTTTTTTTTTTCTTGTCTTCGAATTTTCCATGTGAATGTGCATCACATGGTGATGTAAATGTAAGGCGTATATATGCTTGTCAAATTGTAATTCAATATGAATTAAATATTGAACAACAGTGAATTGAGTTTCATTTAGAATTTCAACTTCAGTTAATGATTTCAATTTTTATTGTTCATCTTTCTGACATTTTCCCAAAGCGGTATTGAGGACCAAACGTTTGTTTGTTTTACGTTTTTTTGTTTTTTTTTTTTTGTTTTTTTTTTTCATGTGTCTAAAAGAAAATGTGTAAAAATAATTGTGTAAACGTGTGCTCATCGTGGCAAAAATGGATTAAAGCAATCCTTATATTGCTCTATACATTGTTTGTATTGATTGTGGTGCCATTAATGATTGTGTACACGGTAAAAGATGGATTTACACGAAAAGATCAATTAATTTTGGTCGGTGGTTTATTTGTATTAACATCAGTGCCATTATGTCTATGGCATATATTACAACATATGCTTCATTTTACAAAACCAATACTCCAGAAGCCAATTATTCGCATACTATGGATGGTGCCCATTTATTCGGGCAATGCAGTAAGTTTGCAACTTAGTTATTCTTACTTGTTCTAGTTTCATATTTTTATGCAATCAGATACACAAACGACACAAAAAGCTGTTTGTGAAATGAATACTGTGATAATCTAATTTGTAATCGATCGTTTTCTTCTTCTTCTTCTTCTTCTTCTCCTTGCTTTTTTTTCTTTTTGCTTGCAGTTTCTCGGATTGATTTACCCTGAACAATCGTTCTACATGAATAGTATGCGTGAATGTTATGAAGCCTATGTAATTTATAATTTTATGTCGTATTTATTAAATTTTTTGAATTTGGAAATGGATTTGGAGGCAACGCTTGAATTTAAGCCACCCGTTAAACATGTATTTCCATTGTGTTGCATGCAACCATGGGCTATGGGCAGAGAATTTGTACACAATTGTAAGCATGGTGTGTTACAGTACGTTGTTATTCGACCAATTCTTACAATTATCTCGGTGTAAGTATATTTAATAGTGTTCAATTGTGTTACTTTTTTACACTTCAAGTGATTTCATACAATGCATAAACGATGATTTGAAGATTTTTTTTTTTTTTGTTTTTTTTTTGGAAATTTCTCTTTCTATTGCCTTATGTAACTTTTAGTGTGACCTCTTGTCATCTTTGAGATGTCTTGAGCTTTAAATTTATCTTTCTTCTTGCCCTCGGTTGTTTACATTCTAACTATTTCTATCGAATAGGATTGCTGAATGGAATGGCGTATACGGTGATGGTACTTTCTCCCAAGATGTTGCATTTCCATACGTTGTTGTGATCAATAATATCTCACAATTTACTGCCATGTATTGCTTAGTATTATTTTATAAAGCCAATAAGGTACCGTATCATTATCATTTTTGTTTTTTTTTTTTTTTTTTCATTTCATCAATCTTATGACTCATACAAACTCATTGTAATTTTTTGTTGTTGTTATTTTCTTATCAGGATGAACTGAAACCGATGAAACCATTGCCAAAATTTATGTGTATCAAGTCAGTTGTTTTTTTTACCTTTGTGTAAGTTTTTTGTATTTTACAAAATAAAATTAATTTTAATATTCGAAAAGGCGTCATTTGAAAAAAGTCGTCGTTGACATATTCTTCTTTATACATTGTTTTTTTTTTTGCAACTACGAGTGACGCACATTTGACGTTTCAATATCTATGTACAACATTTCAAAAGAATTTTCTCGTCAAAACAAATTAACATAATCACATGACTATCTATCTATCTTTTCTACTTTACAGTCAAAGTGTTATTATTGATTTTTTGGTGTATTTTGGTTACATCAAAGACATTTTCGGTGAAGATGATGGAACTAATGATTACAATGGTTTATCAGTAAAATTACAAGTAAATATAATCAACTCTTAAAAAGAAAAGAAAAAAAAATGTTCAAAAATGATTATCTTCTTTTTTTTATATTTTCCTTTCTACTCATTAAATTTCAGGACTTTCTTATCTGCATTGAAATGTTTATCGCTGCGCTTGCTCATAAGTATTCATTTCCACATAAACCGTATCACATAAATATACCAAATTATGGAAATGATCGGACATGGTTTACCTCATTGGCACCAATGTGGGATTTTACGGATGTTCAACAGGATTTATCTGAGCACATTGGTGTGGTGGGTAGTTCATTGAGTCGCCGATTTCGTGGTCGTACCGCTTACAATATGCCAAGGGGAACATCTGAAACAGATCGTTTAATGACAAATAGCGCAACACTGGGATCAACATCATCATATCAAGGTGGTTACAATAATAGTGCATCAGACAGTGATGGTTCAAATCATACAAATAATCATTATGGTGCAATGAGCTCAAGTGATGATCGAATGGCAGTTGGTTCAAGTGAGGATTTAGCACAAGTTCATTTAAAGCATCGACATGAAGGGATTAGTATACGAAATCAAAAATCACATGAATATTCACCACAATATGGTGTGCCAAAAGTATTGGGCAATTATTTTACACAACAAAATCGCATCACACAAAATGCAACACAATCATCAGCATCCTCATCACGATATGATCAATCAACGCGCAGCGATAATACAACATCACGTAGTGAAGTGTCTGGTTTTGATATATCAGCATATGATAAGGCAGCTAATATGAAAGCTGGAACGATGAAAAAATCAGATAGTACGGCCAGCGATTGGTTAAGCACACCAACCGATGATTTTCTTGGCATCGATGTTAAAGGCATTGAAAAAGATTACACACATTTTCGAAGAGATCCAAATATTTAATCAACTTTTTTTTGCTTTCATTTATTATCATTGAGTCGTTGAAACAATTTCATGACACATCTCATGTGAACGGACAATCTTAAAATGATAAGAATATTTTCTTGTCTTAGTTTTTTTTTGTCGTTCATCATCAACGAATTTATTCGATTTGATTTGATTTTTTTTTTTTTTTTTTTTTTGAGCTGCCAAAAATCAATTTACTTTTGGAATTGATTGAATTTGTGAAAATCATATTTATAAATTGAAAACAGAAAAATACATTGTAACTTGTAAGGCATTATTGTGATTTATTTTCCAAGAAATTTCTTAATTTTTAAGCCTAATAAGTACAGTACGTTTAGTGGTGTACAACTAAAAACCCATAGATTCATCAATCTAATTGACCAAATAGAATTTTGTCTGTGTTGGCATTTAATTTTTATCTGTCAAATTCGCTCAATTCGCTGAATAGAAAAAGAGAATGAAACAACAATTCAATTGATGTCTATTGATGTTTTTGCCACTCGCTTTAAACATAATTTAAATTATAATTCGTATTAAGTAAACAACTCAACCACAAACAGCGATACACATTTTTTTTCGTCGAAAATTTTTTTTTAACAAAAAAAAAAAAAAAAAAGTTTATTCAATAAAAGAAATCGATCGTATTTTAAAAGTTATAATCTAATGTCTTTCACATACATTTTGTTTTCTTTGTATTTGTTTGTTTATTGTTTACATGGGCTTTTTATAGAAAAAAAAATGTAATAATAAATGCATCAAGGACAGTTTATTAGCATGTGTGATCGTTTAAATATGGCCTATTATCGTAATGGGCTATCGCCGTGCGCGCTATCTCCATAGACAATTTTGTTGACAATATGCCATTTCGTTCGATTGCATTCCACATTGTAGCCATAAAAATGAAAAATATGATTAAGCCGCTAAATAGCATTTTAATGACAAGATATAGCATTCCCATTCCAAATGGCGGATAAATGTCAATAATGAAAAATAACGGGATAATCAGTAGAAATGCCATGACCTGCAAACGAATAAGAGACAATGTGATTGATTGTTTTTTTGATAATTTAAAAAAAAAAAAAAAATAAATATTTTTTTCATTCATTCAAATGACTTCTTGAAGTCCTTCATTAAAAAAAAATTTTAAATCACTCACAAAATAAGCATTTTTATCCTCTCGCAATCTTGTTAAAATTTTGTCCAACACTTCGATACCTTCACCTAATGCATTGGCATAGCCAGATGCATTTGCCTCTGCGAGCTTCAATGAACACGTACTAATTGATTCACTGGATTTGGACTTGCTTTGAATCAAAATCTTGGCTGAAACTGCTTCATGGTCTGAATAACTGACGTCATGATTTGGTATCGTTGATGGTAGTGGCAGTTTATGTTCCAATACTTTTACCTGAAAATCAATAATATTCAGGAAGGTGCTTGAACTCTTTCATCCATTCGACATTTTATAAAGTTTTTTTTTTCTGAATTTTTTTAGTTATTTGAATAAAAATGAGATGTTTAAACATGACATTACCTTGTGATTGTATCCATTTCGATATAAAATATAATCGATACGCTTTCCTTTCGGTGTATTTTCTTTCATTTCAGGCGGTGTATAAGAATTTGTTCCACATTCATTTGTACAACAATCACCATGTTCGGTTTCATTATATGTTTCATGTAAACCAGATGTTGCTAACAAAACTCGATATGCCAAATCACCTGGTTCTGTATTCAAATCACCAGCTAATATTTGTACACAAGAATCACATCGAGTCGATTGAATAAATTGAGCTGTATCAAATGCTTGCACAACACGATGTGCATTGTAGTCATCACTTTCACGATCATATTCGGCATGAAGCTATAAATACAATTTCCATATTTTGAAAAAAAAAATGGAAAAAAAATTAAATTTTTAAATGTTACAAAGTAGTTCGAAGTCTAACAAAAGAACATATGTTCAATACTCACATGAGCTATGTAGAAATTCACAAGATGTTCACCAACTAACAATCTACAAAGTCCAATCCCTTTCCCACCAAACCAATCACCTGAAATATTGGTTTTCAACTCAATAATTTATTCAATATCATTTATTAAATGTTAACTCTATTTGTTACCATGCTGAATACGATGTACGTAACCATTCACAGGCCATGAATGAAACAGTGTTGACACTATTGGATATTTTGATAATATACATAATCCCGAGCCAAAAACACCACTGTAATGAACATGATTTTGATGTTCCAATTGATAGTAGAAAAATTCCATTGAAATTAAATTCCATTTTCATTGTTTACAAATGTTTTATTGATAAAGTCACCATAAAACTTGTAAGTCATGTGACTGAAAATTACCTGTAAAAATAATGCGAAAATGGTAAATTTCGTTCAGCAATTTTTCGAATTACATCATAATCATGTTCAGTCCAAACTTCTTGCAATGAGATCACATCGTAATGATTGTTTGTAGCGAGAAAATTACCAATCGCTTGCATACGAATATCACGATCTTTTGAAATGTATGGTATGCCCCTAAGAAATTTAAAATTAACATTGTAATCAATAAATCAATTTGCATTTTCGATTTGTTGTTAAAATTGAAAATAATCAAAGATAAAAATAAAAATCACAGCATGAACATTGAACACCTTGTCACGCACAGCACGTAAACTAGATTAATTGTATACTCATAATTAATTCACAGACTCTCACATACATTTAGATTTACTCTTTCTCTCTCGCTCTCTCTCTCTCGCTCTCTCTCTCTCGCTCTCTCTCTCTCTCTCTCTCTCTCTCTCTCTCTCTCTATCAATGAATCTTGTGAATAAGGCAATAGTATGCATTTTATGCTGTGTTCACTAAACTCATCACACCATTCTAGGCAATTCAAGGTTTTCTCCTTGTTTCATCTCATGAAAAATGATTTAACAACAAAAATAACTTTAAATCATTAAATTATTTTATTAATTAAAAATATGTTCTTTATATCCTTATCACCTTGATTATGCATTATATAAAAAATTCTCAATTCAATTTTACAAAGTTCTATTACAATTCGTATCACATATTGACATAACAAGAAAACAAATAAAACAAACAGAAAATAAAATCAATGATACAAAAACGGATGATTCACACCACATCCGATATGTTATCAATGAGATAAAAAACTAAAAAAAAAAAAAAAATAATGAAATTGCGAACAAAGAACATACCACACATTCAATGTTAAAATGCTTAATTCAAGTTGCATCTTTACAACAATGAACTTTCGCTAAATGCAACGGATATTTGGTAATCTCAATAGAGAAATTGTGTTTGTATTGAAATGCTTCAAGTTGCCTAGTGTAGCTGATTTGTATTGTTTGTCTAAAGAAAAATACACAATACGCTTAGCCTATTTGGCATTTTGAATGAGAGCAAGACATTTAGACATCTGTTTATCGTTGACAGATGTGCGTAAATGTGACAGTCTTTAATTCGAGATTTATATTGTAGGCAATACTATTTATCCGTTGAAGTTCTCGAATTTCAAATCTTTTCGAGATTATTGATATTTTTCTATAAATTAATCGCTCTGAATGAAAAGTGTCTATGAATTCTAAGATTAAAATCCAATTATTCATGAATTATATAGAATTTGTATGAATTGATTTCATCATGAATATTGCTTATTCAGCAATTTAACAGACGCCTGGCAACACTAACATTTGTCACTTACTTAAAAATGTCAATTGAATTGAGATGAGCGTGGTGTAATTATGGAGAAAATATTTTTTGGAATTTGTGAGTTTTTAATAATATTAACGTTAAATTGTTATATATTCAAGTACAAAATGTGAGTGAAAACAATTTTTTATGCGAAAACAAATGAAATAACGGCAAAATACAACATTTTGAACTTTGTTTACAGATAAACTCGTAAATCTCGATTTGGCACATTAACAAAATCAATTGATTGAATTAAAAAAAAAAAAAAAAAAATAAATAAATAAATAAATAAAACATTGTTTTGGGCGCCTTTTATAAACAATACAATTTATAAATTGAAAAATAAAATCGCACAGAAAAGAAAAAAATGAATTTCTCCAAAGAATTGAAACCAATACTAGTTTACAAAGATTCAAAAGAAATCGAACCATTTAGTAGCATTGTGGTGCCTTCATCGATGCGTTCACCACTTTGGAAATATTTTGGATTTCCAGCTGATGAAAATCGTGTAATTATAACCAAAAATCGAATTGTTTGTATTATTTGCCAAACATCAATTGCATACAATAAAAATACATCCAATCTTAGTACGCATTTAAAATGTAAACATCCAAATGAATATAATAAATTTTGTTCAAAATTTAAACAAGATGAACATCAGACTACCGATACAATATTAAATGAAACACTGAAACGATCAATGAAAAAAACGGAAATTAACAGTGATGACGATGTGATCCATTGGTATGCAGATGATGTTCAAAGTTCATCAAATATTCATCCGACTGGCATTACTGAAAAGACATTTGTGAAAAAAAGAAAACTAAAATGTCAATCAAATCAAATTGTCAAACATGAAACAGTTTCAGAACCACTTCAAGACAATTCAATAATTGAAACCCATGAAGATGTTGTGGATGATGATGACAATCAATATATCGAAACAATGGATTACAATAATATTGATATCAGTGAGAATGTTATTATTACCGAAGTGCTTGAAACCAATTCATCAGTTAATATGAATCATTCAAAAGATGATTTTCTTACCGAAGAATTTTTAACAATTAATGAATCAAATGAAAATGTCATTTTAAATGATACAACCAATGAAGTACTTGATTCAAATTCAACGAAAAATTTTATTATTGCAACAAAATACCCACCAAAAATTGCAAACAAACAACGATACAAAGAAAATCAAGATTCGTTCGATTTAAATCAACAAATTAAGAAATTTCTTATCAAAGATCTCGTTCCAATAACATTTATCGATGGATCCGGTTTCAAGGAGCTTATTCAGGAACTTAGTGGATCCAATACTATACCGAATTCGTTACAGGTATGAAAGACATTTAAATGGGATCAAAAAAAAAAAAACTGATTTCTATCGCTTTGGAAATTTTAAATTCCCTTTACAGATCAATCAATGTATTGAAAAAGACTACAATTCACAGCATTCAAGTGTATTGGCCGGAATTAAATCGATTGTCAGCAATAAAAATTATTCACTTTCATTTCATAAGCTTGGAAATAGTTCAATGGTGGAAATTTCAGTGAATTATTGGTCGGATGTTGGAAATCGAATCGGTGCATTGGAGAATCAATTCTTTTATACTGTGAAAAATTGCACAAATTTCATTCACAGTTTCACTGATAGTTTGGACAAATGTAGTGCTTTTGTTGTTGATTTTGATTTAGCCACCGAATTCCAAGGGAAATTATCGACAACAGTACCGATAATACCAACATTTTCATATGCTATTCAAATGGCATTTGACGAATGTATGCAAATGTCAACCATTCAAAATGCTGTCAATGCAGTTGATAAGACGCTTAAAGGACAAATAATGAGATCACATACATGGCTCCAGAAATTTGAATTATTGTCACAATTTTTAAATGATTCATCGAATGATGAAAATAATCAAAGCATTCAAGTGCTGATTGAATGTTTACAACCACTGAAGGTAAATAAATTTAAAGTATTTAATTTCTGTAGAAATTTAATTTTTCTTTTCTTTTCAACTAGAATTGCTTAGATGTACTTGCATTTGAGACATCGACCTATGCATCAATCATGAAACCAGTTGCAAATCAACTTCTTAATCAACACTACGTTGAATGTGAAACGGATGATGAATCTATTGACACGGATATTGCCATATTAGAAAGAGATTTAAAGCGAAAAATTTACCAAATCTTAGACCAACAGTAAGTAAATCGGAATTCATTCGATCAAGATAAAAAATTCATATTTATATTTTTGTTTGCAGAATTATAGAAAATTCATTTCTAACAATGGCTTCATTTCTTGATCCACGTTTTCAACGGCTTACATCGCCCGATGATTTGAGCAAAATCCATGATGAACTAGAAACATTCGTACAAAATGATACAAAATCTACGGATAACAAAATTGAACAGAAACAATCCAAAAGTAAAAATGATAAAAGTTTTGGATTATCATCATTATTTTCGAATCTTAGTCCAGTTGTGAAGACAAAACCACCAAAAAATCGATTTGATATTGAATTTCGCAGTTACTCAGAAGATGTTAGTTTGGATATAACACTTTGTCCGTTAGAATGGTGGTTTGAAACTGAATCATTGTATCCAATTATTAAGCAGCATGTGAAAAAATATTTCTGTGTGCCGGCATTCGTAAATAATTTTCATCGATTGCCACTTTCTGAACAAGAAGAATTGGAATCCAAATATGATCGGATTGAAAATGATACAAGTGAAAAATTATTATGGCTTCATTTGAATGAATTAAGGCATAGATTGGCCGAATCTTCATAATGTCATTCACTTTTTTCCTAATTAAATATTAAAACAATAATATTTTCCCAATTTTTTTAAGAAAAATTCACAGTTTTTTTTTTTCATGTTTTTGTAAATATTCTGACGATTCGATGATTTGAGAACTTTTTCGGCATGAATAAAAATGGAAAAAATCACAATCTTGTTATTTCTTATTTCTTAATCTTTTTTCAATTGATCGTTGATATACTTGCCTGCAGCATACAGTAGTCACGGCTCGAATGCTTCATTTAAATTCACACAGTACACGTATAGATGATGCAAGAGACAATGAATTTCTTCACTAATGCGACTTCGATGTTACTGTCATGAACTGATTTTTTTTTATCTCAAATTTATATAGTTTCAATTTTCAATTGTTTCAAATTTCATACATCATAATTCCTTCAAACTTTACTGTCACGTTGACGCTGACGTTGACATTGACAGATTTCAATGAGCAAAACCATGTTTTAGATAACCATAATTTTTATGGTATTTGTAACTAAAAAGAAATATTGTGAAATTAATATCATTTCAATGATAAATTATTCGACAGATTAAAAACGCGAATATTGAATTTCAGTCACGCAATGTGCACAATATTAAAAAATATAAAAAATGGGATGAAACTAAAACACTTCCAACAATCAATTATTCATCGATCATTAGGCAATAGATATTCAGAAGGTTTCCAATTCAAATCGAAAAGTGAAGGAGAATTGTATAGAAAACATCACGATTTGATCTATTCGTCGATAACATCAGTACTGAAAGAACGTACATGTTTATCAGTGTCTGAATGGAAATCAATTGTGAACGATCTAAAGATAAATTTAGATACTAAAGATGTACCCATTATAAATTCAAACATATTGAATGCTTTGTTAAAACTTAAACCACCGAATGACTCATGGCAATGTGCACAGAATTTTATTGAATCGCAAAATCTCAAGTCTAGGATCAAGTCTGATTTAGATGTGAAACGATTTCTCATTGGAATATATGAAAAAAAGGCACGCGAAAACATGTTAACGGAAAAAGAGGAACAAGATTTAATTGAAATGTTGGTATTTAAGCATTATATAATTTATTTATTAGGGGAAATTCTCAGAGTATTTTTTTTATCAAATTTGCTTTTAATTTAATTTTTCGTTTTTTTTTTTTAATTCATAAGGTGCAATGAAATTATAGATCAAGATCTGCATCATTTTAATGAATTGCATACAGTAGTTGTGTTAGGACTATGTGTTACAAAGGAATGGAAAAAAGCGTTGTCGTTACCAAATATAACACCTCATTCATTAAACATTCTTGTGAGCAAAATATTGGATGAAAATGACATCGATTTGGCATGGAATGTAATGGACCGTCTGACTAAATTAAAGGAAAATGATCAATATTTGTCTAATAAAACAATAGTTTCGTTCTGTAAATATTTCGATAGAAATCCAACTGATATTCCGGCTAATGTTGAAAAAATGCTACAATTTTGTGGAAAGCTTGAAGTTTTACATAATAAAGAGACAATAAATGAATTTATAAATGTTTTACATAATCATGGCCATCATGGCCAACTCACCAATATCAATTTTTCGTAAGTTTTTAATTCCGTTTTTTTTTTTCTTCTGGAATTTTCAACATTTTAATAAATTGAAAAGTGATCAAATGTTCATTCCATTCTAACAGCGGAATCTGCAATGTATGCCAAAATTCTCTTCAAACTGCACGAATAT
Source organism: Resseliella maxima (assembly GCA_029041755.1). Classification (NCBI taxonomy): domain Eukaryota; kingdom Metazoa; phylum Arthropoda; class Insecta; order Diptera; family Cecidomyiidae; genus Resseliella; species Resseliella maxima. Next base: position 148,712 of record JAQOWM010000888.1, on the reverse strand, counting down.
CAGAACAGGAAATAAGGCAATTACGCGTAGAATTTTCTGAAAATGTTGTTAAAAAATGTTTTAATCAAAAGATAACGCCAGAAAAATGGAATTCATTTCATCGCTTCATCACACAACATGGACCATTCGATTTTGTATTAGATGGTTTGAATTTGTCTCGTACATTAAATGAACAGAATTCATTTGCAAATCAAGAACCAAATGATTATAAACTACTGAATAAAACCGAAACGGGCTCATATTTGGTAATTTTAATCAAGGGATTTTACTCAAATTTCATTTTTATATAATGAATTAAATTGATCATTTCAGTTAGCCGATGCGGTGAAACAATTGATTGATGAAGGAAAACGTGTTTTAGTCATTGGGAGAAAGCACATGATAAGATGGCCGAAAATCAGTTTTATTCGTAAAATTTCAACAGTTTACTTGATTGATGATGAGTAAGTGATTAAATTTCAAAAAAAAAAAAAAAAAACAAAAACAAAAATTATAATTTGTTGAATATTTTAATCAAAACATTAATTAATTGTATAAATTTTCAGTTTAAATGATGATATATTTATGCTGTACGCGACCATTTCTAACGGAAAAAATTGTTATTTTGTATCAAATGATTACATTCGAGACCATAGATTTGCATTGGGAAAAAAGAATCGTCATTTATTCAAGTCATGGCAACAACAACATTGGTATGGAATTACAAATAGAGGAAAATCATTTGAACTTATAAAACCGATTCAATTTAAAATGTACAGTCACAAAGTGGGCGAATTTTGGCATTTACCATATAAAAATGAAGATGAAATTAAGTCAAAAACTTGGAATTACTATCAATTGCCAAAAAAATGGGCATGCATACGAATTAAAGAAAATCTTTAATATTCACTTCGATTGAAATTCAATAAACAATTGACTATTATGTTACCAGCATAAACTGATTTTTTTTTTTCAAATTTCTATAGTTTCAAGGTTCAATAGTTTCACATTTCATGTATTCCTTAAAACTTCACTGTTACATTGACATTGACAGATTTCAATGAGCAAAAAGATTTTAAACACAATTTTTACGTTTTTTGTAAATATAAAAAATATTTGTAATAAAATAAATATGTTCGTTTTCAATCAAGAAATGTCCGAGAAAAATCATGTCCGAGTGTTTGGACTGTCCGATATATCCATTCGAACGACAATCAGCTCGTCTCCAACATGCTCATAAAAAAAATTGGGTCAAATGAATAAAACAAACATTTTACTGTCGCAAACAATTTCACATATTTTATTGTTATATGTGTATATTTAATAGTAGATAACAATGTCTAATGATTAAACAATTGGGATTTTAAATTGATAATTTTCATTTCTTTTAAAAAGATGGATAAAAATCAATTGTTATTTGTACAGCTACTTATTAATTTCGAATGGATTCTACAAAATAATTTAATACCATTTTTCTCATCGTTTTTTTTTTTTTTTTTTTTGTATTAAATTAAAAAAGAAAATGCATTTTTTAAAAGTGGTCGTAATCAAAAAAGATTGGAGCTGCGCATAGAAAATGTATATCGATAAATTTTCTTTATTGTATATTGGTTTACTGGAGTGATAAACGGAGTGGATACCACAAATACTATTCTTTTTGCATGCAATTGTGGAATTTAATTCTGGTTTCCTAATATGATATATATTTATTTTAGAAATTTCAATTTCAATTTGATATATATTATTGCTAATGATATATTTTGAATGCATACAAATCATTCATTAATGTTCTTGTCTATTCGCAAATACAGTATGTAAATTTAGATATATTTGCTGCACAATGTGTTTCATTTACTTTTTTTTTTCTAAATGGATCATTACATATGGATGTAATTTATTCAGTAAATGTTATCTAATTTTAGTGTTGTTAATTAATTTTTTTTTTTTCACCCATTTTATGATTTTCAAACAATTGATTAATCTTAGTATTTACAGTGACATTTTGAAAATCTGAATCGCAAATTCGCTTTTATTTGTACATGCAAAAGCACAATTGTTAATTAAATGTGAATTGGTTGTATTTATTCATGCGACAGATAATTAAATTGTTCAATTGAATAGAAATGATATTTATCCGATGAAATTGTTAGTTGTTGTTTGTTTGTTTTCTTTTTTTTTTAAATAATTTTTTCCTCATAATTTATTGATCATAATGTGGATTTACGTTGCAACAACTTCAACATAATTTGCTGGATACAAGCCAACACGTCCATTTTTGCGACCTTTACACCATCCTTGCTCGTCTTCGTCTTCAAGTTTTTCAAAGATATCACCTGAAAATCATCACACAAATTATCAACATTAATTTCTATTTCGTTTGAAAAATAAATTCAATTGAAAAAATAACTTTTGGTATTTTAAAACATGCCTTGTTTAAATGTCAATTCATCACTTTCGGCACCATCATAATCATACAAAGCTTTGACAGGAACGCCTGGTTCACCATTGTCCACTAAAATATTTTCACCATCACCTTCGTCCCATTCACCATCGTCACCTTCTTCGAATGGATTCGCTTCAGATTTGCTGGTACCATTTCTACATTTAAATTTAAATAAAATGTATATTTTCAATCGATCCAATGTAGATTTCATTTAATATAGTTTAGAAGGGCAGATCTCAACAGTGTACACTGTCGTCAAAACTGTGTTTGACGTTAAAGTTATGGAATCATGCTTTTGCTTACGTTATTGTGGAATTTCGGTTATTCGGTGAATTTGATGTATTATGTGAAGATGAATTATTGGATTTTGGTGAATCCTCCTTATTGACTCGAACGGCTGTTGTTTTAATTGCTGTCTTCACGCTGTTTCGATTATTTTGTGGCGGTGGCGGATATTCCTAAATAAAAAAAAAACATATAAATAATGGTTTGCAAATTCAATTGTAATCAAGTAACCCATGAACTTTTGATCGTTTTTATGCTTTAGAATTTAAACATTAAACTTAATAAATTTGATCACAAAAATACCGAAATGGCTTAGGCAAAAAAGTTCACAATTAATTTAGAAAAAAGAAACAAGAAAACATAAAAAAAAACATGGTTAGCATGCATACAGGCAACTCTTCGCCGACGGGTCTTTGATGGATGAGCGTGATGGGTGCTGCTGGAAGAGCTTCTTTGGATTTATTTCCCTTTGCAATGTCTCGGAATTCTTCGGTGTACTCCTATGTTGGTTTGACATTTGAAGCAGCATTTTTTTTATATTTCAAGCACAATCAATTCACACAAATTGAACATAAAATGAAAAAAAAAAAACGAAAAAAAAAATCGAACATAGGGTCGATAAATCAGAAAATAATTAATTGAAATTATCCAGTAGAGAATGGGGATTGCATGCAAAAAAAAAACGATTTGATTAGATCCAAACACAATCAACAATAAACAAACTACTTTTTTATCAATTCATTCATTCATGCATTGTCCGTTAGCATGTGCAATACATACAACAAATGCGGGCCAATTCATGGCCATATTGTCTCCATGGTTATTTGACCACCATTTTAAATCCTTTTTATGATCAGCATTGTTGATCGTATGATAGAATTCTTCATATATTTGTGGTAAACTAAAGAATAATGAAAATTCAAATTAGCAATGGAATTGAATTCTTTTTTTTTTTTTTTTTGTAGAATTATCATTGAAATGAGAAAAGAAAAAAAAACCGAGAAAATCAACATACCTTGGATCCTGTGTGACATTTAATGTTTTGTGAATGGAGAAAAGAACTTTTTTAAAGAAGCACAATCGAGTTTCTTCCATATCTTGGCACTTTGCGAACACTGAGGTCATATCTTCCATATAAATTGGATTATATTTATTGATTTCTTGCAATGCTTGTTCATATTTTTCGCGACATTTTTGCACCTCATCCTTTGTTTTCTGTACACGGTCCTGCATTTTTTTCATCTGGAAAATATAAAAAAAATAAAAAAGTGGGCAATAAATCATTGTTCATTTGCATTTCTGTTTAATTTTAAATTGTACTAGTAATTAAACAAATATTATTTTACTCGTAAAATGATTTTTTTTTCTTTTTTTTTTCAAATTAAAAGTGTTCATTTTTATCGATTTATAATCGACAATCGATATCATTTTTATCGAACATATAAATTTTTGTTTCGGTTTCTGTTTAAGAATTTTACATACATTTGCATTTCAATTTCACATTTATCATTATAAATAAACACATTCTCAAAATGGTTTCAGTATTCTCACCTGATCTTGTGACATTGAGCTGTCGGAGCTGGCATTTCGCTCTTGATTTGTGGCCGTCTTTTCAGTCTTACACGCTGCATGATAATCGGCTTTGGTTTTTTCAACTTTTGCCAGATGTTTTGCCCATGGTTTCTGTGCTTTTTTAAACAGATCCTCCATCTCTTTGCGCTCTTTAATTTGAAGCATATTCTAAAATTGGAAAAAAAAATGAAGATTACCATTACAATTATTTGTCGATTTCATTTTTTTTTTTTTAATTTATAAAGTTTGTAATACAAACTAGTGGATATTTTTATTGAAATTGTATTACTTCTACTTCAATAATTGCATTTAAATGTAATTTTCTCTTCTATGGGAATCCCATGAAATAATAAATATCGCTCACCTTATGGTAGTTATCCTTTTGCCAGGTTTTAATTTGTTGAATTTCACCCGCGCATAAATTCTCTTTGACTTTTAAATGAACGTCAGATACACGTTCAGCTTCAGTTAAAATGCCTTTCCATGCAGCTTCCATTGTTCCATATTCGGGACCTACAACACATATTTGTCATGTTATTAAATGGAATTATAAATCAAATAATATATGTGCAATTGAATTCCACAGAAATGAGGTCATGCAAGAAGAAACACTCGTATCGTTTTTTATTTTTTTATTTTTTTTTTTTTTTTCTTCAGTTATTTACGTCATTGGTTGATAAGAACGGATGTTTTTTTTTTCATTTCATTTTATCAAGATAAATTTACCTTTTTCTATAAGTTCGGCCCATTTTTTTGACCATGCTCGTAAATTTTTTGCGTATGTTTTTTCAATTTCAGCTCGTTCATGGATTAACGTCTGAAGATCTGTGCACAATCTATTTAAAATAAACCATCAACAAATTTATGACAATTCAATAAAAACACATATGAAAATCGTAATTACTTACTTGTATCCATCTTCTATTCGTTTTGTTGTTCGTTTATAATTGCCAGGCTCCCAAAATGAATCACTTCCAGCCTGCAGAAGTTGATCGTCGCTGTGATGTGACATTATTACAAAATCGTTCGTTTCGATATGATGAAATTGAAACACCTTTGTTAAATCAACGTTATGATCGATAGATCATTTATCAATATTACAAATTTATTGTATTGTATATTATATGGTGTCAGATTTCAAACACTATAGAATTTTACACTGTTAGAAAAGAGAAGAAAAGAATATATAACGTTAATTTAATTTTATACATAAAGATTTTCAGGAAAATGACTTTTGAAAACTTAATTTTTCTTTAAAAAATATTGTCAAAACAAGAATATAATATAAGTAAACTGTAATTAAAAAATGTATCGAATAAATTGTTCAGCTCAATGGAAAATCGTGCAAGTTCAATACTGAATGAACCAAAAATACAATTATTCATAGCTGACAATTATTACGGTTATTCACAATTATTAAGGTCAATAGTTTTCCCCCCCAATTTAATTATTCATTGAAATAATAAATGGTTTTGTACTTATTCAACAATCTCAAACGGTCAATCAGCAAGTGAATAACATTAAATTGTATATAAAAATTCGAGCCAGTGTGATGAATATTTGGCCCTCTCTGAGGGTTTTTTTTTTACTTTTCAATTCGATTTCTCATTTTTTTTTTTCATTTTTATCGAAAAGATCTTTGTTTTCATAATTGATATCTAGGTTCCAAAATTAGACCGATTAGTCAAAATCGTATCAGTTATTCTTGAGAATATGGTTTTTTTTATTGGGATTTTTCGAGAATTGCATCACAAATGTTTCATTGATGAATTAATCATTAAGGAAAACAATTATTGTCAATAATTTCAGTTTTATAGGAAATTAACGATGTGCGATTACCTATCATGTGACCCGTGAAATCAATCTTTACAGCAAAAATGTGATAAATTCGATGTTTCTTTGTAAGTTCAAAAATGCCATTAAATTCATTTTAAAAATAGCATACAAAATATTCCAATTGATTAATAATCTATACACAGAAGAATATCTCACGTGAATTGGCACATTCGCGTGAAAGTGCAAATGAAAGAAAAAAGAAGATTATTCCTTGTGATTTTTTATTGTACATAATAATTTATGATTTTGTACACGTATTTGTTGCAGTTTTATTTTTATTAAATTGACTCAAAACAAAATATTCATCTGCATTTCGTTCTGTTTATGTTTATGTTTACAGTATAGTAAAAAAACAAATGTGTAAAATGTGTGTATTTTTTTTATCGACTGCGTCAAAATTGTATACAATGCAATTGAATATGCGCCAAGTCAATTCTATGAAGCCAATTGAATGCGCCAAACGAAACAAATGAATGATGCAAGAAATCAGAAAAGAAATTTGTATTTCGTGCGTGTTTATTTTTTCTTTCTTGTGCGCTCTCTCTATTCTCTCTCTATCGTTTTCGTTTCTCATCTACTGTCGAACGCATGATATGATTGTTTGCTGGATTTTTCGGTTTGATCTCGTCGTTTGGAATGTTAACAAGCAATTCAACAGTGTCGGTGTGTTGGCACGTACATTCAAACGATGCAATGATTGCATTTCAACCCATTTTTTGATGAACTTTCAACAACACACCATGCAAAATTGAACGAAACAAAAGTGCATTGCATACTGTACACACATATTTGTCTATCGTTTTTTGCTCGCAGTGGCATAGTTTCAACGATGCATTATGTATGCGTTTCGTCTTTCTCGTTCATTAACATATGTTATATGCCGCTGTAATTCTACAAACCATGTGAATTTTTCAAGATTTTTTTCATCGTTCCCGAAAAAAAAACATTTCAAATATTTCTAATTGATTGTTTACGCTGTTTTTCTTTCCGTTTATGAAGCAAATGAATTTTTTACGAGCGGCACGATAATTTGGCGAAAAAGATTTTTCTTGATTTTTGAAGGCCAAACTTTTTTTTTTCGCTTTAATTTGGTCGTTACCTTTGATTTTGAGGCTTCTTGAAATGAGGACATTTTTCCCTTTATGCTCATTTTATGTGTTCGTTGTGCAATGTGCAATTTGCAATGTGACACCGACTAAAAGTGTCAAATTTCTATGACAAATGGTGCCTTTTAATTATAAGGAAATGAAAGCAAGTATTCATTCGGCTCATTTACTATGAGGTGTCACATTTGAAAAATTACGGCTGCGGTCAATCATATCAAAGGGGTTTTTCCTAACGTTTAGTGGAAATAAATTGAATGATTGAAAATAAAAACTGACATTGACCCTGTTGTGTTATGAATAGAGAGAGAGGGAGAGAGAGGGAAAGAGAGAGAGAGAGAGAGAGAGAGAGAGAGAGAGAGAGAGCGAGAGCGAGAGAAAGATATAGAGGGAGAGAGAGTAAAGGAGAGAGCGATAGAGATATTACACCAAATCGTTGTTGTTGATTTGAATAGCCATTAATCACCGATTTAAATAGCCATTTATTCACTTCGTGTCGCGCAAAATAACACAAAATAAAAAAAAAAAATAAAACTTAAACTTGAATAGAACACAAAATGAGTTACAATGATAAAATGATAACCAACTTGTTGCCGCTCACAACTGTTCAGATTCCATTGATTGTCATTAATTCATATGCAAGATTTAACAAGCCAAAAAAAAAAAACATTCTAATGGAGTTTTCACTAATCCAAACTTGACTAAACTCAAATCGGTTTGAATCATGTGGGTGTAAAATTCTGCGCAATTTCCAACAACCGTGCAAATAGATGCGATAAAATTTAAATTATTATAAAAACCATTTAATTGAAATATGGCTTATTTTCCATATTGTTAGTCGTGTCACCTTTTGACATTACATAAATTAAATGTAAAAATGAAATGAAATAAAATTGCGACTTAATTTGACGATAAAAACGAGTTTTTATTTTGATTGATGCATTTGCAATGGAATTTTGTTCGCTAAATGTTGAATTTTGGGAATTCGGGATTTTAGAAGGTTCATGAATATTATCAAAATGATTATAAACATGTTATCAAGAAATAGATATGCTGTAATATTTTATCATCATGAATTTTATCATATCGATAAATTTGTAATGAAAAAGACACTTTCGTTTGGTATACTATTTATGGAAAGAGAGAGAGAGAGAGAGAGAGTGAAAAAAAGGTGTAGCAAAACACTGTGACACAATCAATTGCCATTGTTGTGAATCGCAATCGAATTCAACTGTGACTGGTAAACCGTGTGCCAGCAATCAGTAGTTATTATGTAAGTTTCCATCACAACAATGCGATTAAATACCCATGATATTATTATATTATATGAACGACGATGTCGGCGGCAATGGTAATCCATTGAGCACGTGCAAAACAATAGAAAAAACAGCTACAAAAATTGATCAAAAACTGAACGTTTGCGTGAATATTTTTCTTTCTCGCTTTCTCTCTTTCTCTGTCTTCACTATTCATTTCTAGTTCATTCATTTTGCACGAAGCGCAACGGTTACACCGTATTATGTATTTCAATACATCAAGACTTATTTGAATCAAAGTGTGTGTCTATTTGATTCAATGCGCCGGCAATGTGATAAACAATTCATCTCATTGCTGTTCCCCATCTTCGTTTAGAATGAAAAGTAACTAAACGTAACGATCGATTGGACTTGAATCGCCGCTCGTTTGTTTACATTGTTTGGAATTTAAAATCTTTTTTTTTTTCGTGTTCATATTTCAATCCCGCATTCAATTGCCTCATGAATATAAATCGATTCTTTTGCCGATTTGTTTTCTCATCTCGATTAAATTAAACCAAGAATCATTTGATAATTGACAACGGTATTGCCTTATTATTAAATCGTTGAGCATAAATTAAAAAAATGAATAAGAAAAAAAAAAAAAACAAATGAGTATGACAGATTCCATTGGGTTTTCTTTCGTGCTCATTTCAATTGAACTGATATTTTGGTGTGTTACCAAGCAAAAACGGAATGCAAACTGAATGGAAAGTAGCGTGTGTGTAAGTGTGTAAATATGTAGATTATGAGTTCAATAACATTCAAATGAATAAATTCTTGATTATGCATCTCATTCGGAGGGGGTTTTCATTCGTTCCGTTCATTATTTACTCAATAAGGGAATACACATGTCACTAAGTAGCAGTTAATGGATTCAAAATGAATGTATTTCTACGCATTTTTTTAAGCTATCAATAAAATAGACAAATACAAATTGAAACCGCGACGAATATAGACATTTTTGGGTTTTTTTTTCACACAAACAACAGTATGTTGAATAGAAGACGTAGAAGATATTTTTCATGGTATGTCATCATCATAACGCACATGAAATTTCTAAATATACCACAAATAATTTATTTTTATTCGCATAACCAGCTAATGAAGAAGAAAAATCGTAGCTAATGTTATGTGATTAGGTTGTAAATTCATTTAAATGGTGCGAGTTAGAATGAAAACGGTTATAAACATAGTGTTTTGAATGTAATTGAGAAATGAAATGACTTTGAATCACGTGGACTCATTCTGATAACGCATGAAGCCATAATTTAGAATGACTTTCCTTTTTTTCGTTGGTTTTCATTTCCTTATTGTTTTTACATAGTTTTTAACTTCCAGCCACAATCACATTGTGATTTGACAATGTTCATGATATTAACTTTTCTAACATGAAATAATCGGATTAATATTTTCATTGTCTTTGTTGTTTTCATCAACAAAAGTTCTGTCCAATTTTTCATCCAATCTATTTTTTTTTTCCTGTTTTGATTTTAATTTTCATATTCATTTTTACCGTTCGTGTTCATGTTCATTTTGACATTCATGTCCATGTTTATGTTCAATATTCATGTTCTAATCATTTAAATACAAATTTAAATGGAAATTGAAATGATAAAAATCTCATGGAAAAATGGTAATCCATTTGAAAAAAAAAAAATCTGCTGTTCAATGTAATTTCAAAACAAGACTGTTACATTCATTCGAAACGTCAATCTTTTATTATAAATTGAAAAAAGAAAAAAAATTTCAAATTTGAATTTCGATTTATCTTGACAGATGTTGTTTAGCACATATTTATTGATGAATCGTCAATTTTGATCTCGAAATCAATCACAAAATACCGGAAGCGGTAACATTCCATAAATATTGTGCACAGTCAGTATGTACGCGTACATTCATGCATATAATTCGTAATTCCGTTATATGAACACCAACATCATCTTTCTAACTTATACATTGCATTTAAAATCAAAGTTACTAATTACTAGCTGACAAATACAGAATTGACCAAGTGACTATATAAATTCAAGATAAGATTCCATTCAAGTGCTACATTTTATGGATATGGAAACTTCGTCTTTACTTGCAAACGACAAATGGTTAACATTTAAAAGAAGCATAACATAAGTGTGAAAGAGATAGAGAGAGAGAGAGAGAAAGAAAAATAGTGAGGAGGGGTAGAGAGGGAGAAGGAGAGGGGGAAAGAGAATGGTGGGAAGATAGCTGAAGAGAAAATGAATCAATGAAACGGAAGGAAGACAGAGAAAACTATAGAAATGAAGAAAGAGAGAGCTCTTAGCTAGAGAGAAATGGAGCGAAAGAATGAGGGAATAACAGGAAAATCGCTTCTGTTTTGCATCGTTTTGAATTGTATTATTATGAATATGTGAGACGAAGTGATTGTTAACAGTCGATTACTTAGTGTGTTTACTTAAGACAGTGGAGAAATGCCAAGACTGCAGAGGAAAAAAAAGAAGCGAGAAACTAAATTAATCGCTCTAAAATGAAAGAAGATGTTCGCGTAAAACAAAACAATGGTTAGAATAGATCATGAATGTTTGAACGCACACAGAAACATTGATATTGTGGCTGAGATTGAATGAGTTTGCGGGTTTTTTTTCCTGCACACTTTTTTAATATATATATATATGTATATACAGTTTGCACTGATTTGCTACAGTGCTTCGCATTATTGCATGGATGATGAGGAAATGGCATGCTACTATTGTTTTATATGAATGAAAAATAAAACTGTTTTTAAAACATCATCTCTGTATGTTCTGAGTTGTCACTTGAAAATGTATCGGATGAATTTCTTCTCTCAAACATTGGCTATATACCATTCTCACCGACGATGATATTGACGTTTTAGCGCATACAATTGACAGAGTAAAACTATTGTTTATTAATGAAATTATCTATAAAAAGACACATGTGCAATTTAACAACGGTATTTCAACTCCATTGTGTATTCCATCGCATAAATCACAACAATGGAATACTGTCGACGAACCATAAATAACAACGAAGCTCAAAATCAATAAACAATCAAATTGTCTAACCTTGCAGTGGTTTTTGATTGTAAAAGTATATAGAAGATGAAAAGAAACAAAATGGAAAGGAGTTTTAGTTTACAACGAGAAGATGGTTGTTTCGTTTGGAATACGGCCAATTGTGAAATTTTTCTCTCCATCGATGTGTTCGACCTGAGACAATGAAAAATTCAAACGTCACTTCCCAAAGTAATGACCGTCCGGTTTGGACACCGCACCATTCAATTGAAATAATGATTGCAAAGAGATGAGAATTGTTTTTGTATATAAGTCCCTAACAATTCCATTGAATCACCCGTAGGCACATTCTCTACACGGTACAATAATTCTTCACTATTTTTTTTCTTCTTTTTTTTTTGTAAATTTTATGCGAAATACTCATATTCACTCATACATGTTCGCCTACATAGAATTGCGCGCGCGCTTGACTAGAATAGAAACAAATATATAAAACGACGAATTAAAACAAGCATCAACCAACAACAAATGTACAAGTGAAAACATTCGCACGTCATTCTCTCACAATACAAAATGCCGATGGAACGCAATGCACCTACTCTTCAGACTTTTACTCTTCCTCTCGCACCTCGAGATCTGACTGTGGTACACACAGATCATTGATTATTTACTCTCATTCTATCTCTCTCTTTCTTTATCTCTCTATCTCTAAGTAGTTATAACCTCTCTTCCTATCTCTGTATTCCACTATCACTCCTTCTCTTTGGAGCTTCTTCCATCTTTCTCTATTTCTATCTATCACTATAGTCTTTCTCATTCTTACACTTTATCTCTATCTCTCTTTTTCGTTCTGGATCACATTCTCTCTCTCTCTCTCTCTCTCTCTCTCTCTCTCTCTGTGTGTGTGTGTTGCAATCACGCACAACTTTGCCTTAACCGAGATGTAGGTGCTGGGTGTTGTTTTGTAAAATGAGATGCACTTATCTTTGAAAATAGAATGAAGCATTCATCACTTGTTTTTTTTTTTTTTTTTCATTTCAACTCAAAACTAAAATCGAAACAAATGAACAGAAACAATAAAGAATGGAATATAAGCACGATACACAGATGAACGAAAAACAAAGAGATGAACTATGACGACAATACAACTCTTTTTACATTTAATCGTCTATTTGAATTATCATCTATCCTTGTGTAAAATGTGAGAAGAAGTAAAAGAAAAAAAAAAATTCGCGTGTCAATCTCATCTAGTGTGCGATCATTCTCAATTCCAAATTAAAGTGAAAAATAAATAAGAAAATGGGCTTCTATTTACTAGAAGCAGAAAAAAAAGAGGTTTTGCCGCGCTCTAAACGCAAACATAATGATGACTCAAACACTATTATTACAAATTATGCGCACGTTACAATGAATATCGTTCAATCAAGAACACTAAGCATGTAATGTGTAAGTCTTTATTAACGGCATATGAACCATTCAACTAGAAAACGTACGAAACAAAAACCACGCAATTTTTATTCTTATTTGCTGAGTTCTTCTTCTCTCTCTCTCTCTCTTTCTTTTTTCTTTCTTTTTTCTTTCTTGCGTTCTTTCTTTCCTTTTTTCTCTCTCCATCTCTTTCTCTCTCCCTCCCTCTCCCAATCCCCCTCTTGTCTCAAATTGCACATGGGAAATTGCGACAAGGAATGCAAATTCCGGTAACACCCATTCATCTCATCATTCGAATCTCCCCATGAAATCAATCTAATTTATTGGATTAATTTAAAGCCATGCATTTGATGCGGGTATTTTTTTTTATTAAAATGCCATCTCCTCCATCTGGACAAGAAATGATTCGTTGATAAAAATGAGATCACATTCACATTTCTAAACTGATTTCGTGTGAAAGCATTTTTTTCAATTTTGCAACGAAGAAGATACACATATTCGTACCTTTGCTCCGTTATATTAAATGTCGTGCACGTAATTGAGTAGCGCGGCCAACATCTAATAAACTGAAACTTGTTATTATGAACAAATAGGATAAAAAAAAACATTGTTCATATAGAGATGAAGAGACAAACCTTGCTTGAATACGCCTTGATGGTGACCAAGATCATTGAACGCTTTTGAAATGAATGCGTGGAATGTAATTTGGTCTTGCCTTTATTCTCGCATTTTGAATTTGGGATTTTTTTTTGTTCCAAATTGCATTTGATTTTACATATAAACGGTCCAAATTTATTTTGTCGTTGGATTGATGAAATCAGAACTGAACCCACACTTTTTGGTGAAGAAAATGCCGAAGGTTGCACACAATTACGTCAATTTAACACAGAAATCAACATCTTTTCAGTTTTTGAAATTAACAAAGTCTACAAATGTCGGAAATGCATTCAAATGGATGGTATTCAGTAGTAATGACAGAATCAAAGATATTAACCACGGTCGCGACGATTGAATTCTCATTTAGATTTTCCATTCTATTTAATAAATCAAAAATGAAATATTCGCAAATCAAAACGATCATAAAAAAAAATTCGATCGATCATAAAACAAATTTTTATGCTTTAGAAAATCTCTGACAGAGATCGATAGAAAGGGAAAGAGAGAGAGAGAGAGAGAGAGGGGGGGGGGAGGCGAGAGAGAGAGAGTATAGGTTGGAAGTGAGGGAGAAAAAAAAAGAGAAACAGTTAGTGAGAAAGAATATGTATATAATCAGCAACATTCACATGTTTAACACCTTACATTGAGTTTCAAATTTTATAAAAAAAGAATTTAATCTTTCAGAAGATTGACTGAAGCCTGAAGATGTGTGGAGTGATTTGTTTATGTTATCTCTTAATGTTAATTCCCATAAATGAACATTTTTTTTTCGGGTTTTCGTTATGGTTTTGTTGATACGTTTACACAACACAGATTGAAATGAGTTTTGTTTGAACTTGTCATTTGAAATGTTCAAATCACTTGAATCACTTAAAAAATTAATGTTGACTCAACATTGTTGAGATTGTCAAGTTTGATGCGATGCTTCTATGGGCATAAAAACGAGTCCTAACATATATGGGAGGCAGATATGGCCATGAGCAGAGTCTTCGACAACAGCAGATAATTGTCATGATTTTAACCATATTTTCATTTTTGTTTTTTGTTTTTTTTTTTTTTTCGTGAATAACATGTTTCAATAGAAAAAAGCAACAATCGTCAATACTTTCTACGAGCAAACGGAAGCATAAATTTTCTCAGCTAAAACAGTATAAATTTAAATTAATCATTTCAAAATGTACATGAATTGTGATTGTGATTGTGAAAAGAGCGCTGATTTTCTTAACAAATTTTTTCATCAATTCACAATATTCTCACAATCAAACAATCGATAAGTTAATTTTTGATGTATTTTTCCATTTAAAAAAACCACTGTCACATGAATTACAGAATTAGTCAGTTGATTGGGAACCATTGTATGTTGTCTGTTTTGTGCACATTCAAATGAAAACATAACTTTCATTCAAATTCTATTCCGGTCATCAACTTCTAACATCAAAATAAAAAGCGAAAAATAAAACTAAGAGAAATGTATTTAAATATACACACAATGTATTAGGTACTGGCAACAAGAACCGGCTTTTTTTTGTTGAATCGAGAAACTTTCAAACGATCGTATATGTTTCAAGTAACGAATCAAAAGTCACTCAAGAAAACTTGTTGAAAATCGTATTCAACAAAACATTTCTAATGGCTGCGTTCAACTTTTCAATGCAAATCTTTGTGATTTTTCTTCTTTTAATTTTTATAAATTGTGAACGAAACTGTGCGTGAAGAGAAATTGTTTTTTTTCCCTCGTTGACTCTTCGCTAGTTGGCAGAAAACGAAGGAAGAAAAATTAATCTTTTGCACATTGTATATTGGAATTGAGTTTCGACCAAAGGTTGAACGTTCAATATAGAATATTTCAACGCATTTCTTATCGTCGACACATGTGAGTGTGTGTGTGTTTCTCTTTTAAAATTTATCTATCATCAAATGGTGAGTAACATACTCGAAGTATGTCGTGTGCCGTTTGAATTTTTTTTTTTTTTTTTTTTTTTTTGTGAAAAACTTCCAAAGTACGCGGCACATCTAATATTTAGTTTACCGTCAGTTTAAGATTGCGGTTTTACACAGAAAACAACAACAATAATATGAAAATCTTATCAAAGCAATGGAATGCACACGCCATGATATCGTGTTCACACAGTAAAAATGTAAAGAAGAAGAAGAAGAAAAAAAAAACAATTATTATTTAGGAGTTTTGTATTAAGTATCACACAGTATAAATATTTGCGCACACCATCATTTTCAACTAGAGTAAAATTGCATTTCTGTATGCGTAATTGGAATCGAATCCGTTCGTGTGGAATGTGTTTTGAACATAATTATATTGATAAAATAATGTGCAGATCTCATGTTTATCAATAAGTTGGACTTGTCGACAATTAGTTTTTTTTTCCCCACATTGAACCGATACTTTCAACAAATTGGTATTGATTGAACGGAACACGATGACTTAGTTCCAAGAATTTCAAGAAAATTCACTTCAGAATTCGAGTTAAATTCGTCGCACACTTTCTGTACGCTCTAGGTCACTTACTGGAACAACACTAGCAACTTTGGTTCTTTTCGAATTGACGTTGTACGATCATCGATATGTTGCTGTCATTATATTTACTTTTGTGTTGAAAAATAACACACATTTATATTGTTCGCGTACAGTTATGCGCATAAAATATTTCAGAGTAAATTGATGCAAATTCTGATCACCCAATCTCGTCGACCGAATCAAATTGCTCACAGGTCACTGATCACTCGTACTGTATATTTAAAACAGTGGAATTCATTCTCTCAATTTATCATACAAAGATTTTATGAAATGAACGAAAGAAACAAAATGCGCATTCAAAAAGGAATGCCCACTGATGAGCATGGCAACTACACATGCTCGGGGCATTCGAAAAGAGAAATATATTTTTTTTCTTTTTCCCTTTTTGTTCCCCTTTTTTGCTCTCTTGCCTTCATTTACAGAAACTATTTTCAATTTAATCATAATAAACCAAACAAATTGTTTAATTTCAATGAAATGACATGAATAACAACATATTGTATCAGTTGTTGATTGGGTTTGCCACAATGAATAAAAAAGAAACAAAAAAGAAAAATGATATGAAATTACACACATTGGCATTAAATCAATAGTGAGTTCAACATTACAAAAACACTTTGCAAAAGTACACTCGTCTTTAACTGAAATAAATAAATAGAAATATAATTGATCGTCTAGCCAATCTATGTTTTTGTACTAAAAGAAGAAAAAGAAGAAGAAGAAGAAAAAACTTTGTAATAATATGTATTTACTCGATAAATCTAAAATAATAAATTCGTAGAAAAATGGCATCGAAAACGACGAATGATGCGCTCATTTAAATGGAAAAACGATTTGATCGAAATATTGAAACGATACCGTCTGTCTAATTGAGTTTTGGTAAAAATTCAATTGATCATTTATACATTTTACAATATACAGGCGAGTCAAGAGAAATATCAAGTGATGAGCATCTGGTTTTTTTCAAACAAATACAAATTAACATTGATATTGACTATTCATGAATATCGTCAATGGTATCGAACAGATTAAATTGAAGCTGAAAAAAAAAACAAACAAACAAACTCGTATTCTTCAAACCAACCAGCCGAATAAACTCGATGTTTTTGGTCAATTACAAATATTTATATCAGCCAGATAAAAATAAAGAAAACAAAATATAAATATTTTGGATAAATGATGCAATGTTTTTGAATGAAATATTGTATGCGAATTAAAATCATTCCAAGAAGCAAAATAAACATGTTTTTGTACTTGAACAATTCAAATGGATATGATATTTTCATATCTCACATTAATAATTTGTTATTATTTCAAGTATTTTGGATGCTGTTTATTATAATTTCTGTACTCTATTGCAATTAAAACTCTGATAAAGATTTGAATTTTATCACGTTTCAAGTTTTCATTGAATAAACACAATTAAAATAAAAAAAAAAAAAACAAATACTCTCTTTAATTACAATGGAATAGAAGTTTTTATTTGATATGCTTAAACTGCATCAACATTATAAACACAATTGTCATTGAATAAATTTCTCAAAATATTGCAAAAAAACATTTTCGGAACGAATTCCAGTGAATGTCGAGCTAAACATCAATTCAAAAATGAGTGAATATTGAAATTGTATTTTTTTAAACGAAAAAAAATATTTTTTTTTCCCCAAAAATCTCAAAACGCTGGTAAAATTGTGTTAAAAACATCACGATTAAAAAAAAAGTTTCTCGTCGAAAGGAAAATCCATGGTAATTAAGGTAAATGCCAAAAAAAATTGATTTTATAACGGTTTCGTTACGCTTTCTGCGTCAATTTATGATATTTGGTCTCTTTTTTCATACGAAAAAAAAAAATGGAAAATAAATGATCAAGAAATAGTGATTTCATAAGCCGGCAAACGAAAAATGTACGATATCATTTATCAAGGGCTTCAATCAGCATTTATTGTGCATGAAATAAAAATCAACTCAGTTTGAGAAACAATTTGAAAAGCGTTTGAGATTAAATGAACGTCATTATAATATTTGTAAATTGGATTGTGAGCTAATATTTATTATTGAATTTTGCATAATGTGAACGAGTATATAGAGAGGTCGATTTGCGACTAATCGTGACTATTTTCACTGTGTTGAAACGCACGATGTGAAAAAAAATCAACTTGAACCGGGTAATTTGTCGCTGTAAAACATTCCATTGAAATGAGATGAGAATCGAGAATAAGCTGCGAAATTTCGCATCATTTTTTTTTTTTTTTTTTTTTTTTGAATGATCAAATTTAAGTGAAAATTAGCCAATGTTAACAAATGGTATTGATTTATAGTGGTGGTAGCGGCATATTACAATCAATACACCTCAATTCTCATTTGCATTATTAATTCCTAAAAATCGAACATCAATTCTGAAATCGTTTCATTTATTTAAATAGCCACAGACGAACGTCATCAATTCTCGCTATGTAAATATCGACTAGAATAGGTGCAATTTACCGTAGATAGAAATGAATTCGTATACGAAATGTTGTCAGTGAAAAAAAATATACACATTTGCATGCATGCATACACACATTCAGGTTGATTTCAGTCGATTGTCACCTTCGCTGTCTCGCTCAAAACTTAGACTGATGTCATCGAACATCATTCGGATATAAATAACATGAAAGGAAACATTGGCACAAATCCATATTTTTTTTCTCTCTCTCTCTCTCCCTCTCAGTTTTTATAGAATTTTTATTCGGTTTTGTTTCCTTTTTTCTTTCATATCTCTTTTTGCTGCATTGTTAAGCGAATGTTAACCTTTAAATGTATGCATTTTAATAATAAGGGACGATTCAACTGAATGCTTAATAAATATATATTTATCGTGGATGCTCTGCTATATGCTATAGACATTGGAATTGAATACATATCATGGATATTGTATTTTTTCTCCATTGAGCGTATCGCATCTTAATTCATTCGTCAGTATGTTGTATCATCGTTGCGTTACGTAAGTTTGTGTTTGTGTAGATGTGTGTGTAGTTACAATACCAAAATGAATAAGTAGGAACTATGAGAGGCCCCCGCTTTATTTATTGCGCGCACCATTCTTCAAATGCACTTGTAGACTTTTTAAAAATTTTCGCTCAACATGTTTCCAATTTAGGTGTTATTACTTTTGCCCATTGATTAACAAAATGAATACGCATACAATCAAATTGTGAGCAAATACGTTAAAAACCGTATTGATCAAATGTGAAAAAGAAAGAAGGAGAGAGAAACACACATTAAGAAACGATTGAGAACGACGAAATAAATTTTTTTTTTTCATTAAGTATGTACAAATAAGCAAAGATAAGCTTGTTCATTAAAGATTTTTGTTGAATGTTATGCATTTTCTATCTCATTTTACTCATTTCTCTTCTCTTGTTTTGAATAAATTATCATTTTGGATTCTTACCTTTTATGTCGTATACGAAATCCACACTAATCCAATAAAGCACCTTCTTTGAACGTTTCTTTTGGGAACAAAAATCTCTTTTTTTTCTTCTTCTTCTTTGTATCGCTTCGTGTTTCGGTTTATTTTTCGTTTTTTTATTATCAGAAACAACAACATCAACACCAATTACTTTTTTCTTTTCACCGAGACTTTTTTCTCTTTTTTATACACCTGAAACTATACACGAATACACTTGATTAAAGAAGAAAAAAATATGTTTAATTGTGTTATCGCTGCACTTGAAAAGAAAACGAAAATAAACAACAACAACAAACAAAATAAAATACTCAAATTGAATCGAGGAATCCCTTGTCAAATGTCGCTTGACACATGGACATAACTAACACACACCAACACATAGTCACATTCGATAATAATCAAAATGAATCAATGATTACTTAATTTTTTTTTTATTAATTCCGTTCATGCGTTCCGAAAGCAATGAATATCATCAAATTATCAGTTCGTTTTTGTAATTGTAAACACTACAGGCACATATTTCAATGAATACCCGGTCACAATGCTTCAACGAAAATGAATTTTTTTCTTGCTTTTCTTTTCTTTTCTTTTCTTTCGATTTTACTTTTCTATTCTCTCTTGCATTCATCGCAAAATATTAAACATAATTGAATTTCAGATGCGATTTTCTTTGCAGTTTGCGTTTTAATGAATTAATTGGCTTTTCACAATACTATGAAAGAGACGAAATGAAAAACAAAATTGTAAAAATGAACACGAACAACAGTGAAATTGAAGACGATGAGAGGTGGATAGAGATAGAGGCTGAAACAGGAGAGCGAAAAAGAGATATGCAAGCACACACACAGAGGGAGAGAGAGGGAGAGGGAGAGGGAGAGACAGAGAGAGAGAGAAAGCAAACCGAATGAAGAAGCGAAACAGAAAAAATTCACTCACTCACAAAATACTCGTGCTGATATTTGCTAAATAAAACGGACGTATCGAACGAAACAGACAGACAGACAGAGAGAGAGAGAGAGTCAGAAGAAGAAGAAGAAGAAAAAGAAAGAATTATGCAAACCCATATAAAGGTTCTGAATCTGATTGCCAATGCTGATGTAGCCGTCCTACTATCGGAATATCGAATCAAATATGTGATGTGTATCCGGCGATGTGAAGAAAATTGCTTACGAATTATAATTGCCCATAAAATACAATTTTTTGCATTAAATTTGAATGTTATTTTTGGTCGTCGTTATTTTAAATTTCTTTTCAAAACAGAGAAGAAAAAAAAACAATTCATTGAATGACAATTAAACGTATAAAATGAAAAAAAACGCACTAGATACTATTGAAATTGACAGAACTGCACAATTTTTTTCTTCTTTTCCTTCTGTTTTTTGCTTCTACTACTTTCGGTTCTCAGAATATGCGTTTTTTTTTTATAAAAAAAGAATCAGCCGAATAACGCTGAACACTTGCACAGTGACTTGAGTTTGATGATGCGTTTAGTTTCAGTATAAATTCACCACTGTTAAAAACCCACTCGGCATACGAAACGACGTAAAATGAACTAACATTGAACAGACGAAATAAACGTGTTACGGATTGGATGAATGTGTATGTGCGCGCGTTCATTCGTATGTAATGAAACGAATGAAAAATTCTGACTCGGTATGTGTACAACATGTAGCACGAGTTCGATTTGCTCATTTCACTCGATGCATGTGTATTTTATACGATAAGTATTGATGTAATGAATCAAATGGCTGCTTATGTGTTAACATATAAACATCGAAAACATCGCAACGCAACACTATTTGTCACACTCGCTCTCACAATGTTTATGATGTCCCATATAGCATTTTTTTAAAGTAAATATCGAAATAACAATGTCTGACATTGAATGTCATAATAAACAACGTTTCAAATATCAATGATTGAAATGAATGTTACAAAAATTTTATTATAGAATTTATTTCAACTGAAAAATTTACAAGAAAAATAACTTGATGACTAAATAAAGCATTAAAACACATAGAATATGATTATTTATTGATGATTTGCCAGCTGCATTGATTTGTAAAACCATTTTACTTGAACTAGGATCGGTCATATTTTTAACTATACATTTCAAATGGCAAAATGACTTTCCAGGAAAAATAAATTTTCCATTTTCATCTTTATCGGTATATACATATTCGCTATATCCTTCTACAAATGTGCAAAAAAAGAGAAAAATGACATGAAAATTGTATAAATTAAAAATATTTTAAAGAAACTCAAAGTTATTGCAATTTCAAAAGAAAATTACCTGGACAACTTTCATTCGTTTCCAAACATTTTTGAACATTGATATCCATCAAAACTATTTTCTTGCATGCAATGCAGCCATCCATGCCCAATGTGTCCTTTGGTCCCGTACAACCAATGCATGATTCGTGACAACTAACACAACTTCCATTCTGTGCATATTTTGACAGTGGACATTTAGCCACACAACGTTCGTCATCTCTAATGTGAGCACAATCAAAACAATCGGTTGCATTTGGCCCCGAGCATAAGTTCTTACATTCTGAATGACATTGACCACAGCTTTTATCCTTTTTTGTGTATAGATTCAATTCACTTTCACACGATTGCAAACAAGTGCCATTGTATTTGATATTTTTGCATTCCAAACATTGATGCGGACCTAGTCCCCAGCATCCAGCTTGTGTACATTCAACTGAACAATGAAGACCCTCGTTTCCTATTGAATTTACAAAGGAAAATTAATAACGATTTTAAGAAAACTACGAACCAATCCACTTACTGCATTCGCTCGGGTCTTTATTTCCACTAATGAACGATTCATGATTGAATGTCTTTTTGATTTTCTTCCAATCGATATCATGTGCAAAGCAGAGATTTTTATTTTCCAATATCACAACGGCGCCCGCATTGATTTGTTTTAATGAACGTAATTCCAATGATTTTAAATTAGTATTGGAAATGTACAATGATGCAAAATATGTATCAAGCAATTGTCGACCGCCGATAATTTCGAGATTTCGGAAATATGATAAATTTGTAAATTCATCATGATACCCTTGAATTTTAATGTAACCGGTAACTTCACGCAATGTTGAGAAAACCTCCAATCGATTCGGATGCATTCCAATGTAACGCGGTCCAAATGAGAAATTAGAATATACTTGTTGATATCCATTGAATGTTTGATCGCAAATTTCAAGCGTTCCTTCGATTATTGTACAATCACGGAATGAATCAATGTTGCCTGAATTAACAACACCGACACCGGAACATGTTTTCGGACAAGGACCGTTGCATGTAACACATTCACCATTTTTCGCAGTTTTATTAATTGGACATGTTCCAACACAAGCGCCATTATCTTTAAGTAAATGCTCAGGACAATTTCGAACACATGTCGCTCCGTATGCATATTTTCCATCCGGATTTTGTTCCCATAAGTAATTTGTTGGATTGTATTTTTGCATTGGCGGACATTCGTGTTTACAAACGCCATCATCGTTGAAATTTCGACAAGCTAAACATTCTTTTTCGGTTGGACCCGTGCAACCACCAGCACAAAATAAGTGACAACACTCATTTGGATTTGGACCAAAACATCGACCCCCATCTCCACATTGTGGTGAACAATTGGTTTTGCTGAATTTTTGACAATTATGTGCCCCCTCGCCCCAACAACCGGCAATGCACGATGAGTGACATTTTGGGCATTCGGGTTCAGGAAACGTAAAATTGTAACCATAGTTCACACCTTCATGTGGACCTATGATTAAAATTCAAATATATTTTCTGTTTTATCTTCGGTTTCATTTAGAAATAGCTGTGATCGATATTTACCTGTAATAATTTCATCCCAATTGATGGTTTTCAGGAAGCATAAATTTTGATTATTAAATATATAAACCGATCCAGACAAAATATCACGAAGTGCTGGTAATTCTAATGAATCCATTTGTGAATAGCTCACAAACAATCCAAATTGTTTATCGAGCATATTCAATTTGAACAAAGTTCGTCCACGAATAATTTGCAAGCTAAAAAAAATGTAGATGAATATGCATAAATTGTTTGTGTATCTTTCAGAACACATCCCAACGAAATAGATTTTCGTTGATGAACAAATGTGTGCATAAATAAA
This sequence comes from Resseliella maxima, assembly GCA_029041755.1. Classification (NCBI taxonomy): domain Eukaryota; kingdom Metazoa; phylum Arthropoda; class Insecta; order Diptera; family Cecidomyiidae; genus Resseliella; species Resseliella maxima. The sequence goes on along the minus strand of JAQOWM010000888.1, from coordinate 124,963 downwards.
TAGAAATTTCAATAAAATTGATTTCATTACCGTGGTAAAATGATATTTTTTATATGAACATGACTGATTAAAACATATCCAGAAACATCTTGGATGTGTTGCAAAAAGTCTAAATTCATTTTATCATCTTCAAGCCATGTTAATTCCAAATTTCCATCAACATGTGTACAATTCGTGTAACGATCACGTAAGTTACGATAATGATGTAGTCGATTTGATGGTAGTGACATACGGTAATTTGTACCGATGCAAACTGAAAAAAAAAATAAATTAAAAATAACACAAAGTTAAAAAGTAATGAACAGAGTGTAGTGTTGGCCTACGAACATCTACGAACACTCGTACAGATTTTAATTTTCAATATTGCAATAAATTCCAATATTACCAATAACACATAAAAATTTATTGTGTACGATGACAATACTTTCAATATACCATATTTTTTCATTCCAATAGTTTGCAATAACGATATTGTATATTATTGGAATGAACACCATAAAATCCAATAGCAATATTTTCTTATTGCAATTATTTCCAATATTTTATTGGGTTTTTATTTCGAATAATATTGCCATTTTTTTCATAATAATATTGCATTTTTTTGATAAATAATATTGAAAATTATTTGAAAATTAAAAATTTTCTGAGAATGAACAGAAGAATTTGAATTTTTAGTGTTGTCGCTTCTGTCAAAATTATGGAAACTTAATTCGATTTTCAGCTCCTGTCCATTTTTTTTTCGTTCGTCGTCGTCTTAATCTTGGTGTTTTATAAAGTAAAATTTTTATAATTATCAAATAAATTCCAATATTATTGTACAAAAAAAAGCAATATTATTCTAAATAAAAAACCAATAAGCAATAGAAAAAAATTGCAATCAAAAAATATGTGTTATTGGATTTTATGGTGTTCATTCCAATAATATACAATATTGCAATTGAAAACTATTGCAATAAAAAAATATGGTATATTGAAAGTTATTGTCTTTGGACCCAATAAATTACAATATTCTATTGGAACTTATTGAATAATTTCCAATAACGAAAAATTATGTTATTGCTATTTGGTTATTCGAATATTTTTTTATTGTATTAAAATCTGTAAACACTCGTTCGTTCGTTCGTAGGCATTAGACATAACATATTTGCTCGTTCGTTCGTAAGAATAAAAATTCTTATTTTTGTCCGTTCGTTCGTTCGTAGAAATTGACAAAATGATTTTTGTTCGATCGTTCGTTCGTAATTTTTAAAAAATAAAATTTGCTCGTTCGTTCGTTCGTAGAATTCAATTTAAACTTTATTTTATACAAAACAATCAATGCTCAGGTTATTTAGATTGCCTCATGAAATCCAAGTTGGAATTTCCAACACATGAATAACGAATATTTTTTGAATTGAAGAACTGTATATATTCTAAACATAGTTCTTCTCAGTACTTTTGTAAATGAATACAATTAAACAACAATGAATAGAATAATTTTATGGTGAACAAAAAAAGGGATAAAAATTTAATCAAAATATGAATTGTTTATTGAATTATATTTTTCATTTCTGTAATCATACTTGAAATTATATTTTGTTTCTTTGCACGATTTTTTCTCTGAGTTTATTTTGAGTTTATTTTGTTCAAATTAAATATGTATGCCAAACATTTTTAGATAATGGTACTAACGAACAAACGATTTTTTTGAAACGCTACGAACGAACGAACGAGCAAAAACCAATTTTTATTTTTCTACGAACGAACAACGAACGTTCGCAGCCAACACTAACAGAGTGTATCAATAACTCACCTCTCATTTCTGATTCATTTGTTTCTGCATCGCATAGAAATGGCACTAAAATCACTGTTACAATTAACACTAAATTAATATACATTATTTTCACCGATTTTCTGTTGATTTTGTTCGAATATCAGAAATGTTGTTCTTCACTGTATAAATGACTAAAATGAATAAGGCAGTCTCAACCAAAAATAAACTATAAAGGTGTATCCTGTATAACGTAAGTACGCACAGGTCCGCATACGTTTTCTGGTGTAGAGAACTATACTGTCGGAATGACAATAACAATATGCTTGTTTCTTCCTCTTCGTTCTTTGTGCAATAGAATTTCTTTTCTATTTCGTTTAGTTCTTCTTTTGTCTGTTCTTCTTTTTTATGTTACGAATTTTCTTTTTACGTCCTTCACGTAAGACGCTTCATCCAGTCTATACACAAATTTGGAATATTGAGGCGATTGTCTTTTTTTGTGTAATTTTAAGAACCAACGAATTGTCTGTGTAATGTGTATCGTACGTACGAGTAATTCCAAATAAATATTTTTCAATAGATACATGCTTACATTTGGAATAAGATGGAGATTCAGATTCTAATATATATTTTTCGTTAGAAAAGGATTCGTCTCTGATCCATAATCAAAGATTTAATGTTGAAATTTTTCAAATACATAATTGCCATTCAGTGTAAATTTTTGTTAAAAGTAACATTTAAATTGATACAAATGTTCTCTCCATATTTTCTATAAGATAGTTCTTCGCTGTGTAAAAGTCAAAAAAGTACAATTTTTACCTGTAGAAGTATTAGAGATCGCAGTATTTTCAAAGCGATAATACCAAAGAGATACTTGTTTCTCCCTCTTTTCATGTGATGCTTAGCAGTCGGTGTTTTCTCCTTGTGCTCTGTTTTTTTTGTTTTGTCAATTTCTTTGTTACTCTCAAACATACTGATTTTCTTTTCTTTTCATGCTCTTCATCTTTTTGTTCGTTAAATATGATTCGCAATGTGTTTTCTATAGAGCATGTGATCAGTTTTTCGTTTATTCTTAGAATAAAACTGAACAAAAAAAATCCATGTCTATAGTCTTTTGCAAATTGACTGCAGCCACTACACTTTTTAATGAAAAATAAATTTAACAACAATTTTCAAAAAAGTCTTTTTTTGATCGACTTTCTAGAAAAATTTAAAATTCTGACTATGAGTTATAATAATATTAGCATGCCAATGGTTCACCTTCGTAAATTTTATATTTATAACATTTAATGCAATTTTTTTGATCCATTAGCTTTGTATCCTTAACATTGTTCGTGGCAGACCAGACATTCACGATGAATTTCATCCACATAATAGTTCCTAGGACACTCATCTACACATATTTCATTAAGCTTGTACCCAATTTGACACGATTGCAAACAAATGCCATTATATTCAACATTTTTGCATTCCAAACATTGACCGGATCCTGCTCCCCAACAACCAGTATGTGTACATTCTTCTGAACAGTAAAGACCCTCGTTTCCTATTAAATTTTGAAAAATTGTTAACATATTTTAAATATTTATAAAAGAAAAATGGTTAAATAATAAAATCAAAACAATTACTGCATTCATTCGGGTCTTTATTTGCACTAATCATCGCTTCATGGTTGTCTGATTTTTTGATTTTCTTCCAATCGATATCATGTGCAAAGCAGAGATTTTTATTTTCCAATATCACAACGGCGCCCGCATTGATTTGTTTTAATGAACGTAATTCCAGTGATTTTAAATTAGTTTTGACAATGTACAATGATGCAAAATATGTATCAAGCAATTGTCGACCGCCGATAACTTCGAGATTTCGGAAATATGATAAATTTGTGAATTCAGGATGGTCACCTTGAATGTTAATGTAACCGGTAACTTCACGCAATGTTGAAAAAACTTCCAATCGATCCGGATGCATTTTAATGTAACGCGGTCCAAATGAGAAATTAGAATATACTTGTTGATATCCATTGAATGTTTGATCCAAAATTTCAAGCGTTCCTTCGATTATTGTACAATCACGGAATGAATCAATGTTGCCTGAATTAACAACACCGACACCGGAACATGTTTTCGGACAAGGACCGTTGCATGTAACACATTCACCATTTTTCGCAGTTTTATTAATTGGACATGTTCTAACACAAGCGCCATTATCTTTAAGTAAATGCTCAGGACAATTTCGAACACATGTCGCTCCGTATGCATATTTTCCATCCGGATTTTGTTCCCATAAGTAATTTGTTGGATTGTATTTTTGCATTGGCGGACATTCGTGTTTACAAACGCCATCATCATAAAAATTTCGACAAGCTAAACATTCTTTTTCGGTTGGACCCGTGCAACCACCAGCACAAAATAAGTGACAACATTCACGTGGATTTGGACCAAAACATCGACCCCCATCTCCACATTGTGGTGAACAATTGGTTTTGCTGAATTTTTGACAATTATGTGCCCCCTCGCCCCAACAACCGGCAATGCACGATGAGTGACATTTTGGGCATTCGGGTTCAGGAAACGTAAAATTGTAAACATGGTTCACACCTTCATGTGGACCTATGATTAAAATTCAAATATATTTTCTGTTTTATCTTCGGTTTCATTTAGAAATAGCTGTGATCGATATTTACCTGTAATAATTTCATCCCAATTGATGGTTTTCAGGAAGCATAAATTTTGATTATTAAATATATAAACCGATCCAGACAAAATATCACGAAGTGCTGGTAATTCTAATGAATCCATTTGTGAATAGCTCACAAACAATCCGAATTGTTCATCGTATATATTCAATTTGAATAAAGTTCGTCCACGAATAATTTGCAAGCTAAAAAAAATGTAGATGAATATGCATAAATTGTTTGTGTATCTTTCAGAACACATCCCAACGAAATAGATTTTCGTTGATGAACAAATGTGTGCATAAATAAATAGAAATTTCAATAAAATTGATTTCATTACCGTGGTAAAATGATATTTTTTATATGAACATGACTGATTAAAACATATCCGGTAACTTCTCGGATGTGTTGCAAAAAGCTTAAATCAGATTTGTCATTTTCAAGCCATGTTAATTCCAAATTTCCATCAACATGTGTACAATTCGTGTAACGATCACGTAAGTTGCGATAATGATGAAATCGATTTGATGGTACTGATAAGCGACCATTTGTACCGATACAAACTATGAAATTATTTAAAAATAGTAAAAGGTTACAAAGAAATGGACAGAGTGTATTAATAACTTACCCCTCATTTTTGATTCACCAATTTCCGCATTACATAGAAATGGCACCAAAATCAGTGTTAAAACTAAAACTAAATTGAAACACATTTTCTCTAATTGTTTGATGATTTCTTTCAAATATAAAACATTTAGTTCTACACTTTTTCAAAAACAAAAATGAATAAACCACTTCACAATGAGATCAAAACTATTTAAGCGTAAACAATTGCAGTGTCAGAGTGACAATAACAAAATTTTTATTTCTCCATCTCTTTCCTCCTTCAAGGTGACATACTAACTAATTCTGTTTTGGTTATTTGTTTAATTTTATCGCATGTGCTTTATATATTGAAGCGATTGTCTTTTTTGAGGAATTGCATTTTTAATCTTGGAATAAGAATGGCAAAATTAAATAGAATATTCAATATTTCCTGGTTCTGTGAATGTTTGATGAATTATTATTGGCAATTAAAACAAAAATGTCGACTAATTGAATTTATTTTGAATGCATTAAATACAGTTTAATTCATTTAGATTCGCACAATTCATTTAGATTAGAACAATTCAATGTTAATTCATAAAACTTTGAACAACTCAATAACACAAAGATATTATTTTGTAAATAAGCAAATTTACTCACCTCTGAACTCAAAATTCATTTGTAAACATCTAGTTGATTTATACAATACTTTGAAAAAAAATTTCTTAAGCATAAGGATCGTTCAACCGATGTGTCCATGAGTATGTTCAACGCCATCTTTACAAGTTTGAATGAAACAATTTTATGAAAGTTCATTCATTGGACTTTTTTTATTACAATTTATTTCATGTATAACTTGTATACGATATTGATATAGCTGCATAAAGTGCATTGATGTTTATGAAAAAGCACTTCAAACCATATGAATTGTCAATTTATATGTATGCAATATGTTTAATGATCATGTTGCAATAATTATAAATTCGATTTATTGGCATTAACATGCTGCGTATGATACCAATGAAAACTACAATAAAAATATGAACTGAAATAAATCCACACAAATATGAGTAAAGTATAAAAATGTCTCATCCTTTTATATTTATGGTTTATCTTTTTTCACGTCGAAATGAATTGAAGCCAAAATCAGTGTTGGAAACTAACATTAAATTGATACACATGACATGTTCTTTCCATATTTTCGATGATTTCGTTTAAATATTAGAAATATATAGTTCTTCGCTGTGTAAAAGAAAAAAATGTACAATTTTTACCTGTAGAAGTATTAAGAACTGCAGCGTCAGCAAAGAGATATTACCAAAAAGATTCTTGTTTTTCCCTCTTTTCACATGATGCCGAACAATCGGTGTTTTCTCCCTGTGCTCCGTTTTTTTTTTTTTTTTTTTTTTTTTTTTGTTTTGTTCATTTCTTTGTTACTCACAAACATACTGATTTTCTTTTCTTTTCATGCTCTTGATCTTTTTCTTCGTTACATATGATTCGATGTGTGTTTTCTATAGAGCATGTGATCAGTTTTATGTTTGTTCTTGAAATAAAAGTTCAAACAGAACAAAAAATGCTATGTCTAAAATCAATTCGCAAATTGACTGCAACGATTGGATTTTTTTTTATTGAAAATCGATTTGCGAGAAAAAAAAAATTTCAATTTTTGACTTTGTTTCATATTAGTTTTATTAGCATTTTAAATGCTCTCTACTTAACTGCGTGAACGTGAACGCAATATTTGTCATTTAAAGCATGTGCATTGTGCAGCTTCAGCCATCTGGTATAGTAAAATGTTTTGTAAAAAAAAAGGAACTCTATTTCATTGGTGCGTGATGTGTATCCGGATTCCAATTATCGTAAAGCATCTCGTCGTACGGTTCTCTCTGCACGTTTAACTCTGAAAATAACGGAAATTGTTGAAGATAAAATAAGCGTATATTTTTCCCATCATATAAATTTGTACCAATGATATTGTCGTCACTATCATACTCCATGAGCTCCTGTGCATCACTTGACATTGTCTGCATAACATTTTGTTTTGGATTTTGTTGCATTGTGGGAACATGATTGCTATCATTCACACTTTCATGATAAAGTTGATTCTTCAGTTTAGAAATAGAAATCGATATAAAGTTTACGATTACAAGATGCAGAGTCCTTTTTCGATGTGAATTTGTTGAAAATGTTAGGAAAAAAAAATATCAAAATACATACTGGCTGTTGTACAATCTGTGAACCCAATTTTGTATAAATATCATTGAATGTAGTTGCAAGAACATCCAAATTCGGGTATTCCTTTTGTTATTATTTCGCATTACATTTAGGTTTGAAAATAAGTGCACAGCACGCAAAGAAAACGTAAAAAAAAGAAAAAATATTCGGTTAGGGATTTTTTATGGTTATTCTACACATAAATACTCACAATGTACTCTGGTACATATGTTGGCATATCGGCGCCACAATTTGTTGCCCACCAATCCAAATCCTTTTGATAATCCGCATTGTCGATGGTTTTGTAGAAATCTTCATAAATTTGCGATAGACTACAAGGGCAATAAAAATTTGGAAATATCATTGCAATTTGTCAATCAATTGAAAATATCATGAAAAATTCAAAATGCGAATTTTGAACAAATGAAAAATATATCGTTGACGAAATCTGTTGCAATTCCAAAAATATCACCTTGGATCTTGTATGATATTGAGAGCCTTGTGTATTGAAAACATTGCACTTTTGAACATGATCAGTCTTTTCTCTTCAATTTCCTGACACGTTAAAAATAAAAGTTTCATTTCGTGGACATAAATTGCATGGAGATCATTGACATTTCGAAATGCTTTCACATATTTTTCATGACGCATGTCCATCTCAATTTTCGACTTTTTAATTAATTTTCCCATTGATTTTTTCTAAAATCAAGTATTACAAATCGAAAATAAATGAAATATGAGTTAAAATCTTCTATACGAAAATAAATGAAATATGAAACAAATCAAAACTGAAATTCTTTTGAAAAATAAAAAAAAAATTCTATTGCATCATTTCTTGAACATATTTTCATACCTGATCCGATGTAAGATTGCTTTCGGTGGAAGCATATCGAATTCGATTCAATAAAATTCGATGTTTTTCACAACTTTTGTGATAATTCTGTTTTGTTTTTTCAATAAGAGCCAATTTGCTAGCGTATGGTTTTTGTGTTTTTTTAAAATGTTTTTCCAATTTGTTGTGTTGCTTATATTTCGCATAGATCTGAAATGTATGTACATTTTGTGTGTTTAAAATGAATTTAATTTTTAACAATCGATTGGAATTTGTGAACTGCCAATTACATCAATGTATGCATACATTTTTCCATAATTGAAGCTCTTGAAAATCGCCGCTTCGCAAACGATTCTTCACCCTTATATGAATTTCTGAAAGACAAACAGCTTCAGCTAAAATACCCTTCAAAGCATTTCTCATTGTTCCGTGTTCAGGACCTGCAAAAACCAAAAAAAAAAAAATGAGAAGACAAATACTTGAAAATCTCGTTTTTATATTGAAAACATGTTTACCTTCGTCTAAGACTTTATCACAAAATTTCGACCATGCAATGAGATTCCTTGCATATGCTGCTTCGACTTTTGCTCGTTCATTAAATAACATTTGCAATGTTGAACACATCCTGAAATAAAAATTCATTGAACGAATCATGTCAGTTGTCAATATTCTATAATTATCACATTTACTTGTAGCCATTTTTCAATCGTTTCATTGTATATTTGTAGTTTCCTGGTTCCCAATACGAATTTCTAATTGATTTTTCATGATGACGCAAGTGGCACAACATATTTTCTTTCATTTAACTTAAAATCAGTTTACAAACAAACATTCGTTGTACTTTTAATATCAATTTTCACAGAGATACAGTGCAACAGATTCAAATTATTCACAATAAATTTTTATCTAAATAATACGTCAACTATGATTAATTTTGATTTAGTGATTTTACTTTAAATATTAAATTTTTTTTCGTTCGGCATTTTAAATAAAACTGACACATTTTGAAAGAAGATTTCGATCTATTTTTGCTTTTAATTTTGAATCAAAAATTTTTTTCTGTTTATAATTAAGTTGTTTTTTTTTCGTACTAATTGGGGATTTTGAATTTTGAATTTTGTATCCATTTCCCATCTACTCGTCAAGCACCCTGTAAAAATATTATTTCAGAAAAGCACGAGCAATTTGAAAATTTTTGAAAAAAAAAATTACACATTTCTCGGCATTTCTTCATCGCATTCGCATTCACTACAATCTTTATAGCTTTCTTTAGTTGAACTCAATGACGCACTGTCCAACTCAATGTTACCTTGACAAAGTTCCTGTAACAAATCAAGTTGAAAATTTTATTGAAGAAAGAAAAGTCATCATAGATGCCATAAATTCGGCTATGACTATTCAGACCAGATTTACCAACAAAGTGAAATGGAGAGAAAAAAGTCAACAAGGATCGTAAAATATAATTACCGGCAATTCATCAACAATACAAGCCTTGCATATGATGCTTTCATTTGAAGTGCTCGTTTCACGATCAGACAATAAAACACCAATTGTTTCTTCTTTCGTTTCATCTTGTTCGTAAGGCTATTTCATCTTTCAAATTGCTTGTTACATACATGTGCCCAGAATCGAAATATATGAGAAAAAGAAAGAAAAAAAAAAAAAAGAAAGAGACGACTTAAAGCAGAAAAGAGATTGAGAATTGTCATTAAATGCACTTACGTTGTTGATGTTGAAAAAGGTGGTTCAACGATTATAATCTGAGGTTTTTCAAGGAATTGTGTATTTTCAAGTGTTGGACACTCCTGAAGAACATTTTTTTTTACTCACATGCATGTTGAAAACGAAAGAAAAAACAAACTAAAACTCACGATAAATTTCGGTTCAATGATTTCCATGTCAATTCCAATATGTGTGGACAACCATTTTAAATCCTTTTCATGGTCGATGTTTTCAATCGAGTTATGTAAATCATCATAAATCGATGCTAAGCTGTAATAAGCAAACATAATTTAAATTTGAAACAGAAAAATACCATCCCAAACGAAAAACTAAACATACTTTGGATTTTGAGTTAGATCAAGGCTTCCATGCAACGACTGTATAAATCGTTGGTAAAATTGTAATACGACCTTTTCCATTTCTTGGCACATGAAAAACGCAGATGTCATATTTCTAACATAGTTTGAATGATGCTTTATCATCTCATCCAATACGATTTCGTATTTTTCACGGCATTTGAATATTTCAAAATCAGCATGTTCCATTGATCGTCGCATTCGTGTTTTCTAATAATAAGGAACAAAACGATTTTCATTCATACAATAAAAATGATTGTATGGAATTATTGAAATAAAATTATATTTTTTTGACCTTCATTGCACTAATTTTATCACTTTTATCGATAGTATATCGCATTTTATCCATTAGTATCTGTGCATTTTCACAGGATTTATAATAATTATGTTTCAGTTTATCAATCTTTTTCAATTCCTTGACATATGGTATTTGTACTCTTTTGAATAGTTTTTCCATTTCCTTCCGTTTCTTATTTCGGAAGAAGTTCTTGACATAAATAGAAAAAGAAAAGTGTTTTTTTTTTCTTTCAAAGTGTGTTTTGTTTTCAGAAAGGAAATGGGTGGTTAAATTAAATTTAGATAGCTAATATGGTATAAAACCTACGAAATTAAAGAAACTCTTTCGAAAAATTTTCACTCTCTCACAATCGGAGTGTCGTAAATTGTTCATGATCTTTGTATGAATAACAGCGAGTTGAGCACCTTCATTTGCAATACATTTCCATACAGGCACTGTTGTACCATATGCGATATCTTTGAAGTGAGGATATGGAAATGGTTTGAATCAGAAGTAAAAAAAAAAAACATTCAAATCATTTTAAGTAGAAAAATTATAGAATAAAAATCGAAAGAAAAATGTTTTAAGAAAAACATTTGAATGAAAAACAATTGATTTCAAAAGAGTGAAAAAAAAAACACTTTAAGATCAACAAACCCGATGCAGCGATTTTAAGCCATTTTTTCGACCAACATTTCAAGCTGGATGCATATGATTTTTCAATTTGGGCTCGTTTTTTGATAATTCGTTCTAATCCAATACAAAATCTTATTGAAAAAGAAAAAAAAAATTTGTAAGAGAAAAAAAAAAAATAAAACAAAAGTGTTTCGTTTACGTTTGATGCAATAATAAACAATTTAATGTCAACAAATGTGCTTACAAATAGCCATTTTCAATGCGTTTCGTTGTTTTTTTATAGTTGTTTGGCTTCCAAAAGGAATTATCTTCTGCCCGCAGTAATTGTGACATGTTCGATGAAACGGAAACTTAACAAATGTGAACTAAAATTGTTTGAAAAAAACAAATGAAAATTTGGTAATTCTCTTTCCGAAAATAATCAATGCGGCTTTCACTGAAATTTTTCGTTTACTTTTCATAATAAAACTAAATGGGAACTGTGATTGAAGTTCAAATTCATGGAAATAATGACGTCGGTTTTGTGCTGATACATATAAAAAAAAAAAGAAAAAAAAAAACAATCATCTGCCACATCTGTACTTGAATTGAATAAGAAAGGAATCGGATGTCAAAGAGGAAGTATCTTCTTTTTATTTTGTTGTAGATCTATTTCTTTCATGTAAACACGTACCGTAATTCAATTCGTTGCTGTTGTTTAACATTTTATGTTTTGCTTTTTAATCATTTTTTTTTTCGCTTCATTCATTAGAAATAAACATAAAAAGTGTGCGCGTGGAATATCATACATTAACAAAAAAACAAAGAAAAAAAAAAGACAACATAAAGCATATAGTCGCCAATTTCAATGTGAATTATAAAGTTGATTAATTCAGTCAATCATCCGTTTCATTTCATACAAATTTATAACGTTTTTCATGTTGTTCGCAATTTTAAATTGCGTGGCGAAAAAAAAACCGAAGAAAAGGAAGAATTGCCCATTCTGCTATTGTAGCTGAAGTATTTTGGTGCGCTTCAACGCATTTATTGAACGTATTGAACTTTTGACATTGAGTCATTTAACGTTGTTATTTAATGAAAAATGTTTCGCTGAGTAAATGATAAAAAAACAATTTCGAAATTTTTGGCATTTATACGCATATTCGTTTGAATATGCGTATGTTTGATGTATATTTGAACATTGCAGAAATCATTTATTACCAAAAAAGTCAATGTCAATGCCACAGATAATGATAGTTTGGTACCGAATCGTGCATGATTTTTTTCTTTATTTGTTCGCAACAACGGTCATTCTCTCACCATCAATTCCAATGGAACCAGTTGAAATGAGTTCTCTCAAGAAATTTTACAAAAAGATTTCACACAATTGTACACAGCATATACAATTCAAAACTCTCAAGACAGACATCACAATAATATTTACATTTCGTCTTTTTCATCGCCGCGTAGATATTTTCTTATCTTTCACTGTGGGGATTACGCATATTTTATTCCATGGTATATATTGTTTACACGGCTTGGCGCAATCTGGTAATGTATTTAGATTAGGTAAGTTGAAAATAAAAACGCATTACAAAAAAGTCAAAATGTCTCAACAACAGCAATAAAAGAAAAAAACCAAGTTCACTCAACTGATTTTATGGAAAATTTTCATTTCATTTTTTAACTTAGTTTGCAATATATAAAAATCCATTTGACAGCATTTCATTTTTCTCTCTGGCATTACTTCGGTGCACTTTATTGACGATAGCATAAATTTGTTGACAATGAATTGACTTTCGATCCATTTAAAATGATTACTTAGGCAAGATAACCATACAATATCGACGACAATCGACATATTCAAATAATTGAAAAGGTAGCAGAAAATTTTTTGCTTACAATTTCAGTAAAAATCCATTTAAAATGCAAAATATAGGCTTTCGAAAGAAAAAGATTGAAAAAAGAAAAAAAAAAAAATTCTCTGTAACTATCAATTATTTGTAATTGTACATAATATTCAATATGAATATATTTGTATAAGTCAAGCGTTTAAGTATTTTAGTTTAAATCATCATTCTATATTCAAATTGAACATTGTTATTCTTTGCTTTATACGTAACATCGAAAAGTGAGTGTTACCTATGTAAAGCCATGTTGAGAGCTGTGTTATTCTTGTTTTGTATGTTTTTTTTTTTCTTTCTCTTCTTCTCTCTGAGTTCATTATAGTTATGGAATTTCGGTTCAAAACAATACGCTTGTACTAACATACAATATGAGCGGAAAAGTAGTAGAACAACACAGCGTATAGAACAACGAAAATTATGGAAAAAAAACGATCATATATCGCAGCTTGGATTGAGTTCGAATCACATCAAGCTCTCTCTAACTTTCGCTTTGTCGTGTTATTCGTTAATATTCTGAATAGAATCATAACTTCGAGTGGCTGAGAACATTTTGTTTTTTGTTTTTTTTTTTTTTTGTTTTTTCATTCGTCTCTATATATTTTGGCTTATTTACATTCCATATTTTTCTACGAATGCATTCGATCGTGTACAATGTCGTCGATTTCAATGTACGAGCACATTCAATCTCACTGTATGTGTACGCACAATATATTTTATATGTACGTTGGTGTATGTATAACCGCGGCAACATCGCTTATGTGTAGGATTCCATTTGTACACACTAGATATATAGTTAGATAGAGATGCCTAACTAACGAACAACAGAGATACACTTCGTATGTGAACAGCAGCACTTCTACCTAGCCACTTGTTTAGAAACATTCAGCTCAGAGAGAAAACGACGACAGAAACGAGAGAAAAATTAAACGAAAAAAATAAAAAATGGTAAAAAACATACATAAGTATCGCACACACAGTTGTGCTCGAAAAAATGCCTCTACAAATGGAACATTGGAATTATGATCGAATCATGCATGCATATGTGTTGTGAATGTTGTCATACATGTTTTGTCGAATGTATCACACACAATCACATGGAACTATGTATGTTTCCAGTTTTGTTCATGTGTATTGGTCACCTGCTTCACTAAAGTCGAATGCGACTGTGCACATGTATAGAGCCTTTCTTTAAAACGAATTATAAGAAAAATCAAAGACGAAACACATCTGTGCGCGTCTGTACGACATACTTGCTTCCTTTTGTAAAATATATATAAAAATTTTTTAGTTTTATTAGTTTATTTTAGTGCACAAATTATCAATACGAAAATGTGAAAATTGTTCAATCAGAAATTCAAGAAGAAAAAAAAAAAAAGCAATAAACAGACAAAATTCGATCGAATGAAAAAGAATTGTTATTTTCTTCTTTTATAAACGAAATCAATTTTAGTGTTGAAAAAAATTTTCTAATGTGACCAGTTGGACTAAGAGTTTTGTGTGCTGAACTCGACGTTTTTTTTCTCTTTTTATTGTATCTGTTCTTCGTTGACGTCGTTTTCTTCTTTTTCTTTTTCATATTTTTCATCTTGTGTTTTTTATTCTCTCTCCATTTCGGATTAAAAAGTGTGTATTCGTTGTTTTTTTCTTAATTTGTTCCATCGAAACATTGGTGAAATCAACTAATTAAAAATAGCCACACTCTATTATTTCTTATTAAAATTCATTAGTGATTTTAAACGAAGTGATAATAAAAACAAAAATTATTTTTATATTTGATTCGACGAAACCGTGTGACAGTGGTTTAAAATTTCATTCGTATCGCCTATTCAAGACGATAAATTCCTTTATCTACAGTGCGATTCGTGCATTCAATCGAACATGGCTCCAACGGGCCAATTATAAATATTACTCGACGCCAGATTATTTACGAGTGTAGTTACTTTTTTTTTTTTTTCAAATTCGTGTATTGATTTTGGTTTTAGTGTTATTTTCGAATTTATCTATGATGATTTGAAATTTGAATCGAAACAAAGCAACAAAAAATGTGTGAGAAAAAATATCAAAAGCTGATCTATTGGATTTATGTGATTTGATGGCAATACACAATTTTTAATCAAAAAATGGATTATAGAATATCTTATGGATTAATTTGGGCGCTGGTTTTAGTAGCATCTACTTGCAGCGGATACATTGATGAACAAGATATGAGAGGTGAGTTCTGCAATGGTTCTCTTTTTTTTTGTTTGTTCATTTGTATCCGCGAACTTTTCGCTCCATCTGCGATTATTTCTCTCGTCTTGAGCCGCGTTTTTTGGTCATTAGCAAAATCTTTTCATTAGCATTATCTTTTCATCTGCGATAATTTTTTTTTTCATCATCGTCGATTCCATTTTCAATTCTCATTCGAAATTCTATCGATAATTATACCAATTCAATAAGTTGAAAAAAAAATGCTTTGCTGATTAAACATTTATTTCATATTCACATTTAAAAATGAAATTCAAAGAACGTTGTTTTACATTTGATATGATATCAGATCAGAAGACCGGAGTTCAACGATCAACAAAAATTCCAAAAGTGATATAACCGTGATTTTCAATTAAAATAATTGCACAGCAGGTATCCAAAGTTCAAGTCGAGCGGGAATTGGATATCTATTCGACTTTATCTGTCTTGTGCAAATTGCAAATAAATCAAAGTGAGATTTGTACTGCACAAAACAGGAAAGCAAAGAGGGCAAGAAAAAAATTGTTTTTGCGTCGTTTTGAAAATGTAATAAAAGAAAAATCAACAATTCATTTCAGAGTTACTTGAATTGAAAAGAAGAAAAAAAAAGAGAGAATATAATTCAAAGCACAAATCATACTTTTCCCATACATGCACACAACGAGACGGAAAAGCAATACAACTACACTGATCACGAGATCATATATCGCGCTCAACATAGTCAAATCCCAATCACATCAATTTCTCTCTCTAGCTTTCTCTCTCTCTCTCTCTCACACACATATACACTCTGTTTTTCATGCATTCATTTTGTCGTTCGCTCAATCGTTCATTTGCTTTCATCATTTCGATCGATTCGTTCGCACAGCAAGCATTCTGGATGGAATCGAGTGGCTTATTCACATTCCATTTATCTATGCATGATCTCACGTCTCTAATCGTCGGTGTATTAGTAATATATGTGACGCGAATGTGCTGGTTGCTTGTGTTGTTTTTGTTGTTGTTGTTTTTTTTTTCGAAAATTTTTTTATTTTATGTGTATACGTTAGTATCTCTGTTTGTATATTCCATTCGATGTTTGCGTGTACATTTTTATGCGTTGGATGCTTTAACAACGAGGCGCTCCGCTCTTATGCGAACGGTATTTCTACCTTGCCACTTGTTTACAGGCGTTACAAAATGGTTGCACATAAATAAAGCACACTCTTTAGAGTTTCGTGTACCATCATCATCTTCAGCACAAGCATATCTTGTTCACAATAAATGCTATATATATATATATATATCTGCATTTGCTCGCATCACATATACATGCATATGTTTGTCTTTTGTATTCCTCTTTGATCATCCATGGTTGAATGTAAAAAGGTACAGAACCTTTACGCAGATGCCATCAATATTACATCTTCGTCTGCTGAGATTTTTTCAGAATGTGCATGTGTATTGGTTTTTACCTGCTTCATTTGAGACGACATCTTATGAGTATAACCAAGAGAGCCTTTCTTTGTTACTTGCTCTTCTTCTTCTTCTTCTTGTCATATTCATCATCTTGTTTCATATTATTCTCTTGTCTCTTTGCCCATCATTTCTCCCCTCATAAATTCCATTTTTCTTTACTTTACTTGCTCAATAAATTTATTGAACTTATTTGTTTCGAAACGGAATCGACACATATTTTAATGAGATGATGATTAATGTAAATTAAACGATGTTAATTGGAATTTGTATAATGAATATTTATGAAATAACATACATGCTAATGATAAAACATTTTCTTTTTACAGTTTGCATCGGTACAAATGGCCGTATGTCAGTACCATCAAATCGACTACATCATTATCGTAACTTACGTGATCGTTTCACAAATTGTACACATGTTGATGGAAATTTGGAATTAACATGGCTCGAAGATGATAAAATGAATTTAGACTTTTTGCAACACATCCGAGAAGTTACCGGATATGTTTTAATCAGTCATGTTCATATAAAAAATATCATTTTACCACGGTAATGAAATCAATTTTATTGAAATTTCTATTTATTTATGCACACATTTGTTCATCAACGAAAATCTATTTCGTTGGGATGTGTTCTGAAAGATACACAAACAATTTATGCATATTCATCTACATTTTTTTTAGCTTGCAAATTATTCGTGGACGAACTTTATTCAAATTGAATATATACGATGAACAATTCGGATTGTTTGTGAGCTATTCACAAATGGATTCATTAGAATTACCAGCACTTCGTGATATTTTGTCTGGATCGGTTTATATATTTAATAATCAAAATTTATGCTTCCTGAAAACCATCAATTGGGATGAAATTATTACAGGTAAATATCGATCACAGCTATTTCTAAATGAAACCGAAGATAAAACAGAAAATATATTTGAATTTTAATCATAGGTCCACATGAAGGTGTGAACCATGTTTACAATTTTACGTTTCCTGAACCCGAATGCCCAAAATGTCACTCATCGTGCATTGCCGGTTGTTGGGGCGAGGGGGCACATAATTGTCAAAAATTCAGCAAAACCAATTGTTCACCACAATGTGGAGATGGGGGTCGATGTTTTGGTCCAAATCCACGTGAATGTTGTCACTTATTTTGTGCTGGTGGTTGCACGGGTCCAACCGAAAAAGAATGTTTAGCTTGTCGAAATTTTTATGATGATGGCGTTTGTAAACACGAATGTCCGCCAATGCAAAAATACAATCCAACAAATTACTTATGGGAACAAAATCCGGATGGAAAATATGCATACGGAGCGACGTGCGTTCGAAATTGTCCGGAGCATTTACTTAAAGATAATGGCGCTTGTGTTAGAACATGTCCAATTAATAAAACTGCGAAAAATGGTGAATGTGTTACATGCAACGGTCCTTGTCCGAAAACATGTTCCGGTGTCGGTGTTGTTAATTCAGGCAACATTGATTCATTCCGTGATTGTACAATAATCGAAGGAACGCTTGAAATTTTGGATCAAACATTCAATGGATATCAACAAGTATATTCTAATTTCTCATTTGGACCGCGTTACATTAAAATGCATCCGGATCGATTGGAAGTTTTTTCAACATTGCGTGAAGTTACCGGTTACATTAACATTCAAGGTGACCATCCTGAATTCACAAATTTATCATATTTCCGAAATCTCGAAGTTATCGGCGGTCGACAATTGCTTGATACATATTTTGCATCATTGTACATTGTCAAAACTAATTTAAAATCACTGGAATTACGTTCATTAAAACAAATCAATGCGGGCGCCGTTGTGATATTGGAAAATAAAAATCTCTGCTTTGCACATGATATCGATTGGAAGAAAATCAAAAAATCAGACAACCATGAAGCGATGATTAGTGCAAATAAAGACCCGAACGAATGCAGTAAGTGTTTTGATTTTATTATTTAACCATTTTTCTTTTATAAATATTTGAATTATGTTAACCATTTTTCAAAATTTAATAGGAAACGAGGGTCTTTATTGTTCAGAAGAATGTACACATGCCGGTTGCTGGGGAGCAGGACCGGATCAATGTTTGGAATGTAAACATTTTAAATACAATGGCACTTGTTTGCAATCGTGTCGAAGTAAACCGAATCTATACACAATGGCGGATAAAAAAAATTGTGGTGAATGTCATTCAGAATGTAAGACTTCATGTTCCGGACCAAATGCAACCGATTGTTTCGATTGTGCACACGTTCGAGATGGCGAACATTGTATGGCTGAATGTCCACCGTCAAAATATGCACAGAATGGAAGTTGTGAAAATTGTCACGAAACATGCATTGGATGCACAGGACCGAAAAATACGATTGGACCGGATGGTTGTAAGACTTGTGAAAAGGCGATTATTATTAATAATGAAATTCCAAGATGCTTAAAGGCCAACGAAAGTTGTCCAGGTAATTACATAAATTTTTTATTGTTTTTTTGTTTGTTTTTTTTTGCTCATGGACTGAAATGTTTATAATTTTTCTTTATTTCTTGGATATATAGTTGGATATTATGAGGATAATGTGAAACCACAACAAGGACAAACTGTTCTGAAGCCACTTTTGGGTAAATCAATCTGCCGTAAATGTCATCCACGTTGCAAACGCTGTACAAATTATGGCTTTCATTCGGATATTTGCCAAGAATGTACTGGTTACAAACGGGGTGAACAATGTGAAGATGAATGTCCAACGGATCATTATGCAGATGAGAAGCGTCGTGAATGTTTGCCATGCCACGAAGAATGTCGAGGATGCAATGCTGGTGGAACGGAGAATTGTATTAAATGTCGTAATTATAAAATTTACAAAGGTCAACCATCGGATAATTCAACATCATTCAATTGTACAGCAACATGCCCATCAGAATATCCATACAAAATATATACATTATCACAACCATATTGTAGTCCAGCTAAAGCTGTAATTGCCGAACCAACTGAAACAGTTATGATATTGGCCGTAACATTTGTTATTTTATTACTTTTATTTGGTGTTTTAATCATTTCATCGTTGCATTGTCGACGAAAGGCTAAACTTAAAAAAGATACGGTGAATATGACACGAATTTTGGCCGGTTGTGAAGATGCCGAACCATTACGACCAACAAATGTAGGTGCAAATTTATCAAAATTAATGGTCATCAAAGAGGATGAATTGAGACGTGGTGATTTATTGGGACGTGGTGCATTTGGTGAAGTGCACAGAGGTATTTGGACACCTGAACAACAAAAGGCAAATATTCCCGTTGCAATTAAAACTTTAATAAACGTATGCAATGGCTATGTGGCTAGTAAAGAATTTTTAGATGAAGCCTATATTATGGCAACGGTTGATCATGAAAATATTTTACGTTTACTTGCCGTATGTATGACTGATAAAATGATGTTAATTACACAATTAATGCAATTTGGTTCATTGCTTGAATATGTAAAAACGAAAAAATATAAAATAAGCTCATACAGTTTGCTCAATTGGTCAACACAAATAGCAAAAGGAATGGCATATTTGGAAGAGCGTCGTTTGGTGCATCGTGATTTAGCCGCCCGTAATGTGCTTGTAAATACACCGAAAAAGGTAAAAATTGCTGATTTTGGTCTTGCCAAATTGTTATCAAATGATAGCGATGAATATAAAGCGGCTGGCGGTAAAATGCCAATAAAATGGCTTGCACTTGAATGTATACGAAATCAAGTGTTTACAACAAAATCAGATGTATGGGCATTTGGTGTAACAATATGGGAATTATTAACATTTGGCAAACGGCCATTTGAAAATATTCCAGCACGTGATGTGCCCGATAAAATTGAACGTGGCGAACGATTAGAGCAACCAAAATGCTGTTCACTTGATATTTATGTATTATTATTGACATGTTGGCAAATTGAAGCCGATATTCGACCAACATTTAAGCAATTAGTTATAGAATTTCAAAAATTTGCCAGCGATCCAGGTCGTTATTTAGCTATTGAAGGTGATTCATATTATCGATCACCACAATATACGGGACATGATGACAAAGATATGATACGAACATTGGCACGTCAACAACTTAATCAAGAATCATTTAATGATCGAATTTCATATCCAGGTCATGGACATCGTTTATCACAATCAATACCGGGCCCAAGCAATAATGCACAGCCAATAGCAAATGCATTGAAATGTTATAATTTAGGTTCACGCATTAAATTACCGGATGACGATGAAACTGACTCAAATCGTGAAGTTGGTTTAGGTAGCATAAGATTAGATTTACCATTAGATGATGATGATTATTTAATGCCAACATGCCAAAGTGAAACAAATGGAACACCCGGCTATATGGATTTAATTAGTACACCAGCTTGTGTTGATAATCTTGAATATTTAAACACTGTATCAGCATCCATACAACCGCCAACCACATTGATTGGAATCCCATCGACGGCGACAATGGTAACGCCAATGACAACGGCAATGACGCCGACATCTTCGGCAGCATTAACAGTGACAATGTCAAATCGACCGCCAAATTTACCGCCAACACAAACAATTGGCATTCCCGTAATGAATGGCGTCGCACATCCGGTGGAAAATATCGAACAAGACTCAGATCGTGAGTATTATAATGATTTACAGCGTGAATTGCAACCGTTACAAACGAACGAAACGACCGTTTAAATGCATAGCATTTCCAAAATTAAAATACTAATAGTAATAAATACATTCGTATACAAAAAGCAACAACAACAACAACAAAAAAACATTAAACCAATTGTACAATAACTTATCATGACAAAATGCATATGACCTGAGTGTTCAAAATGATGTGCAGATATATGTAATTTTGAATTTTAATTTAATTTTATTCAATAACATACGCTGCAAACAGAAAAAAAAAATGAAAAACAGAAACAACATTCAATATTGTTATTTAACAACAACAAAATACATAGTATACTAGTTGAGAGCGATATCGTAGCAGCACCCAAGCACTTTAATCGTGTATTTGTATGATAAATGATTTATTAGATAGGAAATGGAAACATTTACATTGAGAGCAACTAAGTGCCTATTTTTATGGAATTCATTGAAATGATGATGACTTATATTTACTTAAGTGTAGGTTCGGATATCGAAAAATTAGTTGTTTAAGAAAAAAGTGCCGTTTTTTTTTGTAAACTTTAATTATTAAAATTTTGCAAATACTAAGTTTTCACAAGAGAAATTGTACTTATATACACGATAGAATAGAATGTATTGGAATTGTGAGAGAAAAAAAAACAAACAAACAAAAAATTCGAGTCACATGACATATATCGAAATACAAATTAGGTTAATGCTTACAATTTTATCAATTGTAAATTCGTAATGCGCGAAGAAAAACAATTTTACCGAACAATTAAATCAATTGAATTGGAAATGTTCAAATTGGAAAGTGGCTTGAATAGCAAAACAAGCAAATGTGCACCGATGTGCATGAAAAAAACACTTTCAATTTTGATATAACACCATGTGCACCTTATCAAAAACACCAAAAACACTCGAAAATGCCCGAAATCCCAATATAATCAATTTGCATGCCTTCAGCATGCACATTCGCAATAACAACAAAATACGTTTCATTTCAAGTGTGCACTTTGCTAAACGAAAATTTTTTAAGATGAAGAAAAAGCGGGAAAAAATTCAAAAGCAAAAACAAAAACAAAAAAAAAAATTTGGGAAGAAAATTTCTTTTTTCAAAAAAAAAAAAAAAAAAAAGAAAATTGATAATACCTGCACTTAATGGAATCTGTGATAAACTCAGCTAATCTGCGCATAATGAAACGAAACGAATAACATTGAAAAAGATGATAAATGCGAATAAGCTTCCTTTAAAGAAATACATACAGACACTTATTAATTATATAAATATAAGCAACAGTTCAACACATACACACACACACACACCACATACACACAACACCTACAAATATTTGAATTTATTAAATGAAACAATGTGCCTTTTCTCCGTTTTTTTTATTCCTGTTAGAAAGAAAAAAATGCGAGTTCCCTTAATATTTTTCCTACATGAGAATGCTGTTTTTTTTTATAAGCAATAATTCGCAACTGAAAACAAATCCTAACTTTTATTTTTTTTATTTACCTTGCCGATAAAATGAGCTCATTTCATTGGCATTGAAATTTTGATGCTTGCCTTAAAACAAATGAACACAAATATAATAAAATCAATAATCCACCAAGAACAAAAACCTTAATTCTATCCAATGTGAACAAATGTCTGTTGCAACGTTAAACAGTTAAAAAAAAAAAAAAAAAAAAAAAAAATGAAAATACAATTATGATAATATTAAATGTTCCAATATGCATGTGTATATAATAATTGTGACAGGACATTTGTGCAGTCAAATTGTATTTTAACATTCATTCAAAACATTATTCTATTATTGAAATTTTTTTTTAACAAATCGAAACAAAAATTCTAAGATTTTAAACAAAATTTATATTTTTTTTTTTTTCGTTTTATCAATTGTATTCTTCCATTCAGAACCAGTTTTTAATTTTACATTTAGAGAGAAAATATATCATCTATTTACTTATATACAAACACAAAAACACACAATACTTAAAAGATATTTTGTCAATGATAAGAAAAAAAAATGAAAAAGGGAAGAAAAAAGAAAGAAACATTATTCAAGTATGAGGCTGAGTTGATTTTTGTCTACTTAAGTGAAAAAAAAAAAACTTGTAACAACCTTATTTAGCAGCTAATTTGCCATATGTGCCAACATCTGAATCGATTTTATTTCATAATATTCAGTTTAAAACAAAATAAAAAAAAAGCAAATGAAATATGTAATTAATGGGCAAAAAAGACAAGTATTTAATAAATGAAAACTGCAAAAAATTGTAGAAAAAATATATTTTTTCCATTTTTTCTTTTATTCATATATAGTGATGGGACTGTAGCACTTACCATTGAAAATTGAATATGTATCGGAAACACGCAACAATTAAGTACATTTAAATATATTATATTCAATATTTCATTCATCGGAAATGGCAAATGAACACGATTCGCATTTATGAATGGACTTGACAATTTCCTTTGTTATCTATGAATGAACGGGCATAAAAATGATGAAATAAATAAATCAATTTTATTCGCTTTGTACGTCTCATTTTGTATGTCTCTGAAAATACTTTCCCAATACCTAGGGTAATTGTGGAACCAAATATTCAATTGTCTTTCATGTATCTATTGTGAAAAAAACGTTTTTCATATGATTTCATCTTGTTAAATTGCTATTACGTTGAATGAAATGCATTCATTTTCATTGCCAATTCGATATTAACAATAGTCATAAGTCAACAATGCTAATTACCATATTCCAAAACCAAGAGAATACTTTATTATGCAGATGGATGTCATTAGAGTGATGTCTGTCTGACTATAAGACTTATGTATTCGTCAAAACAATACAATTATGTTGTGAATAACAGAGACAACTTGAAAATTCTAAAAATTAACTATTCGTCATAGTAAATATTCAATATAAAATTGTTTATTCATCAAAATAAATACTACAGTGTCTAGATTCATTCATCTTATTTAAAAATATATTTATTTTTGTGATTTATCTGTATGCATCATTTTGCTGATTAAATATATTTTTGAGTTCGAACTTTTGTTACAAAAACAATTCATATGAGGGAGAAAAATTAAAAAAAAAAAAAAAGAAAAAAACGGAAAAAGTATGACATAAATTTACTTATTATAAGTGAATTTGCAATGATTTTGTATGCTCCGTTGATGTTAAGCATGGTAGCAATGCTTCAAAATCGATGAGTGCTTTGAGTTGTGATGAGTTGGCTTATGAGCCGACGATGATGTTGTTAATTGGAATATGAATAAGTTTGACAAAGAAACCAATGAAACCCATAATAGCAAAACCAATGGCTGTGGCGATTGCAATTTTTTGAAATTCACGACGATCTGGTTTTGTGCATCGTTTCACTAGACGAATTGAATCCTTTGCAAATAAGCGTCCTGGTTCACAGAATTTAATAACTTGATCCATTTTGTATGGTTGATTGTTTAGCGGTCTGCAAATAGAAAACACATTTAGTCAACGAGAAAAAACAAAATTACACAAAACAATTAATTATATATGATTTTATTCTATTCACTCAATGAATTACATTTTCAAAATGAATAATTAACACCTTTTTTCACAAAAACACAACTGTTTTACTTAAGATTTAATTAAAATGTTCGAGCCAACAATGGACAATTCTTACCTTTCACAAGTGAGTTAGCAAATCGAATGTGAGTTGAGCTGTTTGTAGTTAATTCACTTGATACGTGACAAACGAATATTCCACGTCGCATTAACACTGCTCTAATCGTTCGATGACGTTTCATTGTAATTTGTATTGTCAGATACATACTTGTCAAAATACATCGCATCGATAGTCGCCTTAAATTTACTGTTTTCGGTTGATTACATATTTTGACACGAATTGTTCGAGATTTATTCAAAGAATCAATAATTCAAGGTACATTTTCTCTTAATTTTTTTCATTTTCTTTTTTGTATATTTTTGATTGTGCAAAGAACAGTATACACAGAAAATGCGATGTTTCAATTAGATTCGATTTTCATTAATTTCACTTCATTTGAATTCACATAACAAATCCCAACTGTCACAATTGACATTGACAGATTTCAATGAGTAAAACCATTTTCAATTTTTCATTTTTCAATCATTTCATAATTTTCAATGAATTTTCAGATTGGTGGTGTAATTTGCTATAGTATTTGAATGTTTGGTTTGTGTTTTAAGTGAAAAGACAACAAAAACTTAACCTAACAAGTTAGTCACATTGAATTGAACATCTTTCAATTTGCATCGAAAAAATATTTGATTAAAATAACAACAATGTTCAAATTATTAATTAATACAAAATATATTACACAACTGAAACCATTTCACCGATCAATCAGTTATTCAAATTTTTCAAAATTGAAAAGCAATGAAGAACGTAGGGCTGAATTGCAAAAACAACGTTTTGATTCAATTCGTACATCGATAACATCGATGTTGAAGAATCGAAAGTATTTATCAGTTGAAGAATGGAAATCAGTTATGTTAACTATCCAGCCTAAATTACGTATTGGATTTAATTCGATTGAACTGAATCAAAATGTATTTAAAGTTTTGTTGACACTTCGACCACCAAATGATTCATGGCAAAATGCACAGAATTTCATTGAAGCACTCGATCTCAAGTACGACTTGAGTGTGAAGCGTTTCATCATTAGACTGTATGCAAAAAAAGCATCTGAATCATCGTTGACTGAAAAAGAGGAACAAGATCTGATGGACATGTTCGTATTTAACCATTATTATTATTTTTTTTTTTTTTTTTTATATTTATAAAAACAATTGTATGAATAATATTTTCATTAAATTTCCTTTCAATCAGGTGCAATGAATTTATCAATAAAGAGATGCACATGCTATCTGAATTGCATTCATTAATTGTGGCAGGACTCTGTGCAACGAAAGAATGGAAAAAAGCATTAACATTGCCAAAGCCAACAAACTATTCTTTGAACATTTTAGTTAGAAAAATATTGCGCGAGAACGAAATTGATTTAGCATGGAATGTATTGAATGATCTGACTAGATTTTCGAAAGATTATCAATATTTGTCTAATAAAACAATAGTTTCGTTCGGTAAATATTTCGATCGAAATCCAACTGATATTCCAGCTAATGTTGAAAAAATGCTACAATTTTGTGAAAAGCTTGAAGTATTACTTGACGAAACGACAATACATGAATTTATAAATGTTTTAAATAAACATGGTCAACATGCTAAACTCACCAATATCAATTTTTCGTAAGTTTTTAATTTATTTTGGAATTTTTCATAAATTTGAAAGAGAAAAAAAAAAATGATTAAATTTTTACTTCATTCCATCAGTGGTGTCTGCAATGTATGCCAAAATTCTCTTCAAACTGTACGAATAACAGATGAAGAATTTGCCACGCTGCGCAGTGCATTTTTGAATAATGTGGTTGAAGGGGCTGATATTTATCACAAAACAACGCCAGAAGAATGGAAATCATTTGTAAAAGTAATCGAACAACATGGACCATTCGATATTGTAATGGATGGCTTAAATGTCGCTTTTGGATTAAATGAGAAAAATGAAGGAAATTTAAAACGTCATCAAGAAAAACCGTGCGCATATACGGTAAAATAAAATCATTTGTTTGCAATTTAGGTTAGTTTTTTTCATATTTAAATAATTTCAGTTATCTAATGCGGTCAAACAGTTGTCCCAAGAAGGAAAACGTATTTTAGTTATTGGAAGAAAGCACATGGAAAATTGGCCAAAAACCGATATGTACAAGTTTTCGACAGTTTTTTTAGTTGATAATATGTAAGCTGAAAAAGATAAATCAAAAATATTGTAAAAATTCCTAAATTGTTTAACAATTCAATTGGTTCAATTTCCCAAATGTTTTATCAATTTTACTTGCAGTTCAAAGGATGATATATTTTTGCTGTACGCTGCCATTTATAGTGGAAGCAATTCTTATATTTTATCAAATGATTATATGCGACAGCACAAATTTGCAATGGGACGACAGTATGATCATTTATTCAAATTGTGGCAACAAGAACATTGGTATGGATTTTGCAGAGCACAAAGATCACTTGAAATGTTAAAACCGATGCAATTCAAAATGTACTGTCATAAAGTGGGCAAATTTTGGCATATACCATACAAAACAAAGAAAGAAATTGAATCAAAGACATTTAATTACTATGAATTGCCAACAAATTGGGCATGCATACGAATTAATGAAAGAAAATAGTATTTAAGTAAACAATTTATTGTTGAGATTTTAATTTGTGATTAAAAAGCATGTTAGTTAATGTACAGTTTTCTACCAATTTCTATTTTTTTTTTTTTTTTTCATTTTATAGAATATATTGAGGAAAAATGATAATTTTTCAATTCTAGATTCAATTTTTATCAAAGCAACGTGTTATTATCAACGCTATTTTGGGCATGGCCTCGATAATAATCACCAATCAACCGAATCTGACATCAAACTTTCTTTCAACGTTTGAAATAAATTCCATGATGGAATTCCCAACAAGGCATTTCATATATTGGGAAATTAAACAAAATATCCATCGTGAAAATTATATTTTTGTGGAAAAAAATGTTGATCATCGAGAGTTGTAAATTCCATAGGAAAGCTTTTGCGTTAAAATGCGGTATTTTGAGATCATCAAATGTTCATACACATTTTTATGGTAAAATGCTGCGAAATAATGAGTTTATACATGTCGATTTTATATAAATCACGATTTTTCCTAGCTTTATATTTGTCAATACAAAGTAAAAATTAAAAAATCTGTATTCAGTTTCATTTTACCTATTAATTTATTTATTCTTGTGATTTACAATATATGTCTGCATCATTTTTCTGATTAAATACATTTTTGAGTTTGAACTTTTGTTACAAAAAACAAATCATATGAGAGAAAAAAAATTTAAAAATGGTCTTATTGTAAGTGAATTTGCAATGATTTTGTATGCTCCGTTGATGTTAAGCATGGTAGCAATGCTTCAAAATCGATGAGTGCTTTGAGTTGTGATGAGTTGGCTTATGAGCCGACGATGATGTTGTTAATTGGAATATGAATAAGTTTGACAAAGAAACCAATGAAACCCATAATAGCAAAACCAATGGCTGTGGCGATTGCAATTTTTTGAAATTCACGACGATCTGGTTTTGTGCATCGTTTCACCAAACGAATCGAATCTTTTGCAAATAAACGTCCTGGTTCACAGAATTTAATAACTTGATCCATCTTGTATGGTTGTTTTCTACGAATAGAAAAATTACAAAAGTTTAGTTTAAGATAATTAACAAATTCGATGTAAAATTTTTGAAATCTATCAACACAAAAAATTATAATTCTATTCATTCAATGCATTACATTTTAAATGGAAAATGGATTTAAATTACGATTTTCAAACGAAAATATTCGATAAGCTCAAACACAATTCTAACCTTTCACAATTAGCAAGTAAACAAATATATAATGTTCTCTAATATACAAATGGCTTCATACGTACTACAGAGTGTCGATGACGTTTCATAGTATTGAGTTGTCCGATGTGCGCCAACGTGTGAACGTCATAAAATCATCGCATTATTACGGCGAATTCGTTTACGTTTCGTGTGTTTTGGCAATAATTATTATTATAAGGTTAAGTTGAATATGCTTAGTTGATATATATATATATATATAAACAACAATATATAACACAATGGATATTTGTAGGGCTTAAAAAAGCAAAAAGAAAAAAATAAATTGAGTTGAATAATTTTCTGAGTAAAAAGAAGGCAGTGTTAAAAGAAAAAAAATATGGAAAATAATGCTGAATTGATCGGTGAAGTTAAAAAAGTAGCCCCAATACGAGTTGTAAATTTGGCAAGTCTTCAAGACATAAAAATTGTCCACAAAGAGATGCCAAATCGGATAAATCGCCGAAAATCAATACATCAAGTGCGAGCAAATAAAGATGATGAACGAATTGAATTTATTGAAACTCAAAATGATAATATCAGCATTGATAATATCAGTTCCACATCAACCAATACATCATGGTCAAATTCGGCAATTGCACCACGTCGATCACTACCAATGGCTACAAAGAAAACAACACCAAAGAAAAAGATCAAAGAAACTCGACCCAATGAACATTTAATGAGGCGCGTCGCATTTCTACGGGTTTGTGCTGAATATATGCTCAAAGAATTGCAAATAAATAATGTTAAATTTGGTGAAAATCAATCATTTGAAATGCTAAAATCACAATATCTACGAAATGCGAGAATGAAACGTTAGATATGTTGAAGAGAATCCATTCATCATGTTTTGAAAAAAAAAAAAAAAAAAAAATTAAGTGCCATTGCAGAATATGTGTGTACCGCAAAGATGGTGTTACGAATCATATCGTTTTTAGAGCAGAAGAAACATATTCTGTTACACGAAAAAATTTTTTTTGTTGTGTTATCAAAGGGCATAAAAAAAACTATTGATTCAAGTAGATTTCTAGTTAAGGTAAATGCTTTTTTTCGAATATCGAATTGTATGTAATACTTTTATTCCAGATTTTTCTTTTTCAAATTGAGATTTTTCACTAAAATTCATTTGAAATTAGAAGGTTGATTTTGTTTTTTTATATGAAACCTAGATTTAAGTTTTACCATAGTATGTGTGATTAAGTTACAGGAGAGAAAGAAAGAATATAAGAAATTGGGTATTGAATATATTCTTGTTCTTTGTGAGGAAAAAATTAATTTTAAATGCACATATTGTCCCAATTAAAAAAAAATAAACAAATAAAATAAAATAAAAAATAAAATTGTATGATCTATTCAAACATGGTAAAAATTCCAATTGATTTGTGTTTCTTTATTTTGTTCAAAGTCATTCAATGAAATGCGTTTTAATTATATTACTTTTAGTTTAAGTTGCATTTGAATTGAATTTCGTTTTGATTGAATTAAAGAACCTTGCATGAAAATATATAACATATGATGATGAGATGACGAGAGACAGAGATAACATGGTCTCATAATTGACTGAGAGATAATAAAAAAAAACCGGGAGACAGCATGAAGAAGATACACAAACACAGAGAGAGAGAGAGAGAGAAAGATAGAGAAAAAGAGACAGATGTAAAAACATAACATTCAGGTAATAAGTTTATTGAACTTTGTAACTTTGTGTTTGCTCTTGATTGAACGGTAAGTGCTGCATTGTTCAAGGCGTGTGTAACACACACGCCTGAAAAGAAACTTGTTAAATGCGTTAATGGAATTAATAAAGTTAACGAAATGCGACGCAATTTGCTTTACATCTGTCGACAAAATAATCATTTTTTTCTCTCCAATGTTTTTCTTCTTTAATAAGTAGTTGTCCTCAACATGAAAACATATGACAACTGACACAAAATTATCGCATGAAATTAAGAAATTATCGTGAAATTTTGTGTTTGCATTTTTTTTTTTTTTTCATTTCTTCTTTGAAATGAATTCTGTGAAACTGCATCTTCGATACCAGTCAACAACCTGTTCCATTCGACTTTATCCAATGATAAGTGTAAGTAAATGATACAAAATAGAAATTTACCGTTTGTTAGGCATTACGCATTCCAAAGTTGTTGAACAAGTTTTGCCTGCATCCACGATGCACACAAAGAGTCTATCTACATAAAATGACGAAACTAACTATAGTTGATGAATTGATATTATTAATGTGAAGAGAAAGAAAATTTCAAAAAGAAAAAATTCCGAAGAAAATTAAATAAAAAGAAGAAGAAGAAGAAGAAGAAGAAGAAGAAGAAGAAGAAGAAGAAGAAGAAAAGAAGAAGAAGAAGAGAAAAACAAATAAAGTAATTTTCGACGAGTTTATTTCTCACAATTTTATAATTATTTTATTTTTCATCAGTATAAAATTACAGATATAATTACAATAAGCATTTTGCTCTAGCGCTAAAATTGAGATAAAAGTGTGATGTGCATTGTGCATCATGCAGATGGGGCGGGAAAAAAAATTATGGAATTGTCGCAAAATCAACATTGCATGACTTTAAATAAATTATTAACAATTAAATTTTGCTTTCTGCTTTTTTTCCCCCAGCTTTTTCTTATTCTCAGAATCTTTCGAAATTTAACTTAAAACTAACAATATGATGTGATTAATGACAAATTTATGTAGTTGGTATTGTTGTTATTTTTAAATGTTGTTTTGTTTTAATAAATTATGTAGTTGCATAGTCAGCTGGCACAAATTGACAAACACCATAACTATCTCGACGTCGATCTGGACCGCATTGCTCTTCGGCACCCAATAATGTGAGCTCCCATTGTGCATTTGCTAGGTCGGCGTCGATTTTTGTTGTGCTATCACCTGCTAGAGCCAAACGATCAATATTACCTACATTTAAACTGTTAAATGAATGTTTTGAATCAGTTAAATCAATCGATTGTGATTGTTTTATTGCTGTATTTAATGAATTGATCGAATCAATACCATTAACATCATCATTTTGTACATTTTTATCTACAATTTGTACACTAGATTTTCGGCTAAAATAATTGTTATAATTTGATTTTTTATTATTATTATTTAAATCATTGACATCATTGTCGTATGTTGATTTTGGTGTTAGTAAAACGGTATTTAAGTTGATAAATGGATTTCCATAACCACCAATTGTTATTGATTTTTGCAAACGTGGAGAGGATTCAGTGTTGCTATTACTTGGCATCATTGAAGGCAATTTAATTTGTTGATCTTGTTTACCTGTTACAGTTGATAAAATTATTGTTGAATCGGATGCACCAGATGTTGATGCATGACTATTATCATCTAAATTGGCCAATGGAAGATCGGCAATTGTTGTGATTGCATCATTTGTTAGAGATCGTACACCATTTTGTATTGAATATGCGGATGGTTGAAGAATTTCATCAGATTGAATATCAACATGATATGGTGTACGTCCTTCAATAAATTCATTGTTCACTGGAGCTTCTTCACTCTCTTGTCGATTTAAATAATCCAAACGATTTGCCGCTTTTTTTACTTCAACGGTTTTTCCAGGCGACAACGATGATGGATGATATTTTTTATGATGTTTTGTCTGATGTGTTCGTTTATTATGTTGTGGTTGACGTTGTCCCGAACGTTTCAATAGATCCAACAATGAATTTCCACTTGATGGCACTACCAAAATGACAAAATTCTCTAAATCAGCTCGAATATTATACTTTCCATCTTGTCGTTGATCGTATAAAAATTGACGACGCGGTGGTCCAACACTTAACGGAATTGATTCCAAAATGGTTGCAGTCGATCCAGCCGATGATGATGATTGTGATGACGATTCATTTGGTTTTGTTTGTTCAGTTGGTTTCATATCGATTGGTTTTGGATCCACAGCAATTTCACTCGGTTTTGAATTATCAGTTGGCTTTTCATCGGATGGCATTTCAATCAAATCGACTGTAATGATTGGTTCTGGTTTTTGATTATCGGATTCATTGTCGTTTGATTTAGCGGTTGGTAAAGCAAATGTTGTTGATACCAACATCAAATAACACACAAATGTGATTGACCACATTTTTAATTGCGTTTCCTTTTTATTAATATGTTTCAACACGCAATTTGAAAATAAAATTGAGAAAAAAAAAAATTCCAAAACAAAAAAATTGATTTCAATATGACAAAAAAAAAATCAATAAATGAATGAAGAAAATAATATTTTTGAAGAAAACAAAAAAAATTCTCCGAATTCACACGATTCACAGCGCACTTCTTCACTCGGTCAAGTTCAAGCCGTAACTGATCTTCTTGTCATTTATAAGCACATCTCAACAACTCTCTACGCGAAATTTGAAGACGTCTTTTGAATTCGAAAGCATTCACAAGCAACTTGAAACAATAATAACAATAATGAAAACAGTAAACAGATATATGCTATAGAAACTAACGTTCACACCACATGTACAGAATGTACACACAATCACGGTTTATTTAATAGCTTCTCACTCTGGCACAGTACTGCATAAATTGAATTTTTGCTCTGTCTTTGCCACAGTTGTCTTGTCTTTTGCTCCTTTCTTGTCTCTTTGCCTCAGTTTCTGTCTCCCTATATGTCTATGACTCTGCTGCGCTGCTTCGGCTCAATTGATTGTATTCTTTTATTTAGTATTCACTTAACGTTTTCAAATCTTCTTCCGTGGTTT
The DNA here is from genome assembly GCA_029041755.1 of Resseliella maxima. Classification (NCBI taxonomy): domain Eukaryota; kingdom Metazoa; phylum Arthropoda; class Insecta; order Diptera; family Cecidomyiidae; genus Resseliella; species Resseliella maxima. Next base: position 91,448 of record JAQOWM010000888.1, on the reverse strand, counting down.
ATCGTTAAAACATTGCCACAATTCGATTTAATGAGTCGACCATTCGAATTTGTGTTTTTTTTTTCTCTCACTTGATTTGTGATTTACTTGGCAAAAAAAGGGGAGAAAAACAAGGTACAATTTTTATTGATGAATCAAGAATGATTTTGGCTTGTATTTCTTTTCATTGCAAGTTTATAAAATCAGTCGCAATTTATTGACCAATTTATAAATCCAAATGAATATTTAATTATCACATTTAACCCAAAAATCTATTTACATTGATTAAAATGCGTTCGCAATCAAAATGTCGTTAATAAAGTCAACTCCATCTCATTCTGTTCATTAAAGAATCTTTGAATCAATTAAAAATTCGATAAATATTGGAAAATAAACCGTTAGACGAAGTTAATACGAGAAATTTGGCGCCGATGTATGTGCGTGTTAGCACGCCTTTCACCTCATAGAATCATAAATAAAATACAGCAATCGATAGAGCGAATGTGTGTGTGCGTGAGAGAGAGAGAGAGAGGGGAGAGATGAAGCCAAGTGAAATTTTCCAAACACGAACGATAGACATCTATATTATACACTTCATTACAACAACAACAACAACAACAATAACAATAATAGAAAAAATGTGCAAACAACGGCTGAACAAAAAAAAGAGCGTTTCGTGAAATTATTTTATCTGACGCAAGCAGCGATTGAAAATTCACGATTCTCCTGACTGGTTAATTGTGATAGAACTTTAAAATGAATTTTTGTTTTATTCGTTTTGTTGATTGCAAAAATGTGATTTCGTTATTGTGTTCAATAGACCATTGAATCGATTTACTTATGTGTCAGAGTGTGCAATCATTGCAAATAAATTTCATTCGATGGCGATTTAAAAGAAAAAAATGAAAAAAAAAAAAAAAAATTCCACAATTAACCGTCGTCATTGTTGTCGTTCTAACCTGCATTCATTCATTATGCTTCACGCAAAGCTATTTCATTTTTCTTTTAATTAGCATTATTAAGTTCATTATTGCATTCGATCACAGTAAGGAATAATTTACAAGTTGTTTTATTCATTAATCATAAATGTTTATCTTAATTTCATGTCAAGTTTTGCTTGATGCATGTATTCAACAAACGCCATTTTGCTCTACATTAATTGGGAAAGCTAACAAACGTGAAAAAAAAAAATAAAAATTACAGCCAAGCAATTTTGCATTGAATTGCATTAGCAGAGAAAATCCGATGGTCAAGGTTCCACATGATGAAAATGTGAAGAACAAGAAAAGAGAGTGTGAGAAAGAAAGAGATAAAAAAAGAGCATGTTTTATCAACACTGAAATCTCAATGCTTTCAAACGAAATGCACGGCCACGATCTTTCAACGGAAATGTTTCAGAGAAAATAATCTTTCGCCCAAAACTAGTTTTCATACATGTGTAATAATTTACATATGTTAATGATGGATGAAAGCAACTGATTTGTTATCAAGACCTAGTGCAATACACTGCACTGGAACTGAAAAGAAAAAAAAAATTAAATGAACTTTGAAAAGAAGGAAAAAAAAAAATGGGAATGAGCAAAGAAAATGGCAAAAAAAATATAAATGATGACAAAAAAAAAACTTGATATCGTAACGGAATCAACTATGTGCACTTACTGTTCGAGAATGGCCATTAATTTGTTCATTGAAAACCGAATGCAATTGCTGGACAGATTATGGCTTTTATTGTCCACATGAGAATTGTTATTTATTACTTGGATTGCATCTTTCGCATACAAAACAATGACCGATATGCACTTTACAGTCAATCTTAACTCAAGAAAAGAAGAAAAAAAAAACAAAACAAAACAAATCCAGTAAAGAAAATGTACAGTAATGCTGGCCCCAATCGGTGTAGACGAATCGATCTCACAAGTTGTTTACCCGTCAATACGTTTGATTTAATGAAATCCATAAAGATGGATCATTGATGTGTATGATAGAAATTCATTGTAGTTGGGTAATTTTTCGACATAAATGTCAAGTATACCTGTAAACAAATAAATCACATGAACGAGACGCAATTTTGTATTTTTTTCGATATTTTTATTTCAAGTTTTTTTCTTTGCTCTCTCTTTCTCTCTCTCTCACTCTCTCCCTCGCTCTCTCTCTCTCTCTCTTTCTCTCTCTTTGTCTACCCGTCTGATGTTCTTGATAATTTTAATTCCACAAACAAAGTGAATTCTATCATTTCCCACACTGCATTATGATTTATGTACGATGGCATTGGTGATATTGTGCTCTCACTCGGATTTATTGAATGTAAAAATTGAACATTGCCACGATTTGTCGGTGAGATTTATTGATATGCATACCAACCGAATGAAATGAATGCGTCATTATCGCAGTTCAAGTTATAAATAGCATTAAATTTTTTTCGCTTTAATTTAGCGTCGAAATATTACTTATGAATGGAAACAAGCAGAAGCAACAGCAACAACAAAAAGATCAGTTTTTAAAGAATCAGATTTGATGTGACTTTCAAATAAATTCTTAAGTTTAAAATAATTGGAGAACTGTGTGAGCGCGCGCGCACATTGTCTCGATGTCTATTTTTTTGTCGCCCTTCTCCAATTTTGACCCATTGCGCATAAATCAGCGATATCATCACAATAACCAAACATAATAAACGATCAACGAATGATATATTCATTAAGACGATAGATTTTCAACGTCGTCTCTTGTGTTTATGGGTCAACAAAAACAGATGAAAAAAATTACGTAAAACTTGGAACGACGAATGACTCGAAAAATGATTTTAAAATTGGTAAATAATTAGCATATTTCATAAAAAGTCGACTTTTTCGTCAGACATTTTTTATAATTTTATTATACAGTCATTTTTTTTATCGCAATGCGTGGTCCGCTCTACGTGAAACTGATGATTTCTTATGCACAAATGTAGCAACAGAACCTTTCGCAAAACATTTTTTAACAACGACTAAATACGACTTGACCTATATACATTTCGTTTGGGTGCTTTCTTTTATTTCTTTTTCCGCTTGATCACATCGTTTGGCATTTTATGTTGCTACTGTTATTATTCCGAGTTCAAAGATTTCAATCTTTCACATCGACACTAGAATAAGACAAAAAAAAACGACAAAGAATCAGAGAACGAGAAAAAGAAAGAGAATAGGAGACCAGAGGCACATAATGATTTGAGTGTAAGCGGTAGAGAGAGAGAACGAAAGAGAAGAGAGAGAGAGAGAGAGAGAGAAAAAAGTCGGAGAACGAGAAAAGAAAGAGTAAGTAGATAGATAGACATTCAGATAGAATGAAAACAAGAAAGAGAGAAAATGATTTAGAGAGAATGAATGGCTATAAAAATGCAAATAAAGCATTCAATCACCGAAACTGTGTCGGAGATAAGGAAAAATAAGAAAAAAAACATCTTGCGTTCTTTTTGAAGTGTTTGATTTTATTTTTATTTTCATTATAATCATATGATTGTTCATAAGAATTAAATACAGTAGATTAGGACGTTTTTTTTTACATACAAACAGCACATTTTATTTTTGCTATGAAACAATTGAATATTTACATGTGAACCATGTTCAACAGTTCTCACTAATATTGAACTTTATTATTATTGTTTAAAAGTATCAGTGCATAGATGGTGTGTCGGAAGTGTTTAAAGTGTGGCTTTATTTTATTCGGCAAGAACATTCAAAAATGATTACCAAAAGGAAGAAAAAAATACGTTTTTGCTTCATTATTCGCCATTAACCTTCGAATAAAATCTCATGATAATTGTGTGTTCTATGTCCAACACTATCCACAACTGGGTCTAAAATATGCCGTTACACACGACTGCTTCAGCTTCTGCTAAATAAAATTCACAGTCATTCCGAAAAGACGTCTACATATCATGATCAAGTTTATTCAGAATTTTCAAGCAAATATTTTTTTTCTTACTAATTCAGACTTGTATCTTGGAACTGACAAAAAAAAATTAATCGATTTTTTATTATGGGATATTCAAATGTTTCGTTTTTTTTTTGTACATATAATTCATAAAATTGTTCGTAACTTGAAACACTTAGCAAAGAATAGATTATTAAATTAATGATTCTGAACATTCACATTGAAAATATCAAACACAACGACAACATCTTTGTTTTTTCTATCGAAAAATAACTTCCACATGTTTATGTAAATGCTTACTGTCAATTTGTTGTAATTTATTCAGATCTAAAAATATTAAAATGCCTTCTGTATCTATGAAATTGGACAAAAAAGAAAATTGGATTTCTTCCCTTTTATGGGGTTTATCAATACCGAATGCATATTAATATCATTAATTTATATTTTCTAATATAAGTAGTTACAATTATTTGGGAAAAAAAGGAGAAAACAAAATAAATATTCATCCTTAAATTCAATAATACATATTGGTTAATCATAAAACGAATAATTAATACGACAGCATTTTTGCAACTAGATTTTTATCATTTGGGTGCATTTGGACTTGATTGCTTTTTGGGGTTATGAGTTGGAGTACAAATTCTACTGAATCTTCTGAATGATTGATAAATGTAATGCACACTAATTGATTATTCTTAAGAAATCATGAAAAATTTTTAAAAACAAATCACAACATTTTATTGAATTTCGTCTCTATTGATCGCAAAAGTCCATTATATGATACGTGAAATGTGACCATGAATGTGAAACATTATTCTAAATTAGAAAGTCACATTTTTTTTTTTTTTTTTTTTTGAAATTGTTTTTTTTCGAATTTCATTTTTTTATAATTTCCATTCCTGTTCATAAATTACATTTGAAATCAATTCAGTTTTTTCTCTCTACTCAATTTTTTTTTCCTTCTTTTTGTTTACTCATTCTTCATTTTTCAATCATTATTTCAATAATTCACGACCTCAGGCTGAGGTCCTCAGCAAAATGCATGTCTTTGCACTTATCACTTTAACATCATAAATGTATGCAGAGTTTGTATGGAAGTGACATAAAATCGTTTCCAATTCATTTCAGATATTGCTGTTGCTGAATCGTCTTTTCTTTCTTTTAGACTAGGCGCATACATTTGATATCTTTGGTACCAAAATAGCGAATACAATTTCTTTCACTTAATAATCTCATTTTTTTTGGGGGGAGAAGAGGGAGCAGCCAAAATGGCAAAATTTATAAATTTATAATTCTATCGTCCATAAACAATTTAAAAGACAATGCAATTGGACGAGCATTAACCAAAAAAAAAAAAGAAAATTTGACAAAAACTTGAATTTTCATTAATATAGCTAAGCGAATAATCTGAAGCGTTAAACGTATGCGTTTACACATTTTAAGATTTGTTAAATAATTTTTTGTTTAGTTTTGTTTGGTTTTTGCAATTAAAAGACATTTTTCGGGCGACTGATTTTAGCGCAGAAACATCCATGTTGATTAGAATATATAGGTTAATGGCTAAACAAGTAATATACAACCAATGTATTGAGAATCAAGCTGTTTAATTTGCTTTGACGCCATTCTTTTCCACTTTCTTTTGCGTGACGGTAAAACATTCACGTCCAAAATGATCACACATTTGTTGCACCTGAAAATGAGCAGAACAAAAGGAAAAAAATAGAAACGAAATATATATATATATATTGGAATTCATTTGTTGCTTACCACTCTCGTGCCATAGTGCCAATGAGCACCGGTCGTAACAATACAAAGTAAATACAGTAATGGTCGTTCCAAAAATGGTACATACAAACTGATTAACACGGTTACTACATAAATTGGCGTCATCCAATGCATGGCCTCACACCGTGTGCTCGACATTTGAGCAACAATCAATCGACACTGTGTTTTTTTTTTTCGTTATTACATGGAAGAAAAAGTTGAAAAAAAGTCACAAAATTAAATAAAAATCACAAATTCAAAAATGAAGAAAAAAGAATTGCCGAAAAAAAAACCATAATAATAATAAATGTTTGTTTCAGCAAAACAATGTTGTAGCAATAAATAATCGCGTGACAAATATTTTGCGGTGCCAAGCAAATTTTTCTTACAATATATAAATAATTTTACTTACGCTGACATTGCTGAATATCGTTCCAGTGAGTAAAAATACAGCCCGTGTATCGGTGTCCATGATTTGATTTGGTGATTTAACCACCCAGAACATGAATAGTGTCATAAATGTAAGAAATGGGAAAAATGGTCGTGCTGCTTCAATTGGTGTTCGCATTTTGCCCGTTTTATTTTTATACGATTGATACATATTGACAATAACCATTGGAACACTTGACAAGGCACTAGCATGCAACAAAAACTCCAATCCCAAACCCAATGGTATGCCAAATGGTAATGAACGTTTCCAATATTGAAATGTGCCTAACCATGTTGTTAAAAACATAAGCGTTGATCCCCACATACCAAAATCATATCCCCATGGTAAATACAATACTCCCGTATTGTATTTTTCAAAATGTGATACGAAAAAATTAAATAAAACCATCCAAACAATAAAATACATTCGAATTGGTGGTATTGATGATGGTCCACGGCCAAAAATACTATACAAACATGATGGTATCAATGGGGCTGTATATGAATCAAGTCCATGATCAAATAATTCACCCAATGGTCCCGATAAACCAATCCTTCTCGCTAATTTCCCATCAACTCCGTCCAATGTGTATGCCAAAAAAATATTTATCGCTGCAAATAGCCAAATCCAATTCGGTACTGGTGTCGTATTTTCATAATCAGTACTTGCATAAAATCCCCAATCATACCATGATAACAAGATAAAATTCAATGCCGTAAATAGAAAACCGACAAATGTCACCAAATTTGGTGCAATCCATTTTGGAAAAAACTGTAGAAAAAAACAAAATGAAAAGAGAGAAATGGAGATAAAATGACATTTTGCTACTAATTAACAGGAAATAAGCGGTTTTTATGATAAACACTTACCTTCACGAGTGAATTCCAAAACGGATGCATAACATTGACACTCAATGGTGACGTGTCTATTGAGCTATACTGTAAAAAAAACGAGATAAACACATTTTGATATTAACTAAATGAATGATAATATGTAGAGTTTTGACATTAGAGACTGAAAAGTGTTCATTTCATCCATTTTTAACGTACGCCAACCCCCTTCTCCTTCTCTCTCTATTTTCCTTTCACATTTTTTTTACAAACTTTTGTTCAAAAAAGAGGTTCATTATTTTAGTAAAAACAGAGTTAAACGCGAAAATTGAAGCCAAAGTAGAAAGAAAAAACACGGTACATCATAATAAGCTTGATTCAAATGCGATTCAGTTGTATTTTTCGTTTGACGTTTGTTTCAAAGTTCATTATTTTCGCGGTCGAGTCTATATTCAAATGTACTGAAAATTTCTATAATTAAACTATGCTTAATTTGATTAGAATGAGAAAAAAATGTGAAAAATTCGTATCGACGAATATCAAAAAAAAAAAAAAAAAAAAAGTATATGAGTCGCGAAAAAATGCGCGGTAAATGTGCACAGAAATAACAAGCGTTGAGATTATAATGCAATAAAAAAAAGTAATCGTTAACTCGAAAATAATTCTGAATGATGTAATTAATGAATTCCGGTTTCATTTAATTTATGAATAAAAAAAACGGGTTTCGATGCACACCACAAGGTAAAAAATTTCATTTTGTTCTCACACACACACACACAGACGCGAAAAATTATTTAAATTTCAACTTACTTTGTAATTATCGAAACCAGCTAAATGTTTCTCTGTCAAATAATCCATATTCCAATATTTTTGTAGTAAATCCGTCCATTTAAAACTCATTTTTATAAAAACTTATGTGATGAATTGAATTAAATATCCAAGCTGATGAAATTCGATTTAATTGAATCTCGTGCTGCTACCCGCACTCAGTAAATTAGTTAAACAAAATCGATTGTGTGTACGTTTTTTTCAAAAGAACGCACCAACATATATTAGCAATATAGAAATCCACAACACGGTTCGGTATCTATGAATCACAATAGTTTTTCCATCACTCGACAATTTTCGATTACTACTTCATTTTTTTTTTTCTTTCTTTTTTGTTTGGTTATGATTTTACTATAATGCCATGGCATTTATCTATTGATTTTTCAGTAAAATTGTCCACACATTTTTTTTTAAAATTGATTTTAGTTTATTTTAAACGATTTAATTATATATTTCACGTTAAATTTTATCTTGCGGCTTTAACAGACGACCGAAAGACAGAAAAAAAAAATAAATAGAAAATCGATTGTTTTCAATGAATACACTTGATGTTATGAATACACGCGCTTTGCTTTGAGTTGTCTGAGCCGTCAAAACCGTATTTTCGACCGTCGTTTAATGTCTTGACACATACATCGCATACATATACAGTCATTTTAGGTATACACATCTGCTTATTTGTTTGTATAAAATCGTACACATTCAACGTCCGAATTCGCCGTTCATACAATGGCAACACTAAGGCGTTTTACTTGAATATTTTTGTTTTGGATTTTTCTCTTTCTTTTCTTCTCATTTTGTTTTGATTTTTATTTTTTTTTTTTTTTTTTTCATTGAAATTTCATTTCAGTTGATGAGATGAATGCATGTTAAAAGAACAGAAACAAAATTGCCACAAAACGTAGAATTATCAGGTTTTATTATGCATTCCTCTCAATTAAATTGCCGAGTTTACGTTCGTCGAATAAATGTGTGTGTATATTTTCATATTGTTATAACAGCTAAGATGATTTTAAATGATTCAAAACATTCATTACATGCAATCGAACAATTTGTATGTGTGAATTTTCTAGGAAGCGGTTTCGTTGTTAATTTATTCCATTTTGTCCTTGTTTCTTTGAATTTTAAATTCTGGAATTTCGCTTTTTTTCGCTATTTGTTTCTCTATAGATTGAGAATGATTTCAAAAAAAAAAAAAAAAATGTCCAAAGAAATTTAGAAATATTGACCATATTGCTTATCAATTCCTAGTGGCCATAGAAAATTCAACACAATTGAGTCTTTTAGTTTAAATTTCTGAAAAATTAATAATCTCTCTAATTAATATTTCACAGTGCCATCTTATCAAATGAGAACAACTTGATGTCTATGAATTATGATTGTGATTTCAAACATATTTTTTTTTGAATATTTAAACGTTAATGTTAGACTGCAATGTGAAATTCACATCCAAATCATGGCTTGCTCTCTGTTTCTATCAAAATTGATAACTTTCCATCTGTATCATTATTTCTCTTAACAATTAATTCTGTCATTAAATTAATAATCGTTCTTCTTCTATATCTTTATTATAGAAGCATTAGATTTCGACATTGATATCGATCATTGAAATAAACTTTCAGTGCACAATATCTCTCCGGCTAATCAGGTAATATTATATGGTAGTCAGGTGATTTGTTCATTTTCAGAATTAGTCATTTTAAAAATAAAAATAAAAATAAAAAATATGAGAAAGTCTGTAAATGATATTTTCTTTACTTAAGAGATAACGATATCAGCTTCTTGACCATGCTCTTGCTGATTGCAATTTTTTTTTCTTTTCTAAACGTTCAATGATTCGAAATTCTCAATTTTATTATTTTCTATTTTTCAAGTTTTTTTTTTAAACAAGATTAAACGGACAAGTGTAAAACAACATTTAATCAACTAGTTTGTAAGAATTTTCATTTAAAATTTAACGTTTCAACTGAAAAATTAGAATGCTTTTAATCAATTTTTTCTTCAAAAAATGTACCACCAAAATGGACGGAAATGAGTGTGAACAATTTGAAAGATGAGCAATAAACAGTATAATCCTGAGAATAAAAAAGAAACTGTTCGACTTTGTGTTTTGATGAGTAAAGTGTAATATGTAAACAACTAAGCAGAAAGTTTTCAGCACAATTTACATTGTTCAGTTTTTACCAAACTAGTTTTGTCTGACATTTAATCGCTACAGATCTATCTATTTACTACGAGATGATACCGGTTACGCCTCAACGTGTGTTTACATCATCACCGTAGATATACATTTGAGATATTTTCTGAAACTGTTGGTTTAAACCAAATATGGAACATTTATACGCAGTTTAATGAGTGCAATTTTCAACGCCATACAACCAACATCTGTATTAAAACCGAATTCTACTTATCATTTTTCACGTAATTATGTACGTGTTATTTGTAAGATAAGCGTGAAATTGCAAAAATTATGAAAGGAATTAAAAACAAAATTATTTGCTTGAAATTAAACAGAAGAATTTAAAGAGAATATTAATTGAAAATTATCAAAACAGATAATCTCAGTTACCTATTCTACATAATATTCCATCAGTTTTAAAAATAAATTTGAACAATTAAACATGATTTCACACTTCCATTGAAATAATAATTTCAATATGAAATTATAATAATTTTAACGAAAAAATAAAAACGAAAATAATCAATTGTAATTAAAAATTGAATATCAATTGTGTTTTGTTTGCAATTGTTGAGACGCGCAAAGTCCTCTAGTACTAAACGTTTGTCGACACACTACAATCCAACAATCCTTAAGTGTTGCGCATGTTCGGCTCGAGTATCGTTTTTAGTTTAGCATTGGCAACCGATATATGTGGCACGTAAATTTACAGGCACCGTCAGTGATATCACGAAATTTGTTGACGCCAGTTGTGGTCATACATATATATATTATAAAAAAAAAACAGAGACAGGCAAAACGAGTCGAACGAACAACGATGATCACATACTTGTTACACAAACTAAGCCACATAAAAGGCAATTAAAACGAATAAAAATCCAAACAAAGTTTTAACAACAACAATAAGATAAAACAAAGAGTTCATTCAAGTGTAAATTTTGTAAGCAACAACAGCTGATTTATTTTGATCGGTTTGGATCGAAATGAGTCATTTAGTAAAATTTTTCTCTATTGATATGTTCATTGTGTGTAAATTCATATATTACCTTTGCACAAAATAAAACAACAATAATAATGCCTAAAAGAGTGTGTAGATCTCAATGAAAGAAAACAAATTGAAAATCGAATTTGAATGTGTGTTTGTGCGTGACATAACGATGATTTTGTATTGGTTATGTGGTTGTTGCATTCAATCAAAATTTAAAATTAGCGTTTACATTGAAAGTGTGTGATTTTTTTTTTTGTTATTTTGGCAAAAAACCAAAACAAACATCAAAACCGAAACAAACAGCGAAAACTAAATCAAAGCAAAGCAAACGATACGATATTCTTAAAAAAAATAACATTTGTCGTTTATTGTGTGTGTCTTAATCGGCGGGTGTGTGTGTGTGTGTGTAAGATTATATTTATGTGCGTGAGAGCAAGTGGGGCAAACATACACTTGAGCAATAATAATAACGCATCACCAAACAGATATTCTCTTATATATTCATTCACAGTGATCGCATATTGCTAATAAATTGAGTTATTGTTTTTTTGTTTCGTGCACTCTTGACACTGCACTAAGAAAAATGTGATGAGCAGTAATATATACATGATTGTCAATAAAATTTTAACGATACTTTTATTCATTAAATTAACACAAGTGATACAAAAGTGAGAAAATTTTTCGAAAGTTCCAAAATGGATATGTTAAGTACATTGCCAAGACATTTGGATACAAAGGATCTATCAAATGATGGAAATAGTTTAAACGTTACTGTGCCAGCGGCTGCTGCAGCCGCATTTCAATTATCCACCAATTTTTTAAACGCAGTAAATAACAATTTTTACGCATAAATAATAATCAATTACAGACAGTCGTAGACGAAATGACATTGTCATTGAGCGCTAAACATAAAATATCGCAACAAACAAACAAACGGACGAACACACGAAAAGCAAGACAAAAAAAAAACTAAGCAAATGAGAATTTGTTCAATTGTGTCAATTTTAACTTTTTGTCACAACTATATTTTTTCTTTTACTATTGTATGTATGAAATATTTAACTTGTTAGATTTGTGCTCGTTTTCTTTGTCTTGATTTTTTTCTTTTCTTTCGTTTGTCACAGATTTGATTCATGAGGTCATGTAGACAGATGTGTTATTTATTTAATGGTGCTTTCGTTTAGCCAAATAAATAAATTATCTCTTGAAAAAAAGAAAAAAAAAAAAAAAAAAAAAATACGCACAGCGATACGCTACTGACCCATGCCGGTATTTCGTGCCGACTCTTATCAATGTCAATGTTAGCACACAAAGAAACAAATTGTAATCAATTGCTTTAACTTGTTGTTTTCGATTCGAATTTCATTTTGTAGCACAAATGGAAAATGTCACGTGGAAAATTAACCTATTTTTCTTCTTGCTCTGTCTTGTCTTATTTCATTTCATTTTCGATACAGACACCTGTTAAAACGGATAAACAAATTTTGGAAAATTCTATGCTTGAAGATGATCCAAATGCAAATTGTCAATTGACAACGGAAATTATTCCAAATGGTAAAATTAATGAAATACAATCATCGTCACCGCGATGGGGACCTCAGCACAAAGGCGCTCAAGAATTAGCTAATTTATACAGTCCAGGTATTTTGAATTTGAATTTTATACAACACAAAACATCATTTTAAGTTTATTGAGTTTTCGATTATTAATTTGAATTTTGATTTTCAAATTGGATTTTAATTGATATAATATTTGATCGATGAATCTTTATGTATTTAATGTAATTTCTATCACATGTGGTGAGTCCCAGAAAATCGTATAAATGTAAATTGTTTAATCAATTCCAATTGAATCAATTTCATTTCAATTTTCAATTTCATTTAATGGTATGATACCATGTCACATTTAAAATTGTTGTAAATTAATCGATGGATCAACACAATTAGTTGATTTTCCCATCAATGTATGTTTATGGACCATATAAAATGGACACATTTGAGAAATGTGACATGTTTGAAAAATCATTCAAATGGAATCGATGCTTTGAATAACTGTAAAAAATGATTAAAAAGAAACTTTATTGAACATTTTGACTAATTAATTATGGATTCGTGTGACAAAAGGCGCAACCATACCGATATTTATGAGAAAATTTCTGTGTGTTTTTTTGTTGTTGACCAATTTTATGATTGTATTTGCCACATCTGCATCGATAGTGTTTGTTATTCTTTCAGGAAAATTAACAAAGCGAAAACAAACCATCAGTTCCATTTTCAATGTAAAATAGTTTTAGTGTTTCAAATGAAAGTCATACAATTTTCATTTTTCAGATGAATTTGAAATGTTGTAAACATTTGTTTGATCGTAATTTTCTAACTCACTTGAATATACTTAGTGTATCATCATTGTAACATATACACGTTTCGTTCGAACAAAAATTTTGTTTTCATTTTATCGATTGTTGATTTTTTGTACACTTTGTCGATATATTGGTCAGCCATATGAATCAGACACCAAACTAGCATGAATTATTCAAATGGAATGTATCGATAGTTTTTCTTTATTGCCAGTACAAAATATTTGTTGAAACTTTTTAAATATTTAAATAAGAAAATATGCGTTACTGATGATATGAATGGGTTTGTTTAGTTTTCAAAATAAACAATTGCAAATAGTATTGTATTTAATCAAGTAGGAGTGAACGCATCAAAAACATTAAACAATAAATGAATGTTAGAGAAAAAGTCAAAGACATAGAAAGAGTGAAGGTCAAAAAATAAAAACAACGGGCTAGAGCATGAGTGGTGGGTATTGAAAGTGTGGAGACTATTGAAAGTGTGGAGGCTCAACTAGAAGTTGACGAAAGAGCGGAAAAAAAGCTGATTTATCAAAGGATTCCGAACAATAAAAATTAGATTTGCTCGTTGAATGTAAATTGGCGCGCTTCGCGTATTAAGCTTCATCCATTACATTTGTATTCTACCAATGGAAAAGCTTAAATCATTCTCTTGCATTGCGATTAACTAATGAATTACAAAGTATCCGACAAGAATTCATTTTATTGCACTTATTGTGCTCAAGAAATGTTACTTGTGTTTTCTTTTTTTTTTTTTCTCAATGAGTTTGTGTTTATTGTTATTTTTCAAATGCAATTAACAAATTGAACAAGTCATGTTTATGCATAGACATTCAATGGCGCCCTTTTCTATTGATTTTCTCATTGTATTTCTCATTGTTTTTCATCGTCGTGCTTCAAACAAATATTCTTTTGAAATGTTAAAGTTGTTATGAATTTATTTTTGCTCCTTTACTTGCAAACACACGATGTCATTTTGACGGTTTAAGTAAGTGTGTAAATATTGCCACATTTGTAGGGTACAAATTTGAATAGGGAATGAGAGTGGTGCGATGTTGGAAGGTAAGAAAAACTCTCCTTTTGTAAAAGGAGAAGAAGCAAAATATGTCACTTTAGTGTCGCTTCATAGACATATTCTTATTCAATAAGCAAATATTTTATCGATGTCAGATAGAATATATCAATGAGGACAGCGAATACTTGCAAAGTCGCAAAGAATAGTATAACGATAAAATGTTTTTATGTTGCGCAAATATTATGAGCATACTAAATTGATGGCCTTTATTTATTTGTACGTTTATTTCTCTCTCTTTCTTTCTCTCTCTTTCTTTCTCTCTCGCTCTCTCGCTCTCTCTCTCTTTTTCTCTTTCTTTTTTTTCTCTTTCTTTTTCTGATTCATTTTTTTTTCTGTTCCCGGTGCCATTTAATGTTTACGATGATGACGCTGATGGTGATGACGACAACGACAACGCAAAATTCCTCATTTGCACGGATATATTCTCTCTCTTTCTTTCTCTCTCTCTCTCTCACTTCTCACAGGCAAACGAATACAAGAGGTGATTTGCGTGTACATGTGCATTAGTTTAATGATATTAAACTTATTCCTAATTATCCGATATTTTCGCTTCGAACGAATGGGCATTGTGGTTACAGCTGCACTTTGTGGCATAATTACGGCCGATTTTGGTTCTGGCCTAGTTCATTGGGCAGCTGATACATGGGGCAGCGTGGAATTGCCAATCATCGGAAAAGTAAGTTATACCAATTCTTAATATTTTTTTTTTTTAAATTTTTTTCCATTTCGTTTCGTTTGTTATTTTCTTTTTCTCCATCTTTGTTTTGTAAAATTGTAACGAAAAGCCTTTTCACATATTAAAATTGTGTTGAATTTACGTTTATGTATGATGCACGATAGCGCGTGCAGCATATTATTTCTATTCGATAAAAAACTATGATTAGCATACAAATAAATACAGAATAAAATGGTTTATTTTTTTCTATGCTATTGAATTGATGGCAGCACTAAATTGCGGTTATTTATTCGACGATTCAAATGAAACGACATCCTTTTTTGAATTGAAGGGAAAAAACAGCAACGACACTCATACTGTTTGTTTGTTTTTTTTGTGAACACACTTTTCATTGGTCGTCATTTAAATGAAGCGCAAATAAATGTAGAATATACGATTTCATTTTGATTCACATTCGGCTAATTTAAACATGCCAACGAACTTTACAAAGTGACTCAATGTCTGGACTTATCAATGCGATTTAATATTTGAATAAAAAAAAAAACGACGAGAATTACATATGCTATTTTTAGTTCGATAAATTTGTGTGTACATAAATGGTTCAATCCACTTTTGAATACAATGGTTCAATCCACTTTACAATTGCACATTTTTTCTTTTTTTTGTTTATTCGAAATGTTCCGGTTTGCGTTGATATGTTGTGAAATGAATTCGATATTGAAAAAAATTGATATGAATCGAAGTGAAATTGACATCAAGTCCATAGTTTATGTCAAGTGGTCATATTAGTGAAATTGGTTCTAACATAGAATCGAAACATTCTTAATCCATTTGAATGGATTGATTGACATAAATAAATTGTGTGTCATTTGGTCAAAAAATAAATCGATATTTATTATTTTTTATCTATGAAATCCATCAATTGAAAGCGACTAGACAGTTTAACGCACCATAATATCTTGGTTTTAACCTTTTACCAAAATGAGTCAATTTAAATTTGACGAGCACCAAATTGCTGCCGAAATTCGATTTCCATCCATAACTGAAAATCTCATTAGTCATAATTCGTTTGCGACGAATTTACTTAAGATAATTGATTTCCGGAGGACAAACTGGCGATATGTCAATTTCAATTATTCTATTTTCACATAAATTTATTGACTTCTGGCACGCTAATCACTCACAAATTCAATACAAATGCTCACTCACAATTTGAACTTTGGTCTTTGTTTTTCATTCTCATACCTGTTGTTGTTTTTCTTAATTTTTCTGTTTTTTTTTTTTCTCTCTTTTTTTGCTCGAAAAAGATTGTGGTGTAGATTCGTGCTTTTTTCAATTACCGTTGTTCGACTTGAGTTTCTTCTTCGCTTTGAAATATTTTTCATTTGTTTTTCTTTTTCATTATAGGCATTCCTTCGTCCATTTCGTGAACATCACATTGATCCAACGTCGATAACGCGTCACGATTTTATCGAAACAAATGGAGACAATTTTATGGTTGCGCTACCAATTTTAGTCACCGTTGCATACAATTTTTTAACAAAATGCCCAACAGAGATACAAGATCATTATCCAATTAGTGCTTATTTATTTCTATGTTCGATTTTTGTGGCGATGACCAATCAGGTGCGTTAATAAAATATGTACTTCATTTAAATATAATTTCCATTTCATTTGAATTTTGTGTTTAGTTTTGTGGTCGGTTTTTATTGTTTTAATCTATTAGGAAATACAATTCAATTCAATTCAATACATTCATTGTGTTTTCATTTCCTTTGGACAGATACACAAGTGGTCGCACACATATTTTGGTCTACCAAAATGGGTTCTATTTCTACAGGATCATCATATTATTTTACCGCGACGACATCATCGAATTCATCATGTTGCGCCGCATGAAACATACTTTTGCATTACGACTGGCTGGTTGAATTGGCCATTAGAAAAACTAAGGTAAATATCAGCGGTTTTTTTTTCTTCATCTAGCTGTTCTATTATTACCGGGGTGATTGTGTTTTTTTTTCTCTTCTTGGTAACTGAATTTGGAAAATGTTTGATATTCACACTGTTAGATATGGTATTGCAGGTTTTTATTGCATTTCCATGTCGTAAAATTAAAGTATCCATTTCGAGAGAAAGAGAAAATTGCGTGCATGAACACTATACAGTTTGTATGCTTTTGAATTAACTGAACTCCCGCACGCTGCCAAACACACACACACACGTACACTCAAATCGAGGTTAATGGAAATGTTGCTCTTTAGTATTTGGTTTATTCATGCGAGCAACTTGGAATTATTGTAGTCAAAATGGTTAACCTTTTTGGCGACTTGATTTCGTCGACCGTGTGATGTAAATTATCCAAAACATTTTTCGTCGGTATTGTCTTCACTTCATTATTGTTTTTGGTGGTGGTGGTGGTGGTGGTGGTGTGTGTGTGTGTGTATTTATTTATTTGAGTTTGCAAGGGAGAGTTGTTTTGTGCGTGACAGTGTTGATATCGACATAGAATATATCAATTAAATGTCATTGAAACATATTTTCGTGTTCTCAATATGAATTTAACAAACTGCGTTTCCGATGATGAATATGGATTGTGTTGATTTCATATAGTTACTATTTTTGATTGTTGATATCAATAATTTTTAGTTTTTTTTTTTCTTCGGGTTATAAATGAATATAATATTCCTGTATCAATAATGCTCATGCTAAACCATGAATTGAGATTTATAAGATTGGCTAAAGTATTTCCATTTGTGTCATATTGTGACGCCCTTTGCATGTGACAGCACTTTTTTTTTTTTTTTTTTTTTTTTTTTTTTTTTTTTTTTTTTTTTTTTTTTTCTGAAATCAACAACAACAAAAAACACTATTTCTATGTTTACCCAAAGCTAATATTTTTTTGCTGCAGAAATAGACGATCGTTATGACAAATAAGCGAATAAAAAGAAGAAAAAAAAAACACCAACCCACTCATCAAACTGCAGTAATATTTAAGTTGACTCAAGTCATTTCATGGTTGTCGTTGTGATTTTTATTGCATGATCAAATGAAACGCGATCTCATAGTTCAACTTGCGCATATATGCACGCATCACACACACACACACACACACAGAGAGAGAGAGAGAGAGAGAGAGAGAGAGAGAGAGAGAGAGAGAAAGAGAAAAAGAGAGAGCACCGGCTAAATGGACACAATGTTCAATTAGCTGGTGACTTTCCTGCATTATTATTGAGCATATTATTTAAATTATATGGAAATATGCGTCCCAGCTATCGTGATTTCTCAAGTGGTTTGTAAATGAAAATGGAAATGAAACAATTGGCATCAAATGTCCTCATGCCATTGCGTTTCTCTCATTCGTGTTAACTAAATGAAATTAAGTTGCTTTTATAAAGTTATAAATGACTGTATACTGAGTGTATGTTCTAGCTGCATCAACAAAGAAAAAATGAAAAGAAAATTGACGAGCAATTATATATATATTTATTCTTCAAATGATTCATACATTGCTCAATGCTCATTTGAATTGCAAATGAAACTTAGCAATTCTGATTCTGAACTGATAACAAGGATAAGAGAAAGAAACAAAAAAAAAAAATTGCGTTTATTTGTAATTTCACTCTAAATACTGTTAATGTTGTGAAAATCACTTGTAACTAGCGTTATTTGTGTGATTTAAAAGAATAAACGAAAAAAAACCAACAACAACGAAAAGGCAAAAAAAGCAACAAAAATCAAGAGAAAAAAAGAAATAGGGGCAAACATTCCATTGATAAACGGCACAACACGTTACTGCCGCACCCTTTATAAATGACAAAACCAAACAAACAAATAAAAAAATAGTTCAAACTGGAAATGAAAAAGTAAACATAATTCGTCGAACAAACGCGAAAAAAAATGACTGTTATTTTGTGGATGGAGGGGGGTGTTTATTTCCTTAATGATTGTAATAAATCATGATGATAAATTCCAATGTGTTGACCTAAAAATATGTTTTGAAGGAGAAATTTGATCATTTCTCTTTGGCTGTTTGCGTATTTTTAGGAAATATTCGTATGATTTTTATCACATTTATAGAAATTTATGACATTTCATCCGGTGTTTGTGTTTTTGGTTTTATTTTTTTTTACAGATTTTGGTCAACAATGGAGATTATCATTGAGTATGTATTCGGTTGTCGGCCACGAGCAGATGATTTTAAATGGGCGCAAAAATCACAGTAAACCAATTGACAATTTTCAACAAAGAAATTGCATAAAATATTCGACCGGGAGATCAATGCAACCAGAACATTCAATTCAAAGCAATCAATAAAAATAGCTTTAATCATAGATTTTATTTTATCGAATTTTTTTTTTTTAGAATCTTCATATAGCTTGAATTTGTAAATGAATATATAATAAACAGAACTAACATATCAATTTAGCAAAATGCATTTGCCATAAATACCTCTGATATAGTGATAAGCTTGCAAAGCATGTATAAATTGACGTCAATTTTAATTACAACTCTGTTTATAATACGATAGATTTTATACCCAAAATTATCAAATTAAAAATTAAGCTCTAACATTCATGCATTAGTCAAATATTGTCCACTATTATTGCTTTGTTTGCACCGCGGTGTAACAATCAACAATTTTTTTTTTGTCTTGTTTCTTTCTTCATTTTTTTTTTTTTTTTTTTTTGTTGAATACCTCTGAATTATAGAAGGAAACTTTTTTCCCTGAAATGACATTGTATTATTATTTTGTATCGAACAAAAGAAAAACACTATGCGAATGTTTCACAGTTAATTGTCAAATATTAGTTATCATTGAAGAATATCTTTGTTCCGATATAATTTTTGTTTATTGCGTTTAAGTTGCCATTGTAATTATTGAACAAAAAAAAAATCATCGATCTATTAGAAGAAATGTTTTAAAAGAATGTAATGAACTGTTATATTTTGTCGTTGTTTTATACACTTTTTTTTGTAAGACTCAAGAGATTGTATTGAATGTTGAAAAAAAAAAACTGTTATGACACTCAAATTGATAGAGAATTTGTTTTTCACTCAGGTAAACCGAGGAAATACAAAAAAAGAAATACGATTGTTTGTAAATACCATACGTTGTAATGTGAACCAACATTTGGTGTACAGTTGTCATTGTAAAACATTGACCGAAACAAGAGAAAACCATTAATCAATTCAAATTTCTATGGATTAACACAGGAACCAATAAACGTGTCTAGTCATTCATATATTCATATATCATGACGAAACCTGATCAATATCTCAACTAATCAATTGAAATTGGACAAAAAAATTATCCCCTTGAGAAGATATTGTTGTCTGAAACACACATTTTGATATTAAAAGCTTTAGATCATTAACATTTTTGGGGAGTTTGCTTTTTAATTTCATTATTTTTTTTCAGTAAGCATTAACTTAACTTTCCAAAATCAACTGTTCGAATTATAATTAAAACAATGTTAATCACTATTTTTGATAACTAATTGCAAATTTACTGAAAAATTGGAATTGAATTATTTTCATTTAAATTTTGTTAAAGAATTTTGTGTTCACTAATTGAGAAAAGTTTCTTTAAAAAAATGACTCAAAGATTAAAAAGAAATGAATATTCCATTCTCACTGCAGAAATATGTTTATAAAATTGAGTATTTTCACATATAGGAATGAGTATTTTTCTACATTATTAGCTATAGAAAGAATGTTGAACTTATTAAAGCGTTTATTCGATGCGGGTAGTGCCTTTTGAAAAGTTCAAATGAATGAAACAAGATTATTTTAGGCTTTGAAATAGGGTTTTTTTGTAATAATAAAGAAAAAACTAATGCAAATTTACTTTTTTATTTTATAAGTTTCACAACAGCACGTTTACTTTTTAAATTTTACGAAACATTATAGTTTTCTATGTAATTGGAAATTAAAAATAAAATACAAACCACCCAGTGAACTTGTGGAAAAGATACAAATGCTTATTCAATTATTTTTCATGAGACTTTTTACTTTTTACACTTTTTTAGCCAATGGAACTGTTGAAATGCCAAATGAAATGTACTCTCTTATTGTTGATTGCATTGCATGTTCGAATGAAAGCATGTAGGCTTTTGGCAAAAAGACTATTTGGTTCATTCGGATAGCAGCAATCTGGAAATTGGTATTTGAGAACGATAAGATTGAAACGAGCTAATGCGACTTCAAGAATCTTAAATCAAGATTATTTTTGCTTACAAAACGAAATTTGTATCTATCAGCATCTATCAATTGAATTCAAACGTTAATTTCATCTCTTGTTGAATTTAAATATGACTAAATTTTCGACGATAAAAATCAAAAATTCTACTATCAAACCACAAATGCAGTTTCAAAAACTGCTCTACATACACCACTTCCACAGATATGGCTAAAAATCGAAACCAAAACATCGCTATTTTTACACCTTAGTAAAAAACATGGAATTTTTCTGACCTATGCTGTGATTCCATTCGAATAAATTGACCCAAAAATATCGGTGATTTTTTTAGGTTTGCCATAAAAACGGAAAAATGCGGTTTTGCAAATTTGTTGTGCTTTTATTTGGTTTTAGCAACACTTATTTAACGTGCGAAATCAATGTTATCATCTAATATCATAGCTTTAATCGTGCATATGTGACCGAGTTTGAGACTTCCGTTTAAAATATTTCTCACGCTTATCAGAATAACAACAGATAAAATTTGAATATTTTTAAACAATGTGGTTAATGTGAACAACTTTGTTAGATATTTTGAACGGATTTGAAAGGTTGATGGAATTTCAAATACCATAAAATCGGATACTGTCATATGTTCAGTTCCTTCATCATGTGATAAGTGAAATTTAACAGTGGCCATCATTGCCAGTGTACATAATATTACTAAGACAATCGAATAAATCCAAACAAAGCCAGTGAATTGAAGATAATAAATATTCGAAACATATGAGATTGGTGGTAATCGTAGGATAAAGGCAAATTCCGATGAAATTTCTATTGAAATGTACTCAAGATAAGGGAGCTCAGCGCTCGGCAGTCATGAAAATTAACAGTTGCTAAACAATTTTGATTTAAAATCTAAAATTATTCTTTTGCTCGAATTTTGACAATATTTTTTCACCTTTCCCTCCAATGTCTGTCTCTTTTTTCTGGACTCGACCAGCCATGCCCGTAAATTAACCAGTTTTTGAATCTTGATAACCCCATGTACGTCATTTTCATTAAGATCTGTTACACTACAATACTTAAAATTACGCAAATACTTAATTTTATAAAGTATTAATTGCGGCACATATTTATGTCCAATATACCATATCGTCCAATTATACATGGAAACAGAGATGGAATTTTCACTCAGATGGTGCGAGCACAAATACAACATCGCACTCACATCTAGTGTGCGGCGCAC
Organism: Resseliella maxima; assembly: GCA_029041755.1. NCBI lineage: Eukaryota > Metazoa > Arthropoda > Insecta > Diptera > Cecidomyiidae > Resseliella > Resseliella maxima. The sequence goes on along the minus strand of JAQOWM010000888.1, from coordinate 69,004 downwards.
AATATTCTCATGTTTTTCGGGTGCGCGCACACGCCTGTATGTTTTTTGACTCAAACAAAAAATCTACATTTATTTGCAAATCTACAAATTTGTCATTAATCATACCGGCGTGTGCGTGCACCCGAAAAACATAAGCATTTTGTGCGTCGCACACTAGATGTGAGTGCGATGTTGTATTTGTGCTCGCACCAACTGAGTGAAAATTCCAGCTCTGCATGGAAAACATATGCATATGAATTATACAGAAAAATTTTGCATTAGATTTTATGAAATCAATTTCAAATGAACCATGATTTAAAAATGAATCAAAATATTTTTACATTATATATAATAGTTTGGAATTTTTTTCAGAAAATTAACCGTCGCATTGAAAAAGAAAAGAAATACAGATGTAATATTTTTAGGAGAATTTAAAACATCCCAAGTATACGGCAAATGTATACAACCTTTTGAAGAAATTCATCGAGAAGGAAAAGTAGCGTTAAACAAGAATGCTAGTCGAAATAAATTGTGCGTCAATTGGTTTGGAAGTCATCGTGATATGGAAGCAGCAAAAGTAGTCATCAGCAATAAAAATGCACGTGCATTAATAAAAGAACGTCAACAACAAAACGAACGCCAAGAAAATCAACGCTCATTATCGAAAGTTCGACGCTTCGACCAGAACTCATCGAATTTTCAAAGCAAAAGCAAAAATATTTCATGGCATCGTTTGTGCAGGACGTGCAATTCTTTATAAAGGTATTGATGGAAAATTCATTTCTTTTCATAATTGTACATTTTGAATTCTTTTTGCAGAATTTTTTTCAATTCTTTTGTTTTTATAATTGTTCATTTAAATTTTTTTTTCGCAGGCATATGTATATTGAAAAATATCGAAATTGTTGAATCGCTGAGAAGACCACCACTAAAAGTAAAAAATAGCAATGAAACTACTCATAATGAAGATGCGAATGAGACAAACAGCACGAGAAAGCGGAAAATAGTCGAGTGCAATGCAAATAAAACAACAAAGAGACAAAGAAAGCAATAAGAACATCAAAGAATTAGTTGAAATAAAAGAAATAACAGCAACATTTGTTGCAATGTTTGATTTCCAAATGGAAATGTAACACGAGTCCAAAATATAGTTATAATTGGACCATTAAGATATGTGCCGCACTTAATACTTTATAAAATTAAGTATTTGCTTAATTTTTAAAAGTACTGTAGTGTAACGTTCATAAAACATATCGACGCACTCTCATCAAAGGCACTTGCTGCGCTCGGATTTGTTAAACGCTTCTGTCACGATATTACCGATGTATCTACACTTAAGGCGCTTTATTGTGCGTTAGTCCAGTCACATCTCGAATATTGCAATATCGCATGGTTACCATTTTATGGTGTGCACAAAACAAAAATTGAGCGAATTTTGAAACAATTCACTATGTTTGCACTCAAAGAATATCCTTCGGAATCAAACAACTATCGCATTTCAAACTATGAGGAGCGTCTTCTCAAACTGAACATGAATTCTCTCCATCGTAGACGTATCAATGCCTCTGTATTATTTTTATATGACATTATCAATGACAACATCCATTGTCCATCAATCAAAGACGCAATTGAATTAAACCAGTCCGGACATGGCCTGAGAAATCGCGAAATGTTTCGAAATGTCAAATGAAAATTTGTCTTGATGCTCCAATTACGCAGATGTGCAAATTTGCTAACTTAGTGTCCGATTCATTTGCATTTACTAGTCGTTCACAATTTATTTCAAAACTTCGAAATTGTGATAATAACCTATTCATGTAATATAACTTTTTCCTGTGGCTTTTTGTTATTTTTTGTTATATTATATCTTTACACTTCTCACTATTTTACATTGTGCATAATTTCTGTGATAAACAAGCTAAATTTGCTATCTAGAACTATAAAACTAATTGTAAATTAATATTTTGTAAAAGACAAGGTTAATGAGGCCTAGTACTCATTTTTCTTGCACAGAGTCAGCCAGTTTTTGGCGAAGTTTAATAAATAAATAAAAAAAAGTAACAGATCTTAATGAAAATGACTATACATCAATCACCATCGATGCATTCACTAATGATTGATCCAATGTTTTGAAATTAAGAGAGACAGCTTTAATAAAGTTTCAAATCTATTGTAACTAGAAATCAATGGACATATTGGTATTTTAATGCGCATGGGGAATTGAATCATATAAACATACTGCCAAATCTGTGTAATTGATAGTAATTACGTTTGTTGACAAATAATCATTAGCCAATATATTTTTATTTAAAAATACTTCTTGTAGCATTTCAATGTAAAAATTACTTCTCCTTTCTATCGTCGCAATTTTGTTAAAATATGTATAATTCCTCATTGAACTAAAGTTGCGAACAAGAGACACAGTGACTTTATAGAATGAAAAGAATAAATAAAAAAAATAAAGGCGTTTATATGCAGTCGTTTCTCTTTAAAAAGAATTTAAATGACAGTAAGGCATACCTAGTTCGTCAGTCTGTTCATCGATCAATACAATACGTGTAAATTCAAACGATGAAGTGCTTAATTTTTTCGATTGTCTTAATTTTATTTCTCCAAAATAAGTGCACATGTACTAAGTGGGGTAAAATTTCTTATTCTGTAGAAATTTTCGGAAAAAATATAATAAAAAAAAAGTCCATAATAAAATCGTGATTTGCATTTTGAATGTTTTTGCGTTTGTTTATTTTTTTCCCAAAATTTTTATACAATTTTCAATCCTAGAAATGGACATGAAGCGAAAAATTCTCGAAATGGAAATGGAGGTGAATAAGTTTCCATTGAAATTTGGTTGTATCTATGATGAAAAGTGAGTCCACTACTACAAATTTCGATATCTGATTTAAAAAAATTAAGCGATGAAAAGTCATATTTTTTCATAGATTAACTGAATTCGATGTGGTGAGATGTGATAACGCAACACATATGGAAACTTTATTTGAAAAATTGAACAATGGCAAAGGATTGTCACTGTTTGTAATGGGTACTGGAAATGCCATCATTCCAAAAGGTTGAGATAAATGAAAATATCATCATTATTATTATTCTGAACATTCATTTTTCTATTCAATAATTTTTCAGATGAAAAATTCAATGGAGCCAAAGGTGAATCATTTATTTTATATTATTGCATTTGATGTATATTAATATATTTTTATTTGAAGAATGGCATATCAAGTCCGGTACGAATATATGCTATCTCGCATATCCATTCGAAAAAAGAGCTACAATTTGGAATATATACTTTTATTTGAGTCGAATTTTGGCAACAAATCGAAATGAATTAGCTGCCAAAGAAGCTGTTAATCTTATTTTAAATGTTCAGCAAAAATACAATAAATCGAATAAAAAGAATCCAAGTTTCATATCGCAACTCACGATTCTTGGGTACAGTCTCGGTGCGCACATTGCCGCTCAAGTTTGCAGGCAATTATACGAAAAAACTGGTGAAAAAGTTCCAAAATTGTTTGGTAAGAGAATAATTTTAAATGAAAATATTTTCAGTAATAAATATGTGGATGTTATTTAAGGTCTGGACCCAGCTGCTATTTCTCACTGGACAGATATCAATACATATATTCAAAACGGTGATGCACATTACGTGCAAATTCTCCATACATCATATTTGGGTACACAAATGCAACGCGGCGACACCGACATATATGTAAAATCAGTAACCTGGTTAACACCCCGCAATCATATGTTGGCATACAAAATACATGAGCTTGTAGCTGCAAAAAAATATATTTTCATTGCTTCAGAACGTGGAAATAGTAGGATAATTAATTTGAAAAATAATTCGACATTGGGCAATGTAAGCTTAGCGAATGATGAATGTTTAATTGGAGTTTATGCAAATGCCCAAAAAAAAATCAAAATTATGGGAAAAGTCTACCGGATTTCATTTCCGAAAAATATATTTTCTACGTAAAACTTTAGAAAACTCGTGCTAAAATCAGCTACATTCCTTGATAAAAAAAAAACACCCGTGTACGAGAATTCATTCATTTTGTTGAAAAATAAAAAAAACTGACATGACAGCACATGAAAAACATTTGTTTATCGGCAGCATCTATTTTCCCTTCACTTCTCGTATTTTCTATTGAAGACAAAGTCTGATTATGAAATACGTCATACACATCTGTTTGAAATAATTTTTAGGTATTTCATTGGTGTTGAATAGTTTATAAAATAAATAAATAGTCATGAATAATAATATATTCAATTAAATTTGCAAAAAAAAATTCATTCAAACGTATTATCAACTGCTTAATATGTTAAATGAGTTTAAATTTCAGTTTATCATACCTGGCTCATAACAGTGACACCTTCGCATGTGCTTCAATGAAAATTTATAGTAAAATGAAGTGCGAAATTTTTTCAATACTCCTAATTCTGTTAACACTAGACAGATACAGGTGTACCAATTGGGGTAATAATAATAAAGAAAAGATCATTTTAATGTTTGTGTCCATCATTGTAGAGACCATTTATTTATTTTTCACTTAAATCATGTGAAACAAAATCAATGCAATTTGCCAATAATTTACCAATAATTAACCAATATGTTTAATTGATTTATAGTATTCTCAAACCCATTGACACATTTAAAGTATATTTTCACTAATTTTTATAATTTTAAATAGAATTATTTGAAGAAGAAATTAAACGAAAAATCCAGGAGAAAGAGATGGAATTGAATAAACGGCCCATTTTATTTGGTTGCATTTATGATGAAAAGTAAATTAAAATCCATATTGTTTTTTTTTTTTTTGCAGTATTTTTGATAAAAAGTTTTATAAATTATAGTGACATTGGTTTTTCTACCTAGGTTAACCGAATTTGAACTGGTTCGAAATGATAACAAATCTCACATGTCATTTTTAATAAACAAATTAAATAATGGCAAAGGATTGTCACTGTTTGTAATGGGTACTGGAAATGCCATCATTCCAAAAGGTTGATATAAACGAAAATATGAGCATTATTATTATTCTGAACATTCATTTTTCTATTCAATAATTTTTCAGATGAAAAATTCAATGGAGCCAAAGGTGAATTACTTCATTTGCATGTTTAACTGAATTGTGATTAATTGAACGATATTTTTGGGTATTTTTTTTTTTTTTTTTTTTTTCAAGAATGGCATATCAAGTCCGGTACGAATATATGCTATCTCGCATATCCATTCGAATATAAAGCCACAATTTGGAACATATACTTTTACTTGAGTCGAATTTTGGCAACAAATCGAAATGAATTAGCTGCTAAAGAAGCCGTTAATCTAATTCTAAATATTCAGAATAAATGGAATGAATACAATAAAAAGAGTCCGAGTTTCATATCGCAAATCACAATTCTTGGGTACAGTCTTGGTGCTCACATAGCATCATCTATTTGTCGACAATTACATGAAAAGACTGGCGAAATTGTTCCAAAATTGTTTGGTAAGTGAATAATTTTCAATAAAAATATTTTTAATAATAAATATGTGAATGTAATTCAAGGTCTTGACCCAGCTGCTATTTCTCACTGGACTGATACAAATAATTACATTCATAGCGGTGATGCTCAATATGTTCAAATTATTCATACATCATATCTTGGGACACAAATGCAACGCGGAGACAGCGATATATATGTCAATTCGGTAATTTGGTTTACTAGACGCAATCATGTGTTAGCATACAAAATACATGAACTTGTAGCCACAAAGAAATTCATTTTTATCGCATCCGAAAGTGGTAATAGTACAATAATTAATTTACAAAATAATTCAAATGTGCCTCAACTGAAAATTGCTCATGACGAATGCGTAATTGGAGTTTATAGTGAAACTCAACCGAAAACAGAGAATGTTGGAAAAGTGTATCGGATTTCATTTCCAAAAAATTTCTTCTCTTCGTGAAATGTATAAAATTCTTTGAAAAAAGAAAAAAAAAAAAAACAATATCACGAGTCGTCTCAATTCACGACTCGACGCCATTTAGGAGATTTTGAGTTTTGAAAAAAACATTTTTTTTTAGATTAATTGTTAAATTTCAAAAAATAAAAACATCAGTGATCGTTGATTCAAAGTGTTTTAATAGACATTTAATTTATCTGCTGGTTTGTTTTGATTAAAAGCAAAAACTGAGAAATGTATCCATATGATTTGCGTCATAAACATCTACAGGTGGATATTTTTCACCATAGACGGTTTTTTTTTTTGAATTTCTGTGAGACGAAAAATGTTATATTATAAAAATACGAACTCATGTAGATAGTGCAAAGAAACAAAGTGAATAAATAGAATGTTATAATTTATTATAGAATTCTTTTGATTTGCATTGACATATCATTTTAAACAGAAAAGTCCACATTATTCAAAACAACGCCGACACATTTCGAACAATACAGAATCAATTGAAATTAGACGTTTTCTGTTCACGGTCACGTTCAATACAGTTCGAGCATTCAACAACATTCGGCAAAATGAGATGCAAAATTATTAAAATTTTTCTTATTTTATCTTATTTTTTTTTCTTTCTTCGAAAAATACCATTGCAATGATTGGGGTAAATTCAGTTAAAATTAAAATTTATTCAAATTTAAGTCTGCTAATTTAGATAATTCGTTTCTATTTTGTAACTCGAAGAAAATGAACGCGAATTCAAGAAAAGAATGAAAGAAGCATTGGAGGTCAATGATAATCCAATTTTATTTGGTTGCATCTATGATGAAAAGTAAATTAAAATCCATATTGTTGTTTTTTTTTTTTTTGCAGTATATTTGATAAAAACTTTTATAAATTATAGTGACATTGGTTTTTCTACCTAGGTTAACCGAATTTGAAGTGGTGCGAAATTATAATAAATCTCATATGTCATTTTTAATTGAAAAATTAAACAATGGCAGAGGCCTGTCACTTTTTATAATGGGCACTGGAAATACCATCGTTCCAGAAGGTTCAGAATGATTTGATAAAGTTATATAAACTATGTTATAATATACACTGAAGAAGCTTTCTTCCATTTTTCAGATAATAAATTCAATGGATCCAAAGGTAAAAAAATTTGAAACATGAATCTCAAATAATTTCCCGAAATTTCTTGTTTTTTTTCTTACTTGTAGAATGGTTTATTAAATCGGGTACAAATATCTGTTATCTCGCATATCCATTCGAATATAAAGCAACAATTTGGAACATATACTTTTATTTGAATCGAATTTTGGTAACAAATCGAAATGAATTAGCTGCTAAAGAAGCAGTTAATTTTATTCTTAATGTTCGGGATAAATACAATAAACGAAATAAAAACAGAACTAAAAGTTTCATATCACAAATGACAATTTGTGGATACAGTTTGGGAGCGCATATAGCCGCCCAAGTTTGCAGACAATTATACGAAAAAACTGGCGAAAAAGTTCCAAAATTGTTTGGTAAGTGAACAATCAATGGAAATATTTTTTTTTTTTTTTTTTTTTTGATATTTTGGTAATATTTTGGAAAATATTTATTGGGATGTTATTCAAGGTCTCGACCCAGCTGCTATTTCTCACTGGACAGATATCAATACATATATTCAAAGCGGTGATGCTCAATACGTACAAATCCTTCATACATCATATCTAGGTACACAAATGCAACGTGGTGACAGTGATATATATGTAAAAGCAGTAAATTGGTTTATTAAAGGCAATCACAATTTGGCATATAAAATACATGAGCTTGTAGCTGCAAAAAAATATATTTTTATCGCATCGGAAAGTGGAAAAAGTAAAATAATTTATTTGCAAAATAGTACAAATTTAGATCAAATTAATATTGCCAATGACGAATGTTTAATTGGAGTTTATAGTGTAACTCAACCCAAAGAGAACGTTGGAAAAGTCTACAAAATGTCATTTCCAAAAAATATTTTCAACATAAAAATGTAGTAAATTCATTCATTTCAAAAAAAAATATTTGTATACGTAAGTTTGAGAGCTTAAATGTTGAGTCTCGAAAGCACGTTGAATGAAATATTTTGTGAAATTAAGAAGAAAAAAAAAAGATTGGAAACATTGAGAGGAAGTATTTGTATGGATATTTTCTTCATTTTAAAAATAAAATTATAACTAAAGAGAACGTGGGATTTTCCGTTGAAAGGAATGTTTTTTTTTTCAAATTTCTCCTTTTCATAAAAAGCTAATGGGAGTCCCGGTTTTTGTGTAACCTTTTTATGTACTTTTTTTTTAATTATTTATTTATTCATATAAAATAATTTCAATTACGCAAAACTAAGAAAAGTAAATAAAGAAAATGGTTTCTTTTTTATTTCTTAAACAATTTTTGTTGCTAATATAAAAAATATATTTGATTCGAATCAATGACTTGAGTTTATTTTTTAAAAATTCCAACAAATTTAAATTGCATTAAACATGTTCAAACAGTTAAAACCTCATTACTTATTGATACTTTATAGATTTTGCCAACATTTTCTCTGTTTGGTTGATTTTTTGTATAAACTCCGACTAAGCATTCATCATTGCCAATATTGATGTGAGCTGTATTAATATCAACAGATTTTTGTAAATTGATAGCAGTGCCATTTCCATGTTCGGATGCAATCAAAATTAATTTTTTAGTTGCAATTAATTCATGGATGTCATAAGCTAACAAATGATTGCTTCGTGTAAACCAATTTGGTGATGTTACATAAACATCACTATCACCACGCTGTATTTGCGTTCCAATATATGACGTATGAATAATTTGAACATATTGAGCATCGCTGCTGTGAATATAGTTATTTGGACTGGTCCAATAGGAAATAGCTGCTGGATCGAGACCTAATGTAAAATTAAAATTAACATAATATTAGTAGATTATTTGGAAATACTGATAATCATCTCTTACCAAATAATTTCGACACTTTTTGGCCAGTTTGTGCATATAAAAATCGACAAGTGTACGCAGCAATATGTGCACCCAACGAATAGCCTAAAGAATTGAAACGATTTAAATTTAAACCAAAAATGGTTTGAACATTTCAATAAAGAATTGCCGAAATAACCTAAAACTGTCAATTGTGACACATGACTGAGGCACCCCTTAATTTTACGTTCTTTGCACCTTTTCTGAATATCTAGAATTAGGTTAGCAGCCTCTTTAGCGGCCAATTCATTTCGATTCGTTGTTAATATCCGATTCAAATAGAAAAACATATTCCAAAGTGTAGCTTCATATTCAAATGGATATGCAAGATAACATATATTCGTACCGGACATGATGTACCATTCTACGGAGAAAACAAATTCACAAAACTGTTAAGGAAACTGTTAAGGAAACTGTTAAAATATTGGAAGTCTTTAGATGAAAATGAAGTAATTCACCTTTGGATCCATTGAATATTGGATCTGAAAATTCAAAAATTTGAATTTTTCCATAAATATTAATGAAACAAAATAAAGAATAATTAAAAAACAAAACGAATATAAGTATGTCTAACATTTCCTTACCTTTTGGAATTATAGTGTTGCCCGTGCCAAGAACGAACAATGATAATCCTCGTCCATTGTTCAATTTATCAATTAAAAATGACATATGAGATTTGTTGTCACTTCTCACCACTTCAAATTCAGTTAATCTATTGAAAAAAAAAAATTCACTTTTCATCACAATAATTGATAAGATGATCTTATTAAGATCAGAATTTATTAGATATGACTCACCTTTCATCATAAATGCAACCAAATAAAATTGGATTTTTATTCAATTCCATCTCTTTTTCATGAATTTTCTGCTTGATATCTTCTTCAATTTTTTCTAATCGATTTTTTTCCATTGGAGATGCGAAATTATTGGGAAAAAAATGAAATTGAAAAACATTTGAATGTGGGTTGGATTTCAAATTGACAAGAAGAATTTACAGAGAATAAAGAAAAAATGTTTAATATAGTAAATTTGTTACCCCATTTTGAACAGCTGTAACTGTCTTGCAGCAATAGAACGAGCACAATCGATAACAATCTGCACATCATTTTACGAAATATCTATAAAGAACACCTTTTGAATTGTACTCGGTGTATTGATCAAAACATATATTTTTCGAAGCCAGATAAGGCTCATACCGTAAAAGCAACTGAAACTTAAACTCATATTACGTTCAATATATCGGTCGATCAGTTTCAATGAATGCCGACTTTTTGAGCAAAATTTTGGTATAAAAATTTGTATCTAGATCATCTTTTTTTTATTTATTTCCATATTTATTTATTTCAGTTCTGTTCATTTCATAATCCAAAGTTTTTGGGGCTGTGCCTGGTTTTAGTGCTGTGAAGGTTTTCTTCGTTATTCACTGATATAATTTTCATATTCATTTGTAATGAGTTTCGTCTCATTTGCATTTCAACTAACTAATGTGACGAATATTCACCCAGCTGTATTTGACGTTAAGTTGATTAATATACACAAGTGTGGTGTGAAAATGTGTGTTTTTTTTTTATAAAAAAAGAGTAGAATGATAATCATCGATTTGATTAAAAAATAAAACAAATGTTTCTCCATATGACAGGTTTTCTGATATTTTTAAATTGGTTTAAAAAAAAGGTGGTGATCTTTCATTTTATGGGTATTTCATGCCAAGACTCTTCCACAAAACATCCAAACGACCAACAAGAGAAAGCATATAAGATCTTCCGACTTTCATAATGTCAAATTCACTGTACACACCAACTAAACACTCATTTAATTTTAGATAAGGTTGTTTGTATTCGACCGTATGTTTGACTAAATTTATTGTTCCCTGACCATTTATTTCAGCAATTGCGATGAGCTTTTTCCGGCACGTAGCTGCATGTATAATATTGGCATACATATGCGTTTCATATGGTGCATGGAAAGGTGATTTATCACTTTTAATATAAATATCAATATCGCCCGTTCTCTGTGATGTTCCCAAAAATAAACTTTTAGTATGAATTATTTGCACGTAATTGGCATCACCTCTCTTAATGTAATACTCTTTACTGAGAAACAGAGCCGCTGCAGCTGGATCAAAACCTAGGGAAAAGTTCAACTGTGAATAAATGCATTTTTAAACAAATCTTCTCATACCTATTAATTTTCCAACTCTTTCATCCGTTCTTCTATACAAATATCTGCACATTCGGCCTGCAATATGTGCTCCAAAGCTTGAAAATATAAAATTAAATAATTTGAATGTGGAACACACTTTGTCTTTGAAATTGATCAAAAAATGCGAAAAATTAAATATACCTAAAACCAACTACAACAAGTTGTTCCATATTTTTTAAGCAATTATCGTTATTTGATTTTAAACACTCTTTTCGCACATTTAATACCAAATTTCGCGATTCTCTGGCCACAAATTCTAAACGTCTTGTTTTTACCAATTTAATAGTATGCGGAATTAATTTGGATTTTCCTATCGTTAAATCACCATATGCGTATGTAATGTAACAAATATTTGTGCCGGATGCACGAAACCATCCTAGAAACGAGAAAAATTGAAGAAACTATTTCTAAAAAGGATTCTTATCAACAAATTTTATCAAAAACACACACACACACACTCACTTCTGGCATCTCGAAATTCATATCCTATGAAAATCATAATGGAAATATTTTAATTAAATTGGTTGACATTTTCCATACATTTAGCTTTACCTTTAATCGACAATGACACACCCATAGCATGAAAAAAAAGCGATAAACTTTTTCCATTGTTTAAATTATTTATTAAATCATTTACAGCTGCATTATTATCACTTTTAACCTTGACAAATTCATGCTGACTAATGAAAAATTAATAAAATTAGAAAAAAAAAAGAAATAAATTTCTGAAATCATTGGCTAACTTTACTTTTGATTATAAACGCATAAGAACGCGATTGGATCACCAGTGTAATTTAATTTATCTGGATTAATCTCCAGCTTTACTGTGCTAATTTCAGAAATGAAAAATACACTGAAAACTAACAGAAAACTGACAATATAGAAAATAGTGTTCATTTTGACATCCGCCAATGATTATACTAACATGGGAATTCAAAATTCAACAGCTTTTCTGCAAACGCTAATGTAATTAAAAAAAATTTCGCCATTTTTAATTAATCGTTCCAACGCAATGAATATTTAACGAATACACGCAATATTAGTTTATTGACTTTGACGTAAATATAATGATTAAATTGTCAATTGTATTAAAATTTATTTAATTAAATCGCATTGAAAAGCATAATTTATTGGCAATATATATTTTTTGGCATTTGGTATCAAACGCACATTGATAATTTATTGTATTTTAGTATGTATTTAAATTTATTTTTATTATGAAAATCCTTCAGTACTGATTATGGATTAATTTTTGTAGCAGTAGAATTTGATTTCCTTTCAATTTCTTGTCATTTTTGTGCCAAACGAGAACGTAGCGTAAAGTACAAACGCAATGTAAGAAAATAGACAACTTCAATAATGCCCAATACAGATATTCCAATGAATAGACTAAGCACCCCACCACAGTTAGCTAGAAAATCAATTCTTCCATAGAGTTCAGAACGTTTTGACTTTATGAAATGGCTATCACTGAAGTATATTATAATTTGTGAACTTTTCCTCCTAAAATAATTGAATTTTTTAAAAAACGTAAATATGAAGTAAAATTATTATATTTTTTACACAATGATATAAATTTAATTAAAAAATAATTTTACCCAGATTTCCGTGGTCCCATCTGTCGTGCCATATCATATTTATTAAAATCAAAATCGCTTTGAGAAATTTCCGCTTGATATGTGAGCGATGTACAGGATGGTAGACAGTTACAACCATTAAGAATTTGTTTATCATTTTTTGAACCAATTTCATAAATTGCTAATGCAAAATAATGCTTCGAACTGCTAATACAATTTAATTTCTCAACATTACAAACATGTGTGTTATTATCTCCTAAAACACGAAATAAATACTAATAAATAGTGATTTTTTTTTTCAATTTGTAAAATATACTTGGATATGAGAATTCAACGCAACCGCATGTTTCTTTCGTATAATTTGACAAGCATTCTAATTTGCACTTATTTTGTGTATACTCTTTGAAAAAACGTAATTTACGTTCCCAACTAAAATAGCATTGTCTCCGTTCGGGTGAATAGTTTACCAATTTTTCCGAAGTTTCAATCATATTTGGTTTCACATTGATTACAACTTTTGATTCAAGTGGAATTTGATAATATTGTTGTGATGCCTGTGGTATTTCAGCGGGATTGTGCAATAATAATTTAAAGCCTTGACTACCTTTTTGACATAAATAGTCCATATCTTGTTCCCAAAGAGACGGATAAATCACTAAACCTATTCGGAAAATATTCATATTTTATTATTTTTGACATTGGAATTTTATGTATTATCATACCGGCTGTTTCACCCACACCAAGAACACGATTTGGATAATCATACATGTCTTCATTAATCTTTTTATAACCATTATCTAAAGTCCAAGTGCTATTCTCATTATTATTCATAATTAATAGTTCCGATGCTATTCTAAATGGCAAAGTAAAAAAGTCGAAATATTGAGACTACATATGGAATACCAAAAACGACAAAAAAAAAAAAAAACAATCAACCAAGTGAATTAGCTAAGCGGATTCTAATCTTCATCTATAAAAAAAAAATACACTTACTCTTCTGTATAAATTTCCTTTGAATTCAGTGCATTAAATGTAAAACAAATTCCTACATCAGTTAAAATTGGATAAAAGAATTCATTGAAATACATTAAATTGTTAAATATACAATTAAAATCAGTGTCTTCCAGAGTCGGAGCAATGTCAAATAAAGTGCGATAAAAGGATTTATCTGTATAACTTTTGTTTTGTTCGGTTTTGTATATCGGTGTAGCCATACATAATTGTCGCATCACTTCCATACGATTTACTCTGCGAAAAAAATAAGAAAACAAAGAGGAGAAATTAATATAAGAGATTTATAATCAATATCTCTCGAATCAAGTGAAATTCTAAGATGGAAAAAGATTTGCATTAAAGCTGTATTGCAATTGATAAAAAAAAACAATCATAATATGAAAATAAAAACTGAGTAATAATTTACGTTTCTTCAGACATATTTGCGGGTGGATTTCCATCATTATCGTATAATTGATAAAACACATCAGTGAAATTGATTTTATGCATATAGGCTTTTGTCTCTGGACAAATGGTGACGGCAGGAAATGGTATCGACAATATAGGCGATGATTTTTCAGAAAAACTAACAATCACCGGCGTATCTCTCCATTTTATGCAAAGATCTTTGATCATAAATCCACTGTAAATAAGCGAAGCTAAAAATAATGCGATCCATAAAGCTCTGATGGAAGAAAAATGAAAAATTATTAAATCAATCGAATTGGGTGAAAAATGCAATGCATGCGAACCTTTCAGTCCAATGTCGATCATTTTCCGTAAAATATTTAATTCCATTGATACTAACATTCGAACAAAATTCATGGAAAAGTGCATAAATAACCTAAACCCCACAAAATCAATAAATACCATTTTTGAACATGCAATTTATATTCTTTTTTATAATAAACTCACATCGCTTCTAGTTTCATGCTTAACTTCTTTTTCCACATTTATTACGTAATTTCCATTATATTCTATTTCTGATGGATTCTCAGCCACATTCGATTCTTCATAGTTCCTGAAAAGACAGTTAATATTCTATTCTTTATAACCATTTTGGAATTCCTTTTCGCTTATTTAAAGGTACATTTTCTCATACAATTATTATATTGTAACAGTGAACAATAGAAATTTATCGTTCCGATTTGACTTATAAATATTCGTTGCAACAAAACGATGGACACATTTTTAATATTACATTTTTTTTCCTATTTCCAATATTTTCGATTTTTTTTCACTGATTAATTAAAAGAAAGAACTCACGTTGTCTTCTTTCGACGACTCATTTTTTCTCTCGCCTTTTCACTGAATCAATTCGAACTTGAATTCAGAATTATTATTCAAAAAAAAAATTTTCTCCAGAATTTCCTCTGCAAAATATGTTGGCTTTTATCCTGTTGAAAATTTCAACTTGAAATGTCAATTATAAATGAGATAAACTTCTTAGACTAATGTCGAGTGATTACATTGAAAAAATATATGCAAATGAAATTTGCGGTATTGTTACTTTTATTCGTTTAAGCTTTTTCGTATTTTATCATACATCAATCCATAGAAACAGAGGTTATATCCTTGTTAGTGTGCTAATATCGCTTTTGCACACAAAGAAATTTGCGTTCAATTTAAAAATAATTGCGGTAACTTGAAAGTGCGGTTTAATTTGGTTTTGAGTGCGGTAACATTTGCGATAAAGCTGATGTTCGAAAAAGGAACGTGGAATTTCTTTGCGTGCATTTATCGTTGATTAACTATTTATTTGTTAGTATATTGCACATTTTGTTTTAGTCGACATTTCTGTGTCATTAACTCATTAATGCGCTCATGAAAGCACTTGAGGGTGTTGGCGTGCAATTTTTTTTTTTTTTTTTGGCATAAGTCACCTCTTTAGTCCCATTAGAATACTCAAATAAACAATACTGTGTATAGGAATGTATTGTGATTGTATTTTTTCCCCACATCGATTGTATGTGTGTGTGTGTGTTCCAATTGGTTTCTGCATTTATTTTCATAGATAGGATGTCTAAAACATAATCAACATTTTGTCAATGTATTATTAGTTCACCGTCACACAAATAATATATCAATATTATTTAAGATTATCAAAATTTATTCATTTAAATATGTATAAACATAAATGATAATTAATTTTAATATTTCATTTTGTTAAAATATAATCAATTTCTTTAAACTATATGTGTAAATTTTTTTCATTATCAAAATCTTTTAGAACGAATACTGGATTTCTTTGTCCAGCAGACGAATCTGATTTTTTTCCATTATCTTGTTGAATTTGTTCTTGGTTTTGTTCTAGCTCTTGTTGGAAACGAGGACGTAGCGTGAAATATAAACGAAATGTACAAAAATAGAAAATTTCAATAATGCCCAATACAGATATTCCAATGAATAGACCAAGCACACCACCACAATTCGCCAGAAAATCCGTTTTTCCGTACAATTCGGAACGTTTAGATTTGATAAAATGGCTTTCACTGAAATATATTACAACACGTGATCTTTTTCTCCTGAAAAGAAACCAACATATTCATTAAAAATAATAAATAAACTATCCGCAGAAAGTTTGGACTCAATGCATGTTTTTCATACAAATTGACGTTTTTTGTTGCTCAAAAAGTATACGAAGATGTAATTTTTTTCTCTAAACTTCTTCAAAGGATTTTAATTCAAACTAAAATCTTCATTTTCTTCTCAGAACAGAAATCTGTATCGGCACTCTTTTAAGAATCTTCAAAGGCCAGAAAAATGTCCGATTAAATTTATTAATAAAAATAGTCACTTTTTGGTATTTCCACGCATATGGCTGAAAAAGTCCATAAAGGAGTAACGATATAGATTTCCATTCTGAGAAGAAAATGAAGATTCTAGTTTGAACTAAAATCCTTCTGAAGAAATTGTGAAAAAAAAGTAATATCTTCATATACTTTTTGAGCAACAAAAAACGTCAATTCGTATGAAAAACATGCATTGAGTCCAAACTCTCTGCGGGTAGTATATATATATATATATATTCGATCAATTTGAATATAAATTTATACCCAGAAGCTTCCGGCTTCACTCTTTGTGCCAAATCGAATGTATAAAAATCGATATCATTTTGAGAAATTTCCATTTGATAAGTAAGAGAAGTGCATGATGGTAGGCAATTGCAACTATTTGTTATCTCTTCGTCATTTTCTAAGCCTCTAGCAAAATCTTCATTTAACAAATTTTGTTCGGCTTCATTATAACAACGGATTTTACTAGGACCGCAAATTTTTGTATTGTTATCTCCTAATTAAGCATTTGTGAATAAATTAAAAAAGGAATATGTTTGAGAGAAAAAAAAAACACTTACTTGGATGTGAAAATTTAACGCAACCGCATTGAACATTTGTATAATTTGACAAACACTCTAATTCGCAATTATTTTGTGTATAATTTTTAAAAAAACGTAATTTACGTTCCCAACCAAAATAGCATTGTCTCCGTTCTGGCAAATAAGTTCTTAGATTTTCGGATGTTTCAATCATATTTGGTTTGACATTAACTACAGCTATCGATTCAAATGGAATTCGATAATAATGTTTCGATACTTTAGGCATTTCAGCAGGGCTATGTAATATTAATTTAAATCCTTGACCACCTCCTCGACAAAAATGATCCAAATCTTGTTGCCAAAGTGCGGGATGAATTAGTATAC
The DNA here is from genome assembly GCA_029041755.1 of Resseliella maxima. Lineage (NCBI taxonomy): Eukaryota > Metazoa > Arthropoda > Insecta > Diptera > Cecidomyiidae > Resseliella > Resseliella maxima. Next base: position 51,597 of record JAQOWM010000888.1, on the reverse strand, counting down.
CTTCAAATGATATATTTTTGTGAAAAATCTAATATTTTTATTATTGTTTAATAATTTACCAGCATTCTCACCCACACCCAATATCCGGTATGGATAATCTTCTTTGGTTTTGTTTTTAGTTTTTATTTTACTATAACCTTTGTCTAAATTCCATGATGTAGATTCTGGATTATTCTGTACAAAAAATAGCTCTGGTGCTACTCTGAAATGAAAACGAATATTGAATTTTGAATTTTTCAATTCAATTGAAATCAATCATTTGATAAATAATAATTGATAATTTTTGAGTAGAACTTACTCATCTGTATAAATATCTTTTGAATTTAATGCATTATATGTATAACAAAGTCCTTCATCAGTTAAAATTGGTTCAAAATCACAATAATCATAATTGTTACCTCGCCATATGCAATATAAATCGGTATCATTCAAAGTCGGTGCAATATCAACAAAAGTCTTATACAAAGATTTATCTGAGAAATTTCTGTATGTTACAATTCGACTGTATACATTTTGATAGCATATTTGAGTCATCGCTTCCATACGCAATGCTCTAAAAAATAATTATAATAATAAAAAAATCTGTTTCCTTTGGTTTTGTAATGATTTAATAAATCAAATGTTTACCTTTCTATAGACATATTTGCTGGTGGTGTTCTTCCGTTATCATACAGTTTATGAAAAGTATCAGTGAAATTGATTTTATGCATATAGGCTTTTGTTTCCGAGCATATGGTTACAGCGGGAAATGGTATCGACCAAATTGGTGTTGATTTTTCAGAAAAACTTACAATCACTGGTGTGTCACTCCATTTCATCCATAAATTATTGATCATAATTCCGCTGTAAATCAGGGAAGCAAGAAATAAAGTGATCCACAAAACTCTATTTGCAATTGGATGAAAAAAAAAAGAATGATGAACATTATGTCGTATAAAAATAAATACAGTGCATGCAAACCTTTCAAACCAGTGTCGTCCATGTTCTGTGAAATATTTTATTCCGTTGACACTTGCGTTTGAGCAAAATTCATGGAAAAGTGCATAAACAACCTAAAAATTTAAAACGATCAATTATTCAAATATATTTTAATGAAATAATTGATAACAATCGTAAGTAATACGATATGCACTCACTTCACTTGTTGTTCCATGTTTCACTTCATCTTCAACATCTATATCAGAATTATTGCTTGATATTGAATTTGTATCCATCTCATTCTCATTCTCATGCTCAGCCAAATTAAATTCCATGTTATTTCTGTAATTCAATCATTTTTAGTAATTTATCATTTAATGGCTTATTTGAAAAATTATGCACAAACGTTTCAGGTTCTCTTTGAAATGTCATCATGAATCATGATGTCTTGTTTAAACGAAATGAATACATACAAATATTAAAAGAAATTTGTTCATTTAGATAAATAACTTGAATCCACAAATTTTGTTTTCAATAGTCAAATAACCTTGAGAGTATAATGTTAATAACATGCAAAATAGATATTTTATGGAATGATATTATCATCATCCTCTTCTTTAATTTTTGTTTTTCAAAATTACATATTTATAAAAATCACAAGAATGACTCTGTTTTCATTTGAAAAAGAACTTACTCTGTTTTCATTTGAAGACTTATATTTTCCTCTTTTCCTTCGTTTAATTATCGAAACGACATTAATGTTTCAACTTTACATAAAAATCACTTTTAAATCAAACTTCACAGTTCACAAATAACCTATGGTTACACATGAATTAGATCTCTATATTTGAAAAATGCTTGTTTGCTTGTTATAATTTTATTGTTTCAATACCGAAATTGAACATCCTTAAAAAAATATTCACAATTCAAAAGTGTGAGATTCGAATAATCATTTAAAAACGTTGAATAAAACAATTCAATCAAGAAAACGCACGATAATTTGTAAATTTGATTGAGAAAAAGGATTTTTTTTTTTTTAAATATGTAAAAATAATTTGAAATTTTATCACAATATATTGAATATTCTGGCTTATAAATATCCAAAATATTGAATACTCTGGCTTTACGTGCATTCCATTTGTAAATAAGCTGACTTCTCACGATATAACACTTTTATAAACAGATTTCAAACTTGATTTGAATCGGTTGAAATTTTATTGTAGTTATTCATTCTATGACAAATAAACAAAAGTTTAATCAACCATCACCATTTGTCTGCTTTGCCAAAATACCATTGAACTCGACGTTTGCATATCGTCTTTTGAAATTCCTCAGTCAAAATATATATTGAAATATAGTTTTCAAACAATCTAAACGCAACAGAACAGGTTCCAAGCGTCAAAGTACATTCCAAGGACTTTTTTTTTTAACATATTCTCATATGTTTTTAGATATTCAAACAGTTTTAGAATCCATTGTATGTCTAAATTAGTGATATTTTCAGAGAAAAGAATTTTGATTATTTTTTTAATTTTATTGACTTATTCACAAGTTTTGTATCTACTAATTCATCGTCTTCAAAATAAAATTGATACAAACTCTAGGACAAAATAAAAAAAAAATGGATTTTGATGAAAATGTGTTTAAATTGTGTAAAAAATTAAATGAAAAAGAAAAAAAACAATTAAATTTAATGACATTTATTGTAGTATCAAATTGATTTTAAAAAAGAATTAAATTACTCGTTACTACGAGTGTCTCTACTAAGTACTCTATTGAATGTAAGATATTTATACATTTTTATTACAATCAAAATTCATTGATATGAAATTTGGATTTGTTTGTCCATCAGATGAAACTATTTTCTTTTCATGTTTTTGTTTTTTTTGTTTGAAACGAGGTCGCAGTGTAAAGTACAAACGTAATGTAAGGAAATAGACGATTTCGATAATGCCCAATACTGACATTCCAATGAACAGACCAAGCACACCGCCACAATTCGCCAGAAAATCTGTTTTTCCATATAGCTCTGAACGTTTTGAAGTAATGAATTGATTGTCACTGAAGTATATTTTTATGAGTGATTTTTTTCTCCTGAAAAAATTTTTTTTAAAAAAAACAAAACAAAAAATGTACAAAATATGCTTATTCAATTGAATATTACAGTTTACCCTGGTTCTTCTGGTATATTTCCTTCTGAAATGTCATATTTATAAAAGTTGAAATCGCTTTGAGAAATTTCCGCTTGATAAGTGAGCGATGTACATGAGGGTAAACAGTTACAACTATTTAAAATGCTTAGATCATCTGCAACTTTTTTATAAGCACCTCTTGTAAAAAACGTTCTCATTTTAAACATACAAAATAATTTATTGACATCACAAACTTTTGTGTCATTGTCTCCTAAAATTTACAAATATCCACATTTATGTTGAATTTCAAGTTTTTGCTTCAAAACTTACTTGGATATGAGAATTTTACGCAATCGCACATTGCATTGGTGAAATTTGACAAACACTCTAATTCGCAATTTTTCTCAGTGTAATTCTTAAAGTATCGCAATTTACGTTCCCAACTAAAATAGCATTGCCTCCGTTCGGGTGAATAATTTATCAATTTTTCCGAAGTTTCAATCATATTTGGTTTTACACTGATTATAACTTGTGATTCAAGTGGAATTTGATAATATTGTTTCGATGCTTGTGGTATTTCACTGGGATTATGTAATATTAACTTAAAGCCTTGACTACCTTTTCGACATAAATAGTCCATATCTCGCTCCCAAAGACCGGGCAATATTTTTAAACCTTGAATAGAATTGTTTTTTTTTTTTTTTTTTTTTTTTTTTGTGAATTAGACGTTTAATGGGTGGAATCCGATTTTTTTTATTATCATACCAGCTTCTTCACCTGAACCTTGAACACGGTATGGATAATCAAGTGTATATATATCTTCACTACTTTTTTCATAACCATTATCGAGATTCCAAGCAATTTTCTTATTTTGCTTCACAGTTAATAGTTCCGGCGCTATTCTGAAAATAATTTTCACAATATTCAAACAATTTTTAAACGTTAAAATGATTTCTATCTAAACTAGTAAACGTTCGATTTTCCATAGAAAATGCGTAAAAAATCGAACGTTTGGTAAAAAAAAAAACCAAAAGAAACTTACTCATCTGTATAAATATCTTTTGAATCTAACGCATTATATGTAAAACAAAGTCCTTCATCAGTTAAAATTGGCTGGAAACATTCATACGGGATTAATTTAAAAAAAGTCGCATTCAAACAACTGAAACCGATGTCTGTCATAGTCAGTGATATGTCCATCAAAGTGTCATAAAAGCATTTATTTGTGAAATTTCCATAGTTATCGTCGTAAATATCGTCCATTCGAATTAAGCATAGTTGATGCATCACTTGCATACGATTTAATCTGTAAAGAAAAGAAGAATTACATTTAAAATATTTAATGATTAAATTAAGCAATTATTTACATTTCTTCGGGCATATTTATTGATTCATTGTATAATTGATAATAAATGTCAGTGAAATTTAGTTTTTCCATATAAGCTTTAGTTTCTGGACATATGGTCACGGCTGGAAATGGTATCGACCAAATTGGTGTTGATTTTTCGGAAAAACTTATAATCACTGGTGTATCTCTCCATTTTATCCATAAATTATTCATCATAATTGCGCTGTAAGTCAATGATGCAAAAAATATAGCAATCCACAAAACCCTATTGAAATTGAATGAAAACAAAATATTAAATCCATTTGATGTGTAATTAAAATGGGATGCATGCAAACCGTTCAGTCCAATGTCGTCCATTTTCGGTGAAATATTTAATTCCATTGATACTAACATTCGAACAAAATTCATGGACAAGTGTGCAGATAACCTAAATTCATTAAGAATATTAATAAAAAATTTAAATCGGATATTTTCGTTATCAATGTACTCACTTCACTTGTAGTTCCATTCTTAATTGTTTTTTCTACATTTATTATAGAATCGTCATTAGAGTCTGGAGAACTAAATGTTCTTGTATTTCTGAAATAATAATCAATGTTTTTGAAAATGAAAATTTCATATTTAAATTAAAGTTCAATTTTAAGGACACTTCAAACCTTAAAATTGAATTTTAATTTATTTAGAAAGCAAACAAATTTACTCTGTCCTTTTGCGAAGATTCAATTTTTTTAAAAATGACATGCTTTTACGACTACGTGAATAAGACTTAATTAAGTTATGTTAACATTAAATAATAGTTCGTATATCGGTTTGATCTTGAGCTTCAAGTAATTTCTTTGACAAAATGTTAGCAAATGATGTTTAACATACATTTTTGTTAGTTAAAACTGACTATTTCAAAAAACATCCATTTGCCAAACTGTTTAGTTTAATTCTATTAAAGCGAACAGCAACGACTGTATTTTTCTTGTTGGTGTGCCATAATCTCTCTCTTGTCTATCGTTGAGCAATTATTTATTTGATAGTAAGTTGAATATTTTTGCATTTATGCCATAATAGACTCTATGGTGACATTTTAACGCCACAATTGAGCGAGTTAAATCACTTGGGGTTTTTTTTAGACGTATTTTTCTAATCCGTGTAGAACATTTAGGTTGGTGTTGAAATTCTAGTAGGGGTACCAGCGGAAGTATGCCCTTTTTTCAGAGACGTCGTCAGGAACTTTTGACATATTAATCTATGAGAATAACACGATTAAATAACATGTTGTATTATCTAGGATATTATTTGAATTTGCCATCAAAATTCGACATGGTAAAAAAATAAATGCAAAATAAGTGGAGATGCCCACTGATGTGTGCATTGAGAATTGAAGAATTTATAAAGAAAATTGAATTTTATATGAAATTTTTAAATTTTAATTCAGTAAAAATGTTTTCCGTGACATTTTTCTATGAAATAATATTTTGAAATTTTACTCCTCCATAAGATTCATTTTTTAATAGTTCAAAATAACCCTCAACATTGAGCACAAATGTTTTTCCATATTGACTATGATCAGGTTCACTGTAAACACCAACCAAACATTCATTGTGTTGTAGTTTTGGTTGAATATATGCCGATAAATCTGTTATTCTCATCATTGAACCCGGTCCACCTGCTTCTGCAATTGCTATGATCCTTTTTCGGCAAGTGGCTGAATGAATTTCCACAACCAAATCATGGATTTTAACTGGATTAAAAAATGACCATTTGTGTGTCTTTATGTATATATCAATGTCACCGGTTCGTTGTGATGTACTAAAAATGCTTCTAGTATGTAAGATTTGAACATAGTTAGCATCACCTTTTTTTATATAATCTTCATTATTGAGTAATAATGAAGCCGCGGCTGGATCAAGACCTGAAGTCAAATTCTCACATGAATTGAATAGAAATATATTTGATATCAAAGACATTGATCTCCTACCTATCAATTTTGATACTTTTTCACCAGTTTTCTTGAACAAATATTCGCACATCCTCGATCCAATATGTGCCCCGAAACTTTGGATAAATTTTAAATAAATAATTTTCGAATTAAAATCAAAATCTTTTGTCTCTTTGCAGACTAAGAATTTACCTGAAACCAACGGCTACAACTTGTGACATATTCCTTAGACAGCCAGATAAATTCGTATTCAAACACTTTTGTCGAACGGCTAAAACCAAATCTCTTGATTCTTTGGCCACAAATTGCAAACGATTCGATTTCACCAATCTTATAGTATGTGGTATAATTTTTTTAAACGTTGATAGATTATCATGGTATGCGTATGTTATATAACAAATATTATTTCCAGATACTTCGAACCATTCTTTGAAAAATTGAAATAAAAATTATCTACTGAAAGTATAACAAATGCAACAAATTTCGTTTTTACCTTTGGCATTTGAAAATTCGCTTCCAAAAACTCAAAATAAAGAACACAAATTAGTTGAACAATATGCATTTCGCATATACTTTTTTTTTAAACTTACTCGATATGATGATTCCCATTCCATGGAAATATAAAGAGAGACCTCTGCCATTATTTAAATCTTTGATCAGTTGTGACCTGGCATCTTTATTGCTACTATAAACTCTAGTAAACTCTTTCTGGCTGTTGGGAAAAAAAAACTATATTTGAATTGAATACGATTTAAAAGATATCAAATAAATTCTACTTGATGTTGTGGAAGCAGTGAAATACTATCGGATCTCCCTTGTAATTCAAAGTGTCTGGATTGATCTGCGTTCGTGCTTTTCATTTTTGAAAAAAAATTCGAAAAAAAAAATATGTTTTATCGAAATTTTTGCTCGAATCGGGCAAGTTTTTCATTCGAACTCATGAAAAAATTTATTCTAAATGTGCAGATATGCATTTGTGTTCAAAATTATCAGAAATGTTCGGGTAAAAATATCTCGCTTTTTTTCCACATTGTCCTGGTAAAATTGTACAATGTGGCCTAGTTTCTTCATTGTGGTTCCAGTCAAAAATTGTAAATTCTTTCAAAGTGGCCTCCAATTTGACGTTGGCCACAATGGAAAAATTAGGCCACATTGTAAACAAATGCAAAAAACGCAATGCAACCAACGTAGCATCAAATCCATCTGATGGATTTATTTCAACCTGACGTTACCAGTGTAAGTGAAGCCTTCGTATTCAGTTTAACTTTAGAATATTTTTTTTTCGTGAGAATCAAATGAAAATGCTTTTTTGAAAATATTATCATAATCTAACATAATGATGATTAAGAATTTGAAAAAAAATTTTAAAATATGCATTTCTTAAGAACTTTTTCCTACCGCAATACACACAAATTCGATCAAAAGTGTTGAGAAATAGCACAAACAAAAGGAAATAAAAATTGAAAAACATTTCAAACTTTTTTATTATAACAATTTTTTATTAAGAAGAAAATGAGAATGTGCCTTTCATCCAATAGATAACAATGGATTCAGTATACTGAAGATAATAATAATTTGCATGGCATTTTGCGCAGCATTCCAAAATAATATTCATGGATGCTTTTATTAATAATTATATTATTATCAAATGTATGCGAAAAAAAACCCATTTAAATGTGTAAATGAATGTACGCTATCGTTACCAAATAGATATTCCTATATACGGAATTTTACAATGGAAAAATGATGAGCAAAAACAAACACTTCTTCGAAAGTTCACAAAAAAATAAGAAATTTGAAGTGCATTGTAATTCCTTTACACAATCAAATAATACCATGTAAAATTGTATCGAATTGAGGTAAGTATGTAGATAGATACTTTTATTTCAGATCAAAATGCGTCAAAGTAACACAAAACAATAAGTTAACATTTAATATAAAAACTCAAACTTCATACATTTAATGTGAACAATCTCACTTTCATCAAATAAAATCAATTTTTAAAATAATATGTTGTTTTTATTATTTTTCCCTATTTTTACCTAATGTTGAGTATCACAATCTCTCTCTCTCTCTCTCTCTCCCTACTTCGCTAATTTTGTTTGAAATTTGCTTTGGCAGATGTTTTACCATTTGCGTAACTCTTGTTTACATTCTATTATTAAAACTCACTAGAGTAATTGAAGCTTTTATTGTGTAAAAACATCTTCTTTTACATCATTTGAAATGAATAATTTCTAATGATAATCAAATGAAATTAATAAATAATTTTCAATTGTAAAATTGAATGAAATTTTCAAATTTCAATTTTGAAAGAATATTTTCCACAAAATATTTCTATGAAACGAAAATATGTTGAAATTTAACTCCACCATAAGATGTCCTTTTCAACAATCTATAATAACCATCGACAAGGAGCACAAATGATTTGCCATGTTTTATATAATTGGGTTCACTGTAAACACCGACCAAACATTGGTTCATTTTTAGTTCGGGTTGCCTATATCCCAATTCATCTCGCACTTTTATCATTCCACCATATCCATTTTCTTCTGCAATTGCTATGATCCTTTTTCGGCAAGTGGCTGAATGAATTTCCACAACCAAATCATGGATTTTAACTGGATTAAAAAATGACCATTTGTGTGTCTTTATGTATATATCAATGTCACCGGTTCGTTGTGATGTACTAAAAATGCTTCTAGTATGTAAGATTTGAACATAGTTAGCATCATCTTTTTTTATATAATCTTCATTATTGAGTAATAATGATGCCGCGGCCGGATCAAGACCTGAAGTCAAATTCTCACATGAATTGAATAGAAATATATTTGATATCAAAGACATTGATCTCCTACCTATCAATTTTGATACTTTTTCACCAGTTTTCTTGAACAAATATTCGCACATCCTCGATCCAATATGTGCCCCGAAACTTTATAAATTTTAAATAAATAATTTTCGAATTAAAATCAAAATCTTTTGTCTCTTTGCAGACTAAGAATTTACCTGAAACCAACGGCTACAACTTGTGACATATTTCTGAGACAACCTGGTATATTTGTGCTCATACATTCTTGTCGAACGGCTAACACCAAATCTCTTGATTCTTTCGCTACAAATTCCAAACGATTCATTTTAACCAATCTGATTGTTTGAGGGATGATTTTGATAAGTGTTGTTAAATTATCATGATATGCGTACGTTATGTAACATATATTAGTACCAGATGCGTCGAACCATCCTAAGAAAAAATTTAAATCAAAATCAACATCACAAATATATCAAAACAAATAGGTTACACTATTACCTTTGGCATTTAAAAATTCACTTTCTGAAATGTGTAATTAAAAAGCGTATATTAGATATGAAAAATATCAACACTTTCCATTGAACATGCTTTGGGCATTACATGTTTGCTTTACTTTTCATAGTCTTTAATTTACACGGTTCTGTTCAATTAAAATCAGTCATTTTTCAAACTTACTCGATATAATAAGTCCCATTCCATGAAAATATAATGAAAGACCTCTGCCATTGTTTAAATATCTAATCAATTGGGACCAGGCATATTTCTCATCACTTCGAACTCTAGTAAATTCATTTTGACTGTTGACAAAAATCTATTGTGAATAATCTAATGTGAAATTCTAAGCTGAAAATTTAATAAATTGTACTTAATATTATGGACGCAGGAAAATACTATCGAATCTCCGTTGTAATGTAGTGTATCTGGATTAATTTCAGGATGTGCTATTCATTTTTGAAGGAAAATCAGAAAATTAAATTAAATAATAATAAATATGATTGGTGAAATGATTTCTATTCAAATCAAGTAAAAATGTTTGAAAGTAAATGTCACTTCATCAAGCTCTAGATGTTGGAAACTTGTCGAAATACGTCTTTTTTCAAGAAAGATAACATGGTTTCTTACCGCAATACACAAAAAGTCCATCAAAAGCGTTGAGGAGTTGCAGAATTAAAACAAAATAAATAGAGGAAAACATTGTAAACTTTTTAATTAAAATGTTTAATTAAAAAATGAAAATGTCCCTTTAATCCGATTTAATGGGCTTTTCGGATAACAGAGGATTTTGTATACTGAATATCGAAGATTTTGTGCATGTATCAAACAAACTTTTGGTGTTATAATTCACGTGATAAACAGTATTTAAAAATGAAAATGAACGTACTGTCTCATTATTAGAATTTATTGCTTTAACAATATTGCTAATAGCAATTTGCTATATAGGTTACACTATGGAAAAATGTTGAAATATTTGCAGTTTTCAGTTGAATTAAAAAAAAAAAACTAAAATTATTTATTTAATAACATATAAATTATATTTTATAGCATTCCACCGAACCTCTAACTAGTAAACCACCCGAAGTGATGGAATTTATATTTTAAATTTCAATCATACAGTCATGTTCGAAATGGAGAAAAATTTGGCCAGAATTTGGGCGCTAAGTCTGGGGGATATGGGAGACAGGCGCCTGTAAAGGGCGAAAAATCGAGTTTTATCAAATTTTAACTTCTAAACGGTTGGGAATTTCAATTCGGTGTCATTGGCAAAGTTGTAAATCTCATCCAGACTAGAATCTCAACACACAACCCTCAAAAACTAACCCATTAAAATGATAGGATCATATTAAGATATCTTAAAACTACTTAATTTCGTAGTTGAATTCACCCATGATGAGGAGAGATTCTTTAAAAAAAATGTCCGTTACTTTGAGTGGTTTACTAGTTAGTATTTTGAGTAAGAAAGAAACGAAAGAAAAAACAATATACGCATCAAAACAAGTATTTCTAGTCAAATTAAGTATACAAATATAAGTTTCATAAGCCAATTTCAGCGCTTGGTTACAGGTTGTTTAAACAAATTAAGATATAAAGCATGGTTTTTTGACTCTCCATTCATCGCCCAGAAATTCTAAATCGAAACTGAAATTGTGTTGAAATGAAATTATTTGTAAATTTCTTTTGATTTTTATTACGAAAATTTATTGAATAGTGAGTCGATTCGTTCCTATTGTTTAATTTAAGTTTTTTTTTTGAGTTCGTTTGAATGAAAGTGAAAGTTTGAACGTTTTCTTAATTGTTTCATTTTTTTCAATAATTTCGTTTTCCGTATTTTCACCATTTTTGTCAATAATGCGATTTTCCTTAATCTTTTTTTTCGGACAGCCATCCGAATAAACACCAACTAAACAATCATCATCAGTAAGTTCGATATGTGATTTGAGTTGTGGATATTTACTTAAATCGATCATTCTACCGTCACCAATTGCAGATGCAATCAGCACATATCTTTTTGACGATGTAATTTCATGCAAATCTAAGGCTAAAATGTGATTCTTTTGTGTGTGCCATCGATCGGTGTTAATATAAATATCAGTATCACCTCTTTCCATTTGTGTTCCCTACAAATAATGTATGGATGAATATTAATATTTTGATATTAACAGTTCTAATTGAGAACAATCAGCATAAATTGAGTGTTGCCACAAATAAAAATCTCTAGTGGAATTTACCATGTATGATGTATGAATTATTTGAACATATTCCGCATCACCCTTATTAATATAATTATCTGTACCGATCCAATAGGAAACAGCCGCCGGATCGAGACCTAAAATCAATTTTTTTCATATATTCAGATAATTTGAATATCAGCATCACTACTACTATTACCTATCAATTTCGAAACTTTTTCATTTGTTTCATTCGCCAAATATCGACATGCAAAACTAGCAATATGCGAGCCCAAACTAAAGCCAATATCATTTTCGAATTAAAATTAAAATTTTCGTTTATCTCTATGATGAATTAGAAAATCACCTGAAACCAACAACAGTAACTTGTGACATACTTCGTAAACATCCTCTCGTTCGAAGTTTGTTACATCTTTTTCGAACTCCCAACACCAAATTTCGCGCCTCTTTGGCTGAAAATTCAATGCGTCTTGATGTCATTGTCTTTTTTAAATAGGAATATGCATTCAGCAATGTTATATCATCATGTTTATACGTATAATCAACATAGCAGATATTTGTTCCAGACTCAATAAACCATTCTAAAAATTATAGTGAAAAAAGAAAAATCAAAGTCACAATAGTAAAAACGAAAAACAAAAAATCAACATTTTTATTACCTTTGGTAACTTTGAATCGACCATCTGAAGAGAAAAAGAATATTAAATCAGATTGAAATTTATAAAAATGCAATTAAACTCACCATATTCAATAATAGTATCACCAACACCAAGAAAAAACAATGACAATCCTCGACCATTACTCAATTTATCGATTAAACGTGAAATATTCGTATCATCATCACTATATACCATATCAAATTCGGTCATGCTGTTGAACAAAATCAATTTCATTCATTACAATCGATTTTTGTTCAAAATTATCATAAAAATTAATTTCTACTTACTTTTCTCTATAAATACAAGCAAATTTGATTGGATCACCAATGTATTGTAATTCATTAATATTAATTTGTGGTAGAACGTCTTTCATGTAATTTCCCATGTAATTGTCTAAACAAATTGCGGATATTTCGGAAAAAAAAATTGTTTAAATAATCTAAAACAAATTGTACGAAAAAAAAAATCAATTGAATTCTCTTACAAAGCATTTTCATTGATGGCACAGCTAAGCAACCAGTTAAAAAAATAAACGTTATAAGTGCATAAATTTCGGGAGTCATTTTTATTTGAATTAATTTTTTCCTTTTATTTGTGATGGCAATCAATTGTCCCAAGTTTTTATTGATCGAAGAACTTGAATTGAACTGAGATCGAAACTCATTTCGTTGCTGAATAAATATTCATATATTTATGAAGTTCATTAATTATTGCTTTAGTTTGATAGAAATATTTCTGTAAAGAAAATATGAAAAATGTGGATGAGTATGATGTCATCATTCCTCTATTCCTCGTGTGCCATTCAAATTTATTCATTTGCACGGCTGGTGTATTTACGTTCAATGATAATTGCTGCCTTTGTTGCTGTGGATTTTTCAAAATGAATGTGTGTTAGAATTGTTGTCATTTTTTTTATGAAGTTACAAAGGAATTTCAATATTTGAAAAAAGTGATATGATTTCATCATTTAATATTATGAAACTGGTATGATTCGTTCGTTTTAGTGGAAAAATTAAACGATTCATTCGAAATCGATATATTAGCATCTGTTACCAAATGGAAAGCAGTTTCAAAATAATTTTTGGTAATTTTTTTCTATTCAAGGAATGTTAATTTTATAGTATTAACTTGTCAAACATTCTTGTTGTGAAACAAGAATTATTTTCTTTGTTAAGAAATAATGAGAAATTAATGAGGAATTCAGTGGGAGATAAGAGAATTTAGGTTTATAAGAGACTTTTAGTACCATTTCATGATAGAATTAGATTTGAAAATGTCTATAAGGTTGAAAAACTTTGTGCCCCGTAGAACATCATCGATGTCAAATGAAAGATCAAGACGGGATAATACTTTTTGTAACCAAGTGAGCTTTTGGATATAATCGCTATAATTTTATATCATTTCGGTTGAAACCGAATAAAAAAATTTGAATAAAAATGAAAGCCCACAGTTCAGCGAGAAGAATCCTTCGTCTCTTTGACAAATATAAAATAATAACGAATAAATTATACATTGAAACATATAATTGCAAGCATTGATAATCTATTCTTCGCCAGAATGACGTGAATTATAAAAGAACGAGTAGTCGTAGATATAACAATATATATATGAGGTGAATATAACAATATCATATGGACCATACTCGAACGCAAAATATACTAAAATTTTTTATGGAAAAAATTTAATAATCATTCTTGCGAAAACAAGTTGAAAACCAAGCACATCTTTTTTTTCTTAAATGACTATGCGATACCAGTTAATTCGAAATGTGAATTTTCGTAATTAGTTTGTTCAAGAGGTTTTATCAAGTACGGACTGAAACTATCGACAACAACAATATGCTAAGTGCACATTGTAAAAATGCATTTGATTAAAACACGATCAATTCTATACATTTATACTGTAAAACTTCATCTTTTCGACCGAATTCGGAATTTATTTTCAAAAAGAAAAAACAAAAAAAGTTGCTCACAATTAAATTGGAACAAAAGAAAAATTTATAAAAATTTGAAAAGAAATTATTACTGAATAATATCCCACAAAATTCTAGGCTTGTTAACTAAAGAAACTTTATAGATCCATCCGCGTTTTTTTGAATCATATTCACTGTAAACGCCGACTAAATATTCAGATTTTTCCAGTTCGGGTACCTCATATTCGTCCATATTTCTAACTATTTTTAATTTGCCTACTCCATTCCTGTCAGCAATCATGATAAGCTTTTTCGAAGCGATGGCCATATGAATGCTAGTAGCCAATGTGTGTTTTGAACGTGGATGAAAAAGAGATTTTTTATTGTCTTTTACTATGATATGAATGTCTCCACTTCGCCAACTACTTCCATACACCTTTGATTTAACAAAAAAAAAAGAAAAAAAAAACAATTAAAATTCGTTTTTGTTTCGTTTAATTTTGAGAAAATTAATTTGAAATAATTTACGAACACTGGACGTTTGAATTAGCTGCACATAATTTGTCGCTTCTGAACATTTTATATAATTATCTTTATGGAGATATTTTGAAGATGATGCCGGATCTAAGCCTATTATAAATTAAACAATTACACATTTTGTCAATGCTGACAAATTCAACTGAAAATATTTTATCTACCTATTAGTTTCCCAATTTTTTGATTAGTTTTCTTGTACAGATATAAACACGCTTTGCTGGCAAAAGCAAAAAAGAAAATACAATTTACCATTACTGAATAAATTTTTTTTTTACAAAAATACCTGGCAATATGCGCACCAAAACTGTAAAAATTGAAAATACAAAATAAAATATATCTTTTTATCGTATGTGCTATTGAAATTGTAAATTTTAAATTGAAAATGTTTGATTAAATACCTAAAGCCAACTACTGTAAGTTTTGCCATATCACTGATTTTGATATCCATTACTAAATCTCTTGCTTCTTTAGCAACAAATTCAAATCGTCGTGTTTCGACAATTTTTTTCGTATGCTTCTCTACATTTTTCAATGTTGTTACAGAATTTCTGTATGCATAGGTTATATAACAAATGTTATTGCCAGAGGCTTCAAACCAATCTATTGCATAGAAATGTATTCAGAAGAAAGAAACAATTATCATCGACCAAATTACAAGTTTTACAAAAAAAAAAATAAATAAAAATAAAAACGTAACAAATTTTACGAAAATACCTTTGGCGTCTTCAAAGTCATAACCTAATTTTCAAATATAAAATATAATCAATATATGCGATGAAACAATTTCATGATCGTTGATCGTTGGACTTACCAGCTGGTTCTACTGTAATTCCAATTGCATGGAAATACAGCGACAAATCTTTACCGTTGTTCAATTTATTGACCAATTCATCTCGAGCAGTTTTTTGCATACTTCGCACAATATCGAATTGATCTTGACTGTACAGTGTACAGGATAGATTGAAGGAAAGTGAGAAGTAAGAAAATTAATAATTTGAGAATAATTGATCTACTAGATCTATGTGTTAGGAATTAAATAACACTTTTTGTCATATTCAAATTTCATTCATAGAACAATTGTTTTGACGAAAATGCGTCATCATCAGACGTGTCGAAAATATTGTCTAATTTCTGACGTATTCTAATCATTTTAATCATATTATCCTCCAAAAACGCGCAAAAACCAAATTAAATTTTTAATTTATTATTTAATTAATACGTAGCAAATGATTTATTGTGAAAAGTGTAGATTGTTATTATTACCTGGCATCATATAGACAGGCAAATTCAATTGGTTCTTCTTCAAACTGGAATACATCCGGATCAATCTCATCGGGATCGTTATAGCCTGAATTGGTACTTTGTTTAGTTCGACTATATATTTGAATTTTACAATAAATTACTCTTACCAAATAATACAGCCACTCCATTTTGAACTAATAAAAATGAAATAACAACCACAATTATGTGCATTTTGTCATTTATTCAATTGTATTTTTGTATCAAATTACTATTTTATGTGCTAAATTATTGAAAGTGTTTTCACTGTGAATAACAAGTTACAACTGATGAATTCTTGAATAATCATTATTTATATTTCTACAACGATATACATTTCAATACATTAATTCGTACGAATTATACGAATTAAAATTTCGTCTCTTTTATTATAAAAGTGTATTGAATGCGGATTCATTTACAGCTGTTAATATGGCTTCATAAGCGAAATATATACACTAAAATAATTTTGGTTTGCGTAAGTACTGAGAGCGATACATGTAATAAAGTTGACATTGTAGCCATAAATGTAATAAATTAGTTTATTTCGTAAAACTTCATATATTCGACAGAAGTCAGAATTTATTTGTGAAAAAAAAAAATTGCGCACAATTAGAATAAAACGAAAGAAAATTTTATGAAAATTGTATAAAAAAAAATGATTAATTGATAGTATCCCACAAAATTTTAGAATAGCCAACAAGAGACACATCATAGATCCATCCACGTTTTTTCGGTTCATATTCACTGTATACGCCAACTAAATACTGAGTTTTCTTCAATTTCGGTTCCTTGTATTCGTCAATACTTTCTACTATCTTCAATTTTCCAATTCCATACCTGTCAGCGATCATGATAAGCCTTTTAGATGCGGTGGCTGCATGAATGCTGCTAGCTAATGTATGTTTCGCACGTGGATGAAAAAGTGATGTTTGATTATTTCTCACTATGATTTGAATGTCTCCACTTCGATATGTAGTTCCAAGTATCTTAATTTAACGAAAATCAATTGAAATGAATTTTTTGTTTTCCATTGGCTTGAATTAAAAATAGTTTAAATACGAACATTTGATGTTTGAATTAATTGCACATAATTTATGGCCGGTCCAGAACTTATATAATTATTTTTATGAACATAAATTGAAGATGCAGCAGGATCCAAGCCTATTATAAATTAAATCGTTAAATATTTTAGAATGATTATTCAAATGAAACACATATCTACCAATTAGTTTCCTAACTTTTTGATTAGTTTTTTTGTATAAATATGTACACGCTTTGCTGGTAAAAATAAGAGAATGTCAAGAGAAAAAAATATTGAATAAATTTTTACAAAAAATACCTGGCAATATGTGCACCAAAACTGTAAATTGTAAAAAAAATTGACTGATTTATTTTCAACGAATTTCCAATTTTTTCTAATAACTTTTTAAATCAAAATGTTCAATTAAATACCTAAAACCGACTACTGTAAGTTTTCCCAAATCACTAAGTTTCGAATTCAATACTAAATCTCTTGCTTGTTTGGCAACAAACTCAAATCGTCGAGATGCAACCATTTTCTTCATATGCGACGCCAAAGAGGTAATTGTTGTCATGGAACGTACGTATGCATACGTAATATAACAAATGTTATTACCCGATGCATCAAACCAACCTTTACATCAAAATGTATGCAATAAAAAAAGAAATTTCATTAAAAAAAGAAAAAAAAAATTTGCAAAAAATACCTTTGGCGTCATCAAATTCATAACCTGAAGTTCAAATAAGAAGAAATTCCAAAGATTTCATATTAGAATATATTCAAGTGATTTATGTTTGTTTGACTTGCCATCTGGCTCCAAAGTAATTCCCATTGCATGAAAATACAAACTCAAGTCATTTCCGTTATTTAATTTGTTAGCCAATTCGCCCAGGGCTGATTTTTGGTTACTTCTCACCATATGAAACTCCTCTTGGCTAAATAGGGTGGAAGCGTGTAATTGAACGATTTTTTTTTTTTTTTTTACTAAGTAAATGATTTATAAATGATTGTTACCTTGGATCATATATGCAAGCAAATTCAACTGGTTCAATGATTCCGAATCTGAATCTATCTGGATCAATCTCTTTGGGCTCTTTATTGCCTGAATTCGAAGTTCAAGAATATTAACTTTATATTTTTATTTTTCAATAAAATGTTATCAAATAATTCTGCCAAATTACCGAATAATCCAGCCAAACCGCTATGAATCACCGAAAATAAAACAACAATAAAAATTAAAAGCATTTTGTCATTTATAAATTTGAATTTTATCAATTTCGCTATTTTATTTACAAAATGGTTTTGAACGTGTTTTCACATTGAAAAACAAATTACAACTGAACTGAATTCTTGAATTATCATTTATATATTACTACGAGAATGAATATTTCAAAACATCAATTGGTATGAATTATAAATGCTAATATTCAGAAAAAATACGAATTTTAGCTCTGTCAAATGCGATCGATGAATTTATTATTGATAGAAGTTATATGAAGAAAAAAAAAGAAGAGCAAATGAGCCACATGTCTTAATCGTTTATCCATATGTTTAGCATTTTAATAAGATACAAATTTTCATAGATTTTTGGATCAAATTTTGAACAAAGATTTGACATTTGAGGCATCTTGGATTTAATCCTAATTGTTTCATATAACAAAGGTTTCAAGTCTCCCATACAAATAAAACACCATTGGGCGTCTCCATTTACTTTGTATTGAGACTTCAATTCTATTTGCATATTGGTGTTGAAACTTAAGCGCTCGTTTTATAATAAACAAATAGAAGAGATAATATACGGAGAAATGTGTCATGTCAAAAAGTGACATGAACTTTGGGGGAACAATAGATTTTAACATATTTGACGGTACCTTTAAATTTTCCATAATGGGCAGGAACTTATATGAAATTTCAATATATTTGAAATACGAATCATGCAATTTTTTTTTTTCCTTGAATCAATTTAATAAATTCTTTATGATGAATTTACAATTATCATTGTTTATTAATTGCAAACAAAAACTAAGTTTAAGAAGTCACTGGATAATAATTTTGCATGAGGGTATATTGTATGGCCGTATAATGTGACTAAATCAATACATTTTTGAAAATTTTTGATCGACCAACTAGTGACACTTCAAAAATTCGTCCATGTTTCCTTTTTTCATATTCACTGTATACTCCGACCAAATATTCTGTTCTATCCAATTCTGGTGTTTCATATTTATCAATATTTTTTAATATTTTCAATGTTCCTTTTCCATTTACTTCAGCAATCATGATAAGTCTTTTTGTGGAAGTTGCCACATGAATGTTCAATGCCAATGAATGTTTTACACGTGGATTAAATAACGATGTTTGGCTATCTTTTACCACTATTTGAATATCACCACTTCTAATTGAGCTGCCAAGGACCTAACATTTAATTTGAAAAAAAAAAAAAAAAAAAGAAATGATTTTGTCGCTCGCGCATTGAATTACATAAATACCTTCGATGTTTGAATCAATTGAACATATTTGGCTTGTCCACTTCGAATATAATTTCTTCGACTGAGATAGACAGTTATGGCCGGATCAAAACCTAAATTTTATTGACAATACATTTTTAGATAATTCATCTATTGAAAGAATCAAATCAAATTACCTATTAATTTTCCAACTTTTTGTTTAGTTTTTTTAAACAAATATCGACACATTACACCAGCAATATGAGCACCAAAACTACAAAATGTAAAAATACACAATTTTAAATTAAGCTATTTCACAGAGAATAGAATTGAACTAAGTGTAAAGTGTAATGACCAATTTAAATTAAAATGAATTTTTTGGTTGAGTAATAATAGTATATTATTTAGTAGAAATTATGAATTTAAAACAATTTTTTATTAAAAACATTGGATTATTTACCTAAAACCAACCACCGTCATTCTTTCCAAATTCTCAAGATTAATACTCAAAACTAAGTTCCTTGCTTCCCTTGCAACAAATTCAAATCGTCGACTTGAGATCATTTTCTTCATATGCGGTAATATTTTCATAAGAGTTGTTTTAGAACCACTGAATGCATAGGTGACATAACAAATATTATTGCCAGATGCTTTAAACCAATCTAGAAATGGTATTTAAGATTTTAATGAAGAAATCGAATAGTTCGAAACAAGTGACTCATTCATGATATTAATACCTTTGGCGTCATCAAATTCATAACCTAAAGTCCAAATAAGAAGAAAATTGTTATATTAGAACATATTCAAATGATTTATGATTGTTTGATTTACCATCTGCTTCTAAGGTAATTCCAATTGCATGGAAAAATAATGATAAATCATTTCCATTGTTCAATTTTTTGGCTAAATCTTCGAGTGCTGATTTTTCGTTGCTTAACACCATATCAAATTCATCTTGACTATTTAGAATAGTTTTTTCATTTAGAAAGTTCATTGAAAATATGGAAGAAAGATAAAGATAGAGAAACAAAAACTTACCCTGCATCATAAATGCAAGCAAATTCGATTGGTTCGCCTCTGTATCTCAAATCGTCTGGGTCAATATCCGGAAGATTATCACCTTTTGAATTGATACTTCATGAGAATTAAAATGAATTCTTTTTAAAGCAATGTATACCAAAGATATTTACCAAAGCATGACGCACAGGTACCACGAAGCAGCGCAAATGAGATAAAATAAAAAATTATAATCATTTTCACCTTTCAGTGCGAATATACTTCATGAAATATAATCGCGTGTGCAAATTTTAAGCAATAGACAACTCTAGCGCTTTGCTTCGTATAAATACAAGCGTTAATAATTTTAGTTCATTGTGATGATATTGAGCATTTAATTATAAGAATTTTCTTTTGGAAATTATAAACGATAAAATAAATAAATGACTAATAAAAATGATCAAAAATTCAGACAGTATCTTCATGATAGCAGCTTTTTTGTTCAAAACCTACATCATTGACGCGCCAAATTTATTAAAATGAATGCATTAAGGCTGTTATCTCAACACAATACAATGATATTTGGAATTGAAAATGTAAAAAAAAAATTCCTAAAACAAATGAAAATGTATTCGACAACCAGTCAATTATATAATGAAAAAATTCAATTGAATTTGTATATTTCAGTGGAATAAGCCTAATTTCATTTGTTGGAAATTAAGATGATATTCTTTCAATATGTCATCATCGTAATTATGGATCACAAACACTTCAGCAGATACAAATGTATTACAGATACATGGCATTGAATATCGATCAAATTTTTGGCGAAAATGTTTTATAATAAATGCGATAAGAATTGTGCAGAACCAATTTTATGACTGGAATTCAACTTACTTTTGTTCTACAAACCGTATTTGTTAATAATTATTCTCTTTTTCTATTAGCCACTTAGGTTTTTTCATGAACAAATCGATGATTAGTAGTCGATAATATATCGTTGATGAAATTTCATTATTTGTTTTTGCATTAGGTCATTTTATGGACTAGAAAATGTATTGGAATGGACTTACCTCTCTTTGAAAGATTGCTTATCAATTTACTGAGTCGAATGAATTCGACTCAGATGAAAAGAATGTTATCAAAGTTCGTATTTCTTTTTACGCTATTCGTTATACATTCATATAAATAGAAAATATAATTTATCGTATGAAACCATGCAACACAACTGTTCCTGTTGATGTGATTCGTTGCTCATTTATACAATTAGTTTTTATCTGAAAAAAAAACCAACCAACAATAACAAATGATTTCATTTTTTTCTTTCTTTTATTGATTTTGAATGAAAAATTCTATTGAAGTTACAAAATACAAGATTTACAACATATTATTCATTTATAAATTCTCTGTTTTTCGTATTTCCTTTCCACACCACTTCAATGTTGACATAAAATAGTGTTTAAAATCATTTGATTATTATACAATAGATTAGAAATGTGTAAATCTGAATAAAAACTTGTTTTAAGAGAAATCTTGTTAAAAGCATTTTTTTTTCTGTTCATTTTCTTATCATTTACTATTGATTTTGTTCAGAGTGAAAAAATTTCGACAGAATCAATAAACAGAAAACAAATATCATTGAATAAAATACAATTTTATTGGTAAAAATGTAATAGAAATTATTTTCAATAGTTGAATGAATTTGAGAGAAATTGAACTCATTCTGATGCGCATCGCAATCACAATTTTTTAATTTATCATTATTATTGTCATCGAATGCGAATATATTCTTCCAATCAGTGTCAATCCATAAATATTTTTTCTTATCAATTTCGTTGACATTTTCATACCATTTATTCCATTTCTGATATTTACTTATTACACACTCCAGTATTATATCAACATCTCTGTGATAAACGGCCAATGGCATTTTCTTTAATAAGTAATTTTTCAATTCATTTACACTTGGTATGTACATTCTTTTTTCCGTTCCAGTCATTTCCATGATTAATTGTTTACATTTTTGTATATATTTTATGAAAATGTCATCAAATAAAAACTCAGTTTCAATTAAACGATTAAAATTATATAATTTGTATGAGGGAATTATTGGTAAATGACAAGTAGCCTTACAAAATTGAATGGCATTGATGTCATAAGAATTTTGATCAATCTTATCAACAACTTTGACATTATACCATTGGCCACTCTCCTTAAGGATTATCTTTTTCAACGAAAGATTAGTAGTTGAAGATTTGTTCGTTGTGGTTTCAAATAAATTGATTAATTTTACAATTTCATCATATTCAACATTATTCAAATATTCAAAGTAAAGTTTGTGACTTTTCCCTTCAATAAATATTATTTTCACATAATCACCATCAAATGGTTGCCAATTTTGAATTTTAGTAAGTGCGATTTGCTTGAAATGCAACAATTTCTGATCATTTGGCATATCAATACCGATCATATAATTCCAAAACTTGTAAATATTCACCTTTCTTTCATATTCTTCACCGTGTTTGATTTCAAAGACATCCTTGGCTAATGTCATAATATTCGAACTACACTCTATGTTCTTTCTTGGAATGTTCAATGTTTGAATACCTGGAACATTTTCATTTAGTTTATCAATTTCATTGGGAAAAATGTCCGTGTGGAAAATCAGTGAGCTTTTTATCGTTGAATAAAAATTTGGTTCTAAATCCGATTGAATCATGAATGGACATTTCAAAATGGACGATGTACGTTTAATAGATTGTTTAATGCACATTTTAATGTGCGAATCAATTTGTTTGCAATTGTTTAAAATTTGTAAAAAGAATGTATACAGCAATGGAAATGAACCGACAAATGTTGATTCGCCAAACAGTAATTGAGCAATTGTTGCATAATTGTATAGAAGAATATTTATTTCATTTTGAGTTATCGTCGTTGGGAATATTATTTTGCTATTTGCATTGTACAAAATGATACCAAAACTGGAAGTTTGATGTGAAGGAGACTTGTAGATATGATTGCATGTTTTAGTTCCAATATTATCTAATTGTATGGGTTCTAAACTAAGAAAATCTTCAATTGAAATGTATTGATTGGACGATGCAAGTCGTTTATTCAAATCATCCGCTAATAAATACTCAAATAATAACAACGCATTTTTGGTCATTTTTCGTTTTAATTCGATATTAAGCATTTGTTGAAAAGTATTACCACCAAATTGATTGTCAATGCTAATCCAAATGACACAAAATTCCTTATTTTCACTTTTATCTAGTACCAACTGTTTGTCTAATAATCCATCCTGTTCTGCAATATCAAATCCATATATTTCATTTTGATTAATATTGTTTGTTTTTTCTATTTTGTCTTCATCATCCGAAAAATTTATAGTTGATTTCATTTCGTTATTGATTTTTTCCGCCCATTTATCTCCATATGCAACTAAACGACGATCAACTTTTATTTGTCCATTACCAAGATCGATGATTTCTTTTAAAATTCTTCGATAGTCAACTGATGCCGCATTTAAAAATCGTTTTATGAAAATTCGGAAAATTTCTTGTGTATTTAATTCATAATCATCCATTAACATATCAATTTTTCCAGTTTCATCCTCAAATTGTTCATCAATGTAATTCTGTTGAATGATTTCGTTAACACGTTGAACAAATTTTTTAAATTCATCACCAATTTCAGCATTTATTTCTTTGTCACTGTATTCTATAATTTTGCGATATAATTTTTTATATAAATTTCGTAAAATTTCCGTTAAATTATCAACGGCATGACACTCAATTTTTTTAAATTCATCAAAATTACACAATTCTTTGTATAAAACATCATGTGTTAATTTCGTTGATATATGTTTAACCATGTCATTGTTTGTATCAAGACCAGTTATCACATATTTTACATTTTTAAAACAATCCAAAAATTTCATATTCATACTGGCCAAATGACCAAAATAATAAATATAAATGGCTTCCGGTTTAACTGTTAAATTATTATATTTGTCAATGTAGTAACTGTATCGATGATCACCAATATCACCATCGGTAATTAAATGTAAATCGAATTTTGTGAGTTTTTTCGATTGCAAATATTCCCAAACTAAATCTGGACATGTTCCACCTCCATATCGATCCCGTTGATTTTTTATATACTCACGAAATACTTGAATTGTTATTTCATGATATTGTGAACTCCATGCAACCATTTTATAATTTGTATAATTTCTATCTAACAAATCATTTAGTAAGCTCTCTACGTGAGACCAATAGAATTGGAAACTTTTCACTGATCCACTCACATCAACCGCTATTACACACGATTTTTCACTTTTTGCCATTTTGACTGTGAATTGCTTTGTAGCTCTCAAAATACTGTCGTTTTTTAAACGAAATGTTGGCTATGAAATGAAATACTGATTGTGACTGCTTTTATATTATCGCAAAAAGCGGCTCGCTAATTACTGTACAATCTACAATCTACTTCAAAAAAAAAAAAAAAAAAAAAAAAAAAAAAATTAACAACTTTGCGATTAACTATTTTTAGATGTATTATATTATTTCACAAACTTGAGTCATTTCAAATGAGAAAAAAAATACAACAAATCTGAAAAATAATTTCATTTCAGATTTAAGAAAAACGTATGAATTTTCTTATGTTATTTCAAAAATTGTATTGCAAAAATATAATTAAACATCGAGAATATTAGTTTTGTGTTACTTTGGAATCTTAAAAAAATCTGCTGGAACAGTTAACATAAAATCTCCATGTTTCTTATGATCAATTTCACCTAATAAATATTGATCATTTCGGAGATTTTCCTTGATTGAATCGAATTGATCGATATTATCCAATTCAATGATCGTACCAGTTCCGTTTCGTTCTGCAATCAGTGCATGACTTTTTATAGTAATCATTTCTTGTATGCG
Source organism: Resseliella maxima (assembly GCA_029041755.1). Lineage (NCBI taxonomy): Eukaryota > Metazoa > Arthropoda > Insecta > Diptera > Cecidomyiidae > Resseliella > Resseliella maxima. Next base: position 25,980 of record JAQOWM010000888.1, on the reverse strand, counting down.
AAAACCTAAGTAATGATTATCTGAAAAATGTATCAAAGTTTTGTGTTTAACCATTATATCGATGTCACCAGATTTGAATGTCGTTCCAAGAATATTCGATGTATGTATTATTTGTACATGATCAGCATCACCCTCACGAATATAATCACTCTTATTGTACCATGGATGTAAATTTGCTGGATCGTAACCTATTTGATAGTATGAAAGTGAAAATATTTGAAATTTTTTTTTTAAAAAAATGACAATCGCATACCCATCAATTTTGGAATTTTTTCACATGTCTTTTCCTCTATATCACGACAAAACTGAGCACCAATGTGTGCTCCAAGCGAAAAACCACTTACTTCAATTTGTGACATATTTTCGAGGCATTTCTTTTTCTTTTTAGATAATTTATCGTTTATACATTGCTTTTGGACATTCATTATCAAATCACGTACAATACCCGCTGCAAATTGTATTCGCTTATATCGCAATGCTTTTTTTATATACGATCTAAATTTTATCACTGAACTTGTCGCACATTCCTTTTCGCTTGAAGTATATACGCGGCAAATGTTCAATTTTGACAATCTTGACCATGCTACACAATAGAAAAAAAAAATTCCAATGAAATTTATTTTGTTTTCACTTTTTCACTTGCAGCGATAACAAAAATCGAAAGACGAACCGATAGTGTACCAGTAGCTTTTTCCTGAAAGTATATTTAAGTCTTTGAATTCAATGGGAGAGAGTGAGAGAGAGAAAGAGAGAGAAAGAAAGAAAGATAGAGGAAAAGAGAGAGAGAAGAGAAAGATTTTATGGAACGAGAAAAAAGAAAGCAGACTACCTCTTAGAATATACAATTTATCGGCGAAACCCATAAAGTGCAACGCAAGATTTTTCCCATTATTCAAATTTGTAATCAAATTCAATACCTCAGTCTGATTATCGGTTTTATAAACATCAAATTCGGCTTGTCTATTTGAAAACATCGATTTATTTTCATTATAATTTTCGTAAATTTTTTTTTTTTTGCAAAACGTTACCCGCGATCAAAAATACACGTGAATGTTAAAGGAGGATGAAAATCCTGCAATTCATCATCTGAAGGTCTACTCGAGCTTCCTATATATACATAGACATAAAGGTGGCAAAAGATAAAATTATGTACAGATTTTTTTGTCGCATTTTGGGCTGAAATTTTTTCTGGATATTTTCTAGACGATTTTGGACAAAAAAATAAATATCGTTTAAGATACACTTGAAAAAAAAAACGTCACGAAGAAACTAACGCCACAAATTTTACATTTGAATAACAACGCTGGGGTAGTTCATGATGACAAACACGATTTTGGGACAAGCTTTCCGAACTTTTTGTCCGAAATCGTCCGAAACATATTGAGAAAATTATTTTGTCGGAACGAACTTTGTCAATTGTCACCTTTAGCTTTTTTTTACATGCACACACATAAAACATACTTTTCAGCTTGGTTGATTTAAAATATTATTATAAATTCTTTTGAAAATACACATTCCCTTACCACATACAATACTAGTACAACCACTCTGGCCGCCAGAGACAAATGACATAAGATATATAGCGAGAAAATAAATAAGAATCATTCTTTTGCCATCGAGTTCATGAAACTTAATAATATGAAAACATTCGTTTTTACTCATTGAAGTATATATCGAACAAATTTTTTTCGCAAGCCCATTAATACAAGTGTTCAGATAATCGAAACAGTCGAACATTGAAGATAAATAGCAATGAGAGAATTCCAATGAAGAGATGAGCGTCATTATAGACAAAATAATAAAACAAATAGTGATGAAATCGAATTTTTGTTGCATTATGAATTTTTTTTTTTTTTTTTTTTTTTTTTTTTTTGAATATGAAATTCCCGAGCAAACGGTTATTTAACACATTCTGTACAAAATTTGTGCGCAATGAATTTATGCACAAAATTATAGACAATTTTTCGTATTTGATTATTATTTATTATTCATTTATTTATTATGAAACCCAAATTTATGTCAGTACGTATTCACTAGCAAGCTAGTCAACATGCTGGTCAAAGGCCCAATTCGACATAAATTCCGCCCATGGTACGACTTTACCAAAGAGAATACAATCAGGTTGGGATGGTATTTAAGAGATGCTTCAATACCAAGATTGGGTCCGGAAAACCATGGTAAAACCGGCCTGCCTCTGGAGAGTCAGGGGAAATGCAAATTATGAATTTATTTCACTTAAAATTAAAGTACGTTAACAATGTTAAATAAAAATAAAATAAAGCGTAAAGAAGAGAAAGAATAGGAGAATAGCTTAATACTAATTGGTACAGAAATTGCACAACATTTATCGTAATATGTGCATTGTGCAGTGCACATTTTCATTTGGCTAAATGTTTAACTCATTTAGTTAATTGGGTTTCGTGCGAAGAAAATTATCACGTTTATAATTCTTAAGTGTATTCCAAAAGGGTAAATGATCCCCTTTATGCGTTAAAATTATTTTGAATGCTTTTCCTTTTTTCGTCTCATCAAATGTTGCATATTGACCGACTAAACATTCATCGGGTCGTAGCGGGCGAAGTGCCTGTCCATTATTCTCAATGATCGTTCCATTTCCTCTTTCTTGTGCGATGAAATAGAATTTTTTTGTTGATGTTAAAAGATGTATGAACACAGCAACGCCATGCTTTGAAAGAAAACCAGCTATTGAATTTGCTCTATAGTCAACGTAAATATCCACATCAGCAATTTGTTCTGAGCTTCCAACACCAGATGTATGAATTGCTTGTGTATATTTAGCATATCCACCTTTGAAACGAATTTCTTTATCAAGAAAATGCGACATACTGACTGAATCGAGGCCTATAGTTTTTATCACATTTAGAAATCAATTTAAACAATTGTATTTTATTCGTAATTTGTCATAAAACGTATTGCAGCTTACCCAATAGCATATTGACTTTTTCTTTCGTTTTATCGTATAAAAATTTGCAAAGATGATATGCGGGATGTGGTCCAAAGCTGGAAAATTAAGAAATTTCACATTGAGAAAGTACAATTACGCTCAATAAGAATCGAAAATTAAATACGAATGAAACCAATTACATCCACTTGTGACATTCTCTTTAGACATCCATAAACAGGAGAGTTCAAACAATTTTGCTTCACTTCAAATATCAAATCACGCGCTTGCTTGGCTACAAACTCTATGCGCTTGGTTCTCACGACTTTTTTCATATGCGAATAAAAATTGAATAAATGGGTCGGATATGTTGTATAACGGTACGTGACGAAACAAATGTTTTTAGAAGATGCAGCCAGAAATTCTATTGAAACACAAAAATCAGTTTATTTGGATGTTATTATGAATTGTAACAATTGACATTGACCATCAGACACAACCACAAAAGATGAACATTTTACCTTTAGCATATTTCACATAATCATCTAAATGGTTCACAGGCAATATGGAATGAGATTAATTTTGAAGAATGAGCGTGATTCTATAGAGTCATTGCTTTATAATGATAGAAACTACCTTTTTCTTTTGTAGTAAGTAAACATCCAAATCCATGAAAAAACAATGTAAGACCCTTTCCATTATTCAAAAACCTTGCTACTTCTGATATTAATTCGGGTTGATTGGACTTCGTTTCATAAAGCTCTTTCCACCTGTATAGAAAAATGTAAATTATTTTAGCATAATCCAAATAAGAAAAATGATATGAGAATAATTACTTATTATCGAAATAGCAATAAAATGTAATTGGATCTCCAACATAATCGAATTCATCAATGTTAAACTCTTCTTTAGTTTTTCCACTGGACTTAGATGTTCCTGCTATAATAAAATATCAATATTGAATGTCATTGATGAAATAAATTTGAAGTGGTCAAGAGTCTTGACTCAAAGCCATAGGTTCTGACACAGAGTTCTCTTGAACCAACAAAATTATTATTCTTCAAAATATTTATATCTGAGAAAGAATCGGAAAAAATGTCATGTTGTGAAATCCAATTGAATACCATATTCGAATACAATCATTTCGGATATCGGATGGATTATTTACACCAAAAATAATATTTTTAGGTAAAAAAATATATTTTTTGTTATATTTTATTGAAAAATTTTCGAATATTTTTCGGATTTATCCGATCCGATTCGTAAATTCCATATGTCGGACAGAATTTGTTTGCTCGGATTCGTATTTAATTTTTCAATCCGATGTAGTGCTCAGGCTTTTGACTTGTTACGATTAAGCTGAAGCAATATGCAAAAACAACAAACGTTGTGTAAATGCCTGCAAATACGCAAATAGTTCAATCCCCCTAGTTCACAGTAGTGTGCAATTGATAACCGGCCGAAAATTTATGATGCCTTGATTGAAATTTCGGAAAGTTTTGACTATGATTCGAAAGCCAAATTTAATTGGAAAAACATAGCTAGGTATTTAATTAAATTTAATTTAATTATTTTTTTAAATTAATTTTTAAAACATATAAACAATGTACATTTCAATGGACATAGACTGTCTATTGAAAATTACTATGCTCACCCTTTGTCATTGCATACGTTGTTATAAACAATTTTCTGCAATTATTTTAATTTAATGCCATGCAAAATACATAATAAGTATTACATATATGTGTAATTAAATTGGAAAATAATTCAGTGGATATATTCACACATTTACAACATATGTAAATCCATGCTCGAATAAGTTCGTTGATTTTGACTTATGATTTCGATGATTTGATGTTAAAAAATAAATATGATTTTAAATTTATTATATAATATTTGACAATTATAGATTTGTTTAAATTTTAATTATTTAATCATCAAATTTTTTTTCCAAAATATTTACAAGTTATTTGAAAAATATACCCCGTATATATGTACTCAATGAACTTATTTATATGAATTGTGGATTATCGGAATCGTACAATACATGGTAATTACGGTAATCACAGGAATAGCGAGAATCACATCCCCTAGATTTTTATATCATTAATTTAGAAATTTGCAGTAAATACATCTCTACGTCTCGGCTCTATCTTATTATTTTATATGGTCAAGATATATTCTGATTAAGATATTTTTCTTATTTAACATACGTGCTGTTGATGGTGCTACGCAATCGTTCACAAGCAACGCAATAAATATTGAATAAAAAAAAATATTCATTTTTCACACCGTAAAACCACAATTGTAAAAAAAATTCACCAGTTATTAAACTCCAGTTCTTAAAAAATTATGAATAACACAAAGTTTAAATGAGACTACCATATTTAAATTCAGTTTACATGAATTTATAGGCAAAAAACGAATTATGGTCTACCAGACTTAAGTCTTGGTATTCAATTGGATTTCGCAACATGAAATTTTTTCCGATTCTTTCTTAGATGTAAATATTTTGAAGAATATTACTTCTGCTATTCAATATTAAAATAGAACAATTTAAAAGATGAAATTATTGGGAAACCATAATTAGTCTTACAAAACTTAATACGGTTTCAAAAGAATGCATGGTTTTGCAAAACCATTTATATTATACACATGTTTAAATAATCGAAATAATTCTCAAGAATAAAAGATAAACAACAATTTGAGAATTCCAATGAAGAAAATAACGTCATTGAATTTAAAATAATAAATTAAAAAGCTATGAAATCGATTTTTTCGCATCATATTGATATTTAGAAATGAATTGCCAGTCTGCTTGTAAGTAGGATTTACAAAAATGTAATGCTAAGCCAAAATGTCCACAAAACAAATATAGTGCACGAATTAAGGAAATTTACAAAAAAACATAGGATTTCCTTATAAATGTATTTTTACTTTTTTTTTACATTTTTGCCATTTTTATCTATCATATTTTACCGTTGTGCACTTTTTTGAGTCTTTTGGTGCAATTTCACAATATGTTTTACTCAGTTGTCATCCAAAATTTGGTCGATCAATAATAATGGGCCGCGGTAAACCATTAAGTGAGGCCGAAAAGGCCAACTGTCTACACTTAAAGATTTTAATAAAATGTCAAATCATTAAATTGCTGAGGAAATGAATTGAAGTAAAAATATAGTTGGAAATTTTCTAAAAAATCGTGAAAAATATGGCAAAAATAACGTAAATGGTCGATTTTCAACGATCACAAGTGCATAAAAACGCTTATTTATGTCATATATGAGAGCTACAGGATCAAGATGGTGTGCGAAATATGAAAATTGTGTTTGAATTAATATATTTTTTTTTTTTATTTAGAATGAAAAGAACGTATTTTGTCAAATGAATGATTACTTTACAGCTATGCTGAAATCAGCCAAATGAATCCCAACCAATCATTGTGAACTCCATGAAATCATTTCATAATTCATGTAATTCTCTTTTAAAAAATCATTTAGAAATTTCTCTATGTGAGTCCAATAAAATTGGATACTTTCATCACGTTATAGCTTGCAAAGTGACTTTCATTTTAAGTGAAATGAAATATTCGTTATGAAATGAAATACTGATGCAGGCTGCTTTGATATTTTCACTCAAGGGGGTGGTTAATTGATATACAATTAATAAATTACTTGAAAAGAAAATCAAATTTTCGATAATCATTACAATATGTATACTGTGAGTCCCCAACCCATTATTATTATTTCAAGTGTTTAGATAATGGAAAGAATTTTCGAAAAAATGAATCTCACATGAAAAGTTAGGCAAAATTTAAGATAAAATAATAAAACAAACAACTATAGTTGAGTATAATACATATACATATATGTATTCAAAATTTTGTACCATCATGTTGTTTAATAATCCTAAACAGAGAATTACACTTGAAAAAAAAAAATGTTTTTAATTGATTCTTAAATGTATTCAAATAAGAGAATGTTTCAAATTGTGCATTTAAAGTAATTTCAGTTTTATTGAGCTTTTCATAATTCACAATTTTTAGATGAATAGAAATAAAGACCGATTAAAATACATCAGATATCCCTTGTGCGTCTAGAATTCCGATAGCGAAATGTAAAATTGTACATTTAAATCTGAAGATTCCGATATGTATTTAAAACTGACAGAATTCTTCTTTTTTATATTGATTAATATTATTCCAGAAAATTGTATCTTTATTGGTAAAAACGATATTAAATTTTTTCCCTTTTTTTCTCTCATCGAATTCAGAATATTGACCAATTAATAATTCATTCGATCCTAACTGACGAATTGGTTTTCCATCATTTTCTATAATTGTGCCATTTCCTTTTTCGTCGGCAATTAAAACCAGTTTTTTCGTGGATATTAAGATATGCATGTGTAAACTGATTTCATGTTTGGAAAAAAGAGCAGGAAAACTAGCTTTAAAAACTACATAAATATCGTTATCGCCAATTTGTGTTGGAGTTCCTAGAATAGACGAATGAATTGCTTGCGTGTATTTGGCGCATCCACTTTGGAATCGTTTTGATTTATCAAGGAAATGCGAAATTTTCGCAGTATCCAGACCTTAAAGTTTAAAATGAATTCAAATATTAGCTATTATTTCGTATCATTGCTTTTTTTTTTTTTTGTTGTTCGCTTACCCAATAGCATATTCACGTTTTCGCCAGTTTTGTTGTACAAAAATTCACATAATCGAAATCCAATATGCGCACCCATACTAAAACCAATTACATCAATTTGTGACATATGCATGAGGCAACCATCAACATTTGATTGCAAACAATGCTCCTTAACTTTTAATACCAAATCTCTGGCTTGCTTTGCAACAAATTCCATACGCTTTGTTCGCACTAATTTTTTTAAATGTGAATAAACATTAAACACGCAAGTTGGATTCTTCATATAAGCGTATGTGATGAAACAAATATTTTTATTGGACGCGACAAACCATTCTATTTGTAGGGATTTAAAGATTTAACTACAATTGAGCTAATCACACAATATTGGTATTTAAAAAATATTTACCTTTGGCATATTTCAAAACCTCGTCTAATCGAGAAAAAAAAAAGAAATAATTTGGAAAACTATTTTGATTGGATAAATTAATGGAATTTCAAATTACCTTGCTTTAAAATGAAATTGCCAAGACCATGAAAAAAGAATGAAAGACCTCTTCCATTGTTCAATTGCCTACTTAGTAGTGATAATGTTGATCCATTAGATTTCACCATGTGAAATTTAGTCTGCCTGCCAGGAAAAAATTTCGTTAGTGTGAAAAAAAATTCCGTAGTTTCCGTGATTAATATACAAAAAATGCTATTCTTACATTTTAGTGTGTAAACAAAAAAATGTCATTGGTTCGCCTCTATAATCTAAATCATCAATATTAAACTCTTCTTCTACGGATGGTCGTGAAAAACATCCAGGCACTTAAATTGATGAGAAGTTCAAACATTTTTTTTTTTTTTTTTTTTCAAATTAAATGGGAAATATTGAATTTATGAAGAATGAGTGATGCCATTGCCACTCGCTTTTCTTTTCTTACATGCTTGTATTGTAATACATTTATTTACTAATAATGTAATTATTATTGAATAAATTATCATGTTTTTGTTTCACACCGGATCAAATTCAAATGCACAAATCTAATAAGTTTATTACTGATTATGTGACAAATTTTAACTAAAACTTCAGTCAAATGGCTTCGAATTATATAATGATACGCTTATTTCAATTTTATTCCGTGGAATTTATTTCCCATTCTTCTTTGTTTGTGTACTTTATTGTCTCTTTCTCTTCTTTTTTCATAAAAAAGTTTTTAATTGGAATTTTTTTTTTTTTAAAGACAACCACGCTAATGTTGAAGCTGTTTCATTGCAATTAAGGAACAATACGTGCAACAAAGTTCGAGCGTAAAAATAAAATTTATTGCATGAAAATAAATATATAATAAAAATGCTTATTACGTTACTTAGATAATCGTCGTTCAAAGTATTTGTTTTATGTTATCGTATAGATAATCCGTAAGATACAAAGCAAACATTTTTTTTTTCAACATTCATAAAAGTTTACCAAAGATAGATTAGTTCTAGGTAACATCTGTTTTCATTTTACGTATAATGGGAACTTTATAACGAATTTTAAATGACAAATAATTGCCATTGAATAATAATAAAACACAATAGAAATTATAAAGTTCGATTATAATTGAATGACTCCATTGACTGAATCATGTTCAATTAGAACTTCAAGAAATTTTATTTCGTCATATTATTATGAATTTTATGATATAAATGAACATTTTCCCATTTACGATTCTCAGGCGTATGTTATGTTGCTAATGAAAGGGAAAAATATCAATGCAAATATTAAATTACATTTGGAATAATGCAGAACAATTGAAATTATTCAGAGCACGCCAGAAATTTGAATCATCTTTGGTCAAACGAAATTGATAATTTTTTCCTTTTTTACTCTTATCGAGTGTTGCATATTGTCCAATTAACAATTCATTTGATTTTAATGCACGAAGTGGTTTGTCATCGTTTTCAATAATTGAACCAGTTCCATTTCTCTCCGCAATCAAATAGAGATATTTTGTTGATGTTACCATATGCATAAATAATGCCAATCCATGTTTAAACGTAAAACCAGAAAAATATGAATCGGATTTATAATCAACGTAAATATCATTATCGGCAATTGCACGAGGAGTTCCATAGTTTGATGTATGAATAGCTTGTGTATATCGAGCATATCCAGTGTTAAACTGTTTTGATGTGTCTAGAAAATATGTAATTCTAGAAGCATCAAGACCTATTTAAAAGAAAACTAATTTGTAAGTGTGTTCATTACAACGAATTTAACAAAAAAAAAAAAAAAAAAAAAATTACCCAAAAGCATATTGACTTTTTCACCGGTTTTATTGTATAAATATTCACAAAGGCGAGTAGCAACGTGAGCACCTTTAATGAAAAAGATCACAATTAGAAATTCACAATTTTAAAATTTAATTGAATAAAATCAATAATTACCCATACTGAAACCAATAACATCGACTTGTGACATTTTCTTGAGACATCCTTTTTCACCAGATTCTAAGCAATTTTTCTTAATTTCCAAAATTAAATCTCTGGCTTTCTTAGCCACAAACTCTATGCGATGAGATTTAACCATACTTCGCAATTGACAAAGGAAATTAAAGACATTCATCGGATTGGTCAAATATGCGTATGTGACAAAACAAATGTTTTTTTTTTGATGCAGCGAACCAATCTGTTGAAAAAAAAAATTAATTGAAATTTGATCATTTATTACTACAATCATGGAGAGGCCCTATTGTTCTATTTCATATTTGGCGCGTTGCCTAGTTTCAGGTTAAGCTCACATTGAATAGCCTGTTAAAAATGAGGGCGCTTGCATCGACTCAACATTATTTTGAACCGATAGGACCTTTCCATGACTACAATGTTAACATCGTATGAAATTCACATTAAACAAAATCAAAAATACCTTTTGCGTATTTTAAGACAGCTTCTGTATGATAATGAAATTGATGAGTTAGCTCTTTGAAAATATTTGAACGTATTTTATGAAATGTTTTTCTTTAATTTAATTTACCTTGCTCATAAATGATGTTCCCAATGCCATGGAAAAAGATTGCAAGTCCTCGTCCATTATTCAATCGCATTGCTAAACTTTGTAAAAATGTACCATTGGAATATACTATTTGGAATTTAAACTGGCTGCAAAAAAATTATTATTAAAATTACAAATTGTAGCTATCGAAACATGCATTTATTATACAAATTCATATTCATATTCATATTCATATTCATATTCATATATGAAATTTCATATTTGCCACTTACTCTTCATTAAATAAACAATAGAACTTCATAATGTCACCGACATATTCAAATTTATCAATATCAAAGACTTTATCTTTGTCTTTTGTGCTTTTCTTCGAAAAACATCCACATCCATCTACTATCGAAAGTTGGAGAAATGGAGAAAAAATAATCATTCGCGAATTTTGTATTATATAAGTGATATAGTTTGAAAAGTCTATCTATTGTGTCATACCATGTTTTGTAGCTAAGCATTCACTTCCAAACAACGCAACAAAAATGAAACAAAAATAAATGTTCATGCTTTTTTTCACTTCAAGTACTTTTTGAATAAGATATAAAAATGAAATGCGACATATTACTTAATGTAAAGTAAACTCTAACTCAAACCATCAATATAAAATGTGTTTTTGTATTTTACTTAAAAATTCGGAGTCATAATGAATACGAGTAAGTTTGCTCAAATATTATTCTAGAATTGTTATCATTCAAAAACATTATTTTTTCCTGTATATTTACAATTGTTTTTCTATTTAGTAATTTTCAATCATGTATCACTGTGTGCTGTAAAGAATTGAGATGGTTTTGTAGCAATTAAAAATATTCGAATGAAAAAACACCTTTTAAAGTGCAAAAAACACGAATTTAAATGGTTTTAATATGCATTCTGAAGATCTTTCTTATTTATTTATTTATTTATTTATTTATTACAACCTAAATTTATCAATGTGTCCTACACTAGCATCTGCAGACCCATCGCATTCCCCCTACCTTTACAAAAATACAATCGGGTGGGATGGCATTAAAGTGAAGCTTCAAACCAGATTGATCCGAACCATGACCGCCTCCTCTGAGAGCAGGGGAAAACAATAAAAATTCACTTAAAATTAAATTACGTTAACATATAAAGCAATAAAAAACAAAAAATAAAAATAAAAAGTGTAAAGAAGAGAAAGGATCAAGGCGATGAAACGAGGTGAACGCAGTGCATACTACGCGCCCGAATGTGCTGTCGGTAGCACAAATATTGTTCACAGTGGACAAACGGACGCGCAGTAGGCACCACGTCACCTCGCTTCATCGCCATGAAAGGTAGAAGAGAGAATAGCTTAAAACTAATTGAAAATTCACGACAACCACCGTGAATAAAAATATATTTTTATATTATTCACACCGTAGATGATTTTTAACGCGTTTTTAAATGAAGCAACGAACATTTTTCTAATTTCAACCGTAAACTTTCCAAAAATTAATTATGAATATAAGATCATTTAATTTTTTGTGGAAGACATATATGGGCAAGAGGGGGCGGGGGGTGTATTCGGGTATTTCAAAATCGAAGACCTTTTTATTTAGCTCTTCAACTTCCATTCCAAATTTAACCCCCCTGCGATTTTTAACCTTGCCCATGGTGGAAGATTTCACAAAACCGCTACAAATATAAAAGAATACATTTTAAATTCAGTTAAATCGTCTTCTTTAAATATAAACAAACAATTATCAAATTCAAAATTGTTGCCATTTAATAGTGCTCAACAAATGTCTTTTCAAACACAATATATTTTTACATTTGAAATAATGCTGAACAATTGAAATTATTGAGATTACGCCAGAAAGTGGAGTCTTTATAGGTCAAACGGAATTGATACATTTTTCCTTTTTTATTCTTATCGAGTGTTGCATATTGACCAATCAACAATTCATTTGATTTTAATGCACGAAGTGGTTCGTCATCATTTTCAATAATTGAACCAGTTCCATTTCTCTCCGCAATCAAATAGAGATATTTTGTTGATGTTACCATATGCATAAATAATGCCAATCCATGTTTAAACGTAAAACCAGAAAAATATGAATCGGATTTATAATCAACGTAAATATCATTATCGGCAATTGCACGAGGAGTTCCATAGTTTGATGTATGAATAGCTTGTGTATATCGAGCAAATTTGGTGTTAAACTGTTTCGATTTGTCTAGAAAATATGTAATTCTAGAAGCATCAAGACCTATTTAAAAGAAAACTAATTTGTAAGTGTGTTCATTACAACGAATTTAACAAAAAAAAAAAAAAAAAAAAAAAAATTACCCAAAAGCATATTGACTTTTTCACCGGTTTTATTGTATAAATATTCACAAAGGCGAGTAGCAACGTGAGCACCTTTAATGAAAAAGATCACAATTAGAAATTCACAATTTTAAAATTTAATTGAATAAAATCAATAATTACCCATACTGAAACCAATAACATCGACTTGTGACATTTTCTTGAGACATCCTTTTTCACCAGATTCTAAGCAATTTTTCTTAATTTCCAAAATTAAATCTCTGGCTTTTCTAGCCACAAACTCTATGCGATGCGATTTCACCATATTTTTTAATTGACAAAGGAAATTGAAGACATTCATCGGATTGGTCAAATATGCGTATGTGACAAAACAAATGTTTTTTTTTGATGCAGCGAACCACTCTGTTGAAAAAAAAAAATTAAATTGAATTTGATCATTTATTACTACAATGTTAACATCGTAATTCACATTGAACAAAAGCGAAAATACCTTTTGCGTATTCTAAAACAGCACCTGTATGATAATATTATATTTCATATCAAATTGATGAGTTTGCTCTTTGAAAATATTTGAATGTATTTTATGACATTTTTCTCTCCAATTTAAATTACCTTGTTCGTAAATGATATTCCCAATGCCATGGAAAAAGATCGAAAGTCCTCGACCATTATTCAAACGATTTGCCAAACTTGGTAAATATGTGCCATTGGAATATACTACTTGGAATTTAAACTGGCTGCAAAAATAATAATAATCATCGGAAATGTTCAAATGTTCTCATTTTTTAAACCAATTATTTTAGGGAATGAAACTTGTATGTCCGAATTATTTTTTTTTTTTTTTTTTTTTGTCTGAAATTGTTCACACGTTTATTATACAAATTCATATTCATATTCATATTTATATGAAATTTCATATTTTCCACTTACTCTTCATTAAATAAACAATAGAACTTCATAATGTCACCGACATATTCAAATTTATCAATATCAAACTCTTTATTTTTGTTTTTGTTTCTTCTCCATGGAAAACATCCACAACCATCGACTATGGAAAGTTAAAAAAAAATGGAAAATTCATTCAACAATTTATTGTATTATTTAGTAAACTATAATATGTGAAATATTTTGGAAAGCCTATGTCTATTGCGTGACATAATTTTTGTCATACCGTGTGGTTTAGCTAAGCATTCACTTCCAAACAATGCGATAAAAATTAAAAAAAGTGGAATGATCATGTTTTTTTCCACGTCAAAGGTTTTCAAATAAAACAAGTAAAGAAATGTAATGCGGATTATAACTTGTTGCAAAATAAACTCCCACTGAAACTACAAATATGAAATGTGTTTTATTTAAATGTTTATAATGAAAAATTTCAATTTTATAATGAATAATATTTGTTTCTGGAATTTACATCTCCGTTTGTTGTTTTTCCATAATGAATAACAACTGTTTTTCTGGTTTTTATTTTCGCAAATACATTTGTATGTGGAAAAATATTTGAATCGGTCAACATATCATAAAAAATTCAAATATTTCAACAAAAAACACATTTTGTATTTTGAAACATATGAATTGAAGATTTTTAGTGAACAAACATGCGGTTTCGTCTGCTTTTCATATTTAAATTTAAAACGAAAAAAAGGAAAAAAAAAACATTTTTGAACTCATCTATAGAAACTATATAGTGGGTTTCTTATTTTGTTAGGTCAAAAATGAATTCGTTCATAAGATTTCATTTAACTCGCAATCATTTGTAAAAAAATCTCTTATTTCATCGAAATTTTTGTATCAATGATTGTTTGTCTGAAAAATTCAGGATCAAAAAATCTGTTGAAAATTTCTATAAATTTTATGCGAAAAATTTAATTTCTTAATGTGAATTCATTGATTTTAATAGAGATTATTTTACTAATATACTGAGAATAAAACAATATTTTCAACTTTTGTTAAATCAGCTTTTTTGAAAATTGCATTAAAAGAGTACTGAGTTTGAATGTTTCATTTTGATTTATTTGAAATTTATTTATTTGTAATGAAACAATTCATTTTCAAGGCGCTGAATGTGATCGACACCGATTTTCTCCTATTGAAATTGTGAGGATGATGTTTTTTTTTTGTTAACTTTTGCCAAGGTAATTAAATTCATAGTTGAATAAAAGCTTATGCCATTTGGAAAAAATCTTGAGTGATAAAATCGCAAAGAGTGTCCCAAAAAAGTGTATTATTGGTAACAGTTATGTCGAATTTTTTTCCCAGTTTACTTTGGTCAAGTTTTGCATATTCACCGATCATTAATTCATTGGCATTCAACCGACGATGGAATGTTCCGTTGCTTTCAATGATTGAACCATTACCTTTTGTTTCGCCAATTAAATGAAGTTTATTAGTCGATGTAACAAGATGAACGTACAAAGCTATGCCATGTTGTAAAGAAAAAGATGGAAAAATTTTTCCATTTTTATAATGAATATAAATATCATTATCTCCTATTTTGTCTGATGTTCCCAGAATTGAAGAATGAATTGCTTGTGTATATAAAGCATTTCCACTTTTAAATTGTTTTGATTTTTCAAGGAAACACGAAATTTTTGAAGTATCCAAACCTGCAATTTCATTCAAATCAATATTAATAAATAATCTAAAATAATTGACGTCAATGAGCCACAATGGTGATATGTAATGCAATTTTTATGGAAGTATGGATACAATATGCACACTTCCATACAAATTGCATTACAAATCACTATTGTGGCTCATTGAGACATTTTATAGAAATTTTCATGTATTTCACTTACCCAATAAAATATTGACTCTTTCCTTTGTTTTTTGGTACACAAATTCACAGAAACGAGATGCAATGTGTGCACCGAAGCTAAACAATAAAAGAAAATATTCATCATTTTCATTATTATAACATACAAAATTTGTTGTTTAAATTTGAAAATTGCGTACGACCAACCAATCACATCAACTTGTGACATATGCTTGAGGCAACCTTTTTTCCCATTCAATTTACATTTTCTCTGGACATCCATTACTAAATCATATACTTTCTTCACAACAAACTCAAGCCGTTTTGTTCCTACCATTTCTTTCAAATGGAATAAACAATTAACCATTGTTGTAGGGTTTGACAAATATGCATATGTCATAAAACACACATTTTTTTTGGACACGGATGACCATTCTATTAAGAGAATCATAATTTGATTTATTCAAAGTAGAGAGAATAAAAAGTACAATTAAAATGAAACAAAAAAGTTTACAGTCAGGAGAAACTAAATTACGTACCTTTGGCGTATCTATATATTCCCGCTGAATGAAAAAGATGAAAAGTAAATTAATTGTTGATAGAAAACTTAATTTTTTTTAATGCTAGTTTCATTGTTAATTAATTACCCTTATTCCGAATTATATTTGCAACGCCATGGAAAAACAATGCCAGTCCTCTGCCATTATTTAACAAATTAGCTAATAATGTTAAATTGGTTCCATCTGAATGCGCCTCTTGGAGTTGATCTTGGCTGCAAATACATAATTTTTTTTTCTTAGTTTAATAACAGTCTACTCGTTACTAATTATGTACCTACCCTGGTAAGCAGTCTATATAGCCCTGTACATTTGTATGTGAGTCTCCCGGTTAAGTGCCATCTAAATGAACAAACATAAATTAGATTCACCAACATTTGATACTGAATCTGAATAAAAATTGATTATGTGTAAAAATAATTAAATATTTATGTTCAATAAAATATTTTTCATTATTAAATTATCGAAATATAAATATTTTTGAAATAAAATAATAAAAACACTTCATTGAGAAATTAAAAATACAACTAAAGCAAAACAAACTATTTATATTAAGTCTCCGCATGTTTATTCGATTGGCGTTTGTTGTATACATGTACTGGGTATACAATACAATACATGGGAAAGCTTATGTCAAAACTGTCAAACGCATTGTTTACATTTTATAAACATAACCTTAGTGTGGATCAATTTGCAACACGATCTGAATTACGGCATAATTGGTTTAATTTAGCAAATAAAATGTCACTACAATTGTTGTTTACCGTTTTGGACAATATGCAAACAAATAACAAAATGTTCGATCAAATCAATGGAATTCGATTGACAAGTAACGCAATTTGTTGTTTCTTCCAAAAATAAAATATATAAAAGAAATGTACAATCATTGTATTTCAATTCAGAAAATCAAAATTCACATTTTTGTTCACTATTGTGTGTGACTTCAGTAAATTAAATAAACTCTTCATCAATTCACTTCGAATAGATTTATAATTTTCATATTACAATAACAAATGAAATGTCAATTTGTATGGAAATAAACACACTAAACAATATGCGGTTATGTTTTCAATGAGTATACAACTTATGTCAAGTCAGTGTCGCCTGAAACGATTACACAGCAACTACACAGTAAAATAAAATTGAAATAAAACAACGGATTGTTGTCGCTCAACAAAGAATTGGTGATTGTTGTTTCTCCCGAGTAAAATGTTTATAAAAATATTGTTTTACTTCATAGCACGCAAAATGTTTTTAATTTTTTCGAGTCAAATATTTTTAAAGATATATTCTAATCTATTTTGTTTATTTTTAATCCATTCGGATTTTTAACTATAAAAATCCAAAAAACTAATTAAAAAATTCTTTTGGTTTTACAGTGTAAGCTTTCCCATGTATTGTATTGTATACCCAGTACATGTATACAACAAACGCCAATCGAATAAACATGCGGAGACTTAATATAAATAGTTTGATTTGCTTTAGTTGTATTTTTAATTTCTCAATGAAGTGTTTTTATTATTTTATTTCAAAAATATTTATATTTCGATAATTTAATAATGAAAAATATTTTATTGTACATAAATATTTAATTATTTTTACACATAATCAATTTTTATTCAGATTCAGTATCAAATGTTGGTGAATCTAATTTATGTTTGTTCATTTAGATGGCGTTCGGGAACGTGTTTGAATTTTTTTTCTCACTGCATAGCTCCCTAGTTATGTACTCAATACACATTAAGTGATAAATGTTTTGTAACAATATTTCCTTACTTTACATCATATAAACAATAGAATTTCATTAGATCTCCTTCGTATTTGAAATTGTCCATGTCCAAATGTTTGTCTCCTTTTGGAAAACAACCTACTTTTTATTTATTTTTTATTTTTTTTTTTTTTTTCAATTAAGAAGGAAAAATGAGGTTAAAATGTGCCCATTTTAATTATATAACATAGATTCTCTCTATACTTTCTTACAACATGATTTTAATTTTTTCATCGCCTTGCATTCGTCCACTAAAACTGTAATAATTATTACGCACAAAAACAAATAAATGTTCATATACATTTTCCACATCAGAATTTACAATTTTTCTTTTTCACATTCAAACACACATCTGAAAGCTTAATGAATACACGACACACTTTAACGATCGTATTGAAATTTGTTTTTTTTTTTTAATGTTCAAGTAAAACGAACGTTCCACGTAAAATGTAGTTTTCAATAAGAATTTCCTTGAATTTTTTTGTCATGTGCATGTTTCTTTGTCTTACGTGTTTAAAAAAGAAACAATGAAACAATTGACGAATATAAGTGATGTTAAATTCAAAAAAAAAAAAAAAAAAAAAAAAACACTACACCAAATTTAATTCCTTTTTTTTATTTATTTCTCTTCTTCTTTTGGATTAGGCTTACAGGATGCCAAGGAAAATTGCTATTATTTTAAAATCTTGTCTCATATAAGTGGCTTAAGTTCTTGAGAAAAGCACTTCCATATAAATGGTAAGCGAACCATTCTCAATATAAAATTGAAAATAAGGAGTTTGTTGAATATAAAGACATTTGTAAAATATAACAGACTTTTTTTTAATTATTTATTTATTGTTGATCAAATAAAGATTCAATTGAATATCAAGATCAGTTTACATCAATACATTGTGATGTTACATGCTCGGTTAAACATGAAAACTCCAATTGAAATATTCAATCAAGCTGCAATGCCTTCTTGAAAATATAATAGTTAAATTTTCGTATGTTTCATATCTATTTTAATTGCTATGTCTTCAGTTTAAAAAAAGAAATGTTACAGAAATAATTCATTGGAAATGTAATCATTTATTTTAAAAATTATTTCAAAACATATTTTTCTAAAGATGCCATTCCTCAGGACGATGATTGCAATTTCATTATTTTCTCTCTTTTCACTGATCACGCAACGATAGTTAATAACAATAGTTATAAAACTTGCAACGCAGCGGTCTATTGTTGGAGATGATTTACCCTACAATGTCTAATATAAAATCATTTATTTTGAAATTTGTATCAAAAGAGTACTTTTTATTAATTCGCAAATTCGATTTATTGGAAATTTCTTTATTTCAAATGTTGTAATTTAATTTGATTAATTGCAAGCGGTTTCATGCTAAGAATGATTTTTTTTCCGAACAATTTTGCAAACGTAATTAAAATAACATTAGGTTATGCCATCTGAAAGAAGTCTGGAGTGATAAAATTGCAAAGAGTGTCCCAAAAAAGTGTATTATTGGTAACAGTTATGTCGAACTTTTTTCCCAGTTTACTTTGGTCAAGTTTTGCATATTCACCGATCATTATTTCGTTGGCTTTCAACCGACGATGGAATGTTCCGTTGCTTTCAATGATTGAACCATTTCCTTTTGTTTCGCCAATTAAATGAAGTTTATTAGTCGATGTAACAAGATGAACGTACAAAGCTATGCCATGTTGTAACGCAAATGGTGGAATAATTTTTCCTTTTTTATAATGAACATAAATGTCGTTATCTCCTATTTTGTCTGAAATGCCCATAAATGAAGAATGAATTGCTTGTGTATATAAAGCATTTCCACTTTTAAATTGTTTCGATTTTTCAAGGAAACACAACGTTTTTGAAGAATCCAAACCTGCAATTTCAGTTTAACCAATCGTTAATAAATAATCCAGAATAAGTGAAATTTTTATGTATTTCGGTTACCCAATAACATATTCGCTTTTTGACTAGTTTGATTGTGTGCAAACTCACAGAAACGTGATGCAATGTGTGCACCGAAGCTAAACAATAAAAGAAAAAATATTCATCATTTTCATTATTATTATAACATAAAAAATTTGTTGTTTAAATTTGAAAATCACGTACGACCAACCAATCACATCAACTTGTGACATATGCTTAAGGCAACCTTTTTTACCATTTATTTTACAATTTCCCATAATTTCCATTATTAAATCATATACTTTTTTCACAACAAATTCAAGCCGTTTTGTTGCTACCATTTCTCTCAAATGGCATAGACAATTAACCCCCGTTGTTGGGTTTGACAAAAATGCATATGTTATAAAACATACATTTTTCTTGGACACGGATAACCATTCTATTAAGAAAAATATAATTTGATTTATAAAAATGGAAGAAAAAGAAATAGAAAAAGAAAATTAAATTTACCTTTGGCGTATCTATATATTCCCTCTTAATGAAAAAATTGAAAGTGAAATTAATAATTTATTAAATTTTCTAATTTTGTCGATATTTTCTGTTTACCCTGATTATAAATTACACTGGCAACGCCATGGAAAAATAGTGCCAATCCTCTGCCATTATTTAACAATTGAGCCAATAATGGCAACTTTGTCCCATTTGAATAAACAACTTGAAGTTTACTTTGGCTGCAAATACATAGTATGTAATAGTACGATATGCAATCAACTATCTAATAAGTTTCAGCATGTAAATGCTTTGTAAAAATATTTACTTACTTTTCATCATATAAACAATAGAATTTCATTATGTCGCCCTCGTAATCGAAATTATTCATGTCAAAGTGCTTATTTCCTTTCGGAAAACAGCCTACTGTTTATTTTTTTTTTGCAATCGAAGAAGGAAAATTGAGATTATTTATCAAAATTAAATGATGAGCAACGTTTGATTTCTCAAATCTATAATTTCTTACTACATGATTTTAATTTTTTCACCGCCAGACATTTGCTCACCACAACCGCAAAAATTATTACGTAGAAATAATTGATGTTATTCATTTTTCACTTTGGAATTTTTCGTTCAAATACAAATTGTAATAAGTTTATAGCTGAATACAGGACACTTGTGTCCTGTCACAATTGAACTGAAAATATCATATTGAAATTTGCTCTATTTAAATGTTCAGTAAATGAATTATATTGAGAATTCAGTATTACGATTGTATTCTGAATTTTTATCTCTGAACATGTTACTCTGTTTAACTTGTTTGAAAAATATTTTTAAAAACAACTGATGAGTAATAATGATGTATTTGTCAAACTTCCATCTCTATATAATAAATATTTCCTTGAATTTTTATTCATCTTTTCTTATCTATATCTCTTTTTCTTCTTCTTATTCTTCTTGAAATGAATAAAAATTGTAATCAATAAAAACGTGTTATCAAAAGATTTGGTAAAAAAGATACTTTTTATTGTGAGAATGGGGAGGAAGGGGGGGTGGGTTAGCCAGTGACATGTACTTACTTTTTTGACTCAAACAATTTCTTTTTCTAACCAAAATTCTTTTCCCTGGAGCAAAAATTCTTTTCCCTGGTTTTTAAAGAAATTAATTGCTATCATTGGGAAATTTTCACTCTGTATAGGTGGCGTATATCTTTTGAAAATTACCTTCCATAAATGGGGAATACAATGCTCTGAATATTAAAGTGGAAATTAAGGAAATTGCTCATTATAGCCGTATTTAACTATCATAACAGACATATTTTTAACAAATGCAAAGACTCATCAAGAATATAAAATATTTTATTCGTGTATAAATTACGATATAATAGTTGGAGTATTTTATATCTACTTGTAAATAATATTATAATTTATTTCGTACTTCAAGCGTTGAAACGAATTTCATATTTCCAAAGAAAATGTTTTTTTTTTTTTTTTTTTTTTGAAGATATGCAATTGAAAATGATTTATTTAAAATGAAACAAAATAATTTGTAGATATTTTTCCGAAACAAAATTTTCTAAAAATATTATTTCCCGGAGTGGTGATTGCAATCGTTGAATGAATTTTGACGATTTTTTCCATATGAAACAAAAGATATAGACAAATATTGATGACTTTAATCGTATTCTTACACTATACAATTTTCTCCAGAATTACAAATACAAATTATTTGAATGATTACATTTGGAAGAATGCTGTTGTGTCCAAATCGTTGAGAGCATTCCAAAATTGATTACTATTGGTAAGACTTATTTCGAATGTTTTTCCTTTTTTTCTCTCATCAAGTTTTGCATATTGCCCAATTAATAATTCATTGGCTTTTGGCTGGCGAAATGACCGTCCATGATTAATGATTATTATTGAACCATTTCCTTTTTCTTCAGCAATTAAATACAGTCGTTTAGTAGATGTTAAAAGATGCATAAACAAAGCAATACCATGTTTTAGAGTAAATATTGAAAGAATTGAATCAGCTTTATATTTAACGTAGATATCATTGTCTCCCATTCGCGTTTTAGATCCGACGATAGAAGTGTGAATTGCTTGTGTATATAAAGCATTTCCGCTTTTAAATTGCTTGGATTTTTTCAGGAAATATGAAATTTTTGCTGTATCCAAACCTTGAAATCAAACAAATGTTATGATAAAATCATTTAAAACTATTTCATTGAATTTTACATGTGGCATACCCAATAGCATATTGACTTTTTCACCGGTTTTTTTGAAAACAAAATCACAGAAGCGTGATGCTATGTGCGCACCGAAGCTAAACAACAAAAATCATTTAAAATTACAAAAAACAAAAAAAAAAACAAAATTAATTAAGAACTTGAAACATCTGCGCATCATTTTACACCCAACGTCACTAAATTAGCATTTAATTTAGCGAATAGTGTTAACCAACAATAGCTATTATGCATCAGGTTCTTAAGATTGAACAATTTCCATTGAATAAATAAATTTTAAAATTCAAACCTGAAACCAATCACATCAATCTGCAACATATGCCTGAGACAATGTTCTTCACCATCTTCGATACAGTTTTCCCTGATTTTCATTACTAATTCATATGCTTTTTTTGCCACAAATTCAATCCGTTTTGATTTCACCATTTCTCTCAAACGAAAGATAAAATTGACCATTGTCATGGGACATGTTAAATAAGCGTAGGTTACAAAACAAACATTTTTTTTGGATACGGACGCCCATTCTGATGAATGAAAAATATATGGAATTTTTTTATGAAATTTGTGGCTAAAAATGAAATTGATAAGACACTGAAAGATATTATAAATATAAATTACGTTTTGCATATTTCCATATTCCGTCTGAATGAAAAATAAGAAGAAAAAAAAAAATCCAAATCAATTGTTTTGAGCAATTTGTTTGTGAAATAATATTTGGTGTTAAACGAAATCAAAATTTACCTTTTTCATAGATTACGTTAGCAACACCATGGAAAAACAGTGCCAATCCCCTGCCGTTAGTTAACAAATCAGCTAAAAATGGCATTAGTGTCCCATTGGAATATACTTCATGGAATATCTCTTGTGTGCTAAACATGTGAGATATGATAAGTGATACATATTCACAACAACCGTGTAAAATAATTCCTTCCAACATTAAGCTAGTTAGAATATACACTTACGTTTCATTGTATAAACAATAAAATTTCATTATGTCACCATTATATTCGAAGTTATCGACATCAAATGTTTTACTTTCAGTTTTACTTACTAATTTTCGAATAAAGAAAAAGAACAAACGGAAATCATTTATTTGATTTAATTCTATCCAATGATGTGCAACACTAATAATAACATAATTTCTTACGGATTGATTTTAATTTTTTCATCGCTACACATTCTCCCAAAAATATTACAATAATTATTGAGTATAAGAAAATGATTACGTTCATTTTCCACGAGAAAGTGTTTTTTACTTCAATACAGATAATGTTTTGATAACTGAATAAGAGGCAAAATGAAATTGCAAAAACTACAAAACACATTTAGATGTATTTTATCAAATAATACGATAGACGACATTATAAATATTCTTAGAAATATTGACATAGATATTCTATACTCTTACGACATTCAAAATTAATTAATTTATTTATTTATTCACATCCGAATACTGTCTGTATCGTTTGAGATATACATAGTGTACAATTATTAATAGTGGTGGATAAAAGGTATGAATTACGATGTTCCAAAACATCTCATCATTATAAAAAACAACAAAAATTTGAGTTTCAGTCATCCTTCTCAAGTCACATCAAATCAATCTTAAAACCGTGCTATAGCTTGAAACCAAAGATAAACTAGAGAAATGATCAGCACTTAGAGCAAGTAATCGTGATTTGAATGATGTTCTATTGAGTTGCATAGAAAAAAGATTATTTACTTTGTTTGAAAATTTGCACATTTGAGTTAATGGCACTGATCGTGAATTTTAATATTGTTAGTACACATGAATTTTAAGGATTTTTTTTGTGTAATTGAGGCTTTATTATTAAGAATTAGTACAATATATATATTATTCGCCAATCGCTAGCCACTACTTTTTCCCATCTTTCTGGTAGCATATGAATTCCGCGCCAAAAGAATGAGCCTCATCTTTTGAGGCCAAATATGAATCGACCCAATATTATTGACTTCTTCAGAACTTCTGATGTTGTCAACGGACACGGACGGACACTCAATTTTGGATGTCCGTCCGTCCGAAAAAAAGTTCGGAAAAAATAGTCTATCATTGCCTCCTTGGTTGCTGTATGAATTGACTGATTTTTTCTTATTTTCTCAGCATTTTCATATATCTTTAGTCCATCCAATAAGTACTCCAATTTCGTTCCGTTCACAGTAGCCGCTCTGCCGTCATTGAAGAATAACATTTCAACTTTAAAGGGTTGAAAGTTTATTATTTTCAGTATCTGAATTAAGAAATATCATTATCAATATAAAAAATATTAAGAAACAGATTTCAAAAGAAGCAAAAAAACATACTTTTGCCGGCCATGCAGGCCATCCTCTGAGCTTAACCCATACCAAATCCCCGACTACGAATACACGGTAATCACCATTCAGCTCAATCAAACTATTACTTTTCATTGATATGATTTTCTTAACTGTATTTTTCGGAATAGGATTTCTGATTGCATGGATTTCTGGATGGTCAACTGATGATTTGCCAAGAATAAAGTTTCTCGATCGTGTAACAATACAATTTTTTCGATTTGCCTGCTTGATTTCAGATCTATTTTTGATTTCAATTGTCGTTAGTTTCTCGTCTGTTTTATTCACATCATTGTTGTTCATGGAAATTTCAACCAGTTTTGCTCGTATATGTGTCATCATTGGTAAATTCGATATTTTTTTTTGATCACATCTGTCATCCATATTCGGCTTCAAATTTGATGTGATTTGTTTGTTTTTTCGACTTTTTTGCCAAACAAATGTCTTGTAATTTTTGAGAGCGTGTCTTCATTGCAACTTTTTTTTAACCTTTCTTCGATAGTATGATATTTCAGTTTTGCATACTTTTCTTTACATAAATTTTTTGAATGACTGGGTTAGGTGAATGATCGGGTTAGGGTGTTGATTTAGCCACATATTTGCTGATAATTCATGACAATTGCATTGACCATTTTCAAAATTTCAATACAATAGCTATTTTGCAAATGATACACTTTTTTGGCTGATTTTATCTCATTTTTGTGTTGTTTTGTGGGCTTTTTTTCTCGTCATTTTAATAACCGACCTGTATAAAACATATTTTAAAAAAGTGATTAGTCATATGCAGTGTTCTTCGTAGGCTTGCTTATAAGCGGCTGCTTTTTTTTAAGCTGCTTAAATAAGCCAGCTTATCAATACGGCTCTGACGCATCGATCAACAATGCGGTACAATGAGCAGCGTGCAGTATCTAATAACATGTAAAATTGTACAACGTACACGCATACTCTGTGTTTCATGAGTGTATAATAGAATACCGTAACGCATTGTTGATTGATGCTTCAGAACCGTATTGATAAGCTGGCTTATGTAAGCTGCTTAAAAAAAAGCAGCCGCTTATAAGCAAGCCGACGAAGAACACTG